>JAGFBZ010000863.1:1242500-2485214 GCA_018398805.1 Hirundichthys speculiger
CCATGTAATCCACACATGAAAAGATGTCCATAGATATCCATAAATTATGTGTAACAATGTGCAATAACACAGGAAAAAGTAGTGTACACATGACGAATGGGAGGTGCAAAAAGACATGGAAACCGAAGACAACAGGTGAACCTAATCAGAAGTTGGAAAGCAATCCTGTCCTTGTCAGTGCAAATTTATATCAGCTGGTTCAGTCCCAACTGATGGGCCTATAAAAAGGTGTTTCATAACCAAGGTGTCACACAAGAAACATCTCATGATCGGTATAAAGCAAAGAGTTCTATCAAGACCCTCACAATCTTATTGTTGCAAAACATGATGGCACTGGAAACATAAGGGTTTCTAAACTTCTGAATGTTCTAGTGAGAACTGCTTGGGCCATAATCCAAAAGTGGAAAGAACGTAATTTCACTGAACAGGTGCTCCTCACAAGATTTCTGACAGGGGGGGGAAAATAATTATCGGTTGTGAGTGTATATATACTCTGGAGTTGCCCAGGGTGGGAGGTGTCTGGCCGGAAATGGGCTTACTCTTGCCCCCCAGCTTGAAGTCCATACTTTGGGGTTTTCCTCAGCAGATTAGAGGGTAGTTTCCCTGCATCTTTGGGTCAGGAAACGGACTTTGATTGTCATACGCACTTATACCGACAGTTCTGAGTACCCAGCCTTCTTGGAGTCCTTAGCGGGGGTGCTGGAAAAAAGTCCTTACTTCCACTGGGGGACTTCAATGCTCACGTGGGCAATGACAGTGGTACCTGGAGGGGCGTGACTGGGAGGAACAGCCTCTCTGATCTGAACCTGTTGGACTTCTGTGCAGGTCACATTTTGTCCATAACAAACACCATGTTCGGACATAAATGTCCACAAATGCACGTGGCATCAGGACACTCTGGACTGTAGGTCGATGATTGACTTCACAGTTATAACATCAGATCTGTGGGCATATGTTCTGGACAACTGGGTGAAGAAAGGAGCTGAGCTGTCAAGGGATCACTACCTGGTGGTGAGTTGGATCAGATGGTGGGGGAGGATGCCAGTCAGACCTGGTAGATCCAAACGTCTAGTTAGGGTTTGCTGGGAACATCTGGCAGAGAAACCTATCTGAAAGCTTTTCAACTCACACCTCTAACAGATCTTCAACTGTATCCAAAGGCAGGCTGGAGATATTGAGTCTGAATGGGTCATGCTCTGCACTTCTGTTGTTGAGGTGGCTGACTGGTGATGTGGACGCCAGATCGCTGGTGCCTGCTATGACAGTAATCTGTGAACCCAATGGTGGACACTTCACGTAAGAGAGGTCGTCAGGCTGAAGAAGGAGTCCTGCCGAGCTTGGTTAGCTTGAGAGACTCTCAAAGCAGCTTGCAGGTACCGACAGGCCAAGAGGACTGGCCTGGCAGGATGGATTGGTGGTTCTCCTTTTTAAGACGGGGGACCAGAGGGTGTCTTCCATTTACAAGGGAATCACACTCCTCAGCCTCCCTGGTAATGTATATGCAAAAAGTCTGGTTGATGATCAAACCTCAGATCCAGGAGGAACAATGTGGGTTCTGTGGTGGCTGTGGATCGCTGGATCAACTCTAAACTCTCACTAGGATCCTGGGGGGATCATGGGAATTTGCCCAACCACTCCACATGTGCTTTATGGACTTAGAGAAGACATCTCACCGGGTCCCTCTGGGTGTCCTGTGGGAGGCTGCCCCAGGAGTATGGGATACTGGATCCGTTGCTATGGACTCTCCAGTCCCTATGCAAACACAGCGAGATTTTGGTCCACATTGGCGGCTGTAAGTTGGATTTGTTTTCAGTGAGAGTTGGACTTCAGGGGTGCTCCAATCAAAAATCAATGGAAAGAATTAAAGATCAGGTGTTCACAGAAGAGGCCCACGGAAGTTTCAAAATCTGAAGACTGATTATTGTGGAAGGATGGGCCAAAATCACACCACATAAATGAATGAGACTAGTTTCTCCATACAGGAAGCACCTTGAAGTTGTCATTACCAATAAAGGCTTTTGCATGAAGTACTAAATAAAGTTCAGTCACCATGGTCAATACTTTATCCCTGTCATATCACCCATGACAGGGATAAATTTATGGATATCTATGGCTTGATTTTCTTTTCATGTGTGGATTGAAATATATTTACTGATAAAAATGGAGACATGTTCAATGCAAATTTTACCCTCTGTATTTATTTCAGTCATTTAAAAACACTGAGATGAAAAGACAATTTCTATACAAAGTCTGAGGGCCAGAGCTAGGCGAGATGCTGAGTTATGTATTTTCTATGCACAGTAATAATTAAATGTAAAATTGGTACAAAGCTTTCCTGTCCAAGTATATATATTTATTATTATTATTATTATTATTATTATTATTATTATTATCATATTTTAATACATAAAGTGAACAAGGTGTGGCAGATGAAAGGTATTGTCAGCTGTTTTTTTTTGTTTTTGTTTTTAGTTTTTATTGCTTTCATTCAGCACATGACATCATCTAAAACACAGATTACAAATCTATACATATGGCGCACATGCTACGTTGAAGCTGAGAACACAAACAGTGACACAAATTAACAGAAGTACACAGGTATGGAAAATTAATTATAGTAGGATGAAGTAACTGGAAGTAAGAGTTGTGCCACATAAACAGACAGCGTCACATGAGACCAGTAGTCTTCCCAGGCAGGGACACACACTCTGTTCTTATTATTGTATAACTCGTGCAGCAAATGCTCATGTGAAGCTGTCTTAATCAGGTTTATCCATTCTTTCAGCTCTGGGAGTTTTCCAGTGTTTCACCAACAAGCCACAGAAACATCCACCCATTATCACTGAGAACCCTCCACTTGAAATATTCAGCACCTGTTTCGTGTACACACAGTTTTGGAGATAGTGGGTTATTTTTTCAAACCAGTTGCCTAAAATATCCACATTTTTGTACAAGAAAGGCTGAATAAATGAACATTCCCTGAAACTGTGAAAAAAGTACCTCTGTCCTTTTTACATTTCCAATAATAATAATAATTTTTCAGTAAACCCATTTTTATTAACTCTAGGAAGTGTCAAACAGAACCTGTGTATAATTTTGTACTGGTTAAATGTCCCCCTGGCTCCTGGCTCATTTGCATGCATTTGACAAAATTCTTTTCTGCTTTTTGTCCCCGATCACAGTCCCAGTGCTGTTTTCGGACACAATCTGAGTCCATGTAGTGCCTGCTGAGCTCATAGTTGATCATCCTATAGTAGGTAGAAGCCTTTTGGTGGCATTGAGGCAGTGTTACTAAGTCTAAAATATGGTTTGAATTCTTGTACTGGATGTTTGTAGAGACACAGTTTCTAATTTGCAGGTATTTCCCAAAAATGTTCTTTTTTCTTCAGATTATATTTCTGTAAAAAGCATTTATAGGACATAAACATTCCCTGCTCAAGTAGGTCTGCCACAACATTTAATCATTGTGGAATATTGACTAAAGACCTACTGTGGTATTGCGAGCAGTTGCATAATCAGCACGTAATTAAACTGAGATGAGACCATCAGTTTGATTACATTCACCTTTCTCCATAAGGTTAATTGAATTTTCCTCCATATATCCAGGTTATTTCTTATATTTTATAGGAGTGGCTCCAAGTTTAATGTCACAATTTCCTCTAAATCCCTGCTTATCTTGATTCTCAAATATTTCATGCCCGCTGAGATCCATCCAACATTTTGTGTTCTTTGCCACCTAATATTTGCCCAAATGGCAATGGTCATTGGCTCCAGTATGATATTGAACAGTAATGCTGAGTGTGTACCCCTGTTATGTCACCCTGGAGAGGTCAAACAATGAACAGATTTTACTGTTGGTTATCACAGACGTATTATATACAACCGTAGTTCCAAAAAAGTTGGGATGCTGTGTAAAACATGCATAAAAACAGTATTTAATGATT
This sequence comes from Hirundichthys speculiger, assembly GCA_018398805.1. NCBI lineage: Eukaryota > Metazoa > Chordata > Actinopteri > Beloniformes > Exocoetidae > Hirundichthys > Hirundichthys speculiger. The sequence goes on from JAGFBZ010000863.1 coordinate 1,246,445, forward strand.
TGCAAATATCCTAAACCCATATTTCATTTATGGTAGAACATAAAGAACATATCAGATGTTGAAACAGACATTTTACCCTTTCAGGGAAAATATTAGCTCATTTGGACTTTGACAGCAACATATCTCAAAAATGTTTACCATTATGGAGCATCTCCTCTTCTTTTAACTGCTTGTAAACATCTGGGAAGTTAGGAGACCAGATGTTGGAGTTTTAGGAGAGGAATATTGTCCCATTCATGTCTGATGTAGGATTCTAGCTGCTCAACAGTCCTGGGCCTTCATTGCCAGATTTCTCATTTTATGATGTGCCAATTCTTTTCAAATGTCTGGACTGCAGGCAGGCCAGTTCAGTACTGAGACTCTTTTCCTACAGAGCCATCCTGTCGTGATGGATGCAGTATGCACTTCAGCATTGTCTTGCTGAAATATACAAGGCCTTCCCTGAAAGTGACGCTGTCTCTTACATAGAGTGCATAGAGGTTGAGAGCATATGTTGCTCTAAAACTAGGGGTGCACGATAATTATCGGGCCAATAACTATCGGGCCGATAACAGGAAATTATGACGTCATCCCGATAAGTCCGATATTATGACGAATAGCCCCGATAACACACATATATATATATATATATTTTTTTTTTTTAACATGACAGTGCCTCGCTCCCTCTGAGCCTTGAATGACCAGCAGTTAATGTTATGTTCAAGTGACGTCGGCAGAATCAGAAAAACGATTTCTCAGTAAGGAAAATCAAGAATACCCCCTCATGCCAGAAAACAACTTGTTGACTCGGTCATCATTTTGGCAGTTGCTGACTTTAATTGATATTCGCAGTATTTTCCCACATATTACACATAAAAAATAGGCACGGCCGAAAGAAAGACGAGCAAACGAGGGAACGGAGGAATTTACGTTACACCTTGAATGCAGCATTGCGGAAGAGTGCCCTGATAAAAACAAACAAACATGGCAGCGATGGTGTAGAACTTCGTTAAAGTTTCAGAGGAAGATAGTTCGCTGTTTATTTGTGACAAATGCTCCAAGCGAAGGAGGGAAAAATAGCACAAGCTTTAATACCTCAAACCCGATCAGCCACCTGAAACATAACCGTCGCTTCCATGGAGTTTTGAAATCGTGCTAATGTGAGCTAACATGAGCTAACATGGGCAAGCCAGCAGCAAGTCAACCCCTCCGCTCTGCTCTGCTCTCCTCCCCATCATCTCGCTCATCTAAAGCTTCCATGAGATTAAACCCCCCCAAAACTACTGAACCCCATTTACTTTAATTAAAGGCATTCATTTGAATGGAACCACAAGCCAAAATCCTTTAAACGTAATTTCTTGGTTACTATGGAGTGCACTATTTCAGTTTATTTACACAGACAAGTCTAACTTGTGTCAGGACAGTATGCACTGTGCATTATTTTTTATTGTCATTGAGGAATGCATTTTTTCAGTTGGTGATTCTGATCCATGTATTTCCATCAGTTTAAGGAGCCTTTATTTTATTTTTTATAACAGTAAGTAATGCAGCTTTTTTAAGTTGATGTGAGATATCAAATAGGTTTGTTTGATAGCTTTATGAAAATGTTTGAGCGGTTTGCCAATAGTTATTCATTGTAAAAAATTAATATCTGTTCATTTAAAGAGTCAAAACGGTTTTTGTTTTTGTTCATAGAATTGATGTAATGATCTTAGGTATATGTGTGTGTTATCAGTTATCGGCCTTTAGGAGCTGAAATTTATTGGTTATTGGTATCGGTTTAAAAAAACAGTTATCGTGCATCCAAAACATATGTACTCCTCTCCTCAGCATTGATGATGCCTTTCCATACTACTTTGCACTAATACACGCCCTGACCATCAGAGATGCAGACTTTAAAATGTTTGCTGATGAAAAGCTGAATGGTGTGCAGATTTGCAAAGCCCCAGGAAGAATGTGAACCCCTGTTACTTTTTCCAGCCTTTTGATCCCTTCTAGTCCAACTTTTTGGACTCAAAATGAACTAATAGGCTATTTCCCAGTAAATGGCGCAATGTCTGTTACAACATCTGATATTTTCTACTGCGAATAAAATATGGATGTATTTATTTTTGGGTTATTTATGCTTTGCACAGTGTAACACCATTTTGGGAATTGGAGTTGTAGATGAGTTAGGGGCTGAGTCCAGGAAGTGCCCAGTGCATCATGGTGACTAAATGAATGGCTCATAGCTAACCAAGCAGGCTCTGACTACTTTCATCAAAAAGTAAAGTTTTAAGCCTAATTTCAATGGCAGAGAGAGTGCTTGCCTCTCAAATCCAAACTTGGAACAGGTTCCACAACTGACTGAAAGCACTGCCTTCCTACTTTACTTTTGGAGAGACAAGCAAGCACATCTAAGCCTGTAAGTCTGGAAGCAATGAGGGCTGTTGGGATGGAGCTTGGCATTGAAGGGTTTATATAAAAATATTAAATTTGAAACCAATAAAGAGAAGCTAAAACTTGAGAAATATGATCCCTCCTAATTTTCAAGCATGGGACATTGTGTGATACATTGAATTAATGGAACTTTCCACATGAAACCTAATTACTTTTTTTCTCCAGAAAAAGCAAATATTATAGAAAAGGAAGATATTTTCATACTGAAGAAAATCACTGGCACATGTATGTTTGCCTACAGCAATTACCAAGGTCACAATGTCTAATTAATGACAGGTCCCTGTCTAACAAGCATCTATAATTACAATTAGACTGCTCTCGAACAAGGCTGTGTGATTAACAATTAGAACCCATTATAATAAGCTCTGCTCAATTAATACCTGTCACTAGGCAAGATGAGAAGAGGAAGAGAGAGGAAAAAAAGATGATGGTAAAAAGCGAATGCTGAAGTACGAGTGGGAGCAAATTAAGACATGAAGCAACAGGAAACAACTACAGAGAGAAATATGAAGCATGTGCATCTAAAGTTGTTTTTAAACAAAAACATGTGATGGCTATAATTTTAGGACACTAAACTGTATTAAAAGATTAATTCTTAATATTTTATTCTAAAAATTTCTTTCCATTGAACTCATATTAGATTTATACGTAGTCATCAATTTAAACAAGAACAAACATTCACAATCCTAATAATTACAAGGAATTAATAAGTATATATTTTTTATTTAACTTTTTTGACTACTGTAGCCTCTTCTAATCCTAATGATTTACATATTAGGACCTATTAAAAACGTATCTGGTTTTTAACAGGTCTCATTATTAGGCAAATACACTAAAATATAATAGAATAGCTTTCTTGTCATTGTAAGCAGAGCAAACAATAAAATTGTTATTAGTGCACTATTATTGGTGTTAAGAGCGGACATAAAGACACATGCCATTAAAAATAACATAAAATAATAAAAAAAAAAAACCCAAAACAACAGTAGAACTCAAAACTATGTTTATTAGTTTAAGTAAGAGCATTTTCACACACACAATGTGAAGGGAACTCAAGGGATTGGGACTAAACAGCTGCAGCCTTAAGAAAACAACCTATCAGTGAGGCCAATTGGAAAAAAGCCTTCAATTTGCTAAAGATTAAAGGAGCTGTTTGTAAGATTATGGCCAAAACTGGTACTGCAGTCACTTTCAAATTACTGTTGAGCGGCGTGTACCCTCCCCCTCCTCCCCGACCAGAGGTTGCCAGGTCGGCTACAGAATGCAGCAGAAACGTAGGCTGTCATGGCAAGCGACGAGTCCTACACAGTAAGTTTATTTTCTGTTAATTATATTTAATGCTTTATGAAAGATCTTTCCTTTCTTTGATCTTTCGTAACTAGAGGAAATATTTTCCCGTTGAGGCGTTTCGTAACCTGAAAGTTTCGTATGTAGAGGCGTTCGTAAGTAGAGGTACCACTGTTACCTTGTCCAAGTAAATTAGCGTTAGCCAAACATTTAGCTATGAATCTTACCTGTCCAGGAGAAAATCTGCAACGTTGGCGTCTGTCTTCAAATTCTTCTCCGCTTTCAGCCGTCTCCATCTATCAAAAGCATCTCCTATACAAATCCTTGTTTTATTTCGGACCTTGTCACGACGTAACTCGGATTCATAACGAGGTCTTTTAGGTGTTGGAAAGCTAGACATTTTTTCATCCAACACGTTCGTAGCGGCTGCTGCGATAATTAGAGCCGAGCTGGCAACCCGGATGCCGAAACACTACTGACTTCGTGATTGGGAGATAGGTGGAGGGTGGCGCTTCAGGCCAAAACAAAAAATGACAACATCAACATCAGTTGAGGGCTGCAACTCCTCTTTTTAAACGGGAATATCCTGGCTTGAGTGCTGTTGTCAGTGACATAAGTATTTGAAATGAACATGATTTTTAAATGTCTGTTGACATATCGGGGTCATTTTATGATTTGTTTTATTAGATCTCTTACATACAGCTCCTTTAAACTCTGGAGCAATGGAAGAAGGTCATGTGGTCTGATGAGTCCAGTTTTACCCTGTTCCAGAGTGGTGGGAGCATCAGGGTAAGAAGAGAGGCATTTGAAGTGATGCACCCATCATGCCTAGAGCCTACTGTACCAGCCTGTGGGGGCAGTGTTATGATCTGGGGTTGCTGCAGTTGGTCAGGTCCAGGTTCAGCAACAGTATGAGCGCAAAGAATGAGGTCAGCTGACTACCTGAATATACTGAATGACCAGGTTATTCCATCAATGGATTTTTTTCTTCCCTGATGGCACAGACATATTCCAAGATGACAATACCAGGAATTTATCAGGCTCAAGTTGTGAAAGACTGGTTCAAGGTGCATGAGACATCATTTTCACACATGGATTGCCCTACACAGAGTCCAGACCTGAACCCCATTGAGAATCTTTGGGATGTGCTGGAGAAGACTTTGTGCAGCGGTCCGACTCTCATATCATCAATGCAAGATCTTGGCTATAAAAGTAATGCAATAAATGTTTTGATATTGCAGAAACGATGCCATAGCCAATGCGTGCTGTAATCAGAGCTAAAGGTGGTCCAAACAAATAATAGAGTGTGTGACTTTTTTCTGTAGATGGGCAGTGTATTTGATTAGTTGATCAGCTAAAGTTGTGACCACTTTCTATAAAAACATAAGTTTTGGCAGTTTGGTAGTCTGAAGCATTCAGGTGTGCCACTGAGGACATTCAGAAAGAATAGTTGCTGATCATTAGTCTCATACAGGTTACAAGGCCATTTCTACACAATTTGGAGTCCATCCTGCAGTGAGAAAGTGGAAAGCATTTGATACAACTTTCAATCGCCTGAGCCAGTTCACACCAAGGTCAGGCAGAACAATGCTCAGACAAAGTGCAGAAAAATAAGTCTATGACAGTACAAGAGAAAAACATGGAAAAAATACCGTTTGTTATTCTATAGTGCAGACAGGTAGATCCCAGTTTCTTAATGACTCACTCATTTTCTCATTGCATAGGAATAAAAAAAAAAGCACAGCATATGAAAAAGTAAGCACACTTAAGTATGATTTATACTTCTCCATATTCGTCGATTTACAGATGCGCAGACCCCTCTCTGAAGTCGCAAGCCCACTCTGACCAGCTGTCAGAAGGATGACGGAGACATCACCAACTTTTTCTTAACTATCAGTCAAAAACGACAGAGACCTTATGCATAGCAGCAGCCTCTGATTGGTCTGCTAGCTACATCATTTCTGAAATCATTAAACATCACGCCCCCTATTGTTCTGGTGGTGAGTTGCTTTGCAATGGTCCCCAACGGAATGAGGAACTCTGAACAGTCCATATATCTGTCAATATGACTGCATGAGTTATGCAGTATGGACTCAGAGAAATATAACAAGGCCTTTATACTGCATCCACAGGAAGCAAGAGGCTTAGTAGCAGCCAGGTACTACTAACAAATTGAACTTGATTAATTGATTGTCAGCATGTATATCAAATTTATAAAAGCAGAGATTTTGGCATTTTGCTGGATTGAAAGATTCAAATGTGTTAGAATGCCAAGGAAGAAAGACAACATTGATGATCACTTAAGCAACTGTTTCTGCCCATTACTCTAGGGAAGATTCATAAAACTATTTCTAAACAGTTAAGCCAGAGTCCTACAGAACACAGAAAGCATCGTGCTTTGCACTTGTAGCGTGACCTCAAGTCCCACAGAAAGCAACTCAGAGCTGGCGCCGCTCAGCTGTATTCGTAATAATGAACTCAACCAAAGGTTTCAAGATCACCATTGAATGGGAATCTGCTCAGTTAAAGACTTCTATCTCATCATGTCTTGTTCTTTCTAGAAGTACAACATTTAAAAGGTTGTGTGCTGTCAAAGTGTCTTTCAACTTTTATAATGACCCTTCCCCTCATATGTGGTTAAAATCTCTTCTAAAACCCTCTGAACTGTTTGGACACAGTCTCCGTGGGTTACCATAAAGTCGATGTACAAGTCGGAGCCTACTGGTGGTGTTTTATTTTGAAATCTCGTCATGTTCTCTTTGCCATTTTCATGTCTGACTTCATGACAACTCAATGTGCTGTGTGTAAATTGACGTGGTCTACCAGCAGCCAAGCGTCAAAATAGAGTTAATGCAGATCTGGCAGAGAAGTGCAGACGGCGCTTCTGTTGCGACCAATCCCACTGACTTGAATGGCGACAATTGAAAGCGGCTGGTGCAGCGCTTCTGTTTAGCGTCCTGGGGGACTTGAGCTTTATAATTACCCATTCAATGTTGAGAAAGATTATTTACAACTGAAGAACATCCACAAGCTGATCTACAACAGACTGGCTGAAAAAGAAAAGAATATAGATGCTTCAATGACCAAGTAAAAATTTAGAGCTCAACCTAAAAGAAATGTGTAACACGACCTCAACCCTTTGCTCACACGTACGTGCTGAAAGTCTCCTCAGCATTGGTTGTAGACTTTGAATGGTGTGATGTCAAGTGTTGCTGATCTGAATCGTGGGTTCCATGCAGCCTGGTGACATTGTTGCTTCCATCAAAAGTTGGGGAATTCTCAATTTTTCAAGCTTTAATGGACAATGAAACTGTGGCGACGCAGCTGGAGCGAGTCACTTAAATCATACATGGGGATGAGACCGTTTCAAAGCATGCGGCTTATTTGAGAAGCACATAGGAAGAAATGTGATGGGTTGTTTTTGATATGACAGAGGCACGTCAGAAGCAGTCTCAGGACGCTGCTGCAACACTGCTGTGTGAGTCCACCGTAAGAGAGCCTTGCATAAAATAATACCTGTGAGTTTCAATGAACTGAAGAACTGTTGTTAGTAAGAGTGGACTGATATTCCTCCCCAGTGATGTGAGAAACTGATGTATGGAAATATATTACTTTCAGTTATTCATTTGAAAGTTGGCTCTTTAATCTCATAAATTATGAGTTGTAGTTATTTTTTTTATCTATTTATTTTTTTTACCTATTCCTTTGCTAAATGATGACACGTGTACCATATCGTATGTTGTTCATCTATGGTTATATTCACCTAACCCTAGCACCTGGTGACGACCAGATGATTGTTTTACTGTTCTGAAATATCAAGACATAGAACTGAAGAAATGAGCATTCACTGGATCATCCGTATTCCATTTTGAGATGTGTAAAAAGAGAAAAAGGTTTAGGTCCTATAATGTACATAAATGGCAGGTGGAATTCATGTGGATCTGTTTTTAATATAGTTCACTTTATTTTTATTTCCACGGACAGAGAGAGAAAACATTCAAATTTGGACCAATCAAAATATAAGATATTTATGCTCCTTTTCTTATGAACAAAATCTATTTAATAAATGTTCTATTTTTTAACAAAAAAAAATGTTTTCACAGTGTTAAATATAGTCTTGAGAAAGAATTCTGAAGCAGTAGTTCACATCTGCACTGACTGCAAAATTTTAAACTGCAAATTCTATTTCATTTATTTGTTTTTTTAATCCATGCATGTCAAAATTATTTTAGAGTTGGAATTATAAAAGCATACAACATAGTGACTCATATTAAAGACTTCTATACTGTCTGTGCTTATATAAAGTGCAACTTCACAAAAGCAGAAAAAGAGAGAGAGGAGAAAAGAGCGTGAAATGACCGTAACCACAGCCTCCTTAGCTGAGAAAATAGCCTAATGTCAACCATTGCTAATCTGCTAGGCGTTTAATAACAGCAAATCTTCAAAGGTACTAGTCTAGAACCTTCATTTGCATCACTTTGGTACTTAAAAGTCGATGACAATGGGGTATCACTGTGTGTGTGTGTGTGTGTGTGTGTGTGTGTGCACGATAACTGCAATAACTAATGCATGGATTGTAAGTGTTGCATGAAATCTACTTGGCGTGTACAACACTATGGCAATAACCAACAACAATTCATCCAGTTCCGCACATGCAGCCACCTACAACTGTTTTTTTTGTGTGTGTGTACAACCCTAAATATGGGAAAAAGAAAGAAAAAAAAAATTGGGTTGATATGAGACATACACTTTGATTTTTTTTCTTGACAGAAAAGGTTCAAGATATTTTATGTTTTTTCTCTTTAGTTTAATTTAATTCGTTTTTTTGGCATGAGAATCCCAAAAAAGTTGGTATGAAAGCAATTCATCATTAGTACAGAGATGAAAGAGAAAAAAGATGCTACTTCCAGCAGTTGATGTCAACAGGTAAGGGCTGTCTTTAAGGAGAAAAGATAGGAAGAGGAACTACTAATAAATGTATCAGTGAATCATTTTAAATATGTTTTCTTAACAAACGTAGCATCAATAAATTATTCAAGAAATCTGGAGAATTTTTTAATGCATAAATGGAAAAGGGCACAAGTGTAAGCTGGACCCCTTTGATCTTTGATCCCTCAGATAGCCAAGTTCTACAATACAAAGCTGAATTCAAAATGCTGCTTAACACTTTACTGTACCAGACAGAAGCCTTATGTAAACCTTCCAGAGGCAGTGTTAACATCTCTGGGCTCAGAGGCGTCTGGGATGGACCAGCACACATTGAAAACAGACACTGATGTTCCTTGTGGGAATGTTTTTTTTTTCTGGGAACAAAATTGTGTGCTTCAGACTAGAGATGAAAAAGGGCCATCCAACTGTTATCAGGAATCAGCGTACAACTACACACAGCATGCCAGTATGGCAGAAACATTTTGAGTGACAGGAGCACCATTAGTAAGAGCGCCGTGTTCCATGACGCCGGGTCACGCTTACAAACAGAGCTTGTCTCCTACTTGTTTTGCCTCCGTTACTACCTGCTGAGGTGGAACACAGCAGTGACAAGAATGTAATAGCTCAAAAGTCCCACATTTATATATATATATATATATATATCAAGATATTTCAACCAGCAACGATTTCTTTTGTTGTGCGTGTGTGTGTGTGTGTATGTGTGGGGGTGTCTAAGAGACCTCTTACTCAGTTCAGTGACCAGCTGTGTCACAACAGGTGTCTGCACAGGAATCTGAGTGCTCATATGTGACCGATCTGACTGTCCAAGTGAAGACCATTTGTCTTGAATGTATTTGAGTGCTTAGATCCAAGTGTGGACATTCACACTATCCTGTCAAATATCACCTTATTCCTCTTTTCAAATCTGAGACATTTCTTTAGTTTCTCTGTATAAGCCTCTTCCTGCACCATTAATTACTGTCATGGTAATGCATCTGTATAATTATCTATATACGCATACAGATCTTTGCAGCTCAGTTTTGTGTGTGGTAGGAAGTGAGATAAATGACTTTTATTCATCTTTGTGTTAAGTATGGTTTCCATTTTAGGTCAAATTAGCAGTTGTTTTTAAATTAAAAAGAAAAAGAGAGACAGATCAAGAAAGATTCACCTTGTTTCCAGTGGCACATTGCTACCCAGCACCCAGCTGTCTTGCAGCGGGACGCTCTCAGGGGGTGTGGTCTGCAGCTCGGCTGGTGATTGGCCGGCCACAAGGGCCGGGCTTCCAGAAGGAGGGGTTAGTTGCCGCGAAGAATTCAGTGTCTGGCTAGGGTGATGTGTCGAGCCCAGGGCTTGGTTGAGAGCTGTCACTGATGGCTGTTGGCGGTGAGGGGGCGGAACAGGAGGCAGAGTGGATCCATGATGATTTAAGGGTTGTTCTGTCAACGACAGCAGAAAAAAATGGTGTTTACTGATCTTTTGTTTCACAAATGTAATTCAGGTTGTCAGCCTGAAAATGAGCAACACAAACTATGAGCATTTTTCACCTTGATTAAGTGACAATAAATTAGATGTCTTAGATATTGTCTGTATTTTACAACAAATATTGCATCCAGTCTTCAAAAAGAAAAGTGCACCTTTCATTTCTAAGAATTTATGTAAAAGGTTATTCATATGAAAATCATCTGATCCCTATCAGGTCTCAAAATTAGAGCAACAGCACATAACATATAACACATTGTCATTACTTTATTTCCCATAACAACTCTTACTGCCTATTTTACCATCAAATGTAAGGTCATCTGTTTGATGGCTAAAGTTTGTCTAAAATCAGGTCATGCAACAAGCCAACCCAGCACACAAGGAAATTTATGAACTATGGCTGGAAAAGAAAAGGATCAAAGAGTTACAATGTAAAGTTCAGAGCTCAGCTTAGCTGAAATGCTGTGCTGGGACCTTAAGAGAGCTGTGCAAGAACAAATTTCCACAAACTTCAATAAACAAAACTGCAGTCATTTAGCTAAAAGCACCGAGCCAAAATTCCTCTACAAAAATGTGAGAAACTGATACATAACTTGAATACTTTAAGTTCAAAGATGGTTCTAAAGGCGAATGGATCAAGGGATATGTTTAGTTTTTTCCATTATAACCTGACTGTGATTCATCATTAGACTGACACCATCCACTGACTGTGGACATTTCACCACAGTATAACGACCAACTCAGGCTGGTAAGAGCTGGAACTTAGCATTGTGTTCAGCTTAGTCAGACTGAATACTGATTAATTACTAGCCTTCATATAACATTACTATGTTTGTGAAAAAAAATATTTTCTCAAAGCTGGTATGGCTTAAACTGTTCCTTACTTCTATATTTTCTTGTGCTTCTCTGCTCCTTCGTCTATACTTGGGGTGCTCAAGTGGGGTGGGGAATGCTAGATTTGATTTGCATAAGGAGCATAATGTCTCCATTTGCCAGTTAGTTTATGCTGCATTAGTCTCTACTACTGTTATTACTGGGACAGAACGGGGGGACATGGTAAGAAGAGAAGGGGAAGAGAGAAGGAGTCCCTTTTTTCTTTTTTCACTTTCTCCATATGCTGTATTTATCAAGTAAATCTTTTAGGCTAAATGCTAAACAAGTGCACAGGCACAAAAGGGTATCAAGCTGAGGTTTCAGGCATCATTACGGAGACAGCATTCTGTGCTAGTGAAACAAATCAAATTAAAACACCTGTTACACAAAGATGTCAAAAAGGCGGATGTACCTACAATCTTAACTGAACTATTAATTATAGATAAAACCGCTAACAGAGAAACAAAAAAGGTCACTATGCTGTCTTTATATTCACTTGTGCACATGTGTGTCAGTATATGAAGTATAAATGCTACATATAATAGTATATGAAACAGTAGTATAACAGTAATAAGCAACAGTAATAATGGTAATATGAAAATAGCAAAAGTGGAATCACATGAATGTGTATGTGAATAGAAATATTAAGAGCCTACAGGGGCAGCTATAATGGTTAATCAATAAAAGTTCAGCTGGAACATGATTTCAATAAACCAGCATTTTGAGGCAGCCAAGTCTAATTGAAAACCTTGTTCATGCCTGTGAGAAATGGTGGCTAATTTGTAAAAGTGATAGTACATGTCTATTATGATAGATCCTGGACATCCAAGGTCCTCCGGATTACTGAGCAGAAACAAAATTGTATAATTTCCCCCTTTTGCACCCCAGGCTTTTCTCTTTTTTAGTCATCTTAAAATATAAAGTACCCAGAAATACCTGAAAATAAAAATGCTCTATTTGTGCTTCTGCAAATGGAAGCAGGTGTGCGAGGCAATAAAAATTGAGCCGCCTGACTCAACATAAGATGTCTGATGTCAAGCTGACATCAGATAATCAAATGTGTGTTGCACTCAGGGACAATCTGTATGTCACATGCAATGACTAAGAGAAGTATTTTCTGCTTGATATTGCACATTTTGGGCTCAGGTAAGAGATCATCAATTGCCAGGTCTTCCATGATTTTCCTTGTAATGGTATTACTAAATGCTGATACCAGGGAGAGATAGCAGGCTGCTGTCTTGCTGATAACTGTGTGCTTTTGCATTGTTGAATTTTACCCTGTTAGCTTTTGTTAGCCTCTTCCAAATCTTCAGTAGGACTATGCTGTTTTATGTGTTGGAATAAGTTTGTTGTTTAGACTGTAAGATAAAAATTAGTCACAATGTAACTACAAACTGCTCTTACACACTGCTACAAAGGTATTCTATAGTCACAGTGAAAAACTTCAATAACTGTGTGAGACTGCATGGCCTTTTCTTTTTACTTGTTTACAAAGCGTTTACAAAAACGGAACCAATTTTTTAGTGCCATGCGGATTATGTGTTGATGACTACACAAAGGAATATTAAAACAAAGGATACAGAAGTATTATAAAGTACCTGCTACCTAGTATTAGAAGGATTTGTCAGTACTTCATCAGCCTGTAACTGGACAGAGGTGGTCAAGCTGAAAATCATCCAATCCCAGTCACCAGCTGAGTAAAGCTTGACTAAACAAAAAGATTGTGAGTATTTCTACTTCTACAAAGAAACATTCAGGAAGAAAAAGGCTGAAAATGAAGCACTTCAGCGTTTGCAAGCAGCTGACATTTCACTAATCATCCAATCAGTCTGAAAATCAATTTCAAAAAGTTATGTGAGATGTTGTCTAACCATTTCAGATGGAATCTGTTTGCTGCAGGTAATATGCTTAAGAATTATCTGCTGAAGCTGAACTATCAAACAAAAATGGTATTGATTTCAGGTCTCCTTGGAGGATGCAGTTAAAGTTCTGAGAAAATTATGTGGGTAAAATTAGATAAATTTATATGTTCATTGCACACTGTTATTGGAAAAAGTGAATAATAACCAATAAATATAAATTTCTTGAAAAATATTCTTCTCTTATTAGGTCTTTGTGGCTGGTAAACCACTTACCAAGTCTTTGTACAGACCAACACCATAATAGGGTACACATAAGTACAGCAGTTAAACTTATGTAAAATATTTTATCTGGGTAATACTATATCGACAACGATAGCTGGTTGCATTACTCTCAGACTGTACTATGGCAACTTTTTCTGCCCATTTTTGCTTAGGTCTGCAGCACTGCAATAACCTCCACTGCAAAATTGAACAGAAGTAAGGATTTTTTTTTTTTCATTTTTTTGAATACGCCCTGAAAGAAAGTGAGTGGGGATTAATAAGGATATTCTGTGCACATACGCCTGCATCTGTGCATCTGTATGATTGCCCCTACTGCTTGATCGACCCAGACCATTTTGTATTTTTCCCATTTACAGAGCAATGGCTGCATCCAAACACAGACTATTTTATGGTACATATGAAGTAATTACTGAATGGATTGTTGTTCTTTTTTTTAAGTACATCTGTATGCTGAGAGAACTCTGTATATGCAAACTCAGAGCTAAACAATTTGAAGGCTACTGGGAAAACATGGAGGCGGCAGAGCAGCATTGTAACTCAGTCAACATACAGGACTGACACACGCATGGCTCCATGCGTTTAGCTTGGATTTGAATTTTCAAGCACGCAGGAGAATGACGCTAACAGTGTAACTATAACTGTACTGTGCTCAGGTATTTGCCTTATGAGCACAGTACAGTTTGGTCCAATGCAGTTGGACTGAGGTCATTTTCACACTGGCGCTCTTTAGGTTGGCTCAAAGGAGCCTTGGCCAAGAGTGTGGGTCTCTTGTGTCGGTGTGAACACAGTACACCAAAACGGGACTGTACCAGGACTGTACAGCTATCGCCGAACTAATTCGTTTGTGATGCGAAAGCTCCACAACCTTGAGCTGACCCAACTAAAACCCATGTATGAGCTAAAAAAGCCTCCATAGTCTGCTGGCCATTGCATTGTGGGCTGTGAGGGAGCATGTAAACACGGCAAAAGAAAGTAACATGACCAGTCACAGACAAATGACTTTCAGCTGCTTCGTTTACAAGCTGTTCAGCTTGTCTAGACTGGTTCAAACAGATAATATAGAAAAAAAAAAGGCCAACTCTGGGTTTACAATGCATAGTTGTTGTGATACTATGCTTTTCAGCTCTTAAGGCTCGTTGTCATGGAAACATGACATTCTGCCAAGACTGCTAATGGCCAATGGCGGCACTGACCATTGTCATCAGGCCTGCGGTGTGGCCTTTGGGCTGGAGAGGAAACAACACTTGTGAACATAAACCAAATTGAGTGAAAAATGATACAACATCCAGTCCAGGGACTGCTTTTGAGACATTTTCTGACCAGGTATAGAGACTAACTTAAGCACCATGATTTTTCCATATGATGTTATCCAGTTCTTGTTGTTGTGTGGGAATTTTACTTCATTGAAATTTACAGGCATTTGTTTAAGGTCCCACCACGCATTTCAATCAGGCTGAGGTCTGAACTTTGACCGGGTTATCGAATTGCCCTTCAGCCCTTTAATTGTAGATTTGCTTTTGTTTGCTAGTGAATGTTTTTCAATCGCCATATATCTTTCTCATTGGAGAATAGTGAACTCCAAAATGTTTTGAAATGGCCTTGTAACCATTGCTAGATTGATGAGAAACAACTTACTGCCTTTCTAAGATCATCGCTGATGTCTTTCCTCCTTGGAATTGTGTTAGCACACACCTGAATGTTCCAATATGCGATCACTATAATACTTGCTGATGAATAATTAATAAACTGCATTTGATTAGCAGCACTTGGGTGCTACTTCCCTTCTTATTTACTATTGAACAATATGAATTTAATCAGTTTTTCTCCAACTGTCTGCATTTTTTCTTTTTTTTCTTTCATTTCTATTGGTGAAAGTTTCAAAAGACTTTGAACTTAAGCGAATGCAAATATTGAGATTGATATTTTGCACGTTGCATGAATCCAATCCTCCCTCTGAATCCAACAACACAAGTGAGAGTGAATTTATTTCAAATATTGTTGTCATGGATCAACAAAGTCATGGATCTGCAGTGACAGATCTGTCTCTTTTTGTTATTTTTCATTTAAAAAAAAAAGCTTACTCAAATCTTTATGTGGATAAAACACTAAAATTCAGACTAAGTCTGTGTCCTATATGCGCATCTGCAACACTCATCGTTGACTCCTATTCATTGTAGAGTTGTTCCGTTACCAATACCAGGGATCGGACAACTGGTCAGTACAGCTGAAAATATATGTAATGGCAAGCATTTACATCTATTTGCCATTTGATGACATTTAAGAAATAGTTTAATGTGTTAAAGGAGCCGTTTGTAAGATTATGGCCAAAACTGGTACTGCAGTCACTTTCAAATTACTGTTGAGCGGCGTGTACCCTCCCCCTCCTCCCCGACCAGAGGTTGCCAGGTTGGCTGCAGAATGCAGCAGGAACGTAGGCTGTCATGGCAAGCGACGAGTCCTACACAGTAAGTTTATTTTCTGTTAATTATATTTAATGCTTTATGAAAGATCTTTTCTTTCTTTGATCTTTCGTAACTAGAGGAAATATCTTCCCGTTGAGGCGTTTCGTAACCTGAAAGTTTCGTATGTAGAGGCGTTCGTAAGTAGAGGTACCACTGTTACCTTGTCCAAGTAAATTAGCGTTAGCCAAACATTTAGCTATGAATCTTACCTGTCCAGGAGAAAATCAGCAACGTTGGCATCTGTCTTCAAATTCTTCTCCGCTTTCAGCCGTCTCCATCTATCAAAAGCATCTCCTATACAAATCCTTGTTTTATTTTGGACCTTGTCACGACGTAACTCGGATTCATAAAGAGGGCTTTTAGGTTTTGGAAAGCTAGACATTTTTTCATCCAACACGTTCGTAGCGGCTGCTGCGATAAATAGAGCCGAGCTGGCAACCCGGATGTAGAAACACTACTGACTTCGTGATTGGGAGATAGGTGGAGGGTGGCGCTTCAGGCCAAAACAAAAAATGACAACATCAACATCAGTTGAGGGCTGCAACTCCTCTTTTTAAACGGGAATATCCTGGCTTGAGTGCTGTTGTCAGTGACATAAGTATTTGAAATGAACATGATTTTTAAATGTCTGTTGACATATCGGGGTCATTTTATGATTCGTTTTATTAGATCTCTTACATACGGCTCCTTTAATAAAAGATAAATAAAAATTACAAATTACACTGGTATCAAATTAAGTACTGGCCAACACCCAAAGCCCAGGCATCAGAATTGGTATTGGAAAGGGAAAAAAAATGCATCAGTAATCTCTAATTCCTTAGCTGATTGAAATTTAGTTGTGACTCAGCCAGACAAATGCTTCATCCTGTCACCTCAAGCATTTTTTTTCTTTGAAAGTTCTAGTCCTTTTTCTATTTGATTTCATGAGTTTCTGTTTGTGATTTGAGTTCGTAAAACAACATCAAGTGGCCTGAAGAGTTTTTTTTTAATAGGAAGCAGTTATCTAATTTGTGAAACCACTGGATAAATAGGGAGTTCAAATTGGTGTGGCTTTAATGGCTGTGTTTATTCATGAAAATGGGGGCTATGCAATCATTTAGCATGTTTGAGATGTATTGAAAGGCACTAGATTACTGAATCGTAATCACATCAAGTTGAGGCAAGTAAAGAGACACCTCAACACTTGTTGAGTCTCAAGACAGCCACAGTTCTCTAATACTACAATCGGTGACAAAACAGACTCTATATAATATAGTAAAAGCTAACGTCAAGTCAATCTGAGAATGCTCTGAAATAAACCACTGAAAAGTGAACACATTGTGAAATTATCTTTATTTTGTCAGCAATAATATACGAAAGAAACCTGTCCATTACGGCCTAGTCCTATGCTATGGATCTTAAGCAATTACTAAAACCCATCACATACCTGTTTGTCACTCAATACACATTAGATTTACAATTGCTCTGTTGCACAATTGCCCTTTTTCCATTTTGTCAACAGATTAATAAACATCAAACTCCAGAACAAGAGTAAAAGGCTGCTCAGCTTTCAGAGCTCGCAAACACTCTCCATCTAAAAGTTCTGTTTGGAATGCTGGTTATGTAATTGCTTTACCTTCCCCAGAGTTTCCAAGAGTTAACTACTAATCATGACTGGGGTAAAAAAGAAAAAAAAAAAAAAAAGAAAAAACCTCATTTGAAGATATTGCAAAAAAAAAAAAAGGTTGATTTGTGTTCCCTGTGTATCAGCACATTATCTTAAACTGATGCAGCATTGGTTTAAGTGTATCTGACTCGAGATATTCTTCTCCCTAATTAAGCTTGGTAGCATGTCTCTGTTTCTTTGAATCTTTTTTCCTTCCAACCTCTTCCAGGATGTTTTGCAACTCTGACCAGAGAAAAGGGGTTTAAGAGAGTTCCATTCCCTGGGAAACACTCTCTTGACGTTTGAATTTCAGCACATCTGATGTGAAACTGAGGGTCTGGCCTGACTGCCTGATCAGGTCACTGGAGCTTACCAATTAGAGCAGAGTAAATACTACAAGGGAGGGCCGCTTTATATAACTTCTATCTTAACAAAAAAAAAAGTAAATATGCTGGTAAAATTGCACTTTACACGTCTGGGGACTATAACAACTTAATGACCTGTAATATCCCAGAACTGTGGCCATCAATTAGAGTTGAGGCAATGTCAACGGCATTTGCATAGCATTTCTCTTGGTGTTTGGAATTTTCTAAAGCCCATATGAGAAAGCTACAGCATTTTTATCAAGATGGGATTGTTACTGCAGATTCCACACTTAACTAGAAAATAGCGGTGATGTCCTTGGAGATGATAGCAGCAAGGGAGTCCTTAGTCTACAGACGGGCATATTAAAGATGAATGTGGGTATATAAACCTGACAAGAAAGGGCAGAGTAACAAAACCCACTGAACAGCCAAGAGGGGCATTAATCGAAGAGGTATCAAGGAAGCCAAAAGTAACATTAAAGGAGCTCCACAGCTGAAATTGAAGTGTGAGTCTATAAGACAACCCTAAACCATGCACTCCACAAAACTGGATTTTATACAAAAGTGGCCAGAAAATCCCAACTGCTTTAAAAAGAAAACACACACAGATACAAATACTGTCTGGGGTGCTGACTAAGAATGTGGACCATACCCTGGTCTTGTGGTTCATTGTTTGCCCGCCTATTCATCTATTCATTGAAAAAAGTGGTGTCCATTATTGTAAAAATGGTTAAGAATCACAGATCTGGATGAGGAAGCAAACAGAGCTCTCTCCATCACCAACCTGAGCTTGCAGATAAAGCAGAAGCTCACATGTGTCATAACTGCTGGAGAAACTTGTGTTCAACCTCATCAAGCCTCACTGGTGCCTTACTGTCTTTGTATTCACAGCAC
Source organism: Hirundichthys speculiger (assembly GCA_018398805.1). Classification (NCBI taxonomy): domain Eukaryota; kingdom Metazoa; phylum Chordata; class Actinopteri; order Beloniformes; family Exocoetidae; genus Hirundichthys; species Hirundichthys speculiger. Next base: position 1,264,944 of record JAGFBZ010000863.1, read on the forward strand.
AGCAGAGCAACACTCAATGCCAACAAAGACCAGCCTCTAACACTCACTTTGTATTGGTTGTGGTGCTCAAAATTTGCAGATACTAGGCAAAGGCATTAGTTTATGCTGCATAAATCTAACCTCATTCTGTGTATGTTACCAAGATATACAGTATGGCAACAGCAGAAGCAGGAGCTTGTATTCTTGTCCAGAGGGGGGAGGGAATGCAATAAGGAGAGAAGTCAAAAGTCAGTCTGTGTTGAAGCAGAACACAGACATGCAGTCGTTCTGTGTTTCTGCATTCTAGCCTCTGGTGTCTAAACATTATTAAATGATACTATTGGAACTGTTGGAAGGAATTTCCCACATTATATATTTGCAGCATTCTGTAAAATTATGTGTAATATCCCAGGGTCCTATTATGAATTTCAAGCCATATTCATATGACATTTATCCACCTCTGTAATATTGCCTAAACTATGGAACAACTTTTCTTGTAATGATAGTAATAACTACTCTATGCATTTGCAAATAGGGCTAAGGCAATTACTATTAGACTTTGCAGAAAATTCTCTGATCAGCCTCCAAGCTGATCCAACATGCTGAAAAAGGAGTTCTGATGAAAGATTACTAGGAGATGTCTTCTAAACTCTTCATGGAAAGTCCTCCAGTGGCCGAGACCTTTGATAGTATAATTGAAGAAAAGGCTCAGAGTCACCTGAGTGTGCCAAACACTATGCTTTATCTAACAGGAAAGCTTTACGCTCTAATTTTAAAGATACAGAGGGTGGCTGCCTCCTGTACCCATACTAGGAGTTGGTTCCTCAAAAAAGGATGTCTGATAAGCGAAGGCTCTGCCTCTCGTTCTACTTTTGGAACATCTGGGAATCTAGTTTTTATCATTTATTGCAATAATTTTTAATTTGATACAATTGGAAACCTTTTCATCTTTTTTTTGTGTGTTTTTACCGGCAAAACTTTGAGGTTTGAAACCTATCTGTGTAAATAGAGGTATGTATGTGTAGGTAAACTGAAGCCCACAAACAGTGGTTTGTGTTAAATTCCATCGCATTCAATAGGAAAGTGAAGAAGACAGAGAATAAAAGCAAATACAAAACAGAAAACAGAGCATGACACAGGAAGTAGATTGAAAGTTTCCGAAAGTGCAACAATGGTTATTGGAGTTCAGATGAGGTGGAACTATGTCAACATGGAGAATAGGGGCACAGCCAGAGGCTGATGCACACAAAAAGACAAAGGGGGGAGGGGGAAGAATGAGATGGAGAAAGAAGAAAAGGGGACAGAATAGATCCTGTTCAAAGTAAAAGTCATTGGCAAATTGAAAGAGGTCAGCAGAAGAGTTTAGACTCATGTTTCTTGAAGCATGAAAACTCATTCCACCTCTGGACTCCAAACAAGAAGATGGGAGTGAGGCAGCTCTCTATCCCACTAACCAGTGATCTCTGCTCAGTGACCAACACAGGGGAACTAGACATAGGACAAAAAGAACCAAAAGGACATAGAGGGATGGGAAAATTATGTGTTTTTGAAGGTGTGGTAGCTCCTTTTGAACACTGTTAGTATGACAGAAAAAAGAATGATACTTAACATCGCTCTGTTTTGTCATCCAAATAAAACTGCATAACTGCGCACTGATTCTTGTGAAATTGTCATTGTTAAAGGTTTAAGAAAGCCTACAACATTTGAAAGACCAATACAGTGGTGCACAACCCGCCTCATATGTGAGGATATGTGTGCCTTCATATCTCCTTCATATATCCGGGATGGCAGTGCATTAGTCTGAGACTTCAAATACAGCCAACTTTGTAGAGAGGCTGACTGACTAATCTTCTTGTGCAAAACGTAGCTCAAACGTTTTCCAGAGATGCATCCATGGTAAAATTGTGTCACTTTGCTGTTAAATCGTAAGGCACATCAAAAACAGGAGCTACATTTGCTTCTTCTAAATCTGCATTTGTTGACAGGGTTCTGAAAATTCAACAGGCTCTGGAGTTTCTGGGCTCTGTTCCAGGAAGCCGAAAAACCACATTTCCAAATTCTATTTGAGATAACAGCTAAATATGCATCCATCCCACAGTGCATAGGCTTGGTCCAGATAATGTAATGACAGTAAATCAGAGAGAAACAAACCTTGTTAGAGGTAGTAACTAAAAAGTCAGAAAGAAAAAAAAAATCACCTGAAGAGAGCCAGTCATGTCTCTGGCTGGATAATGATTTCTTTATCATGATTACATAAAGTGACGTATATGACCCTGTTCAATGTAAGTGGTGCAATAAAGCACCATTTTTTTCTTTTCATTGCTCCAAAACACTTTACAATGTATTTCTCTTTCAGCTAATTAGACACACACTGACACAAAGCTTCTTTTTTTGTATATCTGTGCTGCGTCACATTTTTTTTTTTTGGTGATAAATCAAACATATCAGGTGAAATGTTTAGTGTGTTTCCACCGAGGACACTGTGATAAGAGACGGACTGGGAACTGAAGCACCAATCATCCAACTGGTAGTTTGTCCCATGTGTGCTCCTGTCACAGTGGCTGAAGATATACCCCAGACACACTTCGCTGGCTGAGAGTCCATCAGTGAATCGCCACTTCCTCTGATCTGAATTCCACTTCTGCTGTTTCACTAAAATAGTCGGCATGCACACTAGCATCATAAGGTAACCTAGATACAGACCTCAGCAAACCTGCCTTTTGGTTTTGTACATTGCACATAGAACATTTTTGAAAAGATTTTGAAGGGTTAATGCATCTTCTAGAGTTTGAGTTTTAATCTGTTCAAATTTTGAGCACCAAAGTGACACAGGCCATGGCTTGAACTGGTCCACTGCAGTGAGAATGCACAGCCTATGTGTGGTACGTACTAAAGCTGTACCAATCCAACTTGTTCCAGTCTTGATACCAATATTGATGCCTGGGGTTTGTCTATCTAATGAGCTCTGTACCTCACAATGTGGAGAAGACTAAATGCATTGAGCTTGACATACACATTTCTTTCCAAATTAAACAATAATTTAAGACAAAATGTAACAAAATACCCCAGATATAAATGTCATGAAGTTTTATTTTAGCAGCCTTCAAACTCAAAATAAAATAGAATCAAACTTAAATGAGTTTAATCATATATAACAGCTGAACCTGAACATACATGAAAACAAACTCTATGAAAATGTCAAACATCAGCAACAAATTTAAAGTAAAGGGATCAACTCATGGATCTATTTAATTTCACAGTGCCTGATCCACATATTATTTGAACATGAAGATCGATATCTGATCCTAATATTGGATCTGTGCATCCCCAGTATACCGTATATACAAGGCGCCAGCTAAACCACTTGAGCTACCCAGGTCCCAAGTTCACAGCTCTGCATCCTTCTTAAGGATTCGGTATTGAAAGGTCCAGTTTTCAGGCACATCCTGCTACATACCACAGTGTTGTGGGGCATAAACATTTAGCGGATGTCTTCTGGGCAGAAGGGAGATGCTACTCTGATTTAGTGGAAGAAACACAAACACTTTTTCAACATAGCAACTGTGCGATCAATCATTTCAGAACGATGTGCAGAGGCATGACTGTGGCAAGCCTTCCATGGTAGCCTCGAGCTTTGAGCCAATTTTATAAATCAGCTAGCGGCCATTTATTTTTGTCAGATAACTGGCAAGTTACACCCTGGATCATCACGTCTGTTTAATGGCAAGCCTGGGTTTATTTCACTTATTTCTGTTTTGTTTTGTTAAATGACATATTATAACTTTAATTTTCACAACTATATGTACACAAACACAGTTAACAAGACAATATATGGAATGTCTTGGGCTCATGCTGTCTCCAACTACCGTAATTAGTAAAGTAAATCAAAGTAAATATAGTAATTACTGAGAAAACACAAGACTGAGTTTAAAAAAAAAAAAAAGAAAAGAAAAACCTACAGTAAAGGAAGACCCAGTAGCTTCCCTATTAATGACATGGCCACAACCTTCCCTATTAACAACATGGCCAGGAGGAATCAGCTAAAGGAATGACAAAGAGTGAGAAAGAGGGCACAGAGAGCTGACTTGGCAGGAGAAAATGAATTAGAGAATGATGGTGAGAGAGACGGAGAGGAAAGGGAGGGTGGATGAAGGGTCAGTGCGCCGACGCTACAATGAGGATGGAGAAATGTGGCAGACTGATGAGTGGTTCTGAAAAGGCTGCAGCTGTCAATACTGAAGAGGTGATTGCAAGACAGGACAGGAAACTTGGGGGGGGTGGTGATGGGAATATGAATATGACCTTCAGCAAGACAATGATGTCACCAGAAGATTTATCCACCTGCTTCTTTATTTAATTTAATTTAGTCAGTAAGCTGTATTATTGCAGTGGAAGAGCAACTTATAGGAACATACACACAAACAGTGCTGTGGGGCTGATGGGAATTCTGACTTTTTGCATTTCTTTATGTGAAATTCGTGGCCCATTATGCAGTGAAAACAATAACAAATTTAAATGCTTTAAAACAGACCTCTTTTTCATGGAAATGATGAATATTGAGTGGAAACATAAAAAATATTTTAGAAAAAACCAGAGGGATATATATTTTTAGTTAATCTTAATGGTGGTGTTGAGAACGTTTCAAAAGTCTGTTTCTCAGCGTGGGGAGGACATAGTGGTGATGTTCAACTGTTACTGAGCAGACCAGAAAGTTAAAACTAATGAAAAGAAATAGCATATAATTTTCATTTCTGCAGAACTGTTTATCATACATTAGCCAGAAAAGTTGCTTCTTTCAGTTATTTCACTTGTTTCTGAGAAAATTGCTGTGATTTACAAATAGATATCATTAATGCTATTGTTAATGGCATTGAATTAATGTCACTGCAGACACTTTCCAGGATTAAATGTGACTAACAGGATTACTCCGACTAATACAGCCGTTAAAATGGACTTGATATGTGCATTGTCAGTCAGGGTCAGCTGTTGTTGCAGACAGTGTGACTGGTTACTACTTCCCTCTTGCTCACAATTTCTTTTCGTGCTGTTGATATATCCTATTATGTTTTTATTTCAAGCTTATTTTTCTTCTTGTCCTATCGCCTTTCCTTTCCCCTAATACCTTACTGTCTATCACTTTTTCTTTCTTTCGCTTTGTGTCCCCTACTGTCGCTCCATATTTCTTCCCATTTAGCAGCAGCCCTAAAAAAAAAACATATTAAAGGACAGGACAAGAATTTATAAGTATGAACTCCTTCAGGAAGAGGGGGGTGGGTGAGGTGGTGGGTAGGAGGTGGCAGTGCAGCCTTGTGTGCAGACCTGTTGGGCCTCACTGAAATACAATATCAACTGTCCTTTTTTTAATAAAATTGCCATCCCTTTAGAAGGTCAAATTTGTGTTTTAAATGTTTAATATGACTTGTACTCTACTCGCCAACATCTCATGTTAAGAATTGCATTTTAGTTTTTTTTTCATGCATTTAAGCTTATTTACAATCAGCCCCAGTAGCTTGTGAATTTGTTAACTAGGCAGAAGTGACCTCGTTTTTGTCAGGTAGGTACATAGTAGAGCAAATGAGTATGTGGTAGCACGTTATATACAACAGCCATGTGAGTTACTGGTTTTGTGGGTTATCTGCTGGCATTGCACATTTACAGTAGATACATGTATATCTATTATAGTAATCATATTATATTATTTAAATAGAGATTTTCATAACATGTTGCTGTTTTTATTTTATTTTACTTTTTTGAACAACTTTAACTTTATGTAAGATCTAAAAATCAGTTTAAATTCAATGCTGTAATGAAACAAAACAGCACAAACTGAGGATGTTTCATACTTTTGCAAGGCACTGAATACAAGCTCTGTTTTGCACATTTGTTTTCAAATATTTCTCATCTACTGTCCATTTATCGCCAGAGCAGAGGATTAACACATGCACGTGCACGCATCCACTTCACCCCCACCCCCTGCTCCCATCCTTTAACTCCCTTCCACTATTTTGTCTGGCTGTCTCTCTGTCTCCAAGACTCTTTGGATGGTGCCCGCCACTACATTTTGATTTACTTAAGTGACTCCACTCCACAATCAGCCTCAGACATGAAGTGTGTGTTTCTGGTCTTGTCCTGTGTGTATGTTTGTGTGTTTCAGGCTTGAATTCCAACTACGAGCCTGACATTCATTACCCTGATCAATGATTGTCTCTCTTCTCATCGCATCACATCTAATCTCTGGTCTTTGCTTTTCTCAAATGTATATTCTTGCAGTTTGACCCAGCTGTCTTTATTCTTTTTGTTTTCTTTCCATAGATCTTTGGTTTATCTTTTTTTGTAAAAAAAAAAAAAAAATCTAATTCCTTAATTTCCTCCTCCCTTTCTCTTGTTCCTCTCTCTATCATTGATCAAGTCTTGTGTTGAGCAATTTTTTTTTCTCCTCTAATCACACTCTCTCTCTTTCCTCTCTTTCATTTAGTGGCTCATTGATTAGTTCTGGTGTTGAGGAGAATTGGCGTACTTGCTCCCAAAGTAAAAAGCTCTAAGTGTAATTTGTGTTACTCTCTTTGCCTTGCTCTGACTACCCCATTGCTCTCAGCATAGACGATATCAATAAACCCTGGCGTCATCCTGCCGCTGGCAAAGAAACTTGCCTTTTTTATGTTGCCTTTTCCGCTCCAAACTGATTGCCTTGGCGTCTATTAAGACATCTAAAGGCTGGGCAGTGGGGTTTTTTGGCATTATTTTCACTCTCAAGTGGGGAAAAGACAAACTGTTTTTCTGGAAGAGAGGAAAGGTATCTCACTATGCTTGCATAGCTGTCTTAAAGCAAATGCTGGTTTTTGGTTAAAACATTTTACAGTGCTGTTATTTTCACTTAACGACAGAGCGTGCTATTAAATTTTTATCATGAATTTGAAAATGAGAAAGAAATTAATGTAGCATGGGCAAATCCTTGTATACATGTGCAAATCCTCATCAAAGTTTCTTCTCTGCAAACTTACTGGGGGCAAACCCAAGTCAAAACTGAAACTGGGCCAGCTGTAATAAAAAAGAAAATCATTGTGTCTTTTTCAGGCATCACTTATGTCTTTACCTCTTTAGTTAATCGTGTCAATAGTTTATTTGATCTGTGACAAGTGAAGAACCATTTGTTCCTGAAGCTGCTGTTGATCTGTTTGGCTGAAGTGCTTATTTAGGTCAGATTAATAGACATCCTTTATTAAAAATGCTCAAGGTAACCATTTTATTCTGGACACTGGTACAATACACAGCAAATGGATTAGAAATACTTAAATATTCTCTGCTAGCAAATAGTTTTTGTTTGTTTGTTTGAAAGAAAGAAGAAAGAAAGAGAAAGAAAAAGAAAGAAATCCAATTTACCATTTAAGAAATCTAAAACAACTAAAACAACTGCAGACTTATTTGTGTGTCTGTGTTTGAAATCAGAGGGTAAAGAGAGAGGGGGACAGGAAAGCCTCTTCTGGCACTCAAAATAAGCAAAAGAAGGCCATAAATTACCCTTAATTAAAAAAAAAAAACCATATAGTCATGAGAAGTAATATTTTAAGTGATCAGAAACACATACTGACATTACAAATATTTACTGCACAACAAAATAAGCGCCATCACCTCACTTTATATTAAGTTTAAGCACTGAATGCTGTGTACGATCCTATTGTACGTGTAGTATTTATTACTATCTCCTTGAAAGAGAGATATATTAATCTTTCCCTGAAGCCTTTCTCATAATTCACACACAGTCCCACACATGGGTGTAGCAAAATTTCCCAACAACCGACTGAAGAAGCAATGAGACCAAATACTTAAAATAATAATCCAAAAAGTCTTATGGAAATTAACAGGAAGTCAGCTGTTTTGAAATTAAATGTGTGATTTTTGTTATTTCCAGACATTATATTTGAATGACCTTCTGAGGGTATAATCGGATTAACAAAATACTACTGCATCTACATTCAATAAGTGAGTGATGTTGAATTACAAAGGTTTTGGATTTTTTGTATATCGTGTACTTGTGGAGGCCTGATGAATTTTTAAGATTTGACTTAAAAAGAAAAGTTGCTATAACACACACAAGGTGCAAACAAGTCACAACTGTATACTGTATTTTCTCCCGCTAACATGTCCTCTCTAATAACAGCTTCCTCCATGACTTTGACTAAATCTAAATGAAGCTAACTGACTGTGTATGTCTATGTACAGATATATAAATATAAAAACTAGACAGGAATCTGGAAAAAACATGACCCGTGGGTTTGTACAGAGAGATTTTAAAGACTCTTTTTGCTTAAACTATGTTCCTTGGTGGCTGAGTGCTGCATGATGAGAGGTCCTACTCGAAGCCCGCCGGCGGCCACTGCAGAAGCCAAGGTCCATGCGCTCATTGTGCCTATAACTGACTGTTGCTGTGAGCATGGCTGAACTGAGTTTTGTCCTCAGACACCACCAAACACAGCCACCACTACCTAGCTGTGACACACAGTCTAATTTATTTCACTTTGATTTGTTGTTCCCAGACTGCTGAACGCAAGCATTTTTTGACAAAATATACAATGGATAAGGCATTCATAAAACTTCATTTCAAGAATTGATAGTTTTACCTCAAAGCTCGATGTGTTGCCATGAGGCAGAAAGTTATCCAGCATCAGCTTTGGCAAAAATGGCTCCATAGCGGGCCTGGAATAAAGTTTGACCAGCGTGTACACAAACATATTATGCCAAGACCTACCCTTTTGAGTGAAGCTGAAGTTGCATTGCATCCTACCTAAAAGGCCCTCAAGACCCCATAACCCATTAAAAAAATCTGTTCGGTCTGACCCTTAAACCCAACAGGAAGCCTGACCTTTTTTTTAAAAAAAAAATTAGGCTAATTTTGCCATTTTTAGGAGCTGTATTTGAAAAGAACTCCTCTTAAAGCCAAAGCTTTGATCTGATCAGTATAATATATATTACACAGAAAACAAAATAAACAGAAGACACTGAACTGCAAAACTTTTTAGTTCTGCTTTAAGAATGTGTGCATTACACACTTCATACATAATTCATACATGTTTGATTCAGTCATTGATCTCGTTGCTTCCACCCTGCTTACTTCACAGTGAAAACTGTGGATTTTTGCCAAACATACACAAATCCACTCAGCCACTGCCACAGCGTGAAAGACTGGACATTGTATGTGTGAGGGATAAAAAATGCTTGTCATGGCAAGACACTGGCACACTCCCACTTTGAACTGGCACACAGGCAAGATGATTCTGTGTACCTGATGAAGCACTGCCAAACTGCAGCTTTTTCTGTGTGTTACAGCATGTTGTGAATAACGGGACTCATAGGGTTGAACAAAATGCTTTCTTCAAACTTAATGTTCCAGCACAAATTAGACTGGTAATGTCCTCTAAATGCTGCCTTTAAATCATCGTAACAATAGTTTGCATGAATGGGACTTGTCTAGTCATTCACTTTATATTCAGAGTCTCTTTTTTCCTCCTCGAAATCTGTGCAGCACAAAAGAAGAACTGGCTTTCACAAATGAAAAAAACAATATTATCCATGTATTTTGAAGCTTAAAATATATTAAGTGGTCGACCCAGTTAACAGGCCAAAACAATATTGCTTCATTTTCCTCTCAGTATTTTTACTCAAATGAGGAGTTGAAATTTGGATGCTGCACTTACACTGTACTGCCTCGCACAGAAAGGCGAACACGTATATGTTTGAAATTATATGCCAAGTGTGTCTCGCTGACTGTAGTTTAATTGATTTTTACAAAGAGTTATAGATAAAAAGAAAATAAAAGTTTAGGAAGGTAAATATACGGATAGAGACAAAACAAAAGCATCTCAAGAAACAACAGGAGGTACTGAGAGTGATATTTTAGATGTGTGGCTGAACATTGGTTGGTGAGGTCAGGCTGGGACTACTTTGGGAAAAGAGGACCACACACAAATCAACAAACACACACATGCACAAGCTTTCAGCCATTTCAAGACCGTACTTCAGAGCTGTTTTTGATTATATTTAGATGGCAATGTTTATATGACCAGACGTCTGTCTCTCTGCTTCCATCACTCCGCGCAGCTGTCTTTTTTCTCACTATCTTTCCAGCTGTCCTCCTTTTTGTTTCCCTTTCATGCCCCCTTCTTCTGATGTAGTCTGATTTTAATTGTGGTTGTTGTAGTTCCTTTCTTCAAATCTTCAAAGTGGGTTTCCTGTCAAACTCCTTACTATAAGAAGTCTCATCCAGAGCCAGCCAACACAACTTTGACATCTGGTACTTGTCACCTTTTGCAGAGAAGCAGGTCTCAGATCAGCACTCTGCACTGAACCAGACCCAGCAGACCCAGCCCTGTGGCTCCAGTGGTTCAAATAACCAGAGTAAAGTTTCATCCTCAACTCTGAGCCTAACATGTGCCATGTGGAGAGACACAGGGAGCAGGCCTGATGGAAACCAGAGTAGATCCTAAACAGGCCAGGTTCAAGTCAAATAAACTTTTACAACCAAAATATGATTTAAAATGGCAGCTGTCTAAACTCGTGCATTCACCATTGAAACAACAATGACAAATATAGCGTGGATAATTTAGTGTTTGGGAGAAAGCAAAGCCAATACTGATATTGCTGAATTCTCAATCAAGTTTTCTGTTTTTAGTTGTGGACTAAAACCTTTTTTTCTAAATGCTAAGTTTTGTGCACTTATACAGCACTTTTCAAAGCATGAGTTTCTGATTAACTCACCATGAACAGCTTGTGTAAGAGCACACGTGTGTGTGTGTGTGTGTTCGTGAGAAAGAGAGAAAGAGAAATGACAGCTATTGGCAGGATACTGGAAATAATTCTGTTTAAACTTCCGTACAACACTGCCGTCCACATATCTTAAGCAACCCCTGCCTTCATAAAGATCAAACAGGCCCAGCTCACAGTAGTCTACTGTAGAAGACATGTCGATGGCATGTCACCTTTTACTACCAGCTGAATTGAGACGAAAACAAGGCAAAATAAGAGCAGATATCAGAATATTGGAGCATGTGGACAAATGTTGCTCAAGACCTCTTGCTACTGCAAGATATTTGTCCAGAGATGTAAAAGATGGAAGACTGTGTAGAAAGTTGCAATTACTAAATAAATTAACCAATCAAATCAAAGCAAAAAAAAAAAAAAAACATCTATGAAAATGTATTTGGTACAGCCACTGAAAAAAAAATCCCTATTGCAGTTATCTTTAAGGTTGATTGTAAAAGAAAAAGAATTTTCTAGTGAATGAATGAATGAATGAATGAATGAATAAATAAATAAAACAATTTGATATCTCTGTAATTAATCAAAATCTCGATAATATTAAAAATAAATCTGAAGAAATACCCTCTCACAGATTTCTAAAAAAGCAATGAAGGCCCTTTACCATGTATTACAGGTAGGTACAATCGAGCTGCATACTCCTCTTCATGCTCCTCCTCCTCTTCTTTGTCTGAGTCTGGCTCAGTATTGTTTCTTAACAGTGGGTTGTCATGTAGATGAGACTGTGGATGTGATTGGTCAATGACAGGTGATGAGCAGGAGGGAGAGGGCATGGGAGAACCTATGAAAGAACACAACCAAGAAGTGGAAAAGAACATTTATGATCAATTAAATAAAATAAAGAACATCATAACACGATGAAAAATAATAATAATAATGATAATAATAATAATAATAATAATAATAAAATGAATGAGAAATGAAGTATGGTGATGTTTGTTGATGGCGTGACAAAAAAAAGAAAAAAAAACCTTCTACTCGTCTCACACCCCTTTTGACTAGTTTGAAGCAGGTGTCAGTCTAGAGTTGGTTACCCTATCCTACCTGTTTTCCCCAGGTCTGAGGACCAAAGACAACTGGTTAATGCTGCACATCATGATGTCAAAAAACATCAGTTCCAACATCATCTGTATGTCATTTGACTCTCCCTTGTATTTTAAATGTAGAGGACTGCATCGCCGGGAGAGCTTACTAACGCAAACAGGGTATAAAAACATTATTGCAAGCAGGATTAATGTACCAGCTGGTTATATTAAGATTGCAACTGTGAATTAATTACATAGGCTAGAAATCACAAAGGCCCACCAGTGATATTACTGCTAAAAACTGTACTCACCTGCCCTCAAAGGGCATAGTTTAATAAAATACAATGCTCCGTCACTCAGTGACTTGTGATTTAAAGAGAAGTTGGTCCAAGTTGTTGAAGTGTGTAAATGTTCAGTCTGAACATCAGGAAGAGTTGCTATTAGTCGTGATGACTTGAGAGCAGATTCACAAGCAGAGTGTAAAAAAATCAATTGTGTATCGACATGGTAACCTTGGCATTTAGTGACTCCTGAATGCTAAATCACCCTGATCTCTCCCTGTGCAAGTGCATATTTGTTTTTGGTAGTCTGCATGTGTTCTGCCCAGACAGATGGCTTTGTCCAGACTTATTTTTCACCTGTGTGCTGGCTGAAAAGTAGGCAATTTGAAGTTGAAAAGCAGGAAACAAAAATCATCGACAACACTTTTGGCTACCTCTACATTTTTTCCTTAGTTGTATCTTTTTCATCTCATCATTTCTTATACAACAGATTTGTCATCAAGGAGAGATAAACTAAAATACAAATTTAGAGTAAAGCAATAAGAACAGCAATCTTGTCCCACTGAGCTCTTACATCTGGTGAAAGAAATTTCTGTCATTTACAAAAATTATTGTTTTAGAAGTGGTCATCTTCTTAAACATCAATCCGCCAAGGTCTTTTTCTTTTCACTGACATAAACAGAGACACTAAAATTCAAGAACAGACTCGATGCCCTCATGGCAGTCAACAGAGCTTTAACCAAGTATTACAAAAAAACAGACTCATGGTTGTACTCAGTTCTATAACATTTCAGCCGAGCAAATGAAAAAAAAAATCATTCAAACAGGAGCTTCAATGGCAATATGAGGGTCATCCGTGCATTCAGATCACACTGGGAAATCCTAAAGGAAATGTCTTTACTCACAGCAGCAGAGGCAGGATACCATTGAAAGGTTATTAAGGTAGTCTACATTATTTAGAAGCTGATATCATTAATTATCAAAAATTCCTGTGACATTCTTCCTTGATGATCTTATGTTTGTGGCTACTGAAAAAAAGAAAAAAAAAAAAAAAAAACAAACTTACCACTTTTCTATTCTAGGGTCATTCCACCTCAAATCAGCAGATTAGAAAAAAAATTCCCGCATGACCATCTCTGATTTACTTGATATTTTTTTCTTATGAACTTTGACTATAATGTAGTAACTTTGTGCAATATTAGCCTGGTACTACCAATAACTTCGGATTTATAAATTTTTGAAAAAGTGCCCGTACGGCCATTTTCGTGACATTCCTAAATTATTACCATTTTTGAGGGGCTGTATCTTTAAAACCGTACAAGCTAGAGAGCTGATTTTTTTTATGCTGTTAGTCCTGTATGTGCACTCTGTATGGGGTCAGTTTCAGGTGTCTATTCATTGCTGTTTGTTTTAAAATAAATTTCAAACATCCAAAATAAATTTCACTCGCTTTATGCGGTTCACATTTCAAGTCCTCATTTGGACCCCTTGTAATAGTAGCTGAGACTTACTTTTTTTTTTGAACAATCTCCTTCTCCTATAGAATAAAAATGCATAAAGAATTTGCAGAAACAATTGTATTTTAGTTCTCATATGACCCAGCAAAAAACGAATTTCGCATTTTATTGTCGATATTAAATTGGCAATTGACAAAATATGACAAGATGTACCAAAACACTAAATATACTACCAGAAAGGTGATGACAATATCTGTTTATATACAAAGTTTCAAGTTGGTACTAAGTCTCTAAGTTACCTAGAAAAAATTCTTAAATCGAGCATTTTTGCCGTTTTTCGAATTATTGAGAACTTGTAGAAAAGCACCAGAGAAAGTTTTCAATGTACATTTCAGTATACAGGCTGTACTTCTGCATTGTATTGTCTTGTCTGGACATGTTTGCTGATCTCAAATGGACAAGGCCTTTTAAACAAAATAGTTTGCTGCATGTTTTATTCCTCCCTGTCCATGCTGTGTGAAAGTTTGGTGAATGACTCAAGCAAAAGTGCTTTGTGATTTATACTAGATAAACATGATCAATTGTGTAGCAAAATTACCAGTACTGGTAGTGCTATGCTGAATTGCCACAGCTGAGGTTTTAACATATTAATAAATGTGTAAATATAGAACTTATAGTAACAAAAGTGCCTTGGCATTCAGTGCATGACATCATGCTTATGTCATCAGAAAATTCAGTGAGCTGTTCAGTTGATTGTCATTGTAGACCAAGCTTCAAAATCGAATGCAGTGAATGTGAAATCTTTGAAGATGGCAGAGAACCTGGATACTTGTACAATTGGGAAAAAACTTTGTTCAGAACAGGATTGCAATAACTGGACTTTGTCCAAAGTCTGAAACGGTCAGTATAATTTTGGTGTTATTATGTGCCAGCTTGATGTTCATTCCTATATTCATATAATTAAATGATGCAGGAGTAGGGTACAATACCTCATATTATCATAATTATTTTCTTACAGTTCAAAGGAGTTGATCAATGTACAGGATTTATCTGAACATGACCGAGAAATGCTGCTTCACAGGTGTGGATTTGATGGACTCCCATCAGAAGCAAACATCTGTCTGCATCACAAGAAAAAAATGCCTAGTTTTTGCACTTATTGTATTATTAACCAATTTTTTTTCTGCAATTCAATTTGCAACCCTTAAAGTTGATTTGGAATGGTCTCTACAGCACTCCATGGAGACTTGCAGGTGAGCCTATGCTTGTACTTGGGTCTACAAAAAAGAAGTGCTGCCGAGACTTTTGAACTTGTCACTCTCGATTATTATCAACCATCACTTTCTGCAGCTAAATGTTTTTCTTCACTGATCCTCATTCCATATCAAGATTCCATATCAAGATATTTGCCATTTGTGAAATTTAAAGTTCTCCACACAAAACAAGTATATTCTTGAAATTTCCGAAAAACGGCAAAAACGCTCGATTTCAGAATTTTTTCTAGGTAACTTAGAGACTTAGTACCAACTTGAAACTTTGTATATAAACAGATATTGTCATTACCTTTCTGGTAGTATATTTAGTTTTTTGGTACATCTTGTCATATTTTGTTAATTGCCAATTGAATATCGACAATGAAATGCAAAGTTCGTTTTTTGCTGGGTCATATGAGAACTAAAATACAATTGTTTCTGCAAATTCTTTATGTATTTTTATTCTATAGGAGAAGGAGATTGTTCAACAAAAAAAGTAAGTCTCAGCTACTATTACAAGGGGTCCAAATGGGGACTTGAAATGTGAACCGCACAAAGCGAGTGAAATTTAATTTGGATGTTTGAAATTTATTTTAAAACAAACAGCAATGAATAGACACCTGAAACTGACCCCATACAGAGTGCACATACAGGACTAACAGCATAAAAAAAAATCAGCTCTCTAGCTTGTACGGTTTTAAAGATACAGCCCCTCAAAAATGGTAATAATTTAGGAATGTCACGAAAATGGCCGTACGGGCACTTTTTCAAAAATTTATAAATCCGAAGTTATTGGTAGTACCAGGCTAATATTGCACAAAGTTACTACATTATATTCAAAGTTCATAAGAAAAAAATATCAAGCAAATCAGAGATGGTCATGCGGGAAGGTCCTGTTGAATTGAGGTGGAATGACCCTTCTATCAGTTCTGCATACCATACCCCTTCGTCACACGCTTACATTTATGGGGCTATATGAATGACGGCTGGCTTGATCGCAGTAGAATATCTACATACTTTTCTGATGCAAATGTGACATGCCATTAGTGTCCGACCGATTATCGTTCACCGATATATCTGGGCCCGATAGAACGGCTCCCGTTCTGTCGGAGGTTCTATCGTATCAGTGAAATGTCTCGCCGATAGAAAAAAAAATGTGACAAATAATAAAGTGCTGGTGTAATGATTTATTTTGTCCAGCAGAGCGCGCTGTGCTCAGCTCACGTTTCAGTCCCTCCCCCACTTTACTCTTCACCACATCACCTCACCTCATCGCCAAAATTCTGACCGGACCAGCACCATCGCAAGAGTTTTTCCCTCTTGCCACAAGCAACGTTAAGTTAGTTAACAAAATAGGCTAAGTAACTGTTAACAGGATCATTATAGGCCACATTTCATTGCCCCTTTCAACATGAAAGTGTCCCCGGCCAAGACCCCCGTGTGTAGGCTAATTATTAATTAGTAGCCTAACTACGAGGTAACTTTACCATCCGCCTCGTAGCATTAGCTGGTGTCTCGTAGCATTAGCTACATGAATGACGTTAGCAGAGTTAAGGGATCAGTTCATGTTTAAGTAGAAAAAACTAAAACAGCTCAACACATGACATGCCATCGGTATAATTGTGGATTCATTGTCCTGTGTTAATTTCCCCGTGTTTGCACAAAAGCACAGAAGGGTACAGTTTAATACAAATGCGTGGTTAAAAGGATTGATAAATCCAAGCAAGCACTAGTCGTTCGGCTGCACCGTACAATGCATTTACAGTCAAACATAATAAAAGATATCGAGACAGGTAACGTCTAGATAAGTGATAGGAGGAGACATACAAAGCACGGGAGAGAAGAAGACAAGGAGGAGACCACTATTGTATTTCTATGGATATAAAAAAAAACTTTATCGCACAAATTATTATGAAGTAACGTGACGATGAGGAAGATTACGGATTTGGGAATAATAACACCTGTGGATTATAACGTTTTAAATCTGAGATTTGAGCCTGACTGAAGGCTGTGAAAATCGGGAGGTAAGGTAAGAAATATTTCTGTGGATATTTCAGCTGTGACTCTGACTGAGCAGTCAGACGGTGTCTGCTGCTGTGGACTGATGGGAGCTTTAGGTGAATAGGTCCGCGTGATAATAGTGGTTGTGCTTCGTTTTGAATTTTTGACAGTTATAAGACTGTTTAAGAAAGCTCACATCAGATCATTATTGTGCTGCAGTTGAAATCTGTCGGCTCGAAGACGTCTTTTCAGTGCTGCTATCCGGCGCAGCAGTGGATTAAAACGGGCTGTTCGCTCGTGGCTTTAAACACTGTATAAACTTTTTACATCCCTAAGAAATACAATAGTGGTCTCCTTCTCCTTGTCTTCTCTCCTGTGCTTTGTGTGCCTCCTCCCATCACTGTTTTAGTCGTTACCTGTCTAGATATCTTTTATTATTTTTACTGTAAATGATTGGTTATGATTGGTACTGTATGAGCGTCACATGCGAGGGTCAGGCAATATAAAGAGCTTCTTTTTTTTTTCTCCTTAATGCTTTTATTTATCATGTTTAGAGGGGATGTCCATTTAGTAAACCATCACAATTTATTTGACTGTTTCATGTCCTCTTGAAGCGTTATTCTCAGGTTCAGTACTAGCTGCTACATTATTTTATTTTTATGTGCAAATCTGCTGTCTGTGTCATTCCACTTTTTTCTTTTTGCTTGACTGAAAAACTACAAATGTTCGGTGTAATTTAAAAAACATTAAAGTTAAGCTTTTTTCTTCTTCTTTTCTCTTTTTTTTCAGGTGTTCAGAGGGCTGAAATTATAATAAATAGTGTCACTCGTGATGGAACAATACAGCTTTGTGGGAGAAACTGTTTTGATATTTCGATCTATTTTTGAGACTCATTTCTACTCAGCTGATAACCACACGTATATTAGAAGAAGCTTTCAATTCAATCTGAATCTAAATATCAACTAAAGCCTTTAGATAGTCCATTTTTAATGTGTAAGTGTGCTCACTTTCACTGTCAGGGAAGTGAGAGACAAAAAACAAAAAACAACACGTTTTGTCTGGTAAAGCTAAGTTACTGAGTCCTTCTTCCAGCTTCAGTATGTGATTACTACTGACACTGTAAAGCAAGTGGCATGTGTGTCAGGATAATTTATTATTGATTTACAGCCTACCATTTGTAAGAACTAATATTTAAATTAGTGGCACGACAAAATAAAAAAAATTGATCTGATTCATTAGAGGCTTTGTAATGAATAAATCATGATTAATCACATTTTTAAGAAACAGCAATATTTGACACAAGAAGTCACATTTTTCAATTCAAATACATTTTTGTTGATGACTGAATAAGCCCGTAGACATGTGAAAAATGATCATTTTTCATCTGTCTACTAAAGTCACAGATAAGTGCAAACAAAGTGTAATTATAGTTGTTATATTCAACTTTTTAACACTTTCAATGTCCTGAAAACAACATTTCAAGTAAATTTCAGGGAACCCTGACACAAACAGTGGTAAACCAACAAATAAACAAAAGATAAATAAAAAGATTCCATTTCTACATTAAAAAAAAAATAAATAAAAAAATAAAAAACAAGAACACAAAAACATCTGAAAGGCCGTAACAGTTGTCTGGAGGATGCAGTTCAGACTCTGCAGTGTACTTGATAGCATCACAGCTCAGCTAGCACGCTAACACGTATTCATAAACATCTACAATTTAACTGAATATAAAATTAACACGACTCAGAACAGACCATGAACTCTTCTGGCAAAAATGTCTATAACCGTTATTTTATATGATGTGGGTTTAATGGGTTTAATGCTTTTGTATTTCAGTCGTGTTATAAATAAAGTTTGGTGGAGGTAAACAGAAAAAAACTCTCAAGACATCAGAGGAATTTTTCAAACAGGCTCCATCTGGATCCTTCAAGCACAAGTACAAGAACTATATTATCTCATGAAAACATCTTAAAATTACATTTTCTTACAAAATGACAAATTTATAATGTTCCCTTTTACTACTTTCTGCCATACTTTTCTGCCATTGCTGTGACTTGCTGATGCTAAATGCATTCACTGCTAACCGGTGCGTCGTGTTAACAGCTGGCAAATGAATTTTAGGTGAATTACCGACACCTACCAGACTGGATGCTGCACATCAGTGCTACTGGTGTTTCACTAAAAAAATAAAATAAGGAAATGTTTTTTTTTAACTCATTATTTTTTCCTGTAATTAATTCATCAAAATTAATGTGTTAAAGTCCCCTAGCCCTAATTAAAATACATGCTCAACTTAGTATTCTTGTTTTAATTTGTTTTTAATTTCACATATCATTGTCTTGTTTTTTTAAACTGAAGAACCTGTAGTTCTACTTTAGTCCTACGTTTTAGGGGCCAGATCCATGAATGAAAGGTACACATAGAAACATGTGTACAGCTTTTCCTCCACAAACATTGGTGTTTATATTGGAAGAATGAGCACATATAATTCATTCTTCAAATGGGAAAGAAATGAAACTTTGTGAGACTCACTTATTGAAATGTCCAAAGCTTGAATGTTCTGTTTACCTATAATTTGTGTGACTGTGATGGTTATTTCAATTGTCTCTGTGTGTGGCTATGATGGACTGGTGACTTGTAGCTGTGAGGCAGTCACAAGTCTGGATCTTTTCCACCTCATAATACAAAGCTCAAAATACAAAATTAAATGCCTTTTCCACATGCACTCCTTTCCATTAATCTGTTGGCAATTTAATGAGTGTCATAGATAAATGAGCATCCTGGAGCTTTTCTGTAACAATCTGCAATTTCAGTCTTGATCGTGTGGGATGGTAACATTTACATATCGCTAACAGATAGGTGCCTATTTCTTTTTTTTTTAAGAGAAAAATTGATCTAAGTGATCATGTAACTGGATAAATGACGACACGCAGTATTACTGTTTCTCATCCCATTTTTGCCTCCATCACACGCAGACATTAAAGCATCAACATTGAGGAGGCAACGAAAAAGCACAGAGTGCAAAACTGCCTTTTTTTTTTTTTTTAAATACAGAGACTTGTTAAGTACCTTTTAATTTTTTTTTTTTTTTTTTTGGGGGGGGGGGAGAAATGTAAAACGCACAAAAGGAAAATCACCCTCAATTGTTCTAGAGGTCATCTCGTTCCCTTTCATCCCCCTTCCATCATTATATCCTTTCCTTTTTATGAGTGTGTAAGATCTGTCAGCCTTTTGTTCAAGTGGACTAAAGTATGAGCCAGTGCTAAGCCACTCTGTCCCCTGGGTACAATTACAGTAACAACTATGATGACAGAAAGACACTTACTTTCACCATCTAGTAACACACTCTCAGGAATACCATCTTGGTCTGCACGCGAGTGAAGAAAAGAAACAGATTATTCTGATTTCATATTTATTTTGTTTTGAATTCCAATGAAACTGTGATTAGTTAATGACCAAGACAGTAAAGCAAATCTCAGGGACAGAACTAAAATGTTTTAGGTTCTTTCTGTGGTTTATGGGAACTAGCTAGTCTTGCTGTGGTGTTTGGCATGAAAGGTGTTATATTGCTAGGCTAAAAAGGAGAAGAAATGTTGACTAATCAACATTTCCATCAGTTACTGAAGTGTATAATAAACCACACGTACACACAGATGAACATGTAAACACAGTGGCTTCTCCCCTGACATAATTTTTATTTTTATTTTTTATTTTTGCCTGCTAATGTGGCCTCTAGAGAAATGATTTGTGAATCCAGTATGAATTAAGCTGATCCACAGAGGACACTGCAACAGAGAGCAATATGTTACACTCTATTTCAACAGATACATGCTGTACGCATGTTAAGTGAGACCAAATCAATCAGACATTCTGATCTCCTTATCTGATGAAATCAGCATCATATATATTATTTAACTGATGCATTAATTGTTGAGCTTCTTCAAGTCATACAAGTTAGAGTAAAAACAGCTTTTGATATGTGCATTTTTGTGGGAGTATTTTAGTAGTTTGAACTGTTACCTCACAGCAAGAAAGTGGCTAAATTGACCTTAAATTGAGTGTGTGTGTGTGAGTGTTGTTTTCTGTATTTTTTTATAGTAACCCTGTGGTGAATCGATGGCCTGTCCAGGTTGTGCTTCACAGTTTGCCCGGTGTGATCTGAATTAGGCTCTGGACCCTTAGAAACCCTTCTTATTGGCAGCAGTAATTGAGGATCATAAATGTAAATGGTCAGCACTTTCTTTTTATCCTTGTTTCAGGTTTGAACAAAGAGCTTTACAGTGTATTTGCCATTCCCTCATTTCATTCCACACTCATACGGCGGTTCTCATTGTATATGCACTATATATATATTGTATGTAGTGCTTTTGTTTTTACACTTGACCACTGCTGAACATTCAGGAGCAATGTAGGGTTCATTGTCTGGCCAAAGCAAACTTTATTTGGTGGGAGAACTGGACTGAACCAGGGTGTTGAGTCCTGCTGACAGTCTCTGCACTTAAACAACTGCAAGATGCTACCTTCGTAAAAAGTTGGCATTTCAACCTAAAAGTCATTATTAATCAGTACTCTAGTCCTTTTGGTGAGGTCAGCCTGATTCACTTCAGGATCAGTAAAATATCCAAGGCTTTTTATTTCCGAATTAACTTCAGCGTGGTTTTACAATTATATTCCAACTAACTCATTCAAGTAAATCTTGAGAAAGACGTATGAATAAGGGTCACAATAACAAAAATACTCACTGTTGACAGGGTGCTAGTGCCAGCTCATTTTTGAGTCCTTAAAAAGTCCCTTGGCCTTTAAACCATAAACTCCCTTGGCTGGAAAGCAATCAAAGTTCCTGACCCAGCTAGAAGCAGTGCAGCCAGGGACTGAATTCAAGTCCCTGTGGTGGTGAATAGTTTTGACTTTTTTTCTGCTCTGCTCGGGAGGCTTCACAATACTCAGATGAGCTTAAGTTCTATATTTCCTACTGAGGCAAAAATAAAGTGCACTTTGTATTTATTGGTTTTGGAGCTCCTCCTGATACTGATGAATTTAACTGTAAATGACTTTTGGGTTTAGCTGGTTTGTAATTACATTACTCATCATTGCATTACGTTAAAGTCTGTAACCCAGTGCTTCATCGCTATCTTTTATAGTTTAATGACATGCAATGTTTACTTCAGATGCTTTATAGTTGTGTGTGTGTGTGTGTGTGTGTGTGAATATTTCTGATCTGAGGATCTGGAAAATCATTACTCTCTTCATATATTGTCTTTTCAGCAGTATGATCAAGCTTGTGTCTTTTATTATGGAGAGTATGAACAGCCAACTTTGCCTGAGGGCCAGATGTCTGCTTCATTCTGCCCACAGGAGAGCAAAGACTCTCTGTGTGCATATATGTCTGTTCACAGCCATGGTTTTAAAATGTGTATATGCAACCTGGTACAAAAAGAAAACAATCCATTTCCCATAATCATATCAGCTGAGAACAACAGTGACAAGCTAGGTCATGAATACACAAAAAATGGATACTTTGACTTGAGTGAGCCCTACTTTTGCCTTAAGGCTGACAATGACCTCCAAGTGAAAATGTATTTTGCATGTGTGTCTGTGTGTATTCTGTTTGTGTGTGTCTGAACTTAGAGCGTTCCCTCAGGGTCTCATCTCCTTCATCAAGTATACAAGTGCCAGTGGGGAAGTAAATCTGAAAAAGCCAAATGTGTAAATGTAGACAGATGGCAGTATTAGCATAGCTCTGGAACAGTACTGACAAAGTAGCAAACAAAATGCAGAGAACATATTTTTGCAATTAGAACTATGAGTGTTTAATTCAAACAGCCTGTCTGCTTCCCCTTGCAGTGGTTATCCCTCTGTTTGAGAGGGACACCTGCTCACTGCCCATGAAACTAAGGAAGGAATGATTGTTATGGGCCAGGCAAGGACAAGAGATACCGTTTCTGTCAGTGTCACAGTTATAATTTCTTCCAGGAAATTCATGCAGTAAAGGTCTTATCACAAGAAATTAGTCCAAAATAATTTAATCAATAGTCATTAAAATTACATCACAAGAACCATTTGGATTTTTAATAAAAAGAAGTGGAGATAAACTCAGAAGTGGAGTTCTCCTGTAGCTATTTTGCACAACGGAGGCTTCATATCCTGCTCAAATAAATAGTGTAGTAAATTATATAGATAAACAAGAAACGTTTGTGCTCACCTTATATCTGCACAAAGAGCAGCAGGTAGATGCCAACAGTTAAGTAATAC
This sequence comes from Hirundichthys speculiger, assembly GCA_018398805.1. Taxonomy (NCBI): domain Eukaryota; kingdom Metazoa; phylum Chordata; class Actinopteri; order Beloniformes; family Exocoetidae; genus Hirundichthys; species Hirundichthys speculiger. The sequence continues at coordinate 1,288,007 of JAGFBZ010000863.1, forward strand.
AGGTCATGGATTCTGGACTTTTTATTTAAATGGGAAACAGCTTTCAACTATGTCACTATTAGTATGAAGCTACAAGCCAACTCCAGTAACACAAATTTGACAAATATTTCCAAGCATTCGATGCAAAACAAGTGAATTGACAGGCATGGAGTCTAAATGTCTGGTAAGGTAGAATATATGATGATGGGGAGACCTGATCTGTCAGGAGACACGTGAGGAAGGTAGGGCTGTAGCTTTATTTGAATGACTTAGATCAGTTCTTGTCAGATCTGTTGCGTGTGAGTGAGTATTCTTGTGTGTTAGGTCACTGTATTTTGGGTCAGCAAGGATTAGTAGGGAGAATAAATTGTCCTGCAACCAAAGGGTCAGTGGTTCAATCCTCAGCCCTACCAACTGTTGGCATGTCTTTGGGAAAGACAGGCCGCTAAGATTACTATGCCTTTGAAGAAATTGGTAAAGTCCAAATGATGATGTTATGGCTTTATAAGCTTCTGATACATTAATTAACAACATCTAAGTTAACTGGAGGCACGCCTCTGGATGTATTTTCACCCACACCTCAAACATGCTGCTTCCTTGTTTGGCATAATGGGAAAATCAAACGGAGACGGATTCTGTGTCCCAGAGATGAAGGTGCTTTAGTGAGAAATGTGCATATCAACCCCAGAACAAAAGCAAAACACCTTATGAAGATGCTGGCTGAAGCTGGTAAGAGAGAGTCATTATTCACAGTGAAAGGAGTCCTGTACTGACATGAGCTGAAAGGCCACTCAGCAAGGACAAAGCCATTACAGTGATCACTTGCCACTTCGCGGTTTGAGTACCGCGGTTTTAGTGCTTCGCGGATTTTTTTCAGAATTATATTATAATAAAAAAATCAAGAAATAATCGCTGTAATTCTGCGAAAATCCGCCTCACAGCAGACGAGAGGCCGCAGCTGCCAGCGAAACATCAAACAATGACTCACAGCCTCCTGTAAGCAACAGGAGAAACGCAGACGGCCCAGAACTCTAGAATCTGTGTGCTGATTGGCTGAGACGCATTTACTACAGTTTGGAGAACAGAGGCTGTGAGGGAAACAGAAAGACCACAGTTTAGCCTTTGTCTAGCCACTGCAGTGTCTCTCTACTTTTTTGCGGTGTTTAAACGTATATTTAAACACATTATTTAGGCTCGTGGGGGCTCCAGCTCCATTTCGCGGGGGGGGGGCACCGGTCCCCATTAACCACGAAAACTAAGGGATCACTGTACTCCAAAAGCACGTTAAAAAAGACAGATTACAGTCTGAAAATGTAAACAGGGACTCAATTTTTGGAGACATCTCCTGTGGTCTGATCAAACTAAATGGAACTGTTTGGCCATAATGATCATTGTTACTTTGTAGGAAAAAGAGGACGCTTACAAGCCTGAAAACACCATCCCAACTATGAAGTACGGGGGCGACCAAGGGTGTTTTGCTGCAAGGGGACTGGTGGGACTTCACAAAATAGATTGCGTCATGAGGAAAGAACATTATGTAGAAATATTGAAAGCAACATCTCAACATCAGCCGGGAATTAAAGTTTGGGCGCAAAGGGGTCTTCCACATGGACAACATAACCCAAAACATACTACCAAATTAGTTATAAAGTGGCTTAAAAACAACAAACCTAATATTTTGGAGTGACCATCACAAAGCTGTGATCTCAATCCTACAGAAAATTTGTAGGCAGAACTGTAAAACCATGAAGAAGCAAGGTGGGCAAGATGTCTTACAAACCTGACTCAGTTCCACCAATTCAGTCTGGAGGAAGGGACCAAAATTCCAGTAAACTATTATGAGAAACTTGTGGAAAGATACTGAAAACGCTTATTCAAAATTGCAATTTAAGAGCAAAACTAGCAAACATTAAGAAAATGTACATAAAAAACTTTGAAGAAAATAATAAGGTTTTTTTTTTAAATGCCTCTCTCATTATTCTGGCATTTGGCAAAAATAAGTAATTTTGGTAATTCTAACTGACCTGAATCAGTAGAGGTTTAGTCTGATTTCATGTCAGCTAGTGTGAAAGAAAGGTTGTGTGTCTATTTATTTAATGTATATTTACTTCTGGTCTTGTCTGTTTATTATAAGTGTCTGTTTGTGTGTGTGTATATATATATATATATATATATATATATATATATATATATATATATATATATATATATGTATATACAGTCATGGAAAAAATTATTAGACCACCATTTTTTTTTCACTTTCTTGTTCATTTTAATACCTGGTACCACTAAACGTCAACATGTGACTAAAACAGACAGAAAAGAAAACACTGAATGCATAAAAGCAGTGTTTTTGGCAGTACAACGCCATAGCTATTGATGTAAAAACTTAAGTGATTTAGGTTATAATCAAGAAAACCATGGAAAATGGTAAGGTATCAGCTCTTAAATAAAACTCTTATGAGCAATCTTTGTGGTTATCGTTATGTTTGTCCAAACAAATGTACCTTTAGTTGTACCAGGCATTAAAATGAACAAGAAACTGAAGAAAACAAGGGTGGTCTAATAACTTTTTCCATGACTGTGTATATATATATATATGTATATATATATATATATATATATATATATATATATATATATATATATATATGTATATATGGTGTGTGTGTGTGTGTATATTAGGGCTGTCAGTCGATAAAATTTTTTAATCACGATTAATCGTATTAATCGCAAGATTCTCATAGTTATCGCCATTAATCGCACACTAATCGCTTTTTTTTCATGTTCTGTTTATCCATCCATCCATCAATCTGTCATCTATACCCATTTTGTCCTATACAGGGTCATGGGGGTCTGCTTTATTTATTTTTTAGGCTTTTAGTTTGAAAACCGGAAGTCTACCAATGCTGCCGTACTTTTTGGGGGCTTAATTCATCATGCTTCTTTGTGTATTTTGTTTAGAATTGCTGCTTGACCACAGTACTTTGCTGACGGTCCCTAAGCTCCACGGAAGCAGCGAGGTACTCAGAAGGACATTCAGCGCTGCTCCTTTGAATTTTTGCCACACTCACTGAGCTTGGAGAGTTGATGACACTTGTGAAAATGTCTGGCATACTTATATCTACAAAATGATACCAACCTGGATGAAATCTGTGCTATTTTCATGACACTGTTAAAGTTTAAAGAGAAAGAAAACAAGCAAATGTCGAATGTGAAACTAACTTTTCCGCGCCCTGCGGTGGTAACTCAATTTACAGCGACAATAAATACAACCTTAAGGTTAAACTTGCCATTCATAAGACCCTTTTCTGTCGCCATGTCTGTCCCACACGTTGAATGTACATACACTTATTGGCCAAGGGTCATATTTACAGAAACGTGTGCGTTGATCTCGTGTCAAAAAAGATAGTGGCGTTAAACAGAATTTGCATTAACGCGTTAACTTTGACAGCCCTAATACACACACACACATGTATATATATATACATATATATATATATATATATATATATATATATATATATATATATATATATATATATATATATATGCAGATGATTTACCATTTCTTTGTATAATAAATTATAATAACAAGCTTGTAAAGAATTTCATACGACATACGGAAAGAGAAAAGCATCACTGTGTTCTGTTAGAAGCAGGGACTAACAATGGCATTGGTCTTTGTAAGATATTTTAAACAGTTTTTATCTCCAGAAAATAAAATCTTTGTAATAATGACACACAATCCATTTCAGCAGGTTCTGAGAACACTTTCTTTTAAAAGGCAGAGGAATAATTACGGAAATGCCAAGTTTTTATTTGTAGCCTCCACGACAACAAAATTAAACTGAAGAAAAGAGAAAATGAATTGCCCACAGGGTAAGCTTACATTTATTTCTTCTGTACAATTTATAGTTAACTCACTCTGTCATCTATATTGAATATTGAATCAAATATGACTTATTTCATACCACAAGAAAATTATATTTGTTAAGCTCTGAGCTATTTATTAACCTATTCCCAGAAAACAAGAAAAGGGCTTTGGTGATTTAGGAGAGGAACATGATGTACAACTTTAATGACAGTAAATCCACGGTTGTGAAATCATTAAGTCTGAGTTTAATTCTTATCAAACTATCTTAGAAAACGTCTAAATTGGTAAATGTTTCAAGATAAAATCAGTCCTCAAATACACTATGTGATCAGTGATCAGTACCAAGAATCATAATAAGAGCAATTTTTTTATGATGAAATCTCACAAAAGAAATGACAAATGGCAAAAATAAAACCAACATGTGATACATTGAATAAATAAAAAATAAATTAGTTCAATATACTCATTTTCTCCCCGTGACCCTTCAGAGGATGAAACGGGTATAGATAATGGATGGATGGATGGATGGATACTCATTTTCTCAAAGTCACATTAATGTATTCGAACACTACCATACTCTATACATAGTATTCACTGACATCACACATCCAGGTAATTTGACCCAACGTCACCATTTTGTGCATCAAGCTTCACAGTACAGCACCTGTTCTTCAGTCATTCTAGTGGAGTCATGCATTTGGGAGTTGCTAACATTAGCTATCAGAAAAGGATGAAAATCATCAGATAACAACACCCAAAACTGCATCCGAAGGCAAAAGAAAAAAAGTGGAATTACGTGGAAACGCTCGATGTCCAGTCTCTATCTACTTAAATAAAATAGTGGCAAACCAACCAGTAGAAACGTTAAAAAAGGATTGGACACACGATCTGAAGGATTTAAATGACACGTCTTACCCAAAGACTTACAATTATATTTTTCATGACAAAAGTGCCGAAACTTTGGAGGAACTGAAGACCTACAAGTCTCTGGAGGTTTACAATCAGTTTGTGTGCAGTTTGGTGGATGTGCGCTTCCTCTGGTCAGCAGTCATGGCTTCAGTAATGCTGATTGTTTCTAAATTTCCCCCAAAATGTTTCCTTAATACATTTAGCCTAGACCTACATATTTCATTGACTTTAGTCACTATCACCCATAATATCATTAGAAGTCAGTGATGTCAGATGGTATTCATAGTAATCTTATCAATGTCTATCATCAGGTTTCCAAATGGGATCCCTTGACTTTAAAATATTGGTCACCTCATTTAATTTAAAAACAACTCTGAGTTTGTTTACTGAATAAAATAAATACTGTATTAAGTAGGCTAGGCTAGGCTAGGCAGTGATGTCCATTGATGGTAATCTTTCCCATTTGATTTCAGAAACATTAAATCTAAAACCAAAATTATTAGCACAGAAATTATTAGTTATTAAATTATTAATATTTATTATTAGTATTTCGACAAAATGGTCAGAACACACTTAAAAAAATTTGTGGGAGCGAAGTCTTTGTGGTTGACTTGCCATGTTTCTTGCCAACATCTGTTGAGTTCTTTGGTCTTTGATCATTTGTGTACTCCAATTCTGTAGAAATCTTGTTTTACTGATGGATCCGATCTGTTCTTGCAACCACTAACGGCACATGTATGTGGCATTTTAACAACTTAAATGGTGATTTCAGACTTAAAAAGGTTGGTTTAGTGCAGAATGTAAGTAACTCTCTCTCTATGCACGCATAGAGAGTTTATGAATGACTGCTTGACCTACAAAAGGACGGAAGCCTTGAAACCCAGAAGTAGCATCGTGTGAATACTATCTATACCTGTTGTGGTATAGATACCCAGTATTCATAAATCTAATATGGGCTTTTCAATGTCAAGTAAATTATCAATCTAAAAGTAAATACTTTTTTTTTCATATTATATTACACAGAGATGTTATCCTGGTGGTTTAAGTGGAGAAAAAATAAATTAATGTAACAATGAATGTCTGCTGGATTTGTATTTTTCCAACTTCTGTGTAAAGTTGGTCTGTTCGCTGACCAAATGAAATGAAATCCATCACTCATCTGTCAATAAAAGAATTAATCTCTCAATGTCTGTGCAGTGTATGTGCCAAGCCCACTGCCATCAACACACCATGCTAGTGCGTGTGTTTGTGCCTTATTCATGTGGGAGTTGTGCGTGCACAGAGGAGCCCATTTCGACACCTGTCTTTGTTTGCATATGCGTGTGTCTGTGTGTCTTTTTCACTTAAAGATGTGTTTACCATCACTTTAAAGATGTCATATAGTAAATCACTGGCACATTGACAAATCTTTTACATATGCCTGTGTGTGTGTGTGTGTGTGTGTGTGTGCATGTGCACGCGCTTGAGCAACAGAGTAGAACAGATGGTATTATGCGGATCATAATTTGCAATAATCGTCTGCATTTCACAAACACGTAATTATCCTGATTGGAACTGCATGCTTCCTGAATAGCTGACATGTGACACTTGTCTTTCAGTGTGTCCTAGTTGTGGTTTTATCCAGTGTTGTGGTGAGATCCAGTGTGCCCACTACACCAGACTAAAACACTAACACAGTCTTACTTTTATGCTGGACTACTTGCATCTTGAATTCCAGCACACTTCCACCATGTAATTTTGATAAACTTATGCAATGTCACAAGATTTATTTCCATCCAGAGTTTCAATAATATTCCTCCATGATCTTGGATGGATAAGGTGTAAGTTGAGCTGCTGAATAAAAGTGTCCTCCAGCTGATTTATTTAATTTAAATCTTATTTATTTTGAAACATAACGTTGCTTAACCTCAATCTGACCAGCACCTCCCGTTCATAATACTGCCCCCACAGGCTGCACTAGGTATGACAGATGCCTCAACTTCATTCACTACTCTTCTTACCCTGATATGGCCGTCACTTGGAATATTTTTCCATTGCTCCAGAGACTTTGCAGCAAACTATATCCTTTTTTTCTCTTAAATTTTATTTGATTAGATTGAGTCAAACATTTAAGTAATCTCCAATCATGTTTTTTTTTAAATACTTTTGTTTCTTGAAGATGATGGTTCACCACATACCTTCCAGGTTTTCATTTGGCATCGGTAGGGCCCTATGAAATCCGTTTTATTTTTTCTCAAATTCCATTTTAATTTTTTTCATATTCTGTGTTTTTCGGTTATTAATTTTTGAGAATTCCGTTTTAAGTATTTTATGCAAATTTAACCCCAAGACAGTATATAAAGTAATGAAATATAGACAATTTATGCAATTATAACTGTAAACTTGAATGTTTTTATACTTTTAAACATAGTGTCCAACAAAATATTTGGGTTTTTTTTTACAAACTAAAAAAATCATTTTTTTTTCTATGTAATAAACAACAAGGAAAAAAATAACTCTAAAGTTAGTTAAGCAATTTAAATTGCAAAAAAGAAATTGCAACAGCATGAAACTAATGGTTGTAGTTTGTTTAATTTCTTTTGTTATCAGACAGTTTATCATGACGTTCCTGACATTTTTCAGGTATGTTATGACAAACTGTGTCTGAACAGAAAAAACTAAATTTACTACAGCTGATGTAGATACTATGAAATTGTGCTTTTCAGTCATTAAATGATTCTCGTTGGAAGACCACGGGGCAGACCAGGACACGCTCGAGAGATTATATCTCTCGACTGGCCTGGTGGAAGCAGCTTGGGGGAGGGAGGTCTGGGTTTCTCTGCTGAAGCTGCTGCCCCCGCGACCCGAATCCGGACAAAGCGGTTGCTAATGGATAGATGGAAGTGATCTTGCAGGTATCTTTGCGTGTCCATTCAACTGTGTGCTGGCTAAACTTGCAGAACACTGAATCACCAGACACATAATCTTGGAGAAACTGCTCTGCCCTGTACCTGGGAGTAAGGTGCTAGTTCCTTCGCTTCTTCGTCGGTTTCTCAGATGGCCTTTGACTTTGTTTTTTTGTTTTTTTAATGAGGAAAGCGGGGGCAGGAGGGGGCAGAGAAGCTAGAGTGTCCCCACCTTTTAGTGACCCCTCTTGGAACATTTTCTCGAAAGAAAAGTTCCTTTTAGTCCAGGAGAAAAAAAAAAAAACGTACGCAAATTGCCGTTCAGTTCTGTTATATTGCGCATTTAAAGTGAATTCCATTTTTAATCTCCAATTCTGCGATTCCGTCCCCGATTCTGTGATCGGGGATTCCATAAGGCCCTACATTTGACAGTTCTTGACACAATTTTAAAAGTTTATTCTGCTTGATGCAGACCAACTTCTGATATGATCAACTGGACCAATCTTTCCCATGAGCACAGTATGTGCCTTGACTCCATCAGTTAGGGTAAAATAAAATGTTGTCCGATTAAATTTATTAGTCACTGCAGTTCTTTTCCAATGAGAGGCTCTTACCTCATTGCTAATTTAAATCCAGGTGGTGACTTTTTTAAAATTTTTTATTTATTTTTTGCCAGGCAGTGTGTATCTACATTTATAAATTATTCATGTGTTTTCTTAATGAGGATGTCAGTGATCACTGGTTGCACCTATAACCCTCTTTCCTTTCTTTTCTTCACTCATCTTCAACCCCTCATCCTCTGCCCTCTTTCTATCCTGCCCTTTACTTCACCTCTTTACTGCTGTAGTCAATGTGCTGCAACACAGCACAGGAGGAAACGAGCAGAAAAAGATTTATTACAGACTCTCTGTCTCTCTCTCTCTCAAACACACACACACACAAAATGTGATTCATTGCTGCACAGGTAAACAATAGTTCAAGAGTAGGAGATTAGTTTTACACACGTTGAACACCAAATTACTGTTGGGCATTTGGATTGAACGTAGGGTCTTTCTCACACTCACACGCACACAGGTACGCACGCACGCACGCACGCACGCACGCACGCACCTACGCACAATATTTTCGTCTTAGCAATTGAAGACTTTAATTTCTTTTTCTGCTGATTTCTTGCTGTTGTCCAAAAGTATTTTGTTTTAGGGGCACACGTTTATCTGTTCCTTCATCTTTTTTAAGCTTCAAACTAACGCATTTATTCACACACAAACACACACACACCAGACACACACACACACTCTCTCAACCACCCTACTTTTTTAGCTCAAAGCATTTTGATACATTTTAAAACATAGTAAAAGGGACAAAAAAATAGCAAAATTATAAAATATGCTGACAGAAAAGTATAAAATATATTTTGCATGAATACATGCAAATAATTTGTAAATTATGAAAGCTGCAATAGATTAACTGGGGTTCTCTGCAGGCATTTTGGTTTTAAACGATCAAATATCTGCTCCCATGGATTTTCATTAAAATTATCTTCATCAACCGCACACAGTTAAGCCAGGCTAAACCACTAAAATACATGAAGAATAGCTGAAAATGGCTACTGTGTAAACTTGCAAGCCAAACAGCCCAACCATATAACACAATCTTTCACCAAAGCCACATAATCCATCAGTTCTGCCAAGATACATTCAAATTTCGTCTATAAAAAAGGGCACAAACACACGCAGTGGTGCACTGATGAACACAGAGAGCCTTTTATAACCTGCTTCTTTTGTTTTTAGCTATTTCCATCAAAATTCCACTTGTGTCAAGATCGATTGAATCCACCGAATATGAAGTGATGCACCCTGGGGTCATGCAGACAATCACTACACCACCATTCATCTCTCCAAAACACACATTAGCTTTAGTTGTGTAAAAGTGAATGAATGTATTGCGCGTTGAAGAAATGAGCACTACTTCCAATTATGAAAACAGTCCACAGCCACAAGTATGAGACATAGGGAGCCATGTCTTAAATCATTGTTCCATACATAAGCACTTTAGTATATAGTGTAGCCATGTATTCCTTTGTGTGTGTTTGTGTGTGTGTGCGTGAGATGAAGAGAATGGTTCCTCATCTAGACAAATGGGTCAGCAGTTAAAATGCCAGCGGTGACCCTGCTGTCACTTCACATGGAAATATACTCCCAGATGTGTGTGAGTGTATGTGTGAAGAAGTGTGCACCATGCCTTGTTCAACCTCAGAGTGCAGTGTGTGTGAAGTTATGGATTAGGACAGAAGAACAAAGCAGTAGGCTGGACAGACAATTTCAAAGCAATAGCACTTCTGTGAAACGACAAGGTGGAGCTGTGCTCCCCTCTCTCCTGCGTTCTCTTCAGTTTTTATTTAAAAAATATGACATCAAACACAGTGATAAATCTTTCTCTTTAGGGGTTTTCTGTTTATATCTTATTTCTCTTTTAAAGGCCAGTAATTGGTGAACCATGCAGATTTCATTGTTGCTGCCCCACTCTTGTGGTGGGACATCATTCCAAACAAAAGGTATTTTGTTTCAAACTCTCGTGTGGCCCCCTACCCTCCTCTTCCATGTCTTTGTTTTTCTCCACCTTCCATCTGTTCTTTTGTTTAAAAAAAAGTCAATTGAAATCAATTTAGCATTTTTTTCTATATCATTGGTTAAAAAAAATGAAGAATTAAGAAAAAGAAAGAAAAAAAAATAAAAACAAACCACACAAGGATAAAGAAAAAAATACTACTGTCACAGTGAACGTGATGTAGACATTGTCCTCATTCTATAGAAAATAAGCTGGGGGAGAAAAAAGAAATCCAGAAAATGAGTTGGGACTGAGGAGGGTCAGGGTCTCCGTTTTTTTTTAGCCTTAACAACAGATTAAATTCTTATCTGATCTGCTTTAAATACTCTCTCTAATTTTGGAGATTGTTTTTTTCATGAGGCCATCATCTCTTCTCAGCTCTCCCATACTCTCCTCCCTTTCCTGTGAACTGTGCTCACTGAAGCTTGCAGCTAAATGGACAGGCTCATTCAGCTCTTATTTAAGACCATGAACAGGAGAAACAGCAATGACTGACAAAGGAAAAGAAAGAATTGTCCTGGGAGCAAATTTACGAATCCTGCTGTGGCCAAGCCAAGACACGCCCTCCTCTGTCTCTTATTGGTCCGCCACCTCTGCGGTTTGAATTTGTACACACAATCACAACTGTCACAGCAATATGAGCCGACTGACTAAAAGGTAAACTAGGCCCTGGATAACATCTTTATTGGAACTTTCTTTCATAATTGGGTTTGGGAAAAATATTTATGGGACAGCCACAGTTTGATTTTGTTAACGCAATCGGTATGGCAGTCAGATGCCACTTCGGTCAAACTTATCATCCTGAGGTAAACTGCAGCGAGCTGATGGAGATGATGATTTGATGTTTAAAAGACAGACTAAGTGTAATGTATGACAACATCTTGTTTTTACATGGTAGTAACTAAATAGTAATTGGGGTCAGCCTTCATGATTCATATTGAATTGTCAAATTCATTTATGGGACAGCCATGCTTTGATTTGTCCCACTGAGGAGACGCTCAGTTGCAGCCAATGCAATTTTTTTTATAATTTTAATGAAATTTATTGAATTTATTATGAGACCTGGTTAAATTATTGGTCTTCTTGTCAGTTTCGTTGTGTGATCATTTGCAAACCTTTACCAGCTAGCCCAGTTTGTATGTATCATACCCCCAACCTACCCCCATGTCTGATACAGTAAATACTGGCAGAGCAGAACGCTGCATTTTCTCAAGTTCAACTTGCAAACCCATTCAAACTGTTTTTCACAGTAGGTCAGTTGCTCCTTACTGTTATAAACTTATTAAATTACATTAAATTTGATCTTATTAGCAGCTTGGGCTTTTGAAGATAACAAAACTGTGTTTAAGGTGCAGGGTAAAACTCAGTAGTAAATGTGTGACATTGCTCGGTTCACATATCAAAGATTGAAAAAAAAAAAAAAAAACAACAACAACCAAAAACTCACTGCAAAATTCTTCAATCCAGTGGCGATACAACAGATCAGGCACTTACAACTACAGTAAATCCCCACACTTCGCGGTCTCAGCTATCGCGATCTCAGTACATTGCGGAACTTTCAAAAATATTCATATAAAAAAAATATTCGAAAAATAATTGAAAAAAATAAAAAAGAAGCGCGTGAGGCTGAAGCGAAACCCATCAAATCAAGAACAAGTCTCGGAAGGCAACAAGAGCCTACACGGGATGCCCCGTGAATGAATATCGAGAGCTGTGATTGGCTGCTATGATGGGCATTACTGTGCCGTCGGTTGTCTGTACGCTGATTGGCTGAAACTCGTCCCCGCATCTCCCATCTCTTGCTCTCGTCAGCTACATACAGAGGAGAAATCGTCAAAGTGAGTGTACCTTCCATAGATTTTGCATACGCGCGTACATGTACACTGTATGTACATGTAAATCTACATCCACATTGCGGTTTTCACCATTCACGGGGGGGGGGGGGGGGGGGGGGGGGGGTTAATGGGGTCACACCCCCCATTAACCACGAAGTGTGAGGAAATACTGTATTTTGCAAAGCAGAGATCATGTAGAGCACAGTGCTGCCTAACCAGCCAATCAGAGACAGAGTAGGGCGGGGCTTAGCATGGTCAAAGAAGGATTTGTAAGTTTGCATCCTGCTAGTGCAGGGAGGTCCAAGCTTATTTTTTGATCTGACTCATATCACTTACCACTTGGTAGATTAACTAGCATTTGTAATTCCCACATAACACAACAGACACACAACACATGATGTAGTGGAGTAATATATACTGCTCTCAATTGCCTCTGATAGTTTATTAAGAGTTACGGAGCGGAAAGTACATCAGTCATCAGCTCTCGACAGAACAGCAGCAGGCAAACGGGTAAACAGCTTCAGATGATCCTTTCACAGCTTCAAGACTCTTTTAGTTACAAGCAATTGCTTTTCTGAGCTGACAGAGATGGACAACTGGCATAATCCTTGTGGAGACACCACTGTTAAGCTGTCAAATACCTTTATAAAATCATGTTCTGTGACGCAGCCTGATGTTCATTTGTTGCAACACTTCAGTGTTTAATCTTCTGCAGAATTTAAGTAGTGGATTTAATATGAACAACTATATGTAAGAGAAAAACTACGCTGCCCTTCTCTCAATTTAAAGCTCTATTAACCTCGTTTTTGTGAATGAAATTATTCACCAAAATTGGACTGTCCCTGTCTGCAGCCCTGCTCAGCTTTCAGCTCACTGTTTGGCTCTCCTGTATGTAGAAATGAGTTCTGACAGCTCACACTGACCTGCTTGGATGCACATTTGGGAGCCACTCCCAGGACATTAGCTTAGACGAAGTATGACTATGTACTGATAGGCCAAAGCATAATGACCATCCCTGCGTATTATGTTGTTAATCCTTGTGGGATGCCAAAGCAGCCAACTTTCTGGAGCACAGATTCTTCAAGGGACCTAACATCAAGAGATTAACAGCAAATTATTTATATCCTGTTAATCATAAAATGGCACAATTTGTTACTCGTGTGAGATCCCTCTCACCATAATCCATGGTTCTTTCCTCATCTCTTCTCAGGTCACAGACAAAGTAACCCTAAACATTTGCTGTAGCATGAGTCATCTGGTCCAGTAATTTGATCTTGACCTTTGTCACGGTGTGATATAGGTGTTAACAGATGACCAATTTATCCTTCATGTGTGCCACATGTTTATGCAATAATGTGGAGGTTAAAGCAAACATTTCAAAATGACTTCATTGCCAGAGGCTCCACTGTATACAGACACTTCTGTACAGTCTGTGAGATCAACTGATTTTGAACCCACGTGCTGTTTGAGGAATCGATGCACCCTGTTTCATAGATGATGTCTGTGACACAGTTTTGACAGTGTATTCTCAGTTGTATCTTTGTATTCATAGTAAAGAAACGGCAACTTCAAAATTGTACTATGTGTTCATAATCTTTTAATATTGTAACTGTTTGAATCATATATGCACAGACCAAATACAAGACAAAATGTAAATTAAATGTTTTATATCTGATTTTACTCTTATGGGAAGTAATTAATTTTTTCATTTACAATTTTTTTTTTCCATTTATGCACAACTTTAAACAGATATACACAAATGTTAACGTGTACATGCACATTGTTTTTGACAGCCGTCTTACTCGATATGTATGAGGCAGACAATGTAAAACCAAATCAATCAGGTGAGCTGCCCAAAAGAAAGTAGTGGTAATCAATCAATACTACTAAGTGTTTCCCAAAGTCAAATAGCTCAACAAACCTAGCGAAGCAAATTAAAAACCTGGTCCTGTTGAGGAATTTTGTGACTTCAGTAAAGCTCCCATTTCAACAACACTGAAGCATTAAAATGTTATTCTCAATGGAAACCAGGCCTGGAGCACATATTAACATGAGTCATTTACTATTAGCTGTTAGCAGAAAGTCATATTTGCCATTTGTTAAGTTATCTTTGAGCTAGCAGCTGGTGACTATATACATAACTGATAAACATGGGAACTACTCAGCTAACATTACCAGTTTTACTTACTTGTTTTGTTTTTTAATCTTGCATATTTTATTTTCACTCCATTATACTGAAAATGGTGTTCAATACTTGGTGTTCTTCTGGGTTTTCAATATCAAATTTGAAATTATAATCTCATGACAATACTTGGTCTGATTCTTTCTAGCTAGCTTGACTTCAGTGTGTGCATGTTTTCGAAGTTCATGTAAATTATGACTAGCTTGTTATACAAAGGGAAAACTTTTTTTTTTTTTTTAACATTTTTAAGATTTGATAGCGCAGCCAAGACCTGCAAACCTGACAAATGTTTTGAGTAACAAGATATTTGTCAAACATGGTTTTTAGTTCCTGTGTCACAGGGCTTTTACGTATAAGACTGTTTTAATTTGCATGAAAACAAAAGAACCACATTAATACCAGCAAGTTAACCTCTAAACAAACCATTATTTTCTTAATATTTACTGACAAAGTTTGTTGAATCTCTCTCTCTCTCTTACACACTTACAGACACTTTAGTTGTTTACGATGCAGAAGGCTTTCATCACACACAGCTCTTGTTTATGCAGAAATATGCTGAGTACAGTCATGACATCAAACTTGAACCTTATCCAAACACACATTTATTATGCGACAATGAGGGTGTGTATATGATACCCACCCTGCAACCACTCAGATTTGCATGCACACATATAAAAACAAAAAGAACTGGTGTGTACCTGAGAGGGACCTTGCTGTGATTTAGGTCACTAATCCGTTTCCACAATGACGAGCTGACAGCAAATCAGAGCACTAAGCTTTGTTGTCTATCCATCAGAAAATCCATCGGAGCATCTCTGCATCTCTGTATAGGTCTGAGTTTAGTCAGTCTCACCCCATTTTTCTAATTTTCAGTCCTCTAAAATGCCTCTCTCTCTCTCTCCCTGCCTTTCCTTCTTCATACAGCCTGTAAGAGGCAGGACTGTTGTGCCTTTACCATCCTTCACAGTTCTGTTCAAAAGAGATGTAGAATGAATGGGGGTGGGGGTCAGTGAGCAAGCGATGTCAAGCAAACTGTGCTTGATAGTGAGTCGTCATCTTGGTAACGTTAATAGTGCAACCTCTGCATTAAACAGACTTTGAACTCTTTCAGTTGTATGTGGGGATTTGAGTCTGGCCGTGTACATTTATCAGGACATTAGCTTAGATAACAGTTTAAACAACAGTTAAGGAGAAACTGAAAAAATGTGGTGCACTGTCTTGTCTGACTTTCCCGTCCATTTTCAACCAGCTTTAATCTGATGCTGGTACTGCACTGGTGCTGGAGACAGCTCAGAAGTGGTTCAACTTTGGAACATTTTAAGCACTGGTTTGCTTTTTTTATACGCAGAGAGGAACTACAGGGCAACATCATTACATTGTTGCACCTCTTTCATGCTGAACCTCCCTTTAGGGAACGCTGAGGGCACAGATCACAGTCTCTTTAAACGCCATTAGAAACAGGATCTATCGTCACTGTTTGAGTTTGACTGAAAATTCAAAAATGTCTACTAATGATGATGTAAACATAGATTTTTTTTCATTTATTTTAAAAAGCTGTAAATGCCATTTTTTTTTTTACTACAAATTGGGGAATGTTAAACAGGGGATTCTGATTTTTGGTCATGAAAAGTTGTTCTTCTGCAGCTGCTGTCACAAAGTACAAGGAGACGGTCTCCTCCACAAACCACTGCTACTTGATCTTGGTGTCCTTTCTTTGTTCATTTCTTTTCTTTAGTTTCTTCTCTTAGCAGTTTGACACAAACACGCCTTGAAATGAACACAGTCTTCTGGTAATGAAAATCTCACCCCTGGCCCTGATTTGACCAGTTCTTGTACCTAGCCCGGTCAAGTTTTGGTGACTGTGTAGCACCAGTTTTCCTGGTGCTGAACACAGGGGCTCTTTGTATGGCACTAGCTCACTAGTTTGACACCAGCTCTGAACTAGCTGGAACCGCTTTGGTAGGAATGGCCTATTTAAAGGAGTTCTGCAACAATCCACAGTGGCATATTCCACCCTTTTCCCTGTAAAACTTTAGAAGAAGCTCTAAACTCTTATGGACACAGTGCTGTTGAAGACTGATTTAAGAGTAATGGGAAAACACCAGGTAAAACTGTCCTATTACCATGTATTTGAGTCCTGAGAAAACAAACTCCATGATGAAAGACACTCAGTCATGAAAACACTATCAAAGTACTTTTAGTGAGTAATGTCAGTTGCATTTACAGTTTTATGTGCAAACTGACTCTTTTTTGTTCTTATCTACGCTGTTAAAATGCAATATATAAATATAAATGATAGCAGCCTTCTTCAGATAAGTGACTGTCAGTTTCTACATCTCAGTGTTTTTAACCTTTCTTTGTGTTTATGTTAGATATATTCTTTTTAATATTCCCAGAAGAGATTTTTGGCCTCGGTTCTCCAAAGAATTTAAAAGTAAACAGTGTGAATGGGTCCAGCTGGTGTGTTTTCATTGCAGTGGGGCTCCTGATGGTCTCATGGCTGTTGTTGGCTTTGGTGTAGTCTTAAATGTTTGTTTCTGCACTTGCAGTCATAAATCCCCTCACTTCTCACCCAAAACTTGGCTTGCTGCCTTGTGGCTAATTGCCCTACAGAGTTACAGCTTGCCATAAAACAAGTTGGCATTTATAAGGATTGAATTGAGGCTACTTACAGAATCTCAATTTGTTAAGGTGTCTAACAGGGCGCTGGATACAAAAAGAGTTAACTGGGATTTCAAGATAATTTTTTTCTAGAGAGCTGTTCTTTGGTTTGAAATACTTTTTCATCTCCTATTATGTGTCATTTTGCACAATGTCACAACTGGAGCTGAACATCGTCTAACTTGTATAGAAGTTGTAAAAGAGCATAAGTTATAGCTTTTACTAAAAGGGGCCTCTTTCTAAATCAAATAAATTCTCAATTTATTGAGCTCCATATAGTTCCATATTCAAAGCAAATTCATCTCTTTTTGGAAGCTAAGAGGAATTAAAAAAGGGACTCAGTGTTTGCTCTCTAATTTTCTCAGCTGTTAATCTGATTTTAACACTCAGTAGGTGTGTTGCTGAGGTGTCAATCAAGTGTGAAGACATTTTATGATCATTTTCATATTTTGGTGAAAAGTTGTTTTCTGCTACACAAATGAAACTTCCAGTTTCCATGTCATGACAGGTCTTTGTCATGAGAATGATGTGCTCCAAACATCATAGACTATTGCTGATTTTAAACTCATACATACATAGTAACGAATCCAAATTGTAAAGGATTGTATATTAATCACTGTAACTGCCGTGTTATCCGTGTTAAATTCACAGCGATTATGTGAAAGCCAGTGACTACCACAAATCTTGTTTTTGTTTTATCATTTGTTTTATTAAGGCTGGGTAACCATTGCATGTGGCCCTTAAATACACCTGGGGTCTGTAAAGATCCTAAAATGTTACTTGATGATTACTTATACAAGTATGTTGTGACAAATTATTAAATTAATAACTATTTGTTGTGTAGCCTTGCTATACACATAATCCTTATGGAGAAATAGATTTCTTCTGCTGATTTCAGTAAGTTACTCTACTTTTTCCTTGAGATGAAAAATAAAAATGTCCACACAGCTGTGCTGTCATATTTCACCTTGTAACTAAACATTAGTGTTAACATTCGAGGTTCAACCTCCATCCAGAAGCATGGTGGTTTGGTGGTTAGCATTGTGCATGGAGTTTGCATTTTATGCAACATATAGTTAAATCTGACCATTTAGCTGAAGTAGCACAAAGGAAACTTTTGTGATTTTTAGTGCTTTGGATCCTCATATGGAGGTTGAGTAGCTTCTATAACACTTTAGATGATTTACTTTTGCTTGGTGTCTTCTTCAGTCACTCTTTCATTGTCAGTTCTCATTTTCTTCCTTCATTAATTTCTTGAACATCTTAGTTGCATCTGATGTTCGCTGGTGCTTTGATGTGCGGCAGAGTACTGTAAGTGATACACAGTTGTCCAACCAGGATTAGAGCTACTTTGTCTGGTTTTGGCCCTCAGATCCTCCCACCCACACACACACGTTACAAATGCTTCTGAAAACATGCAATATATCCCCATGTTCCTGTGCGTGTGTTGTCTTCTGCCCACATCCTAAAAACATGCATGTCAGGATACCCGAGATGATGAATGAACACATTCACATGCACACAAGAGCACAAGCTCCACATACGTCTGTTAGCTGAGAAACAATGGGCTCATAGTGCTGAGATGTACTGATAACCGGTCTAGGGTCCAGTCCACCTCTGCCTCAACCCTGGCAGTTACCTACTAGGTTCCTCCAAGTGCTTTTTAATGTACACAATGTTTTGACACATCTAGAGGAAATGACATTTTCTTACTATAAACCTTGTAAATAAAACTATTTACAGGGAAATCTGACATAAAACCTATCTGTGCCTATAAAAGCCTGCCAAGGTCTAATATATGGCCATGGCCAACAACTTGATATGCCACTAAAGCACCAGTAAGTCAGTGCAGAGCCAAAACTAAGAGTGAAACATAAAATGGAGCCCCCTAAACAGCTTTTCCTGGGTTAGATTATTACAAATCAGGTAAGAGGGATACATACATCTGAGAGACAACCATCTGGTAAATGAAGACAGAAAGCAAAAAAAGGCAAACAGGACATGCATAATACAGCCCTATTCACATCAAGCAAATAATACAAAATACACTAATGCACTTTTAAATGCATTTCTTCATCATACGGCTGTAACAGTGCTGACAAAGCAGAAATGATTGACACATCATCCCTAAATTATTCTTACATAGCCATTCTCTCATTCAAACCACTATGCAAAAACTGGCAATGTGTGTGTGTGTGTGTGTGTGTTTGTATTGAACGAGATACATGAGAGGAACACAACACTGCATTAATAAAAGCATATATGTCCGCACGGGTCAAACACACACACACACACACTTCCTGTAAATTGGCCTTTCAGGGTTGCAACCTTCACTTACTCGAAACAACCACACAAAACAATTGAAGAGAGACAGGAGGAGTGGTTTCACAGCGTAAAGAGATAAGAGTGAGAGGGAGTGGTAGGAGTCCAAAACACTCCTGAGAGAGAGGATGTTTATGCAGTCTTTCAGCCCTTTAAACAAAGTTGAGTCTCTATCGTTTTCTTTAACAGATTAATATCTGAGGTTATCGCTCTCTCTGATCCCTCTTCACTTCGGGCTGTTTTCACACATGTGCAGCGGTCCTGAATCGCTGTATTTTACGATCTCTGTCAGAGAGGACACCTGTGCATCGGTGCTCGTAGCTCTTACAGCAAAGCCCCTCTCTTCTCACTTCTCTCTTCTTCAGATGTATTTTAGGGATTGAGACGTTCCCCAAATTGCTGTGTGAGATCAACTTTCAGGTCAAAGTAACAGCGGACAGAGGAAAGGAGACAAGGGAACCGGAACTAAAGAAGAGGAATGGTGAATGTCTGGACCTGGACCAGAGCTTAACCAAGAAAACATTCCTGTGTTTTGTTTTATCAATTTTGACATTACATGACATTTTTACAAGAAGTACATTCAAATATATAATTAATCCAGTTAAATAAGACTAAATTAAACTACGCATATTAAACAGGTCAGCCACAGCATTTAAACCACTGACCACACATCATCTTGTTACACTGTCACGCTCTGCATCCATGTGAGTGTCTGCATCCTGACATTCACATGGATGTTACTTTGGACACCTTTCACCTCACTGAACATTTTTGCTAAATAAATAAATGCAAGCAGAATTCGGTTTTACTCAGTTTTAAGGTTCGAGGTAGAAAAAGGGAATTGTGCGGTGAAAGCTGGAGATCGTGTCAGGGACAAGGGATATGTATGTGAATAGTTGTTCTCACAAGTATATATAAATGTTTATATGTCTGTTTCTGGATAGCTGAAGGCTGCAAAAAGCTGCAAAAATCTCAGAATACAAAAACAAATAAATATTTTAGCTGCATAAATGAGTTACAATCAGTTATGGGACTTATCAAGCCATCTGTTAGAAGACACAGTCACACATCAAACATTTACTTCATTAAGTAATTAAAATTTACTTACACTTACACAAAAAGCATCAAACTTGACTGGTAATAAATTGATGGACACTTGTCATTACCATGAACAATGTTTCTACGAGTAATAAACTCCACAAACCTGTAACTAGTTATACAGTTGCTAAATAGTGGATAAAACCTTTTTCTCTTGCTTCATTCATTCAAAAGAACATTCAAATGGGTAATACAGATGATAAGATTAATTCTGAATTGCTTCATGCGTGTGATATCAACGTCAAATCAAGCATGTCAGGACACAACGAGGGGGAAGGGCTGCAATGGATCACATGTTCTTCACCTGTCGGACAGGTTTTTCAGAGCGGTGAAGTTTTACAGATGAAAAGGGTAGGCAATTTCTTTTTTATTGCTCGCCATTTAGTAAAAACACTTACAGCAAAGAATAACACTTGAAAGGTCAAACGTCTGAGTAATCTTTTAACAAAAGAAATGCCATCTTAAAAGTGCAAATGACTTGTTAGAGATGAAGCGGCTTAAATTTTAACAATGTTACAGTAAAATTGAAAGACCCATTCGAGAAAAAAAAATGCAATACTGACATAAATACTGACATTTAAATACATTTATCACCTCTAAGGTGACTTATGCTTCCATGTCAAACCAACAATGCAGAAGGTTAACCTCTGCTACACACAGACTGATGTGCACCACATTGGCTCAATGTGGAACAACAGTAACACCCTACAGGGAAGCCAAAGTATGCCCATACTGGTCGACTTGAAAAACGCCAGACGTTTTTCAAGTCGCTCCTGCTCCGCATGTTCCCCACTACCGTTCGCCATCTCAAGCACTCACAATTCACACCGCTGTCTGTGGCTCACGTGACAATCCGTAGATCAGGGAGCAATTACTGCAGACCACAGATCATCCGCGATCCTTCACAGTCTGAGTTGCGGCCCAAAAACTATAGAAATGAGCTGTCGCACGAATGCACACACAGAAGCCAGTAGAAGGCAGAGGTTTCCACACACTCACTAACATCACCACCTGCAGGTGCTTATGGTTCATTTTCCATTCACAGCGGCTGGCTTCATTTTTCAGAGAAGCTCAGAAAGATCTAGAGGAAAGATCTGTGTTTAACTGTGAAGCTTTGCATTTCAGAAGACAAACATTCCAGGGCTACTTTTTCTCAAATGTGCTTTTTTCTGTTTTTTTTTTTTTTTTTTCTGGATCACTACAGTAATTAAGACACAGCAATAATTTCAATGTACTTGAAAAATGACTCTTTCCTGTTTGTTATCAGTCACTGCCTTTCAACTGTTCGACTATTAAAGACGAGATTGAGCCAATATGAACACCAAAGCAGCAAACTTTTCTGCCATTTATCTGCCACTATCGTTTATCTTCCAGTGAGTTTTGTCTTGCTGTGGCTTGTGACAGCTACAGCAGTGATGTCTGACGTAATGCAACCCTCACGATTGTAGATAAGAGGGAATACTCCCGGCAAAGGAATCATGGAACCTACTGAAAGAAAAAAATGGAATTAAAAGAGTCGGGAACCAGAAGAAATGCGGGAAGAAGAGAAGTTAGCAGAATGATGAGGAAGACAGAGGGAGGGAGAAACAGAAAGGAAGAGGGACAACGGAGAGGGACGAGGAGAATGAAAAGGAGGTGTGTTCGCAAACCATCTGGACTTAGCCACTGATAAGAAACACTTAGTCAGCAGGCACCTCATCACTCAGCCAACTCTGCTCTTTTATTCCCAGCCTCATGCGCTGTTTAGGTGTCTCCCTTCTCAAATTTTATATTGTCCTAAACAGGAATGGACACAATTATACAACTTAATCCATACATTTTGTTTTTCACATCACTTGTCCCACAATCACTGTACGTTTGAATGTGGGAACAAAAACAAACAACAAAAAAAGTTTTTTTTTTCTACTAATGTTTTTACAAAACTCCAACCATTAATCTTGCTGAAAATTAATTAATTATCAGTATTTTAATCAAAGCCAAATCACTGCTGCACATTTAACAGGATATAAACTACTACGGTTTTATTGAACATGAAACACAAATGACATCAACTGAAAGCCTTACACTTCGGGATGAAAGTTCAAACTCAAAATTACTGGCCTTAATACGACTGCAGTGTACGAGAGTGGAATGAACACAAAATCAATACCCCCTGTTTTCTAATTAATCAAATTAGGTTTAAAAGCCGCAGTTCATAAGAACAGAAACAATTTAAGAGTGCTTTACAAAGGCCATCAAACTAGAAGCTGAATTACAGTATTTCTATTGATTAAATCTATATCTTGTTCTTTTTTTTTTCATTATTGCTGTACTATTGATTTTGTATTATGACAAACTCATAATTTTAGTTTTGTGATAACACCACCAGCCAGATCACAATTCATAAAAAGCTGGAAGCTTTGAATGATTCTTTTAATGCGTCTTCGTCCATGAACTGAAGTTAAGATATCTATTTTTTTTCCTTCCAATTACTGAAAAGAAACGTGTTGCTCTCTCTCATGGAGAGAAATCTAAAACACACACACAAAGCTGCAAATGCACCAGAGAAAAGTACATATGCAGAAAGGTCAGGAGACTCATCGGTTGCCCAGTCAGGTTTTTTTTTCCCCTGATTATCATTTTTATTTATGTGACTTTATGACTATCACGTG
Organism: Hirundichthys speculiger; assembly: GCA_018398805.1. NCBI lineage: Eukaryota > Metazoa > Chordata > Actinopteri > Beloniformes > Exocoetidae > Hirundichthys > Hirundichthys speculiger. The sequence continues at coordinate 1,311,013 of JAGFBZ010000863.1, forward strand.
ACTAACATAAAACATTCATTGCACTGCATTTTACTTTGTGATTAAGTTCTAATTCACAACAAATCCAGAAAAGCCTTTCAGCAAAGCACTTTCACTTTCACCCTAAAAAGAAAAAAAAAAAAAAAAAAAACTACTAAGGAAGTAAAATCAGAGAAAAAGGTTTTTCATGGTTAAACGTCAGTTGTTCTCCCCGTAGAGTCTGGTTTATGTCTGAAAAGAAACTAGTCCATCACTGCTCGGAGCTCCTCTCTGGTGTCTGTTCAGACACACGTAAGGCCTGTTTCCATCTGCGGGGACCAGAGACGTTGTACAGGGTCTAAATCATCAATGTGTCTCCATTACCAAAATACGGCCCCACGGTAAGGATTTTCCGGAAGCTTCCTGCCACAGGGTTGGTACGTAGAGCTGCTCCAAAAATGTGCTGCTTTTTTTCTCTTTTCCTTCTTATTCTTTTATTTATTGGCAGTGGGCAAACAGTGAAAGTCTTGCACTACCGCCACCAGGTGGTATGGAGTGATAGTTTTAGAAGTCCGATTGTCCCACTGGCTCCATCAGTAAAAACAGAGATAAGACGGCTGAAAGGATTGAAGAGGAGCTCTGCCCTGTCACAATTCCAGCATCCTAGATTTTACCCCAGACTCCTGCTAATGGAAACTCAGCTAGACGTAATGTAATAACATTATAGAATAGTCCACTGTAGATTCTGAAAAAAAATGAAACATTTTTAAAAACTAACAGCCCCATATAAAGTAATGCAGTCCATCAGAAACATTACCACTGAAGCAAAAAATACTAAAGTTTCTGTGCAAGGGCAGCTACTGTCTTACATTCATTACTTAACTCCTTTTGCAAAGTGATGTCCTTGCTCTGATGACTTTCATCATCTGGCTTTGAAACCTTAACACACATACGTACGCACACACTTACAGAGCCCTATACTGCAGACACTCAATCTATCTCACACATCCCTCTCAGAGGCCTTGTTGCTAGGTGATCATGCTCTATTTGTGGAGAGAGAGCAACAGAGAGACATAGAATGAGATGTGCATGCATGAGAGGGTGTGTGTGTGTGTGTGTGTGTGGGTGTGTGGGGGGGGGGGGGGGGGTGCGTGTGTGTGTGTGCTTGGATGGGGGTTTTCTAAGAACAATCAAGTTCTGTAAAAGCTTTCATGATGTACAGTATATTCACATTCTTGCATACAAACACACACACACACACCGGCACAGTAAATAACACAAGTAACTTGTTTCTCGGACTTGAAACAGAAACAGAACTGGCCAGTAGAACGTGTGTGTTCTAACAGTCCATGCATGGCTGCTCATGTGAATGTGTACATATCCCTGCCACAAGATGAATGCTTGCGGGGTGTGTGTGTGTGTGTGTTAGAGTTTCTGCAATAGCTGCGGTGCCGGGATCCCCAGCAGGTCATATAATGGTTGGCTGGTCACATTGTCTGCCCCAGTGGTCACTTTTTCACACACACACACACACGCACACACTGTCATTTTAATCTGCAAATACATCTATTATTATATGATAAAAGCTGCAGAGAAAGGAAAAAAAAACAAATCCTCCTTTGAAAGAGTGTCACACAACTTTGAAATAGCGAGTTTGTGCTTCAATGCAAATTGTTATTCTTCTAAGAACAAACATCTATGAAAGTTCAAATTATCTGATCAAATATGACATTTTAAAATAAAGGTAATAAAATACGGCACTTTTTACTGACATACAAAAACGCATCATGTTTGATCTGAACCACACAGACAGGAATTTCACTATAACTGCTAAATTTGTCCTAAAAGGAACTGAGATAAATTAAACTGATTTATCTCCTAATACCATTTCAAAACATGTGATAAGAAATTATAATTGAGAAATGTTATCACAACTTCAAAATTCCGTACTTCTTTGTTGTGGACTCTGCTGCTGTGAAAAAAGCACCAGCAGCAAAGCTACATTTTACAATCATAGATGACACTCTTCAGCAAGCGAACACATCTGGAAACACAATGGGTCATCAATCAAGGTCATCAATGATTGTGGCCATGCTCATGTTTGTGTGTAATAACTTTTAAATATTATTTTTGTGACACGACATCCAGAAAACATGGACAATGTCCGTAATTGTAAAATAACACATTTTTAAAGCTGCTTATTTTATTTTACTTTCTCACTGCCTCATCTTTCTTTTCTTTTTTTTTAAACATCTTTATTTTAGCACTGTGGCGGTAAATAATGATTTTAGTTATTCATCCTAAACATTTCTTAATATGCCACAGTAATAATTTTAAATTCACAGCACAGCAAGCAGGGTGCTTCATAATGTCACATTTAAAAAAGCTTCATAAATGTGCTGTTGAATGATAATGTAACTGAATTAAACTTTTTTCCTGTTTTGTTTTGATTGCTTTTTTTTTTTTTTTGTCTTCAATTAATGTAACCACCAGCGGAATGTAGCAGCTGTCTGTGCTGCTTGACTGGCTGCATTGTCTTGCACGGTGGTTCGTCTGAAGCTCACACTCCTCCTAATCCACTAAAACATTCCTGGGGAACAGAAAAAAGCCCGACAACCTGCACAAACCCACACTGAAAAATATGTGAAATGGACCTGTTAAATACAGCATCATGGGCTAAATGCACAGAAGCATCTAATAAAAAATTATCAAACAATTAGAGGTGACTCCTGTTTGGTTTTTTTATATAGATTTTTTAATGCTATCCTTGCAGAAATCAATCTTTTTTTTTTAAACAGCATCTGTCATCAGCTTTTGCTGCAATAATTGGAAAAACATGTTATAATATAAATATAAAATATGTCATGTAGCATCTTCTCTGTGTCTGCATCTGTGCTCTGCATTCAGAAATATCTCAACGAAATTAGCACAAACAGAGGAGATGGAAACGTTGGAAGGTGACGTTTGTAAAGTTAATTAACCGTCCGCTTTTTGTTTCTTCACATCACCACGCAGAATATGTAGAAAAAAATACTACAAAGGTGTGACTTTTTACTTTTATACATAAAGTGCATGTAATTCTATGTATGTTTTTTCTGACATCTTATCATTCCCACTAACCCTGCTGAAATCTAAATCAGTTGCACATGTTCTCTCTACTGCTGTCTTTGGCCTCTTTTCTTTACGATCTGTCCATCCACGGTCGTTTTTACGCATGTTTCCTCTCACAGTGACAGTTTAATTCCTTTAATCCATCACGTACTTCCTCTTTTGCCATGTTACTCACGCATGTCTTCAGAAGCATCTCGAATTTATGTCCCAAATTGAAAAGGTAACTGTTTGCGGGGAGTATAGAGTAGAGGGCAGCAAGAAGGAGAAAAAAAAAAGAAAAAGACGTGCTTTAAGACGCACACACGCGTACACACAACACACAGGCTCTTACAAAGTACGGCAGAGAGCGAGAAAAGCAGTGGAATGCAAATTTCTCTGTCTGGAAGTGATTAGGCAAAAAGCAAAAGCCCATCTTCTCTTTCTCTGTCTGAACAGCAGCACAGAGCACAGAGCCCAGGCACCCTGCACTCCCCCCCCCCCCACACAGACACACACAAATGTGCCTTTCAAAACACACGATACTAAAAGCAGAGGCGTTAAATTGCTCTAAAGCCAAATCAGAGCGCCTGATGCTTCCCAGAGTGTACGTACTTTTTACCATTACTTTACCTGCTTTTCGCCCAGGTGCCACACAGAAAGCTCTCAACTCCTTTTCCCATGATGAGGTAATCATTGTTTTAAATTCTTTTTCACCCAAAACACCCAGGTCTAATGCTAATTACACTTAGGAAGGGTTTAGCTCTCATTTTTAGATAATCTGAGCACGCATAAACATTCAAGCTCTAAAAGTATTCTCTCTTTTTTTTTTTTTGCATTTAAATAATATCTAAATACAATATGTTAGGAACACTTTTTAATATAATTCAGTCGAGACAATTTGAACTGAAGCGGAGAAAAATGTGGAAGATTCATAAAAGCACAATTCACGGCGGAGACGTCAGGTGTTCCTAAAAAAAGTGCTGGGATTGTGCATGCATGTAACACGTGCACAGCTGCAAATATGCATTCAAATAAGTGAATAAATAAATATAGATGTTGTGTGTGAAAATGAATGAAGTGCTGGCAGCTTTCTGTCTGCTGCTGTCATCCAGGGTCTGTTTTGTCTGCAGGACAGAGCTAACCTTTGGAGGCTGACATGAATCTTGCTTGTGTAAATTCAATCCATCTGTCCAGCTTCGACGCAGACTACTTTAACTGGAATCGATTCCTTGACCACCTCATCATGACCTGTGACAGGATGACTGCCACACTCATTCAGTAACTTGATGACCATAATGTTTTTGTTTGTTGTTGTTGTTTTTTTAAACTTCTTATCATTAAGTGACTGAGAAATGAGGCCTGAAGGGTTCAAACTGTTTATGGCCACTTTTTGCAGAGAGCGGTTTGTCCAAAACTGTTCTTATTATCCATCCACAGACACAACGGTTATGTTTCAAAACCAGACTATGATGGCAATGCTCGTGTGTGTGCGTGTGTGCGTGTGTGTGTGTGTGTGTGGGGGGGGGGGGGGGGGGGTCAAAACAAACAAAAAAATTATTTATCCATGCATGCTGAGCTTGCCTTACTTACTTAACTTTCTGCTTGTGTTGGTTTGGAAAGAAAAGAAAAGTGGAAAAAAGGGAAAATAAAGGCCGAAACACAGACCACAAAGACAGGGGTGATGAAAAAATATCCAACAGAGACGTTTAAGAGCTAAACGAGAGCAAAACAGTGTTAGAACAAAGAGATAAAAATGAGAAACAAAAGTGATGTGTGTGTGTGTGTGTGTGTGTGTGGGGGGGGGGGGGGGTAATAGCCTTTTCTTTCCTCGCCCTGTTTCACCACTTTCCTGCCATATCAAACTATGTGGCCCCTCGCCTGGATTTTTTTTTTCTCCTCCTGTTTTCTTTTCTTTTCCACACAGACACACGCACGGATCCGCTGTGTTGTTCCGTCAATGAGTTTACATTCAGTCAGTGAATTCATACAATGACAGGCAATTGACTGGAGACGAAGCAATTTCCCAAAGCATGTAGACGCACTGATCCACGCACACACGCGCGTTCACAGACAGCCTACACACATCACCGCACTGTGCTGCTGGAAGAAAAGGAGAAAATGGGATTGAATCCAGTCCTTTACCTTGTCTGTGTAAGAACTCCAGTTTCGCCCAGTTTAAAGGGTTAATGCCTCCAAAAACACATAGGATCCTTTCAGACAGGCATGAACACTCTGAGTCGCTGTGTCGCTGAGAGGGGAAAAAAAAAATTAAAAAAAATCAAGACACCACCGCCTCTGTCTTCCCTCGCTTTTCTCGTCCCTCTTCTGTTGGAAAAGACATGAGACGCACGAGCCCCGTTTTTCTGAGATCTGCTCTCACTTCTCTTGTTCGCCGTCTCCAGGACTGTCTCCGTCTTTCCTCTGACTTCTGCTCATTCAGTCTGTCCGCTCCGTGGAAGGGATGGACAATGAAGAGCAGAGGAGGGAGAAGAACAAAAAAGAAACAACGCCTCTGCTCTCCTAGTTTTATTCCCGTCTTGTTTCTTTACTCTGACAGTTACAGAAACGCTGCATTCTGCTTCTACTCTCGTTTCGTCTCTTTCCGTCCCTCCGTCCCTCTCCCCGCCGCTGCCTCCCTCGGCTCGTGTGCGCGTGAACGTGTGTGAGTGAGCTCCTGCCACCTCTGGGTGTGCGCGTGTGCGCGTGTGCGTGCAGTTGTCCCCTCGCTCTCTCGCTCTTTACTTCTATAGTTCAACGCTCTCGTGCTGAGTGAGCGAGGAGCGAGGCGGAGCGATGAGCGCGAGGGGGAGTGGAGGAGCCTGGGATTGGTTTACGGGAGGGGTGAGTGAGACAGAGAGAGAAAATTGGGAGGGGGGAGGGGGGCTGGACTCTTGGGTTCTGCTTTTTGAGAGCGAAGGTGTAGCTGTGCGCAGGGGGGAGAGATGGAGGAGGTGGAGGAGGGCACGGAGGGGGGGGGGCTCTCCTTCTCCTGCATTCTTCTGCTCTGATCTCCTCAATTTCAGCCATTCCCAAACTTCAGAATACCAAGGCCCAATTAGAAATGTGAAAAATCTCCACGGCCCACTGAAACCTTTAATCACAACTGTGATCAACATACAGGACTAGGAACCATGTTCTGATATTAATGTAAGGGGTCAACAAATAAGGTGACACTTGTCATATTAAGTTAAGATGACAGTAGAATAACACTTAACTGCTTTGTTTTATTACTTCTTAATGTTTTTTAATCACGTCATGAATAATTTACAGTCATTAAAAACATATTTTAAAAAATTCGAGGATTTAAAACACATTTGTTTAAGTTTAATGACCTCTCACGCCCCACCTGCAGTACTACGACGGCCCACCAGGGGGCCGCGGCCCACACTTTGGGAATCACTGACATAGTGCATATAGAGCGGCAGCTCCGCCTCTCAGCCGCCTCTCCCTGTCCCTCACCTACATGCACCCAGACTGGCACACACACTGGTCCTCTGCGTGTGCGCACACACACTGGTCCTCTGCGTGTGCACACACACTCACATGCCATTATGGTTTGAGGCAGCTGTATAAACTAAAGGTACTTAGAGTGAAAGAGGAGAGTCTGGGCTTAACTAAAAAAAGGACTCTGCAACAAGAAAAACATTGGACAGTAGGCCTGTACTTGCTCAGACAGGAATCCGAAGTTTCTACTTTATCAATCGGGGCACTGCAAGATATAAAGCTCTGCTGGGGCACAGGCCCCTTATAAATTAGATCACAAGTTTTTCCAGGGTTGTAGCTGTGCTTGATGAGTGACACTTTACAGGCCCAGACAGTTTTGTGTTGGCTTTGGCTTGATTTTGGAGTTCAAACGTCATATAAGAGTTTATTTGAAAACATCTTATCAATGCTGATGCACCTGTCCCCAATACAAAGAGGAGCGGCTATGCTGACAGCTATTAAAATCTATTTAACCAAAAAGATGTATGGCCCTCTAAAGAGAGGACTGAGCTAGGTTTGGATGACTTTACCTTGCAAAAAAAGAAAAAAAAAAACATGACGCGCAACTCCACAGCTGTGATCAAACAGATCATTACAGAGACATCCGCTCCAGAAACGTTCAGGCTCAATTCAGTGACAGTAACAGGCAGCACACCCCAAGGTTCTGCTGCACAAAGTTAAAAATATCTCATCCTTTTGGGAATTGCTTGAAATAAAAAAAAATAAGAAAAACATAGCAAAAGATATGGCAGGCTCTCAAGGACACAAATGGTTAATTGCTGATTGATTGTTTATTTAAAAAAAAAAAAACAATAAGACAGAGGATTTGGTAGACAGTATAATAAGGATTTGCTGTAGCACCTGGTTGCGTCAGCAGGTGGAGCTTCTTTCTTGCCCTTTTCACAGCACATCTTCCAGGCAAGACTTTAGTACTTTTAATGCACCTGTTCTTTTTGTAATGTACAAAGGCAGCGTGGGGGAGGGAGTCAAAGTTGCAGGGCTCCCCGACCACAGCAGAGGCTATCACTAAGCTGAATCGACAAGTGTGTGTGTGAAAGGATGAGCCAGCGTGAGGGAACGTGCCTTTCTAGTCACTCTAGTTGCCACTCTGCATGCATGTCAACAGAGATACGTCGCCTCTGGTCAGTATGCACAATCAAAGACAGCATAATGAGGGCGAGTCCATCTGTGTGCCAACGTATCTAAATCTCTCTATGAAGGGAATGAGGTCCACTGTTTAATGAGACATGTGTGTCGCATATAAGCAAGCACAACTCCTTCGCTATAAGACAGAAAAAGGTATCTGCCTGGCTCTGCTAACCATGGCCATTGTTTTTGACGAAGTCTGCTGCATTAAATTTAGAAGAAAGAAAAAAAAGATGTGTGACGCTGGCTAAGATCACCTGAGGCTCTTGCTAATGCTATTCAGAGAGCTGTGTTGGCATTTGAATGTCAGACAGCAGTGTGGGACAGCGGAGACACTGCCAACGTTCAGGAGCATCAGGACTTGGCTTCCACGTGGTGCTTTCAATGCCACTGAAATAAAACCGATGAATAGCATAAGTGGCCTCCCCTGCTCCGAGTGGAAATACATGTTAGTGTGTCAGTGGTGGCAAACAATTCTGTGAAGTTATTTATCATTTCCTCCAGATCTGAAACGACTCCTTTAAATACGAAACTTGACTATTTGACTCATATCCACTAAAGCAACAGTAATTACAATATTGTGGACTATTACAACTCTGTCTTTGTGTGTAATAACCTACTTTTGGTTTTTCTCAAGCTAGTCATTGGATTCTGATTCTATACCTGGAGTCTTATGTATTTGTTTATCAATTTATATCTTATCATGCATGGGCTTTACTTTTTTACATGCCTTTACATTCCTAGTGCAACAAATTAAGTGTAAATAGTTTTGTCAGCACATGGGGAATTACTCTTGTGTTTCATTAATTTTAGCTATCAGTTGAATTAATTGATTCTTTATATGGCCTACTTTCATGAGGAAATGATATAATTTGCAGCCCTTATATAAACAATGGAAAAGAAATATCAACTAAATGGTAGTACAGATGTATTTTGTAAAATAAAAATCACACCAGTGCGACTCCTGCAACATCCACAGCAGCTTTATCTAAATTGTGTGCATTGTTGGTTTAAAATCCAAAGAAGTTACAGGTATTCTATGGAGACAGCGAGGAACCATACGTCTACGTGCACCTGGCCTCAGGCTTGGCTCATGCGTCACTGGTTAAAGGAGGTGACATGCACTTCTCATGCTGACTGTATATTCCAGTGAGTTTTTGGCACTGTGCAGGGGAAGAAAAGCTTTCAACCGAACTGCCTTCAAACCAACAGTTTGAGGATGGCTCAAATTAGATGTTGTGACTCAATCTGGTGAATGCAGAGTTTTTTCCATTTAGGCTTATTTGACTTGTATTCTTCTGCTGACATTATGAATACAAGTTTGTGCGTCGCTGTGCTATGGGAAACCAGTGCATGTGAAATGTCACATGTTGTTGTGCCCCTGTTCCACCTTGGGAGGTAGCAGCGGTGGTAAAATAGAACGTTAGACAAGCTCTGTGTGTAAAAGCAAACCGCTCCTGTCACTCAGATGAGTCCACAACACTGTTATCCTGTCTGTAATCACACACTTGTGTGGCGCTGTTCCACTTCTGTTTGATCTATTAACTTTCCAAAGTGGAACAATGGCAGTTTAATGAGGTAGAGTTCTTTTTTTTTTTTTTTTTTTTTTTTTTTTTGCACCAATATTGCCTCTGTCTGAAAAGGGTTATAATCTGTCCAGTAAGTCGTGGGTTTCCCCTGAGGCTTCCTTGGCACGGTACGTGCACAAAGTACCTCTCCTGGAAGACATCCGCCAGGCATTCTGACCAGATGTCCAAACCAATTCAATCAAGAACAAAAAATAAAAGATTAAAAATGCCGTAGCATGACAAGCGCTCTATTCTCCTGTGCTATGTGCTTTCTAATGTGCACTTACATTAGCAGAGCTGTTCCATGGTGTGCTCAGGCACAACTGACCCTGACTCCCGATTCTCTCACCACTATACGCTAACATTTCTCTCCTCTCAATCATGCTTGAGCATGCTTGCCACTTCCACATACGTGAACACAGTGTTGCACAATACAACCGCAAAATATTTTGTGGTTTGGGTTGTTCTGGTCAGTTTTCTCATAGTTTTTAATTTCTGGGTTACGTTGCTACATTAAGCTGTTTTTAAATGATTGTTGTAAAGAAGTGTTGCAGTTACACATCATGCACACTGTCGTCCACGTATGTTTGTTCCCATAGCATACTCAAACACACCGCTTTCAATTGTGTCAGAAACAAATAGTATCATAAGCACAGATCAGTCACACCAGCCAAAGGAGCCACGCTTTAGGGGCCACAGTACAGACTGACTAATGTGAGTGCCTAACCAAGGAACACAGCTCAGTAATGACACAGTACTTCAATCAATGGCTCCCATTCTGTCTAAATAATTGAATAGGAAACTAAGTTCTGTAGTATTACAAAGTGTTTAGATATTGAATTTTAAATTGGCGATGTCATAAAACAAAAGCCTTTCCCACCACATATAGCATGGTGGTAGCGTAACACACAATCTGTCATTAACTAAAATACAGAAGACAAACAACATCAGCAGCTCATCCAGATAGCTTCAGAATGCTGGGTTGCAGTGGATGATTTTGGTTGTCAGCTCCATCTCGCTGAACCAGTCCACTCAAAATCCCTGACACGTTGGTCTTTATCCTTGACTGGCTAATTTAGAACTACTTTATTCATGACACACACAACCATGCACATGGTCTTGGTATTTTACTAATCTATACATCATTAACACACGTACTCATCAGAAGCAAGTCATTTAATCACTCACATAGATGCTAATAGGTTATTGATTGTGGTAAAGAGGTGTTAGAAATGAGATGAGGAAACAAAATGTGGTGATGTCTTTAATTTTTTAAACTTTTTTTTTTTTTGGTTTTTGTTTATTTAAAAACACATTTCTCTCTATATACGCTTGTTATCCGTTTATAACAGCTCATAAGAGTTTTAACTATTTAGTATGCTATAGACATTATGGCTCCCCATGTGACATTTTTACAACTTGCCAGTCCATTTTACACATGAAAAACATCATTGCACTGCTTGAGATCCTGGATCTGCTGTAGAGACTGAATGCGTCCATGAGGTAAGCCCTTTTCATCAAAAACACATTTTTAGCAATTTCACAAAACCTTTTTCTTCTTTAAACTTTAGAGGCGTTCAACATAACTGTCATCGTTGTACTGTCCATGGTGTATGGGACAGGGAAATGTGCAGCTGAAGCATGATCCAAAATGGTGAACTTCCAGTAATTATTTCTTCTGGCTCTATGAAAATCATATTCAGGAAGTACACTAAATAAGCGCAGGTGTACTACAGAGTAGAGGTTTTGACAATACGTCACTTTTCTTTTATCTTTGATTTTTTATTTGGTAATGATTCCTATAAAAAGCTGATTGTATTCCAAATGAAGACCCAATGCTACAAAGCAAATGTCCATCAATATTCCAGTCCGTTAATGTTTAAGTTCATGTCATGCATCCTACCTGTGAAGCAACAAGTGTTTATCAGAGGTACTGTCCATCTTCCACTAGTGTTGGAGACCATAAACAGGACAGATTTTTTTGCTTTCTCCTGACTACAACAGCTGGAAACCACCATCCTGACACACAATTTGGCCCTGACTGGGTCAAAACTTCACTGACACACATGGCATATGTTTTTACCCTCAGGCCTACAGCTTTTACATCTTCTGTGGTTATGTCTCCCGAAAATGATGTCATGTATTGATTTCTATTTCTGACAGCTCATTCTGTACATATGAACACCAACCACTACAGTTTTCATTTCCAGCAGGAAAGCTGTAAAAACAGTTTAGTTCAAGAGTTACTTTACTGTTACTGGGGGGAAAAATACCATTGAAGGTCAGATTTTTTTTTTTTCTAGAAGTACTTTCTTTTCAGGCTCTTGGCAATATGATTCAATAGTAGTGTCAACAAAAGGGAATAAAAGAAAGAAAATGTTCTCTCTAAAAGTGTTGCTCTAGCTCTGTTCTGCTGCTCAGCCCTCATGTTTCAGCTGCTTCCCTGCTCAAATGCACCTGGCTCAAATTAGTGCGCCATTGACAGAATTGTGTAGACTCTGAGGACAGGTTGATAATGATCCAATCAGGTGTGTCACAGCAGAGAAACATCTAAAACATGCACAGCAGAGGGTCCTGAGCACCTGGACCGAAGAACACTGCTCTAGCTGGCATTCCCACAACACCGTCTGCTGTTTTGGGCTCCCCAGTGTTTCATGAACTTGTTTTACACTCGACTTCTTAAGTTGCCAACAGTTCTTGTGAACCCTGACACGCAGTCAAATATTCACTTGAATACATCTGTACATCTTTTTATTTTGGTAAGTGAGAGACGACAGAACGGATGTGCAGCTGACGCATGAAGTGTCACGGTGAGCCCAGGTTTCAGAATAACTTTTATTTAAATGTTAGTCAAAGGGTTCAGTTTCTAAGTATTGGAAATAAGGAACATTACTTTGATGTCAAGTTGAGGGTAAACCAGTCCCTCTTCCACACTGCAGTTAATCCAAAAAAGTAGACAGAAAGTTAACAGCTTGGCTACGTGAGAGGTTTCTGCTTTGTTTCTAACATGTTATTGGCACTTTTGAATTTACTTGGATCATAACTGGCATGTGATTATTGTCATTTCTGAATGTACTCCAGGAATGTCTAATAACACACTTTTTAAAAGACTGAAGATCAATTTCTTCTTCCGGGTTCAAGTGGTGGTTGGAAAACATAGCTGTGGTTGAATTTCTACTGTCAGCTGACAGAATCCAGATTAAGCTGTTCCATACTTTTTCCACAGTTTTATACCAGTTGGGTCTTGGTTCTGCTGAAATAATTTCTGTTGCCTTATTTGGCACTTTTTGACATTTGTTATGATGAGTAACAATCATTGACTTCTATACATTTAAGATGGGGTGAATTAGCTTTCAGAAGACCTACTAATCCCTAGAAAAACACCACAAATTCTAACTAGTACAATTCAACTCAATCTAGTTTATTAGTACTGTGCCAATTCAGGGCACTTAACCGAGCAAATAAACTAATTCAATACAAATTCAATTAATTTTGGTCCAATCCAGTTCAATTATAATCTAATTATATTGCAATCAAATCAAAATGGTCCACAATCCATGTTTAATCAAATTAATTTCAAACTGAGGAGGAGACGTCATAGAAGCAACATAGGAGCAAAGAAGAAAATAAGGAGGAAGAAATTTCTTCCATTTAACCAAGTAGCAAGAGTGAAGGTGTGCTTGTTAAAAAGGCATGTTTCTGTAAAGGAGTGTCTTTGTGCACTGGATACTGAGCGACTGGCTGTGAGTTTTCATTCACATTATTTATTAAAAGGGTTTATCTGTGTTATCTTGGTAGCTGTATAATATATTCCACCTAACGCCACTGCCGTCAGTGCGTGTGATGCTGCCAGGATACAAGCAGATCAGCACAAGGTAATCATGCACAGCAAATTCACCGGAGTTAAGATTCTAGTGTTAGGATCAGCTGTTAGGAGATTGCAGAGTAAAGTGTTAAGGTTGTGGTATCACTTTCCTCCATAATGAACTCTGTACTGCTGCAAAAACAGAACATGGTGTTATAGTACAGAGTTTCCGGTATTTAATGTCTAGAGTGGTTCCGTCTCAACATCTGGGTCCCTGACTCAGTGAGGATTTTTATTTTTCAAGGTCATTGTACAGAGCTCGAGAGCTCTGATGCTTTTCAAGTTTAATGTAAAAATTTATGCTGTTTAAGAAAAAATAAAATTCTCTTTGTAGTGCTTTCTGGGGTGATTATTACTCATGGTTTGAAGGATAGTTACAGTAATGGGTGTTAATTTGAAGTCTGATCGTGCCTCCCAGGTGGATCAGTGGTAGAACACTCGTCCACCATGTGGGTGGTCTGGGTTTGATTGTGACAGGACGGTGTAAAACTTGTGCCAAATCAATCAATGAGGGCCTCAAATAAATGACATTTCAACTCCGTTCAGTGTTCTCATCATCCCTTAGGGTGTTGATATTTAACACTGTAATAGTTGGTTAGATAACCCTGTCATAGTGCTAATAATGTTAAATCAACACTTTCTAAAAAGTTGATACTTTAACAGACATTCCCATATAAATTTTGGGCAAGTTGAAGAGGTGAATCATGTGTCTCTCTGTGCAACTTTCTTTCTTTCTTCCTTTCTTTCAAGCAAGTAAAAGTGAACTGTAATCAAACTGGTTTTCTTTGTATGATGTACAGAAAGTACTTTTTAAAAGAAAAGTCCTGTTTTTAGGTTGCATCCCTCTCTATAACTTTCACATTAAAATCCCTTGTGTTATTCGCATTAATTATTTTAACAATGGTAAAATGGTTAAAATGGTTTAACAACGGTATATCCCAAATGTTTGGAGACAGAGAATGCTGGAGAAGGTTTTGAGTGACGGAACAACTTGCTTTTTGTTTTCTTTATTTGCATCTCCTCCGTACCAAATGTGAGGCTTTGTTAACATCAGTGTATTAGCTGGTACCCCCCTGTAGGAAGTGTGTGTGTGTGTGTGTGTGTGTGTGTGAATGAGTGCTTCAGTGCAAGATTAAATGTTCCTGCCATTTAAATACCCCCTGAGTGTATTTGTGTACGAGCATGTGTATGGCGGGTTCCTAAGCTCTTTCATTTCATTGTATGGGAACCCTACTGGGCAAGTTCACAACCTTAGAAGGAGAGACTGCAAGTGAGAGACGGAGGAGAAAGAGACATGTGAGAAGAAACTGGGAGAAAGGTGGAGAGAGGGAGAGAGAGAGAGAAAGAGAAAGAGATTGGGTTAAACAAGCCCATTGCAAATGTGGCTCAGACTCTGGAGGAAAAGAAAGTGGAACTTTTTTCTTTTCCTTAATATGTTTCAGTAGGTGGGGATTGAGTCGATGGTGATTTAAATTAGAGTTACTCCCTGTCATAATCGTCTGTGTGTTCCTGTGAGCTCAGTTACTTCCACCTCCATGCCACACCATAAAATCAATAATCTTGATCATCCTTTTCCTGTTGCACATGAGCATGAAATAGCAGCCAAAAAATATTTTTATTTGTGCCTGCGTGCAACTTCTCAACCATTCCAGAGTCTATTCCAAATAATAGTGATTAATAAGATCATGTGGGCGTTGAATATATAGGCTGACAGGAACCGCTGGTTTTACCCAAGTGTGGTTTAAGCTGAGTACTATAACACGCATATGCACAACAGAAAACTAACAATAATAATGCCAGCATGCACAAACCCACACAGATTATTACCATTTGAGATATACACAATGATTATTTATTTATCTGCAGGGTGTGGGAGGTGGGAAGGCAAACTCATACTTTTCAAATAGCTGAAAAGTGACAAATGATACCAATGTCCCTCTCAGTCAACAGACTATATGCTTGGTAATTTACAAGTTGGCCTATAAATTAAAATTGTGATTTTACCATGTACTTCAGAATACAAATTACAACATCTCAATGTGAAAGTCATTCATACCGCATGTAGGAGACAGTCATGCAAACATGCATTAAATCCATATGATGCAAAATACATGTATATGGTTTCAATATTTAATTCCATGTTTCCCTGACTCAGTGTAATATTCTTTATCTTACATTCCTTTTTCTGAATTACTAATATATATATATATATATATATATATATATATATATATATATATATATATATATATATATATATATATATATCTATATATATATATATATATATATATATATATGTGTGTGTGTGTGTGTGGATGTGTGTGTATATTATTATTTAATTTTGTGTGTGTGTGTAGTCCACAGCAGACGTACAGATGTGTTCATGTAAAATATGGAAAAAGAGAGGAAGATGAAGAAAAGTGAGATATTGAAAACATCTGGGCCAGAGAAGAAAAGAAATAAAGGGCACGCTGAGATGTGATGAAAAAGAGAGGAAACTGAAGAGAGGAAGAGAGTGCAGACATGACGATGGAAAATTAGTCAAGTAATGTAAACTTTATAGGACACTGAATTTGTCAGTTTATGAGGGAATCAAAAGGCCTGAGCAAGACTGTAAAAGTCATTTTCACACAGCAAAGGTATCTCACTAAATATTAAACAATGTTTACTGTTGTTGCTTTGAAATGCTCAACTGCAGTAAGGAAGAGGAACTGATGTTATAACTTCCTACCATCTTGTTCTTTATTTCCACTGCTGAGACGTTTTACACTGCAGAAGCCTGAGCTCATCTTCTCCTTTCATGGGTAATAATGGGTAATAATCGTAAAAATGGTGATTCTGCTCTTCTGCTTTTTCCTGATTTCCTCCCAACACGGATACATCACAACTAGGTTTTTCACAATGCTAGTGTCAGTCGACAGATCAACAGATAACAAAATTAAAAAACAATCTCAATAATTACCCACATTCAGTCAAAACCATCTGCTTCCTGGTGATGCTCATCAAGAGAAAGACCAGATGTTATTAACATTAACTACATTACATTACTACTACAGACAGGATTATCGATTTATTGCTGACCGTGGATTTATTCGGTGATCGTTTCACATGATTCAGAGGCAACAGGGCTGTTAACCAGATTATAATTAATTAGATTATAAGAGGTCATAAATGATGAGAACATAAGACTTAGAAGACAAGGTGACATGTAAGAAATCATAGAAAACTAATTACAACAATTAAAGACTTGAAACATGAAACAAAAAATTACTTTTTGGACATTTCTTTTTTTTTTTGGTGTGCACTTCTTTTCCCATGAAGCAGGCCTGTACGTTGACTTTATCCAGCAACATATTCAGAGTCAGAGAGAACTGAGATCTTTTAGCAGTGTTTTTGTTAACGCTCAAGTGTTTCTGAGGAAAGTGCAAGTACGAATCTCAGATTGCCCACAGAAATGCTCTCAGAAAAACATTCTTAACTCAGTGAAATATAGCCACAAGATGTGAAGAAAAAACTGAAACAATTCCAGGTAATTCAAAACAACTGCAATGGACATAGACACTTTCTGTCCTCCATTTTCTCGGTCTCATATACACATACAGCCTGCAAACCCATTACCAGAGCTTGTAGGGGAGATCTGTTTTGTGTGCTTGTTGGAAAGATTGCAAGGTTGTAAACTAATGGAAGGTTTCAATTAGAAGACTCACACTTTCAGACAAGCTGTTTGAGTGCCTTTTTTTGGTGGTGGTGGTGGTGGGGGTGGGGGTGTTATTACCACAATATGACCTTACTGGTGTAATTAGTAAACTTGTCAGAAGTTCTTATGGGGAGAAAAACCCAGTTCTAATGAGGCGTTCTTCATCAGAGGCATGAACTGGTAAACGCTAAGGTTTGGCTTTGGGTTAGCCTGATGACAGTGGATAGAAGTCAGCGCAATGTCCTTATAATAACAATATCTAAACGTATGTGTGTGTGTGTGAGAACATGAGAGTGAGAGAGCGAGACAGAGACAGAGAAAATAGAGGGTATGACTACAAGAAATGGCATGATTAAATCCAGCTGGTAATGATATTTGTGGGTTTGCCTTTTCTAGCCAAGAGCTCTCAGTCTTACACAAATTCCCCAGACAGACACACTATGCTGACACATATGCACATGCACTCAAAAGCCAGGGTGTGTCTCCATGCTCCCCTGGAGTCTGATTAGGCTTAACTATAGCACAAGACAAAGAGGGCGCTGTCATCCACCTACAAAAACACCCGCCAGAAAAAAAATTATTAAAATGGAGGTTTCAGAACTTGGCTTTTGAAGAAAAGCAAAATGTGAAAAAAGGAGTGGACATCACCTAAATAATTTTCTGGGAGGATGCATTACGGGATTTAAAAATTTCAAACTGGTCCATCTTTCCAACCACATGGACAAAATTTCACGTGGTTGTTTGACCATACAACATGATTGTCATGCTGATAACCTCATACATCTCCTGTGGTGCAGTTTTTTTTTTTTTTTAATTTCATGAGTAATGGCAATGGCAGCAAGTTAGGTCCGTTAAAACAACAAGTTTGACATTCCAACATCTAATAATTCAACATCTGGCAATCACTGTCCAACCGCCCTGACAGATTGAGAGCCAAACACTGAGTCCGAACTTAATCCCTCTATATTTTCATGTGCGTTTTAATCCAAGATCCATCTCATCCACTCGATTTTTCTGCAACCGAATATCTGCCTGGAATAGGCCGAACGAAAGAAAAGCTCAAGCTGAAGCTCAAGCTTTTTTTTTTGTTTTTTTTTACCTCCTACTTTGGCTTTTTTCCCCCCTCATTCGAGGTCAGTCAGTCAGGGGAGTACTGCCTACATCTACTGCCTGCTGTACCCTTATTTTTACAAGGTACTTCCATCTCTTATAATGAGACCGCGTTCTCCCCAAAAAGGTTTTCCAATTATTGCTGGAGCCTATGTTGGTTCCTGGACCACCAACTAGACCCAGTGGTTGAAGGATGACATGTGGCTCAACATGTCATTACTGGCCAAATTTTTGGCAGGTGTCCGGAGAAAACAACAGAGGTTGACATTCTTTCACACTGTCAGAGTTCATTCTGATAGCGGGCTATCACCTTGCATTCTAGTTCAGTTGCCAATGAAATGAAAGACGCAATAAAGTATTTGAAGAACCTAGCCAAGGTAAAGTTAAAAGGCACAATATAAGTGTACAACGTAGGTGAGACGTCTCACTATACAGCTGTATTATTTTCCTCACCTGTTGCTTTGTGTGACTTTGTGTGTCTTTCCAAGTCATCCGTGTGTAACTGTCATTAGAGAAGCACGATAGGAGGTGGTAAGTACATTTTCCCTTATATCTATTGCACACACACAAAGGAGCAAAGCCTATAAGTTATGTAGAAGAAAGATGAACAAGGATAAGTGGATTAGAAATACCTTGAGTGTGCAATTTGAGGGAGATAAGACTTAAGGACGGTGGAGAGTTAGTTATGAGGAGTGGGGGTGGCAGAGAGATGGGGCTGAGCGAGGGAGACTGGAGAAAAAAAAAGAGGTAAAGTAATTCAAAGTGGCTGACTCATTCATAAGAAATGTTTCACCTTCCTTTTACACAAGCTTTTGATCTCCTCGTCTCCTGTCTGCACTTCTGCCACCGTCTCCTTTGTTCTCTCATTTTAGATTATGTGATTAGTTAAAAGCCTCTATCCACTCATCACACTGATGACAATGGCAACAGAAGGCTGCACATGGGAAGGACATGCGTGCGCATGACGGCTGACTCAAAGTAGAGGTGATCATACGGATGACACACACGCGCGCACACACACACTTGCACATGCAAACTGTTAGAGCAATATCTTATGTTCAGAATTGTAACTGTAGCAAAAAGCCTTATTACACAAGCTGATCGACAAATATAGAATCTAAATGAATAACAAACTAACAGAAAAACAAAAAGGCTACCTGTGTGTAATGAGGAATTAATGGCATTTATTTTATCAACATTTGTTATTAAGCTAAAATAACAGGATAAAAAAAGAAAAATAGCAACTTGCTGTCTAGAGTTTTTTATGTACTTGCTATTTTGTTACTAATACGAGGGAAATGATTTTAACTTGTCTTGTTTAACCATTCAGAAACTAACTTCATTTGGTTGCTGACGTTTTACTGCCGCCTAGCCAACACCCTGTAAGCGGGCTTTATAGATGGAACAATAAAATTCTTTATTGCCCTCTTGATAAAATAGATGAGCATATCTGGTGATGACAGGGCTTGTGGATCAATATCAATGACTGGAGTAATTACTTTGTGTTTAATTATTTGTCACTCATAATTTGTTCTACCCAGAGAAATATACTTTGAACCTAATATCTTGTGCATAATATGCTTCTTTGATTCACATCATCACAGCATTGTAAAGTCCAAACATCTGTGTGTTTGTCAAAATTTTACTTGTATGAGCAGTACTCTTTAGTTAAGTCAAAACATGCTAAAAGTTTCACTGTTTATAGAGTAGATGTTTAGAAATGACAAAGAATAGTGGCTGCACTAAAATGTGGAGTCAGAGGCATCCACAGTCTTTTTAAAATTTTCCATATGAGTCTCTGAGTGACTAGAGTGAGGAAAAAAGAAAAATCTACACAAAATGCCTGATTGAAAAGATGTAAATTTCTAACGGCTGCCAGTTTGTCGGGGACTAGCTACCTCAGAAGAGTCAGCTAGAAGGCGCCAGAAGAAGGATTCAAAAACCACAAATTGCGACTGTGGCTGTCAAAGAGAACGTGTCGGCCAAATATTTGATCTTAATGGCAGTTATTTAGAAATAGTCTTCTCTATCCAAAAAGAAAATCCAAGAAAAATTAGTGCTGAAAAGCACTGAGGCAAAGTTCAGGCCATTTGGAACAATTTGCTGTGGACAGAAAAGATGGGGCTGTTTGGTCACAGTAGCAGTAATGATGTTTAGTGGAGATCGAAGGAAGCTGATCAGAACAAGACTATTCCAGCTGTGTAGCATGGCAGGAGAAGTGCAGTGACTGAGTTGCTTCAGTGTCTTGGAGCTGGTCTCAATGCAGTCACTGATTTAACTATGATGTCTGGATCATAAAGAAGAAAGTTTAAATGTTTATTCTGAAACAGACTTATACACAAGAGAATGATCCGAATGACAGGTGGAGCAGAGCCGCATGCTTTATTTATTTTTTTGACATCACTTTGGTTGTTTCTCGGCATCCACACACTCTCCAGTCATGTTTTTATTAAAAACAAACAAACAAACAAACAAACAAAATATTCAAATTGTCTTATGCTAATGAGAACAATAGGAATAATTACAGCTTAAAATTTGAGCTCTGTGTCTGGAAGCAGTTTGTTGGACAGCTGCTCAGTGAACAGCAAGTTATCGCTCCTGTCACTGTCACGTAGGATTTTTGTAAAATAAAAGAATTGTTCTTTTTTTTTCAATAGAAACGTGAATCAATTTCTTTAACAAAGATTTTTTTGTTATAAGTCAAAATCAAATGCATGTGATAGCATCTAAACGTACTGGCTCTCATTTGTGAAATCTCCATAAATCTGTGAGTATATTTGCACATAAATTACGTCCTTATGAAAAATCTGCTCTGGATCGATGAATGCTGAGAATGCTAAAACTGGGATTATTTTGTAAGAATGCGTGTAAGTTAATGAAGGCTTAATGATGGCAAAGGTGATAAATAAACATAAACGCCACCTAGGGACCAACTTACAAGGAGGTGTAAAAGAGCAAACGACTGGGTGGTTCATGTGATCTCAAAACCTTTGGCTAATCGCGCAATCTAATGAATCCAGCTGAGGAGGCAGCACTGGCAAGTGCTCCCAGTGAGACCTGAAGTAAAAAAAAACAAAACATAACCATGGTAGTTAACCCAGGCTTGTGCATGTTGTTGGCAAACCTATTTAGGCATCATCTACGGAGCATCAAAACTAAAATATTAATGGTGAAAAAAAACACTTTCTTGGAATTAAAGAAACTCTAAAATTCCTAATAAAGGCTTAGGAAAAGAAGAATGCTACAATTACAGAAAATCTCATATCATATGCTATGTTGTTGCAGTTAGCCAAATGCTATGTTGTTTGTATGGCAGAGTTAGATGTAACCTGATGGAATCTTCAAATATGTGGCAGCACGAGAAACTGAAATTAAATAAAACATATGTATATATCTTATATCATAATTAATCATAATAATGGTAAGATTTTCTTAAGAGTCACATGCCTAAGACAATTTGGAGTGTGCCTTTGTTTTTTTCACCTGATAATTTATCAGTAATTTCTCTGTTGATAAAATTCATTTAAGAACCAAGAGGAAGAAAGCCGAGGCCTGTAAAACAAATAGGAGACCAGCACCACTTCCCTTCACTCCCCTGGCAGAGCTGGCTCAGAGAATCAATAGAGGGCAGCCCATGTCCTCCAAATGAGCAGCGTCTCAGGATACCAGGGCACTGGTATAATGCCGTATTTTAGGCTGACTATGACTGCTTTTGTCTTTATAAATATATATCCCCTTCAAACTCAGTCCCATTTCCCCAATATTGCTCATGCACAAGACAAACTTTGCAAACGGACCAGCAAGCAGTTGCCTTGCAAACATTCTGTATCCCTAGTGATGGACAAATAACCTCTGGAAGGAAAAATAAATAAATAAAAAGGAGAGCAACACACACTGTTTGCTTAGATGATAGTGCAGCTCCGTGTTATGAAATATTTTAAATGTCAGACTGGGGAATTTTGTTAAAGAGATGAAAGATTCAGCCAAAAAAACAATAGCGTTCTACCAAGAAAACTGCAAGATAAAACATCCATTCCATGCTCTTCTCACCCTCTTATCACGATGCAAAACACAGACTATTTGTGCCTTGATATCTATTTTTCTATCCTCAAAAGTGAATGCCATTGTGTGATAGTGAGCAAGACGCAGTTTAGATGAACAGAGACTCAAATACTGAACATATAACCTTATCAAAATATACCTTCTACCAGGTTATGTTTAGAGGGTATGCGTCATATTGAATGATTTTTTGAACCAAACATGTAAGTTTAACGTTTTCTCTGAGTTTACTTATCCAGGTCAGTGATGAAACCTTCTGTCTTTAATACCCCTCCCTAAGTCATATAAACATCTCTTGTATGCATGTTGCTGTTCTGTTTATTATGGCGGATGTATGAATGAAAGAACCTTAACAATACTGAGCTCTAAGCTGGGTTGGCCAAGAGACAGACAGACTGGTCCTCCCACTCAACAGGCCTGTCTGCATATACACTCAGAAGTGCACACACACACACACACACACACCTACACACACAGTCAACTAAAGTGCCTTTGTTAGTGTTATAATCACATTTAGTAGAAGCCATATGACACTAAAAAGGACAGCCAAGGCGAGGTGGAAGTGTGTGAGTTTGCACATGACAAAGGGAGATGAAAATAAGGAGAAAACAAAGCTGTGTTTATGCATGGCCATGTGAAGTTTCTCAGTAAAACCCTCCATATGTTGAGGTCAGCCACAGTATCACTAGCTTTGCGGATACTTCTGGGAAGGCTAGAATGCATGTGTGAGAAACTGAAAGAAAAAGGCGGTTGGGGGGAGTAATTATAGTGGTGGTTGGTTTGCTGTTAATGTGAGGATTATACATCTACAAACAGAGCTTCACATTCACATCACATTTTACTAATTAACAACAAAAAAAAAAAAAGCTGTTGGACAGTTAGTTCTGAGTGCTGACTTGTTTTCCCATTAGGATGGAAAAGTGTCAGGTTGATATAGTTTCATCATGGTGTAGGTGTCAGTGCCAGACGGTAACAGTAGCTGTAATTGCCTTGGTAACATTATAGTCTGCATATTGAGGTGCAGATGGTGAAATATAAAAGTTACTTATAAACATGAGCAAAGTTTGTGGTTGCCCTTCCAATAAAAACAAACAAACAAAAAAACAAAAAAACAAACAAACAAAGCCACCTCTGAATTAAGTTTTAAGTGTTTATATGGTAGCTTCTTATCCCGGTACGGTCTTAATCAGATTAATATTGCAGGTGTTTTGTCCAGACTTCTGCATTTATAAAACAGGCATACTAACTCCCTCTTCCTGAGCAAACGTCTCTATTCTGTCCTCGGTGTTGGGGCCCTCTCTATGCTGCTTTATTCAGATCTTTCCATAGATGTTAAACAGAATTATGTTTAGGGTGCGTTTACACTGCAGGTCTAAGTGACCAGTTCTGATTGAATGCCTATATCTGTCTTTCTTTGGGGCCTAAGTGTAGTGTACATTGGGCCTCATTCATCAAACGTGAGCAGATCAGATATGTGCGTAAACTGTGAGCAGAGGAAAATTTACGCATTTCTGCATTCATGGAAAAGTTAGTAGTGCCAAACCTTTTGTTGCTACGAAGAAAATCCACTCTTGTTCTCCTCTTCTTCTTAATCAAAGGGCATTTTGCATCTTGAAACTTCAGATTGTATTTCTTGAAGTGTCGGTGGGTTGATTATGTGACCTTGATCTACTGACAGATGCCCACACAGGGACTCGGGTTGTTATAGAGACAGCTTTGCCAGCGGTGTCATGAAGCTGTGGTGGATTCCTGATAGAGGCTTCTCAGATAATACAGACAATGCAGTTGTCTGCAGCAGAGAGTTTTTCTTTACTTTCATTATTTTAATGTCTGTCCTTTTTTTTTTTCTTTTTTTAGTTTCTTCGTTAGTTTGCATCTAAAATCATATCAGCAATTTTGGCTTTACATCTCGAATGTTTTGTTGGACAAAAGATGCAGCATTAAATATTTGCATTAGGTCCTGGTTGCACAGGGGACAGAAGAGATGGTTGTTTTCTTTCTTCCGAGCTCAGGTCTCACCAGGAGGGCTACCAACCTGCGATCATATGGAATTCACTAACGTACGCAAATTCTTATGGGAAAAAAAATTAGATTTTTCCATAGCGTTCATGAATCCAGAGCAGATTTTTGGTAAGGAAGTCATTTATATGCAAATCTACTCGCAGATTTACCAAGATTTTATAAACGAGGCCCCCTATCTTTTAAAAGGGACCCATATCTGATATCTGCATTTACACTGGTTACCAACCTGGGGAAACATGTGAAAGGTAACTTTTTACCGTTTCCAGGGTAACGGACTGAAAAAACGTAGGGCGCAAAGGAGAAAAAAAAAGCACTATTTTCAATAAACCCAGCCAGATAAAATGAATGCAGGTGTAATAGAAAGTGTAGTATATAAACCTATTTCCATTAGCGCAATGACATGCCTCCCTAGTGCTGCACTGTATTGCACATTTATACCATTATGCCAATGCTGGTTCAGTAAAAGTTAGTGGCAACAACAACAGCTCCAAGTCTACCTTGCTATTCCTGAAGTAGTGAAAGCAGAAGATATTACCCAAGCTGTTGCATTCATGGATAGCAAATAATGGGGAATATTTTAAAGTGGAGGAGAAGAAAGTCTGTCCACTTGGGTTCGCATCACCACCTGTGTTTATAAATGCACCTATCTGATTTATTTCCACATGTGAATGAGGCCTGAAACTTATGAGAATATCTGAATCCATGCACTTTTTTTTTTCTTTTTTTACTGCTTACGTTTCTATTG
This sequence comes from Hirundichthys speculiger, assembly GCA_018398805.1. Lineage (NCBI taxonomy): Eukaryota > Metazoa > Chordata > Actinopteri > Beloniformes > Exocoetidae > Hirundichthys > Hirundichthys speculiger. Next base: position 1,335,759 of record JAGFBZ010000863.1, read on the forward strand.
GTCACATCTGACCTGCACCACATAAACTGAAAAAAATGGAATTGGGTAACTTGAGCCCTGCGGTGTAAATGCAGCCATAGAGCCATTTAATGTGGACATCAGAAGATAATTTCTGGTCGTTTCTACTTTTGTTTTGCATCCATCATACCTCTAAACAGATTACTTTAGATCAATCAAATTTCATAAGTAGTGCTAAATCCTCAAATGAGATGATGTTGTCTTAAGTGTTTACTGATTGGTCAAATGTTTGGAGGTTCCTATGTATCTTCAGACTGGTTGAATTTCCACAGCATTTCTGTCAGTGGTGGGGTTGCCTCATGAACACACAGATCTCCTTTTGCCAGTCAGGAATGGAACACAGGGCTCCAAACCAAAAAATAAATAAACTAAACTTCAAGACATTACTTGCAACTACAACTATGACTTGTGCAGAAATTCAGCCATACTCATTTGAGACAGAGTTAAATCTGAACTATGAATGTCATCAACTGAGGTACCACAACAACAAAGATTACACCTTGACATCTCTGTTTAAGTCAGCTGTAGCAATCCAGCTAAAACTGGAAAATGTTCCTTTTTCTCAAGCTTCTTCCAAAACCTTATTGAAACAAAAACAAAACAGTCTGTATGAAGCGGAAGGAGATCACTCCTTCCATGGTGCACCACTGAAATTTTTTGCTTTTGAAATTAAAATTCCATACATAGTCCCTAACCCATGTATCTGTTCTGTTTTTTTTTCTGTTTTAGAACCAAATTTAAAAACAAAGAAAAAAACCCAAACAAAGCTAAAAACAAACAACCCCTCCATAAAATCAGCTGTGTTTTTATTTGTTTGTTTTTCAGCTCTTAAACTAAACATTAAAAAGAAAAGAACAGAAAAGGCATTTTTCTGATCAAGAAATAGAACAGAATGGAGAAACAGAACAATCCATGTATCATTTGTTCATTCCAATTTCAACTGTCTTTCAAAAATTAAAAAAATTAAAAAGGGACGTTTTATTTTGTTTTTCATTTTTTTAATCTTTCACAAAAAAATGAAAGTTTTTCATATTTCAATTTTAGACTTGGATCAAAAATACGAAATGGAAAAACGGGCCACCAGACTGAATTTGTTTTTAACATTTATTTGGTCCGGGTTTATGTGATCCGGAAATGGCTTTGTGTACGGCAGCTCAGGTAACAACTGTCTGTAAAAAAAAACAAACAAACAAAAAAAATCTGAACTGCAACAAACTCTCTAACCTCTTTGCTTGAGTCGGTCACGTGGTTCCTCCATTTAACATCAGATCTGCGCCATGCGTTCACTGTGATGCTCCATTTGCTTACTCTTTACGTCAGTGCAGCTCCATCTAGTGGCGCAGATGTGTAATGACAGTAGAAAAGTTTAGACCTCAATTATAAGACAACCCCCGTTTTTGAGAATATGATTTTCGTTTTTGTGCACACCAGCATCTTCTGTACCATGTGAAAGGCCAGAGAGGTTGTGTCACAAAAGAGGAATTGCTCAAAACCTGTTAACAGACTGTTACTACTTAATAAAAATGACTGAAGTTCCCCCCTGTCCTCTACGTCATTGTTCAAGTTACACAAGCATATTCAGTGCCCTCTTCCTAGTTTCACCAGCAACTTTACTGTCCTCTACCTGCTCAGGCCCATGCTATTCTCCTAAAGTGACAAAAAAAACATTTTTACACCACCTGCCATATCATATGATACTTCCATACTGGGAAACTTTACACACACATAATACGTTCAAGGCATATTTTAATATACACATATGTGATAATGTACGTAGATAATTTATTTGGCCATACAGTCTTTGTAATTCATAGTAATTGACATTCTTTGTAATTCATAGTCATCCCCAAGGGCCATGACATTTAATCCACCACAACCAGCTGTGGTTGAGATCCAGCTGCCTGTGATTATAAACCTGTCCAGTTGGTGGTGTCGTGTGCAGATAAAGCTTCTAGTAATGAACCCTTTCTGGAACCGATTGGCTCAAGTAGTTTGATGCCTCATGAGGCTTCATCTCAGCATCACTACAGGATACCCATCTGCTGCAACGTGAAGGAAATTTCAGCGTGTGTCAAAAACAGTTGTTGAATAAGTCCTTGATCAGACTAGTATTTAATTCCAGCGCCATGCTACCCGAACTGCTGCGCACAAAGCCATTTCCGGGTCACATAAACTGGACCAATTGAATATTAAAATAAAAAATTCAGTCCTGTGGCCCGTTTTTTCATTTTGTATTTTTGATCCAAGTCTAAAATTAATATACAAAAAAAAACAGGCATTTTTTTTTTGTTTTTTGTGTTAGATTAAAAAACGAAAAACTAAATAAAACATCACTTTTTAATTTTTGTAATTTTTGATTGACAATTGAAAATGGAAAGAAGCAATGATACACAGATTTCTACCTGTTTTTTCAATATCTGTCTCCAAAACCAAAAACAAAACAAAAAAATGATTTGATCTCCCAGTTGTTGAATCTGTGCTCAAATGAGAAATGGAAAACACAGATAATGCATTTTTAATTTTGACATTTTCATTTTACCCAAATTAAGTGACCTGGATGTTATCTCTTATCCCACAATAACCACTAGCAGGAAATGATCGAGCAGACACTAGGCTTTGCTACAGAGAACACAAAGAAGTTAGTACTTTTCAAAAAAAGCAGGAAAGTGATGCTGAAACCTGATGATATGACAGTGGAGGATATGTAGGTTTTTCTCCAGGTATGCATTTGATTTTTCACAGAAAGAGTTGTGGTTGATATTTAGAAAAATTTAACTGAAATATTGGGGAATCTCCTTTGATGATGTCAGGCTTGCACAAGAAGCTAGAGCTGTTTGTACTGATCCAAGTTACAGAATCAAAGTTTAAAGAAATGTATAATACTTCTTCAGTGAATGTGATATTTTTGTAATGCCATCATTTTGTGCAATGTATGGTTGTTCAACTAGACATGATAGAGAAACACTGATCATATTACAGCCTGCCATAGGTGACTGAACATCAACAGTGGAGGGGGTCACGTGTTCAGCCAGACGAATAGCTCTCTAACATCAGTCGAGCAGATCTCCAACCCTCCAGCTGGAAGGCAGAGAGTATCAATCTGTTGCATGTACACAGTACTGCACCTACACGGCATTTATAAATCTGTAGTTTTTGCACCTGTATGGTGTCTTTATTCATCAACACAGTAGTTGACGTTAATAAAAAAAAAAAAAGAAAATCAAACACTGTGTCATTTACGACATGGCTGTCTGTATCTCTGACTAATCTATCAGTGAAGTGGTTGTAGGCATCTAGACCTTAGTAACATCTCAGTTCCTCTTTCGTGTTCAGGCAAGGCCTGAAGATTCAGTCATTGATGATGTCCATATTTGTTTGGAAAAAGACTAAAGCCTCTAGTCCATGATGCTATTTCATACTGATTTTGACCCTTAATGATACAAATATTTACATCACATCTTTCTATTTCCAATTTAACTTGATTTACTTTATTTGGATTTTTCTGTAAATAGTATAGGCTTGTGTTTTTAAGTACACCATTGTTTCCCGCTGTCCTCGATTAGCACATTTGTGTACCAGGATGGATAGACGGGATATCGGCTAGGCTCTACACAAAATTAGGAAAAGGGCCCTACCATCATTCTTAAAATAAATACTACAGTTTAATTCAAATTTAAGTTCAGTTTAAGCTTTATTGATCCCCCAAGGGGGAAATTTAAGCTGGACTTATTGTAATCATACTAAAAAAAAGCATCAAAAGAATTTAATCATATTGAGGAAGTAGTCTGGCTTCCTCCCACAGTCCAAAGACATCAGTTCAATCAGTTCCTAATTATTTTGTTGCATGTCATTTGAGTAGTTTTATATTGTTCAATTAAATAACTGGTAATGAGTTAACTGACAAATTAACTGGCAATGTCATTTCTTTTAGACACCATTTCAAATTTTTATTCTTTTTGAATGCTTTTCAATTGAAGAGAGGATTATGGCCTTTAAGAGGTTGTTGCAGACATTGAAGAGGTTGTAGAGGCAGCCCAAGGCCTCAAAGAATTGTCAAACATGATAAAGGAGTTGAGTGGATTTGTACAATCCACTGTGAAAACTGCATTGTCCCTTTCCCAGGCTGAAGTAGTCTCTTTAAAAGCTGTCTTTGACTGTCTTGTCTGCAAAGGTTGGTTCAATTTAAAAAAAAAAAAATCCTGTAAGCCAATTGACAAAGCAGGAACTAAAGATCCTTTAGATGAGCTAATATGCTGTACCAATGGTAGAGAATATCTGTAGTTTTGTTCAAGTTAAATAGTATCCAGATTTTTGTTATTTTAATATTTTGCAAGACCACCCCGAACCCAATGGGGGCTGTATGTTGTTGTGCAATAGCACGTATAATGTGCTCGTTTAGTCGTGAAGCGGGTTATTAACAACTGTTTTGAGAGACAGCTGCTAATAAACCAGAGGGGTATTAACAAAGTTAATAAATTGAAATGGGGCACCACCTAATAAATCAGGAAAAAAAAGTACTAAACGACACAATGAGTCTCAAAGTGGCTGTTTGTCTATGCGTGCCAGCCTGTGACCAGGTATGGCGCTATAGAGCAACAGAGAAGGTGTGAGTCCGAGCATGGACCTCTTCAATCAGCAAATGTTACAAAACTGTGTAAAATAACCACAAACAACTTATCTCATTAGAATATATCAGAATTTAATAACACAAGTATCAAAATGAACAAACACTTGAATCAAGATCCTGATATCTACTAACTAAAAGACGACTAAACTAATATAAGCAAATAAAACATTAAATGGAAAGGAGTATCAACTTATATATATATATATTATATATATATATATATATATATGTATGCTGAGGACTGTGTGTGTGATAAACTAAGATTGCTTAGTAGTGTGGGGAGGATTCCAAGTTGGTGGATGAGGCTACGTGATGGTCTCGTTCCTTACCAAGATAGCCACCGACTCAAACAATAAGGCGCTACAAGATGGCCGACATGGTCACGTGGTAACGTCCTCACAGAGATGGTTAGTAAGAAGAAAGGAGAGGACAGGCTAAGCGAAGGTGATTCCTAACCACCGATGCTGTAATTGCTCTGAGGATTTCTACACAGGAGGGTAAGTGTGAAGGAGACGTCTGCACTCTCGTCCTGATTGTTTGTTTGAAAATCGGGGCTCGATCAGCCAGCGGTGAGGAAACACGGTGATCATGTAGGTAAATACGCACCGGCGGATTACCGGTGGGCTCAATCGTAATAAAGATATATATGATGAAACGATGTAATCACAAAAACCAATGCCTAAGCTAAGTAACTCTGCCCAGACACAAAAGCCTCTTACTTCTGTTGCTTCGAGGGGGCAATCGGAGGTATCCTGGAGTCTGGGGAGGATGATTGATATTGGTAACAGCAGAACCGCTGTTGGGTTACACTCCGCGGATGTGGTCGCAAGAGCGGCTCTGTTTCGTCCTGGCTCTCTCTCGATTTCCGTGGGGTTGCAGGTTGCAGCGTCTCGGCAGAACCAGGTCCTCCTATAAGGCGCACGTGGAGCCATTGCGTCTTACAATGCCTCTTTTGCGCCAATGTGCACGGGTCACTTGTGGTACTGGCCGGATGGGGCGCGTGAACCTATTTTCCTTTACCAGTGGCTCACAAGCGCGTTGCTGGATGGGCCTCATGGTTGCTGGCTAGAAGCTGTGGCGGGCCGGAGTAGGCCAAAAGAGAATGTCTTGAGTCGTGTAGAGCAGGTCCAAGCAGGAGAACCGATGAGCAGGAAAGAAAGAGTGAGCTAATGGAGCTTGCGGTACTTAATCAGTAGGAATGCGATCCGCCTTCGTTCGGGATCCCGGCTGTGAGATGAGAAGTCCCCAACCAGTGAGAGGATGTGACATCACATTTCACACCTTGGTGTGAAACTGAAATCGCCAGGCATGCTGGGGATTTGAGTTTTATTATTTCTTTTGTCTCAGAAAACCATGCGGTTTTCTTTAGCACACGGTGTGTGGCCCAACAATGCCATGAGAAAAGTGATGTGCCAGTTCATGGTAAAGAACCTCCCCACCCCCTCCGTCCTTCCTCCCCTGAAGCAATGCTACAACCACATCTGTCAGGGAATAAGCATGGCCTGATTGAGTTTGTCCTCTCTTGACTGATGCGGTAAGTTGGATGCAGTGTCATATTCTCATTGTTATTTTGCAGTTGAACCTTTTGACAAGTCAAATCTTACTAAAAGGCTAATGCATTAGGATTTTCTCTTCTGTGTTTATTTCTGATTTGAAATGCAGGCACTTGTAAACAGCAAATAATGTTACTGAACCGACTATAATAATAGTAACAATTTTGTGTAATACTGTGATTAGCCCACATTTATGGCATAAATTTGACATTATGAATAAATCAAGCTGTGTTGGCAAATTTAAAGGCATTCAAACTATTTTTAAGCAGGTTTACGTGGATGTGTAACTAGCAGGCAGTTTCCCTCCTTTTATTTTTTAACCGACAGGTGAGGAGGATTACAAAAAAGGATTAAACGTCGACAGTGAAACTGAACAAAAGATAAACTAAATCAGAGGGAAAGGTTTGTGATGGAGAAGATGAGGGAGAGCAGCTGTTGCCACTGTAGCAACAGCTGAGCTGCAGAAAAGATTATAGTGACGTCACTTAGAAATGACAGTAGTAACACATTTGTTTGCACTATCTGTCTGCAGCTAGTGTTGCTGTGACAGAGGTTTGTGATTCTAGCAGTTTCCCATGATTATGACATTTTTCAAAAAACATACCTCTCTAAAATGTTTCTTCACTTCAGTGAAGTCACACTTATTATAAAATAAAACTGTTTAACGAATATGGAGAGAGAGAATTCTCATTGACATGCTTTACATTATTAAACTATTTCATGAACATATGTTGTATTAAAATGGCCAAATGAATTTACTTAATTCTGGTTATGTTTAATTCAATAAAATCTCATTACGTGACACTATTAAGTATTATCTGTGATGCAATGCACGAGAACAGCCATGGTGCATCACCACCAGTAGGATTACCTGGTGTGTATTTGTGGAAATTACAGAGACATGCATACAGACTAGAAGTCATGATGTTGTGGTCAGCCCAGACAGCTGTGTTGGCAGGATGCCATATTTTTCATAGAACTGCTTTGACTATACAGTGATCACTTATTTTTCACGGTTAATGTGGACCGGCGCCCCCCCTCATAATTCAAAATCCGCGAACTGGAGCCGGAGCCCCCCGAGCCTTAATAATGTGTTTAAAATATGTTTAAAAACCCCAAAAAAGTAGTGAGGCACTGCAGCGAAACAAAACAAAGGCTCCACTGTGGGCTTTCTGTTACCTTCACAGCCTCTGGTCTCTGAACCGTAGTAAACAAACTGCTGGTATTGTGCTATTTTTGGTTCGTAATTAGCGGCTAACACGCTAACAACAACAAACAAAAAGTCAGGTTTTCTCTGCATGGAACGAGCACTTTATTCTGGCACTGCAGGAACTTGTAATATCACACAGGTTGTATTGTTCTGCGCCTGTCGGTTAACAGAGAATGCAAATCTATACACGCTGGGCTGCTGTTTATGCTCACTCCACTTTTCATCTAACCCCGTTTTCTTCTGACGTCCCACGACAAACACACTCCATTACCCATAAGGCCACATCATTACCCATAAGGATACCTTCTTAAAGGGGCCAGGCTGGCTCACAGCATTTCTTCACTGTGAGAGAACACGCACATTATCCTGTGATGTTTCCGCAATTTTAAAATTTTTTAAAAATTATGTTATATATTTTCAAAAATCGGCAAATAACTAAAATCTTGGAACTTAAACCGCAAATTGGCAAGGGATCACTGTACTTGCAAATTCACATGCATTATATTCAATTCAGTTCAATTCAATTTTATTTGTATAGCGTCTGTTACAATGTCAATTGTCTCTAGGCGCCTTGCAGAGACCCAGAGCATAACCCCCGAGCAAATATCATTTACTAAAATTATAATATTAAATCCTAAACAAGGATAATGGGAAGTAAAAAAAACTCCCACAGTGGCAGAAAAAAATCTTTAAGCCAAACAGTGGCAAGGAAAAACTTTGAGAGGAAGAAACCTTGAGTAGGACCTGGCTCATATGGGGTAAAGACAAAAAAAAGAGGGGAGGCAGACAGAGATAGGATGTAGGACAGAGAGAGGAGAGCACACAAATGACTGACTGAAATGACTACATAAACATAAACAGATGCAGGTAGCAACACTGAGGTGAGATGGTCAGAGGACTAGGTCGCCGGTCCCCACGCCAGCCGGCACCCCAAACTCATCTACACACACAGGTGGGATTATATGTAAGAGGTGACAATTGGCTGTACCAGAAAGCCAGCAGATGACAACTGGGAGTGCTGGGATACTGCCTATAGGCATTTAATTTATTGGAGCATGCTCTTTAGGCTCAGAAAACCAGCTTGTCACCCCTGGACTGATATGTCTGGAGGATGAGAGACAAGTTCTCTCCCTCTCAATCCAGTTTGGGGGTTACAGCTCCCAGTGCCCTGATTTCTATTGGGACCACTGCTGCCTTCACACTCCATATTTTTTCCAGCTCTTCCTTCAGCCCTTGGTACTTCTTAAGCTTCTTGTGTTCCTTCTTTCTGATGTTTCCATCGCTTGGGATGACCACGTCCACCACCACTGCTGTCTTCTGATAATTTGTCGACCGCCACTATGTAAGGCTGATTACCCATCACCAGTTTGTCAGTTTGGATCTGGAAGTTCACCCCCTTGTTCTCAGTCATCTTTGGAGGTGTCACCATCTTGACCCTGGGACCTCTAGTCCACACTCGGCACAGATGTTTCTGTGTATTATGGCTACTACCTGGTAGTATTGTTTCCTGTATGCTTTGTCTACCAGCGTCTTACACCCTGCTGTGATTTGCTGTGATGTGCACTGTTTCAGGGGCGTCTTTTTCAGTCTATATCTGGGGTCCTGTCTGGTGTGGTAGACCCCGGCCTCTATAATCTTGTGTTTAGGGCCTGTTCTTGTGCAGCCATGATCAGTGCCTCTGTGCTGTCTTTCAGTCCTGATTTTTCAGCTTCTGGTACGTTTTTCTGATGTCAGCCACCGCTTCAATTTGGCAGTAGTACATGCCATGCAGGGGCTTATCCATCCATGATGATCCCTCGAAGTTCCTCCTTCGTGCTGGGTTTCAGTTGTCTGAGACATTTACTTAGCAGGTCATCAGAGGGGGTCATCTTGTTGATGTATTCCTGGGGGCCTGCTGTTTTCTCCTGGATAGTAGCTCTGACACTGACTAGTTGTCGGCTTCCGTCCCTTCAATTAGTGTCCAGAATTAGGAAACTGGACTTAGGGTGTAAACCCCCCATGCATTGTAAGGAGTTTCCTTGCCTGAACATCAACAGCTTGCATCTCTTCCAATGCCCAGGAGATAACTGGAATGCTATTACACCAGCAACCCTAGGGAAAGGGGGTACATATAGAGAATGTGGGAGGAATGGGTGCTTTGAAAACCTCACATCCACACTGAAAAAGAAAAAGTGTACTAATACCTGCAAGAGAAAGCTGCTATCCAAGCTAGAGATAGATGAGGTACAAAAATCCTGGGAGGCCAGGAGAACAGGTTAGTGGGAGGATTTCACCCTCCCTCCTTACCTCCACATACACACACACACACATTATTGAGATTGGGTACCAAGCCCCAACAATCACATCCAATCTTAACACAAGGGCAGCTAACCTAAGAGAAAGAATCATGAAATCCTGGAGGACTTCAACTACAGTGATCCCTTATTTTTCATGGTTAATGGGGACCAGCACGCCCCCGTGAAAATCAAAATCCGCGAACCCGGAAGCCGGAACCCCCCGAGCCTAAATAATGTGTTTGAAATATGTTTAAACACTGCAAAAAAGTAGAGAGGTACTGCAGCAAAACAAGACAAAGGCTCAACTGTGGTCTTTCTGTGGTCTTTCTGCACAATATCCTGTGATCCTTGGGTGATGCGTCTCGGCCAATCAGCGCACAGATTCTAGAGTGCTGGGTGTCTGCGTTTCTCGTGTTGCTTACAGGAGGCTGTGAGTCATCGTTTGATGTTTCGCTGGCAGCTGCAGCCTCTCGTCTGCTGTGGGGTGGATTTTTGCAGAATTTCTGCGATTTTTTTCTTGATTTTTTTATTATATTATATTTTTCTAAAAAATTCAGCGAATAACTAAAACCGTGGAATTTAAAGCGCGAATTGGCAAGGGATCACTGCACTTCCTACTTGCCAAGACTAAACAGTGTACCGCCAGTATCTCTACTGGAGGATATGAACACAGCACTATGAGCTGTCCCTACCAACACCATCACAGGGTCCAATCAGCTGATATACACTGCAGTAACAGTAGTCCTTGAGATGCTTGGCTACAAGATGAACAACAATAGTCAAAAGAAACAAGAACACCCTCTATGGAAAAGATGGCTAGAGGCAAAAATCATGGCTACCCGGTGTTAGATCCCACAGGTGACGGTTTCAGTCTCTGACCAGCAGAGTCTGTCACCCGGACCACCTCTCCATCCTTCGGGTCCGAAGTTGTCTAGGGGGGTTTACCTCGCTAGAATTCCTCAACTTTGTTTTAGCTGGTGTCGGGGAAGATTCGCCTAGCTCTAACTGTATCATTCCATCCAAATGTCTACCCTGCCTACTCTGATAACTACCCTAAAGGAATAGCCTGGCTTTAGGTACTGTTATCAGCCACATTCGTTAACTGCAGCTCCCCCTTTATGATCTGGGCTCTTGTTACCGGCTAGGTTAAGTTTAGTGGCTTGGACAGCGAGCCCCAAGGGTCTGTGACAACATTGGGCTAGAGTAACCAATAAGAACCTGTGTTGTTATACAGAGGTACACCTGTGTACACTTGTGGGGACAGTTTCAATATCAACCACAACATCTTGTGTTAATTTTATATTTATATTTTTTTATATTATTTATATTATATTATTTTTTATATTAACAGGTTAGCAGGGTTAAGTGTCAGCATTTCATGATTTAACATTGATAAAACATTGATTGAACATTGGAAAACAAACTCTAGTTATACTCCACAATAATGCTACGGCTGGCAACTCCATTCTTCTGTGTTAATCCAGGCCGTGGCTTGTAATTCCAGTTATTTCCCTGGAATCCAGGCTGGTTGGAAGTACTGTATCTTGTAATTCCAATCTCATTCATTTGAATTAATTCAGGTTGGTTTGGTGTGAGCTGTGGCTTATAATTCCAATTTCATATATTCATTTGAATGGATTAAGGGTGGTTTGTTATGAGCAAGTGGCCAGATTGCTCTTATCCAAGGCTGTGAAGCGAGGTGTCGAGGCAGGTCCTTCAAAGGACAGGGTGGGTGCTCCTGGAACTCTGGTATCCGGCTCCTTCTCCTCTCCTGCAGTGAGCTAGGGAAAATCTGTAAAGCTCCAAATATATTCCTCAAGAACTTGGAAAATGGTTATTCTGTTCTGAGCATGTCCTTTCTCTGTTCTTGTCTCGAAGAATAAATTCCCAGTAAAATCCCTTGTTGGTGGTTAGCTCTTGGTCCCAGCCGAACATCCTTTGAAGAACACTCCACAGAATAAACTCTATTTCTCTCGAAACCTCAGCTTTTATGCCTGCTGGCTGGCCACGCCTGACTTGCTCCAGCCCCCAAAGTCCTTGTTTATTCAGGATTCACAACCTGATTGGTTTTGATACATGAGGGCTGTACAATCATATTTACATAACATTCACGACTGGATTTACAATGGCATGCGTAATCATATTTACATAGTATTGTTCTGATTGGTCCACGTTCACAGAGTCTATATAAACAAATGCACTGAAGCCTCAAGGCTACTTGCTCCTGGCTCTCTCTTGCTGTCATGTGCTAACAGCGGCTAGCTTGTGTGTGTGTGTGTGTGGCAGAGAGAGTCCCCTTATCTTGTCAAGGTCTCTAACTTGAAGCAAAGAGTTGGGGTGAATTCCAATTCCTCTCTTAACCCTCAATCTCAACCTTCGCCCTTAACCCTCAATTTTTGGCCCTCAATATTAACTCTCCAAAGTAAGTGTGAGGGCTATCTTGTGACTTAGAAATGGGACACCCCTCGAGTGCAGTTACGTCTTCAGACTGAAATGTATCAGAGCCCGTGTTGTCTCTGTATTTCCTGAAATGACACAGAGATAACATTGAAAAGAGCGCCGTATATTCTCTAAATAATATTAGCAAATAACACAATAGAGGATACATTATTCAGTCCTCCGTCGCTACACAACAAGGTATACAAGTAACGTGAAGCCGGCCGGGACTGCCGGCCGCCGCTGACCGCCGCCGACCGGGACCGCCGGCCGCCGCCGACCAGGTCGGTCCAGCAGCAAACATCGTAAAGTAAAAAAAATTAATGTTACGCAACAACGATATTAAGCCATGAAAAAAGTCTCAAACAAAGACAATAAGATGGTTTCGTAACATTTATATCTTTAAGATATATGAAGATACTTACGTTTGTAGCTAGCTTTTTTTTGTCGCCATCCTTTTCGAAGATGTCTTGGCTAAATTACCCAGTGCCTTCTGGATAGCCCTTACTACCAAGGGTGGTGTCGGAAAATCTCAATTTTGAGGGCGATACAGCCCTCAAACTCGTCTCTCAACTTGACTTTCTAAGAATTGGGACAGCAGTTGCCCTTAGCGGGAGCGAGCATTTTTGAGACTGAGGGTTGAGATTGAGGGTTAAGGGAGGAATTGGAATTCACTCCTTGCTCTGAACAATCCAGGTTAATTTTTCCCTCAAAAGAATTGTTACTCAATCAACAATCCAAGTTTACACTTTATCTAATCCCATTCTAGGTTCGTCATTAGAGCAATCAGTTTTTTGATTGGGTTTGATACCTTACTAAACCAATACATATCATCCAACTTTCTTCTCGTCTTCTTCATTTAAAAGAGCTTGACACAGCCGTTGTTTACATTTCAACACTGTACACAGAGCCAGCTATCTCACTTTGTTTACATTCCCCAACAGTACAGATAACAATACAGTCACACTGAAAATGATCATTCACAATTCTTATTTCACAGTTAAAGAATAGTTCTTAAATATTAGCCAAGATGATCCCTATATCCCATGGATCACTCGACACCCCCTCCTTTGGATCATTTTCGGCTCACTCCCCCTGTATTGGAATGATCAGTATTACCATTTCTTACTGATATCCTGCATTACTAAATTTTACCATAGTTCTTACCATTATTGATTACAAATCACAAGTCCCAATAGTCACATTTATCATAACAACCCCAATAATCATTACATGATTTCATTACCAAATAATTTTACCACAGTTCTTACCCTTACTGATTAGAAACCACAAGTTACAATAATCATTGCATTTCTGTTACTCTACTACACTGTGAGCGTAATCAGATCATAGTTTGCATTCTGCAATCACTCAGATGCGATATTTTCTCCTTCATGGCTCAACCTCAGAGAAAATTTATCCAGTATAGCTGAGGTGATTCCAACTTTCTCTGGGTCACTTGACACTGGAGAGAAGTTACCCTTCTATCAGAAAGGTATGAAAATTCAGAGACATTTGCCCAAGAAATAGAGCAAACAAAGGTCCACAGCCCTGGCCACCAAACTCAGGAGATACACCAGAGAAGTAGAGATCAGGAGAATAAATAGAATGTTCTTTAACAACCTGTCCAAGGTCTACTTTCAATGACGGGGCAGTAAGGTGGCAGAAGACCCACCCAGGGCTGAGCAATACTGGAGGAACATGTGGCAGAAGGAGGTGATACATAACACCAATGCTCAGTGGCTGGTGGATCTACAAGCAGAGCACATGAACCTCCCAGAACAAGACCCAGTAGTTATCACAGTGGCAGACGTCCAGAAAAGAGTGTCAAAAATGAAGAGCTGGACAGCACCAGGGCCTGACATTATGTTGGCTCTTGGCTCAAGAAGCTAACTGCATATTATGAATGCCTGGAAGCACAAATGAACCAGCTGCCATAGTCAAGCACCCACAAAAATGGCTAAACCAAGGCTGGACAGTCCTCAATATGAAGGACCCCCAGAAGGGAACAATACTATCCAACTACCGACCTATAACCTGCCTCAGCACTACATGGAAGCTCCCATCAGGTATCATTGGTTTTGGCCCTGATCGTACACTTCCCCTTACCCATTACCACTAGCCGCTACGCTCAAATTGCCTGTATAGGAAACTCCGCTAACCGCTAATTCAATCTTCTGCCCACTATAGCTGCTACACATTATGCCCACTCACTTACACACTTTGTAGGTGTGGCAATGGCCGTGTCTTTTTCCCTATGTGCAAACTTGGTATCTTGCCATCGCAGGTTCAGGAAAAAGCACAGCATGTCGCATGTCAGCACGTACAAGAACGCGTCCAAATGTCGTCAATGAGCGTCCACCTGTTCACATGTGGATGTGCACAAACGGTTCTACCTCCTTGTAACGACGAAATGCCGTTACCTCATTTGTATTATGCTCTGTTATATTGTTAACAGAGTAATTTTATATGATGTTAAGGCAGGTTCCAGGTGGTGAGGGCATTTAAGTGTGAGCCACCAACCAGTGGAGTGGACTGACTGCAATTACTCCCGTTTCTCCTGTTTCTTGTCTCTCAGGAAGGGTGCCCAGAAGAACATTCCTCAGAGGTCTGGGCTTAAGGGTTAATATTTGATTGAATGGTGGAGTTTTAGAAGGGCTGAATGTATATAGTGTATATATTTTGAGGTAGATATTTATATTTTATTGTGTACTGGGAACTTTTAGGCACCCCTACAGGTGGTATGTTCCAATTAGCTGGAACTGTTTATTAGGTGTTGGTGGCAGCCATTTTGAGTGTGTTGGCTGGTGCTGGAGTCCTGTTGCATGTGACTGAAAATAAAGAAAAGGAAAGAACCTGAGAATGTCTGCAGTTGTCCTTCTGTAGGCTTGCTGGGATACACGTCTCTATGGCCACTCGACCAAGGTGACTCTCCTGAATTAACTCCTGTACAAAAACGTAGTTTAGCCCTGATTTGAACCCCTGAGAAAATGGCAGAGATTGTCTTAACTGGCTTGCTCGCCAGTTAAACCAAAGGCTACCAGAGCGTGTTTGGGAAATCGGATTGCACATAGCACAACCTGCTCTTAAAGGCAATGGCTGCTGACGCAATGATTGGTTTAACAAGTGAAACACCCTGACCACTCCTATGCATAATGCAGCAGGTAGCGTAGGTGGGATAGCGGGTATAGCAAGGTGGAAGATTGTATATTTTGCAGGGGAACGTCTCTCCCGCTACACGCTACCTCTAAATAGCGGCTTTAGCAGATCTGGCCGAAGATCAGGCCCTTCATGTCACTACACTTAGGACACTGTACAATGAAAAATTGAATCATAGTGGTCACTAGGGGTGCATGAACTATTCAGCTTTATCAGCACAAGAACTTGGAAAAAAAAGTATTTCAGGCAATCTTGTAAGAGCTACTCTCTAAAAAGAAGAAAGTACTAGTTGTGTTTCCATCAGTCATGTTTTTGAGGTGTGGATTTGAGAAATTGTATATGGCAGTTGCAAAGCTAAAAAAAAACTATAGTCAATACATACTGTGCATGCATACATACATACTGGGCATACAAACTAGCAAAGGAAAGAAAATGTTAATTTGATTTACACCTTTTTCAAGAAACACTACATTACAGTGGATGGAAACAGGTTTTACTAACAGGGATAGCAAAATGCTAGACTCAGCAAGCATTTAAATCAAATGATTAATCAGCTGTTTGAGGCATCTCACCAAATTTTCTCTTTATTCAGAAAAACAGCGAATAGCAGCTATCATGGTTCTCATCCTACCTCTCAGCATCTTATTCGAATGATGTCTTTCTGGTTCTCACTGACTGCATTGTTACTAGCTTGCAGTTGGAGCAATTAGTTTGATCTAGTTCACTTGTGTATGCGGTACTTTAGCAGACTCCAGCCTCAGTTACCTTGCCAGTAGTGATGGGTCCAGCAACACCGATGTGTCGGCACATGCGTCGAGCTCAGAGAGCAACACCTGTGCCGGTACGTGTCGGTGCACGTTTCGCCTTAAGAAAGTCACATGACCGATACAGGTACTGTATCGAACTGACAGTGACGCGCCAAACTGTGTTTATAAGGAAGCGCATCTGTCGACAGAATGCACTGCCAAAATAATCTCCGATCTTTTGTCACATGTCGTCAGAATCAGCAATAATTCTGGACCAGCCTCAAACTAAAAGAAAGGTTTCCAGTGTATGGCACAATTTCGATTTAATATCGGAAAATAAGGCATTTGTTTTTATTTCCTTGTTTCATCCTGTTCCTCTCAAAGTTCCCACTTGATTTATGTGAATACAAATTAATTCCAAAGTGACTCTTAGTTTACTATTCATATTATTTTCTGCAGGTTAAATGTCGAATTTGCTTGACAGAGCTGTCGTATATAAATTAGTCCACCTCCTCAATGTTGAGACACTACAAGGCCAGGCATGAAAATGTAGCCCCAGATACATCCAGGATGAACTCAGGTACACAGCCATTCTACAACTTATTCACAGTTGCTTTATTGATAATTAACTCCTATGAATTTATTATTTACTTATATTTACCATTAAGCTTCCAGGAAGCAGATGCTGGATGAAGATCAGCTAAATTTCATCCTGAAGGACTGCCAGCCCCTCAGCTTTGTGGAGAGTGAAGGGTTCAGGGAACTTGTTTAGGTAGGTCCCAGGATCCTTTGAGATACTGGGACAACCAAAAGCCAATGTTTCCACACCTCTTACGGCTTGCTTTGCAGTGTCTCTGCTTTGCAGTGCACACCAGCATCATGTGGCTTGTGAGAGGGTCTTTTCCAAAGCTGGAGAACTTTTGTCCAAAAAGCTAAATAGACTGAAGTTCAAAACATTGGAAAACCTTTTTTTTTTTTTTTTAAATAAAAATTTGTGAAAAAAAAATCAGTCCACAAGCATCTTCATTCACAAACACAGTCACTTCGATTTTCAAGTTATGATAAATGTATCTATATCTAAAGATATCAAAGATACTTTAAATCTAAATTCAGATATGCAATGATGCCATATACAATGCAATGACTTATAATTTATTATTGCATACTAGGTCATCATATTGGCATCAGTTGAGTCTTGCAACTCGGTTGCCTGTAGGGATTTTTAATGTCCAGCAGGTGTCAGTATTCAGTGACACAGTATCGACACGTATCAATACAGTTTGGCAACGTGATGAAACGTTCCATGAAGCGCCATCAACCCATCACTACTTGCCAGATTGTCTTGTGCCACCGCAGTGACTTTCCAACCATCTCTAAACCTGACCTGAAGGATTTTGTGATCTGGACCTGCCTTTTGTAAGTTCCCTGATTGATATTCTTACCTGGTGCTAAGATTTTTGGATTTGTCAATTGGATTGTGGATTTTCAGATTTTGGATTCCAGCTTTACCTATGCTTTACATTAAGGACTTTAATGTGAGAGCAATTAATGTTCTTGAAGAGGAATGTTTTATTAGAGTGGATGTTTTGAAATGTGCTTGGTGCCACTACCCATAAACTTAAGTCTTCACTGACCTTCCAGGCTGTCCTCAGGAAATCTCTATGATGGAACAGGACTGATCTCATAAGATACCTACCCTCAACCAGCTTCTCCTCCATGATACTCACCTCTGCTACTGTTAGATAGCTCACCGTCCGAACAGAAGATAATTCCTGTCTGGCCAAATTACCTTTGCTTCCTTGCAACACTTCCTGTCTCTTCTCTGTCATGGTTCTTGCATCACTTGCTGGTCCAGAGGTCTCACTGAAGCTTCCTCCTTGAGGTCTCTCAGCCTACACTCAATCTGAGTTTAATTTTTTTTTTTTTTTTTTGGCTTTTTTTCAGTATTTTTAAATTTGGCTAACGTGTGTATTTTTTGTTTTCCATACTAAACCTTCACAGGCAACAACAACTGCGTGTGTATTGACAAGGGAGCATTATTTCTCAGTGTCACAAGAAAAAAAATGTCAGTCAATTTAGAAGGGAAACCACAAAGTACTATATCAATGTTTGAGAAAGGACTGAAAATACATTGGGATATTTTACATGGAGAAATGGAAGTGGAAGAGAAGCAGTAGTAGATGAATGATGAACAAGACAAGCCTTGAAGCACTGCTACTGGGGGTAACAAATCAAAAATATTTTTTGGGCTGCACAACTATAGAAGTAGAAGAGAGTTTTGAGAGAGAAAAGGATATTACACTGACATTTTTCTTTTAGAAGCAGAGAACACAAATGGTAACAGATCTTCAACAAATGAACCACATCTATTCCATAGAAAGCGGTCAACACAGTTGTGATGTCAGACTTCTTCCAAGGAAGATGAAGGCCCAGGTCACATGAGTAGGTGACATGACATCCTTTATAAATGCCTCTCTAAATTCTTGAAATTGTGAAAATAAATCAAGCAGGCTGTCTTCTACATTGAACAGTCATCAACCACTAACGGTCAACTCTACTCATGTACAGATTTTGCTCTTTAGTTAGGAGCAGCAGGGCTTTTAGCAATGTAAAGGGTTTTATTGATGAAAAAAAAAATGATGGTCTAATTTGTACAAATCCAAATCACAAAAAGGACATTCTGGAAAATTTAAGAAAAAAAAATAGAAGCAGTTAATCAGAAATTTATTTTGACTTTTGTTTCTGAACTGAAGATAATTCATATTTTCTCATCAACTTCATCCATTTTTGCATTTCAGGGCTGTGAAAGTTGGTACAGTAAAGCTTTTACCACCTTTTAATCATTCAAGATTCAAGATTCAAGATTCAAGACAACTTTATTTATCCCTTGGAGGGCAATTCAATTCGGCAGCTCGCTCCCCAACACACACATAAAAAAAAAAAAAAAAAAAAAAAAACATACAATAAAAACACAGGGAGAAAAGTTGGCAGCTTATGTGCAAAATCTGCAATTTGTTGCATAAGAAAAAAGTGCTAATACCCTTTAGCACTATATATATATATATATATATATATATATATATATATATATATATATATATATATATATATATATATATAATATATATAATATAATAAAAAATAAAATAATAAAAAATAAAATAAAATAATAATAGCCTATACAAACACCGGATGAAATCTTTCCAAGAAGGTACACAGTAACTAGTTGCACAGAACAGACCAAACAGATTCACAAGGATAAATTTAACAACCGGACAGCTGAGGGGATAAAAGACTTGGAAAAGCGATTGCCCTTACACACAGGTTGGGCATAACGACGTCCTGAAGGCAACAGTGAAAATTATTTTGCTAAAACATGTCCAGAGGTACCCAGAATACTGTGAGTCTTCCTCAAAACCTGTTGTTGCCATAGGGAACCTAGGTCTTTCTGCTTGAGTCCAATAATCTTGGAACAGATTTTCACCACACTGTTAAGACTGTTTCTGTCCCTGAGTGACAGGTTGTTGAACCAACAGATAAAAGAATAAGTTAAAAGGCTCATCTCGCTGTTCCTTCTCACAACACTTAAAAAGCATCCTGGCGCTGAAGATCCAAAATGATAAAATGTTAAAATTATTATTTTGTCCCATTCTTCACATTCTTCTTAAGATGTGCAACAGTATGGGTTCAACATTGTACTGAAGGTGGGGTAATTCTATACCTGTACCAGTGACGTGCGGTCAGATGAGGCAGGGGAGGCCGTGCCTCACCTGCCATCATGGAAAGAAAGAAATGAAAAAATATATATATATATTTTATATTCATCAATTGATTTGTACTATAAAGTAATTTTCCATTTAACTTCACCATTTTTAGATTATTTTTTATTCAAAATCGCCAAATTTTCACATTTACCATTCAAATACTGAGAAGATACGGGCAGTGAGGCAGCACCCCGCTGAGCCTCACCATGGATTGCGCAATGACTCGGCAAACTGTGCTGCCATGCTATGTAGTGAGACCAGATCGCCGTCTCTTTGTATGTCACTATTAAAATGTTCAAACACGTTTGCTAGATGAAATAAGTTTCCATAGTTTAGCTGATTTATATAATAAACAGCAACTATATGTGTGTAATGTGTTTCTTGTGCCGGCGCGTTTATAAAATGGCTGAGAAGAGGCACGGGGTGAGGCACGCACTTCTCCTGCCTCATGTTAGGGGGCACTAGTGAGCACAGTGCTTCTGGAGGGTTCATCTGCTTGTAAATATGACTGATGAAGTCAGTGCCTCACCAGCCATGAATCTCACCGAACGTCACTGACCTGTACCCTGTTCTTCCTAAGTCATGCCACATTTTGCAAGTAGACATTGTAATGTGGGCAGAATGTAATTTTGTATTACCTTGTTAAAAATGCATGGGTGTCCATAGGAAAGATGTGATCTTGAAGATAGTATATGCTGCATTAAAATCTCACATACTTTTCTGCATTAATGCTGCCAACATAGAATTGTAGATAAGAGCACTAATAAGGTACGATCTGGAATACTGATTGGTCTGACCACAGCACACATTTCCACTTGCGACATCCCAGTTGTCTCCTTGGACAGAAATATCGACACTCCCTCTGGAGAAGGTTAACATAACCCTTCTTCAATCCAATTCATTTGTATAGTGCCAATTCACAGCAAAGTCAACTCAAGGCACTTCACACCAAAAGCACTCATCTATTTGTCCATCCATCCTTCCATTAACTTCTGCTTATCCGAATTTGGGTCGAGGGGGCAGAAGCTTAACCCTCATTCTACCGACATATTTCGCATACATGGATTACCGACTGGGGTCCGTGTGGACCCCAAGAATGAATACTGTAATAAACAACCATCAAAGAAAAATTACAACTTTTTTCTTCTCAGAATATTATTACTGATGTATTAAATGTCATCTGAGGAAAAAAACAACAGATTATTATTATTTTAAGAAAGTTAAGAAAGTTAATTTGCATATTTTATAAAATGAAAATATACTTTTCTTTAACCCAAAAATGTCAACAGTGGAATTTTATGATCTCCTTTACAGCAATTAAGATCCTATCTGAGCTAAGCACAAATCCAGTGAAACTTTTATAATCAGTTAAAGAATGAGGCTACAGCGCAGCTTTTCCCTCTCTATTACCATCTCTATGGTAGTCACGTAAGACTTGATTCTGATATAATTTAGTGTTCAGTAATTTCAAGTAAACATTATTTGTGTTGTATTTATATGGTGAAACCAACCAAGGTCATTTTGAACCCAATGTATATAAAAAACTTAAATAAACCCACAATCATTTAAATGTCACTACATTTTAATTTTATTTGAATTTTAATACAAAAGTCGATATTCAAAACAAAGGTTGAATAAATGCAATTCAAATTGAGATTTTTCAATTTGTTTATAATGTAAAAGGAATGCACATTATGTCAAATGAACTATGAAGTGGATATTACGTCAAATGCAGGAAAAAGTGCTGATTGTTACCCCCCCGAGTGAGTGTGAATACTTTAAATTAGGACTCATGGCAAACATTGACTCAATAAATGGTTCCATCTATTAAAAATACATAGTAGGGGGAGGAGATTTTGACTGGGGACTCTTGGACCCCAATGCATTGGAATTTTTAAAAAGCACAGATAAAGACAGAAACAGAAAAAAAATCATATGACATCATTAGGAACAAATTCATTGACAAAGTCATTAAAAATTGGAATTATAGAATAAAGCACCTCTGAGATATGACAAAAAGTACACCTCTGGGGTCCGAGAGGACCCCAGTCGGCGGTATGAGGGTTAAGTAGAGAGGCCCAGATCTCCCTAACCCTGCTACTGAGTGCTACTGAGGCCTTATCAGTCAAGGTGAGAGATTTAGGGCCCTATCTTACACCTCCTGCGACCCAATACCCAATACCCATTACCTGCAAATTGCAGATTTAGGAGCCTCTGCCAACCGCTAATGCAATCTTCCGCTCCCAAAACGACTCCCTTACTCACATTGTCGGCGCTGCAATGGGTGTGTCTCTTGCGCTTTCCACAAACTTGGTATTTTGCGGTACTGGTATCTTACTGGTATCTCGCCAAAATCTGCGAGATACCAGTACCGCAAAATACCGAGTTTGTGGAAAGCGCAACTGGCATGTCGCCGCGTAAAACAGCGCGTCCAAATCCCATCATTGGGCGTCCACCCAGTCACATGTGGACTGCACAACCGGCTTTACCTCTCGATTATGCGTCACTGTATTACTTGCATACGTTATTATTCTCTTAAGGGCAGATGATGTCTGTACAGCTGTGGCATGATCTCATTCAGATGTTTGTTGTGGAGGAAACGAGGAGATCACAGAACTCTGTTGTGGAGTTTCTTGTACTGTGCGCCTCCCTCTGACCCCCTCCTTGCGCTTAGACCACCTGAGATGCGTTCACTGGTAGAAGGTAGATGTCATCATACGTGTTCCTCTGGCTCAATGCTCATCCAATGATCCGTTCTGCAGTATTTTAAAAAGCACCGCTCCCAGCGACTATGCGTCTTGGCGCAGCTGTGCGTCTTTGCGCAGGGGATATGTTCAAGATAACTCAAAAAGTTATGGATGGATTTTGATGACATTTTCAGGAGTTGTCAGAAATGTGAAAAGGAAGAACTGATTTCATTTTGGGTGTGATCCGGAAGAAATTATGGATTCTGGATCACTTTCAAATTTTCGATAACATTGCGCTGTTTAGTTGTTTCTTGAACCCTTAAGCAACCACAATGGAGACAGGAAGGGAGTTCTGGAATTATAAGAGTTATTATATTATTATATTAATTCTCTCAGATGTAAAAAAGGAGGATTCGAGGGTTGGCAGCCAAACCAACAATCCAGGGGACGACGAAGGCAAGGAGGTGGCACTGCGAATGGCTGGATCAGGCGTTTCTACGGCAAGATCTGGAGACGAGTCTGGTTGAATGATGACTGAATAGGTACAGGTGTGCAGTGCCACACCTGGGCTGCTCGTCGGATGGGAAGGTGAAACATAGGTGGATCCGAGTGTCTATGTAGAGGATTGAAGGTGGCGCAGTGGGTTGTGCGCAGGAGCCCAGAGGTGGAAGTTTGCGGTTCACAACCCGGCTTGAGACCGTAACATGCGCTCAATGGGGCCGGAAATTTTGTTTCTCAACACCCCGTTAATTATTGCCCACAGCTCATTAAATTTCACTCAGGTATTGACACTGAAAACCTCTATAAAATTTCAGAGGCTGATCCGGATCTGATCCAGAAGGCGGATTTTATCGCAATCTGTAAATCGCTATATGGGAGAACTGTGGTGCTTGGCGGAGGTCTGCGCTCTCTGAGTGCTTTTCTAGTTAAGAAATGCTTTCCTGGAAGTTCACTGGCTCTATTTTTTTCTGAGCAGTTTGTTGAAACTTCTTGGAGTACAAAAGAAATGATTAACCCATTTGCTCCACATTAGTTAGAGCTAGTTATGTATATATCAGTGCAGAGGAAAAGGAGGAAGCTCTACAGCAGAGTCCCAGACCAGCTGCTCATGAGAGCTGCTCCGATCTGGATGAAAAGATGCTCCATAGCAGTTTGCAGGTATCGCAACCTGCTCTTAAAGGCAATGGCTGCTGACGCACTGATTGGTTAAACAGGTGGAACGCCGTAACCACTCCCATGCATAATATGTGCAAAATATAGTGGTTCGTGCAGGTAAGATCGTGGGTTTCGGGAGGTGGAAGATTGCGTTCTTTGTGGGGGAACGCCCCTCCTGCTACCTGCTATCCCTTAATAGCAGGTTTAGGAGGTTTGGCACAAGATAGGGCCCATAGTCTCTCCAACAGGTCTTGTCAAAGTTTTAAAAATTAAATTTTATCCAATTAAATTCAAATTAGATTCCAGTTCAGTACAATTCATTGTAGTTCATGTATAATCTAATTCATGATCCAATTCACAAACCAATAAATTCCAAAATTCAAATTTTATGTTGTGCCAGATAATAATAACAATAATAATAATAATAATAATAATAATAATAAACAGCCTAACTAAGGAACCCTACAGAATGCATTGAATTTTCACGTCTTCATCCCCCCATCCTGAGCAAGCTTGAGGTGACAGTGGAGAAGATAAGAAACTGATTAATGGGGCTAAAAAACCTCTAACAGAGCCAAACTCAGGGAGCCTGGCCATCTGCCTCCACATGTTGGGGTTCTGAGATGACGGGAAAGATATGATAAAATAAGATACACTTTGTGTATCTTAGGTATACAGACAATAATAATTACATATATACATACAAGAAGACTAAGCAAGTGAAAGGGATCAGTAAAGTTATCCATTGCTATAGGTTTTATCAAAAATAAGGCTAATCTTTATGGTTTAGATGGTGTCTGCTTTCCAAACACTAACTGGGAGCTGGTTCCACAAAAGAGAGTGAAAACTGAAGGTTCTGCCTCCCAGTGTTCTTTTGGAAAGTCAAGGAACCACAAGCAAATCTTCAGTCTGAGAACAAAGGGCTCTACAGGTGTAATATAGAAATATATGTCCCTTAAGATAAGGTAGAGCTTAACCCTTTTAAGGGCTTTATATGTGAGAAGAATAATTTTAAATGGTATAAAATATGATCTCTCCTGCAAATGAACTCTCATTGCAGGATTCTGGATCAGCTGGAGGCTGATCAGTCATTTCAGGACATCCTACATACCCATCCTACTTTACTACTCCAACAAGGAACAACAGTAGTCGAGTACAGAAACTAGTGTTGTTCCTGTTATATGATGTGATCGAACTCCTGATTGAAATTCTTCAAACAAATCGTTTCTATGTAAATGGACAATTTGTTGTTTTGCAACAGCTTTAGAATCATTTGAACTCATAAGTATAGATAATGTTGAATATTATGCACTGTAGAATGCACTATAAATATCAAAATTGCTTCCCACCTTTTTATTTGTTTATTGTAACCTCCCTGCCCATCCTTGCTCCTCAATTACTTAGTATTTTATGGATACTGGTTATGTTCTAAATCATTATAATCAACTGCTGATGGCATATGTTTGAAATAACATCATAAACAAAGAAACAAAAAATATTTGATTTATATCCAGCGATTTGTCTGAAAGGAAATACAAGTCAGAGAAAAAAAGTCCAAGTACATTTCAGAAAATAATTGTTTTTGTTTTTTTCTTCTTCTTTACATATCATCCCAACATTTTCTGAGATGAGGTTGCAGTTTTTCTCCTCAATGTAATATTGAGTGATCTTCTGGGGTATCAATATTGGGTTTGAAATTCTAGAATTGTGACAAGCCTGTCTGTAACACATCACTAACTGTCATTCATTCAGGCCAACTGTTCTGCAGTGTGTCATCAGATCATACATCAGACATCATAGTCGTCTTTGTTTACAGATATTGGATATCAGGTACAAGCCTGACTTTTGTTTGCAGAAACTTGTAGAAATACAAAGTTTTGTTTCTATATATTTAAAAAACTGGCATGTTTTATTGCATACTTTTAAGATACTGCAATGTAAAAAACGCATGTACAATCAGCAAGACATGAAAAGGCATAGAACATGAAAACTATTAATACTTCAAACCTGGCCATCCTCAACTGTGCAGCAGTGTGACAGAATTTCTCAGGAAGTGAGAGAGAGTCACAGAACAAAGGAATGAAACAAAGAAATACAGTGCAATTTACAGATTGTTTCATCGCTCCTTTCAGTAAGCAAGAGCAGATTATATTAAAAAGAGAAGACAGTCTATATGAGCTAAAAATGAGAAAGGAAAAAGAAAGGAAAAAATGAAGAAGGGATTAAGAGAGCAGAGGAGAAGGTAAGAGAAAACGGGCTAGTGGTAATGTCCTTATGATGTAGGGCCTGTCAGAGCATTTGCTTCAGAGGCCAAATGATCCTGTAAGAACAGCACTGCTATTGATCCAACTATCACACAGCATCACATACTAATGACTGTGTGTATTTGTGTGAGCATGTGTGTGTATCTGAGAGAAAGGTAGAGAAAAAAAGCAAGTATCAGCGAGTGGTAGACATGGATAACAATCTATAACAAAACAGGTACATCCACGAAAAAAAAAAAAAGATGGAAGAAGTCAAAAGAGGCTATGTGTACGAAAGTATGGGCTTCAGTATGTGTTTTGTGTAAAATTCTGGCATGACACTCCATCGATACTGCCAGAGCAGTGTTATAGATATGAAAGCCAATCTCAACCTGGTCTGTGATATCCGATCTCTGTTCTCACCTTGAATTCATTCAGTACTTTTAAACCCACACACACTCACACTCATGTACACCCATCTCCCACCATCTCTCGCCCACACTCACCCCCATATTTTGCAGTGTATATTCACAACAAGAATACATCACGACATTCCCCCTTCAGCTAACATAAATTAAAGTGCAGGACAGGTGGGTAAAATAAGTATTGAACATGTCATCATTTTTCTCAAGAAATATATTTCTGAAGGTGCTACTGATGTGAAATTATCACCAGATATTGATAACAACCCATACAATCTGCACATGCAGAAAAAAATATGACAATAATTGAATTAATAGCTAATTATGAACTAATAATACTGTGAAATGATACAGAGAAAAGGTCTTGAAGACATGCACTGAAAGGTATTTGATATGTCATGCAAAAGCCTTCATTAGTAATGGCAGCTTCAAGACGCCTCCTGTATGGAGAAACTTGTCACATGGATTGCTCAGATGTAATTTTGGCCCATTCTTCCACATATACAGTCTTCAAATTTTTAAGGCTCCATGGACTCTGATCTTTAGTTCTTTTCATATACAGTACAGTG
The DNA here is from genome assembly GCA_018398805.1 of Hirundichthys speculiger. Taxonomy (NCBI): domain Eukaryota; kingdom Metazoa; phylum Chordata; class Actinopteri; order Beloniformes; family Exocoetidae; genus Hirundichthys; species Hirundichthys speculiger. Next base: position 1,362,624 of record JAGFBZ010000863.1, read on the forward strand.
ATCCCTTATTTTTCGCGGTTAATGGGGACCGGCACCCCCCCGCGAGAATCAAAATCCGCCAACTGGAGCCGGAGCCCCTCGAGCCTAAATAATGTGTTTAAAATATGTTTAAAAACCGCAAAAAAGTAGCGAAGCACTGCAGCAAAACAAGACAAAGTCTCAACTGTGGTCTTCCTGTTACCTTCACAGCCTCTGGTCTCCGAACCATAGTAAAGAAACCGCTCTTTCATCTAACCTCGTTTTCATTCTGCCGTCCCACGACACACACACTACATTACCCATAAGGGCACACAATTACCCATAAGGCCACCTTCTTATAGGGGCCAGGCTGGCTCACAACATTTCTTTGCTGCGAGAGAATGCGCACAACATCCTGTGATGTTTCCGCAATTTTTTCTTGACTTTTTAAAAAATATTATATATTTCTGAAAAAAATCTAAAACGACGGAACTTAAAGCGCGAATTGGCGAAGGATCACTGTATTTTCAAATGGATTCAAGTCAGGTGATTGGGCAGGCCACTCTAGGGAGAAAAGTATCAGTCCAAGAAATGAGCCCTGTGGTACTCTGCATCTGATCCTAGTACAAATGGAACAATCATTATTTATGTGGACAAACTGAAATAAATCCAACAAATATGACTTGAACATTTTTAATGCCATTGCTCTCATTCCAACAACCTGGTCCAGTCTATCAATAACAATCTTGTGGTCACTAGTGTTGAAGTCTGTGCTGAGATCCAAAAGAACAAGAAGAGAGACAGATCGACTGTTAGAAGCAATGAGAAGATTATTGGTGACTTTAACTAAAGCGGTTTCTGTACTTTTTTCTATCAAACTTTATCAACTTTGCTTCTACAAATTGCTGCATTGCTAGATAAGAGAACTGCTCCATCAAAAGTAGGATGAATACCATCTCTGCTAATCAGGCCCGGTCTTCCCCAGAACATGTGCCAATTATTCACTTGGTCAAAAATCATTTGCTTATGTGGTGCTCATAGATAATACAGAGAAGATTATATGGAGATTTAATATTTATATATAATCTATATATAATCATGGATCAGATAGGAGATAGTTTTGAGATCATGCCATCTCTTTGGTACACTTTAGCAAACCCCTCCACCACAACATATGCCACAATATTTCTACCCTAAAATATATTGTACATTAAGAGCATATTGTATATTTAGCACTACTACCACACATAAGCTTTTTAAAAAATATATAGGTTATTCAGCAAAAACCAGTTGTCATGAGAGATTGAAGAAAATGTTCAGTTTTAATTGGCTATGGTTTTCATTTTTACTAATACTTAAAAAAGACAAAATTAAGACTACCGACAAGACAGCATGGGTTGTATCCTTATTAAAGGCAACTTCAGTTCAGTTTTGTAGATTATACTTTCGTAATGTGTTTACTGCATGTTCACAAGTATTATGGTAAAAATAATTTGTTTCACCTGATGTCATAGACAACATTTCTACATGTGCAAGTAAGGATGTGGATATGTAGGACTACCCTGTGTCCCGATAGCTTTTTTTCTTTTTAGTGGCTCTATCAGCGCTCATTTAATCTAGCTCAGTGAAAGGTATTTCTTCTTTTCATAAAGAATTGACCATTACTCAACGGGCTGGCACTTTAAAGATGAATAGAAATCAAACTCCCATAGCTATAGAAGTAATAAGAGAATTCTCAAAGGCTTCTGGTTTAAAATTAAATTTAAATAAATGTTATGGCCATTAAGCTTAGCTTATAGCCAGTAAGGAGTGCTCTAAAAATCAATATCTATAATATTTCTGTCAAAAATGAAGTGTAGCACTAAGGGATATATTGTCAAATATGTGTCCTTCAAAATGATGCATAGGGAATACCTAGCAAAATATTTTTATCAAAGGAAATTTAAAAAAAGACATCGGTAAACACTGATCAAGCATAGGATTCTGTTCACAATGGTAATGTGAATAAAACAGTCATCTTATACCTCCAGTGTTCTGCTGTGAAAACCTGCATCCTGACATTCACATTAATCCTATTTCGGCACATGATTTTTCTGCCGACCAATTACAGCCTCTACATAGTAACATCTCGCCCCTACAAGGCCTGCTTCCCCCAGCAGGTCAGCAGTGGGCTCCTCAACAAATTATTTTTAGGAAGTGTTCAAAGAACACAGAAAAGAATCGGAGATGTTCTTTGGTTCTCAAACTTCACTGACAGCGATCTGATGTGACCTGGTGGCTTTTGTTGGAAGCAGTCCTGTTTCATAGAGACCCCACTGCACAACCCACAGGGCCCAAAAGATCTCTTGATAACATCCCAGTACCAGATGCTCCATCACACCCTCATTTGTTCTTTGTCCAGGCTCTGGGTGACCAGAGCTCCATTGAGAGCATGAGGGCTTGCTCATTATTAACTGGGTAGTCATTATGTTATGTTTGATTGGTGTAAACTGTTTATTTTGTTGTTGTTGTAGAAATCCAGAGACTGTTTGACAGCTATTCTTAACCCATCAAAATGTCTTTATCAACTTTATTTTGCCTTGTTAGAAAGTCCTGTTTGGTCTCTTTGAGAAAAGCAAGAAGGTATATATTACTTTTTTTTTTTTTTTTACTTTTTTAAATTACTTTTTTTTTTTATCATCCTGAGTTTTTGTTCAAAAATGATCCTTTTGATTTTATTTTAAGTGATTAAACAATCTAGCTAGTATTTAAAAAAGGTCAAACATGTTTTACTGCTTTTAAATCTTTCAGCATTCCCATCAACCCAAATAAAATCACCATCCTAATTTTATTTGTTTATTCTTTATTTATACACTTATTTTTTTTGTAATTGTTTTCTCTGTTTTTTTGTTCTTGTACCTTCATGTTTTATGGAAAGTATTGTTACAGTTTGTATTTGAGCGTGTGTGTGTCTGTGTTTGCACGCGTTTTTGTGTCTGTACAAGAGTTAAGGTTATAGTGCTAAGCGGCTTAAAGATGCCAAGTGGATTAAGTGTTTTGTTGACACGTAGTAAAGTAATCTGGTTAGCAAAGACGAGATACAGTCCTCTTCCTCTATCTGCCTGTTTCTTCCATTTCCCCTTTTCATTCTTTCCTTTTCTGTCACCCTTCACACGGCCACTTCATTGTCATCTTTTTTTCCAATTATGACCCATCTTTCCTTCAGCTCTATAAACTGTAACACCTACATTTACAGAGACACAAATAAGATCATGATAATTCAGATAACATATTCCAAGTCATAAAGAAATGGATTCAAAGGAAACAGAACTTCAGTACTGGTCTGTTATTCATTGATTTTCTAAGTTTACATGCTAGATATTAAATCTCAGCAATGCAATTCAAGTAATTTCAAGCATGCCCTATATTGTGGTTTAACTTGGGTCCATGGACTGGTTTTGCTTTTATTGAAATTGCTACCACATCCTACTTTTTATCTAAATTAACAAGAAAAATCAATAGAAAAGCTTTGTATTCCTGAGAACATTTTCACATAAGACACTCCTGTATCAGCAACAATGTAAATACATTTTCATTTTTCTGCCCTTGTAGTTGAGATCATCAGTATCATGTAACTGGGCAAGCAGCTGCTGGGCACCCGCAGGTCCAGACACCATAAAAGTGTTTGTCTCGCAGCGTGTGTGTGTCTGCATAGGTTTGGGTGTGTAGCCACATGAGACCCAACCAGACGTCTTTGGTCTAATATTTCCTCTCAGGAGAACAAACAATAAGAGGCTTCTCTTTTTTCCTTTCTACCTTTATTCTGAGCACCCCCGCCCCCATCTAATATCTTTGCTACTCTCCTCTCTTCTTCCATTCTGCTAACTTTGCTTATTATCTATACACTTTTTTCCCTCCTTATTGCAGCAAAGCTTCTAATGTAATAATGGAGGTGACTTTAAAGAGGACTGTTGGGCTTGCCCTTAACTTCAGTGTTGACAGACGTGTTTGATAGAAGTCTGCCTATAGGCCACCAGGCAAAGATAAAAAAAAAAAGAATAATATTAAAGTTATCAAAGATTCATGTAAAATAGTTTTTTGGGGGAAAAAAAACATGCAGTTTCGGCACAGCATTTTTTTTCTGTGAGTACCCTCACAATAAAAAGTGAGAAACTAGCACCCGCTTTAGTGCAAACCCCAATAAACTAAACTTTACTCTGGCACGGCATCCCCTCACCAGTGCTGACATCATCACTGTTGGAATGAGACACAAAAAGTTTATCAACTGGTCAGCCGAGTTAAGCAGTATGAACGTTATTCATACACCAGTTTTCTTCCTTGTCACCCACTCTTACCACTTTTATTTACAAGCTACATAGCCATAAAACACACAGCGCTTTTTGTGGATTTTATGTGCATACACACATCCACACAAGCACACTGATGACACACAGGGAGCAATTAGGGGTTCAGTGTTACAGTCAACATGTGGATCGGAGCAGCAGGAATTCTATCTGAAGTGACCTTAACGGCCAACCTGCTCCACCTCCTTAGCCACTGCTGCTCCCTCCATGAGACTTTTGGCATTTGAGCCCCTCCATCTCCACATTTACGCCCACATACTATGGAGAACTTATATGGAAGCTTACTTCTTGCAAGATTTCAAAATAAACCACACTAAGAGGTGAACACTTAAACACACAGCTGCACTTGAAAAAGTCAATTAGCTTTTGAAAATTTGACGACTACTCATTTTTAAAGATGCAAAGAGTTTACTCCAGAGCACTGACATCCATAGCAACATGTAATTTAATAAAAGGATGATTAAACTTAGTATAGGAAATACAATGACTCAGCTGTTTATCTCAAAGTTAATTGCACCATCACATCACATCTCTTAATGTGTATGTGCGTGTGTTTCTGTAGCTTAATGAAAACACTCTGTATTTCATTATGTGTGTGTCTGTCAAGGGGGTCAAATCAACAACAAAATCTTCATTGAGTATCCACTCGCACCTATGAGGGAAAACTATCCTGAGGATAAAAAAAACCTATCTGCTTGATAACAGATGGTATAGGCTCTGCACCCCACCGCTGACCTTGAACAGGATAAAGTTGGAATACAAAATGAACGGATAGGCTTTGAGATTAATAAATAATTTTTTACACACACACAAGCACTTACACAAAATACATAAAAAAAAGAAAATATGAACACACATCCCCACTTGCACACAACCGCACACACTGTGGTAATTATTTAAATAATTTCAAGGGTGTTGAGTATTTTGCTGCCCTATCTGTACAATGCACCAGAATTCAACCACCAAAACAAGATAACGATTGAATATCAATGTCAGAGGTTTACTGTTTTGCTAGAATCTGTGAACCCCCCCATTGCACCCTTTAAATTAAAGGAAAAAAAAGAAAAAGAAAATTATAAGTACTCTTTTAGTGGTGCTATATATTCTGTTATGATGTTTACTGCATAACAATGATTAGACAATAAATGAGATAAGGATTCAAGAAGCTCCCAAGAGAAAACCAAGAATAAGTTGATGTCCTACCATTGTCGCTGTCTGACTTATTCTCATGCTCCGTGTCCGTAAGGGTCAATACTGAGTTGGAGCGGCTGGACAGGCAGGATGTCCTCCCAGATGATTTACCCATACCTCCACGGCCCCATAGCCGCATGGCATGGTCTGGTGACATCACGGCCTGACTATCTCCATCGAAGTCCTGGGCAGTACCAACTGAGAAGCCGCGGTGAGGAAGGCCAATGTCAGAACAGAATGCAAGGCCCCGACGTGGCGGTGGCTCACAAATCCCCAGCTGGCGAAGACTGAAATGCTGACCTGCAACAAAGAAGAGACTGAAATTTCAGAGCTGCAGACAAATTTCAATTTTGAGTGTCATTGATTCATTTACGTTTCATAAATGCTAACTTCAAGAGGTTCAGTAATCCCCCACACTTCACGGTTAATGGGGGCTGTGACCCCCCCACGAATGGTGAAAACCGTGATGTGGATGTACATGTACATGTACATCCAGTATACATGTATGCACGTACGCAAAATCTACGGAAGGTACACTCACTTTGACGATCTCTCCTCTCTGGGATTGCTGAGACTGTGAAGTGTGGGGGATTACTGTATTTCAAACTGCCAAATGTAAATATACATATATTATAAACTACCACTCACTTGAATAAAAAGTCTGCGCTTAAACAGAATCTTAATCAGAAGAGCTTTTACAAGAGCTCTGTGCTTTTACAGAGGAATTTTTCTTGCTAGCAAAGCTTTAAGTACTCACATGTATACAACATGTGGTTATTAAAAACATTTATAAGAACATTAAAACAAAACAAAAACATAAAAACATAATGAAGGACACAAACTACAATGATGATATACCAAAGAGAAAGATAGTATCTGCTGGGCCTTTTTCACGCAGGGCCTTTCACATCCTTTTAAATGGTGGAGACAAGAAACCTGAATGACTGCACAGTTACCACGGTGCTGCCCACTATGGTGAGAGGGAGATGTGGTGTGATGGCTCTCCTGAAATCAACTACCGTCTCCATTGTCTTGCAGGTGTTTCGTTCAAGATTATTGTGACTCCAGCATGTAAACCAGCTGTTCAACTTCCCTCCAGTATACAGAGGCGTGGCAGGAAATGCAACTGTTTTTGTAGAGAGTGAAGATAAGAGGGGAGAGCACACACCCCTGAGGAGGACCAGTGCGAAAACTGAAGGGGATCCAGCCTGAAATCCTGTGATGTTCTTCAGGTGCACTAACACTTGTCCCTCAAATGTTTTTTACAGGCACATATGTAGTCCAGGGGCCTGTTTCAGAAAGAAGGTTCTACAAACTCAGAGTCAACAAACCCTAAGTTAAAAAACTCTGAATTTTCAGTTTCAAAATGGGGGTTTAAAGTTGGTTCTGTCAACTCTGAGTTTGTTGATTCTGAGTCACTGTGACTACACAAAGACATCATCAGTGGAACTCCAATACCATGGTTCACCATGGCAACACCAAGTAAACCCCTTCGTTGAATTAGAGCTTTTATTGCAAATAACGTGGCTTTCTGCAGAAACGTACCACAGCTGAAAGAAAGGCAAAATAAGGGCAGTTGATGTGGGAGAAATTGCAGAATGAAGGAATGCAAAAAAAAAAAAACGAAAAAAAAAAACTTTTAAGCAATGTTGAAGTGCAAAAACATATTTCTCATAGGTAACTTGAACGCAACATGCTTGGCTGTACTCAAACATTTCGCCCTAGTAAAGGAGAAATCCTTCAAAGAGCATAGATGGGAATATGGGTGCAGTCAAAACATCCAGTCAAACTGAAATCCTACAGGAAAATTTCTGTACTCACAAAAGTGAAAGCAGGATATGAATAAAAAGTTATTTTAAATAATTAATTATATCAACTCCTAAATCATTAAAGTTATTTTTGTACGTTTAAATGGGCATACAGTGGGTGATATTTCTGATGCACAGAAGGATAAGATAATTAAAATATGTTATGTAACTGCAGAAAAACAGACCTGAAAGAATTCAGCGAGGTATCACAAGTGACGGCTGGCTTGACTGCAGTAAACTATCTATTTGGGTACCTCGGTATATTTTCCCGTCACATCTATGACATGCCATTGTTCAGACATCTCCAGAAATGGGAATTACATAATCAATTGTATGATGAAATTGAACTTGTTTTCGCTGTGTGAAGGCGAAGAGACAGAGAGAAACTCAGGGTGTGTGGAAGTAAACCTGCCAGCTTTAGTTCAGGGAGTCAGTCACCGTGGTAACAGACTCTGTTACCTCGGTTTCTGAAACTGGCATAATGGGACTGTCTTGCTCAGGTCATCTCGCTTTGTGACACTGAAAAGAGTTTCCCTGAGTTCAGATTCAACATACTCAACATACTTTTTTTTTGTGGAAGGTCTTTCAAATCTTCTCCACAGGTTCAAGTAGTGCAGTTTTTAACTTTTTTTTTTTTTTTGGTTGATGCAATTAACTGCGTTTTTTGACCTTGTTGAGGTACACAAGAGTTTTACACAGTGTTTCTTTTATCTATTTACACAAACACTCCACATACCATGCAGATAATTAAGGCTTGTACCCATCTTTTAATCCTTTGCTTTTTATTGTGATGTAAAAAACACAATAAAAATAATCTGATTGCAGTAGGACTTTGCAATATACTAAATAAACACTTTGTCTGAATAATAACATATAGCTCTTTTCACAATGCCATTTTTATTATCAAAGAAAAATGAAGGCAATACTAAGCACCCCCTCTAGACTTCCAAGGGATTTAAGGAGGTAAGTAGTAGCCAGATGTTGCTAATCATTAACCTCTGTAAAGCTGAGTTTGCTGGTCTGGAGCATTCAGATGTGTGTTCACACAAAGCACAAGACTGAAAGACATCAGCAATAGTCTAAGGAGCAACTGTTCCTGCACATCAATCTGAAAAGCATTATAAAATATTTATAAACAATTTCCCGACCTGATGGGAACAGGACTTGTGTGCACCCAAGCTGTTCCTGGAGAACTTATGGAAATATGACCAATCAGAAGGCACTTAAAATGTGCAGAGATTTGACCAGTCGCAAAACACACTCAAGACATCTCGTTTCCAAGGAAGTTTTTGTTTATTGTTTAAGTAACTAAAAACAGTTTTGATGCATGTGGGTGAGAAACTAAAGCAGAAGTGCCCTCAATAAAACAAAAATGGTTGGAAATGGTTCCGCAGATGTCCACTTTAAGGGGCAAAAGGGTGCCTTTCTCTTACCTTGCCAAGTGATGCATAACTATCAAGCTTACTCCTGCTCAAAATGCCCTCACCACTCTGGCATCCACCAGTAGGCTCCCAGTCTAAGGGGTGAGATAGAAGTCAAGACACTAAACAATATATGTTTGTTATAATAATGATACAGGACTCCATTATAATGTCAGAATTTTTATGCAATATGAAAAAATCTTCCACATAAATATGTTTTGACAGAACCATTTTATCTGTAAGACAGGGTTAACTCCTGTCAAAGCTCATAAAATCCCCACTATTGCCCCGGTACAAAAAAGGTCATCCATAAATTAAAGTCACTTAAAAAAGCAAAAAGAGGACCTTGTGAGAAATGACTCCTTGACATAAACTGGTAATGAGCTGAAACCAAGACAAAGCAGTGAAGTGATTTTCCTTTGAAATATGTTTGAAAACTAGACATAGTATCAATAGAATCAGCAGTACATGCCTCCCCATCTTCAACCAGAAAATGAGTTGGCACATAATAAAAGTCTTCTATAATTAATTGAACAACAATAGATAACGGGTATTGCTGTTCAATTAAGAGATATATTAATTTTAAATGAGCTCCAATTAGGACATCAGTGAAAATGGCGATAAGATGATTGAGTAATTGGGATTTTTAATTCATCAAATATTGACTTTGCTGTAATTGGAACTGGAGAACAATTAATGCACTGCACCGGTTAAGCATTTTTCTTTTGAATATGCATTTTACCCTGTTTGCATGAAATGAATGAGGTTCAACGATGTGAACAAAGAACATGTTTTTCTTGGGATTGAAACCATTTCTCATGTACCGAGCACACCTTCATTCAACCTTCAACTGCAATACATACAACTTCAAAACCTCTCAACCGCTCTGCGTTCTGCTTCATCAGATTTAGACCAGACCAGACCAAACCAGGCCAGATCTGACCACACTAGGCCAAGCTAGACCAGACAAGGCAAGACCAGACCAGGCCAGACAGCCAGACAGAGAAATAGATAGATATAACACTGGACTACACATTCACAACAAAATCCCTATTCATGTGATTCAGATGACTCTTATGAAGAAAATAAAAACAAGAGCTCGATGCCCCTTGCCCAGGTTAGGGTTACCGGGGCCCCACCCTGGAGCCAGGCCTGGGGGAGGGGCTTGTTTGGGAGCGCCTGGTTGCCAGGCCTTTACCCATGGGGCCCGGCCGGGCTCAGCCCAAACGGGCTACATGGGTTCGCCTCCCCGTGGGCCCACCACCCGCAGGGAGGGTCATAGGAGTCGGTTGCAATCTGTTTTGAGCGGCAGCCGAAAGCATGAGCCTTGGCTTGCCGACCCCCGGCTGACTAAACTGGCTACTGGGACATGGAATGTCACGTCTCTGGCGGGGTAGGAGCTTGAGTTTGTGCATGAGGTTGAGAGGTACCACTTAGATATAGTCGGGCTCAACTTAACGCACAGCCTGGACTCTGGAACCAATCTTGTCGAGAGAGGCTGGACTTTATTCTACTCTATAGTTGCCCAGGGTGAGAGGCCACGGGCTGGTGTGGGCTTGCTTATAGCCTTCCAGCTTGGAGCCTGTATATTGGGGTTTTCTCCAGTGGATGAGAGGGTAGCTTCCCTTCGCCTTCGGGTCGGGGAACGGGCGCTGACTGTCATTGGCGCTTATGCGCCAATGACAGTTCATAGTACTGTAGGACCCCTCTTCGGATTTTATTTTATTAATTAAAGCCGCCTCTACAAGCTGTGAACCTTCACCTACTTCCACCCAGGCAACCTGGAGAAAACCTCCAAAGCATGTGGCATCTCAACCCTTATCTGGTACCAACCGGACACCAGCACCGTAGAACCATAAAACTCAAGAATGTCCGTTACCATGGAAACTCTCATCCAAAAACCACTTTAAGAAGCTATAAACATCGTTTCATGACAAGTCGGGATGTGGAACGGCCAGGCACAGAGGCCCCTTCAGGTCTGGCTCTTATCTGTGGTGGGACAAGAGCACCCAGAAAATCTTCTACAACCCCCCTCAGGATGAGAGGAGACGATTAAAAGTTTAATAAAACCAGATAACTTTACAGGACAAGCAACCACTACTGAAGTTCCTTGAAATGTTATGACAAAAGAGAATATAACATTCATGAACACAATAAAGGGGATGTCAAGTTAAGCTGGTTAATTTTGTGTGTTAAATTCCTGCCATTATAACCTTCTCTTCCAAAAGGGGCAGATTTCTGAATGTAAGGTAAAAAGTATTATCCTGTGACATAACTGTTGATATTTGCATTTGTGATGTTTTGTTAACCCTGATAATTAAGTCAACTGTTTAAATGTGTTTAAACTTGTGGACTACAGAGGACCACAAGGAGACAAAGATCAAAACTTCATCTCCCAGCATTCAGTGCTCCGGATATCGGCGGGAAAATTCCATGCCTCTGATTGGACAGCATTGGTCAGACCCCGTTTATTTACCTAAACGCTCATTTAATATTCCAGGGGTATTAAAGCCAGATGAGTCCGTTGTCCTGCTCTCTTCAAGCTCTTCAAGCTCTTCGACCTCTTTATGCTTTTTCTCTCTTCAACCTTTTGACTTCATATAGTCTCTTCACTTTTACAAACTTTCCCTCCTTTTTCATTTTTATTTTCGTTGAAACTTTTGTGGCGTGGATAACACCCTAAAATCATTTTGGTTGCTTCATTTTTATTTTTCTCAATGCGATTTTGCTTCTGCACATTTTTCCAGTCCTCATTTTTACAGAAGCTCGATAGTCGTGCCGCATTGACCTTTTTTATAGAACAATCGCTGAATGATCTCAACTAACGAAAGTTAGTTGTAAGTTTTGATAACAACTTTTTGTAAGCCTTTACGTGCGGCTGCAGGGTTCAAACGCTTGACTTTTGACACCGGAAAGCCCACGCCTAGAACTTTTGCCAAATCCCCAGAGTTTTTGCATTAGTTTAACAATTTTGATATTTGTTGCTCCGTCTTTTCTTTTGGGGCTCACATCAACTTTTGACGGGCAATCGAACTCTTTAACTGCCGATTCCTGCAGACCAGAGCCGAGTCCGTGACACCAGACGTCTCAGCTGCCACTCGGATTCCGGACCACCGGAACCGACCCGCCTACCCAGACGAAAAGAGAGCGGTACAAGCCGCCCGAGTCACGCGCTACGTCCGGAGACCTCCAGAGAGCCATCGGCTGAACACGATTCCCGGAGAAAGCCACTGCGAACTGTGCCAACCGATGTGCCAACGACAAGTAAGCCGCCAGACTCGCCCAGGGTAAGGCTGACAGAGAATAAGATTTGGTGTCTCCCAGTTTGTCGACGGTTCAGACCGGTCCGTGCGTCACGGACCACGTCCGGACCACACTTCCCCATTATTCGGCAGCTAATTAGTTCGAGAATTGCCCCTCTTTATTAATTTGTTCACTTTGATAACAGATTAGCTATTAGCAACCCGTGCGTACCCGCCATCTTTGTTATTATGTTTCTCTTCCTTCCTTTCCTCTCTATCGTCCTTTCCTGTCATGCGCTATAGCCAAATATGAAGAATTAGTTATGTGGATGTGCATTTTATATATATAAATGTCTTATATGTTTTGTGTTCTTGTCTGTGTCTAAATAAATGTTGTATAATGTATTAGCAACTCTGAGGATTAATTTTCCAACAGCCAATCCAACTCGTTCAAGAACCCACTAGAAATTGTGACTCATTTGCTCTTTAATTTTTCCGTCTTTTTAGAGAAGGCCGGTGGCACCCTAGGCAGTTATTAAAATATTAATAAATTACACGAGTCCCCCTACAGTACCCAGCCGTCCTGGAGTCCTTGGTGGGGGTGCTGAAAAGCGCCCCTAATGGGAACTCCTTTATCCTGCTGGGGGACTTCAATGCTCACACTGACAGTGACAGTGGTACCTGGAGGGGAGCGATAGGGAGGAACGGCCTCTCTGATCTGAACCCGAGTGGTGTTTGGTTGTTGTACAGAAGTCCAACAACGAAACAAACACCATGTTCAAGCATAAGAGTGTCCATAAATGCACGTGGCATCAGGACACTCTTGGCCGTAGATTGATGATCGCTTCATAGCCGTATCCTCTGATCTTTGGCCATATATTTTGGACACTCGGGTAATGAGAGGAGCTGAGCTGTCAACTGATCACTACCAGGTGGTAAGTTGGATTAGATGGTGGGGGAGAATGCCAGCCAGACCTGGTAGGCCCAAACGTGTAGTGAGGTTTTGCTGGAAACATCTGGCAGAGATCTTATATGCGCACCTCAGACAGAACTTCAATCACATCCCGAGGGAGGCGGGGGACATTGAGTCTGAATGGGCAATGTTCCGCGCCTCCATTGCTGAAGCGGCTGACCAGAGCTGTGGCCGTGAGGTTGTCGGTGCCTGCCGTGGTGGCAATCCTCGAACTTAGTGGTGGATACCTCGGGTAAGAAAGGACTTCAGACCGAAGAAGGAGTCCTACCGGGCTTTGTTAGTTTGTTGGACTCCAGAATCAGCAGACAGGTGTCTGTGGGCCAAGCATCCGTCTGCAGGCCAAGCATTCAACTGTGGCAGCTTTGGTGGTCTCTAAGGCGAAAACTCGGGTGTGGGAGGAGTTCGGTGAGGCCATGGAAAAAGACTTTCAATCGGCTCCACAGAGATTCTGGCAAACTGTCAGACGGCTCAGGCTGGGAAAGCAGTGCTTCACCAACACTGTGTATAGTGGGGATGGGTTGCTGCTGACCTCGACTGAAGATGTTGTTCGGCGGAGGAAGGAATACTTCGAGGACCTTCTCAATCCCATCAAAATGTCTTCCATGGATGATGCTGAGTCTGTGGGCTTAGAGGTGGACTCGTTCATTACCGAAGCTGAGATCGCTGAGGTAGTTAAGAAGCTGCACAGTGGCCAGGCTCAGGGGTGGAAGAGATCCGCCCTGAGTTTCTGAAGGCTCTGGATGTTGTAGGACTGTCTTGGTTGAAATGTCTCTGGAACATCGCATGGAAATCGAGGGCAGTACCTCTGGATTGGCAGACCAGGGTGGTGGTTCCCCTTTTTAAGAAGAGGGACCGGAGGGTGTGTTCCAATTACAGGGGAATCACACTCCTCAGCCTCTCTGGTAAGGTCTATGCAGGGGTGCTGGAGAAGAGAGTTCAAGCGATTGTCGAAACCAAGATTCAGGAGGAACAATGTGGGTTCCGTCCTGGTCGTGGAACACTGGACCAGCTCTATACCCTCACTAGGGTCCTTGAGGGGGCATGGGAATTTGCCCAACCAGTCCACATGTGTTTTGTGGACTTGGAGAAGGCATTTGACCGTGTCCCTCGGGGAGTCCTGCGTGAGATACTCCAGCAGTATGGGGTACTGGGCCCGTTGTTACATATGGAGTAGGAGTTTGGTCCGCATTACCGGTTGTAAGTCGGAATTGTTTTCAGTGACAGTTGGGCTGCCCTTTGTGGCAGATTCTGTTCATAACGTTTATGGACAGAATTTCTAGGCACAGCCAAGGAGCGGAGGGGTTCCAGTTCGGTGGTGTCGGGATCTCGTCTCTGCTGTTTGCAGATGATGTGGTCCTGTTGGCACCATCGACTGGGGATCTTCAGCTCTCGCTGGAGCAGTTCACAGCCGAGTGTGAAGCAGCAGGGATAAGAATCAGCACCTCCAAATCTGAGACTATGGTTCTCAGTCGGAAAAGGGTAGAATGCCTTCTCCAAGTTGTGAGAGAGGTTCTGCCTCAAGTGGAAGAGTTTAAGTAATTTTGGGGTCTTGTTCACAAGTGATGAGAGAAAGGAATGGGAGATCAACAGACGGATTGGTGCAGCGTCTGCTGTGGTGCGGACTCTGTACCGGTCCGTTGTGGTGAAGAGAGAGCTGAGCCAAAAGGCAAGGCTCTCTGTTTACTGGTCGATCTTTGTTCCAGCCCTCACCTATGGTCACAAACTGTGGGTAGTGACCAAAAGAACTAGATCGCGGATACAAGCGGCAGAATTGAGTTTTCTCCGCAGGGTGGCTGGATTCTCCCTTCGAGATAAGGTGAGAAGTTCAATCATTGGGGGGAGACTCAGAAAAGCCGCTGCTCCTTCACATCGAGAGGAGCCAGTTGAGGTGGTTCGGGCATCTGATTAGGATGTCCCCGGAGGCCTTCCTGGAGAGGTGTTTTGGGCATGTCCAACTGGGAGAAGACCACGGGGCAGGCCGAGGACACGCTGGAGAGCTTATATCTCTCAGCTGGCCTGGGAGCGCCTCGAGGTTCTCCCAAAGGAGCTGGTGGAAGCGGCCAGGAGGAGGAGGTCTGGGCCTCTCTCCTGAAGCTGCTGCCCCTGTGACCGTGATCAAGCGGGAGCTAATGGATGGATGTGATTTTATAATTTCACTGCTCTTTATTGGTTTGTTACAGTGACAACAGTGTCCCAAATGGAATAAGGCATCTATAAAAACTTTTTCAAATGTTAGTCTCACTTGTCTGCTTGCACAATGCCCCACTGAATTCAATAAACCCCTTAAAAAAGTGATCACATTTCTATTTGACATAATTCTGAGTGTCTCTTCAGTCCCACATCCAGCATTCATAGTTGAATTCTTACATGCACTGAACACCATCTCCAAATAAATTCACACATTAATCCAAGCACAAGCCCATATAATAAAATATCATAGAATTATGTTTAGATAAAACCAATATTTACATTTTATTTATCATTTAATGACATGTCAGTCACTGGTAAAGGGATAAAAGCAAATTTTCCTGCTTTATAGTTTTTACATATAACCTAGATGCAGTTGTCTGTCCAGTGACTGTGTGTACATTTGTGTGGAGACACCGACCTTGTCGATTATAATCATCTTGTTCACGATGAACCATGTTCTTCTGGCCTTTGGTTGTACCGTACAGTAACCTGTCAGAATTCAAGAACAGAGAAACCTCTTTTATATTACTTAGCAACAGTGTAAAAATAGGGGAGAAAAAAATTTCCTTTAATGGCAAATGATTGTGATTGCATTTACACATTAAACACATACATTTTCACAACACTGTTATTAATTATACAAGTGACCTACAGCAGATACTGAAAAAGCTTTTCACCTGGAAGTGGACGGTAACCACTATTATTTATGAATAATAGCAGATAAAGACAGAATAATTTACCACAAATTTCAATCTTTTACTTCAGTTTGGAATTTGAAATAATAGAAAATATTTTTAAATAAAAAGGAATTTAGTTCTGACACTTCTGAATTACTTGAATAGCAGTGTGTAATAAATAGATAAATAGGTAAAGTTTATGTGTACAAATTACAGTACAATTTATTTATTGTACTGTATGTTCCCAAGCTGTAACCCACTGAACTGCACTGGGGACACGATGAAGAAAGCTTTCTGGCCTTTCAGATCATATCTGAACTTGAGACAGCAATGTCTACAGGTATATTGGTTTAATTATTAATAGTACCTGGGTTGGACTATTCCTGAGTTTCTTGGTACATTAAGAGTTATTTTGTCTGCATCTTAACAGCAGTACTTTCACAACATAAGAGAAACATGTATCCATGGTATGTGTGCACTAGGGATGCAACGGTTCTCCGTAAAATACCGAACCGTTTAGTATGACCTGCACGGGACAATACGCTTTTATGTCCCGCGGTATTTATTTTCCAATAACTTTGCATTGGACTTGGACATGAACGTGCGTGCCTTTTAGGCAACAGGCCAACCACTACATGTCAATGTGCACTAGCCTCCGCTCACTCACAGTGACCAGCCTATCACACTTTGGCCAATTGGCTGCAGCCCATAGGCGCAGAAAAAAAAAAAAAACAAGCAGGCATGGCCAGGGACAGCGGAGAAATTGGGAAAAACTTATTTTTATTCACTGGTGTGGGAGCATTTTGGTTTTGCTGTTGAATACACCGGCGAGGGAGTGAAAACAGTTAACAGTTAACAGAACACAATCTTCCACCTCCCTAAACCCGCGATCTCACCTGCGTAAGATCCAGTTTTTACTAGGGGTGCTCCGATCGATCGGTGACCTGATCGGATCGGCCGATATGCATATGATCGGGATCGGTCAGAATTGTCATTAAAGCCGATCAAAAACGCTCTATTCTCGTGCGCATACACTGTCTATAGACCTTTTCGGGCCAGCCCCCCGGAAGTACCCCGTCCGCCATTGCGGGGTTGTGCTACAGAGCGACACTCTCACCGGCTCGCAGATTAACCAGTGTTTTTCTGTTTCTACAAATAGATATTTTTATAATGTCGAGTCGGTCGAGTGGGAATACACGTTCTGTCATAAACTGTGCCAACAATGGCGTGAAAATTCAACAATGGAAGAAGAAAGTATGAAATACACAAGCCTTTACTGCACGAAGACTGCCTTGTTTGCAGCCATACAGTTTGCACCGATTTCCTGGGCGCACCGACAACCAAGAAGTTAGGAAGACGTGGGTGAAAAATATCAACAGAAAGGACTTTGTTCCAAATGAATACAGCCGGGTGAGTTTTCGTTAACATTCAATCTCGTACTACTTATAGCCTCGCTGAGAGTCCCGGACGATTCTGGCTGAAAGAACAGCAGGATGACGCTACTGTAGCCCTCGGCACTAGCACAAGCCTATAAATGAATGAATGAATGAATGAATGACTTAGGAGAATGATTAAATAAATTAAATATAACATTAACACATAGCCTAATTTACCGCTAGCGTTAACGTTACAGTAGCATAATCTTTATGGCTTGTTGACGTTAGTTATAGCCAGCGTTGCAGCGTTCCACAGTTTTTAGTGTTTGATTATGGGAATAGATCATGCTATTTCCATAACCAATCATTAAAAACAGCGATAAACTACCTTCATCTGTAACTGGAGGCCACTGCCTAACATCATCAATCCAAGACATGTCTGCGTTATCCGTAACAGATGCTCCACGCTGCTGTGTTTGGGTTAGTTGGTGGAGCACCGCACACTCCAGTTACGTCTGGGCCACTAGGGGGCACATGTCCACAATTTTCAAGTCGAAAAGGTCTAAGACAGCAAGAAACAAAGGGAAATAAATACGATCGGTGATCGGTATCGGATCGGCCGATATTGATTTCAGTGATCGGTGATCGGCCCCAAAAACTCTGATCGGAGCACCCCTAGTTTACCAGTTGTGCGTCTTGGCGCAGCTAATGTGCTTTTTAAAATACTGCAGAATGAATCGTTGGATGCCCATTTAAAGATCACAAACAATTAACGTCCCTGTCCCTCCTCAACCACCAACAGTTTAAGACATATCGGAAATAAATTCCCGCATCCAACCTTTTCCAGCTTGACACCAGAGACAAAGATCTCCTTGGTTTCCTCCACAGCAGTCATCTGAATGAGAGCTGCCACAGCTGTATAGACTGACGTGTCTGGCCGTGACTATTCCCACATCCACCACAACTGCTGACCAGACATCCTCTGACCTCAAGAGAATAAAAATGTATGCAAGTAATACGGTGATGCGTAATCAAGAGGTAGAGCCATTTGTGCACATCCACATGTGACATGTGTGGACGCACATTTATTCAATTTGACGTGCTCTTTTACGCACCAACATGCGAGTTGTGCTTTTCGCAAACTCGGTATCTTGCGATCGCGGGTTTAGGGTAGCGGGTAGCAGGTGGTCTGAAACTGTACCGAATCCATACCGAAACTATGACACATAAATCGAGGTACGGATCGTACCGTGAGCCACCTGTACTGTTGCACCCCTAGTGTGCACATTAAATATCTTGAACTGGAAAACAAAGTGGCCGAGGGGAGGGAGGTCTGGGCTTCTGCTGAAGCTGCTGCCCCGGCGACCCGACTCCGGACCAAGCAGAAGTTAATGGATGGATGGATGGAAAACAAATCAGAGAAGGACTGAGTATATGGCACACCTGAACTGTAAGATGCAATGAAAAACCAGTATATTTCCTAAAACCTTAGAAAAGTTGAAATGCCCAAAGCCACCTGCTTGACAGGGAACTGAAGAAGCTTCTGAGATGAGTCGCTATGCCGTCTGGATCTTCGCTGGCTTTGCAGTAATAGTGTAAAAGTCTCTGGGGGGTATATGCGCGTTATTGTTGTGCTCGTGCTTTACACTTTACATGCATTGCCTAGTTTTGTTTTTTGTTTTTTTTCAACCCTGAGGAATAGTTTTTCAATAAAACCCTTGTTTTAATAAAACTGTTTTTCCATTACATGGTAATTCATCATAAGAGAAAAAAAAATAAGAATAAAAGATAAATGTCTTCCTTTAGCAGATTAGCATGACATGAATCTACAAACACAACATTAAAAAAAAGGGACTAGTTCCTGTCTGGAATTATCAGTCGACCACTGTTAATAGAAGTGGATAAATAAATAAATAAAGTATTAAAATGACATTAGGTTATTAATAACTATTGGATTATTATTATTATTTATTATTAACTGAAATTAAATGTGTCTGAATTTTAATCGTATGATTAAAATGACCATTTTGGTCATATTTCATATTTCATGGTTTCATCAATGAAACAATAATAATATTTGTTATATTATATCCCAAAAAGCATGTAAGTAGTTTATGTACTAACCTGGTCTGGTCTTGGTGCTGGTCGAAGGCCCTGAGTGTTTCACTTGATGAGTAGGACTTCTGAGTAGGGACCCGGAGGCCCTGGGAGCCGATAACACAGTCTTCACTGTCCCCTGATGAACCTAACACGAATTAATGTGCAAACACAGAGTTCAAATGTTAGTAGATCGCAATGTTTTAAGGAGTAATTAGGTCACAGACTTATATTTGTGTCTGAAAAATTCTCAGTTTATTACTTTTATCATTGGTAACCTGTAAAAAAAAAAAAAAAAAAAAAGCCATAGTGAGATATAATGTCCTGAAATAAAAAGGTTTAGGTAAGATGCAAAGGTAGCAAATCTTTTCTGTTCAACAAATGAAAGAGACTGCTGGAAATATAATGTGTATCTTAGTTAACAAAAAGAAAAAAAAAAAGAAGCTTTACTGAGTCTACAATTAAAAAATGCATACACAATCCATTTTCTTAAATGTGTAAAAATGTTAAAACTACATGCATCTCTTTTGAAATGTAGTTTGTATTTCACAGTGATGCAGACTGAAACACAAAATTTGGTATTGACATTAGCATACTGATTTTAATAAAAATGATGCTTAGTAAAACAAAATTCTGGAATGTTATAGGCTGTAATTACTAGTATATATAGGTTGCACACAGTGCAAATGCACCCTCGATTGTACTTGTGTGGTGCTTTAATCATGCTCATACAGCTCTGCCAGTCTATGCAGAGACTCATTTGGTCTCAGTGGTTCTTCCTACCACCTTCTCCAATATCTTTCCTGCATTTGTAGTAAATATTTTAGTATATCTAAAAGTTGCTCCGCATGTAGTTCAAAAAAATGAAAAAAAAAAACCAAACAAACAATATCTGCACTTTGTTTATTCATTTGAGCAAAACAAAATAAGTGATTTCCAGTGTGTTCACCGAAAAACTTGATTGTATTTACAACCCCCAATCAGACAAAGTTGGGATGATATGGAGAAAAAAATACATGCATAAGTGAAACATGGTTCCCAGCCAACCGCAAGCAGAAAGAGACGTGGGTTACATGTTATGCTAAAGGATGGAGCTGTTTTCCACCGTTACCAAGCCTACTACTAGCTTAAGTCTACTAAGCTTAAGTTAAAGACGCAGATAAAAAAATGTTGATGATAAAGTTCTGACTCAGTTATTTACAGAGGAAGTTTAGTGATGAATATTTTCTGGATCTTTATATTTTGCTGAGTGCTAATCAATCCATAACGCTGGGATCTCTGCACCCAGATGTCACATTTGTTGTAACATAACCGGTGCAAATTTGGACGGTCCTCTCATAGCAACATTCAAGAAAACATCTACACAACATGAGGTATACTTATAAGCTGGGCGTGAATACCTCTGGGGGATTTTTTCCTTTTTTTCCTATGAACAGCTATAATTAGCCAATTTTTGTAGTTTTCAAACAACATATAATAAAGTAGAGCTACTAATGTGAAAAAAAAAAAAAAAACAATAGAGCATTTCATCATTTTCTTTGTGGTTAATAATCATCCATATCTGCCTCCATCCATCTATCAAAATCCAAATGGCAGGTCAAATAAGGATGACATTGTGCAGCCAGCATCACCGGAGCCCACACAGGTGCAAGGCGAGGTTCACTTCAGCTCCAGCCACTTCACTGTACTCCTGCCTTGGCTGGAGGTTGTGTTAAGCCTGAGCTGCAAGATTAGAACAAGGGCGCAAATGTCTAGCTCTTAATGAGGATGGGTCAAATAAGGAGCTAATTTGTTCTGGCATCTGTGCTTTGGTTCCCCTTACACAGGAGAGGGTACACATTGATCCAGTGTTCATTAATGGGATGATAGCTAAAACTATGAAAAACTTTAATGACAAGATCAGGGAGCATGGAAAGTGTCAGTCAAATTTAAAATTTGCAGAAATTAAAAAAAAGGACATAAAACGGTACTGAAAGGGACATAGTAGTGCAGCACTGTGGAGGAAATCAAATGAGAAAAATATACCGGTACAGAGAGCTGTTGCTTCCGCACTGCCTACACCTTCTGCAAGAATTACCTGTCTTTCAAAATCCACCTAGCCCTGACTGAACGTCAGCAGCTCAATGGACTCAATCTTGGCAATATGTTGTTCTCAGAAAAAGCCTGCCAAAACATGTTGATGTTCATAGCAGAAAAAAAAAAATGTCAGCACACACTTGCGGAATGTTGTGAAGTCCTCAGATAAGTTCAGCATCCTAACTGATGAGAGAACATCCAATAAATCTGCCTATTTATTTACATCCACATCCCCTTCCAAAAATAAGGCCAATAATGATTTATTTTATTTTATTTTATCAAGCTTTGCTGAGCTGCAAACCAGAACAGGAGAGGCAATCTACAGTGTCACAGCAAATTCATAGGGATATTCTGGGGGCTCAGCTGCTTGGACTTGCTACAGATGGGGCCTCTGTCATGATGGAAAAGATACAGAGTGGTTGTTACTCAGATGCAAAAGAGGACCAATCCTGATTTTGTGAGGATACACAGCATGAACCACAAGCTGGAACTTGCTGTCCATGGCAGAGACAAGAAAATCACCCAAGCAACTCACTTTCAGCTTTTCATTGATTTTTTATATGAATTCAATCTGGTGCTTCAGGACTGCTTTACAAAAAAAAAAAAAAAACAAAAAGGAAAAAAAAAGTGGGATGTGTTTAAGACTTGCTGTGAGAGAGGACTGTGGGTTTTAAAGGAATATGCCTCAGCAGTTCCTGGCTACATCAGTGTGCAGATTTTCCCCTTCAAGACCATTAAAAAAACATCCAAAAACATACCTACATCAAAAACCCTGGATGAACTGTGAACTACAGTCTATGCTGAAAACATACTCTGCTGTATTTGTCTCCAGAGATGCTCAGGGCCATGAAAAGGCCAGATATGATCTTCGTAGATCCATCAAGAGAAGCCAACAGACAGGACAGACTGATGCTGGAAGAGTACTATAACAACTCTGATTCTGATTCCATGTGGCAGGATTCAGGATCTTAGTTTGGTTCTGTGTTTCTTTTGTGTTTTTTTTTGGATTTGTCTTAGTTCTCCTTTTTTCTTATGTTCCACGTCTCCTATTTTGTTTATTCCTGCTTTACTTTGAAAGTTTGTCTTTGCCTAGTTGCCTAGTGTCAATATACTGGTGATTTCTCAATATGCGTACTTGTGTTCTTGTGAAACATCATCAGTCTCAGCTGAAGTTCACTTTCAAATAATCAAGGCATGTACGGTACATGTACGTTCATATATGTACACTATAAATCTCAGGATGTTTTCTGGCTCTGCCTGTTTTATCGAGCATGTGTAGACTTGCATAGACTTAAGAAGACAAAGTATCCCAGAATGCATTTGCATCAATAAGCAGCAGTATGGCAGAGGAGAAAGGAATAACTGTCATTTTCGTAACAGAATGTAAGATTTTAAGTTTTAAGATGTTTTCATGAGTTTAATTCTCGTAACCTCAAATTTGAGGTTAACTGATCCAGATAGAACCTATTTGAAAAATTCCTCAGAAGTCCTCAGAAGTTTTTTCCTTTTTAACCTCCACCAAACTTTATAACAGAAGTGAAATGCAAAAGCATAAAACCCATTAAAATGACATAATGTAAAGTCATGGTTATATAAACTTTTGCCAGAAGAGTCCAATGGTCTGTTCTGAGTCGCATTAAATTGAACATGTTGATAAAAATGTGTTAGCCTGCTAGCTGAGCAGTGATGCTATCAAGTACGCTGCTGTTCCATTTGCAGAAAGTGAGCATCCTTTGGAGCTCACATTTAGCAAGTATGACTCAGGAGACGTACTTTCAAGTACACAACTCCAGACTTTGTGTACTTGGAATGCAGAAATAGCCATTGCCTTGTCTTTCCCTTCCTACATGGTGGCTGTAGCTCAGTTGGTAGAGCGGGTCGTCCAGTCTCTGGAAGGTTGGCGGTTTGATCCTAGCTCCAACTGTCCACATGCCCAAGTGTCCTTGGGCAAGACACTGAATCCTAACTTGCCTCCAATGGGCCTGGCAGCGCCTTGCATGGCAGCAGCCGCCCACTGGTGGATGAATGGGAGTGTGAATGGGTGAATGAGAGGCCATTGTAAAGCGATTTGGAGGCACCATGATGGTGTCTGGAAAGCGCTATATAAGTGCAGTCCATTTACCATTCCTTCACAAGGGTATGCCCTGTTTCCTGCCTCCCGCATTTGAGTCTACGCCAAGTGATTATTCTGAACTTTATTGGCATCTTTGAGTTGGGGTCTATTTAATATCAACTGGAAGTTTATTGAATCTGTGTTCAACATAGTAGCTAAATACATTTTCACCTTGTCTGGTTTTAACTGGAGGTTCTACCAGCTGACTGTCTCCTGAAGATCTTGGAGCCCAGCTTATATTTTACAAGGAGATCAGAAATGCATTCTGACCCGATACTGTTTATTACAGATTTTTTCCAAGGTTGAGCCACGAAGGAGAGAAAATATTGCATCTGAGTGATTGCAGAATGCAAATTATAATCTGATTATGTTCATAGTGTAGGAGAGTAACATAAATGTAGTGATTATTGTGATTTGCGATATCTAATCAATAACCCTAGGATCAATATTAGATTTTAGTGAGGCAGAAAAATCAGTAAGAAGTGGTTGAATGTTGATCTGGAAAATGCAAAGTAACTGTTCAGCTGTACTGTTATAAGCAGAGTCTGTGTGCTGCCGTGGAATGTAAACATGAGATAAGCAGAGTCTGTGTCCAGTGTTGGAAGTCAACAACAGCTATGTGTCAGGCTCCTTTAAATGCAGAAGACAAGAGGAGAGTGTATGACAAATATTGGTTCATTGAGGCGTTACCAATAAAAGTATTTATTTCCCTATTGACAAACCTAGAATGGATTTGGATAAAGAACAAAGAAAGAAGACACTCAGAACGGATTAACCAAAAACTTTCCAATTCTTGAGGATAATTTGGAGCCTTTTTGGATTTTACCCTAGCTCACTGCTAGCAAGGAGGAGGAGCCGTATACCAGAGTTTCCAGGAGCACCCACCCTGTCCTTGGAAGGACCGCACCTTATCACCTCGTTCCTCAGCAGCCTCGGAAAGCGCAAACTGGCCATTTGCCTACCCCAAACTGTCCTTGGATCAACACAGTTGAATCAATTCAAATGAATGAAATTGGAATTATAAGCCACAGCTCACCCCAAACCAACCTGAATCCATTCAAATTAATGACATTGGAATTACAAGCTACAGTACTTCCAATCAGCCTGGATTCCATGGAAATAATTGGGATTACAAGCCGCAGTACTTCCAACTAGCCTGGATTCCATTGAAATAATTGGAATTACAAGTCACGGCCTGGATCAACACAAAAGAACGGAGTTGCTAGCCGTAGCTTTATTGTGGAGTAGAATTAGACTTTGTTTTTCAATGTTTAATCAATGAAATGTTGTTGCTTAACCCTGCTAACCTGCTTAATATATATAAAATTAACACAAGACATTGTGGTTAATATTGAAACTGTCCTTACAATTATACAGATTTGGGTGTGCCTCTGCATTAACAACACAGGTTTCCAAAAAGTAACTTTAGCCTAATATTCTTAAAGATCCTTGGGGCTTACTGTCTAAGCCACTAAATCTAACTTAGTCGGTAACAGGAGCCTAGATCATGAGGAGAGCTGCAGATAACAAATGTGACCAATAGCTCGACTTTGAGCCACCAGGCTATTCTTCTTAGATCAGTTATTGGAGTAAGGAGGGTAGACATTTGGATGGAAGGTATGCAGTAAGAGCTAGGCAAATCTCCTCGTCACCATCTTAAATAAGTTGAGGAAATCTAGAGAGATAAACCCCCCTAGACCGCAACTTCGGTCCCACAGGATGGAGAGCTGGTCCCGGTGAAAGGCTCTGCTAGTCAGAGGCTAAAAGACCATTTTTTGCAAGACTGACCCAGTTTTTTCTTCCCTTGGTTTGGTCTGCTTTTCTTGTGTTCCTTGTGTTATTTTCCATTGCTGTTAAATTTACTTTCCTGTTTGGTTTTGTTCTGTTTTACTTTGTACATTCATCTCCCTGATTTTTTGCACTTGTGTCTCATTTGTCCTTTGGTTTATTTTAAGCCCTATGTTTTCTTCTGTTGGTTGCTGGTCTGTCTGTTCTGTCCTGTCATGTTCTGTCGAGTTTAGTCATGTCCTTTAAATCCCTTGTTTTGCTGCACTGGTTCCAACCTTTTTCACCTGTCCTGAGTTGCCGTCCTGACTTTTCTTTGGTTTCTCAAATGATTTACCATACTTTTGGAAATAAAGGTCTTATGTTTGAATCTCTCTTGGTGAAGATGATTTAATGGAAAGTCTGATGTTTTTCATTTTTACACCAAAAAAGTTGCAAATGCATTACACTTGTTCTGAGACATGAGATCAGGGGTTACACTTTTGACAAAGCTCATTTGTAATAAATAAGGGATATTGAATGATTCCTGTCACCATGAAAGTATTTGAAATTAAGCAAAAGGGATGACTTCATCTCATCCATGTGATTAATCACTTAGTCCACATTGTGCTTGAATGATAATTATTGGTATGCACTGAAACTTTATAAAGGAAATGCTATAGCACTAAAGAAAAGCACTATAGAAAATACATAATCGTAATACCATGAGTTATCAAGCTAAACAATGAAAAAATGACATTATAAAAATAAGCCTTTAAAAAATAAATAAATCATAAATTAGTTCTCTTTTACTTTAAATGCATTAATCAGCAAACAGTCACCTTTGTTTTTGCTGCAAGTGCTGCCAGTAGAATGGTTCCATGTCTGGTAATGGCAGTTTTACACTGCTACAATCTGGTTGATAAGCTGCCAACAACTAAATTTAATAAGATTACAACCATCTACATAAGCAGAGAAAAGTTGCTATATGATCAATCTGCGACAAAGATTTTTTGTGTATGTGCATGTGTATGTGCAAACATGAAAAATGTATGTGATTTTTATCGGCACAGTTAGTGATAATACTAGCCAACAGTGGAGCGACTGAGGTTTTCACAGAGGAAGAATGTGAATAAATAGTTTACTCCAGTCCTTTGTTTGATAATACTTTTTTTGAGCATACAGGGGTAATTCAATACTCATTTTTTTCTCTTCTTGTGTTCTTTGATCCCTTCCCCTTTATATCAGCCTGAAATATAACCGATAACATCCACTAAAACCACCTAAGCATAGAGCAGGTATGCCCAAACAACACAAGTGATGTAACTTTTGGGCTTCTTCAAAGATGGTTGCACCCTAGTGGTGAAAATGTGAAATACAACACAATTTTCCAGCCAAATTACCGTATTGGCCCAAATATAGGATGATATGAGGTTGTAGAAATCATATTCTCAAAAATGGGATTGTATAATAATCAAGGTCAAGACTTTTCTATTTTCATTACGCATCCGCCCCACAAGATGGGGCCGGGATGAGAGCGACAGCTCAGCGAGGCTGAAGACCTCTGTGAGTGATGGACTGTTGTCTATTCAGATACACATATAACAAGCTAAAGGACACTGTGCACTACTGTTTTATTACACTTTTGTATCGCAATTACCCTTTCCCGTCCCAGTCAAATGATTGCATATGAAGCAAGCTAGATTGAGTCAGTTTGCAGTTTCCAGCTCCTTTATTCGTTTTTTTAATTAGCAATTGGAATATAACAAACCATTTATTGCACTGATGTTTCATCTATGACACATTGCACTACTGTTTCGTTTCAATCTATAATTTAATTTAACAGTCTGACTTGTTAATGTTGTTCTTGAATAGCATTTGACTGATGGTAATGCAGTTTATTGTGCTATTATTACATCAATGATGTATTGCACTACTGTTTTTGTTGCAGTCTAGAATTTGTTTCTTACAGGCTGAATTGTTAATATTGTTCTTGAAATTGAATAGAACTTGACTTTGATGATGGTTATGCAGTTATTAACACCATTGATGCAGTTATTTAACTACATGGTTGTGCTTATTCACTGAGTCATAGTCTCAGATGTTAAGAGATTACAGTTTATTAAATAGTACTATAACTTGATCTTAAATATCAATATGGAAACCTGACATGTACCTGTACCATAAGTATGGTACCATACTTCCTAAAAAAAGATGAAATCAATAAAATGTTTCACAATACAGTAGAAAATTATCTCCGTGTGAATTTTTTTTATAATTATTGTACAATAAAAAAGTAGTTTATGAATACCTTTTTGTCAACATATTTTTAAGAAATTTGAAAAATATGAGTCATTTTATAATCTGAGTCATCCTATACATACGGCCAACAAGGTACTTGCATTTTGGGTTAAATTATACAAGCACATCTCACCATACATCAAAAGGAACCAAAATACACTGACATTATTCAGTGCCTTACCCAACTTTAAGCTACTCAGACTAACAAGACATTGTGAGATATTGTGCTCTAAATAAAAAGCCAAGAGTAATAAGCAGAAACACTACAATATAATTTTTAAGTTAAAATTAACATCAGCAAAGGCTCAAAAGTCACACACAATGCCATACCAACATCCCTAAAAAACAGTCTGTCATACAGCTTTTACATTGTACAAAATAAAATTCAGTGTCCATAGGAGCAGGTGCAACTTAACTGAATGATGCATGTATAAAATGAGTTTAGAAAAAGTCAGTGAGAAATATTTAAGAATATGGCAAGAAGCTGCAGTTACAAAAAGGTCAACAAGTTATTTTTTTTTTAACAAAAGGACACCTCAATTATGTTCATGTACAAGGATGGTGCATTTTCATGTGCCAATTTAACAACAGGGTCTTTGAATGCAGACCCAGCAGCCCTGAGAATTAATGGAAATAATTAATGGAATGATGCACGATAACCACTAAGTGACCAAATGTGCACTGCTGGACACAGTAAAACAGAAAATGTCACTGCTTCTGGTAAATCATGTGACAGCAATAGAAGATGCTCAGGACAGTGACAGTCTTCCTCCAGGAGGCCAAGTCCAAACAAGCAATATTTGTTATTATTTATGTGTCCCAAGAGCCAGTTCTGGAAGCTGAAGGTCAGCACACCAAAGCCCCAGCCTTTGGCTGCTGTCCTTGGCACAATGCACCTGGCCCACATGGCCCCCGTCCTGCAAGTGGTGAGCTCTCAGGAGGGCGAGTCCATGTTGCTTGTTCACACTTGACCCCGGCTGGGCCCCATGGGTAAAGGCCTGGTCATCAGGTGCTTGCCTATAAGCTCCTCCCCCAGGCCTGGCTCCAGGGTGGGATCTGGGGACCCACGTTCATGTGAGTGCAATGCGGCTCCGTGATTTTTTTCTGGGCAGGTGGTAATAGGTGGCAGTAACGTGTTGCATTTTTGGCTTTTTGTGGACACAACCACTTCTGGTTGTGTCATTCATTTTATGTCATTTTCCACCTTCAATCAACCATGGTGTAGTACTGCGGTCCTGTGGAGTGTAAACCACATCGCTCAAAACAAAGAAGCTTCACATGTATCCCTTCATGGCTGACGTGATGTGGATAAAGTGGATGAACAATCTCTCTGCGCAAAGAATAGATTTGGTGTTAGAAGAAGAACAAAACGGGGAAGAATGTCAACATGCTGAACCTCACAAGAAATTCCAGACTGTGATACCATCATTTAGACAAGGAAATGATCAGCACTGATGGTCGACTGTTCCAATGGTGATTCTGTCTACTTTGCCTGTAGTAACAGATAAGTCACTTGCACAGGGAAAAGATCAGGAATGCACAGATGTGCAAAGACGCGGTTGAGTGTGAGTGCTGCTCCCTTACATGACATGCTTCATGGTACTTGGGTAGTCTCTGTTGAGGTAGTGCAGGTATCTGGTAAGGATGCCCCCTGGACGCCTCCCTGGGGAGGTGTTTTGTGCATGTCCAACTGAGAGAAGACTGCAAGACTGACCCAGGGCACACTGGAGAGATCCTATCTCCCAGCTGGACTGGGAACACCTTGGCCAGGAAGAGCAGGGATGTCAACAGGAAATTGGGAAAAACTCTGAAGTGGTTCACGAAGTTGGGGGGGGGGAATTTGAGTTTTGAGCACTCTCAGGGTGCTTTAGGAGGCATTCTGAGAACAGGATTGTATATTTAGGAAGCATCAAGTAAAGAACATCAAGTTGTCCATATTGTTACTTTAAATGCCACATAATCAGATTCAACATCATATTTAATAGCCAAAACAACAATAAAGCAGACTCATATATTCATCAAATAGAGCCTTGGAGCTCTATTTGATGATTTGACCTGTTAAAAAACAGAAGTGACTGTAATGTAGGCCATGACAGATTTTATCTCAAAAATGACCCCCAGGATGGAAAAAAACTTGGAAATCCACGGATTCGTGAAAAATTGACATCCCTTGAAGAGGGAGGTCTGGGCCCCTCTAGTTAAGCTGCTGCCCTTCCCCAACCAACAATTTGGATAAGTATTAGTTTATGTGTGGATTTTGTGTGTGCACACATGCATGTTTCACCATGGTCTTATTATCCTTCTTGACATTACATAGTGACTTCACACTATACAGTATGCACTATAAAGACCAGGAAAGCTGCAGGACCAGACAGCATCAACCCCAGACAGCTCAGGGACTGTGCTGACCAGCTCTGTGAGGTGGTCATGTACATCTTCAACCTGAGCCTCAGTCTGGAGAAGGTCCCTGTTCTGTGGAAGACCAGTGCAGTACCTAAAACTGTGCACACAAAGGAGTCAAATGGTCCATGGTCAGGACCTAATGTCCTGACCATGGACAGGCTGATCCTCAACCACCTTTGCTTTGTGGTGAGCACAGCAATAGACCTGGTGCAGCCTCTCGGGGCAAACATGGGGGGGATGATGCTGTCATCTGCCTGCTACAGCGGGCACTGACACCCCTGGAGACTACCGGAAGCACTGTGAGAGGCATATGTTTGACTTCTCAAGTGCTTCAACATCATTCAGCAGGCACTTCTGCGAGGAAAGCTGGAGGGGGTAGGAGTGGACTACCTCACCAACAGCCTACAGTATGTGAGGCGGAGTAACTGTGTGTCTGTGGTGGTCTGCAGCACCGGGGCCCGTCAGGTAGTGGTACTCTCTCAGCTCCTCTTCACACTGTATACTTCAGACTTCACATTCAACACCAGCAACTGTAATTTACAGAGGTTCTCTGATGACTCAGCCATTGCTGACTGTGTGCCTGAGTGGAAAGAGCTTGAGTACAGGTACTTACACACCAGTAAGATGAAGGAAATGATTGACTTCCAGAGGAGGAGACTCCTCACACACTGGCAAACATCCAGGGCGATGACATTGAGATGGTGGATGGCTATCAGTACTTGGGTGTTCACCTTCAACAATACACTGGACTGGTCCCACAACACTGGTGCATTGGACAAGAAGGGCCAAAGTTGCCTCCACCTTCTGAGGAGTGTGAGGTCTTTTAGAGTGTGCACACCTCTACTAAGGACTTTCTCTGACTCTGTGGTAGCCTCAGCTATCCACTGCACTGTCATCTTCTAGGGAGCGGGCAGCTCCTACCAGGACAGGAAGAGACTGAACAAGCTTGTCAGGAGGCTCAGCTCTGTCCTGGGCTGCCTGCTGGCCTCTGTGGAGGAGGTGAGTGAGAGGAGGATGTTAGCCAAGCTGACATCCATTATGGACAATCCCTCTTAGCCACTGCATCAGACAGTTGAGGTTCTGAGCAGCTCCTTCAGTGGCAGATGGATATTTTGTTAAATTTATTCTATTATTGTTATTGCTTAATTAAGTTTGTTTTCTACTTTGTTTTCATTCTTTCATATAGTCTTTAAAGCTGCTTTGACAAGTGAATTTCCCCACTTTGGGATCAATAAAGTTTGATCTTACCTTGAATTTATATTTATCTGTTGGTCTTTAAAGGTATTACCCAGCATAAGCATAAAAGAGAATAAATATTCACAAAATTGGTGTCTAGCATCAGAGACACGTTTCCTTCTGTTGATGCAGCACAAATACTTTTATTTTTATGTTGACATATCAGTTAAAATTTATTTTCAAGGAATATCTGCTTAGAAGCAATACCGTGGCTTGGTTGTTAACACTGTTGACTCACAGCAAGAAGGTCCCTGGCCCAGCAGGGGCCTTTCAGTGTGGGGTTTGCATGTTCTCATATGCTTGCGTGGGTTTTTTCAAGGTACTCCAGCTCCCTTCCACAGTCCAAAAACATGCATATCTGGTTATCCCAGTAGGAATTAGTGTGAGTGTGTATGGTTGTTTGTCTACACAGTGCCCTCCTACGGAATGGCAACCTGCTCAGGGTGTACCCCTGCCTTTTGCCCAAAGAAGCCTAGGATAGTCTCAAGCAGATCCCCATGACCCTGCACAGGAACAAGTGGGTATAGATAATGGATAGATGGAATATTTGCTTACTTGTAGGAAGCGTCATCAAGCTCCTGTGGTCTCTTGCCCCTGCATTGCTGCTGGCTTCCAGTCAGAGCAAATCAACCTGGTGAAGTTCACCTGTGTATTCTCCATTTAAGCAAACTCCAGTGTCAGTTACCTTATCAGATCATCTACTTGTTAATCTGCACTTGATTTTTAAATAAACCTCTTGATCCATTCCTTAGTTTTTGTGTTTTCTAGGGTTTCCATGATAACCCGCAAAGTGGGTGACTTAACATCCATCCGTCCATTATCTATGCCCGCTTAGTCCTGTGCAGGATCTGCTGTAAGCCTATCTTGGCTGTCTTCGGGCGAAAGGCAGGGGTACACCCTGGACAGGTCGCCAGTCCATCGCAGGGCCACATGTAGACAAACAACCACACACACTCACAATCACTACTACGTGCAATTTAGAACCACCAATTAACCTGACATGCATGTCTTTGGACTGTGGGAGGAAGCCGGAGTACCTAAAGGAAACCCAAGCAAGCACGGGGAGAATATGCAAACTCCACACAGAAAGGCCCCTGCTGAGGTTGGAACCAGGAACCTTCTTGCTGTGAGTTAAAAGTGCTAACCACCAAGCCACCGTGCAGCCCGGTGACTAAACAAGCAAATAAAAAAATAAATAGAAGTGACTTAACCTCCATGTTAAAACTTACCTATAACAGGTTTAAGCTAACACACAGGAAAGGGGATCATTTTTTTTTCATTTGTTGAGTATGAATAAATGAAATAAAACCGGGCCATTAAACATGTTAAATGGCTTGCAGGACAGTCAGCAAGGCAACTGGTGACAGGTTAGGGTTGCAGGACTGGGCATAAAAGAAGAATACACCAAAGGGCTTCTCTTTTCAATAAAGGAAGAGTAAATGTTTATGACTTGTGTCAAGCATTGTCAGAGGATCACCAATCAGTTCAAAATAACTTCTCAATGCAAAATTGAAAAGAATTTATGTTCTCATCTCTGATGAATAATATTGGTCAACGTCATCATGTTACAAAAGACCTTTTAAATATCAGAAATATAAACTAAAATTTTTTACTCAAGAAGGATACCTTATGTCAGCGCTAAACAGAAACCATGCAGTGGAAGCTCATTTCAGACAGAGAGAGACAGCGGACATGTTTTCAGATGAGTCTATGAATAATTGAGAAAATCAAATTCAGAATATAAAACTCCTACAAGGGAACAAAACTAAAGTACTGGTTCAGATACCAGTGGGTTGGTGGAGTGGTGGTGCAGAGGGAACCTGGATCAAAATCCAAACTC
Organism: Hirundichthys speculiger; assembly: GCA_018398805.1. Lineage (NCBI taxonomy): Eukaryota > Metazoa > Chordata > Actinopteri > Beloniformes > Exocoetidae > Hirundichthys > Hirundichthys speculiger. The sequence goes on from JAGFBZ010000863.1 coordinate 1,395,633, forward strand.
AAGAAACAGAGGCCTTCAGCAAATATATCAATCCACTGGACAGAAATATCAAGTTCACTTTAGATCATGCACAAAATACCAAGATGTTCAAGGTACAAATAATTATTTTTTTTGTATGTGGCAGGAGTGTCTAAGTAAATTAGAAGAATCTTCTCAAAACAAAACATTCCAGCGCTTGTCGAATCAAACAATACCCTCAAAACAAAACCTGTTTAACCCTACAGATAAAACACACCAACAGAATTTAAGCAGCTACACAGTTCAGTATAGGGCAGACAGCACGGATCATAACAGAGGAGAAACCTTCATCATTGATGTTTCCTTTCCAGATGTGCAAACTGCTCATACCATACACACTAATACACTCCCATACTATCCAAGGTGCAGGCTTTTGATCTGAGAGCTGATAACAACCCAGATAGCTCCCCTCCTCTTTGGTCTGGAGGATACAGCATCTATGGTTTCCAAAAATATTTTCAAATTTTGATGTTTCTGACCACAGGGTTGTTTAACAATTTGCCTTAGTTCATTTTAAATGAGCCCAGAGAAGGGAATGGTGTTTTTAGATCCTTTCAAGATATAGCTTTTTTTTGCATGTCAAAGCTTTAAACCTGCATTTGTTAACAGCACGGCAAACTGTATTCTCAGACACTGATTTCCAGAACTATTCCTGAGCCCAGTGCTTTCCTTAGCAGATTGTTGCCTGTGCAGTCTGAGGGTCCAAAGATCATGGGGATCCAATACTGATCCTGCATCTTGTCTCATGTGCTGAGATTGCTCCAGATTTTCAGGATCTTATCATGATATTATTTACTGTAGTTAATCAGATCGTCAAATGTTTCAGAATTATGAGCTGGACTATATATAGTGACTTTTTTTTTTTTGCACTGGTAGCTGCTGTAATAATTTCAATTTAGTCTTTAAAATAAGTTTTTTCAACCTCTGCAGTTGTGAGTTCAGAATGATTAAAATAAGGAATGCTTAGACACTAGTTTTTATATCTTCTTTTAGTATGATAAATGAATCTAAATACCAATTAATCCTATTTGTTGGAGAAGGCACAGAATGTCTGAAACTAAATGAAGGTTAATAATTGTAATTATTATATTAACTGTGACAACAAAACAACTTGGACGAATTAGCTTTTTTTAATATAGCAACAAGCATGGATACAATACAACCTATAATAAAGAAACGAATGGCTAAGAAAATTATGAATGATGGATGATTGGCCAAATGTAATTTTTGCTGAGGGGGCTTGCAAGTGTAGCACCTGATTAATGAGCTAGTATTTCTCATTTAAAAGTTAAATTAGCCACATAACATGTTTCAGTACAGTTTGTGAAAAGCATCTCAGAATTCATTATTCCAAGTATACTTCTCTCAGGAAAGTTATCTAACAGCATTGGATTGGGCAGGAAGTGTGAGGGAATCATAGCCAGACTATCAAAGTACAGACAACATGCATATGTTGCATTTCTGAGAAGCTAAGTTAACATACCAAGTTGAGGATGTAACAAGAACGACTGCAGGTGCCACTGGAAAATGTGTTAATTAAAAACAACCAGAATATATTAATTCCAACATTTCAGTCCAATAAATGATATGCTAATGCAAAATGAATGACTGAATCACTGACTGTCCTAATGAATGATAAAATACATTTTAAAAAGTCAGAAAATGAAAAAAAATATATGAAATAACTGTGCCTTTCAGTTGTCTTACCCGTGTTCTGTCCCTCTTTATCCTTCCGGCTCTTGGTAAGTGAGCAGTATGGACGTCGCTCTTTCACTTCCATAATGCTTCTGCTAGTGCTGCTGGTAAACATACAGGCATGCTGTTGTTCAGCTGCAAAGACACAATGGGAAACAAGTAGAGAGAAAGACAGAATGATAAGGAACTAAGAAGGAATGAAAAAAAAAAACTGAGACAGAATGAGTGTGAGAGTCAGACAAATGGAGTAAGGTGTTAATGGAAGTATGAACAAAACATTTAGTAGGGACAAAAAAAGGTATAGTCAGTGACCAAGGCCTCATCTTAAGCCCTTTTTGTACAGTGGTCAATTCATATTCCACCAAAAAAAGACTAGCTGAGCCATCACTGTTCACTTTTGGTAAGTCTAAGTAGAGCTAGACTATGTGCAGCATTAGTGTGTGGGTACACACAGCACAGCGAGTCAATGTCAGGAAAGCAGCAGAGCAACAGCAGTGAGTCATAGTGGTATGTCTTGCAGTGCTGGTTTACCTTTTCATGCACACAGCAGTTTGGATCTGTTGTCTTTTGCAAACTCAAAGGCATAGAAGTGGCCCATCAATTTTGACTCCAGTCACTCGCATCTTTGCATTTTTATTTATTTATTTATTTTTTGTGATATGCACTTGTATGATCTGCACTATAATCTTTACAAACATTAACTAACACTGTGTGCTCAGTTGGTGTATTTACACCCAGTGGTCAACATGAATCCTGAAGAGGCACATACTGTGAACCCTGCACATCACTTTGGTTGATATGTAGAGAAACAAATACAGTAATTTGCGAAAGTTAGTGCACTCGCTTTCAATTCCAGGTTTTCTTATGTAAAAACATCATAAAAAAATATAATACAAGTGGGTATCATTGGGGTCCAAGCAGATTCGTAGTAAAAGCAATCTCTGAACAGCTTCAGTCAGCCCTTTAGGTATTGCAAAAAAAAAAAAAAAAAAAAAATACTTCTATGAGTATGTGAAGAAAAACATATCATGATAAGATTGTGTGAAGCTGTGACAGAGGGGGGGACAAGGACTGCCTGTAGTGGTCAGACAGCTTTAAAAATTGTCAACTTAATCTGAGACACTGATCCTTAAATCCCCTACTCTCTGGACTTGCATGTGTGTGTGTGTGTGTGCGTGCGCACACTTTTATAAATACATTTACTTGTATGTCTAATTTGTAATGCACCTTGTTGCCTGTAATTTAGAATTTGTGGATTCTGTTCAAATAAGTTTTTTTTTTTCAATCTTGTAACTTTCAAAATGAATATGTTGTATTGGCTTGTGCTTGATGACCACAGGACATGAAGAATATCAGCAGTACCCTGAAACAGATTTCAGTCAGGATTCACTTCTTGTTTATATCCGTTCAGTATACTATAAAATGCATAATATGTCTTATAAATAGGTTGAATTATGTATTAGGTAAAAGGCAACACAGAGCCACTTTAGAGCCATGTGCTTATGAGGTACATAATATTCATTTATTAACTACTGATCTACATTGGGCTCAATAATCACAGTATGTCATGTCTTGAGCAAAGCCCATTTTGGCTTGAGGCCCCTAAATGATTCAGAGGGACAGGAGGTGATATACATAATTATTCTTGAGGAGCTGTTGTGAAGCATTCTGTCTCTTTATACAAATGGGAGTTAATACTGACAGGGGTGGTAAGAACACAAGATAGTCACTGACCGTATCTGGTTCATTACTATATTTGAGGAATTTGCATTAAGAAACCATTTTTAAGCAAACCTGCAAACTTTGTTTCAAAAACAATAACCATTTCTATCCTCGGGGTTCTTCTCTCAGGAGCAGAAGGACATTGTGTGTACATCACAGAAATACAGACCAAACAAAAAATGAGGCAGTAACAAAGATAAAGGATAGTCTACAATTAATCCTACATCATAATTGCTTCAACATTCAGTTTAAAATTAAACTCTTTTGGAGAGGAGATTCAACCATATTATCAGGAAGCAGTTTGACGTGTTGCTAATAAATGTTATTAATTCAAATACAAGGTGCCACAAGTGTTTGTACACCTTGCATTAGTCTGACATCTCCCTCAACAAATAAATAACAAAACTGTGGATATTGTCTCTGCCAATTACTAAATAAATGTGAAGTAAATGATTACTCACATATTTGACGAATATTTACTTAAACAATTACCGTATTGGCCCGAATATAGGACAATATTTTATCCTGGAAATCATATTCTCAAAAATGGGGGTCGTCTTATAATCGAGGACTAGACTTTTCTATTGTAATTATACATCTGTACCACTAGATGGAGCCCGCACCTAGGTAACCAGTGAGAATGGAGGAACCACACAGCCAACTCGAGCAAAGGGCTTTGAAAGTTTTGTTGGAGTCCAGAATTAGTTTTTTACAGACTGAATTATTTATGTTGTTCTTGAATAAAACTCGACTTCAATAGTTATGCAGTTATTGAACTACATGGTTGTAGCTTATTCAGAGTCATTCTCAGATTTGAAGAGAACACAGTTTATTATATAGTACCATACCTTGATCTTAAATAACATGGAAATCTGACACTCAAGTATGGTACCACACTTCCTAAAAAGGATGAGATCATTAAAATGTTTAACAATACAGTAGAATGTTATCTCTGTGGTAGTTTTTTTCATAGTAATTGTACAATAAAAAAATGTTTTATGAATGAATTATTTTATGAATTGCCTTCATCTTATTTTTATTTTCCCAAAATGATATTTGAAAAATAGGGGTCGTCTTATAATCAGTGTTGTCCTATATTCGGGCCAATAAAGTATGTGAACATAATAAAAATAAACCAATAAAAAAGTTGTGAATGTTCATTTAAGTTGAGGAATTTTGCATGTTATCCTACTATTAACTATTATGTTATTTTTAATTATGTTACTATTATTATCAGTCATTAGGCTCACTATACTGAATCAGCATTGACCTCCAAAAAACCCAGTATTAGTAGACTACTGATACTCTATTGTAGTAGAAGGCATGCATGGCTCAACAGAGACTCTCTCATGCTCTCAGTGCTAAAAAGAAACCAAGAGTTGTTCTTGTTGTCCTCCATTAATGATGTATAATAAGTAGGGCTATCAAAGTTAACGCGTGATTAACGCAAAATAATTTTAACGCAACTAATTTTTTTAACGCGTGATTAACGCGAGCCTTAGCCTGGCCGTTGATGTACAATAGTAGAGAGGAGAGTAGGTTTAATGAGCCTCAGGCCCCGCCATAGTTGTAGCCCTGTAGTCCTCCGTAGTCCTGTCAAAACAGGAAGCCATGCACTGACGTCGATGGCCATGCCGCAGACAGACAGACGTAAACATAACCTCCGTGAGCAGTAGCTGGGATAAAAATGGATACTTAGATACTATTTTGAATGGTAAGTTTCAGCTTCAAAACCTTGCCTGATGGCTAACTCCACAAGATAAATGTTGTTTGTGTTTGCTGTCGATGTGAATTTGGTTACCACCGGAGTCCCGACTACTGAAATATCACTTGTCGGCTAATGAGAGCGCTGATGCAGAGAGCCCCCCCCCCCCTGTTTGAAGCAAACCGCGAAAATATTTTGTATGAAGAACATAGGCAAGCATTTGTGTAATCTCATATTAGGCAAGGCAACTTTATTTGTAGAGCACAATTCGTACACAAGGCAATTCAAAGTGCTTTACAGATGCATAAAATCACAAGAAGGCAAATAGAATCATTCCATACAAGCATAAAAATAATCAATAATAAATAAAATTAATTAAAAAAAAATTAATTAATTAAATGAAAAATGAAGAGTGCAGATAAAATCCTTCCAGTCATCATCTTCACATCTAAACAGAACTGTTTTCAGTCTTGATCTGAACATTGTCAGAGTTTAGGTCTGTCTCACATCTTCTGGAAGACTGTTCCAGATTTTAGGAGCATAAAACTGAAATTCATCTTCACCTTGTTTAGTCCTGACTCCGGACACCAGCAGGAGACCACTACCTGAGGTTCTCAGAGTCCAGGTTGGTTCATATGGCTCTAACATGTCAGAGATGGACTTTGGGGCCATGAAGAGACTTGAACACAAGTAGAGCTGTTTTAAAGTCTATTCTCTGAGTGGCAGGAAGCCAGAGACCTCAGGACTGGACTAATATGGTCATATTTCCTGGTTCTAGTCAGGACTCGTATTAATAAGAGTAATGCAACTTGAAAAAGATCTGTATAAGGTAGATTTAGAACAGATAAAAATATGCGATTAATTTGCGATTAATCATGATTAACTATTGACAGTCATGCGATTAATCTGATTAATTATTTTGAGAAATTGACAGCCCTAATAATAAGCAGTCCTACCATTGCAAAGAGGTTCTTTATATGTTTTTAGACTCTTTTCATTTACAGTTTTCTTGAAGTCTTCTTTAAGTATGCATCTGTGACATAAATCTTTGAATAAAGATTAGGTCACTGCCCATTGCTATAATGGCACACCAGTGACAAAGAATAATGGACCTGATGGGCATGATAAATTTACTTAAAGGTTTCCTACCACAACAAACTGTTTAATACTTTTTTTTTGTTTTTTAATGACCATAGCTCTGTTCAAGTTGCACTTGCATGCTTAACTTCAAATGCTCTTCTACCCCTGTAGTCTATATCAGCCTGTGATAAAGAGGGAGCGTCACAGTGCTGTTAACCAATCAGAGGTGAGATGCATATCATTAATATCCAAAAGAATCCTCTCGTACTATCCCCCCCCTCGTTTTCACCCAACTAAAACAGCTTAAAACAAGACAACCATAGCATATTTTTCGTTAAAACCAACTATCTGGGCATTATTTCAAAGTAGAGACCACTGCAAAATTAATGAAAATACGATGTAATGGCACCTTTGAATCATTGTCTGATTAAAATGTTTTATAATGAAATGTCCTTCCACATAATGTGTAGTATATTCAAATACAAGTAAGTTCAAAGGTTATGAAAAAAAAAAATGAGATAAGACACAGTTGTGAAGTAATACTGGAGAAAAAAGGGAGTCAGCTTGTATACTTTTGAGAAAAACTGTTTGAGTCAAATATAGAGTTAAAGGAAATATTACAGCTATCATGTTTTTTGTGATCTTGTTCTCCACTGAGAACCACACATTCAAAAAGCTGCAAGGCTGGATTTAAAGCTGATTAATAAACTGTGGTACACATCCATTAATGCCTCATTTGGTTTAAATGTTTTTGTTTTGGAACACTTAGTTGAATTATTGACAATAATCATTTTTCATGAGAGCTCTGTGATTGCCAATTATTTTAATAAAATCATATTTCTGAACGGACACTGTACATAAAGAAGCTGGAGCATTTTCTAAAACTGTAATATAGTGGAGTCATATGCTGCCACTGGTTGTTAATAAAGCACTATTTTTTTATGTTCAGTGAATTGAGAGTATACAACAGAACAATCTTTTTTTTCTTAATGCCTTCTGTCTCCCTCGATATTTTGTTCATATAATAAGAAGGGCTGGGCAAGAGAGCACATTATTATTGCATGAACTCATTAATTTATTAACACCGACATTTATTTTATAACGCATTAATGCACGTTGCTCACATGTTTTCGTTTTGAAAACTCTGTTACTGGCTGCTGCAAAACCGGAAGCGAACTGGCGGAAAAAAAATGCGGGAAAGCTGAAACAGACATGGAGAGAGGTAAAGTTACAGAACTTTCACATGGACATTTTCATTTTAAAGTTCTCCCAGACGGCAGATTCCACACAAACAAGGTAATTTGTAACCACTGACAAGTTGAACTCCCCGTTAAACGTTTCTGCTGTTACCTCAAAACTTGTCCTGTTTTAATGTTATGATTGAGGCTCAGGATATTGTTGCTCGACTTTTTTTTTTTCTTCATAAAAAAACAAGATAACATCAATGCCCTGGCAGTGACAATAAGCTTTATTTGTTTATTTTTTTACATTTATTAACACTAAATATGTGTTACTGACAAGTGCTGATGTTAAGTGTTTGGACAACAAATGTTATGGCACTTTAGTTCATATGGCAGGAGAACATTAAAATAAAAGTGCACTTTACACTACTTTTGAATTTATTATTTGATTTTGTGTTTGCAATGTGATTAATTGTGATTAATCAGAAAAATCATGCAATTATTCACAATTAAAAATTTTATTCATTAACCAGCTCCATATATAAGTTTTTTCCATCCATTGTCATCCATTGTGAGGGAATATATAAAACTTCTAAATTTCTCTCAAACTGATTCAGTTACTACCACTATTAGGAAAATGAACACTGAAGTATCCTCCTCAGTAAAAGATTTGATTACTTCCAACAGCCATGCAGCGGTTGCCACCAATTTAAAAATCTTCTCTTTGTTAAGGAGGCTTGAGTTCTTAAAATTAACTTGCTATTCAGTTTTGAAATAGAAGCTGATAGCTTTATCAAGGATTGATCAGTGCAGTCTGTGTCCAATATGTACAGCCTCCCTTGTCACAGCCCAAGTGCCATTTGTTTCCCATGTCATTCACCATACCTCTCCTCATGGCTGGATAATAGAACACACTATATTATATTATGGGTTATTGCCCACATTTTTTCCACATATTCATAAGTGGGTTATTGCCAAGCACCAACATACCCATTTCCGGGTTGAGTCAGACCAGTAAGTAGGTTTTATTGCAGTTCCTCGAATTGCCATTTGCAAAACAAAGGGAAATTCGCTTGACCCTCATGTTAAAATGCCGAACATTTTGCCAACAACCTGGTCCACATGATGAACCGGGCTCTGGGACGGTCGGCTCCATCGCTCACAGGACTGAAGGAGCTCAGTCTTCCCAGAAGAGACGGTTTGGTTCATCTGTGTTTCCTCCTCTGACCTGGAGATATCTCACTTGATTCATCATTATGGAGATATACTGGTTTTAATGGCTGTTAACTGGTTTGAACGGCTATTAACTGGAGTTAGCACTCGGACTACAGGACCGGGACAGAACACCGCAGCTCCTCAAGTACACCAGACTGGACTGTACTGAAACCTGAATTTCCCGCTTGGGGGAATTTGAATTTGAAACAGAAAGACCACAGTTTAACCTTTGTCTTGTGTCACTGCAGTGTTTCGCTACTTTTTTGCGGTGTTTAAACATATTTTAAACACATTATTTAGGCTCGGGGGGGCTCCGGCTCCAGTTCATGAATTTTGATTGTCGCCGGGGGGCGCTGGTCCCCATTAGCCGTGAAAAATAAGGGATCACTGTAGTTTTGGCACAACCCTTGTAATGACAATATTTGGCAAGATTTGATCAAAATGAATCTAAAACGTTTGCTAGTTGCTAAGCTGAATTGTAGGTTCTGTACGTCGTGTCAATAGCATCCCCTCTCTTAAAAGTTGGAGAAATGTTCAGCTTTTCCCACTTCAAGGCATGTTTCATCCAATCAGCTTGCAGCTCCACAGGTACAGCTAGCCATTGAAATTGTCTGCAGGGGTGGGACTGAGTCAAAGCACATCTTATTTGTGCAGTAATTTGATTGGTAGTTTTTGGTATGATGAAGGAACGTCAGAAGCACCCCCTCTAAAGCATTGATGCAACTTTGTTACAACTCTGCTGTGTGAGTCCATCGTGTGGGTGATGTTACAAACAGTTTGTCCATTAATTATACATAGTTACACTATATTGCCAAAAGTATTTGCTCACCTGGCTTGACTCACATATGAGCTTTAGTGACATCCCATTCCTAATCAATATGATGTTGGTCCACTCTTTGCAGCTGGAACAGCTTCAACTCTTCTGGGAAGGCTTTCTACAAGGTTTAGGAGTGTGTTTATGGGGATTTTTGACCATTCTTCCAGAAGTGCATTTGTGACGTCTGTAGGGGTACTCGTGTGACTTTATTAATATTTTAATAATTACCTAGGGTGCCACCGGCTTTTGTTAAAAAGACGGAAAACTTAAAAGAACAAATGAGTCACAATTTATAGTGGGTTCTTGAACGAGTTGGATTGGCCGTGGAAAATCAGTCATCAGAGTCGCTAATACGTTGTACAACATTTATTTAGACAGAGACAAGAACACAAAACATATAAGACATTCATATATATATATATATCTAAACAGGCACATCAACATCGCGAATTCTTCATATTTGGCTATAGCGCATGACAGGAAATGACGATAGAGGAAAGGAAGGAACGAAAATCATAACAAAAAAAGATGGCGGGTACGAACGGGTTGCTACCAGCTAATCTGTTATCAAAGTGAACAAATTAATAAAGAGGGGCAATTCTCGAACTAATTAGCTGCCGAATAATGGGGAAGTGTGGTCCGGACGTGGTCCGTGACGCACGGACCGGTCGGAACCGTCAACACTGGGAGACCACCAAATCTGATTCTCTGTCAGCCTTACCCTGGGCGAGTCTGGCGGCTTACTGTCGTAGGCGCATCGGTTTTGGCACGGTTCGCAGTGGTGTCCTCCGGAAACCGTGTCTGGTCGATGGCTCTCTTTGAAAGTCCCTGGAGTCAGGTCTCCGGACGTAGCGCGTGACTCGGCGGGTCGTACCGCTTTCTCCCGTCTGGCAGGCGAGTTGGTCCCGTGGCCTCTGACTTCGGTCGACAGGAGCCGGCAGTTAACAGTTCGATTGCCCGTCAAAAAACTGACGTGAAGTCTTACAAAAGAAAACTTGTTCTCAACTTACAGCTAACGTTTGTTAGTTGCAATTATGCAGTGATCGTTCTATTACAGTCGATGGGCACGACTATAAAGCTTTTGTAAAAATGAGGGCTGAAAAAAAGGGTGACGGAACAAAATAATAACTTAAGAAAAATAAACTTAAGCAACCAAAAATGATTTCAGAGTCTTTATCGTACCACGAAGTTTCAAAGAAAATAAAAATAAAAAGGAGGGAAAGTTTCAGAATTAAGAGGTAAGACACAAGAGCAAGAATAAGAGGACAAAGCGCGAAGAGAGAAGAGAGCGAAGAGAGAAGCCAAGAGAGACAAAGGAGTCTCGTCTTATTTGTACTGATGAATATTAATGAGCGTTTATGCAAAACAAGAGGGTTTGGTCGATGCTTCGTCCAATCAGAAGATGGGGAATTTTCCCGCCGGAATCAGGCGCACTGAATTCTGGGAGACGGAGTCCTTGACCATTTGTAGTACACAAAGTTTAAACAACATTTAAACCGTTAGTAACTTAATTATCAGGATGAATAAACATCACAAATATCACAGTCATGTCACACAGAATAATAACTTTTAACCTTTCATTTAACAAACTGTCCTGTGGAAGAGAGAGTTATAAATGACGGGAATTTTAACACACAAAATTAACCAGCTTAACTTCACAGTCTTCGTTATATGATCTTGAGTTATAACATTTTAAGGAAATCAGTGATAGTTTTGTTTGTCCTGTAAGAAAATTGTTTATATATATATATTTTTATCGTCTGTTTCAGAAGACAAGAGGTGGGGGTTGTACAAAACTTCCCGGGGTGCGCTCTCCTGCACCAGCACATCTGATAGATACCAGACCTCCTTTAGGAGTTGGTGTTTGCAAAATACCAACTGTCATGAAATGATGTTTAATGGCTTCTTAAGGTGGTCTCAGGGGAGAGTCACCATGGCAACGTGCATTCTTGAATTTTATGGCTTCGGTGCTGGTCGGTACCAGGTTTGTACTAGATAAGCTGGGACGCTCATCTGCTGGGCTGTTTTCTCCAGGTTTGTAAGAATTTAGGTGAGAGTTCACAATGGCAGAAGCGGCTTTAATTAATGGAATAAACTCCGAAGAGGGATCCTACATCTCCCCCCTTTTGATCGATGCTTCGGGTTCTTTAGAAGGCGTCGATCAATCCAAAGGTCCCGTCTGAGGAAGGAAGGTCTGAACAGAGTTAGATCAGTGTCTCCCAGTATTCTATCGCTAACAGTCGATCTAGACTCCTACCATCCTTATAACGGTGTTACTATTTCTAAGTGAGCACACTCCGATGGCTCCATATTCTACTCATGTGGTAAGTTTATTTATCGTTAGCAAGAACCTTTTGGCGTGAGGATCTTTACAGGCATGCAGGACAAGACAGACGCAAAACACAGTGAGTAGTCTGAGCCGAGGCCTCGACCTTTGGCTATGATTGTCTATCCTAATTCTAATTCATATTTCCCAGGTATGGGCTAATCTACGATTTTATGACCACACAATAAAGAAGAAAAACTTCTAAAAAGAAAAAAAAGAAGAATCTAGGTGAAATGGGTATATTTCACATCATAAAGTCGACAAAGAAAAAAAAAAAGTGTTCTACTAGTACACATCGGGGAGAGAGAGACGGAAACTTCTACAAGAGCGAGGGGTTTATGGATGAGCACCCCCCTTTTGTCAGCTTCCTGCTGGACTCGTATCAGGCCGCTGGGGTCAGTGTTGTCGCTCTAGTGGGGAATGGGGGGGGGTGGGGACCAGCTCCAAACTGTCCCCACAAAGTTGGAAGCATGGAATTGTCCAAATGTCTTTGTATGTTAAAGCATTCAGAGTTCCTTTTACTGGAACTAAGGGGCCAAGCCCAGCTCCTGAAAAACAACCCCACACCATAATCCCCCCTCCACCAAACTTTACACTTGACCCAATGCAGTCAGACAAGTACCGTTCTCCTGGCAACCACCAATACCAGACTCTTCCATTAGATTACCAGATGGAGAAGTGTGATTCTTCACTCCAGAGAACGTTCCTCCACTGCTCTAGAGTCCAGTGGTGGCTGCTTTACACCACTGCATCTGACACTTTGCATTGCACTTGGTGATGTCTGGCTTGGATGCAGCTGCTCCACCATGGAAACCCATTCATGAAGCTCTCTGCACTGTTGTTGAGCTAATCTGAAGGCCCCATTAAGTTTGGAGGTCTGTAGTGATTGACAGAAAGTTGGAGACCTCTTTGCACCAGGGGCGGCGCTGGGGGGTAGCTTGCAGTTGCTATAGCAACCCCAAAATATGGCTTAGCAACCTCAAAGCAACCCCAAGAATGGAGACTATTAAAAATGAAAAAATCTTAATTGTGTTAAATAAAATAAAAATGGTGACAATTTAATTTAAAATTAATTTCATGAGTTTTTGTTTTAAATTAAAATAAAAGGAAGACAATTAAAAACGATGACACAGAGACTCGTCTCGCAAGAGCTGGCCTGCAGGGGTCACGCGAAGTCAGCTTGGGAAAAAAAAAAAACTGGGCCGTTAGAAAAGTTACATCAACTGCAATGAAAATGTTTTGCTGCCGCCACTGCTATGCACTACGAGCCTCAGCATCTGCTGACCCCGCTCTGTCAGTTTACGTGGCCGACCACTTTGTGGCTGAGTTGCTGTCATTCCCAAAACACTTCCAATTCCTTATAATACATCTGACAGTTGACTGTGGAATATTTAGGAGTGAGGAAATTTCACGACTGGATTTGTAACACATTTGTTACACAGGTGGCATCCTATCACAGTTCCTGGAATTCACTGAGCTCTTGAGAGCAACCCATTCTTTCACAAATGTTTGTGGAAACAGTCTGCATGCCGATGTGCTGAGTTTTATACACCTGTGGCCATGAAAGTGATTGGAACACCTGATTCAGAAAATTTTGGATGGGTGAGCAAATACTTTCTGGCACAATACTTTGTATAATACCTAGTCTATGGTTATTGTATGTGAATTCTAGGGATCATGATGTTTGCATTCTCCAAGAGAAAAAGAGGTATTTTCTAACATAATTGGCATTTGAAGAACTGTTAGGTATCTTTGGAGCGGATATCCGGGTGTAGACTCTCAGTCATCCGGGTCATAACTTTCAAAGACTGAAATCATGGCCTAATGACATTTTATCTTCCACCCAGAAGGCTTTGTCAATTCAAGGTGATAAGTTAAAGTTTAACCTCAAACCAAAGAAAAGATGTCCAGTACCTCTGGTTGCCAAAACCCAGAAAACACATCTCTCATCTTTCTGCAATGCTGCAATAGGGCGACCTGTTAACATAGTGATCCCTCAGCTGTGCAAAAAGAGGAACTTGTGCTCACCCTGACACCTTTAGACCAACCTGGTGAAGAAGGAGAGCCCAGCTGTTGCCCCACTGACACCACACCCCTCATTCTTCAGGGAAATGAAGAGAGAGAGCGGAAGGGTTGCCCTTCCTCGATAGGGCTACCGGGGGAGCATGATGTTACATCCCTGTCCCAATCATCCAAGCCTGGATCAACTATGCTTTTCAATCACTGCCTGCAGCCATCCAAGTAAAATGCTTTTGTGTCTGGGCACTAAGTTTAACAAGTTGTTTTATCAGTTTCAATTTCTCCTGTGCTGCACACATTAAGAGCTGGGCCGACGGTCCGGCTGTGTCTATTTCTTATTGCTGCTAATTTATTCCTGCTGCAGTGTGTTTAGCCACTGAGAGTTTCATCTGGTATTGCATCAACATTGCTGGATTGTCTTAATATGTTTTCTTACCGCAGAAAACAACAAGCATCTTTGAAAATGGAAGCTTAGTTTGCTGAAGGTGGAAAATCATTCTTTGTTCAATTTTGTCCCTGGTTCTTCTTTTTTTACTTTTCCTTCCACCTAACCACATATGTGCACTCCAACTTGAACATCAGGCATCCAATTTCCTTTGGTCTTTTTTTGTGGGCTCAGCTGCCCTGGGTGTGACACAATCACCCACGATCTCATCTTGGATCATAAGAGACTTCCTCACCATGTGAGCTTGTTCACCATTATGCAATTCACACCACGATTGTTGGCAGCCATCCTGTTCCACACACACACACAGGCACACTTACCTATTTACGCTCTGGCTCCCACAAACAGTTGTGTTCAAAATAATAGCAGTGTGTTTTAAAAAGTGAGTAAAGCTCAAAATCCTTTCAATAGTTTTTATTACCCTACGCCAAAATGTATTATTTTTCAATTTTGCTACCGTTTATTGTTTACTTTGCAGGAAGTGGGGGAAAAAAGGAATATTAGGCTGTTTAAAAAAAATAGCAGTCAGCCGAGAGATATAATCTCTACAGCGTGTCCTGGGTCTGCCTCGTGGTCTTCTCCCAGTTGGACATGCCCAAAACACCTCTCCAGGAAGCAGCATCCTGACCAGATGTCCAAACCACCTAAACTGGCTCCTCTCGATGTGAAATTCGTGACCATAGGTGAGTATTGGAAAAAAGATCGACTGGTAAACAGAGAAACTTGCCTTTTTGGTCAGCTCTCTCTTCACCACAACAGACCGTAGAGAGTTTGCATCACAGTAGACGCTGCATCTCCATTCTTCCATCACTCGTGAACAAGATCTCGAGATATATAAACTCCACCACTTCAGGCAGAACCTCAGTCTCAACCTGGAGAAGGCATTCTACCCTTTTATGACAGAGAACCATTGTCTCAGATTTGGAGGTGCTGATTCTTATCCCCACCGCTTCACACTCGGCTGCGAACCGCTCCAGTAAGAGCTGAAAGATCCCTGCCCGATGGTGCCAGCAGGACCACATCATCTGCAAATAGCAGAGGTGAGATCCTGACACCACCAATCTGGAACCCTCCCATTCTTTGGCTGCACCTAGAAATTCTGTCCATAAATGTTATGAACAAAATTGGGCTGCTTTGCTAAAATGATCTCAAATGCTTCAAAATGGCAACCAAAACCAGAAGGATGTGGAAGAAGATAGAAAATTATAATTTGAGAGGATTAAAGAAAAACCAAAAAGATATAGGGCCCGATCATACACCTCCAGCTAACCGCTACTCGCTAGCCGTTACTCGCAAATTGCGGATTATGGAACCTTCGGTAACCACTATGTAATTTTCCGCTTCTCTAAAGCCGCTTTCCGCTTTGCCAACTCCCTTATTCACATTGTAGGTGTGGCAATGGGCGTGTCCAGGATTTATGCAGGTCAAATGAAATCTTATTTAATGCTTTTTAATGCCATTTTTAATGTTATTTTTAAACAATTTAATGCCACACGGGGCTTTAAGTGGAATACGACTTGATTGCCCTCGTGACATCAGCACCACTCACACTCCCCATTAGATGATTTATGTTAATATAATGATTAAATATTATCAATTTTAAAAAATAAATAAATAAATAACAAAATTTACAATGCCAACTATAATGAGCAACGAGAGACAGAGGGCAATAGGAAACATAATATTTTCAGCAGAGAATAAGGATGTTATGGACCAATAAGATATTGTCCAGATTAAAGGTCTCAATAAATCTAAATCTAATCTAATCCTATGGCCAGGTGCACGGATCCGTGTGTGAAAGACACGATGTGATTAGTGCAAGCTGAGCGAGCAACTCTGGTGTGGATCAGAGCGGGGGGGCAACACCTACACGTCTACAGGTGGATTAGCAGCGCATGGTAGAGTTCACATGAGGTGTTCATACCACAAATCAGGAGCGACTAAAGTGTGTTGTCGTAACTGGTCTGCACAAGCCTTTAGACCCACAGTCTGAAGTAGGATTTGGACCTCCAGAACATGCTGATGTCAGGTAAACTCTAATTCAGACAAACTTAAACACTGCACATGTTTGATAATAGGCTCCTTGGCCTCGACAGAAATTACGCCTATTGTATTCTGCAATTAGAAAACTGTGGTTACCAGTCTTAATATTTTGGCTCAGCCACTATATTTTTTTTATTTTGGCCATAATAAAGATTAAATGTTAGTATAGAGTGTTAGCCCTTTTTAAATGGCAACATAAATGGAACCTGCAAATTGAGTGGCAAATCAATGAATAACAGTTCAAAGTTGCTACTTGTTCTGCTGCTGTTGCTGTGGTGGATGCAAACTGGGATGTTGTAGCTACATGTTATGACATAACATGCATGCCCTGTTCTATAGCCTGTCAACATTCAAAAGCAAAGAAATAACTTAATCACAATCTAGAGCAAATTTACTAATCACCACATTTATAATACTTTATAACGCTACACAGCATCACTTATTCAGCGTCATACAAACTGTGA
Organism: Hirundichthys speculiger; assembly: GCA_018398805.1. Taxonomy (NCBI): domain Eukaryota; kingdom Metazoa; phylum Chordata; class Actinopteri; order Beloniformes; family Exocoetidae; genus Hirundichthys; species Hirundichthys speculiger. Next base: position 1,412,363 of record JAGFBZ010000863.1, read on the forward strand.
TATTGTATATCATAGTAGTTTAGAGATGGGCAGGAAAAAAACCTTTAGGCCAGTCTGTCAGTATTTTTTGGATAAAATGTACTTCTGTGAGCAACTTTACCATGTTTGAAATGTGCTTGAATAATTACCTATGAAGACAAGCAGACTGACTGACAAATATTATGGTAGGCTACATGATGGGTATCTTCAGCATATTCTATTACTCTCACACTATAACCCACTCTTATATTGCAAACTCGGGTCTACACTTAGCAATGAATTAGCGCGATGCTAACACAGATAACAGCTGTAAAATTTTAAGAGTGGATGACAGAGCAGAAGCTTTCAGCTCATGAGCACAGCCCTGTCCTGTCCTACTGTTTATCGTAAGGATCCCTCGGGGTGTGGTGTGAGTGTTGCACTCGAAGCTGAAACGTGACGATGGCAGTGGCCAGAGCCGCGGGCCTGCAGGACCAGAACAGGTCCGGAACAGGTCCGCAGAGCGCTGCCTGCAGCAGCTTCTATGAAGCGGTGTCATCACATACGAGTGCCAGTAAATATGAACACAGTACTGTCGTGGATAAGCTTCTAATTGCGCGGCGGTCTCTGCCATTTTCCTGACTGTCAACATCCGGTGCAATGTTCACTTCAGTGCGTGTAGGAGCAAAAAGAAAACAATAGCGTGTCACCACTACGCACTCTCATAATGATATGAAATGTTTGAAAGAGCAAAGAAAATTTAAGAAAGATAACACAAGTAATTATGTGTATCTTTGCCAGCACAACTTATTTTTTAATGCCGATTACAATCAAATATAATGACTTTTAATGCTTTTTAATGCCCCGCGGAAACCCCAGTGTCATTTGCAAACTGGGTATTTTGCGATCGCAGGTTTAGGATAGCTGGGAAGCGGGTGGTCAGACCACCCGCTACCCGCTTTCCCTAAACCCGCAAGATACCGACTTTTGCGGAAAGTGCGACCCGCATGTCGGCACGTAAAAGAGCACGTTTTTATTCTCTTGAGGCCAGAGGATGTCTGGTCAGCAGGAATAGTCATGGCCAGACACGTCAGTCTGTACAGCTGTGGCATGATCTCATTCAGATGTTTGCTGTGGAGGAAACAAGGAGATCACAGAACACTGTTGTGGAGTTTCTTGTACTGTGCGCGTATCCCTTCGTGCACTGGCCCTCTTCCTTGTGCCTGGAGCACACGAGATGCGCTCAGTGGTAGAAAGTAGATGTCATCATACCTGTTTCTCTGGCTCAATGCTCATCCAATGCTTCGTTCTGCAGTATTTTAAAAAGCACATCAGCTGCGCCACAAGCACATCTTGGCACAGCTGTGCACACAGTTGCTCCTGGCGCCCACTGCTGAGAATATGTTCTCGTGGCTCTGCCTGAGCGTGTTTACCGAGAGCACAACGACTATCGAGGACTTCCAGGTAGCTGACAGGAATTGTCTGTGTAAAAATATTTTTACCTCCGCCAAGGAGGTTATGTTTTTGCCAGCATTTCTCTGTCTGTCTGTTTGTCTGTCTGTGTACAAGATAACTCAAAAAGTTATGGATGGATTTTGATGAAATTTTTCAGGAGCTGTCAGAAATGTGAAAAGGAAGAACTGATTTCATTTTGGTTGTGATCCGCAAAAAATCCTGGATTCTGGATCACTTTCAAATTTTCAATAACATTGCAGTTAACAAGGCAAGAAATTTTGTTTCTCAATATCTCCGTTAATTACCCAAAACTAATGAAATTTCACTAAGGGATTGACAATGGGAACCTCTATCAAATTTCAGAGGCTGATCTGGATCTGATCCAGAACACGGATTTTATCGCAATCTGTAAATTGCTGTATGGGAGAACTGTTGTGCTTGGCGGAGGTCTGCACTCTCCGAGTGCTTTTTTTAGTTAAGAAATGCTTTCCTGGAAGCTTACTGGCTCTTTTTTTTCTGAGCAGTTTGTTGAAACTTTTTGGAGTACAAAAAAAAAAAGATTAAATCTTTTGCTCCACATGAATTAGAGCTAGTTATGTATATATCAGTGCAGAGGAGGAGGAGGAAGGAAGAGGAGGAAGCTCTACAGCAGAGACCCAGACTAGCTGCCCATGAGAGCTGCCCCAATCTGGATGAAAACGCTCCATAGCGGTTTGCGGGTAGTGGCTTTAGGGAAGCGGAAGATTGCTAATAGCGGGTAGCACAACCTGGTCTTAAAGGCAATGGCTACTGATGCACTGATTGGTTAAACGGGTGGAACGCCCTAACCACTCCCATGCATAAATATAGCAGTTAGCGGCAGGTAAGATCGCGGGTTTAGGGGGGTGAAAGATTGTGTTGAAAGAAAGTTGCTGTCCCTTAATAGCAGCTTTAGGAGGTTTGGTGGAAGATCAGGCCCAAAGACTCAATGATCTGCTCCAGGGTGGTCAAAGAAGCTATTGACAATAAGCCCCCACAAAGTTCCATTGTTGAAAAACAATATGTGCTGAAGAGGTTACAATATCCCAAAGAACATACCAATTGGCCTAAAGAGAAATGTTGCAACATGTTGTGGACTGATGAAAGGAAGCAAGCTGTGGATTCAAACCAGAGTACTTTGCAGAGAGAGTGAAGCATGGTGGCGCAAGCATGATGATATGGAGATATTTCTCATACTATGGAATTGTGGCTGTTTATCACCCAGCAGGGATCATGGATCAGTTTGTATACACCAACATTCTTGAAGAGGCCATGTTGCCTTATGCTGAAGAGTAAAATGCCCTTAAAATGGGCAAAACTCAAAAACACCAATAAGCAAGCAGCCATATTGGTTCCAGACAAACAAGATTAACATTATGGATGTGGCCAGCCTATTCCCTATAAGAAATTATTTTAAAATGCTCTGATAGTAATAAAATGTCCAAAATTGAAAACATCTGTGAGATGAAAGCCATAGAAGCCATAGTTTTTAACATTTTCTTGTAAAGCCTCAAACAGAGGAATAGAAAAGCAATGATGCTAAGCTAATTTTTGAGTTTGTGGTTGCCAGTGTTGTTACCTACTGAGGCTGCTGACTGAGAGCAATAAAGGCTGACGGACTCAACAAATTAATCAGGAAGGACAGTATTGTTATGGTGAAGCTTGTGGTGTCAAAGAAATCTTGTCAATGTCAAGCTTAAACGGTACTTCACACCTGCTCGATGACACACTGCCTAGTCATAGAATCATAAACTGGAAATGATTCATTCCATCTCAATATGCAGCTGAATGCCACAGGAGATTATTCCTGCCTATGGACATAAAACTGTACAACTCTTCCCTCTCAAAATAATTATTTCATTTAACTTTTTTTTTCACAATAATAATACAACCAAAACCCCCACATATAGATGTGTGTAGGTGTGTGTGTGTGTGTGTGTGTGTACACACATACAGTTTAGACCAGTTAGTCACCATTCAATCACAGCACAAACAACAATGCAAGTTTCCGGTCATTCGTACAGTCAATTTTGAATCACCAGTCTTTTCTTTTTTTGTGTGAGTGCTGCTGCTACTACTGATCATTATTATTGTTACATATGCCAAAATAGATAAATACATGTTCTTTTCAGTTAAATACTGGTAACAACTTAAATGAGTGAAACATTTCAATTAAATCAAATTGTATATTAATTGAGAGAAGGAAGCACAGGGAACAGGTGAGGAGTATAAAAAAGATGAGTGAATGCAAAGATCAGTTTCTTACTGTTTTGCATTAAGAAGTGAATTGAGACACCCTGATCAGGCTTCATCAATAATTAAACTGTTAATTAAAAATACTGTGCTTCAGTGAACAATGAGGAAAAAGCTAATAGGGATTAAAAAACAGTTCAGAACTCTGTCTTTATTTGAAATTATTAATTAAACTGTCACCACTGTCAAAAACAAAATAAATAAATAAGTAAAATGAAATAAAAATTCAAAGGAAGAGGATAAAAACATTCTGGTTTACACATTGTTCATTTAGCAATATGTTCCTTATGTCTACATCTGTTTGTTTCTTTTTTTCTGATCATTTATGGCTTCGCGACTGTGTTGTTTTCTAGTGGAACAGTCAATATTTTCACAAACACCCAAGGAACACTTCCAAACCAATGGTTAATCCATATTAACCCTTTACTGGGCAAATGACCACATTCAGTAACTTCTGCAAACATATAATTTAAACAATGAAAAAGTCTGAAAAAAAAAATTAAAAAGTAAAAAAATAACCCCAGTGCACTATAAAGATTAAATCTTCTCACTGCTACTACCAATGATACGTGAATCTTCTGGGTAATGAGCAAACTATATAATGGCGTCCTCTCACAAATGATGCAAAGATTTCAAAGTTTTTGAAGCTCTCATCAATAAGTCTCATTGAACATAGATATTTGAGATGATCTTTACTCAAAAGATTAGTTTAAAGTATTGCAGACAATAGTTAAAGAATGCAAAACTGTCATTTCAAATACTTCAATAAAGTAAAAACCATATTGCGTGCTAAAATGTCTCATAAAAATCAGTCTTTGATTTTTTAGACTGAATCTATTTGAATGGAAAACTCTGCCAACAGGTGACCAAATTGTGTGTCAAGATTATGAATACCACATAAAAATAACAAATTGCAGAAAATAAATGAATGTCAAGGACAGATATGATATCTCACAAGATCCGATATGCAATAGAGCAACAAAGTCATGATATGGGAATGTGTATTAATATAAACATGATTTCTCTAATTTCTTTTATATATATATATTCTTTTAAATGAATATAAATCTCCAGATTACCCAACCTATTAATGTGTTTGCTTTCAGTCTGCAGCATACCTCAGGTTTTCTGTCCATCTGTCGCAGCTGTTGTCGCATAATCACAGTAATCAAGTTATGTTAAAGAATGCCGATATAAAAAATAAAAAAAGAGCTTCTTTTTCTTTACTGTCTGTCTGCTATTTATCATTCATCTACCTACTTCACTCCATCCTCCCCTTTTCTCTATTGTTCGTCTCATGTTTCCCCCATTATCTGACCAGCTTCGATGTACTCACATGTGGAAATCTGATGGGATAATCTCTCTCTCTCTCTCTCTTGATTTCCTACCTTTCCCTTTCTCCAGCCTAATCCCCCTCTCTGGCCAGATTAGAAAAGAGAGAGGGATGAGAAAAAGAAAAAATGCTTGGCACTCAGAGGAAAAACAAGAGTCATATAGTGATCTATAGTTAAAAAAGACAAGATAGGGTAGCACTGTGGTTAGGGCAGGTGGCCCACATAAAAAGGCTGCAGTCCTTGAGTGACTGGTCACGAGTTCGACTCCCGGCTTGTCGACCCTTTGCTGCGTGCCTTCCCCATTCTCTCTGACCCCCTTCCTATCTCTCTCCACCATCAATAAAGGCCACTAGTGCCAAAAAAATCTTTAAAAAAAAAAAAAAAAAAAAAGACAAGATATGGATTTGAAAAAAAAAATACTAAAACATATACATTAACAAAGTAAAGCAGCATAAAGGAATAAAGACAAACCAAAAAAACACAAACAAACTATGTTATTTTTAGCTCAGGGGTCCCTCTATAAGCACAGACGTTAAGGTCGTTTTTACAGTGGAGTCCCAGCTTACTCCTACATGGTCTCTTGTCCAGTCACTCTCATTTCTCTTCCATCATTACTTTCTTGAAACTCTTTGTTTCAGTTTAAGAATAAAATGTTGACATACGATGTATAAAAAGACAATCTTTTTTCCTCACTGTCACTAAATCAGATTAAACTTTTCCTGTTTTTGGACAGTTATTACTACCAAAATTATTCATATTTGCTAAATCCCAGAATAATGAAAGATATTTTTTTGGAAATGTTTTCTTACTTTCTACAAAGTCAGAAGTTTACATACATTAAGAATACTATGCCTTTCAACGATTTGGGAAAAGCACAGATGATGATGTCATGTATCTGGAAACTTCTAACATTTGAGTTAATTGTAGTTACACCTGTGGATGGATTTTAAGACACACCTCAAACACACTGCTTCTTTGTGTGACATTATGGGAAAATCAAAAGAAATCAGCCAAGATATCAGGAAGAGAATTGCCGACCACCAGATCTCTGATTTATTCTTTGGTACAATTTCCAGATCCCTGAAGGTGCCACAATCATATGGTCAAACAATTATACACAAGTATAGATACCATGGGAATGTCCAGCTACAATCCCACTGAGGATGAAGAGGTGGTCTGTGTCCCAGAGATGAATGTGCTTTGGTGCGTATTGTGAGGATCAACTTCAGAACAAAAACAAAACACCTTGTGAAGATGCTGGCTGAACCTGGTAAGAGAGTGATATTATTCACAGTGAAATGAATCCTGTAACAATATGGGCTGAACAGCCACTCAGTAAAGAAGAAGCCAAAGCTACATAAAAAAAGGGAGATAACAGTTTACAAATCCACACAGACATCCTGTGGTCTGATCCAACTAAAATTCAACTGTTTAGCTATAATGACCATCTTTACATTTGGACGAAAAAGGGAGAAGCTTGCAAGCCTGAGAACACCACCCCAACTGTGAAGTACAGAGCTGGGAGGTAGGAGGTTTGGTGGTGTTTTTCGCTGCAGGAGGGACTGGTACACTTCACAAAACAGATGCCATTGTGAGGAAAAAAATAATATGTAGAAATATTGAAACAATCAGCCAGGAAGTTAAAGCTTGAGTGCAAATCGTTATTCCAAACGGACAATGACCCAAACATACCACAAAATTAGTTACACACGTGGACATAATTGTTGGTACCCCTCAGTTAAAGAAGGAAAAACCCACAATTCTCACTGAAATCGCTTAAAACTTACAAAAGAAACAATAAATAAAAATTTATTGAAAATTAAACAATCAAAATCAGCCATCACTTTTGAATTGCTGATTAACATAATTATTTAAAAAAACAAACTAATGAAACAGGCCTGGACAAAAATGATGGTACCTCTATAAAAGATTGAAAACTATTTGACCAGAGTGACATGATTAACTCAGGTGTGTCCTTTAATTGACATCACAGGTGTTTCCAAACTCATAATCAGTCAGTCTGCCTTTTTAAAGGCAGACAAGTAGTCACTTTGCTGTTTGGTGAAAAGGTGTGTACCACACTGAACATGGACAACAGAAAGTGAAGGAGAGAATTGTCCCAGGACATCTGAAAAAAAATTATAGACAAACATCTTAAAGGTAAAGGCTATAAGACCATCTCTAAACAGCTTGAAGTTCCTGTGACAACAGTGGCTCATATTATTCAGAAGTTCAAGACCCACGGGACAGTAGCCAACCTCCCTGGACGTGGCCGCAAGAGGAAAATTGATGACAAATTGAAGAGACGGATCGTTCAAATTGTATCCAAAGAGCCCAGAACAACCTCCAAAGAAATTAAAGGTGAACTCCAAGGCCAAGGTAGATCAGTGTCAGATCGCACCATTCGTCGTTGTTTGAGCCAAAGTGGACTTCATGGGAAACGACACCACTGCTGAAAAAAAATCATAAAAAAGCAAGACTGGAATTTGCAAAAATGCATGTTGACAAGCCACAAAGCTTCTGGGAGAATGTCCTTTGGACAGATGAGACCAAACTGGAGCTTTTTGGTAAGGCACATCAACTCTATGTTCATAGACTCAAAAACCAAGCATACGAAGAAAAGAACACTGTCCCTACGGTGAAAACATGGAGGAGGCTCAGTAATGTTTTGGGGCTGCTTTGCTGCATCTGGCACAGGGTGTCTTGAATGTGTGCAAGGTAAAATGAAATCTGAAGACTATCAAGGCATTCTGGAGAGAAATGTGCTGCCTAGTGTCAGAAAGCTTGGTCTCAGTCGCAGGTCATGGGTCTTCCAACAGGACAACGATCCAAAACACACAGCCAAAAACACCCAAGAATGGCTGGGAGAAAAGCGTTGGACTATTCTAAAGTGGCCTTCCATGAGCCCAGATCTGAATCCCATTGAACATCTGTGGAAGGAGCTGAAACATGCCATTTGGAGAAGACACCCATCAAACCTGAGACAACTGGAGCAGTTTGCTCATGAGGAGTGGGCCAAAATACCTGTTGACAGCTGCAGAACGCTCATTGACAAATACAGAAATCGTTTAATTGCAGTGATTGCCTCAAAAGGTTGTGCAACAAAATATTAAGTTATGGGTACCATCATTTTTGTCCAGGCCTGTTTCATTAGTTTGTTTTTTTAAATAATTATGTTAATCAGCAATTCAAAAGTGATGGCTGATTTTGATTGTTTAATTTTCAATAAATTTTTATTTATTGTTACTTTTGTAAGTTTCAAGCGATTTCAGTGAGAATTGTGGGTTTTTCCTTCTTTAACTGAGGGGTACCAACAATTTTGTCCACGTGTGTACAAAGTGTCTTAAGGACAACAAAGTCAAAGCTCTGGAGTGACCCTCACAAAGCCTTGATATCAGTCCCATAGAAAAATTGCTGGCAGAGTTGAAAAAGCCATGCAGCCTGCAAACCGGACTCAGTTCTGACTCAAACTTGAAGGCCTGTCAGAAGGACCAAAACTGTCCTCTTGATTTGATTGACAATTGAAAATGGAAATAATAAATGATACATGGATTGGTAAAGTTACTGAACTTCATCATGGGCATTTTCAGTTCTCCCAGACGGAGGATTTGACAGAAACAAGGTTATTTCTAACAACTGCCAAGTTAAACTCTCCGTCAAAAGTTTCTGCTGTTACCTGTCACTTTAGTTCATATGGCAGCAGAACATTTAAATAAAAGTGCATTTTACACTACTTTTGAATTCATTATTTGATTTTGCGTATACAGTGCGATTTATCATGATTAATTAGGGAAACAATGCGATTAATCGAGATTAAAAATTTTAATCGCTGCCCAGCCCTAATAAATGTGTGTGTATATATATATATATATATGTGTATATAGTATATATATATATATATATATATATATGTATATATATATATATATATATATATATATATATTGGGGATGGGCATTTGGTCAAGATTTATTTGTCAATCGTCGGGAGAATTATTGATTAATAATCGATTAATCATTAACATTTTTATATATAAAAAACCATCAAAAAAAACAGCTGTTTTTCTTCGAGGATGTTTTTTATTAACAAGACGAGTTAAACGTGAACTCGTGCGCATTGCGCAAATGAAGAGAGGCTTCAAGTTGCGAGCCAGAGACGCATAACGTAACAGACATTTCCTTTTCCTTTTCTTTAAAAGAATAATAAAAAAATAAATAATAGAATAAAGAATAGAATAATAAAATAAGAGATATCGAGAAGACTACTTAAGGACAATTTATAACCCATGATATCAAGGCGCCAGTATAACAGGCTTTTTGATTCTTAAAAAGATTCTTAAAAAGATGCGTTTGAGCTTTACTCACCCTTTAAAAAACACTGCTATTATTTAACATGACTGTATATACATCTAGATATAAAGACTGGGACCTTAACGTCTTAATTTGGACTACTTAATTAAATGAAAAATAACGTTTTAAAAAATAACACATTTAAGTGCGTCTTCTGGAGTTCCCTAATTTCTGCCTCACAGATGGCTCATCCTCCAGCCCGAGACTTTTAGAGACTTTTTCTGTGAAGGCACGTAAGGTTACTCTTCTTAACAGGCAGCAGTAGTTGCACTGGGCCCCTCCCCCATCCATAAGCGCTCTCTCAGGCGGCCCAGTCTGCAGCAGCTGCAATCAGACCAGGAGATGTTCACCCGTCCACGTCCAGACAGCAAATCACGCGTGGGTACGTGCTTGAGTTAATAACATTCTTGTGGCATATAAAAGCCATAATTGAAAACATAAATATGGATAAAAAATAAAAATATTTGCTTTCTAAGTTCACGTACATGTCTATTCATTGATTCAACTGTCAATCGAAATATATTTGAATAAAAAATTTGACTTAGTGTCAAATGTTGCTCTTGGATAAAAATGCTTAATCACGCTTTGTTAATTACAAAGGCTGTAAGTAGATTTTTTTTTTTCTAATTGCATCCCACCACTGTCAGAAACATAATTTTATCCTATTGTGAAGTCTAATGTCTGATAATCAAGCACACAATATCTTTCAGGATCAAAAGGTTAGATGCATCTCAGAAAAACAAACAGTTTGTATATATACTTTTACTTTGTATTCAATGCTACAAAAATATAAATATGGATATATTTTGCATTAAATTGTAGTTGTCTCACATTGTCTTTTCTGTGTTTGAAATCTGTTCTAGATAATTTATTAACATTAGTTATTTCTGGTCATTTTGAGTCAAGAGTCAAGAGTACTTGACTGACAAAAAATGTGTTTTGTTTTTTTTGCAGCTATCCTTCAATACTGTAATAACAACAATGACATCAACAGGCCATCAATATAATGGTGGTAGCAAGTGAAGACTCAACAACAACTGATCATACTAAAAAAATACTCAGTCAAATCAGCCTTTAGATCAGCTTCAAATTTGTCTAAATGTTTATATATTATTAATATTATTTTTATGGAAAAGTTATTATTTAGCAACTATGGGAGCAATAGCCACTGCTCCACACACAACATGTGTGTGCTTGTGTGAGTGTGTGTGTGTGTGTTTAAAAAGGAGAATAGTAAAACTTGTGCACTTGATTTGCTATTGGTTTTGGGAATTATGGCTATTCCATCATATTGAAGCTAACTGGAATTTTTTAACAATCGTAACACTAATAAGGCTTCCATAGACCTTCAAGCATCAAGAGCTACATGTCAAAAAACAGCAAAACATTTTTGATACCACACACTTGTCATCCTCTCAATCATGCTCTTCCAAGTAACAAGTAAAAGTTTTTTTTTCTGCATTTTCTAGGAATATGGTTAAAACCTGGTTAAAACTTTGGATGAAATACTTCCCTCAAAGTAGGACAACAAACAAATGCCCCCCCCCCCCCCAAAAAAAAAAATAAATAATAAAATAAAAAAAACAAGCTAAAAAAAAAAAAAAAATAGTATTTTTGCAAAATATTGGGTGTATTCAAATTCTTAACGAAACACAAATCATATCCAGTATTGTAAACAACAAGAATTATTTCATTTCTTACTGAGTTCCAGTTGGATTGAAAAAGTAACTCTGTCTGCCTATAAGGGAAGCATTTCCCACAAGCATCTTCTATGAGCTGAACTCTGAAGTGGCTGTTGGAAACAGTAGCTAATACATAAACAGATACTCTGAGCAGTCAAGAGAGGGATGAAGGTCTCATGTAGGCGGAGAGAGGGGGAAGGTCAGATCTTGTTAACAATGAGCTCATTCATGCCAAGTCCTAACCTCCTGTGAGTCCTTCATTCCCTTCTTTTGCTCTCATATTATCCATCTCTTCTTTCCTGCTATTTTCTAAAATTTGTTCATCACCCCTTCTGCGCTTCTCCTTTCAGAGTCAATATTGTTTTACATCAAGATGCTTCAGATAATACTTGATAGATTATGAAAGGTATTTATTTGGGTAAAACTTTGGTCCCTCCTCAGTACTGTTTTGTTCCTTCTTTCTTGCTTTTAACAATCCAACCTCCTCCTTCCTGTTCAGGTAGCAGCTTACAACGAGCACAAAGGGCATATTGTCCCATTCCCTGTGTGTATGAGTGCATTTCTGCCTCGCTGTGTATTTGTGCATCAGGAGATAAATTTGTAGTTGTGTTTCTTTACATCCCTTCAACACTGCTTCAATGGATGACAGCCTATGATAGAGGGTAAGCTTGGCTTATGGCTATCAAAATGGCAACAGTGTCAAACAACCTGAAAAAAAAAAAATTGATATTTTTTTTACAACTGAAAATTGGATTTCTACTTCTAGGAAACAACTGAGTGATCACTCTCTTTTCAAGTTTATTTTCTTCTATCAGACTTTTTGACATGTGATTCCCACAGTTCTCTCCTTTTCACTGAAATAAGCACCCGATTCATAATTGGGATTATTATGAAAAGACTGCAGACCAATGTGCAGTAAAAAGACAGAGACTGAGGCTATACAGTATTGCCATCATCTGCTGGCAGTAACTAGAGTGCAGCAAACACAATGAACAAAATGGGGCAAAATTACTGTATTACCACAAGAATCATCAGTGAGAAAGAGGAGACAGAAAATCAAACAACACAACTCATAAAGGAAGTAGTACAAAAGAACACAAAAAAGAGGAAAGAACAAGACAAAGGAAGGGTATAGTGGGAATCTACAAGCCAAGCAGCTTGGTTAGAGTTATAGGTAAAGTAAAAATATAAAGTCAGCAAATAGTTCCCCCTGAGGCTATTTTTACACTGTGTAAAATTGTTAATTTGCCACCAAACACCATTCTGACTAGGGCATGACGCTGCACACACTGTTCTCGCACTTGTAAATGCTCCTAAACAGATGCACCTGCACTGTGTTCCACTTGCAGCACACCAACATTCTCCTGAGTTTTTATCTTGTAGTTTTGTTACACATAGGAAAAACAGTGGATACAGTGAACACTGGCAATATATCATAGCCAAGTAGGTAACAGTATAAATGCTGAAATGAGTATACAGGTCTCAAAACACACAGCACAAACCATTCTCATAATGGTGTATGGTGTGTGTTTTGAGGATTTGTTGTGAAGCTGTATACAACTATATTGAGACATGGGAGTATTCCAGTTATTAAAACCTAGACATCGAATGGCAGTTTGGAGTACATGACATTCATCGAGTCCTTGGCAGGGGTACTGGAAAGTCTTCCTAAAGGGACTCTATTGTTCTGCTGGGGGTATTCAATGCTCATGTGGGTAAGTGTTACTTGGAAGAGCATGACTGAAAGGAACGGCCTCTCTTATCTGAACCCATGCGGTGTTCTCTTGTTGGACTCTGTCCTAGTTACAGTTTGTCCAGGATGAACACCGTGTTAGAACATAGGGGTGTCCATAGAGCTAGGACACGCTGGGAGAAATTACATTTCTTGGCTGGCACCTTGACACCTCAGTATTGCCCCAGAAGAGCTAGAGGAAGTGGCCAGGGAGAGGGGTGGTCTGCTAAGAGAAGACTAACATCTTTACATGAGAGAGTGATAAGACCAGAGTCATGTGCTATCTCACCCTGACCATTTTTTGCTCTTTCAGATTAAATTATCTTTTAAATATTTGAACAACATTCTGTAGCCTGAAATTTCTAATGACGCTCCATGTCCCAGTAGCAAGTTTTGAAAGATGAGGGTCAGCATGCCAAGATCCACACCGTTGGCTGTTGCCCTTAACTCATTGCAGCATACCCACACATTCCCTCCTGCAAGTGGTGAGTTCACAAGATGGTGAACCCATATAACTTGTTCAGACCGAGGCTGGTAAGACCCCATGGTATGGTAGTGATTCAAGGAGGAGCAATTTCCTTTACTGTTCTGAAGTACAGTAATTGCAAACTATGGGTATGATGAGTGCTAAGCTAATGTAGAAGCAGCGTAAATTGAACAAGAATGGTTGGAAACCATTTGATGTCCACTTAAAGTCTTACTTTACTGCATTAAGGATCCCTGATTACAGATGCACTCTAAAAATTCTGAAATCATAGTCTGAAAATACCAAATATGCTCTTATAAGAAACAAAAATATGAAAAAGCATATGTTTATCTGCAGGATGCCATTGTATAACAAGAGAGAAACTGCCAGTTGTGTGATTCATTTTCCCCTAAAATAGTTCATCAATGTATTCATAGTATATGATCTTCTGTCCCTGCAGCTCTGAAACATCTGTAATATTAACTTTTTTATGTCACTTCAGGAAAGCATGATAGCAGAATCTCTATATTAAACAGAGCAGAGTTTTGTGGTGATTCAGTTTAAATCCTGTCAAGAAACTGCAGCAGATTAAGCGATTGGAAAACACTTTGAAAGGTTTTTGAAAGAAAAATAGATCAATTACACCTTTATGACCTTGGTCCTTAAGTGCTTTTTGGAAAAAAAAAAAATATAAAACATCCAGAAGAACATTGAGTGCAATTCTACATGTAGCAGAAAAAACGTCTTGCAATCATGTTAATCTGAATGCTGACAAGCGCGCGCTCGCGCACACACACACACACACACACACACACACATTTCATTGATCAAATCGCTTGTTTCCTGCTTGTGTTCAAATTGGAGAGTGTCTGTCCGTCTTTCTTTACCCTTCTCAAATCTAAGAAGAATAGTCCAATCAAACTGTTTCTTATTTCCTCTCTCATGAGAGGTTTACAAAGACAAACAGACAAAAACATGTGAAAGACAGAACGTAAAGAACATTTAAAAAGCAGCCACAATGCTAACATGAGACACAGATGGCAAACGCAGTGAATTGATTTGAATGGAACTTACCAACTTGTTCAATGGTTTAGCAGCTTAATGGAACTAGTCTGCTGCCAGATTGCACCATTATCTTCTTTGCTTCCAAAACTAAAGACAAAAAGACAAGAAATTTTGAAAAAGAAATAAAGTCAGAAACCATATCCGAGAAAGCATGATGTAAACATTATTCTTGTTTATCCTGTATTTTTAATGGCAGATGAAGGTGTGACCTCCCTGCACCATTAACCAATTTACATGGAACTTCATCAATAAAAACGAAATGGTGGCAGACCAAACTTTAACGCCATTTCACTCAGCTTATCTGTGACTTTATTTCCATTTTTTCCATAATATTATGTTTTCATAAGCCAAAGAAAGAACATGGATAAGCAAATGATTATAAAATGATAGTAACAATAGTAATCATTGAGGCTTGATCACACCTTTCTGTCCTTGTAATAACACAAACGTTGATATCCTGAATCACATGGTCAGGACAGACAAACATCTACACATTTCTTGGAATGAACGGCAAGTAACCTTATTTTAGATTTTGGAAGAGAAAGTATGGTTCATAAATTTAGTTGACATAATCCAGAGTGACTATCACCAAAGACATTTTAATTTTAAATATTTTTCCAGCCACAAACTGCTTAATTTCACTATATTATTTATTGACGAATGAACCCATCCAGAACAGATCACAGATTACAAATCACAGGCTGGCACACATTACCAGCAATTTCTTATCAGTCTAGATGAAGTTTACTCAGTGTTTCATGATGGTTTGGTACCGTACAATATGCTGTCACAGATAAACCCTGCTCTTAATGCCCTAAATCTGAAATATTAATCAATCATTTAAAGGTGGGGTAGGTGTTCTTTTTTTGCAGTACTTTTTACAATATTGCCTGAAAACCTTTTCACATTCCCATTGCACCCACTGAAATAAAATGTATGCAAAAAAAAAATGAAACGTTTTGGTCCGGCCTAGAGGGTATAATCAGAGAAAAACTCTGACCAATCAATGTACTGATCATCTTTACATTTATTGTTAATACATCCATCAAATATCAATGCACTCCCACCCACCCCTCCCTCCCTCCCTGCGGTTCATGTAGTTGTGAATCGTGTGAAGGCGTGGTTTTGAGGGGTGGGCTGAAGAGGAAGAGGCGGAGCCTTTGGGAGGAGGGAGGGAGTGCATATTTTCAAAATCTCACTTGAGTTGGATTGGTGGAACCGTTTTTTCAAAGAACACCCACCCCACCTTTAATATGCCTTTTTCCCCTCTTGTCATCCACTGAGATGGATTTTTTTTTTTTTTTTTTTATTTGTGGCTCAACTCACATTTTCAGCTTTTTCCCCCTCTGGGCAAATGTTTAAGTGTGCCCTTCTGAGACCACTGCTGGACAGGCTTGTTTTGATACAAACACTGCTGGCTTATGTATTGATCCTCTCCATAGTGTGGTCACTTTTGGTCTACTGAGAGAGTTTCAGTAGAGTGAATTGCACTTCTCCCTTGAAAACCTTCAGTCTAGCCATGATGTGAGGCCAAGAAAGCTCCCATTTCAGCTTCTTCAAATCCCATATTTACCGCCATCCAAATGCTACTGAGTTTGAAACATTTTTTTCTTTTTAAATTGGAGGCACATAGATAATAGGCAGGCAATACTAGTTGACAAACATAAACAATTGTCAAAGTACATCAAATTTAAATAAGTGTTTTCTAAATGCTTGTTTTTCATTTATATCTCAGAGCTTATTGTCTTTTTAAACTCCACTACAGCGATTTGCAAAAGTTACTTCCCCCCTCTTTTAATTCTGCTCATTTATTTTTGTGTGTGTGAGAACAAATAATGTGGGCAACACCAAGTACCCCCATGATTTAACAGTGTGTAGCTCCACCGTTAGCAGTAGAAGTAGAAGTTTCCTGTCTTACTTTATTAGTCTCTTACATTGTTGTGAGAGGTGGCTGCGGCTCCAAAATAATAATAAATCATAACTCCTTCACTACCGTGCTCAACAGCGGGTATGAGGCATCTGCGGTGAAATGCTAAGTTTAGTTTTTGTTTATAACAGTGCTGGACTTTAAAGCCACACAACTCCATTTTGGTCTTATGTGTCCATAGAACACTGTTTCAGAAGTCTTGTTTGTTGAAACGCAGTTTTGTTCACCTGGGTTGCATGTCTATGATCTGCTTTTTTGATCTTTAATATTTCTTTGAGCAGTGCACTGTCTGACCTTGGGGTAAATTTACTGGGACAAGGACTGGGAACTGTCCTGAAAGCTTTCCACTTTCGGATAATCTTTTCCATCGTTTAACTGTGAAGTTAAACTTCAACTTGTTTATAAAATGTTCTATGGGCCTTTCCAAGTTTCTGTGTGTTGCTTCTTCTAAGACCATTACATTCCTTCTGGGTACTGCACTAATAGTTGTTTCTCTAAGACCATTACGCTCCTTCTGGGTACTGTGTCAATGCACATGTGAATCCTCCAGACCAGCGCGCTGCCAAAACTACTGCTTTTATAGTGTTATGCATACCTCATCAAGGGCTGACAATTAGGAACATGTGGCTATAACCTAACTCAGGTGAAAAGAGGGGAAACAAGCTTTTGTGCACAACTGTGAATCCTTTATCACTGAGGATGGGCTATATAGTAATTTTGATGAATCACTGAGAAGTCAGTTGTCTATTGGGTCACAGTAATTAGAGAGTATTCAAGCACACGTTCCAACCTTTACCAATCAATTCATAAGTCCGCTGAAGATGAGCCCCAAAATTAAATGTGAAGATCACAAATTGTATTAAAATATAGGATCTGTGCTGATATAGAATTGGAAAAGTGATATTGGATCCTCAATAATATCTAAGATGACACTGAAAATTCAGAAAATTCTGGGGAAAAAAAAATGGGAGAAATAAGAAGGGGTGGAAAAACTTCCTGCTTTCAAAAGTGATCCAGGTAGATTTAGGCCCCGATCGTACACTTCCGCTTACCTGTTAACAATAGCCGCTACCCGCAAATTGCGGGTATAGGAACCTCCGCTAACCTGCTAATGCAATCTTCCGCTTGCTAAAGCCACTACACATTATGCCGACTCCCTTACTCACTTTGTAGGTGTGGCAATGGGTGTGTCTTTTGCGCTATCCGCAAACTTGGTATCTTGCCATTGCAGGTTTAGGAAAAAAGCATAGCGGGTGGTCCAACCACCCGCATGTCAGCGTGTACAAGAACGCGTCCAAATGGCATCAATGACCATGTGGACACGCACAAACGGCTCTACCTCTCGAATGAACTTTTGTATAAAAAGCATGCTTTGGCCTAACCACTCCTATGCATAATGTAGCGGGTAAGCAGGTGGGATAGCGGGTTTAGAAAGAGTGGAAGATTGCGTTCTTTGCAGGGGAATGCCCCTCCCACAACCCGCTATCCCTTAATAGCGGCTTTAGGAGATCTGGCGGAAGATCGGGCCCGTAGTGTCTTCCTCTGAACTGTGATGAGACCCACTGATTTTCTTCACAAAAAGATATTTTTGCATAGCAAGAAAAAGACACTCTTGGTGCAGACAACAAAGCATACACAGTGTTCAGCTAAAGTGATCAAAGCTCTTGGCCTGTGGAGTCTGTGAAGGCAGACATAGAAGAGTCAGGAGTCCTGGTCTTGGTTACCAGCAACTACGCAGGGACTTCACACTGGTTCTTGTAGACTGTTCCAACCATCCTGAGCTTTCTCTTTAGAAGCTTCTGACTCAAGTTGTAGCTTGTGAAAAAATTGAATTATTTTGTCAAAACCTCGGATAGAATTTTGGGAAACTTTATGTCTTGAGTTGAATTATTCTGCTCATAATGTTTTTCTAGTCCATCCCTTGTATTATATCTTTCAATACTTGTGTTTTTTTTTTTCTTCACTGTGTGCACTTTCCTCTTGCTTTAACTATAAATGTCCCCATTGTGGAATAAATAAAGGATTATCTAATGTTTAATCTCAGATAACACCTTTCAATGTGATACATAAGTACTGGGTTATTTCAAGGTCTTAAATATATATTTTTTGGGTTGGCTTCAGTAACACATGACTTAAGTAACATGTACTTTGAAAGTTAACATTAACATGATTTGATACCTGGATACTCTCCGTTGGACTAAAAGGCATCTGCCAGTGACTTCTGTTTCAGGGTTGACAGTCTGTCTGGTCCAGGGAATCGGGGATATCTCTCTTCCTCTCTCTGTTTATGCAGCTGTTCATTCTGTTCATTTTCTTGCACATGGTTTTTCATGTGCTTAACCCTCCTATTATGTTGCAGGTCAAATTGACCTGTTTTGAAAATTAAATATCTAAAAAAAAAAGTTAAAAGTATTTTTTTACGATAAAACTTCTGCTTGGCTTAATTAGTATAATCAACATATAAAATGAAAATGGTTAATTTAACATATTTGCGAACTACCTCTCTATGTTTATGTTACATAGATTATGTTTGGGTCAATTTGATCCGGCTGCCAAGATGGAGTCTAAAAGGGGTTATAAGTGTCTAAAACTATGAGGTTTTTTTTTTTTTTTTTTGCAACTGTGACTCTCATTTCTCCCCAGTTTCACACCCACACACACCCTCTACCTTGGGTTGTGCTTGACATGACAAGTGGTCTCAGAGGGCAGAATATAACCTGGGACAATTTTTTCACAAACTACAACTTGTGTCGGAAGCTTCTAAAGAGAAAGCTCAGGATGGTTGGAACGGTCTACAAGAACCAGTGTGAAGTCCCTGCTGAGCTTGCTGGTAACCAAGAACAGGACCCTCTGAGTCTTCTATGTCTGCCTTCACAGACACCACAGCCCAAGAGCCTTATTGCCCCAAAAAGGGGGGAAATGTTGTCAAAATATCATTAGCACTTTGCATAAAAATGCTGAAATCAGCACAAGAGAAGATCAGAAACCAAGTATGATCCCTACAATGTCACCAAAGTGGGAGGTTGATAATTTAGACAAAGTCACGGGGTCTAATACCACCAAACAAATGACTGCAAGCCTACAATGCATTTGTCATTTGGAAGGAGATCTTTCCAGCATGGAACACATCAAAACTCTGTAAGGAGCACATCTTCTGTCTGAGCTGATGTATGGATTTCTGATTTTACACATTGTGTAGTATTTATTGTCACAATGTGATGACATGTAACTTGTGTGCTGTGGAGGCTCACAGACACACATATATACACACCTTGTTTATATTGTTAATCTGTTGGATTAACAATATGACCAAAGAGACCATTGAACAGGAGAAGTCAGAGTCATCATGAAGACCAACCCACCCACGCTCTCTACACACCACAAGCTTTACCTCATTAATTGTTAGATATTTTTGATTTTTCTCCATTTCTGGTTCCTTATTTTTGTCCATTTCTGATTCAAAAACAATTCTTAAATTTTCTTTCATTGTAAATCCAGGAGATTTTGATTTTAATTCAGATGGTCAATTTGACCCTGAAGATGAGGTTTTCTTGTGTTAATTTATCAGCATCACCCCATGAAGAAAAGTTCAAGAAATAGAATAATAACAAGAAAAAAAAAAAACAAATCTATGTCAGATTGAACTATTGTATTTTATAGATAGGTCTTTCCAATGCACATTTAAAAATATTTTAAGGTTCATTGAAAAAAAAGAGTGAATTATTCTTTTTGAACCATGATCTGTGAAAGGTAAAGAGTGACAATGCACTCAATATTGATTGAAATAGTTAGTGATGGAGTTAATAATAAGATATAAACAGTGTTTATTGGAAGTGCTTAGTTTTTAGACACTTTTGGATGATCAAACATGCCCCGGCTCAAACTGACCTGGGAACATTATTGCTGTTCCTGAGAAACAAACATAACAGGAGGGTTACATTTTTTTTTTTTAGCATTTTCATTGTATTTTACGGCCTTTTTACAAACTACACAACTTGCCGTTGTTTCGTTTTCGAGATTAAAAAACAGCCAAACTGCACTCCTTTTCCTTTTTGCCATTCTTGATTCTTCTGCTCCGTTATCCCTCTCTGTGATGTGTGTGTCGACGAGGGGGGAGAGAGAGTGCCGAGTAGGTTGGGGGGGGGGGGGGGGGGGGGGGTGTCCAGGTTGAGTTCTACCTGCATGTTTGTTTGGCTAGTGCCGCTGAGCACGTGATGGTGCAACGTCAAAAGGCGAGACAAGAAGGGAGGAGGAGGAGGAGGCAGCGACAGCGTTTCAGAAACAGACTTCAATGAGTTCGTACTTCGCAGTAGTCAGTGCTTGTGGGAGAGAAAAAAATGCTGGAGTATCGATTTTTTTACACAAGTATCGTTCAATATCAATACCTGTGTTGGTATCGATATCGATCCACCCACCTCTATCAACAGTCAAAGGAAATGTAGATTAGCAATGCCCTTCAAGGTCACAATTGTGAGGAAGAGTTTGTTAAACATACATTTCCCCTCTGTCTCACTAATCAACAGAATTCCTTTTTACTTTGTTGAAAGATTTACTTACTAGAACAAGTCATTTCACGAAAATGAAAAAGTAAAACAACTATTTACCCAATGACGACTGAGGAGCCATCTCCTTCGTTAAAGCCACAAAATATGTCAGCGGTGTGTTGATTCAAGCAACAAAGAGATAATGTAAAATAATGTCACATGCCATGTTTTGTTTATCTGGGTTAATATTTAGATAATTTTAAGATGTTGAAAGGGCCGGATGATTCTTTTAAAATTATGTTATTATTGAAAGAGCATGTGCTTTCTTTTCTCATATAACATCTTTGCATCCAGACCTACAAACATTTTGAGCAATGTGTAAATTTACACACTCTATTACCTTTGAGCCATGTCAAATGTAGATTGTATTCCCTACTTTTAATTACAGATTTGCTTTATATGTCTATTTTTCCTGATCCTTTGTGAGAACAATCGTTAATTTAATCTCTTCCCTGATACTGCCACATGTTCATTCAATTACACAAACTTTTTTTTATAAAGGGGTATTTAACTTTTCTTTGTCATCTTTTAGTTCTCATTTCAGAACATCTTTCCCCAACAAAAATATTTTTTATTCAGTAAAGATATGACTGAAAAAAGGAAGATGAGTGGGATGACTGTTACCATGGAAACTTAAAAGGAGTAAAACCCTTTACCTGATATATCCCTGCTGAGTGCACTGATCAAAATTTTTACATTTTACATGTGCTGACAAGGAAGGATAACATTGAATGATTTTGTATTTTTGTTTGAAACACATTTCTGCTTTATGTTGATGTTTAGTTTAATTTCACTGTTTGTAATTTTTAATTTTTTTTAAATAATGATTCTTGAAGACCCTCAGTGCCTAAAAATACCAATTTTTTCATGGATTAAGGTCTAAATTGGTGCTTCTGATTAGCAAACAATGACAAAAGAATGCAGATTTAAATTGGTGGTGCCTGTATGCTTGTGTGTGTGTTTGAGTGAATAAGAGTGAATTATAAAAATAATAATTAGTATGTGTAATGGTTTGCCTGCTCCTCCATGACTGACTACATAATGACATGTTTGGTCAATTAGAGTATGATAGTGACAGAGCAATTGACTGTGGTTAATGATCATCATAAGGTGTGTGTGTGTGTGTGTGTGTGTGTGCATCCCTGCCTGTGTATGTGTGTGCTTCACCAACTCCTGATTGTCTGCAAGTTGATGCATCTGCTGGTGTGCAGTGTTGCCTCACTCTTTACATTTTACCGACTATTCTCTCATGAATTGTTTTTTGCTCTCAGTGTTTTGGTTTTGAGTGGAAAATATTGTTGCTTTTTATTTAATGTGACTAACGCTGACATATATCAACATATCTCTTTATCTCTAGTTCCATCCCTCTGCTCTCCTGCTCAAGTCTCAAGTTTAAATGTATGCATCACAAATGCGCTGCATAGTGAAGCAGAAAACCTTCGTGGTTTTTCTAATCATATGTCTTTCTGAATTATTACATGTATAAATGCATAACTTATTTATGCAATTTCCATTTACACTGGGTGATTGTTTCTTTAGTAGTTTCAATGTCTGGTTGCTAATTGTATTGCTAATGTCTTGCTTGAGCCTTTTTTGTTTTTATCATTTACTGTCACTGAGTGTGTGTCTGTCTGTTACAGACATGAGGGGACTGACTATCACATGAGGGGACAGTATCAATCAAATCTCAATAAGAGCACTTGGTGGTTAATTTCTTTAAGTAGCAACCATTTGGCTTTGGAGTCTGGCGACAGCTTGAACCAGGGGCTGTCAGCAGCAACCTTTTAGCCCAGTGGAGCATAGCGAGAGCACTGCTTGAGTTTTCATGGAAGAGGGAATGGATGGAAGCATATATGGTGAGCATAATGAGCACTTAAATCCCAGAAGGGTTCACCACTTGCCTAACTCGTCATAATGTTTATAATCTCTTTTGCTTTACAGCTAGTGTATTTGCAAAATTCCATTCTAAGTACCTTTCAGTATCGATTTTGCTTTAGTCTCTTCAGAAGGGGGGAAAGAAAAGCCCTCACTGTCTGCTAAATTTCACCAGGTGCATCCTGGGACTTGATGCTCATTGAACCACATTAATGATAGTCAGAGGGGGGAACCTACCAAAACCAGGGTGCCAGCAGACTGCATCTCAAGCCATAATTAATGAATTACAGATCTGCCACACATATGTAAACATTACTCAGCAGAACAGTATGCACACTCCTCTATTCTTCTAATTAGAACTTGGCTTCTCACTCGTTTATCTTGTGGTTTCAAGGAGGAAGGGATATACACAGATGCATATCCATTCATCTGTGCATCCACATTTACACAAATACAATTATTCAAATGCCACTGCAAAACAAGCTCAGTTATGTACACACGGAGTGTATTATACAATTAACTAGTACGCCACACTTCCCAAATAAACCCTGAGATAAACTCTGAACTCGAGGTTTCCTCAGCCTGCGACAAGTAAACCTGAGCTACATCCACCAGTTACACTTGGTGAGAAAACTGTAATATTTATTTAAAACAAAACAAAAAAAAAAACTGCAAATCTACCAAGGAAAACATATAAATATGTTCATGATCATTATGTGAACAACCAAAATGCACAAATTAATGTGAAGATGTTTTGAGATTTATTCATTTACTTTTGGAAGTAATTTGTATGATGCCCTTTTAGTTTTAATTAGATATAATCCGAAAGGATGAAGCAACAAGTGAAAATGAAATATAAAAATATAATTCAAAAAGGTAAGAATTTCCTCTGAATTTCTTTGACCTGTTTTTTTATTTTTCTCATCAAATAATGGAGCAGTCATTGCCTAGTTCATCAACATTCCTTTTAAAGCCGACAGGAAGAAGGCAGAGGCTCATAAAACAGTTGGGGGACCACCACCACTCTCAGCATCAGAGGACCATAATGGATATAATTCCTGGGGAAACATCCTCTGAGCCAGCAATGTCTCAGGATACCAGCGCATTGGCGTAATGTATGTATTTTATATGATGTATGAATATGATTGCTGGTGGTATTAATAAATATTCTCCCTTGAACCCCAGCCCCATTTACATGGAATTAGCTGTGCTCACTGACCAGAAAGCGGTGTCCCTGACACTGTACAAATAAATCCTGGTGGGAGGAAAAGAAAGAAGAGCAATGGACAGTGTTTGCATAAATGTTAGGGGAGTCCGCTTATATCTAAAATCACTGAGGTACGATAACACATCTGTCTATAGTCTTGTCACCCTCATGGTGTAAAGAATTGAAAGGAAATGTCATTTTGTGACAGAGACCAAGTCCCAGCCTTGGTGAAATGCGGACTGAAATATTCTACATTACCTGAACAAAACCTACCCTCTACCAGGTTAAATTCAGCAGGTATGTTTCCATGGTTAGATTTGCATTTTTGGAAACAGGCTACATCCACCGTGTATGTTGCAATGATAATTAACATTCGCAGTACTTTTTGGAACTGAAAATGCAGGTTCACTGTTTACTCTGAGATTACCACGGCAGGTAAATGAGAAGACCTGCTTTCTGGAATGTCCCCCTGAACACAGAGACACCAAGTAAATGCTGTTGTAATTAGGGATAAGGTTGTCTGGTGTGTGAGTAGATTTGGACATAAGTCATATTCTCAATAAAAACCTACTCCGGATTCATAAATGGACCACAAAACTGATTTTTGATTGTCCGAACATGTGTATCTTCATGAATGGGAATCTGTCGCAAATTGGAAGCATGCTGCTGGTGCTTAATGATAACCATAAATCGCTGTCCAGGGACCATACTCAACCATACTCATAAGCATACTCAACCTGCATGTCTATCTGTGGACATGGTACATACGACAATAGAGATAATTTTAAACAAAGGCCATTTTAACTGAAAGCTCCTTTCAGCTACGGCTGCATCTACTATCACTAGGCATGTGAGCAGGATCCAGAAGAAAATTTAAACACCACCAGAACCAAGTCTCAAACATTAGTTGAGAGAACACTCATGAGATTGTAGGATGCACCAAATGAGGCTGTGCACCACCTACAACTCACTGCCATACACATGGATACTGGATGCTTGAAACTATATTACATTAACAAGACATTAAGACCTTCATCAAGAACTTAATACAACATTCATATCCAATTTCATCAGTTACCATCAAGTGCAGCACAAACCAAGGAGATGCCCTGTCTATGTCACTGTACTTCATAGGCCTGAACCCCAGAGACATCCCACGACTAAAAAAGGTTTCTATGGAGAGCAGTTTTAAAGTGGAAAAATCAGCATCAACCTTCACTGCATCAATGACATTAGGCTGCAAGCCATGACCGAGTACTGTAATGTCAATAGGATAGATAAACTCAGTGGAAGGGAATAAAAAAGAGGAGAAAGGTAAGATAGTGAAGGGGCTGGACTTCCAGAAGGCAACAAAACATGAAGAGAGTTAAAAAATTATAATTCGGAGTCTCACAAAAAAAATGGTAATTCTGAAGAGACAAGAAACTCATGCACAAGCAAGCGACTACAAAAAGCAAGGCAACATTCTGAAGAGGTGGATGGGAAAAAAAACAAAGTCCAGGGCCATATTCAATTCAATGCAACTAATTTCCGAAGTGAAATCCAAAGTTATATTGTTTGTGTGTGATTTAAATGACAAAAAGGGGAAAACAAAAAAAAGAAAAGAATAAAAATACCCTGAACAACTTCAATAATTCAGGTCATCATGATCTTGGTGAAAGGGAAGATGAAAGGGACATGAGGTTTCAAGGAGGTTGCTGAATGTAGGTTGTGTGCTGTCATCAGGTGGAGTAAGGTTCAAGGGTAGGACATGACCACTTTTATTCAATAACATGTGCCTTCTCAGAACCAACACTATAATAACTGTTGAAGCCTGTTTCCTCACAGTCACTATAATACAAATTACACCAATTCCAGACAAAACAATTTCTGAAACAAAATCCTTCCAACATTCCAGTGAACTGAAACCATCCAAATAATGCAGTAGCATAACTATACATCAAAAATTCTGGTGTGTTACATGATTTATATTTTTATGAGACTGTTCAGAAATGTTCTGTAGTTTGCTCCAGGGTAAGGGCTTGCCTCTTTTTGTCTTTATCAGAAGATGTCATACTGAAACAATAAAGGTTTGTTGTATTAAAGCAATTACAAGTAATACTCATATATCATCATAAAAATTACAACATAATCAGAACCCGAACTAACTTTTTTATATATATATATATATATATATATATATATATATATATATATATATATTATTATATATATTTATATTATTATTATTATATTTATATATATATATATTTTTTTTTTTTTTTTTTTTTTTTTTTTTTTTTTTTTTACATTGTTTACATTCACTTCTTGAGTGATGTAAAACCATTGCAAATTTTTATTTTAATAGCGTTTTTGTGTCAGTCCATCTGTGTATCTGTGGTTCACATGGATGGACAGAATAAAAAAAAATACCTTCAAAAACTTTAAAACACTCATGGAGAGGTATGCTGTTGTGTTATAAGTTATATCTGAAAAAAAAAAAAAAAAGCCATGGAGAGTAAAGTCACTGGCAGATGGAGGGTAGGGGTGTTATGGAGGGTCATGTGCTAGAGTCAAGTTGTCTGTCATCACAGCCGTACAGAAACTAACAACAAATGCTTTTAACACTCAGGTAATTCCCCCAAGACCTCAAGAGGAGAATAGTAAAAAAAAAAGCAAGTCATCCACACTCTCTTAATAGCTTTCTTCACTTTGTTGGATGCCTAGCACTTATAATTGTTTACATTTATTATATTTTAATCTGGATTAAACCAGATTAAAATATAATAAACCCAGACCTTTCCATTACTCTTTAACCTATAACAAACGTTGAGCACAGTTGCAACATATCTCAAAATAAATCAAATGCTCTGTATATTTTCACAATTCACTGATAAGAAATTTTGTGCAAAAAAAAGTCCAAAATTTTAAAATCTGCAAAACGTTGTTGAACCACCATTTAAAGCAATTACAGTTAACGTTAGACTGAAACACAACAATGTAATGTTCCTTTTATTTTAAATTATAGACTTGTGGGCCGCCCCGGTAATGCAGTGGTTAGGGCAGGCAGCCCATATACAGAGTCCTCGTGTGGCTGGTCGCAAGTTCGACTCCCGGCTTGTCAGCCCTTTGCCGTGTGTCTTCCCCGTTCTCTCTGCCCCCCTTCCTGTCTCTCTTCACTATCAATAAAGGCCACTAATGCCAAAAAAAATCTTTAAAAAAAAGACTTCTACTAGAACTAATGAGACACAAATTCAAATTGGACTTTTCAAGTGTAAATTATATCACAATTAGAGCACCAATAAATAAATAAATGGCAGAAGCAGTGCTGTTTTGAAGGTGCAGTGTAATCACACCAAATATTAATGAGATTTGGATTTGTGTTTTGTTCACTTCCTCTGCCTTGTGTAATCAATACAAATAAACAACTGACCTTTGCATTTTTGAAAACATTCATATTTGACAGCATTTCTTCACAGACATTTGCACAGCGCTGTCTGCTAAATTCTTAGTCTATGAAATGGGTGAGGATAAAAAGAACCTATAGTCAGGAGGTTGGTGGTTTTCTAAATAAGCTACATCAACACTTCATCATGAATGAGAGACGGGTAGGAGGATGAAAAGGGTCAGGTGAGATGCAGATGAGAGGCAAAATATACGTGATCAATTCTACTTATACCATCGTGGTGGAAATGCTCTATTTTCCTGCATTTTTGACATCATCTTACCTATTTCAAGAAAGAGGCCAGCAAATAATAGTTGGGTGGTAATATTTCTTTTTTTTTTATTTTCATTTTTTTGTTGTTAATACGCTCTAAAATAAAATAAAGTAATATGCTCTTGTAGTTGCCTTTGGGGAGTAAGAAAAAAGATACGGATACAGAAAAAGGCAGGCATGACACACTGGCGACTGGCCTGGATTAACCTCGCCTCTACAGTCGGCCACGCAGTGCTGCCAGGGCATTAGCTCATTACAACCACTTGATCTTGATACTTACATGAAATAATTAATCACATAAAACAACAGAACAGGCCAGGTACAGCATGGTGGAGGTGCTTTTTCTGGGTTGATGGTGTCAGGGTGGGCACATATTCGACCCTGCTGTATCCTCCACCTTTTCATGTGGCCCAGACTCAACTGGCAAAGGCAGGATACTGTGTGATAGCAGGGGGAGTCTGCCTACTTCATTTTTAATTAGCTCATTTTGTAATTTTATTTATTCTTCTTTATTATAATTGTTATATATATTCATTTGCTTTTTATTCATTTTCATGGCAGTGTGTGTGCGTGTGTAGTTTTAGACATTGAGTAATGGAAAGAATTTTCTGCTTATATATTTCTTATATTTTTATCTTATTATTTTATTTCCAAATCTCCAAAACCCAGCAATCTCTAACACCAGCTGAAATTTAGCAACCCCACACTTAAGACAAAGACATGTATGCAAGTGTACGTTTGTACACACACATGCGCCCTGCGCACACACACACACACAGTCTGTGTCTAAATGTGTGTGTGCTGTAACTGCAAGCCCCGATCACAGATAACCTTTCTCAGTGTCCATTCACTGACTCTATCAAACACACTTCCAGCCTGTGTGTATGTGTCCAGATGCTGAAACCAGATGCTTTCCTTCAGACTCTAGGCGCCTGAGATAGTGACAGAAAGCGGACACACGCACACAAACACATGGTTATAGCACAGAGTTCTCCAACACACACAATAACATAAGGTATACAGTATCTCAGGTAGACACGTCGCATTCTGCGATTAATGATATGTGAATATGTGATTACTTTTTGACATAGTGTAAATCACGCCCCACCAACGGACAACACCTTACATTCATGCAACTAAAGCTAAAAAATGAGCAAAACATAATGGAAAAAAAAGAAACATACAACAGCACTAAAGTTTTAAAATGATTCTTTATATCTTCTTGCAGTATTGAATTACTCTAATCTATTTTTTTTCATGCATCCTCAAGCTTTGTTCTGCATTAATATATTAATGATAAAATACATGAAGCATTCAGCCAATTTTTTTTTTTTTTTTTTTGTCAAGCAGAATTTATAATTTAGATAAAAACATCTATAAACAAACAAGCCAAAACATTAGTTTGACTTATGCGTGAACTCCTTGCAAACATACCAGCCTTTATTATTTAATCCAAACTTGTCAGCAATAACAGTCTTGTCTGGAGAAACTAGTCCCAGTCAGGTTTAGGCTCACGAGTGAATACAATTCAGAGGTAGAAACTCTTCCCTCACTGCTAAAAGATCCTCCTAGATCTCTTTACACTCAGAGAATGAAGCTTTTCTTTAAAAAATTTCATTTCAATGTACAATTATGTAAAATAAATTTATTAATTTGCATACAGTGAAAGAAAACACAAAGAAGGCAAGATGAAGAGGATACCCCCAGGTAGACTCACAAAGACACTTCCACACTCACAAAAACTCACTCACATACACATTTACTGTGTCTACAAAATGAATAAATGATAATTAAATTGTGTTGCTTTGTGATGGAACAATGTGCCACTTTGGTGGGAAAATGGGTGATGCAGCCGTGACAACGTCAAGTATCACATAGGGTCATCACATGGTCGCCTCCTCTATGCAGGACGCAGGTGGCAGTGTAAGGGTATCTGGACTTTTTTTTTAATTAGTACGTGAGTGTGTAGTATCCATGCGTGTACATGAGCAGCTAAGGAAAAATGAGCCAAATTTGTCAAAGCAATGTTGTTGTAGATAAATGCTTCATTACAGTTAGCCCTGGGAGGCCGCTGATGACTTTGGTTGTCTGTGCTCCAGTGTCTTAAGATACTGTACTTAGAGCCATCATAAGACTGTCCTTTCCTTAATATTCTCATAAATATACATACTTCTGTTGGCATGACACCACAAACATAAACACTGCCCAAACATCTGGCTCAAAGTAAAGAGTCGCTAGTGCCACCGATATAAAATTTTAATCTGGAACTATAAAGCGGCATATTCAATGTCACTTCAAAGCTTGTTTCAAAATAAGTCAGTGGAGTAACCAAAATATAAGGACTAAGTCATATAAATTTTTTTTTGCCCCTTGCAGTCTGAGACAGCACAATGTAAGGAAACACATCATTAGACATTGCCACTGTAAATCTTTCAACAAAGTGTTGTACACATGTTTTCAGTCTGTATGTTTTAGAACTGTTTCAGCATATTAGTTCAGAGAGTCTCTTTACTAATGTGTTATGATACATGTATTATGTTAAAACAGAAAAAAGAAATAGCAATAAATATGAATGATTATGGAAGCAGTAACAAAAGATTTGATATATTATAATTATTGCATTTATTTTTTTTTTATTCAGGCATTTAATTATATTGTATTTATGTCTATGTTTGATTATCAAACAGAATTAGAAATGTTATTTTCCTTTAGATTTGCTTAAATTTGAATATAGATCTTGCCTCATCCTTTTATTTCTCAATCTTTGTGTGCCTCAGGCAGTCTAAAGACACGTGCAAACACCAGCCGTTTGAAATCAAGTTGAAAATTGTTGCTCACTGATGAACAATTACAGCAGAGGATTTTTAAACGTTGTGACAATCACTCGCATATTATCATAATCAACTTTACAAAAGGAGATGCTGCTTTGAATGTGACTGAGAGACAAAGAGAGAAAGAAAGGAATGCTTGTAACCACCTCCTTGTTTCAGAACCACACACACACACAAACTTTAATGATGAAAGTATCTCATCTAAAAGATTAAGATTGCAAGGATTTCTTAAAATGGCTCTTTATATATGAGAAACAGACTGAGGACATTTGAAAGACAGAGTTGGCATATGTTTGTATCTATTCTGTCTGTTATTTGGTTTTTTCCACTATTCCAGTTTCTATACCAGCTTCATCCCTTTCAAACGTGTACCAGTTGTTATCGAGTAAGAGGTGGGATACACCTGCAGGTCAATCACAGCGCTGCACAGAGATTAATGAGACTAACAACCATCCATGCTCAGACTCACTCCTATACTTAGTTTAGAATCAAACAACCCAACATGCTTGTTTTTGAACTGTGGGAGGAAACAAGAGTATCCAGAGAAATCCTACGCAGATGCACAATACGCACGCAAACTCCAGACAGAGAGGCCCAGCCGAGATTCAAACCCCGCAGCCTCCTAGCTGTGAAGTCACAGAGATCACCATTTCTGCCACCATTGGGACTTTTCAGTTTGTGTAAATTAATCTCATTTACATTCAGTTATGATGGAGTTATAATGAAATCAATTTAAATCAATTCTAACAATGTTTACTAAATTTTCAGTTAGATATAATTCATAACATATACTGTCGTGACATTTCCGATGCCAGGTGTGTCATTAATTAGTAAGGCTCATTAGTCGATTAAAAACAAACAAAAAAATAAAATAAAATCATGTAAAAAATGTTAAGAAAAAATAGTGATGTTATAAAGTCAGCCTATATAGAGTTATTCTATAAGACCATCGTGGTGGCAGGAAGGACCCCCTACATTGGTCCCTATCGCAGCTCACCTGAACAACAACATGATTAACATGTTAATCATTGGAACTGCATAAAAACACAATAGTGTCACCTTACAAGTGCATGCATACATTTACATCCTCACACAGAAGTTTAAAAAAAATGTACCCCTATAAAAAGACCTTCCAACAAGTCCTCAAATCCATGTGATTTTATAAGTAATTTCTTCATACCCTCAAAGTCAGAATAAAGAAAACAAAAATAAAAAAAAATCAAAAAACTAATTCTGAATTTGGCAAACCAAAGAAAATGTTATTAACCACTCAGCTCCCTCAGGCACAGTCAGCACTTCACCTTCAACAATAACATTTTTCTGAAGGGCATTTAAATTTTATGTGCAAGAATTCATCTCTTGTGAACATCGTCAGTGTATACAAGTGGTGTGCTGCACCTGCAGACAGACACTCACACACACACAAATACAGTATTTGTCCATTTTTAACCCCTCTTGGTAATTATTGGCTATGTTACAACAAACAACACCACATGGATGTTAAGACACTACTGTGCATTCCATGAGAAAGAACAACAACCACATCCCAGGCCACGCAATATACCCCCCACTTCTTTAAATGCAATACCCCTCATTCTGAATGAAGGAAAACAGCCTACACTACCAGGAACCATGATGCCTCCAAAAAGACAGGTATGTGCTGCATATCTATTGGGGATGCAATGGTACTCGGTAAAATACCGAACCGTTAGGTACAACCTGCACGGGACAATACGCTTTTATGTCCCACGGTATTTATGTTCCAATAACTTTGCATTGGACTTGCACGTGAGCATGCGTGCCTTTTAGGCAACAGGCCACCACTGCATGTCAATGTGCACTCGCCTCTGCTCACTCACAGTGACCAGCCTATCACACTTTGGCCGGTTGGCTGCAGGACATAGGAAAAAAAAAAAAAAAAAAAAAAGGCAAGCAGGGCATTTTGGGCCCCATGATGCGGGCCCCCCTAGCGGAGAAATTGGGAAAAACTTTTTTTAATCACCGGTGTGGGAGCATTTTGGTTTTGATGTTGAATACACCGGCGAGGGAGTGAAAACGGTTAACAGTTAGCAGAACACAATCTTTCAACTCCCTAAACCTGCGATCTTACCTGCGTAAGATCCAGTTGTTACCAGTTGTGCATCTTGGCACAGCTGATGTGCTTTTTAAAATACTGCAGAACGAATCGTTGGATGCGCATTTAAAGATCACGAACAATTAATGTTCCTGTCCCTCCTCGACCACCAACAGTTTTAGACATATCGGAAATAAATTCCCGCATCAAACTTTTTCCAGCTTGACACCACAGACAAAGATCTCCTTGGTTTCCATCACAGGAGACATCTGGATGAGATCATGCCACAGCTGTACAGACTGACGTGTCTGGCCGTGACTATTCCCACATCCACCACAACTGCTGACCAGACATCCTCTGACCTCAAGAGAATAAAAACATATGCAAGTAATACGATGATGCGTAATCGAGAGGTAGAGCTGTTTGTGCACGTCCACATGTGACCAGGTGGATGCACATTTATTCCATTTGGACGCGCTCTTTTACGCGCCGCCATGCGAATTGCACTTTCTGCAAACTCGGTATCTTGCGATCGCAAGTTTAGGGTAGCAGGTGGTCTGAAACTGTACCGAATCTGTACCGAAACCGTGACACAAAAACCGCGGTACAGACCGTACCGTGAGCCACCTGTACCGTTGCACCCCTAATATCTTTCATACTGGTGTTGGCATTTTCATCCAAAATTATTTAGCAATAGTAGTATATGGAATGACATGCAACTTTGTTTTCTTTTCCAGGCTTTGAAGGCTATGGTTGAAAAAAAAAAAAAATATGACAGCAAATGAGGAGGTAAGGGAAGAGGCCCAGAAGCCTGCACCTGTAAGTCTGACTGCAGAAACATGTGTCAACCTCAAAAGTAATACCACTCATGAAAGATGGTCCACCACCCAGCAAGGCTTCAAATTTACAGACTGACCCTGTCAAACTGTTATCTTACAGCCTAATCCATCGACTAAGATGAATGGCCAGTTTAGAGACTGAGTGTAATGATGCTGGCAACATGGCTGGACCCCTGGTTTAAAGTCCTGGGGTTCCACAGCCAGTTGAAAGTAAATGAGGCATTGAAAATACCCCGGACGGAAGGTGCTAATGTAGTTACATGGCAAGATATTCCTAGACAAATGCCTCCATCTGCCACCTGTGAAGCCACTGTTCCAGACACTTCAAAAGCATAAACATCAAGCCCAGGTAAGTGTTCATATGATGTGATCTATCCATATTTGTTAGTGTTTGGTGCAATACTTTTATGTACAACTTAGTTGGTGGTCGTAACCTGTGGCAGAACTGTGACCTGGAGCTGTGGACTGTCTGATACTGAAGCACAGAACATTGATGAAGTGTAGTGATACCTGGCAAAATAGAACCTCTCACTAACATAATGGCATATTCAGAAGCATCTCTATGTTCACTTGTACAAATTGGTAATTCAGTTTCTTTGTACGCCTGCTTCTTTAGTCCCCTTTAGTAAGAGGGTGTTTTCTCAGGCTGGGGAATATATATCCATATATATGTACATTACTGATATACAGTGATCCCTTGCCAATTCGCGCTTTAAGTTCCGCGGTTTTAGTTATTTGCAGATTTTTTCAGAAATATATAATGTAATAAAAAGTCAAGAATAAATTGCGGAAACATCACAGGATGTTGTGTGTGTTCTCTCACAGCGAAGAAATGTGAGCCAGCCTGGCCCCTTTAAGAAGGTAGCCTTATGGGTAATTGCGTGGCCTTATGGGTAATGTAGTGTGTGTGTCGTGAGACAGCAGAACCAAAACCGGGTTAGATGAAAAATGTAAACAGCAGCCCAGCGTGTATAGATTTGCATTCTCTGTTAATTGACAGGAGCCCAACAATACAACCTGTGTGATGTTACAAGTTCCTGCAGTGCCAGAATAAAGTGCCCGTTCCATGCAGAGAAAATCTGACTGTTTCTTTTGTTGTTGTTAGCGTGTTAGCCACTAATTACAAGCCAAAAATAGCACAATACCAGCGGTTTCTTTACTACGGTTCAGAGATCAGAGGCTGTGAAGGTAACAGAAAGACCACAGTTGAGCCTTTGTCTTGTTTCGCTGCAGTGTCTCGCTACTTTTTGCAGTTTTTGAACATTTTAAACACATTATTTAGGCTTGTAGGGCTCCGGCTCCCGTTCGCGGATTTTGATTTTCGCGGTGGAGCGCCGGTCCCCATTAACCGCGAAAAATAAGGGATCACTGTACCATGTTCAGGATAGATTTCATCAGGGTTTATAATGCAGTCCAGTCCTGTAATCTGCCTTTCAGCGAAGCAATTGGTCGGAAAGATTTGAGACATTCATGGGGCTTCGTCACACCACCACTGGTTGATACACACATTTTGCACCAAAGCACGTTCACCTCTGAGACACAGAATCCATCTCTTTCCTGAGCTGAATGGCTTGACCATTCCCATGATGCTTATACTTGTGCATAATTGTTTGAACACATGAACTTGGCACCTTCCAGCATTTGAAAATTGTACTCAATGATGAACCAGACTTATGGAGGCCCACAATTCTCTTGCTGATATCTTGGGTGATTTATTTAAATTTCCCCATGATGTCACACGAGGAAGCTTCCAAAGCCCTGACATCATCTTCTGGGTTTTCCCAAATTGTTCAAAGGTATTGTATAGTGAGCTTCTTACTTTGAAGAAACTAAAAAAAAAAAATATATATATATATATATATATATATATAGTGTATATATATATATATATATATATATATATACATATATATACATACACACACACACCTCACTAAT
Organism: Hirundichthys speculiger; assembly: GCA_018398805.1. Lineage (NCBI taxonomy): Eukaryota > Metazoa > Chordata > Actinopteri > Beloniformes > Exocoetidae > Hirundichthys > Hirundichthys speculiger. The sequence continues at coordinate 1,447,607 of JAGFBZ010000863.1, forward strand.
CATGAGGTGCTATGGAAAGACAGACAGATGGATAGATGGAATTATGGAAGAATATGAGGAGGAACAGATATAGTGGGATGGGGTGTGGAAGCAATTCCTTGCACACCTCTCAGTCATAAATATGGAAAAGGAACAGTGTGGCTCAGCCAACCCTCCTACGACCAGAATGTTATCCTGCATCGTTGTCAGAATGGAAAAAAAAATGTCTTGCTAAGAAGTCAAGCAATGAATGAAATTACTGACAGAGATTGAGCCCAATGTAAGGAAAAAAAACAGATTGAAGATTGGTTGTACACACAGGCACTTAACATGATGTGGTTATGGATAACACAGAGACGCAAAGATATATCAATCCATCACTGTTTAACAAACATTGGCAAATCCGGCTGTAAAATAATAAGAAAACTAAAAAATCAGCATTTTAATTTATTAGCTCTAAATGCTATCATCAGTGTTTTATTTATAGTTTCCCACTGAATTACTAAAGTAAAACTGAAAAACACAACTTGTTTAATGAAAAGGCTGGTATCATCAGGAGTTTTCTTTAATTATTAAGATTATAAAGGAAAATCATAAACATGTACTGTGATAGAAATGTATAGTGAAACCAAAATTTCTCATGATTGTACTTTTTGCTTGCTTCTAGTTTCAGCACAATCAACTTGTGGTGATGGGGTGTGGTTTCAGCTCAGCTGCAGAAGAAGATGTGGAGCAGTGGCACAGGGAACAGCGCCAAAGAGATTGATTGGCACAGCTGCTGTGGATCTGCTATCATGTCTCTCTGTTTAGGAGAAGCTTGCTGGGACCAAGCAGGGACAGGAACCAGAAACCGCTAGCTACTACAGCAGTAGCATTACCTAGCACACAATAAATCAGAGTTAACCCTAAAAATGGTGAGTGTCTGTTGATCTGCCCCACTGTAAAGAACCCTGAGTGCCAGGGTTGGGCCACACAACCATTCTAACAGATTTGTTAATCTTTTACCTTTCCTGTAGAACGCATGCTTTAAAAGCTGAAGAGTAAATCACACAGAGCAGTAGCAAAGGCTTTACTAATACCTGTAGGAGTTTATGGTATCTCAGTAACATTCAGTGGTGAAGATTAAAGACTTAGAGCATCAGAGCAGCAAATTGAAACAAGCCATGCTGCTCTTCATTGCACTGTGTCAGGCCCTTTCATGTGACAAGTGATCCCCACTCTGAATCCTGCACCCACTTACTCCACATTCTTATGTGAAAGACAAAAATATGCTGTCCACACATGCAAAAGGAATGTCACATGAAATGAAGTATCTGTGATTTCAGAAAATTAGACAAACCAATTCTGGACCATAAAAGTCTGGTTGTGTATCTGGCGAGGTTGCTCTTTAGTAATCCGGACCTTACTATCCTCTCAAACACATCCCAGTTTTATCCAATTTCTACATCTTCTGCATCCAGTTCTGGTCCTATCCCAACTCTTATTAGGCAAAAAGCAGGACACACCTTGAACAGGTCACCAGTCCCTCACAGGGCCACAGTGACAAAAAAATGATGCACAATATATTTCAGTTTATGCCGCTATAAGTAATTATATATGCAGTTTAAAGTTCAAATTGCCTTACTCTTGTTGAAATTATTTAGCGGACATTATCTTTTATTGTTTGGCTTGCATAGATGTATAGAACATTTCCAAAGACTGTACTCACCCTCTTTTTGGTGCCCAACAAGACCATCTAGCACCCCTTATTGTTTCTAATTATTTAATGAATCTAATTGATCTGAATTGCTGTAGCCTTTTTCGCCATGCCCCATCAAGGCAGGATTGATGTGCTTTTGTCATGCATCATCATTCTGGTTGTAAGGTAGCAGAGGTGGAATGGAAAGTTCATAGTTTATGCATCTGTAAGTGCAGACTACATGGCACATTGCTGTGCTCTTTAAACTACAAGACTTGTTGTCCTCTTATCAAGAATCTTGAATTGTGGTGTTTACAGTTTGCGTTTTCTTGCTGACAGCAGATCACACACACTACACAATGTAACAATAACTCGATCACTGAGCAGTTTTATCAGGTCTCCAAACCATATTTTGTCGACAAAACACAGAAGCTTAATTGACAAGAGAAATGATCCAAAACTTTCCAGAAGTTGTTCATTGTAAATGGACCTAGGGAAAATAAAAGCAGTACCAGCTGTTTGTGTGATGACTTGGCATATTGCTGCATCTTCCTTATTGCTGTCACTTTATTGAATGCAAGTTTCCCGTTTCTCAAGGTGACCTCACCCTGTGCCTGGCTCTCTTATTTGCTGTGGGTGGATGCAGAATTGCCAACAGCTCCAGGTATTTGTGTCTTTTACTTGTTGAATTATGGAGCAAACCAAATCATTCTGCAACTTTACCTTCTCAACTACGTAACTGTAGAGATGGAGCAGCACTATAATGCGGTGTTTAGCATTGCTGACTTATGGACTTACAGTGGAGGAAATAAGTATTTGATCCCCCGCTGATTTTGGCAGTTGTCATACTAAGAAATAAATGAACAGTCTCAGACTTCTATGGCAGCTTTATTTTAACAGTTATAGAAAGAATATTGAAAAAAAATAATGAGAAAATTACATTAAATGAAAAATAAAAATCAATTTGCAAGTCATTGAGGGAAATAAGTATTTGATCCCCTAGCAAAACATGATCTAATACTTGGTGGCAAAACCCTTGTTGGTAGCACAGCTTTCAGATATTTCTTGTAGTTGCTTACTAGGTTTGCACACACATCAGGAGTAATTTTTGTCCACTCCTCTCTGCAGATCATCTCCAAATCCTGACGGTTTTGAGGCTTGCGCTTGGAAACTCGCAGCTTCAGCTCTCTCCATAGATTTTCAATAGGATTAAGGTCAGGAGACTGGCTAGGCCATTTCATGACCTTGATGTGCTTCTTATGGAGCCACTCCTTTGTTTCCTTGGCTGTATGTTTTGGGTCGTTGTCATGCTGGAAGACCCATCCACGACCCATTTTCAATGTCCTTGTGGAGGCAAGGAGGTTGTCAGCCAAGATTTTGCGGTACATGGCCCCGTTCATCTTCCCATCGATGCGGTGAAGTCGACCTGTCCCCTTAGAAGAGAAACACCCCCGAAGCATAAGGCTTCCACCGCCATGCTTGACAGTAGGGATGGTGTTTTTGGGGTCAGATTCAGCATTTCTCTTCCTCCAAACACGTCAAGTTGAGTTGAGACCAAAGAGTTCAATTTTGGTCTCATCTGACCACAGCACCTTCTCCCAGTCTCTTTCTGAGTCATTAATATGTTCGTTGGCAAACCTGAGTTGGGCCTGGACGTGAGCCTTCTTGAGCAGAGGGACCTTGGACCACTGCAGGATTTTAAACCATTGCGTCTCAGTGTATTACCAATAGTTTTCTTGGTGACTGTGGTCCCAGCTGCCTTGAAATCATTAACCTGCTCCTCCCCTGTAGTTCTCAGCTGATCTCCAACCTTTCTCATGATCATTGAGACCCCACGAGGTGATATCTTCCATGGAGCCCCCAGCCTAGGTCGATCAACAATCATGTTGTACTTCTTCTACTTCCGAATAATTGCACCAACAGTTGTCACCTTCTCATTCAGCTTCTTACTAATGGTTTTGTAGCCCATTCCAGCCTTGTGGAGTTCAGCAACTTTGTCCCTGACATCTTTTGACAGCTCCTTAGTCTTGCCCATGGTGGAGATGGTGGAGTCTGTGGGCAGATGGCTTTTTATACAGGTGACTATTTGGAACAGGTGTCTCTCATGCAGGTAATTACTTCAGTGAGATTAGGAGTATTGCAATGGTCTGTGGCAACCAACACTGGTCAAGGTTGATCGGGGATCAAATACTTATTTCCCTCAATGACTTACAAATTAATTTTTATTTTTCATTTCATGTAATTTTCTCAATTTTTTTTCAATATTCTTTCTATAACTGTTAAAATAAAGCTGCCATAAAAATCTGAGAACTGTTCATTTATTTCTTATCAAATACTTATTTCCTCCACTGTATGTTTGAGTGTACTGGTCAGCTGGGGCCTCCTTTAATTAACATGTTCTTCCTGAGACCTGTATGGCAAGCCAAAAGGGGCAAAATTGCTATCATAATTCTATGTCCTGCAATAAAATGGTGGGGGGAAAAGAAACAACAACAACAAAAAAGTGTTTTTAAAGCAAAAAAATTTATATCAGAAAAGTACAACAACAAGAAAGGCAATATACATACTACTAATACATACATACATACTGCACATACAATGGTTTCTCTGTCCTGCTGGGTAAGACCAGTATATGAGGTCTGTTTCAGCAAAGGGTATTTGGTCCATGGCAGTTTTGTGAAACAAAAATCATAGTGCCACTGTTTGTTTTATACAACTGAGAGAAACAGCATGTGGAAGACTATTGGCATCCCACATGTGTCAGGAGTGTGACAACTTCAAAAGAATTTTCTATCTGGAACAAAACTGTGCCACATTTCAAACCTAACACCACACTGAAGCAGACACTGGACAAAATACAATAGGGACGGCAGAACAATGCAATGAGTGGTATTCACTTCGGTGTGGAATGCTCAGACTTGCATACTAAAAACAAAACAAGCACTCCATAAATAAACAGCAGAGGTCAGTCAATCCCTCTGGTCCTGACTGAGCAATCCACCTACAGCCACAAGACAGTGGACACTCCTTTGAAGAGAGTCAAAGAAACATTCAGAGTCAAGTTAAGACAAACCGTTTCAGCAGGGGTGGGGGTGGTTATGGGGTCTGAGAACATTACCATTCATCTGATGACCATGCATTTCTAACATCTCTAGCATGGATGTTCCAGTGCCATTCACACCCTGACATAACAATAATGAGTCATTGACAAGCTCCGTTGATCAACACACACGCCCCCTTCAGCTTTTAGGGTTCTGTCATGCCATTCTCTACATTCCCAATGAATTGAGACTAATTATGAACCATAGGTAAGTTGTGGGTTGTTAATAGCAACAGTCATGTGACTTTCAGTGAGTCCTGAAAGTCCTCTGACAGCTACATGAGCTTTTCAGTTTTACTTAATGATGCTTTGGTTATCAGTTATGGTATGACATTACTTTGTCTCCTTCTGTACTTATTGCAACTTGTATTCCACTGAAATAATGTGTAGCTCATAGCTGAATGCATTTAAAAGAAAGTATTAATCATTTCTAATTGATTTATAATAAGAATAATAATAATAATATAGTAATATGATTCTGAAGTTGTTATTTGTATGGCATTAATAAAAAACAAAGAACTGCTGGGTTTAAATTAACTATCTTTAAATACCAAGCTAGTGTCACAATCTACTGCAGTGCTGATGCTATATTACTTGGTGGATATCTTTGTATATTGGTATATTCATGTCACCAAAAAAATGATGGCACATATTTATATTTTATTGACACAGGTTGACATTATTGACAGCTTGACAAATGTCGAGAAACTGGTTTATTAGGACAAGCAAGGCATACAATCCTACATCAAGGGAAATTAGTGATTACTTATTGGGCGATCACGGTTCAATTTTAGTGGCTGTGAAAAATAAGGTGCAGAGATAATTATAATATAGCAAAACATTGTTTTTAAAGAGTGTTCCGGTATTTATAAATTGTATTGTTTTTTTAATGCACGGTCATTACATATGTTTTGCTTTTTTAGCCATCTCCCAAAGATTACAACAGCAGCATCTTTTACGACATTTTTTATGTTTTTTTTTAATGTTTTGTAATGGTGGTTTTGACATAGTATTGCGCTCTAAAACAACTTCCACCATTTTATTATTACAGGACATGTTATTATAGTAGCCATTTTTTTCCCTTTTGCCATAGACTCATGGTTATTATCCCCAGTCCAAAGACATGCATAATAGGCTGAAGTGTAATTCTAAATTAGTCAATGTAAAGCTAAAGCATGTCCAGTTTGTCACGCAGTTTTACTCTAAAATCATCAACCAGTGACCCCCTCTTCTTTGTCATTTCCACTATGACTTTAATTACTTCACAATCTAACAAGGACTCGTTCCAGGTCTAAAGAACTAGACAGTTTTAATTATAACAACAATTGTTGTGTAAATTCTCTGTAGCTGCTCGATAGAGTTATGAAAACTCAATGTACTGTACATAAAAGAATGCAGTTAAAGGAATGGGGAGAAATGGATCATTAAGATTTTACACTTGTCGTTTTGCTCTCTTTAACAGAGAGAACATTTGGGGTAACCACAGAGCAACAATGAAAGGAAAACAAAAAGAGTAGTGATAAAAGCATAAGGAGAATTCTTCTGTTTTAATTCCAGACTTCTTAGCCATTTCATTAAGTCTTTATGGTCTCACAGAATCATCTCCTTACAGTTAAAGCTACTGCACTGGCTTTTATGATCTAACAATCGATTTCGTAAACCCAAGATAAGAAGTGACAGAAGACAAAACTGGATGAGAAATACTTTAGAAAATAAATCAAAATCAGTTTATTTTACAAGGAAAAGTTTAAACTCAAGGAAATGCTTGGCAACTTAGTACCTGCTTTATTTTACAGTTTATGATGTATCACTGAGTGGAAGTAAAACATTTGTGTCCCTCAGAAGATCTGTTTAATTCAAATAAACTAACTTGTATAGCACCAATTGACAATAAGGCATAATCTTAAGACATTTTTCAGAGAACGCACTCAAAGTTTACAAAGCTTAAATGCAGTCCAATTAATATAATCCAAATTATGTTACAGTACAGAAAAATAAACTGTAATTCAGTATTCAGTATATTTGAATTCATAAATGAATTCATAACTTACTTTTTTTACTAACATAAAAAAATATATATATAAATATATATGGCTGTCTTAATCCTGTGCTGTAGCACAAACCTTGGCTATCAGTCACAGTAAAATGATTTATTATAAGAATATGGCAGTGAAAAGCAGTGAATGTTATATTGGTGAAAATATCAAAATCCTCTATTTACACTATTTACTGGATTGTAAATTCCTATGAAATAGAGTATTATTAACCTCTTGAAAAGTTAAGGTGGAAAGTTTAAAAAACAGTTATGAGATCTTTGTTTTATGTAGCGTTAATGTGATCTTCAAACCAGTTTATCTATAATAAGTTCCCTTTCCACAAGCTTGATTTCACTGGACATGAAGGGGAATTAAATTTGTATTCTGATAAAATGTGATGATTCTCTCTTCGAAACTTGTAACAAAAAATGAAAACCTGAAATCAAAGTTTGTAGTGTTTCTCTTTCATCTCAAATCAGAAAAAAATGTAAGTAAGGCATGTCCCAGGAGCAGTTTTCAGGCAGGCAGGCGAGCAGCATTGTATGCCTCATCTGACCTCACTACTTGGTTTATTCCAATTACTCCACCTGCTTACTGAGTGAGAGAAACTAGCTTCCCACATGTCTTGGATGTTCCTGGCCCACAGCTTGCTGCTGCGCTTAAAATTCCCGGCTCTGCCCCAGCTCCACCTGTGGGCTCCAATTATGCAGGGGGTTAAGATACTTTATTATCCCCAGTATCTTTATATATGGCTTAAAAGTGGGAGTTTATTAGATTTTCTAGTTTATCATCAGGAAGCATCCGAGGTCTGAGCTGCAAGCCTCATGTGACTGAAATATCTTATACGAGCTTGTGAATATATCACTTGTTTAGCAATGTGACAGAAAGTAGTATATCAGAAAATACATATTAAAATACATTAAAAAATGATTACTATATGCTTTTTAGTAGTGCAGAAGTGTTGTCTCACTCTACCTTCGCTACATTTTACAAAGATATTGCTCTGAACAATGACTTGATGCGTCATTCAGCGTGTGGAAGAGAAAACTTTCCATTACAAATGAGAGCTTTATCCACACAGGTGCAGTTTCATTTTAAAGCACAGTCTGCATGAACACTAGTGGAATCTCCATCAATAAAACACAAACATAAATGCATGTAATATTACCATATATGTTCAGTGTGAGAACATTCACCAGTGTCCTCGGTCTTGTAGTCCCTCCTTTCATACAGGAATGCATTTTTTTTTTTCTTTTTAGGTGGATCAGTGCTGATCTACAAAAATGCATTTGGCATTCCTAAAGACAAGCTTTGATGAAAACTGATGAACTTATTCCACCAGGCAGTGGTTCTTCCTGTTCTTATCCAACGCTGGCTTTCCATCTATGGCTTAAAATGCATCTGGATATATCCTTTGTTACAGATTGTTCTGATAAGGGATTACCTACTACAAACAATGTTTTGATATGAATACGGAGTAGTGTGGATGTAGCCAAAACTTTGTTTCTCTGTCCTGCGTGCTGAAGCGTTATGTTAATGATCCATTAATTGTAAGAAGATACAGATAAACAGTCAAACAGTTCATCAAGGGTTGAGCAAGGACCAGATTTTCTTGAAATGGGAGAGGTGAGATTCAGTTAGTGATCATCAGCTATATATGTTCCCGTTGGGAAGTCTCTACCTGTAGGAGAGTTTGGTCAGAGAGTTATAAAAATGGTTATAACATTATGAAAATACCTTATATCAGGTATTATTCACTCCATAAAAGAAGTTTTGTCAAGAATGACATAATTGCCATGTTTTATGGGACAGTGTCAGAACTGAATGGAAAACTGAATGAAATGTCCAATAACACCTTTATTTTTGGCAACAGCAGCACACATTTATTACCTAATTAGGCCCAAAGTTTAGCTAGAGTGGAGAGCATGTACAACTGAGTAACTATACTTTTGGGGTGGCAGCAAATTCAGTGATCAATTCAAAATGTGCACCTTGTAGGACATGTACAGAAGTTAGGACTTTTTTTATTTTTCACAACAAAGCTAAGACTAAATGGGGGAAAAAAAAGATAACTAAGAAAAACAAAAGGCAAATCTATTGTAGTGAAACTGGAAACACACTTTCTTCATAATGATAATGTAAAACTAACTGAATTTGAGTTTGGTCGATTGTTTCTTTTATCTTTTTTAAAAATCTTTTTTTTAATTACTTTTACCAGGTTTCTGCACTGTGCTTTTGTAGCATAATATTCTACTTCTTGGGAGTTCCACTCTTTCCCTGTGCAAGACATAAAGGCTGATTCAGTGATAAATAAATGATCAAATAATACATTGTTAAATAATAGAGATAAATTGAAATTTTATTTTTCTTAAGGGGGTGTACTGTACTTTGGCGATTTTGCTGTGTGACAGTAGTGAACAGGAGGAGTACAGAAAATCATTGGAGAGCTTTATGATATATGTAGTTATGATGGCAATGTTCTCCAACGTGAACAAGACAAGATTTTGTCTTAAGGATTTTATGAGGACTCAGAGTAAAGCAAGTGGGGAAGATTAGTGATGGAGATGTTGGGGGACTACAGACATCTGGGTGTACATAGACAACAGGTTGGACTTGATATGCCACAATGAGGCTGTTTACAAGTCGGGACAGAGCAGACTAATAGCTTGGATCCTTCAGTGTTTGCACCACAATGGTGTATGTCTTCCATAGGTCTGTGGTGGGAGTGTAGTTTTATCTGCAGTCTCCTGTTGGGGCAGCAGCATCAGAGCCAATCACTCAATGAAACAGAACTCATCAAGATAGTTGGTTCTGCACTCTAACACCCAGAGTTGATTGTGCAAAGAAGAACGTTGTGCAAGATTCAACTCACAATGGGAAGCATGGCACAACCTTGTGCACAACCTAAAGATTAAAGAGAGAAAAAAAACAGTGTCTTTGGAAAGAGGTTTCCTCAGGTTCAATGTGAAAAATTAGGATGTCCTTCCTGCCTTCAACAATAGTCTAACACAAATTCTCAAGCAGTCATGATAAATTACACAATTTTTAATGACTACTTCTTATTATTGACTTATTATTTGTACTACAACAATGTCATTGTCCTTCAGGGATTATTCAAATATTCAATTACTGAATTCATTTTAATTTCAGCTCTGCTTCTCTGTCTCTCTCTCTTTCCTTTAATCTTTTTTTATGTCTTGTGACTTTTTTTCCATCGTGGGGGATCATTGATCAGCAGATCATTGGTGGTCCGACCTGACACAATCCTCTAGAATTGGACTTGGGACTGGCAGTGTGAGTGGCTGGGGCATTAGAGGCAAAGTGGGGTTAAGTGTCTCCCCAGTGACGCTTTGGTACATTATGGGGCTGGGGACTGATGTGACATTTTGAGTTGAAGGGGAATGGACTCTGCCCACTACTGCAAAGCCACCTCCTGCTTCTCTATAATAGTTAATCTTACAGATTAAGATTCTTTAGAAACAATCATAGATTTAGCATTTTTGAAGTATGTTTTTTTTTTCCCCAAAATGTTTTCAGTAAATTGGGATTTTATTCTATTTAGGTTTAAGAGTGGGTATAGATTATGGATGGTTCCTGTACTGTTTATATCCTAAAGAGATTGGAAAATAAATATAGATGTCACTAACATCTTGATAAAACAACAAGACAAAGGGTGCCAAAGACTTTTGCAAAGTACTGCATGTGCAACAGCATGTGAGTGATTAGGGTTTTATCTGGATCAACAATTCAAAAGCAGTCAAACCTACATTTGTATTCTACATTAACAGTCCATTTATTTTCAATATATTGAAAGGATACACAATATCTGCTGTTTGGCTGTGTTAACTTCTACATTAAATGATTTCCAGCCTTCTGGGTTGTCCACATGATATTTAGTAATCTGCAGGCAGATATTGTTTTTGGAGAGCAACAGCTTCCTCCTTGCAACTGTGCCATGCTCGCTACTGTTTTTAGGCATTCTCCTGATGGTGGATTTATGGTCATTGAGCAAGGTGTCAAGAGCTTTTATCCAGTTAAAAGCTACCCTGATTTGCTTTGTAACAAATCATTTGACGATTACACTCCATGCTCTATAAGAAGGTTCTCTATTCACTGCATACTGCTGTAGCAGATTTCCTTCATTTGTACATTGTCTGTCTGATTGTATTGGTGGTATCTAAATGTCAAGACGTTTTTGATTTTGCATCTACAACTTTTAGTATGCATGGTTGTTCATCGACATGTAGCCCTGCGATGGACTGGTGACCTGTCCAGGGTGTACTCCTGCCTTTGCCCGAAGAGAACTGGTCTAGTCGCCAGCAGATCCCCGCGACCCTACATAGGATTAAGTGGGCATAGATAATGGATATGGCATAGATAATAGGGAACTCTTTCGACAGCTTTATTTTTCTAAACCCGCCCCCCCCAAATTGCACACTGTGCAAGACTTACAAGACTTGAACATGTGACCAGTAATATAATTTAAGATGGTTTTGTGATAATGTTTTTCAAACCACCTACTACACACTTCAAATAAACATTAAATATGCACTGCATGCCTTTGCTAAGTGTTACTACATAGCATGGCTCTGTACAACTAATTTATTTTATAGTATAGTACATAGCTGGCTTCCTTTTTTGCAAAGTGAAATGGCATGGCTGTGTACAACACTAAAGAAAAAAAACATAAAGGCAGGCGTGGAGGTAGGCATTTATTTGTTTTGATTGGTGAGAGTCACTGGAGCTATCACCATAGCCTATGTGATCTATCGTGTCAGATGAAACATCTCATACTTTTACTAGAGGACTGTTTATCTGTATCTTCTTCCCGCAGATCAGCTTGGGGGATTGGCAAAGACTTTGGTTGTCTGGCTGGTTTTGCAGCAGGGATGGAATACAGATAAGGATCAAGCAACCTTAAAAAAAAACAAGAAAGACCATCTATAGGAGTATTGTTTACACATCTATCGCTTTCACACAAATATTTAAAGACACACCTTTTAAATAGATTTCTTTTTTGTTTTGCTTTGTTTCATTTTATACACAGCAACATTTTCCACCTGTGACTGCACCAGTCACCGAGCACATTTACAGGAATGTATTGGATGGGATTTATAAACAATTTTGCAGACAATATAAAATTAAGCATTTGTTTTTTCCATCCAAATGAAAGTGCAATACTCATCACATTCATGTAGTTTTTACTGCTAATTATTTATTCTTATAATTCTGCCAATGTTAGACATCTTCAGGAGTTTCACAAAACTTGGAGGTTTAAATATAATTAATAACAGGTCTCAAGTGTTGATTTTACAAAATCTTATACCAGGTGCACTCTCTACTCTAACCATTAAGACGGACTCCCACAGAATGCAAAAAAGCGCTGTGCTTCGGTTTTGGAGCAGCTTTACTCCAACATGAAGTCCCACATGCAGCGATTCAGAGTGCTGCCCAGTCGGCTGGATTTCTAAGGGACAAAAAACTCACCTGAAGGTTTCCAGATCACAAGACAGTTGCGCAGAAGTCTGCTCTTTTAAATACAGGGCAACCCAACTCCTGCCTGCTTTGTTGTTAAGGATGGCGCAACCAGTTTACATCAAGGTGCAACTATCATCAATCAAATGACAGACGTGTTGGAGAGGTCACCTGGGACAATGACATCCTAGTGAAGCAGAATTTTGGGCTGAAAGTAAAAACAAGCATGACATATTTGTAAGGTAGAAGAAAGGACTTTTGTTCACATTAAAATATGGGTTTCAATTTCATTGGAAGGAATATTTGCTTACCTTTATGAAACGTTGTTTAGCCACAGTGATCATCCGAGCCTGCTATCGGCAAAATCGCTTATGTTGCTTACGATGCAACGGTGAAAACTAGCTCACAGAGCCACAGAAGACATCACAGCAGAGGCAACTAAGATACTTAAGAAAGTAATGAAGAAAGAGGACATGAGTAAGTGGATAAGGAAGAGACCAGGCAAAAGAAAATCTTAAGACAGTGTGGTAAAAGTTACTAAATATCTACTCAAAGCACAAAAAATTTGCAAAAGGTAATCTGTGCTGCCTTAAATGTGTATGTACTGACATAAAGAGTGTTTATGTCAGTGCTGATTTGGTACAGTCTGATCTGGAAGACGAGGCCATGCAGGAGAATGAAAAAGACCCCCAAAACCAGCTTTAAAATCAGATGCTACAAGACAAAAGCAAATTGAGCAGATGCTGCTCCTCTGGTGCTCCCATGCTTCACTACAGGGTCATGACTGTTAACATAGTAAATGTAGCCATATTTGGTGAATTACAGTTGAGATGCTTTCTGTAATTACTTAGTCATTCTGCATTAATCAACTTGAGTGTGTTAAATTACTGTAAGAACTCAGTCATTTCCAGCTGGTATCGTCCAATGAATCACATTAATAATTTTCAACATGCATTTGTTTGCTGTACATTCTCATGCATGGTGAAATATACTGTACGTAGTTAAGATTACACATTAACTCAAAATCTCAGAAAGCACGACTTTAAATTTATTTAAAGGTTCCACTCTGTCCAGTTCAGGGGCGCTGCTAGGGATTTTGGGCCCCATGAAAAGAATCTTTATCGGGCCCCTCAACACAGCGGCGAAATTTGTTGATGCTATTTTTGATCATCATTAGGGGCCTCTCTGGGCCCCCCTCAATCATGGGCCCCTATAATCCGTATCCTTTACCCCCCCTTTTCGGCACCCCAGGTCCAGTTCCATTACATCAGACTGCAATTACTTCTGTTGTAGTGTGACCTGTTTGTGTTTGACAAAGTATATTACACCAGCACAAAAGTACTTAAGAACATGTTCACTAAAAATCTAAATTGTGACTGTTACTGATAGCAATGTGGTTGATCCATCTGTGATTCCAGATACACTATCTAATGAAAACTGCTACCAGATGTTGTTAGCTTAGTAAGATCAATATGTTCTCAGCATACAATCCTACAATCCACTTTGCAACACCATGATCCACTTTAAATATAAATGCTATACATTTGTAATAGCTTGGGAAAATTCACACACACACACATACATATATATATACACATATATACATATATATATATATATATATATATATATATATATATATATCTACATATACATACATATACATACATATATATATATATGTATATATATATATATATATATACGTATATACACACATATATACATTATAACAAAATGTATAACAATTAAGAAATAGAGATAATGTTGCTCTCTGTCATATCAAACACTTGATTTAGCTGGTTTTACAGTGAAGCTCTCTATACAACCTCTAACCTTGCTACAAGTTAAAAATAGAAGTTAATAAGTGTACTTACAATTTTTTTTTAAATCATACTTCTCCACTGCTGCTTTTTCCATAACTCTGGTTCTTCAGAGCCCACACTGAGGTGACACACTGCATTAGGCGTGGACCCACATTAGGTGGACTCAAGAATGGATTTTGAATGAATTAATTAAAGAATCAATTCTTGAGAAAGAAGCGTCTCTTGACAGCTGAATTAAGAAGTGTGAATATAAAAATCATATAACAGTCATGCTGATTCTGTTCAAACAGAGAAGCTCATTGGTTGTGCAAAGTAGTATGTTTATGTTTTTTTTTTCACACTTTCCCAGACATTTTACCGTATTTCAATTTAATTGCTTGAAAATTTAATATTCTCTGATACCCAAACTTATTTTCTAACCTGTGTTAAATCACAAATTTACTGAATATTGTCACTTCTTTATAGGCTTGACAGGAAATGGGGAAGTCTGAACATAACTAGCTCGAGAGTGGCTTAGAGTAGAGTGGAGGTTACCATGGTGATCTAATCAGGGCAAAAGAGTTTCCTGGCATTAGACTCAACAAACCTCACCAAGATAAGTATTACCTATTTACCTTGCATTATAGAACATTCAAAAAACTCTGAGCTGAAAATGCATCAGAATAACCTCACCTAGTTCTTGACATTAATTCTGTGTTTCTTTTCTCCTTATCTGAGTATACCAGCAACATGCCAGTAACATTAGCTTCAGTGATTTAGTCTGGACTATTTGGGAATTAATACAAATATTTTTCATAAATACTGATTATGAATAATGGACAGCAATATTATCCATTATTCATAAAATTCTATAAATTTGATTTCTGAATCTGTTAAAAATTGAATCCTGTGTTCAAGAATGGCCTGTTGTAATAAATAAATTAAAAATGATAATAAATACATGGGCTACTTTCTTTCTCTTCAGTGCTGTTTGAATGCTTCAGGGTCAGACAACCCAAATAAGTGATGAAGAGTGACCCTTGGGACATCAGAAAGATCTGTTATTCCAGAAAAAGAAGGCATGTTAATATAAACCTACAAGTGCATCCTCCTGACCATTTGGCATTACTATATTCATCTTTACTCAAGGGCAAAATCAGTACAAATGTATTGATTATGATGACATACCAGCTACACAAGCTACAGGCAAGTCAATGAAAGCAAAGAAACAAACACAAAAAAAAAGGAAGAAATAATTTTAGATTAGTGATTCCAGGTTGAATTATAATTACTTCACTCAGTTTAGATTAATATGGCTTGGAAACTATCAGATATGTCTGCATCTAAAATTAATTTAAATAAAAGGGGTATATGTTCATTCAAATGGTTTCTCCACCTGGAGGTGTTGGGCATCACCTCAATGCAACATGTCTGCATCCTCTATGCAGCAACTGTCACTGCTTTGACGAGCACAAAATTTAAAACATTGTTTTTTCTGTGGTATAAACATGGTACAATCTGCAGTGAAGTGAAAGCACAATATGAAAAAAATACATCTGCAATATTCTTTAAAATAATTCCCACCACAAAGTTTGGACTTTGAAAGGGAAATTCCTGTGAATACATATTTAAAAAGGACAAGCACAAAGATCACTATGCATATACTTGGCATTCACTACCTACTACTACTAAACTCAACGCAAGAGTCAATACTGAAAGACCTTTTTTTAAGGGTACTGAGTCATATTACTTAGTCATTATGAAGGTTTTATTGATCAAAATGACACTGTGAACTGTTTGGCTAGTAGTGTATTCGTTTATGTCCAAATCTCCATCAGTATTGCACTTCACCCTTTACCTCACATTTTCACATTGCGCTCTTTTAACTACTTGAATCAAAATGTCATGTGCACAAAATCTTTTCCCAAGAGCTCAGATTCATGACTGTTGTTGCACTTGAGTAATTAAAATTGTTCTCAAGATGAAGAGGACAGGAATCATCCAGAAAACGAATGGCCATAAAGCACTGGAAGGTTGATGGTCGAATTCACAGCTCCTTCTTATGACCAGCATCATATTCAAGACAGTATTAAACTGCCTTCACACAGTGCAGCATTCAATAGGGTTTCTTTTTCTATATTTACATATATATCTTCATTCTTGTTGTTTTGTTGTTGGTCTTCCTCTCACCAAATGCCAATGCTACTCTGAATTCCTGCAGATAAAGTGTTGTAACACAGCTTGTACTACTTGCAACTTATAAAACAAAGTGTGAACAGTTCAAGTCTATTTTTAAGGGCTTACGCATGCTGAAGCTGCCTTCCCTTGCTCCTTTTGTTTGCCACTGGGGGGCTCTAACCTTTTCTGAGCCCACCAGCTCTCTTAGTGTGGGACAACATGAGCCCAATGCGGCGGTCAGGCTGTAATTCACCTGCCTCTCCTGCCATCTGGAATTCCCGGAAGGGATTTTCATCTATTTTCCTGCACCACCAACATACATAGAAAACAGCTGAAAACAAAAGCATTATCAGCCCATCCAAATGGCACGGAATATTACCCTGATAATACAAGATCATTTGCCAATAAGCCAGGGAGCTTACGCAAAGATAGGTTGCTCAACACACCCAGCTGTAGCTCCATCTGTCAGCTGCAGTCTGTGTAGAAATTGGTCCCTTCCACACATGGTAAACAGAGAGCGAGTGTCCTGAGAGTCTCAGGAGAGCACTGTTAAAGTCTATGCCAAGTATTTCAACAGTTTCTTTTTTTCTTCAGCCTCACTGTTTCAGCAAACTCACTTTAAAGTAAAATCATGATTACACAGACAAGGAAGATTATTTGAATAAATTAACAAACCTAAAAACAAAAGACTTTGGGGCCTTTTTAATGCTCTGCATACAAAATGTAGGCGTCCATGCAAAGACCTCAGCAGTTGTGGCGATTTTCTATTCTATACTCCAACTCAGTCAGATAGTCCTCTATGTTGCATTTTACTTTTTTCAAAAGATTTTTTCAAATCATTCATAGGATGCTCAATTATGCTTCGGCATTCAACCTGTGCCTCCTGTTACCATTGAGACCAACTATAAAGGCCATCATAGATGCAAAATCATATCAATGTCAATCAATCAATAATTGAGACAGACATAATTGTTGTTGACTGCTGAATTTGTGATTTGGGTAATGAACTGTTGTTTTTGTTGTCATCATTTTTCCCCCCTCTCTTTTTAGTCATTTAGACAAGGTTTAAGATTAGGCCTGTTGGTTACCAAGAATAATCATGAATAATGCAAGGAATAATGTTTACCATGTTACTCTACATTCATGAATATCGACTTATAAAGGGATTAACCATTATAAATTATTTTACTTTCATTCAGATAAACTGGCCCTTACAGTTGTTTGACAGGCATATTTTCCATAATCTAGTTTCCTGTGTGTGCCTACTTTTTTAGAATGAGGCCAGCTGCTGTCTTCAGCAGACCATCCACCTCTGATATCTCTGTCACACATTTTCTCGTGTCATCATTTCCTCTTCATCACAATTTTTAACTCTTTGTTTCGTATAAATAGAAGACACTCAGCAAATCTGTTTCCCCTCTTAAAAGTGCTTTTGTGTACTGACTTGAAAAGGTTGAAAAGGACTGTGGCTCTTGAATTTTTTTTTTTTTTTTTAAGTTTGATTTTTGACCAACAATTTCAGTGGAGAAAGCCACTGTTGTTCAGTGAGAATTCTTTAAAAAACTGTCAAAATAATAATAATAATAATAATAATAATAATAATAATAATAATAATAATAATATAATAATATTATTATTAGTACATATATATACTAGATCAGTGGTGCGCAAACTGTGGTACGCGTACCACCAGTGGTACGCAAGCGCTCTCTGGTGGTACGCGGGGAACGTCATGACTTTCCATATTGTTTCCACATTTTCATTATAAAAAAAACAACAAACAAAAAAAAAACATGATGCATTATGAATACAATATTTCAAATGAAATGTGTAGCTTAAGATAGTAAAAATTTTGTCTAAAAAAATATTTGTTGCATATTCAGTTGCAGTGCAGATGTAACAACTTTTGAGTGTGTTTATTTTACTCTGTATGAGAGTATGACTATGTAAAAATTGTTGGACAGAGTTGTAAATGTCTAATTCAATAAGGTAAAAAGTCAGGTAATAAATAACCACAAAAAAGGAATAAACATCTCTCCTGTGTGTTTAAAGCCAATTGAGAAGGCATATGTAGCTATATTTTAAAATTGGACATCATGGTGGTACTCACAGAGCTGAACAGTTTCTCAGGTGGTACGCAGTATTAAAAGTTTGAGAACCACTGTACTAGATCGATAACCATGTTTTTTTTTTTTTCAAATAAAATATCAACAAATTTTCATTGAAAGTCATGCCTTCTTTGTTACGCATGTTGGTATTTCCTTAAAAAAGTAAAATAAAAAATAATTTCACATTTTTTTGAAATTTTTGAAAAGTTTTGAGTTTGTATCTAAATCAGATTCATGCATTATCTAAATTAATTTAAAAAAAAATTAATCAAAGGCCATGCAGCAGTAGTCTAAAATCCATCCCTGGGTAAAAGGAGGCTCCACTGATATGCAAAAACTATTGGATAAGCTGGGGTTCACTATCAGGCTAAAAAAAAAAAAAAAAAAATTTAAGGTGGGATAATGAGACCCTTCCCCAAAACTTCAAATTAGAAATTACACAGTATAAAAAAGTTTAGTTGGAAGGCTATAACATACTGGCCCAGTTAGGTGCCATAAGCCCTGAGCCTCAAATATCTTTGGGGTCCTTGATCAGCTGTTGTCCTGTTCAGCCTGGTCAAGCATTAGGCATACTTCTACCAAGACAACAAAACATAACTCTTGCTGCAAAACCCTAGGTTGATCATAAATAAAAGGATTTCTCAGACAGTTGCTGAATAATATATGTTTAATTTCTTCTAAGCTCTTTAACTTGATACTAAAATTATAAATATAAATTTTAGGTAAAGAGACACATTTTTTTGTATGCATTTATGCATTATCATTTGCCCTATAATTTAAATGGAAAAATCCAGTAATTTTGATCCTGTACAACATCCCCACTGTTCCAGGGGTCCATCTCAGAAAGCGGGTTAAACTTCAAGTATGTTGAACCTGAACTCAGGGAAAGTCAAAAGTTCTCCATTCCACAAAGCGACGTAACTTAACCCTGAGTGACAGGATTCAGTTAAGCCGGTTTCAGAAACCGAGGTAACTCGGTACCCAGAGTCTGTTGTTGTAGTAACTGACTCTGAACAAAACCAGGTCGGGAGCAGGTGTACTTCACAGACCTCAAGTTTAATTTCACCAGACAGTAGATCGTGTACCACACATTTTGGAGACGTTTGAACGATGGCGTGTCACATTTGCAACAGGAAAGTAAATTCAGGATCTAAATACTTTACTGTGGTCAAGCCGGTATTCACTATTTCTGATACTCAATATATTTTTTATACTACTATACAAATATCACCCATCTTATGCACATACGTCACATAACTTTCCCTTGGATTGTTTTATTTCATTTGCTATTATGTATTTGCAAATGTCAATCTTTACTAACAACGGGGATGCCTGAACATAGACTAGGCCCTATTAGAAAGTGCAGAGCTGTGAGAAAAGCGGCCTGGCTTATACACACATTTACAGTTGAGTGTTGTTCTGTCTTTTTGTATTTATCAAAGGAGGATTTTGGGTAACCTACATGATTGATGATATAATTAATTATTTGAAATAACTTATTAGTATCTCTTTTCCACTTATTTGAGTAAAGAAACATTCTTTAAGGATTACCCAGAGTTACAGGATGTATTGACTGCATCCATATTCCCAGTGAAGCTCTTGAATTATTTTTTCTTTGTTAATGTTGGTAAAGGTTTTTATACTTCAACTGCTTCAGCATTTTTTTCCTTTCTTACTTTTAGAAAAAATGTTATTAAATATTTTAATTACACATTCACTCGCTCTGCAATTTCTTCCACATCAACCGTCTTTCCTTGGCTGCTTCTGACATTTAACGTTTCTGCAGAAACGTGAATGAAGAAGTGCAGGAGGATCTCTTCCATTTACTTGGTGTTGCCATGGTGAATTATGGTGTCGGAGCAACACTGATGATGTTTTGTTTTTTTTTTTTTATCGTAGAGGTAACACGGGGGTTTCTTAACTCACACTTGGTTGACTCTGAGTTAGTTTTTTGACTTGGAGTTTGTTGAGCCTCCTTTCTGAAACTGTCATCTACAGAGCATGGAGAAAAAACATTCACTTGATTTTAAACTTAAGTAAAAATAAAAATGATTAAAAAGTGGGATGCTAAGCAGGCTTATAGTTTAAAGTCTGCAATTCCACAAATTAAATTGAACTACAAAATATTTGTAGCTACCTAATGCTGATGCTCATGACCAGTTTTACCGTGGTGTCTATATCTTTCAATGGACATATCTGTTCTTCCTTCATGTCTGTATTATTAATATTTTAGTTAAACTCATTCATAATTGCTGAAAGTTTCTGTTTTCATGATGGAGATGAAAAAAAAAAATTACAACATATGTTGGCACTCACTTGCTAAATCTGCCAGCACACCAAACAGTAACTACTTTCTCCTCTGACCTGAAACAGGTAAACATTAGACTGACTTCAACTTGAAGCTCACAACTCATTCGTCCGGGCTTCATTTTGATCAAACGAGCCAAGCGCACCGTCACTGGCAGAGCTGCATTGCAAAGAAAAGGTTTCTTCAGCACTGTAAAAGACGAGCAGTGCCTTAACCTGTCAGCAGTTTTCATCTGTGGCGTGATGGTGGGTACAGTTGTGTCCTGGTGTGAAGTGGTTCGTTAACAGATCCAGATCTTACACTTTCACTCAGCACAATCTAATCATTTTGTTGTTTTGGGGAGTTTAATTTCTAAATAAACCAAACATGGTAAATGCACTCACGTTTGTGCCTGCAAAACTATTTCCAGTTATCAGCAGTGTGTTATGCACCTTTTGGTTTGATTTTCTTGTACTGACAGAGGAAAATACTGCTCGAAATAGAAGATCGGCTTTTTGAACTTCCTCTCTTGTTTTCAGATGAGGCTGATAACCATTTAAAACTACATGAGTCAAGTAAGCCATAGATAGTATATTGATAAAGGTCATTTTTTTTGTTTTCTTTTTCCATTCTGATGTAATCAACTTAATGAATTATATAAACTGTGAGAAATAACTGGTTAAAATATTAAAACATGACACATTATCACAAAATTCTTCCAATTCTTGTTTTCAATTATCACTTTGTTAATAACAACAGTAATAACAATCATACAATTTCGTTAAAATACAATTTTTTTTAATTAAATATTTTTATATCAAAATGCCCATATTGTAGACACCATTACTGCTTTAACAAATTCAGTGTTTGAGCGGCTGAGCGGTTGTGCATGGACGATCGTGTCATCGAGGAAAATAGTTGAAGGAAACCCATATCTGAAGAACAATTAGAAAAAAAAATAAAGAAATTCTACTACAATTAAAAGGAATTATCAACATTTTACAGTAATTAATATTATTTTTAAGACAAACTCTTAATGTATAGTTGCAAATGAAAAAATGTATTAAGCTCTAAAGATGACTCAGTAGCTATTTGCCCCAGTAAGAGGAACCACATGCTGTTTAAAGGACTGGAATTACAGGTGTATTTGCTCATCATCAGGAAGAGCTGCACAAACTGGAGCACGAGCAGAACAAAGGAGAACAAAGTTGCTCCTCATCGGCTCCAGAACCTGCACTTAATATAAGTGTGATCTATGTCCACCGTTTCACTGTTGAAATGGAGTACATTTAAAAAGTGGTCTCCATCATAATACTTTCAATTTTCAGACTGGTGGTTTATGAATATATTCCATTTATACAATTTATTCATTTGATTATTTATGTCCATGGGCCATATTCACTTTTTCCATTATCTCCCGAAATTCCTGAAGTGCCTCATGGAAATTTTCTGAGTTTAATTTAATTTACACGGAAAATTTTAATTACATTTAAATAAATAAATAAATACTCAGCTGTCACAAGTATCTTAAAATAAAATGATGATGCAAGACTAGGCTAATTTACAATTCACATTGTGACAGACGCTTTTCAAATAAAATTGAAATTGAAAATTAATTTATAATCATTTAAATTCACATATTTTAAGCTGAAATCTCAAAATAAATGGCTCTACTGAAAAAGAAAAAAAGATTGTGATCAATTTGGCTAAGGGTGATCAAAAAAAAAAATGACGTCTTGAAAGTAATGAATCTTTCACTGTTTGTTCTCCTCAGCAACAACAAGCTGAATCATCACCACTTTGGCTTTTGAGATTAACAATACCTCTGCATCAGTTTGAACTGACCCGTTACTGTCTGAACAAATCTACTTTGCATTTACACCAATATTAACAGATGAACAGTTACACCTCTCCTACTATTACAAGCACTCTCTCGTAGCCAAACTGACCTCTGCACGTACAACCAGTGTGGTTTTGTTCATCAGCTCCCCTGCCTTTCATGTGAAATAGTCTGCTTAATACAAGCATTTGAACTGGGATATGCATGAATGGCTAAAAGGGCAAAGATGAGCGATTGTGACGAGAATGTGATAATGAACTTTTATTTTTTAAAGTAAATATATGACATAGACTGTTAAATGTGTTCATTCTTTCTCAGAAATTTTCTTTCCTTTCTGGCATGGCTTAGACAATAATAAGTAAATTAACTGAAACAGTATAAATACATCATGGACCATACGGCTTTGATCCATTCCTACCAAACTGGATTGGCTAATAATTTTTTTTTTTTTACATGTTTGTCCAGTGAAGGTATATTTACATGGATATGACTGGAAAGTCACCGGATCGCCCCCAGCCCAGTATTGTGTTGAAGTGTTCCTGGGCACTTTTCAAAATCCAGTCACTAAGGCACTCAGGGGTCACGAGGCAGAGCCTTCATCGTGCCAGTCCCAAGCCTGGACAAACAGGGAGGGTTGCGTCAGGAAGGATATCCGATGTAAAACTTATGCCAAAATCAATATGCGGAACACAATAACGTGGTGATGTTTCAAAAAAGGAAAACGCTGAAAGAAGTTGTATTTTTCCGCCCTAGAATGTTACCATCTAAGCAAAGTTAGGATGCATGGTCTTAAAAAAAAAGTTAGAGACTCTGTTAGGCTGCTTTTAGGTTCGATATGACACATACTAGTTTCAGTGTCATTTCAGTAACCTTTTGTAATGTGACAACATTTATTTTTGTTCAGAGTTGCATTCCCTTTCATTCAGATCCTGTATTAAAGCTGCGACAGTCACACAAGACTGTTAGCAGGCATGGTGGGAACATCACTTCTTCTGACTCTGATCCTTCCATATCTGGATCAGGGTAACAGATCATTACATTTTTTTTTCCATTGGCCCAGACCAAACTTCATGTTGCAAGGATTTTATTTTATTTTATTTTTTTTAAATGAACCTCAGTCAGAGTCACTTTATTAAACACAAAACACCCAAAGCACCACTTTTATCCTCTTATTCAGCATTCTACAGCATATTGTTCATGTCTGATACAGCAAATCCTAACTGAAAACTGGCTCACGTCAATCATGGGAGGAGCAAGCAGGTATGCATTTTCTTGAGTTTCTTACATTCTTTGTCTTATTCTTTCATTAGTAAGTCATTTCATTCCTCCTCGTTTCTGTTATTGTCATTTCTTTGATCAGAAATCAATACATTTTTTTATTCATTTATTGCATTTTTTTTTATTGCTTACATGATCCTGCTGTATCAAATTATTCCAAATTAGCCACCGTTATGATATTTCAGGATTGCTTCCAAAACTAGAAACATTGTCATTTGAGACGGTCCAAGCAAGCTGTAAATCTGTATCTTGAATATGAATAAAATAACATTTTAAAATGAAAAAATAAATAAATATTTTTCAACAACTCAAAAGATTCGACTCCTTTCAGTGTAATCATTAGCTGTCACGTATGTCACAGTTTAAGACTTGGTGAGCTGCATGAGGCTCAGGGGACAAAGCTACAATGAGTAACGCCGCACCAGAACGTGAACCGTCATGCCTGCACTGCCTGATATCCCAAAGGTGAGGTCGACTTTTTTTCCAAATCACTTCTTTTTTTTTTAAATTTTTCTTCACTTGTGATTATTGTTAGATGTTAGTACAGACGTAAATAAAATAAACTATGTCTTTTGAACTCGCATTATATATTTATGTTTTACAATAAAGTCCCTAATTTTTTAAAGGCCTCATATAAATTCAGTTATTGTTGCTAACTTAGTAGCGTACGACGTAAGCCTTGTAGCAGGAGCTACTAAAACATTTAGAATCTGTAAATATCAATGCAAAGGTCTAAAGAAAGAGTACTACAAATGCTAGGGCCTAAAAGTATGCAATAACACCTACAGAGCATCACTAAGTTCAATGTGTGGGATATAACAACATCTGGTGAATTTCATTCCACTCTTAAAAGTACATAGAAAAAAAAGGCAAATACCGTGTCTTTCCTGGCTAGTGTAATGACACGGTGGTGCACCATGTCAAAGGACAAGGCAGGTGACCTTGCATCATGTTGGAAATAAATTCGGTGTTAATTAATGGTAACGATAACGTTAATATATGAAAGAATACTTGATACGGTCCCATATTTGTTTAAAACAGCAAAAAGTCTGTTAAGGTCTATAAGTCAAATGTGAATTCATATTTTTTCCCGACCAGCCAAGCTCATCTATTTGAAAAAATAAATAAAATATGTGTATTTAGTCTAACCTTATGTTGAATTGAAACAAAAGGAGACAACAAATTGGGAACTTTTATTTACACATAGATTTCCTAGTGACAGAAATGCTGAACATCGCCCTGAACCAAGCCAGAGCTAAAGATCGAAGCAGTCAAATTGAGAAAGGGTTGCTCTGTACAGAAAACTAACCAAGACGTCGACACTCACTTGGACAGCTGTTCCAGCTGACTTCATGGCACGAGGAAAGTGACTTTCATCGAAGGACAGATAACATGCAGAACAAACATTTCTCAAAAAATATTGTCATGAGAGAGAGAATGTTGTCTTTCTGTTGTCCTCTGAAGTAACTGACCTCTAAATAAAAAAAAAAAAGTATTTAATGCTTATGATCCTGACTATTGAATAGAAAAAAAAAACTTTAAAAATTTTAATGATATACTATGTACAGAACTAAATACGGTATACGGTATACTTAGCCTTTAGAAGATTATAGGAATGTTTTACCATTTTCTGATTAAAACAATGACCGAACATCTTTTTCAGTAAAAATCGCTACATTTGATATCTGACTGAATGCAAAAGCAAATGTCATCTAATACTCACATGATAATACCGTGAAATCTGTAACACACATAGCCTCAGCTTTATGAAACTAATAATTTATAAACCCATCCTAGATAAGCATGATTTGTAGTCTCAGAAAAAAAGCGTGTATGTCATTATAAATCAAACCATAGTTGCTTTACACTAAATCCATGCATTTAAAATATAAATAAATATTACGTCATTGCCAATTACACAGACAAGATATTAACTTTTCCATTTTTTAAAAGTGGACCTATATATTATTGTAGTTTTCCATTGTGACCATAAAATGATAACTTGACTGCATATTGGAGTTGACTGACCAAAGACATACAAAGCAAAGATGAAGAATTTGGACTATCTTAGTCAAAGTGAAAATTAGGAGGTCACATTCTCCTCACTGTACCCTGCAGGCAGCAACATCAGTGTGTTTCATTAACTACAGAAGCTCCACTGAATAAAAGCGCTGCACCTGGGCAGAGACTCAAGACATGCGCTCTAATTCAAAACCCACCGAAAAAGGGAATGCAGTACCAAATGATAATTCAGTGGGATATATCCCATACATCATAGTTGGGGATGGAATTATGGCAAATAAAGGAGAGCACAACTCTATAACCTATAATGTGCTGTTATTTACACGGGAATAGTGCAAATAACTGAAAAACCTACGAGGGGGAAGTGTGGAAAAACACATAGGAGACAGTGAGGATATGACACACAAGCCATGTCATTTCATGCTTCACCACATTGTGAGTTTCTGTGGTTACAATATATCTAACCATTATTTATTTATTTATTTTTTTTACCAAACAGTAACACATACACACATCTATACACTCACAAATGAAGCCATCCTCTCATGATGTTTAATTTTTCAGATTTGACCACATATTTTACCAGAGGCACCCCTTTTTTAAAAGAGCAGAGTGATTTGGATGGATTACGTTTAATTTAAGCAGTATTTAATTCACAAGTACGTTCAAATTACTCTATTACAGTACCTCTAAATAGCAGCTCTGAAATTCACTCATATCATTACAACTGACCATTTAGGCTTACTAAATTCTGGAATGGGACTGAATCAGATCAGAAGAGTCTCGGACCTGGAGGATAAGCATGAATTTCGCCTTAATAAGTTAATGTCCTTTCCCTTCTTTTTTTTTTTTTCTTCTTCTTATCTTCCCTCACCTGATCTTGAAAGTTGCTTCAACATAAGGAAATAAATCACGACGCGCTGTGAAAACGCCATCGCCTGATGTTTTGTCAACACTTCTGAACGTCCGTCCCCACATTTCTAACAATTAGACGCGAGGATACAGAAAGACGGTGTATTTGGAGAGTAAAGGATTTCTGGGCGCCGCGCTCTCCAATCAGAAACGAGAAGCATCGATCGTGTTAACTCTGTCGGGGTATCACTGCTCGCTCTCAACTTCAGCCCGCTTCATCTACAAAAGGCTTTGTGGGAGAAAATGATCATAACTTTTGAGAGAGGCACTGCTGGCTCATTTGCTCATCGCCGTACAAGAGGAGGAGAATAAAAAGCGAACCAACGGCATGGAGTAAGAATTACATGGAGCACGTGCGTGTTCATCCGTGCTGAGTGACAGATGAGGTCAAATCTATCGCAACAAGCTTCATGAAGTAGGCAGGTAATCTACAGCAGCAGTCACCGACCATCTCTGAAGGGAGACGGGGGGATTTTTCCAAAAGTTAAGCACTGGATGCTGCCCAACAATCTACAGCTAATATGAGCATGAGTTGTGTGTATATATATATATATATATATATATATATATATAAATATATATAATTTTCCATGAGAAGTGCGCTGTCGTGCTGTCTTACCTGTCAGCAGCTGGGGGGGTTCCTCCTCTCCTGTTTACAACTGCAGCTGTGGTCGCTTGTTTTCTTCCACTTTTATGCCCGAAAACAAGAGGGAAAAAAAATAACTTCCTCCGCTTGTTGTGCTTGCCGACATCTATCTTTTAGCCTTCTCTGACAAAACTAAATAAATAATGAAACTACGCTACATACTGCGCTGCCTTATCCTCGGCTTGGAAAAGATTTTACTCTCAGTGCCCAAAGAAGAAAAGTGGCATTACCTACTGTTTTCCCACCAGTGTTCAGTTTTTTCTTTACATAAGAACAAAAAAGTCGACTTGACGCGCAGAAGACAGTCGCGTGTCCCAAAGCAGCGAGGCGCGCGCAGCTATCACAACAACGCACGTGAAGCAACGAGTAGTAATTAACTCTGATAAAATGTCGATTCAGTTGTTTATTCGCCGTTTAAAGTAACACGGAGTTCATTAAAAGCACATATGTCTGTCTTTCATAATGTCCATTTTCATGAAAATAAATAAATAAATAAATAAATAAATAAAAATAACCAAGCTTGTAAAGCGTCTTTACAAGACTCAATTCTTTAACCGGCCGCCCAGCAAATGCGACAATTAACTAGGTTAAAAAGAGTCCGTTGCCGCGGTGCCGGAAAACACACCGAAAGAGAGAGGGAGCGCGCGAGCTCCGGTGAAACGGAGAAGCATGACTGTCCTGCCGTCCTGCTCCTTTTCAGAAGTGCGAGCCGGAGCGAGCTCATCTCCTCCCGGTAAAAAACGATGATACGCCAAGCGAGTCAGGAGCGGAATAGTGGGGATCCCCTGCTGCGTCCAATCCTGACGTCTGAACCGCTGGAGAGGGATCCGCGTGTGCGCGGCCGCGCGCGAGCACATGAAGGATGGGGGGGATGTTTATTGTGGAGACTGAGAGTCATCCGCGACTTTCAACCGTATGGCCGACTTTGACAAGTAACGGCAGCAGGAAAGTGAGAAGGGCATCACCAGTACCAGCTTACGCATGAGCCTTAGACTTGGTTTATAGGTTTTGTTTTGTTTTTTGTTTTTTTTAAATCAAGGTATTAATGGCGTCCAAATTTATTTTCAAGTCTCTTTTGGAGACAAACAGAAAATAGGGAACCTGACACTCTTTATAGCAGGGGTGTCAGACTCATTTTCACTGAGGGCCACATCAGCATCATGGTGGCCCTTGAAGGGCCAGACTGACATCATGAATGTAACAAAATGCAATGTAAATCAAAATCATTTAAAACTACACCTTGTTAAATAAGGGTTTCTGTATTTATTATGTATTCAAGTGTCTTTAACTCATTATTATATTAAACTCGGGGTTTGT
This sequence comes from Hirundichthys speculiger, assembly GCA_018398805.1. NCBI lineage: Eukaryota > Metazoa > Chordata > Actinopteri > Beloniformes > Exocoetidae > Hirundichthys > Hirundichthys speculiger. The sequence goes on from JAGFBZ010000863.1 coordinate 1,476,268, forward strand.
GGTTGTAAACCTGCTCTCGCACAGATGATGGTTAGAAGCGGAAGCAATAGCTCCGTGTTTGCTGTCAAAACGCCGACGGAGATTAAACTCTTTCACGACTGACACCGTAACACAAAAGAGAGGCCTACTGTTCTTCACCTTGAGGTACAAACTTGTATTCATTTTTCTTAAGTTCGTCAGTTCTGAAAATCGTCTTGGTGTCTTGCTCATGGTTATATACTATTAGCTTGTGGGTAACAATGAAATGCATTATGGGAGATGCAGTTTATTGTCAATATGCGCTTTAAAGCTTATTTTAAGTCTTAAAATATTGGTTCAAAATTTAATCCAATAATGCACAAGCTCTCGAGGGCCACATAAAATAGCGTGGCGGGCCACATTTGGCCCGCGGGCCTTGTGTTTGACACACGTGCTTTATAGAAACCTAAGTAATATCATTACAAGCAAACGTCTGGGACCGTCTCCTTAAAAAGAGTCCAGTCCCTGCCTAGTTCTGGGAAAGGTCACACTTTTGTTGGTAAAGTCATTTTGTATGGAATATAGTGCGGTTTTATTTTGTATACACATTATCTATCTTTTTCTGTGGCCGCAACAGCGTGGCCAGTAATTGGCCAGCCCCTAATACTATCTGCCACTGCTGCTGTTTACTCTGTTTGATTACTCTCTCAGTTGGCTGTGCCGGTGAGAAAGTAATATGCTTTTGCCGGAGAAAGGAAACATGTCCAGTCATGCCTACGGTGAATTTTACACAAAACGCACATGATTCCTAAGTTCTTAATAACAGTGTGAAATAAAAGTTGTTTCCCTCTGACTTTAACATGGTAACATAGTACTAACACAATCATCTTTTGCTTTATTTATTTATGGTACCATACAAAAAGAAATGGTGAAATGTTTTACTATGTAGTCTGAACAGTCCTGCAGCAAATGTTATGCAGTCCTATTATATTTGTACATGCTGAAGTTTTTAGTGGAATTTATTGGAAAAAAAAAAAATTTTTGAATTTTATTCAAGTTGAATTTTGGATTTCTTAAACTGTCCTGTGTGTGAGTGCATGGCTGTTTGTCTCTGCAGCTGCTTCAGTTTGTACCTTGCCTCCAGGCTGACAACGGCTGGCATAGTAAGGCTCCAGTGCCTTACTTGGTCTTGAAATCTGATAATCACAACCTCAAATGAACAACAACAACTGACATATCGCACTTGGCAGTGTTTAACAAAAGCAAAAGGTTGTTTTAGCGTCCTCACTGTTAAGGAAGTACAAGGATAAGCAGGAGCTAGGTGCTGCTAATCATACACGCAAGATTAATTGATCATTTTCACAACATTGGCCACGATACCTGGTGTAGTGTATAAAATAAATTAAATAGAGCATATTTGATTGGATATTTGGTGGAAGGGTGATAATTTGGGGTTTTTATGCAGCCACAGGACCAGTACATGTTGTCTTTAAGTTGACAAGGAATTCCTCGGCGTGGCAACATATTTAGGAGTCAAATGAGAGGCCATTTGTCTGAAAGCTAATGCTTTGGCTGAAATTGGATCGATGATCCCAAGCACACTGATAAATCTATAAAAGAAGGAACAGAAAAAAAATCCATGTGTTGCAGTATCCCAGTAAAATTCCAGATCTTAACCTGATTGCAAAGCTTTAGCAGGACCTTTAGCTGGACAAAAATTCCTGCACTACAGGGAATGATTTCTTAAAGTTATTAATGCTAAAGGTAGTTCTACAAGTTCTAGGATGCACTTAATTTTTCACACACTGCCTTGACATTTTCATTCAATTTTTGTTCAGTTAAATAAGAGGGAGATATATTTGCATAATATCTCATCTTTAATCTTTTTTTTTTCATTTCAGGTTGTTTTAACCTAATTGGAAGACCTGATAAGGTCTTCAAGCATTAAGATATTCTCTTTCTCACAAGTAAATATTGAGTTCCTATAAACTTCAGAATTTCTGAGAATAATTTTTGTTATGACTTTACATGTTCTTAATGTAAAAAAAAGATTTCATAATTCAGCAAGTCAAAGAAAAAAGGGAAAAAACAAACAAACAAAAAAAAACCCTTGGTCTTTTACTTAGTGAGGAAAATGATCTATTATATATCAGCGATATTTGATATTGTGCTAAATATCCCAAAATATGTCATTGTTTAATCTGTGGTAGTCTTTCAGGATGATTCTCCCTTCAGGTTAATCTGAACAGCACAGAGGAGGCATATTAGCTGAAAACACAATTCTAGGTGGCAAATGTCAAGTGTGACTGTTTACCCTTTCTCTATAGAGATTGATCGTTCATTTCCTCTGTTGCTACCGCCCGAAGCAGAACAGACGTACATGGAAAATGCCTGTCCTTCTGCCTCAGGTTCTTTCGTCTAGAAAAAAAGGCAGAATATTGAAACAATAGTCCTTGAAAGTGTTGGAACTAAGAAGCAAAGGAAGAAGTTACTCTTACATTGTTATAAATTTAGACATCTGAAAGAAAGAGTCCATTGTACGAGGCTATTGGTAACTTCTGGTTACAGTACTCATTGCAGCAGAGCTGAAGAGACCTCCCACATGAGGAATGAATTATCTGACGTCGGTAATGTAGATGGTATGCACTGTTGTTCATTACGTTGAACAACTTGCTCAAGTTACCTTTTTCGAACATCGGCCATCTTCATTAGTTTATTTAATTCAATTTTTATTCAGTAAATAATATCTGCATAATGTCTCATGTAATTTCATGTCTTGTTTTTTTTTCCCCCATCTCAAGTTGTTTGAACCTAGATTTAAGACCCCATAAGGTCATCAAGCATTAAAATATGCTCTTTCACATAAGTAAATAATTAGTTTAATTTAGTTGGGTTCCTCGTTACATTACAGGCAATAACATAACAAAGTCTCTGGTAACATCCTCTGTACCCATTAAATAAATAACACACACACAATAAAATAAGATTCACGCAGAGCGGGCTTGGTACATTGGAATCACCTGTCGTGATTAGGGTTGTAGCAATACCATGGGCGAGGCTAGCCCTTTTTTAGGGGTGCTTCAGCACTCCTAAATTTAAATTCAGCACCCCAAAAACCTGGAGTAAGAAATGTTGTTATTCTAAAATTTTAGTTCGCATTTGACAGGCTTAGGTAATGTCCAAAACTTAATGCATAGATTGTGGTTTAAGTTTATATTTTAAGAATGAAAATGAAAACGACCCCGCCTAATGGTATCGTCCTCTTCTCTCTAACTTTACTTGTGGGTTGTGGTGGGGCTCATTGGGTGCTCAGCACCCCTAAAGTTCTGACCCTAGAATCACCCCTGAGCGATACACTAATCTCGCAATACGATACGATACATGATATTTGGCTCACGATACGATAAATATCGATTTTCATCTTTCAATACATTTACATCATTTTCCAAAAGATTTTAAAGGGACAAAGTGATTTTGGTGGCATCTTGTAAGTGTTTCAATTGACTTTTTTGAATTAATTTAACTGAAGGCATCAGTTACACATTATATGGCTGACAGGCAGCCTGCAGATGCTGGACAAAATGAATAAAAGATTTGTTGAGAAAAATAGTTCCATTTATTTTAACAGTTCAAATTGTTGCTTGCAAGCTTTTAAAGGTGGGACACGGGGGTTTTGAAAGAAGCTTAGAATATCGATACCCGCGGCTGAAAAATCGATACTCTCTGGGGGAAAAAATATCAATATATATCGCAGAATCGATAAAATCGCTCAGCTCTAGTCGTTATAAATCCATATTTCAAGTAGGACTCATGGTATTCTCTGTGAAAAGCTTTCTTTTTCTTGGAAGTCGTAGACTGTTCTTTCTCTTCACTGTGCATTTCCCCTTCACAAGGAAACTTTCCAAAGACGTCTGTTTCTTACTCCTCATTTTGCTAGCTGAGTTAAATTTTGGCGCAAAAAAACTTCTTGCACAATATACACATGCCAACTTGTTTCAGTTTACCCAGTAGACATACTAGCATGTGCTCTTTGATATCATATATACACATGCTCACACTTACTCTCTTCCTCTCTCTTTCTCACACACACGTGCACGCACACACACACACACACACTTCTCACCTGCATAAGATTAGGATTACAATTCATGTTGGGGGAAAGGACGCACTGAGGACCCCCCTCACACCCACACACCAATCCCCATGACCACCACCACCTCCCCAGAAGAGACTGAACTAGAACAAGGCTGCAGGTCCAGATGGTGTCAGCGCGAGGCTCCTGCAGGCCCGCATGGACAGCTATGAGAGATTCTAAAACAGGAGAATCCTCTAGATCCTCATCTTGAATGTGAACAACACAAAAGAGGTGACAGTGCATTTTTGAAAGCCATAAGCCATACAGTGTTTCAAAAGCAGGCTGGAATGGAAACGCAACATGGGGGCAAACTATGAGAAAAGAACAGAGCATTTTTTCTTTTTCTTTTTTTTTTTGAGGAAAATAAAGTCCTTAAATGTTTGCAGCAAGATGTTGCTAAAAGTCTGCAAGGGAGAGTGCAATTTTTTGCTAAAAGTCTGCAAGGGAGAGAGCAGTTTTCATTACCGCCATTTCTGGAGGCACATGTGAAAAAAAGGAAGCAGATTTAAATGAGAGATTGTAACGTACTGGTGTGTATCTGTGTGCATTTGTATATATTGTAGGGGAAAGATGTTGCCATGTAAAGGGTATAATTAGTCTTCAAAATGTTTTTGGTGAGTACCAAGTGCCAAAACTGGATGTGAATGTTGGGTATTTCCAGAAGATAATTGCACTGTAACAACACAAGTACTGTTTCCCCATGTTACCTGTAGTAGTATGTGTGTCTATATATGTACATATAATATACATTACAGAGAGAGAGCATGAGAGAGAGATTGATAGATCTCAGATGTGGAAAAGAAAGGCTAGGATGTTTCCTTAATAACACAATAATTACTGGCATATTGTCTTTATTTTTTCTATTTAAATGCTCACATTGACATTCATTTATTCATGCAAACACATGTTTGCACAAAGACTGAGGCACCCACTGACATGCCACTGTCTGACTTGCTGACACAATGACACCCCACATCTGGGGACATCTCTTAAGGAAAATCATGCAGATTTATTCATACTACGGGTCAAAAGAAAGTGACTCTGAAGAAGAAAATGGAGGTGATGAAGAAAGTAAGAATAAAGAAACATTTCAAGATATCAAAAAAGTGTGAATGAAGCAGAAAAGTTAAAAATCAAAAAAACTCAAAGAAAGAGAACGAGACTGTTGTCAAGGCCTTTTCCTGTCTGTGTATGAACACCCAGGAGGCCCTTTTACATACAAGGAAACGTGTGAGCACACACATGCAAACGCGCAAACACACACACACACACAGCATGGCGATTGGGCAGGCAGTGTACTGTCTACCAGAGTACAAGGACAGGTGTGTTCTCAAGCAAAGCCCCACTGTGACTGTCAGGTTGTGTGTGTTTGTAAGTATGAGAGAGAGAGGTGAGCTGGCTAAGGGTTACGTGACACACACACACACACACACACACACACACATATACACCCACAGGTATATGTAAAAGATTTGTCAATGTGCCAATAATCTACCATATATCTCTAAAGTGACAGTAAACATGGTTTTAGGTGAACAACACACACAAACACACACACTTACAAATATGTGAGGAAGGACAAGTCAAAGTCATCCCCCTCTGGCTTTGTTGTTCTTCCTTCTATCACTCTGTCTCCTCTCTATCCCCCCCCAAATTACAGGCAAATGTGTCAACATGTGCAAACACATGCTATGCAAGGGTGATGTAATGCTGAAGTTCTTAAAATAAAAAAAAGACAGCTCCAAATCCAGTGTAGTATTTTTGTGTAAAGGAGCATTTGTAGCAGTTCCAACCAGCCGCTACAATGTTTGAGTTTGATCCGTGCTTCTTAAAGACAATGTTTTACACAGCAGGAATAGAGCGCGCACAGAGCCTGACAAATCATGTGGTTCCAAATGAAAAAAAAAAATAAAATCCTCGAGGTACAGTACCTGCCCACTGCTAATTCTTATGAGGGGAAGCAATGATGGCAACCTATTTTGATAAGTTTTATTTTTTTTTTTTGTTTAGGAAAATAACACCTATAATGTATCTATATTGTTGTTATTATTTGTTTAATTATTTATGAATTTATCATGCCAAAAAAAAAATGTTGAAAACATGGAAGGGAAAATGAGGAGAGTGTTGTAGCTGTGAGCAATTCTGGAATAATATCTGGTGGTAGTCATCCTGTTGTGCTTTCAAATCTTTGTTGCCTCTGCATTAAGCTTTTTTTACCCATCTAATTTTAAGACCTGCTACTTCTACAGTAGACTTGCACCCAGAAAAGCCTGCAATTATTACAAAATGACTTAATCCGAGAATCACAACAATAAGCTATTAAACGGACAGATTTGCCATCTTTTGAGTGGCTCAGCACCACAGAGACCGAGAGTTACAACCCTCCCATAGACATGTATTCAGGGAAAGACTGGGACTAAAAAAAATGGCCCTGGACCTGCACCCACATGATTGTTTATTCAAGAACACTAATATTAAAAAACCACTAAATATCACTTGCATCTCCAAAACAAAAATGAACAAACATTTTCTTTTTTACTGCTATTTTACTGTTACTTATATGCTTGCATTTTAAAGAGAAAAAATCTATATCTATATCACATATCCTTGATTAACATTTGTTTATTAGCATTACTTGGAATGACAGCCATTAAACCTGTACTTATACCTCCAAAATTCTAACACTTTGGATAAACATATTATTTGATACCAAGGCTGCAAACAAGAAGAATAAAACAGATTTGGTTTTCCTAAATCCCATTACAGTTTTAGCCTTTTAGGTCTATTCAGTGTCAGAATTAGCCTGTTTGACACATTTTATAGTTTTAATATTATGCTAAGGTGACCCAAAAACCCCAAAAGATGACACCCTACTGGCCTCTTGTTGATGCTGCAAAAAATACTGAAAGATAGTCAAAGATGACAAAGTAGCTTTATAAAGCATACATTTATTTAAAATATTCTTTCTCTGTTTGCAAATGAAAATGTTCTGATCTGTAAACCTAAATAATGCCTCATAATCAGTGACATGTGGTGAGATTCATGGCTGGTGAGGCACTGACTCCATCAGAATCAGATTTACACGTTTATGAACCTAACAGAGTAGATTATTCACCATCTGGTCAGCAGTAGTTAGCAGGTTATGTTTCATATGTCATCAGCATCTTTTGAAAAGATTTTCCAGTGGCCTTTATTGGATAGAAGAGAAAGCAATGGCAAAAACACAACAACATATTACAACCTCCCATGCAATGCTGCTGTGATTAGTTAGGGTACCATTCAACTAATCACCCCTCAAATAGCAGTTTTAGCCTATTCCACAGACATTGACCCACCACGCACCACGAAAGAGAAGACAAAGAAAAATATTGCCCAAATGGAAAACACTTCTCCCTCATACTTGGCTTTTTTGAGTTTTCATTTTTCCCATCCACCTTTCTCCTTGCATTTTCTGCTTGCCATCTTTCTGTTGACGGGACGCTACTGTTAGTCTGCTTTGTTGGTTTTTAGGCCTGTAAATGATAAATTATCATCTTAGCGCCCCCTGCTGTTTGTTGATAGACTGAAAATTTTGGTTATTAAACAGGGCCGACGGCCGTAGACCAGACGGCCGTTCTCGACTTTTCCAGAATCCACAGATTACCAGTCCGCCCCTACATGTATAAAACTCAAAACTCATGGAGCACCTGGTAGCTCCAGACATCAGTGGTTCCACCATTAAACTCCATTCAGTCTCTGAAGCACATTCAGCAGTAGGTTAACAAAATTAGAGCTTTTTATGATCTTAACTTTACAGTTTCCCATTTCAGTAATGTTATTTTTCATGTAGAAAGAAGATAACAATCATAAGAATAATCATGTTGCATGAGGAGCACTTCAGTAAACCTGCAGTCAGCATCAGCCTGCAGGTATCAGCGTTCTTAGCATATAAAATATTTTTCTTTGAACATTAGATACATCTTCTCCTTCTTATTTTATTATGTTTTGATTTTTGTTTTGTCTGCATTTTCATTAATTATGGTTTTGGGGTGCCTGATGATGATAAACTGTATATCTGTTGTTGGATTTGTTATCAGGGAGGTTCCAGTCACCAGTCAGATGTTCGTGATGCTCCATTAGAGTGTCCTGCTGACATGGTGATGAGCTATCATTGCTCATTTTGAGGAACACGCTGGATTTCCAGATGTCCAAACCTCTGCAATCTCCTAAAATGTGATTCACTGCCACAGATTAAACTACCCAACAGTATGAAATGTAAAAGATAAATATTTATTGAAACCTTTTATATCCTACTTCATTGGATTTTACATCACAGTTTTGCTCAAGGCAGATGTTTTTCTTGTTTATATTTCACAATTTACAAAAAACATGGTGAAATATAAATGTATTCATTCTTATGTAAATGTATTCAGACATGTTAGCAAACCATGTGCCCTCAAAAATCTAACTGATGAATATCATCTTTGACTCAACTCAAAAATATATAATTTTATTTCACTAATTTATTCCGTGAAGGTAAATTCCTTATAATAATCAGTGCGGATGATGACTAATATTTAGTGAAATAATGGGGTATATAGTTGATTTGGTCGTATCTGAATCCATTCAAGCGGACTGACAGATGATGAGATGTTTGGAATTATCAACAGAAACGTGAACCACATGATCGTGAGTTGGCGAGATCAAGGAGCGTCATAACTCTCTTTCCAAATGGCACTGGAATGGCTTAATTCCTGGAAGCTTACCAATGAGTCAGACACACATTTTGAACATATTCACACATTCTTAATGCTACATTTTCAACATGTCTTGTAAATGGCAGAAGGAAGCATTCTCCAGGAAACACCAGGAAGACCAAATATTCTGTGCACAGGAACACCTCAATGCATATTTGTCATATTTTTTGAGCCTCCTGTCACATGCACGATGATTACACTGGAGGCAAATAAGATGCACTATATTGCCGAAAGTTTTTGCTCATCCATCCAAATTATTGGAATCAGGTGTTCCAATCACTTCAATGGCCACAGGTGTATAAAATGAAACACCTCGGCATGCAGACTGTTTCTACAAACATCTGTGAAAGAATTAGTCGCTCTCAGGAGCTCAGTGAATTCCAGCATGGAACTGTGATAGGATGACACCTGTGCAACAAATCCAGTCGTGAAATTTCCTCGCTCCCAAATATTCCACAGTTAACTGTCAGCTGTATTATAAGGAAATTGAAGTGTTTGGGAATGACAGCAACTCAGCCATGAAGTGGTAGGACCCGTAAACTGACAGAGCGGTGTCAGCAGATGCTGAAGAGCATAGTACGAAGAGGTCGCCAACTTTCTGCAGAGTCAATCACTACAGACCTCCAAACTTCATGTCGCCTTCAGATTAGCTCAACAACAGTGTACAGAGAGCTTCATGAATGGGTTTCCATGGTCAAGCAGTTGCATCCAAGCCATACATCACCAAGTGCAATGCAAAGCATCAGATGCAGTGGTGTAAAACACACCGCCACTGGACTCTAGATCAGTGGAGGAACGTTCTCTGGAGTGACGAATCACACTTCTCCATCTGGTAATCTGATGGAAGAGTCTGGTTTTGGTGGTTGCCAGGAGAATGGTACTTGTCTGACTGCATTGTGCCAAGTGTAAAGTTTGGTGGAGGTGGGGGGGGGGGGGGGGGGGGTTGTTTTTGAGGAGCTGGGCTTGGCCCCTTAGTTCCAGTGAAAGGAACTCTGAATGCTTCAGCAGACCAAGACATTTTGGACAATTCCATGCTCCCAACTTTGTGGGAACAGTTTGGAGCTGGCTCCTCCCTCTTCCAACATGACTGTGCACCAGTGCACGAAAGCAAGGTCCATAAAGACATGGATGGCAGAATCTGGTGTGGATGAACTTGACTGGCCTGCACAGAGTCCTGACCTCAACCCGATAGAACACCTTTGGGATGAATTAGAATTAGAGCCAGACCTTCTCAGCCAACATCACTGTTTGACGTCACAAATGCACTTCTGGAAGAATGGTCAAAAATTCCCATAAACACACTTCTTAAACCTTGTGGACAGCCTTCCCAGAAGAGTTAAAGCTGTTCTAGCTCCAAAGGGTGGACCCAGGTCATATTGATTAGGAATGGGATGTCACTAAAGCTCATATTGTGAGTCAAGGCAGGTGAGCAAGTACTTTTGGCAATATAGTGTATCACAGAAAAAGTATGGCATGACCAATATAACTATATAAACTACTATATGGCTATTATGGAGCCCCTGAACTTTTTAATCCTATTTCTACACAGCATTAGATGGACCTTTTTGCTCCTTTTCATCTTTCTTAGGTAGAAAGAATTGTGATTTCCTATAGGTCTGTCTGTAGAAAGAGGACATTCTGTATATACGCACACACATAACAGCCAGTGTGTTCAAGTGCAGGGTGGATTATAGGAATGTTCTACACACAAAAGAAGAAAAACACAGCTATAAAACACATTTGAAAGAACTGGGGAAAGTCCCTCTGTCAGGGCAGTTTCCTTTGTGGTTATGTACATTTATAGGGTCTCAACATGAACAAATTCCCAATAACAGATCACTTTACTAATGGCTATGTTAAGTGCCAGCTGAACCTGACTGGACCCACCACAAGGGGGTCTTAAATATATTTTGTTGGCTCGGTTCATGTGTGTTTCTTTGATTCAGAGATTTTTCTTTCTTTCTCTTCCCTTCTTTCTTTCTTTCTTTCTTTCTTTCTTTCTTAAGATTGAGTTTACTATAATTATTACACCACTAAAACCAATTAATTTACTATTGCTTGAATGGACAGTAAAAATAAGCCAAAGTTGTCAACAAGTTTCTGCTCTAAATTGTTGGTTTAAATAATAATGGTTCTGAAAATCAGCACAGCAGTATTGATTATGTGTAAGGTACTATGAGGCATGGCACATATAGAGCTATTTATTGTCCACTCTCTATTGATTTTAGTTCAAGTGTATGAGTCACATATCGGGTGAATATGAAAAGTATCTGTTTGGTGTGGTTAAGGCTGGTGCCATGCATTTTAGAAGTAATTAATACCAAGACATAAAAAAAAAGACTTTATAGTTTACATTTTCAAAATGAAAAGAGAAACAAAACACCTTTTTAACATTCTGTCAAAATCAAAGAATGCCCACAAGAGACGGATAGCTTTAATTAATGTCTCAATCATTTAAAAAAAAAAATCATCCAAAACTCTTTACAGGTCATGTAGAACACAGTAGATGAATTTATGAATTTTATTATGGTTTGGAGGAAAATTATATTTTCTTTTTTTTAATCTTTTTATTTTAGCATTTCTTTATTAGCAGATGTACAAATTCCTATTGTTCAGTTTGAATTGCAATACTTTGTATTGACTTTAATTGGCATAACCTACCGTGGAGGGGTTATCTGTCCCCATATCAAATCAAACTGAATTCATTAATTATTATAACTACATTCGTCCACAATGCAAAAAATTACCATTTCACAATAGTCTAAAAAGAAGGAATGTTTTCACTTTGAAATTGCTACATAGTGTCACTTTGCCAAGAGCCCTTATTGTCAACCTTCAAAGATAATTACCTCACTACTGCCGTTCTTCTATGCACAAGGACTTGAATGGTGCATATTGCCAGTTATCCTTCTGCAGTGGCAACTGATGAATTGGCAGTGCCAAGAGTCAGCATCAAAAACTTTATTCTACAGTGTTTACTGACCAACAAGTCACACAGGTCACATAAGGAGGCTGGAAAGAAACAAAGAAATGTCCTTTGACTCTCAGACATGGTGCTCATGTTCATTTCCACGACCATAGATTCAGTCATTTAGCTTTTATCTTAACTCTCTACTACTCTGCTACTTTGTTCCATAGTGACAATAAATACATAAATAAATACATAAATAAATAAATGAATGAATGAATAAATAAATGAATAAATAAATAAATAAATAAATAAATACATACATACATACATACATACACACATACATACATACATACATAAATACTTGCTTATGGTCATAAAATTTTAACGAGTCATTAAAATCAACAAAAACATAGACTTTAGAGGAGCAAAAAGAAATACATTGTTAAAGTTGAACCCCCCCCCCCCCCCCCCCCAAAAAAAAAAAAAAAAAAGATAAAATAAAACTAAAAAAAAAACAAAACTACAGGACAGTTAATGTTTACATACTCCACGTGATGGCTGATCTCTGTCATGTCCCATGGATGCGGCCTTACACTAAAACATGTCCTACACTTCATGAAAGTTCTTCTTTCATTCCACTCTACCACTGTCCCCTACTTCTTTCAAAAGGCTTGCAGAAGACAATTAGTCTTGACGACCTACATTTTTTGAATGACATAGAAAGGGACGTGTTTTTTTTAGACTTTCTGATTTGTGCTTAGTCAGCTACGAAGAAAAAGACCCAAATCCCTGCCTAAAAAACCAGGGTATTTGTCAAATCATGCAGGTGTTTACAATTACTATCCATTTTGCTGGAAATTTATTGAGACTCTATACTGTAACAGGCCAAAGAATATATCATGTAAACACAGTAGTGGAATAAAAAAGCCAAAATGGTGTGTGATATCAATATGCTTATAGCACATTTACTTATAGAAACGGCCATGCACGAGAAAAGAAAAAATATAAGGTCCAACATAATAACGTAAAACCAAACTCAAAACAATTAAATGGACGGTGAAGCAACTACAGCGATCAGCTTTTTGCCTTTAGGCGTATGTATCTTTGGCATATGTAACTATCCAAGCTGGGGGATCTACTCTAAGTCCTGCTGACAGGACACTTTTACGTGGAAAATAAAAAGGGATGGAAGGCTCTAAGAAGCTATTTACACACACACACAAAATTATGTGCTTGAATATATGCAGCACATTGTTCTCCATGGCAGTCCATCTCCTCAATCACCACCTCTATGTTATCACATGCACTGATTTCCATCACCATTATGGCTGTTCAGTGTTTCTTCATGTGCACTAATAATATGAAGAAATGCATGTCTGCATGTCAGTATTATAACACTAACAAAGAAACAGCATCTCCAATCCTGTCTAAGCACAAGGAAAAAAAAAATCCTTTAGTCACTGACCAGGCAATTTCAAGTACAATTTGTAAGAATATTAGCAAAGACTCGCTAAATCACAGTAAATGAAGTCAAAATGGACCTAAAAATGAAGAAAAACAAGATAATTATACTATGTGTACTGGGCTGGATACTCATCATTATCTTTTCAGCTCTGGAAACTTTTGAAGTACCTTCCATGACATCTGCCATGCAGACTTGTACTTAGTGTATGTGATTATATTCTTCCATTATATTATATTATAATATGATAAATTCTTTCTAGATTTTCCTCCCCTTGTTTAAAACCAGTACTTTATTGTTATTGCAATCCTGTTTTTATATAATTTTCCAGTTGATAAATCATAATAATTATTTGTTTGATATATATTATATACTTTCATACTATATATATATATATTAGGCCTGGGCAAGTTAATGAATGAATGCGTTAACGCATTCATTTATTAACACCGACATTTATTTTATCGTGTGTTAACGAATGTTGCTCATGTGCTTTTGTTTTGAAAAGTCTGTTACTGGCTGCTGCGGAATCGGAAAATAATTTGCAAGTAAACTTGCGGAAAAGTTTAAACAGACATGGAGAGCGGTAAAAATCAGTGTATTTTACAGTTCGGGTCGAAACTCAGGTATCAATGTTAACAATTCTGTCTGAAAAAAAAAAAAAAACTTTCAAACCCCTTTGTTCAAGACGATTGCGTCATTCCGCCATTTATCATCAGATCTGCTCCATGTGTTCACTGTCATGCTATTCTCTAGCTGGTTACTTCAGTGGCATAGATGTGTAATGACAACAGCAAGTCTATTCCTTGATTACTAAACAAAGCCATTTCTGGGTCACGTAAACCAGACAATAAAATTTTAAAAACAAATTCACTCCCGTGGCCTGTTTGCTAAAATTCAAATATAAAAAAACAGCCATTTTTTTTGTGTTAGATTAAAAAATTGAAAAAAAAAGTCACTTTTTAATTTTTAAAATTTTTGATTGACAATTGAAAATGACAAAAAAACAAATGATACACAGATGATTACAGGATTGATAAAGTACAGAACTTTTCCATGGACATTTTCATTTTAAAGTTCTCCCAGGGGACGATTCAACAGAAATAAGGTTATTTGTAACAACTGCCAAGTTAAACTCCCCATTCAATTTCAATTCAATTCAATTCAATTTTATTTATATAGCGTCTGTTACAATGACAATTGTCTCTAGGCGCTTTACAGAGACCCAGAGCATGACCCCCGAGCAAATATCATCAACTAAGATTATATAATTAAATCCAATCAATGATAATGGCAGGTAAAAAACTCCCACGTAGGGAGAAAAAAAAACCTTTATACCTTTATACCATTAAAGGTTTCTGCTGTTACCTAAGAAATTACCTGTTTTAATGTTATGATTGTGGCCTCTAGATTGTTAGAATTTTGTTGGTACATTTTTTTTTATTATTCTTAAAAAAACAGGATGACATTAATGCCCTGGCAGTGGCAATAAGCTTCATTTTATTTGACATTTTTTAAGAAGAGATTTACACTAAATATGTGTTACTGGCAAGTGCTGATGTTAAAAGTGTTTGAACAACAAATGTTATGGTACATTTTAAGTAAAAGTGACCTTTACACAACTTTTGAATTACGTTTATCGCATTACGTATACAATGCGATTAATCATGATTAATTAGGGAAATCATGTGATTAATCACAATTAAAAAATTTAATCATTGCCTAGCCCTAATATATATATATATATATATATATATATATATGGACAGGGTAGTCGCCCTGGGACATTAAGACCAGGAGTACATGTGCACTGCCTAAACTGACTACCAGAAATCCTATGACTCAATGCCACTGACGTGAATACTATAGTGCCTGGAGCTGTATACGATCAAAAGGACATCATCTACTTCATTTAGAACTCAATTGAAGTTGCAGATCTATTCTAGAGATCAACTCAAAGCCAGTGGTTCAGGTGAGAAAATGTGGTATATGCAAGGAGATGCCCTGTCCCCTCTACTGTTCAGCATAGGCCTGAACCCCCTCAGGCAGATCATCATCAAAGGTGGCTATTGGGACTAACTCTAAAATGAAGGGAACCATCAGTCACCTCCTCTACATGGATGGCATCAAGCTGTACACCAAGAACGAGTGTGGTATTGAATCCCTGATTCACCTTACCAGGATAAACAGCAATAGCATTAGGATGTCATTTGGATGAAGTAAGTGTGTGTGGATGGTATCTAGGACAGAAAAGGTGATCAGAAATGAAGGGAGTGAACAAGCGGAAGGCAATGTAGCAGATGTTCAGGACAGCTACAGATACCCTGGAATCCCACTGGTAACTAGCAACCATGAGGAGCAGCATGGAGGTCAGCCACAGCCAGATATCTACAGACAGTGAGGCAGCTGAAGAGTCAGTTGAATGGGAAAAACAAGATCCAGGTTATGAACACCTATGCCCTACCAGTAATCAGATATCCCACTGGCCAGTCAAAGAGATGCAAGCCTCCGATGTCAAGACAAGGAAACTCTTTATAATGCATGGAGGGTTTCACCCTCATTCCATCATCCTGGGGTTGTACAGTAGAGAGAGACAGGAGGGAGGCTGAGGACTACTGAGTGTCAGAGCCACTCCCCAGGAGGAAACAGCAGGCCTCCAGGAAAACATCAAGAAGATTGTTAGGCCTCCACTGATGACCTGCTCAGTGAATGCCTCTGGCAACTGAAACTCAGCATGGAGGAGGAGCCAGAGGGGCCATCATGGAAGGACAGGCCCCTTCATGACATTTACAGCTAATTGAAAAAAAAAATATGAGTGGCTGGAAAAAGCTGGACTGAAGGACAGCACAGAGGCACTGATCATGGCTGCACAAGAGCAGGCCCTAGACACAAGATGAATAGAGGCCGGGGTCTACCAAAGCAGACAGGACCCCAGATACAGGCTGTACAAAGAAGCCCCTGAAACAGTGGAACAGCACAACCAGGTAGGACCCAGATCCTGTGGGACTTCCAGATCCAGACTGACAAATTACTCATGGCTAATCAGTCTGACATTGTGGTGGTTGATAAAAGTCAGAAGACAGTGGTGATAAATGTGGCAAGACTGAGCGATGGCAACATCAGGAAAATGGAACATGAAAATCTGTAGAAATGCTGAAGGAAAGCTGAAGTAAGAACTAGAAAAGATGTGGGGTATGAAGGCCAGGGTGGTGCTAACAGTGATTGAGGTACTGGGAGCTGTAATCCCCAAGATGGGTGGATGGCTCCAGCCAATACCAGGAACAACATCCGACAGTTCTGTCTGAAAGAGATATAGACAGATATAGCTATGGCATCTTCAAAAACTTACATGAATTAAGACATGTAAAATGTAAAAAAAGGAAATAAACTGAATTGAATTGAATATCGATGTGAAATAGAGGCTCTATCATCTGTGTGATATAATGAATCCCAAGCCAGGCCATTTGACGGTTACCATATTTGAAGAAGCACAGGAGGGGGCTGCTTGAAAATCTCCTACTGTGGCAGCTTTTTAAGCTATCTCAGCCAGGGACAGAAACTGAATAAATTTAGCTTCTCCAATGAACTCAAGCTTATTAGCTTGCTCTCTTGTTATGGTGAGACCAACCAAAAACAGGGAAAATGACCCACTTTTGGTGGTTCCACTCATTATATGATGAGATATATATATATATGAAATAAAGAATTAAGTAAACAAAAGAAGACAATGGAACACAATATTTTCTTACAATGGTGATTAGAAGTTTTATTTATGATAAATGTATCACTGAATGGTTCATATGTTTAAAGGCTTCTGGAAAGCTGATAGATTTGCTATCTTTAAATCTCCTTATTACCATGGTAAAGAAATACAAAATCGGTGCTTTCCCAAGAGTTCTTTCCTCAACAAGGCTCAAAAGTATTTCTAACAGTATCATGGAATGCTGAATTTTAATACTGTTTTGAGAAATCCCAAAGAGTTAGGAGATCTGTTGTCAGCTTACTGTAGGAAAACATTTATTGAGTTATGCAGGTGAATTCTCCCTTGAGCTGGGTAAACCACAGACCAATTTCTTAGGGATTTTTAGGAGGTAAATCATATTTGTATGGATTGCCAAGGGATTGGTGGTTTCCAGATTTATTTGAAATAGTTGTGTGGTTTATGTACAGGCTTATCTACTGTCTAGGTGTGCTATATGTGTGTCATTGCCCTTGTGTCTATATCATCTGTACTGTACATGTGTTTATTCAAGAGCAAGTATTATTTTTGTGTAACAACATGCACCTTGGATCTTCTTTAAGTTTATTAAGTCTTTCTGATTGACCACCTAAGTCCAGGCATATCCACTTCTGCCAGTATGTGTATAAACAATGCATTATTGTTTCTATGTGATCCTATTGGATAAGGAGGAATTCTGATAAATGATGCAGAGAAGGAAAAATTGAGACTGACAGGCCAGACTGTATTGTGACTGCTGGGTCCTTTGGGTCCTTCAGAAAAGGCCATGTCTCTAACACACTGATGTGATTTCCATAGCTATTGGACCAGTCATAATATTTGAGACACTAGTGGGACCAATTCTTTGATTAAAAGAACTGTGTGTGAGCGAGCTGGAGCAATAAAAGGAAGAATATGGCGTCTCAGCATGTGAGCACACTAAGAATAAGCGAAAGGCACACAGACCCTGAGAAGAAAGAAAGCTTTTCTGACCTTTTCATGTCAATGCCAACTCTCAGAAAAATTCCAAGAGAAGAGTTTTGCCTACCCGCATTGTTATCCTCATCTGTATACAACAGTTCTTTCAATTTGTACTCTGTGACGGATTTCAGACCTTGAGCTCAATGGCTTGAATAATGACAAAGTTAGAGAAAAGGCTCTTATAGATAAAGACAATGTAAAGATGCATCACCAATTTGCCCGTTATTTCAAAAGTTTTTAAGCAATAGTCGCTTTAGTCCATAAAATAGCAATCTAGATCTAGATTACACTTAGCACTCTACATCTCTGCAATTTCTACAATTCTGCCTTTGTTTATTCTGCTTTATACTGGACAAAAACTTGTCCCTACATTTCATAAAGATTTTTCAATGAGTCAAAGTCAGTGTTAACAATATTAATAACTGATTTTATCAACCATTTACAACGTCTAATGTCTTTTACATTTAAAACACCATATTCAACTTTTGCATTCAATTCTCTTCAAAAAAAAAAAAAAAATGTAAGAGCACTTTACCTGATTAGGACAGGTGAAGATGTTAAAATAATCTGAGTAATTCACGTTTGCACTCGACGATAATATTGAACATTTCACTATTTGTAGTGGAGGTACCTGATATTAAGGTGACCTTATATCTTTTTTTTTTTTTTTTTGCAAATATATTATTAAAGTATACAATCTGAGACAATCCACACATCTTTCATTTAAGAAATTGTTTAAGCCTTTAATGTGTTCCTAATGAGGGCTGCTTTTGAGATCACCTGCTTGAATTTGAGATGCCCAGATAAAATGGCTCAAATATCAGCAACTACAAAGTATATTTCAATACATTTCATATCAAAATAAATATAAACATGTGACATCACAGCTGAGCTGTAAAAAATATGTATACATTTTGTATAGAGTAAATGAAGAAGATGGCAAACAGCAAAACACAAAAACAATTTATTTCTGATAAAACATGCTGCATGCATCAAAATCTGAGAGTAGATATATTTTTTTTATTTAAACCTAAGCACCTAAATTGACACCTAAACCATTCTATATTATCTCAATATTCATTTTAGTTTAGTTTGAGTTTCTAGTTGTGCAGCAGGAAGCTTTGAGGGAAATATTTGAGGAAGAATGTTGGGATGGTATACCCAAATTAGCCATTTTAGCACATTTTGCCATACCTGTCTTATCAAACTATAAAACATGTCTTATTTGATGCACAGTATATGTCAATAAAGATCTTAATTCCTTTGAAATAGTGCATTTACTGAAGAAGTGAATTATAATATTGCACAATGTGGAACAGTGGCTGAGATGTTTGGATTTGGATCATCTGTATGTAAACAATCAAATCTTCATAGCCAATTAGAACTGAAGGGCAGTTCACAAATCCACGTCACTGAGCTCTAATCCAATCAAATAAAAAAAAAAAAGTGGGCCAATTGCACTGTTGGTGATCGAATGGTTAATTTAGTAGCAGTTTAACATACATCCAAGCTCAGTCATGGATTAAACTTTAATACTGTGATTTTATAGTTGAGCTTGACTGTAACGTTGCAACAACGACACGTTTAGCTGATCTGCAGTTTAGCTGGCTGGAAAGCAGATGTACTCGGTTGTGAATGGTTTAAACATGAACGTGCACACCATTCATTAATTTCTGCTCCACTTTGAAACATGCAAAATCTTTTGTTGACTTTAAACAATGCTTTTTGGAAGTGATAGCTTGGATAATATCTCCTGTTGTGTCTTTCACAACTTCAAGAATAACGAGGTGGGCTCAGATGTTTCATTATATCCATTGACTGAAGCAACCGACGCAATAGCAGAATAAATACTGCATCTAAAAATAGTGGAGCAATTTCAAAATAGTGTTCCTTGCAAAGACTTTGAAGATCTCACCATCTAAAGCACATAATATCATCAAAAAATTCAAAAAATTCTGAGTGTCTGTGCGCAAAAGAGGTGCTGAAGGTCAAAATGGATGTGCCTGCCTGCAGGCAGCACTGGATTGAAAACAGACATGACACTTCCAGAAATCTCTGTCTGTGAACACATTTCTCCATGCAATCCACAAATGCAAGTTAAAGTTGTATCATGGAAAGAAAAAGCCATATATGAACACGATCCAGAAGTGCAGCCATCTTCTTTGGGTCAAAGGTCTTCTAAAAGGTCTGAGACAAAATGAAAAACTGTCCTGTGGTCAGATGGATCAAAATTTTTTAATTATTTTTGAAAACCATGAATGCTGTGCCCTCCGGACGAAAGAGGAGAGAGACCATCCAGCGTGTTGTCATTTCAAAAGCCTACATCTCTGATGGTATGGGCAACGCGTTCATTGAACAAAAGTTCACGAACTAGTGCATATTTTGTGCAAACATGAACTGAACGTGCTCTCTTTCCCCTCGACGACCGTCGGGTATGAACAAGTTCATTTGGGCAATTGTGAACGACACTCTTTCAAAGTTCACGCACGGTCAAAACCATGTCACGTTTCTAACGAACCCCATTTAAATTAAACCACAAATGAGCCTAATATGTGTCTTTGGAAAGCAATCAACACGGGCTGTCGCTTCTGTCACGCTAACAATTGTGTCATCAAATGTTTAAAACAAGCATGGAGGAAGATGAAAGCTGCAGTCACCCAGAGGAGCGCCCCGACTCCAAAGATTACACTGTAATTTTTTGGAGTCGGGGTTGAAATATTGAAATGGGGGAAAAAAACATTTGCACCTTAAGGACCTGTTTTTGTCTTATAATAAAGACCATTTGGCAGCAAGTTTTTCCTCATATTTTGAATATACTGTAGAGAAAAGCTGAAAGGGAAATGACAGTTTTACATGGGCTGTCCCTTCAAAGCTAATGTGAACCTTGGTTGGATAAAGATTCCGAATTGGACACATAGTTTTCAACACATAAAATGGATAAAATAATTGCTGTTTGTGGTGGTGTAGTATATGGGCAGTGGCAATCATTTTGACAAATAATTGCTTGCAGCAACATTAAAAAATAATTTAAAAAAAAAGAACTAAAAATGAACTATCTAGTTCATTTTTTGAAATGGTGAACTCTTGTTCCAAATTTTGAATATGAACTATGACCTGAACTAGTTCATTTTAATGTCTGTGAACTATGAACTGAACTAGTTCATGTAGAAAGTGAACTTGCCCAACACTGGGTATGGGGTTGTATTAGTGGCTATGACATGGGCAGCTGACACATCTCGGAGGATGCCATCAATGCTGAAGAAGACTTCAAGGTCTTAGAGCAACATATGCTCCCATCCAGACAATATCTCTTTCAGGGAAGGCCTTACATATTTCAGCAAGACCATACTAAACCACATAGCTTTGCAGGAGAAGAGTGTGAGTGTTGAACTGGCCTGCCTGCAGACCTTTCAATAAATAAAAAATCATTTGGTGCAACATAAAACAAAAAATCCGACAACAAAGGCACAGGACTGTTGAGCAGCTCAATTCCTGTGTCAACTGAGTATGTTACCAGTTTAACTCAGTTTTGAACCTTTGAAAGTCAGGAAAAGCATAATATGGGACCTTTAACTGTGAGAGGATATTAAGGAGGTTATGGCCCCTATCAATAATATAACCTTCAGAACCTCTGTTTTTGCTCTCTTTCTACAGTGATCTGCCAGGAGGGTGGATCAGATGTCTATCAGTCTTTTTCTGTCTCAATATACTGACAGACACCTTACAAAATTTCTAGGGCCAGTCCAGCTGATAATTATCTTTTAATTGCCGCTTTTTCCTTTTTTCCAGTTTCAGTCTTTTTCTTCTTTCTTCACTTTGTCAAACCCATATGTAACAAAAAGGTCAAACTGTGCCGAATGTGATGCCACCATTGCTTGTGTACTTCCACGAGAGAGACAGACGTATCTATAATTGTTCTGCTTATGCTCTTTGTACATGTCATTTGCCATGATAACTGCTAGGCGTATAGAATGCCAGGCCTACCGACAAAAGCTAGAAGACAAAAACAAAAAAAGAACAAGGAAAACTGAAAGGATGAAGATGAAAGAAAGGACAGATAATAGAAGTGTCATCTTATAAGGGGTCAAGGGAGTGCTCTTCTCTGCTCTCTTTCAAGAGAATTAGAATAATAGTGGACCTGGAAGAAAGAGAGATCTTTGTGAAATAGTCTGTACTCTGCTATGTGTGTGTGTTTCAGAATAAATAATCTTTTCACTTGTTCATATTACACAGATCCAAAATATGCAGCATCTTTTGAATGTGTGTGACTTCTCTATGTCTGGTGAAGTGTCCTTTCACTGTGTGCAGTCTCAATGCCACACCCCACACCCCACTCCCGATCCATAATCCTTTTCTCCACAGGCATTTCACTCTTCTCCAGCACACCACCATGCTGGGACAAAGTTATCACACTATGCACGCTATCATTGCTTGTCTACCCCTGCATCTATCAGATACATTTTCACAAACTCTCAGACACTATTTCCTTGCTATGTTCTTTCTACGTTTCACAGTTGAGCACATCTGTGTACTGTATTAAACCAAACACCATTCTGCCCATGGAACTGATCTGCCCCTAAATGTGCTTTATTTGCTTGTTTTTTTTTTTGTTTTTTTTTTACACATGGCATTTTTGGACAAAGGTGCAAATATACAATGAAGACCTCATCAACACATGATGATTTCTCTGACAGTGGTAGCTAACCTGTTTAAGTCAAAACCACCTGTGCCACAAACAGAAGATGACTGAGATGTGACCAAGGCAACAGCCCAACAAGCCCAAATCTTCACCACTGTGCTTGTTTCTGCTTTGCTGAGTTATTAACCAAACATAGCACTGGACATCATGGTAAACATGTCCACTTCAATCTGCTTTGTCCGACGAACATTGTTCCAGACGTTTTAGAGTTTATGATGCAACTTTGCAAACATAAACCATGTGTCAAGTGACCCGGAGAAGGTTGGAATCACCCCAGCTCTATTGGAGAGATTTTTCTTAATGCTGAGCAATATCGCATCTGAGTGATTGCAGAATGCAAATTATAATCTGAGTATGCTCATAGTGTAGTAGATGCAAAGAAATGTAATGATTATTGTGAAAAGTAATGATTGGATTGATCATTGTGAATTGTGTAATCATTGTAATGGTAATGCTGATCTGAGAAATGCAAAGTAACTGTTCAGCTGTACTGTCATTAGCAGAGTCTGTGTGCCGCCGTGGAATGTAAACATGAGATAAGCAGAGTCTGTGTCCAGCGTTGGAAGTCAACAACAGCTATGTGTCAGGCTCCTTTAAATGCAGAAGACAAAAGGAGAGTGGATGACAAATATTGGTTCATTGAGGTGTCAAAATAAAAACAAAAGTATTGATTTCCCTAATGACAAACCTAGAATGGATTTGGATAAAGTGTAAACTTGGGTTTGATAATTCGGTAACATTTCTTTTAAGATAGAGGTTAGACTAGTGGTTGGAGGACGACTCTAAGTGCCTCCAGCTCCCCAGTTAGTGACCTCGGGTTACTAGGAGACATAACTGAGAGAGGAGAAGGCATTATGTGAGGTTTTTATCGAAAATAATAGTTTCCTCTGCATACACACACAGGGGTAGCTGCAGTTAGCACTTGGTCATGGGTAAGCCAGGTGCAAGAAATTGCTGTGGCGGGTGGCAGCACAGGCCGACCTTGGAGGGGCTGGCGAGTGCTGCAGCTTTGTGCAGAATCATGGCAAATGAGCACATATTCTGGATATTATCCAATCAGTCAATTAATTGAGCTTTGGGTACCCTTTGTGACATACAAAGGTACATAAAACGTTAGGTAAGAATTAGCTATAGCTAATTAGGTTTAGCGGTAGCGAGCCACTGGACCAGTAAACAGAGTAACCTTGGGACCTAAGAGGAGTGGTGTGTGTGGCTATGCATGGCTCTGTTGAGCATAAACCAATCAGGAGAGTTATGTGATCCCGCTTTAATTTATGTATGCTCTACTGTATGTAAAACAATTCATTAATGAATTATGCATGCCCTACTGTGTGTAACACCAATCAGGAATGCTATGTAAATGTGTTATTGCATGCCCCTCATGTACACCAACCACTCAAGAGTTGTGGGTTCTGAACAGTGCCAAAAAAGGGGACTTTGGGGGATGGAGCAAGTGAGGCGCGGCTGGCCGAAGAGGCATAAAATCTCAGGAGTTGAGGAGGTCTGGGTTCTTCCGTGGGCTGTCTTTGAAGGAGCAGGACTGGCTTGGGACCGAGCTAACCAACATCAAAGGGAATTACCTGAGGATTAATTCTTCAAGAACTAAGAAAGAAGACGCTCAGAACAGATTAACCAAAAACTTCCCAATTCTTGAGGATAATTTGGAGCCTTTTTGGAGTTTACTCTAGCTCACTGCTAGCAAGCAGGAGGAGCCGGATACCAGAGTTTCCAGGAGCACCCACCCTGTACTTGGAAGAACTACACCCCGTCACCTCGCTCCTCAGCAGCCTTGGAAAGCGCAAACTGGCCATTTGCCAACCCCCAACCGTCCTTGGATCAACCCAGATGAATCCATTCAAATGAAGGAAATTGGAATCATAAGCCACAGCTCAACCCAAACCAACCTGAATCAATTCAAATGAGTGAATATGGAATTACAAGCTACAGTACTTCCAACCAGCCTGGATTCCATGGAAATAATTGGGATTACAAGATACAGTACTTCCAACCAGCCTGGATGCTGCAACCTCCTTGGCAACTTGGCAAAGCCTCTTTTTGCTTGATTCAGGAGAAATGGTTTGAAAACAGTCTCTTCCTTAATCCACTAAGACTGTTTGAGGAGGTAACAAGGGAAATATCGGCGGAGAAACATGTTTCCATTTCAAAACTGATACCCCTGGTCCCACTGCTTCTAAGAACCCTTTCTGCTTCTGAGCGAATAGGCAACAAGCTAGCTGCTGAGCTGTCAACTCAATGTCACCACTATTTCAGGGCCACAGAAACATCTTATGGTCTCGCCGTCAGCACTTACTTGGACATCAGATTCAAAAACATGGGGTTCCGTGACTCATCAAATGTTGAGCCTGTAAAGGCACAGAGATGCAGTCACTAAGTCAGACCTCGGCACCTCCTTCAACTGCCACCAGCTTGGCCACCAGTTCTGCCCCAGCTCCTGTAACTGCTACATCTACAGCAAAAGCTGGGATTTTGGCAGAATTTGACTGTGAAGTCCTTTGTCTCACTACCATACTAGCACTGATGCACTAATTACACCAAAGCAAAGGCCCAATCCAAGGGACCAGGATCCACTACTTTGGAGAAAAACCAATACACCAACATTCCTCTGTCTGAGCAAACTTGCAAAGAAACATTTAGGTGTTGCTGCAACCTCTCTGCCGGCTGAGAGGCTGTTTTCGAAGGCAGGACAGCTACTGAGCAGTAGGCAATGATCACTGAAAGCAAAAAATTGAAAACATGATACAGTTCTTGAATTGAAAACCTTTAACCAAATCCTTTGTTCCTGACAGGGGGAGAGAGGCCACAGTATAGCTTCTTTGAGTAATTATTTGAACTTATTCTTTATTTATTTACACTTTATATTTATTTATTTTTCACTTATTGTTTTTATTTTGCTTCAAGCCAGAGAAGAAGTGCACTGCGGGAAAAAAAAAAATCTTTAATTATTGTATTATTTTCTGGTACTGTTCTACTTGAAAAAAGAATAAGTTTGAAACTTTTTACAATATTTGTTGTGGTGTGTTAATTTTGTTGTATTCTGGTTTGTAAGCCACTTACCTCAAAATATTTTGTTTTAATTTGTTTGAAATTATATTTTTACACTGTTTATTGAAGAAAAAACTGAAGAAAAGTGTACTGAAAGAAAGAAAATTCCAGATTTTTTTGTTGTGTAAAAGATGTGTAGAGAAAGAAGAATATTTAATTTATTCATTCATTGTTTGTAATATGGTTTCTCCTTTTATACCTCAAAAAAGATATGTTCAGGGAAACTTTGTTTTGTTACTGTTCCATTGTTTCTAAACAAAAATATTAATCATGATAATCAAGCATTTTGCTGTCACCTATAAAGTTTGCCAAAATTCAAACCCAGGTTTTACTAAAATAATCCAAAGACAAAGAAAACACCAAAAGGTCAGCAGTTTCCATGATAGATCAAGCTCAATATGAAAAAGTATTGGTATTGGCACTGGTATTGGCGATACTTGCCCTGTATTTTCTTGTTTTTCAGATTGATACCAAAATTCCCAGTATCACTCACCTCTACTCCTGAGTCAATACTATGTCATTACCACCTTTCGCCGCAATTGCAGCCGCAAGTCTTTTGGGGCATGCCTCTACCAGCTTTGCACATCTCGAGACTGCTATTCATGCCCATTTTTCTTTGCAAAATAGCTCCAGTTCAGTCAGATTGGATGGAGAGCATCTGTGAACAGCAATTCCAGTCTTGCAACAGTCCCAGTAGGATTTAAGTCTGGACTTTGACTGGGCCATTCTAACACATGAATATAATTTGATCTAAACCATTCCATTGTATTGGATTAGCTGTATGTTTAGGGTTGTTGTTGCTCTGCTGGAAGGTGAACCTCCAACCCGGTCTCAAGTCTTTTGCAGCCTCTAACAGGTTTTCTTCCAGGATTGCCTTGAATTTAGCTTTATCCATCTTCCCATCAACTCTGACCAGCTTCCCTGTCCCTCCTGACGAAAAGCACACCCACAGCATGGTGCTGCCACCACCATGTTTCACAGTGGGGATGGTGTGTTCAGGTTGATATGCAGTGTTAAGTTTCCGCCACACATGGCGTTTTGCATGTAGGCCAAAAAGTTCAATTCTGGTCTCATCTGACCAGAGCACCTTCTTCCACATGTTTGCTGTGTCCCCTACGTGGCGTCTGGCAACCTGCAAACAGGACTTCTTTCAACAATGGCTTTCTTCTTGCCAGTTTTTCATAATAGGCAGATCTGTGGAGTGCACAACTAATAGTTGTCCTGTGGACAGATTCTCCCACCTGAGCTGTGGATCTCTGCAGCTCCTTCAGAGTTACCATGGGCCTCTTGGCTGCTTCTTTGATTAATGCTCTCCTTGCCCTGCCTGTCAGTTTAGGTGGACGGCCATGTCTTGCTAGGTTTGCAGCTGTGCCATATGCTTTCCATTTTTGGATGATGAATTGAACAGTGTTCTGTGAGATGTTCAAAGCTTGAGATATCTTTTTATAACCTAACCCCACTTTACACTTCTCCACAACTTTATCCCTGACCTGTCTGGTGTGTTCGTTAGTCTTTATGATGCTGTTTGTTCACTAATATTCCCTAACAAATCTCTGAGGCCTTCACAGAACATCTGTATTTATAGTGAGATTGAAGTACACAGGTAGACTATTTTTACTAATTAGGTGACCTCTGAAAGCAGTTGGTTGCATTGGTTTTAATTTAGGGGCATCTGAGCAAAGGGTGCTGAATACATATGCACAGCACACTTTTTCAGATGTTAAGAATCTTTAACAACACATATCATTTTCCTTTCTAACAATTATGCACTACTTGGTGTTAGTCTATCACAAATGTGGAAAAGTTCAAAGGGTATGATTTATATATATATATATATATATAGCCTTAAACAATAAAGCTAACTAGGACAGTTCACTCCCTAGATGCAGATTTACTTGCTGTCCCAAGAGTCTGCAGGTCTAGTGAGAATGGCAGAGCCTTTCGCTATCGGGGTTCTCTATTATCTCAAACAATGCACAAAGCTTTTGACAGTTTGATAGAATAACATCTGATAAATATTTTCTCTGCATGTCTGACAGTTGTCTGATCCCAAAACCAACAGTCCTTTAATATTTGAAAAACACCTACAGTTTATCCTTTCTCTACTTGCGTTCATCTCTGCAACACTCTCACCTGACAACATGAATGGCAACATTCAATCCGGGCTTACGTTTAGTTACAGGCTTCCTGATTTTTTAATGGAGCCACAACATCTAATGCAGCATGGCAGGTGGAGTGAAACCATGAGCTAAGATGTTACAAACAAAATCAGGAAAAACACAGTGATGAATTGAAAACAGTGGTGAAATCAGCAGCAGTGGAAGGGTTAATAATACACCAGTGCTAAGAAGAAGTGCAAAAGGTTTGACTGTGCTACAGGGAGTAGTTACATCATGGACAAGGACAGGCATATGATTGGAGAATACAAACATTAAAAGAAAAAAAAAACAGTTAACTGAAACATAAATAAGATCGAGTGTGTGGCCACATTAATGCATGGGATCAGACATCAACTACAGACAATTAAAAGAATCAGTGGGATTTAAAAAGTAATAAAAAAAGGGTAGCATACACTAACATCAAATTCCCCAGCAATTAAGGGTGTGGTAATATTTCAGCATAATTTCATGTCAGAAAAGTCATTTACCATGACTTTGTATCTGGGAGGTCAGTAGACCACCACACACTACACTGTGTGAGTCATCCAGCTCAAATAAGCTCAGCTCATGGCTGGTGAATGAGGATGACAGTGACAGCTGCTTACATTTATAGTTATTCTTTAAGCAGTGGATTTTCTGCCTCCTTGGCCTGACATCCATGGGGAATTAAAATAGCAGAAATCCTGTGGTGGTAGTTCAGTGAAAACGCTGTATTCACCAATACTCAGACATATCTCAGTCACACAGAGAAACTCCAATCCCCTGGACATGAAGAAATTCTTAAGGATGAAGGTTTTTGTTTGCCAGTGATCTAGTGTTTATCAGGTCAAACTTGGCAGAAGCTAGCAGGTCCATGGGATTAGCTGTCTGGGGGGCCCAGCACAGAGGTCGGAGGTTGCGTGGGTTCACCCCATGCCAGTGAGGATGAGGAGAGCAGGGGCCACAGGGCTGGAGTGCCTCATACGGCCTGAAGACAGGGCTGGCTAAATAGGGTGACAGGATCTGGCAAGTGCCAGGAAGTGAGGAAACGGTCCAAATTCAGTTTGAAAATATATAGAAAAACACGCCAAAGTGGCCTTCAACTGGGGCCATTGGCAAGGAAGTGAAGCCAGGCAGGTGCCATAGGTGAGCTGGTATCCCAGACAGAAGCGGGGTAGCCTTTTATGCCTGTCTTAATCAAACTTTGCAACGTCTGCAGCAGACAGCAAGCCACACAAACTGACACCATCTTAATCTCACCAACTGATCAACTGACCAGGTGATTTAAGTTTAAATTAAATTAATAAAGTTCATCACCTATATAATTATAGCTAAATGGACTATGTTTAACCATGATCACAGTGTCTAATACACACAGATGACTAAGATTGGTTGTTAATTAAATTTATTTCTCATTGGAATGACAGCTGACAGAACAGACATAAATCTTGATTGTTAGCCTGGTGCTGTGCAGAATAAATCTCTGTGTTAACTTATCTACTCCAGGTTTTATGCAACTGAGCTCAAGCTAATGTCATCCAGGACCCGCTGTCCTGCACGTTTTAGATCAGAGGAGTCAAACTGATCCGTGAAAGGGCCGTGTGGCTGCAGGTTTTTTTTCCAACAATGCACAAACACAGCTGACTTGTTTCATTCAATCAGCTGAGATGGTTAAGACCTTTCGTGATGACAATTAGGTGATTGACTAAAACAAGTCAGCTGTGCTGCTGCATGGTTGGAACAAAAACCTGCAGGCCACATGGCCCTTTCACGGATCAGTTTGACACCACTGTCTTAGATGTTTTGCTGCTCCAACATACCTGGTTCAAATTAATGAGCAACTGCCAAGACTTTTGGAGACCTTGAAGATAAGCAGTTTGTTGCAACAGAGAAACATCTAAAACATGGAAGGGCAGTTATTCCTAACAACCTTGTTTGGAAAACATTGAATTAGGTTCATTATTATCAACAGGTTGGTTTGTTTTCAACATTTGACTAACGTGAGCTGCTCCTGGTACAGTGCTTCGGCCATTCTTGAGCTGGTTGCACCTTTGTTCTAAATCAGGGCAATTTTGGAACCTCCCCCGCAAAACTTAAGACTTCCAATTGGCACTATTAATGATTTAGAACCATACGATAATTTGCCAAGGATAGTAGGATTTTTCTCTTAATGACTGTGTAGAGGTGAACCTTCATTTTGATTCGTGACCGCAACCCGTGGGCTGGTTTCTCCCATAAATCAAGCCAAGTGTATAAAAGCCACCTGCTGACCTTGCTCACTCGGTTTCTGCTGCTGTGGCTGGCTTTTCTTCTGCATCAAAGTAGATGCTGGCATGACTCCGTGCCATGCTGTTTCGGGTACAGAAACTAGTTGGTTTCTCATGTTTTGAGTGGTTGTAAGAACTCCAGGCCTGCTTCCCTCACATGATGGTAAGTAGTTTTCCTCTCAATCCTTTAACATATACAATTTATGGACCTTTAATTGTTTGTTTTTAATCTCTTCCTTGGGGCCACTAAGTGCAAATTTTATTTTTGTGTTTTTTTTTTTTTTTTTATTTTCCTTTACGAACAAAAGAAAAACGTTCTTTTTTGGATATTTGTCTTTGTTCATTATTACGAAAACAAATGGTAAAAACCTGTTGTTCAGACTCTTAGCTTTCTTTTTTATGTTTTTACTTTTCTTTATATTGGATGGATGGGCTTGGCAATCATCGTTGGGTCTCCCAACTTTTATGCATGAATGTGTCCCTCACATGTAGGGGTGTATCAGTCTGTCTGTTATTGGTACTGTTCCCTGACCCACTGGGTCACATCTCCTTTGCAGCTTGAGGAAAACCACACCCCATCACTACAGTCCCTAACTTGTGCACTTGAACAGTCTGAATTATAGAATAAAAAATTTTAAAAACTCCAATTGATTTCTGTTACTTCAAATACTGGTCTTCAGACGACATCCAATATCCAATAAAACAAGCTTTATGTCAAATCTCCTTACTTCGCTAATAGGATAAGTCTCGTGTTGCCAGAAAGCTTTGAATAGCAGTTTAGGGTACATAACAAAACTATGAAATCTATCCATTGTTTCACACTTAATTCACATTTTATTCAGCTTTGCCTTTGAATTGTATAATTTGCGTAAAGTTTACGCAAATTATACAATAACCTTCAAACTGGATCACGCAATTTTACTCACGGTTATAAATTAAATTACATTTTTTTAATCACCACCCCCTTGTTTTATTGAGACTCTTTCAGGCATTGATGGTTTTATCTGGTACTGAATTTTTTAAACCTCACAGGTACTACAAATTTGCATCATTTGGATTGGGGACCATTGATATCAAAAGTAAATTTAACAATCAGACTGCTCTCGTCAAGCATATCTTTTTGCGAACCAAGGTATTGGGTGGTTTAAACAAAGAATTGGTTCATCAGACCACAGGGTTGGTGGTTTGTCCAGATACTGATGTAATGCCTGAGGAATTATAATTAAAGACAAGTCAAATGGACTAAGATTTTTTCATAGTGTTCTGCCACCAGGAAAGGAAATGAGAAAGTTGTGCAGAAACTGGGAGGAAGCAAACAAAAGAAGGTAACAAAGATAAGAATAGATTTTTCTGTGGGGACTGTGAATGCCAAATGTCACCTCTGTATCTCCAAAGCTTTGGTTTGTCCTAGTTACAAAATATGGAGTTGAAAAGATGCACTGGGATAATTTTTAAGTTTGAGGTGGAAACACCTTTCTGTTGAGGCCAAATCAAAAAGGACAGCAGGTGAGACAGTATCCTGATGATGTGAGGCGCCACAGATGCATCATATCCTCTCAACCTCTCTTGATATTGTTGAGGTTGGTCAATTTGAAAGTATAGGAAGTCATAGTGTCAGTTCACTTTACACAAAATACACCAAAGTTGTTCCTAACCCACATGCATCCAAAGCTTTATCCGAAAAAAAAAAACTGAAGTCAATTGGGATGAAATATGTTTTTTTTTTTTTTTTTTGGCCTTCATAGAAATGTTAGTATTTCTGAAATTTTTGTAGATACAAACAAAATATACTCCTGCCTCAGACCTTGTGTAGCATTTATGTAAATCAAGAGTGCTCATAAATATTGCTTTTCATTCTGGACATTACAACGTTGATGACTCTAAAGCGGTATGGACTGTTGCTTCCACAGTATGACTATGCCTTTAAAACACATGTTTTAAACACGGAAATACATTTGAAACCTTGCATATTTAGGCTTCAGATTGTGTTCCTTAAAGTGTCACTGGGTTTATTAAAAGGACTTGATATACTGACAGGGACCCATACAGGAACTTCTAGCATGCACCAATGAAGTCATGAAGCAGTGGTTGATTCCTGATAGAGGTTTCTCAGAGAATAGAGGCATTGCTGTTGCTGTTTTTTTTTTTTTGTTTTTTTTTTCATCCAGCATCATATTAAACCATTTCTGTTTCACAACTTTAATGTGTTGTTGTAGAAACACTGCATTGAATGTATGATTTAAGTTCTGGTTACACAGGGATGGAGGTGCTATGGTCCATTTTTATTTATTTTTTCTTGCTATTTTCACTCTTGGCCATTCTTAGATATTCTGGCAACCTTAATTTTATCTACATACTGTAAATCATGTTAGTTCTCCATGCGACTAACTAGATTTTTATCGCATTGCTGTTCTCTCCCAGCATTATAATAACTTGTGAGTTACAAGGCTCAAGTTGAAGTTGTCTTTACTTTTTACAAATCTATACTCATTCTATTGATATACTTCGTTTTCATCCACCATGTACAGTGGAGATACTACTTCACCTATCAATAAATACACCGATGCAACTGAATGGACAACCTGCATGGCTAATTGATGGATGCGTCGACATTGCTGCTGCATGAGATGCACTTAGCTCTTTTTTTAAAGGAAAGAAAATATGCAGACAAGAAAGAATCTCAGGTCAGGATAGACAACCCATGAAGTTTTTCACACCTGAGAGTTTCTGAAATAATAAAGTCTTCAGAGGTTTGGCCTAGATTGTCTTCAGATGCAATCGCATGCGCTGTCATAGAGATGGTAAATAAGCACCAGAGGGGTTACTGGGACACAGATATGCATCATATTGTATGTACTGCATAGAGCTATGATAGACTTGTGCACACCCATGCTTATTTGGGATACATATGGAAATGTGATTCTGAGTCAAGCAGTGACATCTGCACTAGAATTTGTATAACTTAACTTTTTGAGTGTAAGCTTGCCTGTAACATATGGATAGTGTGAGGCCACACCCTCATCAAATTGAGAAAATATCCTTCATCCAATGCACCGCCCTTTAATGTTTACCTTACAAAATATTTACTTAAAGAAAAATCCTATCTTTTACCTGCCTTCTCTTTTCACCTTACTCTGCACACTTTTATTGTGAAATTTGTTTTTTTAAATCATCCCTGGGTTTTTTTAGCATTCACACTAGCTGTTGACAACTAGATGGATCAAAAGATGCAACAGAAGAAATTCGGAAAAGGTTAGAATCTGACTGAAAGGGTTAAGCCTATATAAGTGATATGAAAAACAACAAAGTCAGAAAAATGGGTGTGAGAGAGCTGGGCCTCCATTCATCTGAAAAGATGTGGCCAACAAGAGTAGATAATCCAGTGGAAGAGAACTGCTAGGTGGGATTGTATTAGTTCACCTAATCATACAGTTTATTAAGGAAATAATAATGTCCACAAATTTTTAGAGTAGTAGAGACCAAACAGTCTAATACATTGACTAAACACAAATAACACTGAAATTAAATTCCCCTTTGTGAATATACAACACTGTGCACAACCAATATTTAATGTTGCCATACCAAAATGCACAAACATATATGCATATCCCCCTTCTTCTGCGGGATGTTTTGAACAAACGTTGTCTCTCATTTAGAAGTATGTCGAGTTTGTCTTTGCATAATAAGAAGTTCATACTTGGCAAGTATGACTCAGAAGAACATACTTCTGAGGACAGGAGGATGCAGTTTAGTCTTTCTACAATTTCAACAACAGTGTACTTGATAGATTCACAGTGCAGGCTAACATGTAGTGGAATATATCTACAATTTATTAGAACATAAAATAAACACACAGAACTTTAGTATGGCTTAGCATGAAGCATGGACTTCTCGCAAAAGTGTCTATAACTGTTGCTTTATATGATGCGTTCTAAATAAGGTTTGATGAAGGTGGAAAGAAACTCAAGTTTTCAAATAGGCTCTATCTTGATCATTTAATTACAAATTTGTGGGCCGCCCGGTGGCGCAATGGTTAGGGCAGGTGGCCCATGTACAGAGGCTACAGTCCTCAACGCAGCGGTTGCGAGCTCTGCTCCCGGCCCGTCGACCCTTTGCTGCATATCTTCCCCATTCTCTCTCTGTCACCTTTCCTGTCTGTCTCTACTGCATATAAAGGTCCACTAGTGCCAAATTTAAAAAAAAACAAAAACAAAAAAAAAGTAAGAATAAGTGTAGCCTCACATGAAAACATGTTAAAACTACATTCCATTACATAACAATGAAGTTGGACATTTTTCTTTTACTCTTTTCTCCTCCACTGCACTTGACTTTTCTCATAATCAAGTCTCCAGTAGATCCTCAAGAAAATAAAAGGCCCAAGAACATACTGGGGGATTTCGACCGAACTTCACTAAATGCAGATTTGAGTTAGAACAGCGCTGTGGCTGTAACTCATGATGTTTCACAATTACACAAGAACACAAATACAGTTAAGTACGCATATTTAGAAACGGTGATAGACTGAATAAGAAGTGCTTTCTACAGAGTGCTTTAGAAGCCTCTTTTACCTTGTTGCAAATGGGTGGAATGAGCAGGGCTGAGAAGCTACCAGAACTTAGTTGGGATCTGCCAGCTGCCCACATTGCAGTCAAGCAAACCTTCCAGTGTCAGCCTGTGAGTCGTGGGATGACTGACCCGCCGGCCCCAGCATACTTTCGTATCATCAGAAAAACACTAACCACTATGGGTAGTTGGCACGCAGTGAGCACACATTTGTCTGCTGCTAAGCTAAGCTTTGTTCTTGGATCCTTCCAGACGGACCCATAGCCAGTCATGTTGGTCTGTTAGTACAATTAACACAATACACAAGCAAAACATTACATCTATGTGCTATGCTCAGTCTTCAAGATAATGCCAAGTGCTAAGTAGCTAAAGTAATGACAAGCTAGGAATTGTCTATGCTAGGAGCCAATCAAATATAAATGCATTTAATTACACATAAATTTGTAGCTATTAAGTTGTACAAAAAAAAATTCAGTGTGTATCATCTGTTTACCCTGAGCATTACAGGCAATAACTGAACCAATACCAATCATAGTTTTTTTTTTTTTTTTTTTTTAATAATTTATTAAGCACTATGTGTACGTGTGTCCACGAAAGTCCAAATATCCGTATATCTGCAGGGAATTCACAGACACACAGTATTCATATGATGTTAAAGGATTTTCCAAAATGTCAACAACACATTGTGTGCAATTGGAATTGGGTTCAAGCACTGGATAGTGTGAAGTACTTTTCACAATTTTTCTTTTGTTTTTAACCTTCTGCTGAACGCACTTGCCATTCCAGTGAACTGAACAAAAAAAACAGGTATTTATCCATCTGTCCAGGTCAGCCTAAACATAGCCTAAGCAGAGATGCCCAGACCTCATTTTCCGCAGCTACCTTTTCCAGCTTCTCCAGCTGAACACCAAGACATTCCCAGGCCAGCTAAGAGATACTATGATCCCTTCAGCATGTCCTTGGTCTGCACCAAGGCCTCCTCCTAGTTGGACATGCCTGAAAAGCCTCCTCAGGGAAGCATCCAGAAGCATCCAAATTAGACAATGAAACTACCTCAGATGTCTCCTTGTTCTTTCAGTTACTACTGATAGTTTGTGACCATACATAAGGCTATGATCATAACCCTTAAAGAAATAATTTCTCCAGAAAATATGGTCCATAAAAAATATGAATAGAGTTAGTAAAAAAGGGCAACCTTCCACCAGAATAAATCTGATTTACCACCAGCAATGTGAACCAAATTCTCTCTCTATTTTCATAGAAAGTGTATTTACATTATATTTACATGATCATTACATTATATGCTGTTCAAAGCCCAGCAGTGAAATACATTTAGCAAGGCCATCACATCAACTGATTCAACTGATCAGGGTTTTACAAACTTAGCAGAGCCATGACTATCAGTATACCAGACATTTTAATAGAACTCATAACAAAAGCAATAATACTTAAGAATAAAAAAAAAAGGTGAGGAAATTAAACATGGCTATCATTATTTTTAGCTAATAACCGCCATTTCCACAACACATTTCTTGTGAGTCATGGCTTTAAAAGTTTTTATTTACATTTTGTGGAGGTCTTTTGAGTCTCTTTGAGTGAGTTCTTGTGGTGCGCTTCTGTTTCTTTCTTTAACGTGAGATAAAGTACTGTCAATTTCACCACAGACATGTACATTCTGTAATCTTTACCTGCACCTGGTGTATTGCTTATTAAAATTATTTAATCAAAAAAAGGAACAACTGTAATTGTTGTGCCTTTGACAATGAGCAGAGGCTAAATTAAAGTAGCCACCAGTAAATTGTTAATTCAAGCCCAAATTAAAAATCTATGCTTTAGACAGAAATGCAAATATTTAGACACTGACAATGGAAGTGAGAAAGCAATGCAAAAGCTCAAAAAATATGAAAACCTTACCTTGTGTTACGATCTTGAAAGGTCACCGTGTATCTTTGTCTGAGTCTGCAGTGATTTTACACGACAGTGATGCTCTTCGTGTTCTCTTGAGGCAGTAAATAAATATCACCAGCACCTGTATGACACAGAGAAAGAGACGACACAAACTTTGAGTTTTAAGACAACAAAAGAAATGTGTAAGCTTCTTTTGCGATTTTTCTTTTCTTATTTTTTAATCTTTCATAAATGTTATTCAGGACGATTTTTTCGAAGTGCAAAAAAAAAGTTCTTATGGTATGCTAAAAGCACTGTACCATCTTTTCTTGGTGTATTATGTGTATTGTGCCTCAGCTTTCGTGAGCCATCATCTTTTCAAGCCGTTACAAAATGAATGGTCATGGGAAACTCAGTGGGCAGCATACGACTCCACAGGGACACCCAGCTCTTCAAGACCCCCCAAGGATGGAGCAGTGTCTCTCTGTCTGATTCGGTTCCATGGCAAAATGTCGTCATTGGGGCAGATTGTTTATTTGCTCTGAAAGAGGTAGCACTGCTAAAGTTGCAGACAGTCCCGATTCAATGAGTCTTTATTTATTGCGTCAGTGAGTCATGATGTCTGATGCCCTACTGTTTGTGGCTTCTGGTATCTTGAGCGGCGTTTTTTTCCTCCATAAGAATGTAATTTATTTAATTATTTGTTTGTTGATTTATTTAAGTCACTTTGTGCCAACAAGTTCACGTTTTAAGTAAACCTTCAAGATTTTTGCTTTAACATATGGGAGCACAAAAGCTCCTATATGTTGCAATTTCTTCATTCTTATCAAACAAAAAATTAATGCATTCGGTGTTTGAACTGTGTTCAAATGTCTGTTTTGAACAATGAGGAAAGTATTACTGAAAACTGCAGGTGGCATCACGTCACATGATACAGCCTAATGCACTGGTCACTGATCTAGTTTCTCTCTCCCTTTTGCTCTTTTTACTTGTTTTTCAGTGACATCCATCCACCTGAAGAGTTACACATTTTGACCCCCCACACAGGCAGCCAGTGTCTCCCTGACAAATGTCATTTCATGCCAGAACCTCTCTCCAGTCAGCCATTTTGTATCACTGCAGTTAACCCCGGTTGTTCTGCTTCTCCTCTCTGGTCTCGTATTATTCCACGGCCTCTGCTCACACAACAGGGGGCACATTGTGTCATGGTCACTGAATGAAGTTTGAGGCATTGAACTTCCATTGGCTTCAAATGTTCCCCCTGTCCAAACCTATACCATGCCACGCTGTCTCCTATTTTATGCCAGTTTTATCCCTCAGAGCCTAACCACATGGCTCCAGACAAAAGGAATCCTGAACTTGTCCTAATTCCTCACCAGACATCGCCATTTTGTGGTGTGACTTTGGTTTGAATCATGACCCTGGCCTTGCTGAGGCATAATCACACAAGCATCCGCAGAATCCTGTGAAATGGCAAGGACTTCTCACAGGTTAGGAAAGCCATTGTTTTTTTTTGTTTGTTTGTTGTTTGTTTGTTTTTTTGAACATACCACAAGAAAAGAAAAGAAAAGAAAATCTTCATTCCTGTAAGAGGCACTATATTCCAACAGCCGGATTAGCCCGGCAAAGAGAATCAACAAACTGATCAGGAAAGCTGGATCTGTGCTGGGTGTAACTCTGGAGCTGATTGTACAAAAAAGAATGCTGCACAAGCTGATGAAGATGATGGAGGACTCTTCACACCCTCTCCACGACACAGTGATCAAACAACAGAGAATGTGTTCAGTGAGAGGCTTCTTCAGGTCCGTTGCAAGACAGAAAGATACAGTAGATCATTCCTGCCAGCAGCCATCAGCCTCCACAAGACATAAAACCTACTATTATTATTATCAATTAATATTATTATTATTGCTGTAATGTTATTATTATTCCCGTCATTTATCTATTGTTGAAAAAAAAGAGAGAAGAAGAACCCTTGCTACAGTGTTGAATTTCCCTTTCTGGGATGAATAAAATATTTTTCATTTCATTTCATTTCATTCAAATAACAAACTGAGTGATAGCCCTTATTAAGTTCCTCAAGTGCCATTGGAGAGAAACAAAGAGAAGCCCAGTTGTCTTCAGTTCTTTTTCATCAATTTTACAGTGCTTCTCTACAGTTTAAAACACAAATTTTTGCCATGCCAAAGGATTTAATCAGTTGTTGCATTATAAAAGGAAAATATGAGCACAATAAAGGAAAAAGAAGCCTTGACTGAATGTCAGAGGGGACACCAAATTGGCCCACAAGTGAGAGAAAATCAAGTGTTAACTTTGTTCACTCAAAGCAGCAGTAAAATCATGAAAATGCTTGTTTATCACTCACTTTAGATAATATCAGCTCATGTTGTGGCTGTTAGCAGGTGTTTTTTAAATTATGCAGTTAAACTCTGTTTAATTGAACACAGAAGAAATACAACATACTTATGTAAAGAAAAATAAAATTTGTAAGTAATTTCTTGAAATAGAAATGACTGTATTCTTGTTTTGTTTTTTTAATTTTCCTTTTAGAGCACATTTTAGAGCACCATTCTTTCTAAAAACACGAGGTTCAGCGATAGGACCAGTCTGATTACAAAGCGATGATGCAGAATGTGGGTTTGGCATTGTCTTCCTAAAATAAGCAAGGCCTATCCTAAGAAAAGATATCATCTGGAGAGCGAGATGGGTTGCACAAATACCTGTCATTAAACATTAATGTTGCCTGAAAGGTAGCCATGCCATATGCACTAATGCACTCTCACACCACCAGGGATGCTGGATTTTGAAATGTGCAGTGATAAAAAGCTAGACGGTCCCTCTCCCCTTCAGACCTGGGCGACACGGCCTTCAAAGAAGAGTTTCAGATTATTGAATTGTCAAAGCACACAACTGCTTTTAACATGAATCAGCTATCAAAATAAAACAAATTAATAAATAAATAAAACTGCCATGCTGTTTCTGATTAGAATCATCTCTGCTGGAGTGAGGTGTTTTGCTGAAAAAAGATAAGAAAAAAAAATCACAATGTAATCTGTGTGCTTGAAAAAAATATTTCTCTGTTCTCACAAAGTTCTGGTGGCGGCTCGGGACTTAGGCATGGATACCACACCATAATAATGAGGCATGGCTGTCACAAAATCCCATGGTATTCTTGGACTTATGTGACAGGACACCAGTGAGTCCCAGCGGACCATTTTAAATATTTGCTGTTGTCAGCCTTTACACTTACTGTAAAGAACTGTAAAATAGGAGGATATTAATAGAACTTTGAGCCCAGATGATGCTGAATAAAACATTTTGGACTAACCATGGATATATCACATAAATTGATGTTTTCAGTGGAATTAGAACTATCCATTCATACCTGTGTCTACCTATTCAAGATCACAGAGGTCTGGAGTCTTTTTTTTAATTTAATTTTATTTCATTTGATTTTACTGGATAACACCTGATCTACTGAAAAAGAATGTAGTGTGGGGTTCTAAGAATGTGAAATAATCCATTCATTGGGTCCTCATTTTGAGCTTATTTCATTTAAAACTGTTGAGGATTATATAGCCTTTTATAGTATTTATGAGAAGATTTAACTTAACTGTGATAAATTAAAAAAAAAGACAAAACAAGTTTTTGTTTTAAGCTGAATTTACATGTACACATAGTCAACAGGTTTATGGTGGCCTACGCTTTGTGTCGTGACATTTCTCAGAGGACAGATTTTACACCATTAAATCTCACGATAGTTTCTCAAACCAAATTAAACAGCGTTGTTTGCTGAACATTTTATGAGTCTATGTGGAATAACAAATCAGTTTTTTTCCATATTACGTGAAAATGTCACAATTGCTACATTGTGTATCTTTGGCAAAAGGTCTTTTAAAGTTAGTTAATAATTAAAACAGCAATTTAGCTCAAGATTTTACCTGTGATTAACCTTGGAAACTGTGAAAGGTTCTGAAAAACAAGATCATATTTATAAATTATTTGCTCATATAGTTGAAAACCTGACTAAAATTGAAAATGCTTGAAATATTCTGTACTGAGATTGTTTTTTTTTTCTTCTTCTTTTCTTCCACTTTTCTCCATCATTGCCTGGTACATGTCCTCCCTGTGTTTTTCTTCATTTGCCTCATGTCCTGGAGCATCTTTGTGCCTGTGTGTGCACATTTTTCAGTTGCTTCCTCATCATGTTTAGAAATGATATAATAGTTTTGCTCCCTCTGAGCTTCATCTTATTTAAGCCTTTTTTTTTTTTTAGTTGCCCTTTATTTATTTATTTATTTAAGAAACATTGTCTGGGTCTCACCTGTTCTGTGTAAACTGCTGCTACAAATCTTTGTAAGAATCTTCATTACCGTTTTATTATTTCTCTCAAATTGACTGTTTAATGCTCATATTACAGAGCCAGATATTTTGAGAATTGTTCAAATATAATTTAATTTGTTTGTCTTTTTTTCCAGTTTTTACTTGCTGCTGACCCCATTTTCCATACAGCTCCAAGAGTCGTGTGATTCCACATGAAGAGAATGTAACCTCTACTGGTAATTTTCATTGGGACCACACTTCTGGAAAACAGAAGACTCAATCTGATGATCATTAGTTTATTCGTCTGTTTATCTATCCATCCTAGTCACTCCAAAACAAAATCTTTACATCTTCAACTCTGCCATCTGCAGCCCTGCTTCCTTTCTCTGTCAGTGCTGCTGTCTCCAAGTCATAGCAAAGGGCTGGTCTCATGATGGCTTTATCAACCTCTTTACTCTCCCTGCTAGTCTTCTATCACAGATAACTCTAGACACTCTTCTCTATCCTCTCCACCGTACCTACACTCTCTTCTTCACTTCTTTTCCACACTACTCAGCACAGTAGAGGCCAAGTATTTAGACCCCTGCACCTTCTTTACCTCTACTCCGTCCATCCTCAATGTTGCTTGACTTTCATTTACACAAGTGCAATATCTCTTGCTGTTATTGGTCTTCATTCTCTGTTGCATATATCTCCACCTCCGCAGGTTTTCCTCTACGTGCTCAATGCCGTAAACCATCCCTTTATTTATGCTGCTATAGAATAAGACTGTCATTGGACCTTCTATGATAGACTCCTCTTATATGTCATTATTACAGCAAGTAACATTGTTCTTATTCATGTTTCATAAACAGATATCCCTGAAGTGATATTTCTGTGTTTGATGGTCTCTTTTTCTTTACATGGCAAACTCACAGCTGGTCCAGGCAGGAGGCCGCCCTCCCTGAGTTTGGTTCTGCTGGAGGATTCATTTATCCCTGTTATTTAGGGA
Source organism: Hirundichthys speculiger (assembly GCA_018398805.1). Lineage (NCBI taxonomy): Eukaryota > Metazoa > Chordata > Actinopteri > Beloniformes > Exocoetidae > Hirundichthys > Hirundichthys speculiger. Next base: position 1,518,103 of record JAGFBZ010000863.1, read on the forward strand.
TTGCACAAAAGTGAAAATTCTATGCAATCTGTCGGGTTCCTTTGATAGGCTGTTTCTTTTTTAAGCAAATGTCTGAATATATATACACATATACACACACATGCATACGCACACACACACACACACAATATATATATATATATATATATATATATATATATATATATATATATATATATATATATATATACATACATATATATATATTAGGGCTGGGCAACGATCGCATGATTTCCCTGATTAATCACGATTAATTGCATTGTATACGAAAAATCAAATAATGAATTCAAAAGTAGCATAAAGGTCACTTTTATTTAAATGTTCTTCTGCCATATGAACTAAAGTACCATAACATTTTGTGGTTCAAATACTTTTAACATCAGCACTTGCCGGTAACACATTCTTTGTGTAAATCTCATCTAAACAATGTAGTATAAAGTAATGCGTATTGCCACTGCCAGGGCATTAATGTCATCCTGTTTTTTTTCATGAATAATAAAAAAAAAGTCTACCAACAAAATCCTAACAATTTAGGGCCACAATCATAACATTAAAACAGGTAATTTCTGAGGTAACAGCAGAAACTTTTAACGGGGAGTTCAACTTGCCAGTGGTTACAAATAACCTTGTTTCTGTTTAATCGTCCCCTGGGAGAATTTTAAAATGAAAATGTCCATGTTAAAGTTCTGTAATTTTATCAATCCGCAGTTATCTGTGTATCATTTGCTTTTTTCCATTTTCGATTGTCAATCAAAAATTAAAAAAATTAAAAAGTGACTTTTTTTTTCCACCCCACCCCCCCAAAAAAGCCTGTTTTTTTTATATTTCAATTTTAGCAAACAGAAAACAAACTGAATTTGTTTCTAATATTTTATTGTCTGGTTTACGCGACCTAGAAATGACTTTGTTTTATAATCAAGGAATTGACTATCTGTTGTCATTTCCACTAAAATGGAGTCGCATTGAAGTAACCAGCTAGAGAATAGCATGACAGTAGACACATGGAGCAGTTCTGATGTAAAATGGAGGAATCACGCAATCGTCTTGAACAAAGGGGTTTGAAAGTTTTTTTTCCAGACAGAACTGTTAATATTGGTACCTGAGTTGCTACCTGAACTGTAAAGTACACTAATTTTTACTGCTCTCCATGTCAGTAAAAATTAGTGTACTTTACAGTTCAGGTAGCAACTCAGGTAGCAATATTAACAGTTCTGTCTGGAAAAAAACTTTCAAACCCCTCTTGTTCAAGACGATCACGGTATTCCTCCATTATATATATATATATCTATATATATATATAGATATATATATATATATATACATACATACGTATGACCCATGGTGTGTGTGTTTATGCATAGGGTGCGTGTGAAGCGTCAGTGCAGTTCAGTGCAATAGAGTGTAGGAGTGTTCGTAGTTACATTGTGTGTTGCATGTTGCTCCTGCTTTCTACTCTCTGGTTTCAGCTACTGCCACAGGCTATCGCCCCTGGTGGGGGTAAAAAGAGAAGCCAAGTGTGTAAGCCTCCTCCTGCCAGTACACAGCCTCTTCACCACCAAGACTCCCGCAGTGCCTCCTCATGGCCACACATGGTAACTGGGTTCTGCGAGGTCCCAAGCTAATCTATAGGGGATTTTGGTAAGGAGTTAACACCACACCACTACTCATATATCTCATATAATTTATAAATTAAAATGTAGGTAATTCTGTCCTCTTTCAGATGATCTGACTTGTGTGTCTGTGTGGCATTTAGTTTTCCGTCAAATCAACCTAGAGTTCAAAGAAGGTGTTTCATGACCCCATCATATTCCAATGGAGAGAGTTTTTAAATCCTCTCTTCTGACAGGAAAAAGTTTCATTTTTTTTTTTTAACGACGATAGACATTTACCAAATAAAACAGTGGTTCTCAACTGGTCTGGCTTCAGGACCCACCATCACCCTTAATGACAAGCCACGACCCAAATCAAGGAAAATTTCCAACTTCTCAAAATTATTGAATGAAAAGATCATGCAGTTTGAATCGGAGAGTGTAAAATAGAATATCACAGAATGCCAATTTATTGGTGAACCAAAATGGCAAAAACCAAAATAGCATAACCAAAATGACTTCAAGTGGGAAATATTCCCTTTGATGCTCAATTATCTGCATTTTTATTAAATCCAAAACACTTCAGTAACTTCAGCCTTTTTTAACAGACTCAACATCCACAAACATGAAATAAAAAAGTGCAACCACTGAGCAGTAGTTTTAAAAAGAACTCAAATATGTAGCATTTGCTGAATAACCACTCACTGACCTTTTTCTTCAAGATAAGAAAATCCATATCTCATATATTCTTCATTGTATCTGTGTTTCACCATACTCAACATCTGTAAACAAACGTTGCAGGTCTTTTTCTATGGTATGAACTGGTGGACGTCAACTCGCATTACAGACCATTATCGCCATCTACTGTTAAGGAGTATGAATGACACGCATTTTTTTTAAGCATTGCCTTCCCCAGGCAAAGGCACCAATTGAGAACCACTGAAATAAAAAATATATCACTGCATTCCTAAAAGCCTTGTGACCCTCATGGTTCAAGAATCTTTTCAAAAATGTATTCGGTTTATAAATTACAGCAGTTTGTTCGGGACATAGAAATCTGGATTTTGACTGAAAAGGTCAGTCTGCAGCTCCAGAGGATAGATTCTTTTTTAAACTGCTCTAATTTAAAAATGGTAGACATTTACCACATAAAAATTATATCACTTTGTTCCTGAAAGCCTTGTGGCACTCAGGGTTCAAGAATTTTGTTTTTAACTTATTTGGTTTTTAAATTACAGCAGTACTCCCGTGGGCTCACCACCTGCAGGAGGGGCCATAGAGGTCGGGTGCGTAGTGAGCTGGGCGGTGGCCGGATGCGGGGACCCTGGCGGTCCGATCCTCGGCTGCAGAAGCTAGCTCTAGGGATGTGGAATGTCACCTCTCTGGCGGGGAAGGAGCCTGAGCTGGTGTGTGAGGTCGAGCGGTTCCAACTAGATATAGTTGGACTCACCTCGACACACGGCTTGGGCTCTGGAACCAGAATCCTTGAGAGGGGTTGGACTCTTTTCCACTCTGGAGTTGCTCCGGGTGAGAAGCGCCGAGCTGGTGTGGGCATACTTATTGCCCCCTGACTTGGCGCCTGTACATTGGGGTTTATCCCGGTGGACAGACGGGTAGCCTCTCTCCGCCTTCGGGTGGGGGGACGGGTCCTGACTGTTGTTTGTGCTTACGTACCAAATAGCAGTTCAGAGTACCCACCCTTTTTGGAGTCCTTGGATGGAGTACTGGAGAGTGTTCCATCTGGAGACTCCCTCGTTGTGGGAGGAGTTTGGAGAGGCCATGGAGAAGACTTCCGAACGGCTTCGAAGAAATTCTGGTCCACCATCCGGCGTCTCAGGAGGGGGAAGCAGTGCTCCGTCAACACTGTATACAGTGGGGATGGGGAGCTGTTGACCTCGACTCGGGACGTTGTGGATCGGTGGAGGGAATACTTCAAAGACCTCCTCAATCCCGCCGACACGTCTTCCAGTGAGGAAGCAGAGTCTGGGGACTCAGGGGTGGACTCTCCTATCTCTGGGGCTGAGGTTGCCGAGGTGGTCAAAAAGCTCCTCTGGTGGCAGGGCCCCGGGTGTGGATGAGATCCGCCCGGAGTTCCTCAGGGCTCTGGATGCTGAGGGGCTGTCTTGGTTGACATGCCTCTGCAGCATTGCGTGGACTTCGGGGACAGTACCGCTGGATTAGGCAGACTGGGGTGGTGGTCCCCCTCTTTAAAAAGGGGGACCAGAGGGTGTGTTCCAACTACAGGGGGATCACACTCCTCAGCCTCCTTGGGAAGGTCTATTCAGGGGTCCTGGAGAGGAGGGTCCATCAGATAGTCGAATCTCGGATTGAGGAGGAGCAGTGTGGTTTTCGTCCCGGCAGTGGAACAGTGGACCAGCTCTACACCCTCTTCAGGGTCTTGGAGGGGGCATGGGAGTTCGCCCAACCAGTCTACATGTGTTTTTTGGACTTGGAGAAGGCATTCGACCATGTCCCCTGGGGATTCCTGTGGGGGGTGCTCCGGGAGTATGGGGTGCCGGACTCCTATGTGAGGGCTGTCCGGTCCCTGTACGACCGGTGCCAGAGTTTGGTCCGCATTGCCGGCAGTAAGTCGGATTAATTTCCAGTGAGGGTTGGACTCCGCCAAGGCTGCCCTTTGTCACTGATTCTGTTCATTACTTTTATGGACAGAATTCCTAGGCGCAGTTGAGGTGTTGAGGGGATCCGGTTTGGTGGCCTCAGGATTGGGTCTCTGCTATTTGCAGATGATGTGGTTCTGTTGGCTTCATCGGGCCGTGATCTACAACTCTCGCTGGAGCGATTCGCAGCCGGTTGTGAAGCGGCTGGGATGAGAATCAGCACCTCCAAATCCAAGACCATGGTCCTCAGCCGGAAAAGGGTGGAGTGCCCTCTCCAGGTTGGGGATGAGGTCCTTCCCCAAGTGGAGGAGTTTAAGTATCTTGTTCACAAGTGAGGGAAGAATGGAGCGGGAGATCGACAGACGGATCGGTGCGGCATCTGCAGTGATGCGGTTGCTGCGCCGGTCTGTTGTGGTGAAGAGAGAGCTGAGTCGGAAGGCGAAGCTCTCGATTTACTGGTTGATCTACGTTCCTACCCTCACCTATGGTCATGAGCTTTGGGTAGTGACCGAAAAAACAAGATCGCGGATACAAGCGGCTGAAATGAGCTTCCTTCGCAGGGTGGCCGGGCTCTCCCTTAGAGATAGGGTGAGAAGCTCGGTCATCCGGGAGGGGCTCAGAGTAGAACCGCTGCTCCTTCGCATCGAGAGGAGCCAGATGAGGTGGCTCGGGCATCTGGTTAGGATGCCTCCTGGACGCCTCCCTGGTGAGGTGTTCCGGGCACGTCCCACTGGGAAAGGAGACCCCGGGGAAGACCCAGGACACGCTGGAGGGACTATGTCTCTCGGCTGGCCTGGTAACGCCTCGGGATCCCCCCAGAGTAGCTAGAAGAAGTGGCCGGGGAGAGGGGGGTCTGGGCTTCCTTACTCTGGCTGATGCCCCCGCGACCCGACCTCGGATAAGCGGAAGAAGACGAACGAACGTTTGGCACATAAAAAATCGGAATTTTGACTGAAAGGAGACAGTGGAGCCAAACCTGTCAAGTTTTGGATTTGAAAATAAGGGAAATATTATGGTGCCCTCTGTGAGCAGTCCCACCATCCCAACCAAGCTCCAGTATCCCTTACATCACATTTGTCAAACACAAGGCCCGCCACATCATTTTATGTGGCCCTTGGGAGCTTGTGCATTATTGGCTTTCATATCAAACCAATATTATTAGACTTAGCTTACACAGCTTTAAAGCACATATTGACAATAAACTACATCTCCCACAATGCATTTTGTCAGTTACCCACAATGATAACGGTATCTCACCATTAGCGAGACATCAAGACAATTTATAGAAATGAATGGAGTTAAGAAAAATATCTACAAACTAACTCCAACATGTCCAAGAAAAGAAAAATAGATGCACAAGGAAGGCAGTTTCATGAACGATGGGACAAATACAAGCTTTGTATCTCAAGGTGAAAAAACAGTATGTCTTTTTTGTTATGAGGCAGTGTCAGTCGGCATTTTGACAGCAAACACGGAGCTAAGTATGCTAAATTTAGCCCACAAGAAAAACAAAGAATCGCTTCTGTTTCTGAAACCAAGGTTTTTGGATACTCAGTCCGTTACCATGGCAACGAACACTTTAAACATCACCTGTGCGAGAAGTAGGTTTACAACCACAAACCCTGAGTTTAATATAAAAATGAGTTCAATATTTGAAACTTGAATACATAATAAGTACAGAAACCGTTATTTCACAACATATTTAACTGTAGTTTAATTTATTGGATTTACATTGCATTTTCTTACATTCATGCTGTCAATCTGGCCCTTTGAGGGCAACCATGATGCTGATGTGGCCCTCAGTGAAAATGAGTCTGACACCCCTGCCTTACATTTTTGGTGTACAAAAAAGCTAAAATCACGGCTACACAACTTCCTGAACTTGAGCCAGCTCTTTTGTTTCCTGTGTGCCATTATTGGACAAACTGATCAATCCAGGTGTGTCTGACCATTGCTGTGAGGTCAGACAACACCTGGATTAATCAGTCTGTCAATAAATGGCACACAGGAAACAAACCAGCTGGCTGAAGTTCAGGAAGTGCAGCTGTGCATAAAGCCTGCATGTTTTATTTTTTCCATACATTATGCTAAGATCTTTTGCTGAATTATGCTGTGTTCAAAGATTATTCAGTTGTTCAGATTCGTTTAAAAAAAATTAATTTTCTTCAAACATTTTTTTCTACTTTTCAGCTGGAGTTCAGGTCAAAAATTCAGCTCAATGCATTCACACCTGCATTTTTGCAGGAAATGCTATTTTTCTAGTCCATATCTATTTTTTCCTGGTCTCTTTCTCATCAACTAATTACTCTCACCTGTTTTGCGGAGTACATAGTATGTCTGCTGCCACTAGTTTGTGGCACTCGTGGTCTTTATTCATAGTGGGAGAGACAGGAAATCAAGGCAGAAAGAGAAAGAAGACATGCAACAAAGGGTCATGGCCCAGAAGTCAATCCTGCAATTGTTTTTTTTTTCTTCATTTTTATATCAGTTCAATATTAATGACCATTTGTCGCTTCAGATCCTGCCTGTTTCTCAAATTGTCCCATCCTTGAACTTCATCCTGGCCTCCTGCACCATCTCCATTTATTCACCTTTTGTATAAATACCTTTTTAACTCTGTTACCTCTGTCTGGTGTTTTCCTTGAGCTTGTTAGAAACACCTTTCTTACATCAAAGGAAAAACAACATTATTGTTTACTCTTTCAACTTGTCAAATTAAACAAACCCTTTTTTTCAACTTGGAATATAAAACGTTATGTTTTTCTGCTGTGACTATAAAGGCATGAAGTGTATACACAAATACAATCTTCATAACTCATTGAAAACATTTTGATTAACTTCATTCAGTTACTTTTCTCTCTTGGTTTGTTTATAATATGAAAACCAGTGCAGGTAACATAAATGGAGCTAATGCAAATGCATTACAACTGTAGTGGTAACACAGAAATGAAAATGCGCCATATCACATACTTGTGGATATTCTTTTATTTAAAATTTTGGTGGTGGTGGTGGTGCGGGGGGTATCTATATTGAAGTGATATTGGGTAAGTGTAATGTCAGTCAAAAGTCAGCCTTGATATCTTGACTAATAAGCCATGTGCATGCGTGGCTGTAGGTTCCCATATTGTGGTTTTGAGTGTGTTCCATGTATGAAAGAGAGTTTTTGTCAGCAATAATGTTACTATTCAATTGCTACCAGGTGTATGAGTGAGACAGAGAAGTGGGAGAATTAGAGACTCCCAGCTCACATTCTGCTCTGTTTTAGGCTGCTCTGTTTTATACTTGCCAATTTCCAGTCCTCTCACTTTCCAATGTCTCAGTCAAAACTTTATGTTTGCCCTAGAGAAGGATCATTTACATTACACTGAACCATACGACAAATGTCTGTTGTGGGTCAGAAACATTGCTGTAACTTTGGTACTGTAGTGTTCTGGGTCAGTTAGTCAAAAGATAACAATGTTTTTGTATATACAAGAAGGTGAGCTGGACATAAATCTACTTTGCTGCCATTGCTATCCCGATACCTAATTATTCCTTGATTTTCTGCCTTCATCCTTTGTGACCAGAATTCCTGTCTGTGTCTCAAGCCAAATCAAATAGAACATAAAGACATGCACATGAGTTGGCTCCAAAACCTTAACTAAAACCAAAAAAGTAGATTAGGAACAGCTAATATATCACTTTATCCCTCTGATGAAGTATGAAAAGAAATTTGGCTATTTATTTATATTAGATTAAATAAGATAAAAGACATTTTTATTTGTATGGTACCTATTCACAACAAAGTCATCTCAAGGCACTTTATGAAAAGAGCATTGTAAAGTTACAAAGTTAAGAATGTTCCATTTCAGTCCAACTGTTTTCCAGTTGAGTTCAATTCACTGTTATTCATGCATAATTCATTGTAATTTATAATCCAAAGCCTGATCTAATTCATTCCAATCCATAATTACATTAACACATATTCAAAATCCAATCCACTCCAACTGATAGTTCAATTAATTCCAATTCGTAATCCAGGTTATTCCAACTGAGTTTAAAATTAAAAATTTGTGTAATGCCAAATCATAAAAAAAGCCAAACTAAGGACCAAACAGAATGCATCAAATTTTCATTTCAGTGCAATTCCCCAGCCTGAGCCAGCATGAGAAGAAAGTGAAGAGGAAAAACCTCTAACTGAACCACACTCAATGAGGGTGGCCATCTGTCTCGACCAGTTGGGGTCTGAGATGACAGACGATATTACATACATACAAGAAGAGTATACATGTCTTCAATGAAGCTCTTAATGAAGCCCTAACTATAAGCTTTATCAAAAAGGTTTTAAGCTTAACTTCAAAAGGTAGTGAGGGCATCTGCTTCCTGAACACAAACTGAAAGCTGGGTCTACAAGAAAGAAGCCTGATAACTGAAGGTTCTATCTTCCTTTGGGAAACTCTTGGAACCGTAAGTAAGCCTGCAGTTTGAGAGCAAAGTGCTCTATTGGGAAGACACAAAAAAATTCCTTAAAATAAAAAGGAACCTTGTGAGGAGAATATATTTCTTTTTATTTCATCCTGAATTTAATAGGAAACCACTGAAGGGAAGCTCAGATTGGAGACATATGATTTCTCCTGGTAATCCTAATCAGAAGTCTGGCTGTAGTATTTTGGACAAGCGGGAAGAAGTTCAGTCATTTTAAGGCGACCTACCAACAAAAAATTGTAGTTGTCCATTTTGGAAATGACAATGGCATAGACTGGTTTTTGTTTGTTTTTTTATCATTTTTTTTTAAATCATTTTTTTTATCATTCTGTGATAGGATGAACTTCAAGGTTTTCTCACAGTTAGGACAAGATACCAAAGTAATGCCATCTGGCATTACTAAAAAACTAGATAGTTTTTTTCTGAAGTGCTCAGGCCCAAAGACAACAGTCTCAGTCTTATCTGAGTCTAATAACAGGCAATTACTCTTGCCTGTTACCCTTACTCTTCTGTTAGAACTTGGCTGCCACCTACCACTACCTCGCCGGCAACCCGCAGCACCATGAGCTGCAGAGTTCCGGTGCGTCAACATGTACTCAGCCCACACAGCTATAACAAATACAATCCGAACCAGAAGGGAGTTCTCAAACTGCCCCAAAATGATCAGATCACACAACGACCTAAAATTGTCCACACCAACAGGTTCTCCTTTAACTAAAGTCTTTATATTATCCTTCAGACGCTTATCACCAACTGATTGCATATACAGTCCTCCAATAACCCCTCCGAAGGAGTCCTCACAAAAAGTTCAATTACTGCTCCAACTTAACCAAAATCCAGACAGCACAAACAGCCAGCACACACAGATCCATCAACCAGAACCCACACAACCAGAAACGTTACCACCACTCCATCCCACTAACTGCCTAACCCAAAAACTAACTAGTCTCCTCCCTAGTATTCAGGCCGCATATTGTGGCGGGTACTTACGCGCTATGTACCGCAAGCCCGGAAAAGACACCACGATTGTGGCGACTCACCTGCAGCCTCGGCCGTGCTCCCGAGCCAAATGCTCCAACCACTAACACCACCACTCTACCAAATCCCCCGGCGAATTCCTGGGGAACCCGCTCTTGAACCTACCAGGGACAGAGAAGCAGCAATTCACCTCAGCCATGTGACCCAAACCTACAGGGCTCAGCCACGCCTCAAAACCGGCACAGGCTCTCGCAGACGCCCCTCACAAAGTAGTCATGACCTGATACCATTCACAAAACGCTGCCGCCTCCACTCACTGAAAAAGCAAACAGAGATATGCAAAGCGCACAAACCAACACAAACCTGACCAGGTTCGCCAGTATTTAACTGCTTTCCCAGATGAGCCCCCAATTGTCACAACCCGGCTCGAAGGCCGTGACAAAAAAGAGGGAGGCAGCACAAGACAGTCGGTACCGAATATATATATTTATTGACAAACAGTTGCATCACCACAACACAGACAAAACCCCCGGCCAAAATGCTCTGCCAGTCACAGTCCGGTCAACTAAGCCCACAGCCCAACCGCAGAGCCTCAGCCTGGTCACGGACCAGCAGTGGTGACAAGGACCAGCTCCCCAGAGCAGCCCTCATCACAACCCTCTTGCAACAGTCTGGAAATGGCATTCTTAATGGAGGGAGAACCACTGAGCCCAGGTGTGGCTCCTTAGGCTGACGACTCTCCACCTGTAACAGAAGAAACCAAAAACATCCAACACCATCACCTGGTGTACAGGTGGAGGAGTCGTCACAGCAGTCATTCAAGTCTTTGAATTAAGACACTATATAGTCTCATCTGGCTTTATGGATATGCATACCTGGGTATTATCTGTATAGCAATGAAAGTTTATGTTATGCTGCCTGATAATAGTATCTAAGTAAAGCATGTATAGAGTGAACAAAGTAATGACCCAAATACAGAACCCAGAGGAACACCATAACAAAACTCTGGAGTCTTTTTTATGGAGAAGACTCCCCATCTATACAAATGAACTGTAATATATCAGACAAAAATGATCTAAATTAGACCAATGTGGTTCCTTTAATAGCAATAATATGTTCAGTCCTCTGTAAGAGATTGCTGCGATCAACTATCAAATGCAGCACAGAGATCTAAAAAGGACCAGTATTGAAACCAGTCAACTGACTGAGGTCATGATGAAATCATTGGTGACTTTCACCAGCACAGTTCCTTTACTATGATGTCATCTGAAACCTGACTGGAACTATTCAGACAATTCATATCTATGTAGATGGTCAGTTACCTGATTTGCAACAGTTACTTCAAGCACTTTAAAAATAAAAAGGATAATGGCTAAACCGTAGAATATAAGTATCTAGATCAAAGCTGAGTTTTTAAGTAGAGGTTTAGATAATGTGCCTTAAAAGGCCTGAGCCACATAGTCTGTCCAGGAATTATTAATTAGGGGAAAAATCTTATTGAACAGACTGATTGGGATGAGGTTCAGAAGACAGAAACAAATCAGGTTCAATTGCAGCCCCCCAAACCATTCCACCTTACAACACCTCAGAGGCAGGAGTTTGAGGGGTGCCATGAATTTTCTCTTCATTTGCAAATTTTTGTTTGTGAAAAAGCTCATGAAGTCATCATTACTGAGTTAAAGGGAACATATTGCTCAAGAGAATTATTAGGATTAGTCAGCCAGTCAGGAAACAGTGCTGAAAAGAAAACTTTGTGTTATCCTGATTTCCTTCTATTAATGTTGAAAAATAAGGAGTTATACATTTTTTGTAATTTAAAAGGCTATCTTTTGAAAAATAATTAGGTTCCACCAGTCTTGTGGAGCACTATTATTTATGTGGAGTTTACATGTATAATTAATCTAATTTAATTCATTGTAATTTTATTTATAGGAATAACTGTAGGAATAATTTGGTCTAATAAATACATTAATCTCATAAATGTGTATCTGTGTGTGTGTGAGAGAGAGAGAGAGAGAGTGACAGTATGCATAGAAATGTGATTTTGAAAAGTGTAACAACACATTTCACATCAAACAATTACATAATCCATTGCTGTGATGAAATCAAGTTCAAGTTAAGTCCAGTTAATACCCTCTAATCTGAATATGATCCAGTTAACTTCATGACAGTCAATTCAGAAAATAGTACTGTTTATGAAAGGTTGTTCAGCCAAGGGAAAGAAAATCAATGGATTGCATAGAATTTAGATTTTTTTTTTTTTTCAATACCTGCTCCTGATTATGCAGTAGGGTAGTGGGCACTGGTGTAGAGGATGAACAGCTTTTTAACCAGAGTCTTTCCTCAGAGAATATACGGGCTTATTTTATGCATTTAAAATGAAAGAGAGAGGATACTTTCAAAAGAAAGCATCAATTCATATTGTTCTGCTAGTACAGACTTCTTCAAGCTACTTGGAGCATAGATTGCTTTGGGCATTTTTTTTCAAAATTCCAATGTGGATTTTATGTAATCCAGAACTGACTCCATGACTTTGAGATCACAGCACCGTGGGGGCAAGAGAATCTGTTGTAGGATCGCTGTTCTCGTAGTTGGTAAGAATAGCTTTTTATAATTATTTATGTTTGGACCTACTGATATACTGTAGTAAGTGCTGAGAATGATTAGACTAGAAGGTACAGATAAAAAAAAATAATGATAATAATAATAATGACAATGATCTACAGAATTTAAGATCAAGTTTTCCCAATAAAGCAATATGTAATGATAAGTAAATGAGTGATACTAATTTTTCTTAGTTTTATTCTGGAATTCTACAACCCCAATTGCCAAACATTTGGGCTGATATGTAGAAGTAAAAAAAAAAAAAAAAAAAAAAAAAAGTAGAAGGAATATTAGGAGGAATTTGGGGCTGATATCATAGTGGTCCTTTTACATTTTTACCAACCACAGACTTCCTCTCTTGGCCTATTCACATTTTTGGTTGTGACTGTGAACCCTTTACATGACTCCTCAGTCTTTACATCTGGCTACAGTCCACATAAGTCCCAGTGTGACCCATGTAACTAACTACAGATCTAATCCTGTGTAAAACTGCCCTCCTGTCCTATAGTTCTAGTGTCTGCGCCCTGTCCACACAAATTAAATAGATTGAAAATAAAAACAATACAAGTTAAACAGAAAAACCTAATAAAAATTAAAATAAGTAAATTAACTGACACAAAAAGACCATTCAATGTGGCCTATTGAATATAAGATCTATCCCTAAATCCTTGTTAGGAAATAATGTATGTGATCAGAAAATATATTTATTCCACAGAAACCTGACTGCAGTAGGATAATCAGGTTAGTATTAATGAATCAATGCCTTCTGTTACTTGAATTCTTATATCCTTTGAAACAAAAGGCCAAGGAGGAAGATTGGCAGCAATCTAAAGGTCAAGTCTATTAACCCCTTACCATTCCTGTATAATTTGCATAAAACGCCTATCCAAGACATACCCAAAGTAAATTGAGAGCTGTTCTTGAACCGTTTATAGCACATGGATGGTTTTGGTCTCTTTTGAAAGGTAACACTCTGAAGTTTTTCCCCCAACTGTCAGAATCACTGTAAGTGCTACTAGCATTGAGTAATCTAAGTTTGAACACACTGAAATATAAGTTTTTTATTTCCGCCTGAATTTTTTTTGTAAACAGATGTCTGCAGATGAGTGCAGCTGTGACTTATTAGCTGGAAAACACAATGGGACCACAGCATGAAGCCTTACCTAGTGCAAGTTCAAATTTGATAACAATACCACTAAAAATGAGTATCTTACACACATTTTTGTAAGAGTATGTCTAGGCGTTTCCAAAAATGGCCATTTGGAGACTCCAAAATGGCACTTGTATAAACATGGCCACATACCTCGGATAAAAGGACATAACTCTTGAACGCTTCATCGTACAGTCATAATCTTGGGCTCTAATGAAAGGTGACACTTAGAGGTATCCTATCCCACATCCAGATTCACTATCAATATTGCTGAAAAAAAGTTACTGAAACATAAAGCTAAATTTTGCATATAAAAAGAGTCAAAACAAGTGTTGTTGTGGAAAATGTAATTTATATTAAAAATTGACTATCTTTTACAACACAGCAAACTATTCACATATTTGAACATATTTACAATTATAACCATTTACAGGTTGGCAGCATGCCAGTCACTGTAGCAATCTCTAGTCGGTATCAAGCACAAAGGCACATCACATGAGGAGCATTTCAACTGTGTTTTAGCATGACAGTGCCTGCACTTCAGCCTACCAGTAGTCCTCTGCCCACTGATAAAAACCAGTATGTGATGTGCTCCACGCGGAGCAGGAGGTGGGACAGGTCTGGCTGTGGAGGAAGACCCTGCTTCTGCCAGCTGCTCGGCGAGGGTCTCCCAGAATGCCTTCTGGTGCAGAGGGATCTCTCCTCTCCACCCATACACCTGGAACAACAATGAAAAAAATATATACAAAAACATAAATATGTGCAACAGAAAAATTGTTTCATTTCAAAATGAATACACAGTTGAATATACAGCACATACCGGCTGTACTCCTTCACAGCTGGTGGAACAGAGATGTCCTTCATCTGCCAATGTCCATCTGCACCTTTGACCCTCTATGTGACCACTTTCTGACTGGCTCCCAATCCACATCTGAATCCTCAGATGACTGCCCATTATGTGAAAATAAAGAAATGTCATTTACAAAATGTTCCATCTTTTCTGTATTGTACTACTTTACACAATGAACCCCCCCCCCCCCGCACACACACACACACCCCAACAAACAACTCACACATACTCCTCCCCCCACACACACACAAACAAAGGCTTTTGTATTTATTCAAAGTAAAACTTGTTTATGTCGAATAATAATATGAATAATACTACCAATTATGATACAATATACACGTAATAATATAATATAAGCTGTAATATAAGTCACAATTTAGTCAAATACTTACGTATGCAGAGCAAAATCTTCTCCGATGGAGAAAATGTTTTCTGCGCAGGCGTGCGCTCTCTTATCTGATCTTATCTGATCCCCTCTCATGACACGTCACTTTCACGACGAGCAAATTCCTCCTCTTCCTTCTTGGACAGTCCTTTTCACCATTTTCTACAATAAATACACTCCCAAACTAAAAAAACGCTGAGAAATAAGCCACACTGTGGCGTCCTGCTGAGGCGCGTGATGACGTGCGTTCATGAGACTATCTAATTACCATTTACGCACGGCTTTCATTGTTTCCCCGTTATCTCCACCCCTTTAACCGTCACATCGTTGTTTTCAGAATTTCATTGGCTATTCAATGCATCAGTCATCAGCACGATTGATTCTAACTGGCTGGTTTTTTCCTGAAGCAAAGTAGGACATGGCTTCGTTTCAACGTTGGCCCTTATTGGCTATTGTAGGCTGTGGACAGGACAGGGAAGCTGCTGTATGGCTGTATGAGGTGTCAATCGAAAGTTCAGATGACCCCCTCCATTTTAAGACCACAGACACGTATGTCAACACAGAATAAAGCGTTTTATGACGAAGAATACGTGGAAGTTACTGAACACCGACCAGCTACCAGTGGCATTTTTGTGGATATTTTCTGGTATAATAATGCATTTTGGACTAAATACTTTACTGGATTGGATCGACTGGACCTTTGTGAGTTTAACCAGACCATTTTTGTGGGAATATTTTTGATCGGACGACTTTTATAACGCTCATAAGGTGAGTTGCGTTGATTTCGTAACTCCTTGTTTGTTTGTTTGTGGTGTGACAAAGGCGTTGATTGTACCTGCTGTTATGATTATATCCTGAAATGGTTTACATTGATTGAATCACAAGAATCTTAGCTTTCCAAAGATATGTCGCATGAGTGCCGCATGTAACATTTGAGCTGTGTAAATTACAGTTTAGTTTCGGAAACTACAGAAATTCGGACTGACCGTCGGAACATTAACAGGTTAATCAGCCCAAGAGTCCTGATCAGTTTCTCTCACTTACTGAGAAATTTAGAGGAATCGAGAATTTTATCTCTTGTGTATTGACTGCCTGGTCTTTATTCAGTTTTTCATCTAACTTAGTGCAAAGTACGAAATCTAGGTATCATAGTAGGACTTAAAAATTCACATAGATGTTTGGAAAATGACTGCTTGAATGTTGCCTTTAGGGTTGTGTTAAGCTTAAGTCCCCACGACTAAACAGAACAGAACAGGACAGAACTGGCATGGAAGCGCCGTGCCAGCTGCTTTGAATCGCCACCTTCCAAGTCAATGAGAATAATCGCACCAGAAGTGCCCTCGATAGCCCGGAAGCACTTGTCCACGCTTCTCCACCAGAGATGTGTGTCAAGTCTGTTTTGGTGCTTGGCTTCTAGTAGATGCCATCAATTTACACACAGGACATAGGTTAAGCAGGAAGTCAGATATGAAAATGGCCAAAGAATCCAGTGGTATTGGAATCGGAACCACACTAGATTTGAACCACGTGTGAAGAAAGGGTTAGTCTATAACTTTAGAAAAAGTGAGTTATAAGCAGATTCCCACGCAGTGATCACATGATCTGGAAACCTTCGGGTGAATTCTTTATCCCTTATCAATCCAGTCGAGTGAACTGCACTTACCAGATCTTTGCTCTAAAACGCTGCTGGTGAAACTTGAGGAAAGAAACCAAAACAAGAAATTTTATCTGCTTTTGACCCAGTCTATCTTTGAAGATTTTTTTTAAACAATTTAAACATCACTGTAAAATGTAACAATGCAAAACCTTTGTTTTTTCTAATTTAGTTTTCTGAAGTTCAGATGACATAGAAAATTAACTTTGACCATTACACTAAAAAAATGAATATAGAAATGATCTTTGAAGACAGTTACGATAAGCAAGAGAAATAGCAGATAGCTTCAATCAGACATACAAGCCTTCTGCTCAGTGTATATTATATTATATTAGCATGGTTGTTTGGTCCATCTCCATGCTTTCTCTGGAAGCCTATCTTATATCTGTGTAAATTGTATGCTTTCTTTAAAGGATTTATATTCAGAGTGCCATGGATGCACAAGATGCTTTAACTATCTGTCTTTTCATACAAGTGTAAGAAAAACCTGGAACTATGGTAATTATAGACCAAAGTTGAACATTTTTCTTTTTTTTTAATTTTCATTCCTGGATATCAGCTTCAACTTCATTTTCTGTCTATTTCTGAGATACTACTACTACTAACTACTAAGAATAAGGCCCTACTTTTTTGAGGGCCTTATTCTTTGTTGGGTTAAAAATAAAACAAATATTTTTAAAAAATGTGAATATCAAAATGCAGAGAAGTACAAAAGGTAAAATTAGAAATAGAAATCTTGGACAAAACAATGAGAAAATCATAGAACTCCAAGTCTTGAGTCTCAGTGTGGTTTTGTTGTTCACTGTGTTCAGTTTTAAGTAATATTTCCAAACATCGTTTCCCATGACAGCAATTTTAATTTGTGACTATGATATATAACAGAGCCTTCACAGACACAAACAAAACCAGAAGCAAAATTATAAAAAGCTGCGTTTGACCACTGAAGACTCCATAAGTACCTTCTATTCCTGCAATTCCTATCCTGCACACCTCGAGTAAATGGTTGGTTCCTGTTCTTATTTCAGCCTACTTTTGATGCATAACTTGAGTATTTATCATTTGTTTTGTTTAAATACCAAGCCTGACATAAACAGTCATAAATCTTCTATTAGGAACACAGCTTTACTGTCCCAGGGGACTTAGTGTTTTAGGTCCATATTGAAAAGCTGTTCAGAGTGCTTCATTTTAAATGGTATATTCCCCTGAAACTGTTTGTCCCATTTTAATAACAATGCTTGGGTCGCAGTTTCATTTATAGACAGGGGAAATGTTTATTTATTTTTAAAGAACAAGTTGAACACACATGCAACTAATGCCATGGCGCATATGTGAATTAAAATTTTTGAGCGTGTCATCATCTGGTCATGCATTGAGATAATACACCTTGAAGCAAGTCAAAGTAATGAATTAATAAGAAAATGTATAAATAAAATGCAAATCTCCACGTGAAATTCCTAGGTATTACAGACAATCTGAGTGTTTTTAGCCATGTCCCTGTGAAAAATAATTAGCCGCTCTTTGTGGGGGACGTGATTACCCCTGAAGGGCTTTTCAGAGGTTAAGACCTGCTTAAGGTCGAAACCCTCTCAGCCTTTAATGCAGTCTAAAGATGTCATCTAATAAAATTATGCTCTTTATCCCACCCAAACTGAAATTTAAAGGGAAAAGTAAGACTCGTTAAAAAAGTGAGACTTACTGTTTTTAATTCCTTTAGAGTACAGGCTCTAATTGTTACTAAAGTAATGCCAAAGCTCAGCAAAGCTAGAGCAGTTTTAGCATACATACTCAGTGAACAGGTGATGAACAGGTCTCACCATTTTTATCTTGTTTCCAATAATGTTAACTTACATAATTATTACATTATTATCCCACTGTAAAAAGACAGGCCATGGTTGGGTTTTATGACATGTTTTATGACATGGTTTAATAGGGATTTGAACATCAATCCCAATTCTCCAACTCCCCTTTGCCTTTCTTTCCTTTCTACTTGTAGATTACCTCACAAGATGGTTGACTACCCTTTGATGTAGTAACTCAAAAAAAGTCAAACATTTTTCAATACATGTAATGTGCCATATTTTTATTTTTAACATATTATGGAGGAAATTATTATTAAGAAATGTATAAGAGGTTAGCACTGTTAGAAGGTCTCTGGTTCAAATCTCACTTGGGGCCTTTCGATGTAGCGTTTTGATGTTCTCCCCTGCTTGTGTAGGTTTTCCCTGGGTTCTCCAGTTTCCTCCCACTGCCCATAAGTATGTGCACGAGGCTAATTGGTAAATCTAAATTTCCCCTATGAGTGACTGTGAGCATATGTGGTTGTTTGTCTGTATGTGTGATTTTGGGATTTGGACTATCGAGCAGTCCAGGAAGTACCGCTGTGTAGTGCCTGAAGACAGCTGGGACAGACTCCAGCAGAACCGCATTAGTCTGAATAGGATTAAGTGGGTATAGATGCTAGATGGAGATTAAGTGGAAAACTGCAAATTTCACCAGGATTAATTCCTGGAATGTAAAAGAAAGTATAAAGGAAAAAAAATATATATATTTAGATGCAAAAATCTGTATAAATATCTCTATTTGAAAACATTTGAACCCACACATTTGGAAACACACAGTTTCTTCAGATATCCATAAAATGGGTCTTGGCAGCTTGCGGTGTTTTTCAGTGTGACAACGTGCAAACGTGTGTAGCAAGATGTGATAATGGTAACGAAGCACAGGCCATTGATATAATATAATTTTTATATATATATATATATATATATATATATATATATATATATATATATATATATATATATAAAATTAGGGATGCAACGGTACTTGGTAAAATACCGAACCATACCGAACCGGTACGACTTGCACAGGACAATACGCTTTTATGTCCCGGAGTATTTATGTTCCAAAAACTTTGCAGTGGACTTGCACGTGGGCGTGCGTGCCTTTTAGGCAACAAGCCCGCAACTGCATGTCAATGTCCACTCGCCTCCGCTCACTCACAGTGTTTGTAAATATCTTATTTCTCAGCCTGGATACTGGTGGCTTATAGTCCGGTGCGACGTATATGTGACAAAATATATATTTTGGTTAAATTTTTGTGGTTGCGGCCTATATTTAGATGTGCTTTATAGTCCGGAAAATACGATATATATATATATATTAGGGCTGTCAAAGTTAACGCGTTAACGCGTGATTAACGCAAAATAATTTTAACCCAATTAATTTTTTTAACGCGCGTTAACGCGACACAGCCTGGCCGTGTACAATAGTAAAGAGGAGAGTAGGTTTAATGAGCCTCGGGCCCCGCCGTAGTTGTAGCCCTGTAGTCCTGCTAGTCCTGTCAAAACAGGAAGTCATGCACTGACGTCGATGTCCATGCCGCAGACAGACAGACATAAACAAACTATTAGCAGTAGTTGGATACAAATAATAAATGGATACAAAAGATACTATTTTGAATGGTAAGTTCAGCTCCAAAACCTTGTCTGATGGCTAACTCCACAAGATAAATGTTGTTTGTGTTTGCTTTCGATGTGAATTTAGTTACCACCGGAGTCCGGTCACTTGACGGCTAATGAGAGCGGTGATGCAGAGAGCACCCCCCCCCGTTTGAAGCAAATAAACGGAAATATTTTGTATGAAGGACATAAGATAAAATATTGAGTATATATATATATATAATATATAATGGATTTGGCATTGTAGCAATAAATAAACATGCATTTGTTTTGCATAAGGCAAGCATTTGTGTACTCTCATATTAGGCAAGGCAACTTTATTTGCAACTTTATTTGCAATTCAATTCAAAGTGCTTTACAGATGCATAAAATCACAAGAAGGCAAATAGAATCATTCCATACAAGCATAAAAATAATCAATAATAAATAAAAATTAATTAATGAAAAAATTAATTAATTAAATTAAAAATGAAGAGTGCAGATAAAATCCTTCCAGTCATCATCTTCTCATCTAAACAGAACTGTTTTCAGCCTGGATCTGAACATTGTCAGAGTTCAGGTCTGTCTCACATCTTCTGGAAGACTGTTCCAGATTTTAGGAGCATAAAACTGAAATGCAGCTTCACCTGGTTTAGTCCTGACTCTGGACACCAGCAGGAGACCACTACCTGAGGTTCTCAGAGTCCAGGTTGGTTCATATGGATCTAACATGTCAGAGATGAACTTTGGGGCCATGAAGAGACTTGAACACAAGTAGAGCTGTTTTAAAGTCTATTCTCTGAGTGACAGGAAGACAGAGACCTCAGAACTGGACTAATATGGTCATATTTCCTGGTTCTAGTCAGGACTCATATTAATAAGAGTAATACAACTTGAAAAAGATCTGTATAAGGTAGATTTAGAACAGATAAAAATATGCGATTAATTTGCGATTAATCGTGATTAACTATTGACAGTCATGCGATTAATCTGATTAATTATTTTGAGAAATTGACAGCCCTAATATATATATATATATATATATATATATATATATATAGATAGAGATATTTTTTTTTAAAATTCCCGTTAACGCAAATTCTGTTTAATGCCTTTTTTTTAATGCGAGATTAACGCACACACATTTCTGTAAATATGACCCTCGGCCAATAAGTGTATTTACAGTCAACAAGTGGGATAGACATGGCGACAGTAAAGGGTCTCATGACTGGCAAGTTTAGCTTTAAGGTGCTGCAAGATGAGTCTGTTGAAAGAAATAGGTTATTTGTATTTACTGTCACTGTGAATTAAGTTACCACCGCAAGGGAGAGGTAGAATTAGTTTCACATCTGACATTTGCTTGTTTTTTTTTTCTCTTTAAACTTTAAACGGCACCAATTTCATCCAGGTTGGTATCATTTTGTGTATATAAGTATGCCAGACATTTGCGGTCAAGCAGCAGCCCCAACAAAATACACTAAGAAGCATGATGAATTAAGCCCACAAAAAGTATGGCAGCATTGGCGGACTTCCGGTTTTTAAACTAAAGGGTTAAAAAAAAAAAAAACTCATCCCTGTGACCCTGTATAGGACAAAACAGGTATAGACTGATGGAAGGATAGATAAACAGAACATTAAAAAAATTGTGCGATTAATCACAAGTTAACTATTAAAATCTTGCGATTATTCGCGATTAAAAAAATGTAATCAGCTGACAGCCCATGTATAAATATATATATATATATATATATATATATATATATATATATATCAATATATTAATTATTTATTTATTTATTTATTACGGCTGGGCAACGATTAAAATTTTTAATCACGATTAATTGCATTGTATATGGAAAATCAAATAATGAATTCAAAAGTAGTGTAAAATGCACTTTTATTTAAATGTTCTGCTGCCATATGAACTAAAGTGCCATAACATTTGTTGTTCAAATGCTTTTTAACATCAGCACTTGTCAGTAACACATATTTAGTGTAAATCTTATCTTAAAAAATGTAAAATAAAATAAAGCTTATGGTCAATGCCAGGGCATTAAAGTAATCCTGTTTTTATGAAAAATAAAAACAAGTCTACAAACAAAATCCAACAAAATGACTGTGGCTCAGCACAATCATAACATTAAAACAGGCAATTTCTGAGGTAACAGCAGAAGCTTTTAACAGGGAGTTCAACTTGGTAGTTGTTAGAAATAACCTTGTTTCTGTCAAATCCTCCGTCTGGGAGAACCTTAAAATAAAAATGTCCATGTAAAAGTTCAGTAACTTTACCAATCTGTGTATCACTCATTCTTTCCATTTTCAATTGTCATTCAAAAAAAATAAATAAATTAACAAGTGACATTTTATTATGTTTTTCGTTTTTAAATCTAACAAAAAAAAAAAAATTGAAAAAAATGCCTTTTTTTTTTTATATTTCAATTTTAGACCTGGATCAAAAATACGAATTGAAAAAAGGCACCACAGAACTGAATTTGTTTTATAATTGAGGACTGGACTTTCTGTTGTCATTACACATCTGTGCCACTAGATGGTGCTGCACTGAAGTAACCAGTAAGAGAACAGCACGACAGTGAACACATGGAGCAGATCTGATGTAACATGGAGGAATGACGCGAAAGTTTTGTGTCTGTCCAGAATTTTTGTTTTCAAACAGAATTGTTAATATTGCTACCTGAGTTGCTACCTGGAACTGTAAAATACACAGATTATTACCACTCTCTATGCCTGTTTTTAGCTTTTCTGCATGTTTTTCTGCTAATTCTCTTCCGATTCCGCAGCAGTCAGTAACAGACTTTTCAAAACAAAAGCATGTGAGCAATATGTGTTAATGCGTGAATGTCGGCGTATGCATAATTCTTCTGTAATCATTTGGATTTTTTTTTCTAATGTTTTACTTTTGAACTCTATTTGCATTTCATTTATATTCTCATGTGTCATGCAAGTTGCATCTTTCATGTTTTTTTTTTTTTATGTATTCTTCTGAACAGCATTTTGGTCCACTGTGGTTGTTTTTAATGTGCTTTTTTTGTCTAATTTGGTATAAATATCATCATGTCACAACTGTATTTGGAAAAGAACATGAATCAGGAAAATATTTGACATACTTAAACTCTTTTATTATAAGACTGCATTGTTTTGCAGGGGAGCAACTTAGCTATAACATACTGTCTTGAGACTGCATTGCTTACACTCAGGTCCTTTGGCTTTTGCTCTCCTGCTACCTTAACTAAAAATAAGGGCTTTGTGGCTTGGTTATAAGCTAGCATTTGCTACATTTGCTGCCAATGTCCATTTCAGCTGTGGCTGGTACATCGGGACACCAATGTCAAGGGACACCTTGAGTGCATTTCAGATAGGCCAGGGGCTTTGAGAAAACAGCAGTAATTGATGCCCTGGGGATGAGATGTGCCCAAATAACTGAATCTGTATGTTTTACTTGACCCCATGACCTTTTCTCCTAGACAGCTTATAAACGAACAGGTATTAAATGAAAAAGTGAATTCAGTTCACTCTTAGAATTACAGCAATAGCTTGCAAATTTAGATTTGGTGATAAGAGTAGGAAAATGGCCTTGTTATAAAACATACAAAAATGACAAGCATTAACATGAGAAACACATAACTTTTTCATTCAGAACTTCTTTCAGATTCATCAATGTGATATGATAAATGAGTGCACTTTATGTATGTGTGTTTGTTGCTGTTTGTTGTAATACGAGTATGGCTAATTTTTTTTGTTTTCAAAAGCTCTTCAATTTCAAAACTGAGAGTGGCCGAGAGAGAGAGAGAGAGAGAGAGAGAGAGAGAGAGAGAGAGAGAGAGAGAGAGAGAGAGAGAGAGAGAGAGAGAGAGAGAAAGAGAGAGAGAGAAACAAATTGTGTAAGGGCAGTAAGAGCAGCAACTGGATCCATCTAAACACACCTGTTTATAATGATTTTTACCAAACTGTATACTCTTGTGGGTGCTTGTGAGTTTGTACGTCCGTATGTGCACTGAAAACAAGGTTTGTTCCCTCTGTGGTTTATCAGCTCTCTGAAGGCTCAAACACAGAAGCATTGAAACACTCACTTGTGTTCAAAATGTGGTTTAAATGAACAGAGAACTGGCTTTATAAACACTGTCATGAAAACAGAAAAGATTGCCTCTCTCTGTCTCACACACACACACACAACACACAGACTTGAACAGATCTCGCATCTGCATTAGGTTATAATGTAAAACTCAAAGTTGTGTTGTGTAAACACTTTCATTAAGAAATAAGGAAGGGAACATAACAGAACTAATTCTAAGGAAGCCAAAAAGGTTTGCTTCAAGGTTTATATGGAAACTTAATTTTCATTGCTAGGTTGCTAGTTTGTTATATGTAACAAGCTCTTGTTCATTGTCACTATTTGTGTTCAGCAGTTGACCAAGTGGGCCTCTAAAGAGGCCCTCAGTCAATGCTCCCCAGTCCAGGTCCTTGAAGGTTGCTGCTCTGCATGTTTTAGACGTTTTCTCCAACTGACTTGATCCAAATGAACGTATACATGAACCCTGCTCAGTTACACGCATATCATGGCAGTTAGACATGAATGAATTTGTGAGAGAAAAGGAAATCAGCACAATCACTCTTTCTTTACAAAAAATAAAAAATAAATAAAACTTAAGTCTTGAGTTTATAAATCTGGGGTTGGGAAACAATGGGGGAAAAGCACTGGGATGCTGAAACTCAGTGCAATATGAAATATGCATTTAAACATTTCAGACCATAGGCCAGTTTTAGACAACCATATATCTCAAAGTCAAATTGAAATTTGAAAGTACTCAATGTTACCTAAATGTAACTTGTGGATGGCCTAATTTAGAAATCTATGCAGTAATGCAATTTTGTGTAGAATCACATTAGGTAATTACACTACCTTGCTTATTTAAAAAGTTCAAAAATAATAGTAAAGTTAAATAATAATAATGAAATCCATTTTTTTTTTTAGTTTGTTTTTTTTTTTCATCAAGCAACTGACATCTTGACAGCATATCAGACCTTGGTGGTTTATTGTGGTGGGCCTGTTTTCCCTCGTGGATGTGGTTTTCAGAGCATGACCAGATGTGCGGCGCCTCCATGTGCAAAGGGGGGGCTATGATTGGTTAAAAAGTGAGAGGCCAGAGACAATATTGTCAATAAAAATGCCAAAGAACAATAAAAGAAAAAAAAAATTACAATTAGATATATTCTATAATTAGAAATGAATGGACACAGAAAAAAAGGGCAAAAAAACCAGGTCACAGGAGACAAAAAGATTTAAACACATGATCCTCGATCATTGACCATTTTAGAGCTTCACTACCCATAGAGGATCCTAGAAAGCTTAGACGCTATAATTCTGCTTAGTATGATTACTATCAACAGTCCTTTGTCATTGCAGATACAAACAATAAACCTCACTGGAAAAAACAGACTGCATGATTTATTTTCTGTTAAACAAATAATACATCCGAGAAAACATGTGGGAAGCACAACTTAGTAACTGATTTATAAATAATGTTGTGAAATAGTCAATATGGTCCTATTCTCATAAATCAGTGTAAAATACTAACGGCATTACTGTCTAGCTGTTGGTCTACATACTTAATTGTATTATCTTAAGACTGCCTAAGATATTGGTCGTATTGTGGTTCTAAAATACCAGTAATTGTGGAATATTGTGTTCTTGATGACTGAGCTGGATTTGCAACAGTTTAGGCACATTACACGACCTTTATGTGATCTCAGTTCTGCCAGGCCTCGCAGGAAAAGATCTCTGATGTTAAGTTGCTCCCTTTAAAGGTCTCTAAATATGTGTGCTTTGTGTCAACTCTGGATTATGCAGATATTCTAAGTGATCAAATGTAGTGTATCAAAATATGACCTGTTTGGATTTTTTTTTTTTTTAATTGCTCTTTTCCATTTTCTCTTCCATTTTAGTGTGTTCACAATTTCATCCATTATTTTATCAGGCACATTTAACATATTGTGATTCCAGAGGGCATTCCTTATAAACTTCATTGGATGGAAATTTTGCCACTCCCTTGCATTATTTTTTATTTTTTTTAATTCTTAGTAACACACTTGTTCATTAAATCTGCTTGCATAAATCTTCTCTGCACTTCTCTGAGCATTGCCAGAAAGACTGACTAGAAAATACTAAAAAAATGAAAAAAAACATTAAGACGTTAAATTAATGAAATGAATTCATCTTGTTTAATTAGAACAACAATGCATACTTTCCACAGAAATAACACTCACATAAGCCAATTACAAACATAAATTGAGGGAAATATTTCAGTTCTATATGCCAACATAATAGTCAACTTTGTTCAGGCAATTAAAGGAGACTATTACCGCCTCAAGCTTCTTCTTCTTTTTTTTTTTTTTTTTTTTTAGCTATTTTAATTTAAATATAAACATTTTTCCTAATTGTGCCATTTTGTGTGTATGAATGGAAAGGGGCTACATCTGGGGATTTTATTTCTGACTGAGTGTTTACATATAGAATATAACTTTCATGTTTTCTCCAGTCTTTCTTGTGGTACATTTCTAGATGGTGTGGATCACCATAGAGACTAATTTGAGTGTGCGGTAACAAAGACAGGATGGCTTATAAGAGGGGTGTCTCTCGTGGCTTCTGTCTGCCAGTCCAGTCAGAGTGCTCCGGTCTGAGCCTGGAGTCGCCAACCTTTTCTCAGCGCAAGCAAAACTGCTCAGCCTTGTTGAAAAGCGAGATCTCCCCAACAACGAGCTCATGTGCTGAAAACAATACATTCAACTTGAGCATTTTAATGACCTAAATGTTATTTAAAGCAGTTTTGATTCATGGATTTTGCTTATTATTTAATGCAAATTCAAACAAACCAAACCCTATGGTGAAGAGAACCACAATCTGCTGAATTTCTGGCCAACTCAAGGGTGTTCATTAAGGCTCATGTGAATAAAAAGCTTCTGTCTCACAGCATTGCAGGTTGGGCTCAGGTCTGGATTTTGGCTGGGCCACTGAAAAAAATCTTGATTCTTTTCTTTTTTTAGCCATTCTGATGTATATTTTATGAGGCGGATCGGGGTCATTGTCCTGTTGCACGACCCAATTTTGGCTGAACACCAGCCCATTAGACAAACGGCTACAGGTTTGACTCTTGAACAATATGACATACAGGAGTTCACGGTGGATCCAGTCACTGCAGGAAGCTGAGGTACCGTAAATGCAAATCATCACTCATCCACCACCGTGCTTAAAAGTTACCATGGGGTCTTCTGTGTGTAACTGATCATTATGGCAAGACATCCCCCACTGGTTTCATCTGTCCAGAGGACATTATTCCAGAAATGTTGTCTGTTGTTCTGGTGCAACATTGCAAATGTAAATAGTGCTGCCATGTTCTTTTCAGATAAATATATAAAAAAAAGGACTTCCATGGTAATAAAACAAGACATACTAGAACGGTGTTTTTCTAATTTTACTGTCATCAATTTTAACTTGCAAACTAAAACTAGTAGAGTCTATTTATTTTTAAAGGCACACACATTTGCTTGTGATCAGTTAATGAAATTAATTTGATTAGCAGCTCCTGACTGCCATTTAGCCTCTTAATTGCTCTGGAAGCAGATGTATTCCTGCAGTGAACTGAAGCAATGTGACGTTTGATGTTATTTATGGTGTGTTCAGTCTCACACATCATTGTTAAAGACCGAAAAACACAACACTGAAAATGATTACACAAGGTTTTTGTTGCTAAAGGTTATTCTACATGCTACTGAATCATGAATCATTGCAGAAACACAGCTTTATTTCTCCTTTGATTTTTTTGTTTCAATATATGACAGTTTAATGTTTAATTTGCTGTTTGTGAGAGGTGCATTTACCTGAATTTATAACCTAATAAAGACAAGCTGATTATTCTTCAAAGTTTATTTCAAACTTTGTTTCAGATTAATACATAAAACCTCAGAAATAAGAGAAATAGAATTGTGTACAAGCGTGTTTGTCATTTGTACCTTTTATTTATTTATTTTACTTTTACTTTCAAAATAAGCTCAGATGGCTGAACTAAAGGCTTGCTGGAATTGTTATCCACCATGTCTGTTGCCTTTCTCAAATCCACAATCATGAGGGCAGAGTACCAGAAAAGTCTTGCGTACTATTTTTTTTGCAAAGCTTAATTAGCAGAACAGGCTTTCAACGCTGAAACGGTCAACATCTAACCCAATTAAAAAAAACATCCGCAGCCTTGTCGCTTTTTTTTTTTTTTTTTTTTTTTTTTTTTTTACTTTTTTCTTCTATTTTTTGAAAAGTGACCAAAAATAAGTTATATTCAAATATGAGTTATAATTGTGTGTGTGTGTGTGTGTGTGTGTGTACACACACGCCCGTGTGCAACCACTAAGCTTGCACTGATGTGTTGACATTTTTGTTGTTTCTATTTAGGTACTGACAACAACCTGACCTAAATCCAACTCTCTGATCAGGCTCCTGTGAGACTTTAGTGAGTACATTCAGGGAAAACAAAACCTCTCACCAGCTGACCCCGTCACACCGCTCTGTCACTACTTAAGCAGTGAAGTTCGTGTGTGCTTGTGTGTGTCCAGATAACTCCTTTTTTATTGCCTTCCCAATGTCAGTTTGGGTTCTTGTCTTGTTGTAAATGCATCACAAAAAGGACAACACGTTGTCATGTTGTCTTTATTAAGGAAGTAAAACATGAACATAAAAAATAGGGTTCCTGATATTTTGCAGTTTAACGTGTAGTTTCAACAAAGGTCAACATCTCTTTTTTTTAATGGTGAGGCTTAAAATGTTTTAAATCCAAGTTTCACTTCATCTGGTCCTGTGTATATGATTTGTCTTACAGATAGCACAGTGACGATTTCTAATCTGATTTTGTTTAATGTTCTGTCGCACATTTCCCCTCAAGTCAATGTCATGTGTTTATATCCTGAAAATAAAACCAAAGATGATGTAGGATTTTATTCACTGGTTTTTGAAATGTGGAACAGAAATCGGCAGGATAATAGAAAAGTTAAGCTTTTTGCTATTTGTTTATGTTCTACGGTAACTTTGGTCATAAATTGTGTCAATTTTGTGAAAATTAAATGATTATTACTTGTCCCTTCATGGCTTCCTCCATCCTTTGAGAGGTTAACTATTCCTACATCTCTGTTCTCATCAGCTCTAAATTCCATGCTGTCACTCTTAAGGTATCTAACGCTCAATTTTGTTGTCACTGTGGTCCAGTGATCCTGATACAGACATACTCTGATCACTGATGTTATGCAGTTATTGCTGTTCTGTCCTTTTGCCTTTCAATTTACCTTTTATTACAACCTTCCTCCATGTGTCCACTTCACCAAAATCTCCGTCTGTCGTCTCTCAAGTAAAAACCACTGGGTCCTATTTTATTTCCAAGCTTTACTCAGACACACCCCCCTCTATGATTCTTCTAATCACTGACACTCCAGCAATCTAACCATGTCTAAAACAATCATTTTTTTTTTCTTCACTTCCGGTCTGTCTTCATTGAGTTTGAGAGAAATGGTTCTCCAACCACGGAAGAGCAATGTTTTGCCACTGTGGTTCACCCATCACGCAAAGGCACTGACACAGCACATGTCCCAGACCTTTCCATGACCTCTTCTTCCCCATCTAATATTCACTCACTCCATCTGCATTTGCTCCCTCCTCTTTCCCATCTTGGTGCTTCTTGTGTTCAATCCCCTCCCCTCTCTCAAACAGGTCTTTCATATTTCAGTAGGTTTTAGCAGGGATCAACTCTCTGAGGTTAAGTCGTTCCTTTTAAAGGTCTGTCTGTGTGTGCGCACACTCAGCAGACCGGTACGTCCCAGAGGTTAAGTCAAGTGTTTCAGAAATCAGGAGGAGAACTGGTTCGTTGCTTCCCATTTCTTTGTGTACTTTTCCTGCATTTTACCAATGAACATATACATTGTGAACCAGAAGGACGGAAGTAAGGGAAAACCTTTTTTTTTTTTTTTTTAAATCCTTGTCCAGTGGTTGTTTTCGCCCTGCTAACCTCATCTATGTCACGTGCAATTTCAGCTCATTTTTTAAAGCATGATGCATAAATTCATCTGAATTAATAAAAAAACAGATTGCTCAAATATATAATGACCATGCCTCCATCTCCATTCACTGCATCTACTTCTCTTAATACATTCTGATTTTCTTTATCATCATTTGCCCTTATCTTCCTTGCGTTTCTTTTATGGTTCTAGTCTACCTCGTTTCTTTCTCCTCTCTCCCATTTGCTGTCTAAGTGACCAAAGAGATAACGGTGTCAATTTGGGACAAAACTCAGATAATGATTTATGCTCAAGTGTCTCAAATTACATCTTCTGTTTTCTCTTTCTAGCCAATTTAAGCCTTAGACTCACAGAAACACCTATGCATTTAAAAAAAAAAAATATGACAAAAATATCTACTGACTCACTAACTCACTCACTCACTCACTCAACTTGGTGACATCAGCCTTTCATCATTAATTTTAATGACCATCAATATGCTATAGTACACCAGAGCACACACACACACACACACACACACATCTGCACAGCAATAGGCGCCACAGATCCTGGAGAACAATTATAGCCTGCACTTTGTTTATTATCTGTTACAAGAGGCAAGGGTTTGTTTGTGTGCATGTGTGTGTGCGTGTGTGGAGGGGTTTGATAGGATCAACCCTGAGTTTCTTCCTAGCCTGCAGTGGCACCTTGCTTTTGAACTGTGAGCAGAGCAACAAATTGAGAGTGACTCAATTTGCTGCCTGTGGGGGTATCTGTGTGTATGTGTGTGTGTGTGTGCATGTGTGTTTGCATGTGTAAGAATAAAAGACATGGGAATCAATTAAGACTAACACAATATACAACAGTAATAAGAATAAACATTTATAGAAAATCTGATCATGTATTGTAATGAATGGTCCTCAGTTATGCCAGTAATGTGTTGCATTAATCAAGAAATAAATACCACAGTGCCAATGAAAATTTTTCATGTCCTTCAGGATTTTCACAATTCATGATGTTCATAATGCATCTGAACTGATTTTTTTTTTTTCTCTTTCCCAATCAATCACACATTTAAATGGAAGGCCCTTTCACGTCTCTCTGGAGATACTCAACTAGGTTTGGGTCCAGACTCTGGCTGGTTCATAAACAGTTATTTTCCAATGAAGAGTTCCAGTGCTAGGAACAATCCGCCGGATTGTGCCCTGGGAGGGCCCCAGAGCCATACCACACAGACCCTCCAACTGCAGGGGTCACCGTGTCTCATGGTGATGTGGAAGTTCCACACCCTGAGGCAGCACCTCCAACCCTATCCTGAGACAGAGAATGTAATTCTTGTGTATTTTGCTGCGGCCTAGTGATGTGCATCAAAAGAGCCGGTGAACACCCACACTGGGGAGACAGGGTAAGGGCAGAGGCCAGGTCCTCAACTCTACATCTCCCAGCCTTGATCTGGATACGTGGGAGAGCACAACCCCGAGAAGCTCAGGCAGGGAGGAATGGCACATGAGACAAGCAGCTGTCTGAGAGATAGCAAGCTGCAGCAGGACAGCACCAAGGAGAGTGAGCGTCCCTCCACTGGCCATACCACTCAGAGACAGAAGAAAAATGATTAGTGACCACACCTGCCACAAGACCCACATAACATGGCCCCAAGGCTGTCCCACAGGCCCCCTCACCCCCACCCTCAACTACCAGGACAGAGGGGCACGCCCCAAGCCTGAGCATAGTTGGACTTTTACATGGATTTACACTTTTTTTGCTCTGCATTTCCCTGCATCCACCACTTTTTCCAGACTAATCCTACAGCCCTTGTTGCAATAAAACACATAACCACAGAATGATTTAACCACCATCATGTTTCACTGGTATCACAAAAGGTGTCGCTGACAAAACTTTCAGTTAAACATGTCCAGGCTGTATGTTACTGCCTTGTAGAGCCAAACTTGAAATAATGGATGTACCAAATTTATTTATTTTTTCTTAAATTGAAGCCATTTTCCTTTGGATTCAGACTATGTTGATTTTCTCCATCATCACATGATAACATCGTGTCATCTTCTGTCTATATGACATGACTTACTGCTGCAGAGATGCTGCAGCTGCACTTCGTGTTCAAATATGGGGGTATGTTACTTTTTTCAATGAAGAGTGTTCTTTTTTTATTTTAGGTTAATGCACATCTCTTTGATTTAATAGTTAAAAAAAATGTTCTTGCCTTCAAAATGTTACGAGCGCAAAACTCTTCCCTTACACCCAAAAAGCCTGTCCTTCCATGCACACATGCTCTCCTTCACTTCAAAATTGCATTTCATCACTCAGATTTACTATGTTTCCGCTGAATAGATGCAGATTAGCACCATGTCAGTGTGCATTTACAAACATCATCATGGAACCAGCTAAGTGACAGCAGTGTCATTTGAAAGAGCAGTGTGTTGCTGCCATGCTGACTTGTGCTGACTCACACACATTCCAGTTTGACTCTGTGTTCACTTTGGTTGTCAGCTCAGTATCAGCCACACATCAGCTTTCATCTCCATAATGCGTCTGAACTTAAACACAGGACACTGGTGCCCAAACAAGAAGCTTTAGTCTTCTGCTTATTGGCCAGTGTAAACTGGGTTTTTGTCTATGGAAGCATCTGTTAAATCCACAGCTAAAATCATTATACATTATTCATTATACTTTGCACAATTTTTGAGAAAAAAACGTCAGCATGACTCTGACCCTTTGTAATCCATCATGTTTCTCATCGCAAGCAAAGAGAAGGATTTAAGGAACTGACTTGAATCAAAAAGATTCGGATGGCAACGTGTCATCAACCCCTAAAAGAACGAATATGTGGTGGAAGTTGAAAGAGGAAGGTGGGTTTTCACTGTTAAGTGAAACGCAGTGTGCATAAGGCACATGAAGAAATGAAGCTAGATGGACCTTCTCATTTTTGTATTTTTTTCCTGTAATTTTCCCTTTTCTTCTAGTCTGTTCTTTCCATGTTCCACCTCCTATCTTTCCAATGTTTTGCTGTTTTCATTAATTAACTGATGAAATCCACCTTCTGTTCCTATCTTGAATCTCAACATTCAGCTACTTTCATTAAGAAGGATACCACAGGTAGCCCTTTTTTTCTCTTTTTTTTTGTAATGTTGTTATGGAGACTGGGGTCAAAGCTTGAACAATGCTTCACAAAATGAAGATTAAATACTCCTCCAAGAATTATCAAGTCATAACGCACAAAGGAAATTAATTTTCACGCATATGATATATTAATGATACATTGGGTAAAATAAGTATTGAACACATCAGCCTTTTTCGCAGCACTGTTGTCCATAAAGACGGAATAAAATATGTTTTACCTTTTCTCATGAAATGATTATGACGGTGGGATTTATAC
Source organism: Hirundichthys speculiger (assembly GCA_018398805.1). NCBI lineage: Eukaryota > Metazoa > Chordata > Actinopteri > Beloniformes > Exocoetidae > Hirundichthys > Hirundichthys speculiger. The sequence goes on from JAGFBZ010000863.1 coordinate 1,551,270, forward strand.
TTGATAGACAGCTTGTCTGAAAACAAAATTATTCCAACTTAATGCACATGAAGTGGGAATAATTAATCTGTCTGGAATAATCCATCTGTGAGTGTCTAAAGATGCTATTGACATGGAACGTTCAGCAGATGCAAAAACAATGCAATCCACACATACAATATGTTCTGTTCATATAACAGAAGGAAGGATGAATGGAAAAATGAACCACAACATTCTTGATAAATATAAAGAAATCACCTGCCATCTATCTGTTGACTTGAATCAATCTAAAAAATCTATGAAAATAATCTGAATTCATAGAAGAGGCTCACAGAACCTTCAAGTTTTGAAGACTTTGCGTGCAAGAATGTGGCAGAAGCACACCCGAGCAACATGTTTCTCCATACAGGAGGTGTCTTGAAGCTGTCATTACAAACACAGGCTTTTATACCAAGTATTAGGTAAATTTCAGTCGGCGTGTTCAATACTTGTTCCTTGTGTCAGTTAACATTATCACACATCTTTTATGGACATCTATTGCTTATTCTTAACGTGTGGATTGAACGGGTTATTATCAACAACTGGTGAAAAGTTCATGTTAAAGGCATCTTTAAATAGGTCATGCGTTCAAAGCAGGAGTATCCTTTTAACCTTTCTGTCGTGTTCAGGTCAAATCTGACCAATTTCCTACTTTCATCAATCATAAATATTGTGTTTTACATTTGATTGTCTCAGGGCCTTATGATATCCTCCACACTAGCCATTTGAACATATATAATTGTTGATCACCATTTTCTCTGAATTTTGAGTAGTTCATTCAACTTTGTAACACCTGTGGTGTTCCCGGTCAAAAATGACCACTATAGGAAATTAATGGGTGACCCTAGATTGTGTTCACCATCAGATTGTACACAACCACACATACACCACCATACACACACACCACCCCACCCCACGTGAACCCCTTTCAGACTGAACAAATAGGTGTCTCCTATTCCCTCCTCATTCCTGTGCTTAAGTGCCCATCCCACCACATGAACCACAGTTTTAAACTAAATGTATAACACTAACACTTGTTCCACATTTCAAAGTCAACAATTAGGTGTTTGTTATGAGAACCGTCTCTTTCCCAGGCTTATGTGCCCATCCCCCGACGTGAACCGCACTTTCAGATACAAAAATGTATCATATCTTCTCAGAGACCCCTTATATATAGTTTTTTTGTGTGCATTGCCCTCATTTTACTATGAACACATTGACTAGGTGCCCGATCAGATGATTTCTTGTCAGAGAAGCTCTGGACCTTTTATTTCAACCTGATGAAGGTTGCAGGGGATTGAAGTTCAACCAGAAATAGAGGACGATGTCTCAGAAATAGAAGACAACATTGATCTGAATATGATCCCTTTGAATTATTTGACAACATTCCCGTTCTGCACCGGACAGCTCCCACAGTCCGGAGTAGTGGTGGGAGCTGTCCGGTGCTGAACATTCACGTTCGAGCCCACAGCCCAGAGTAGTGGTGGGAGCTGTTCGGTCCTGAACATTCACATTCAGCACTGGACAGCTCCCACAGCCCAGAGACGTGGTGAGAGCTGTCCAGTACTGAACGTGAATGTTCAGCACTGGACAGCTCTCACAGCCCGAAGAAGTGGTGGGAGCTGTCTGGTGCTGAACAATCACGTTCCGGCTCACAGCCCGGTGTAGCGGTGGGAGCTGTCCCGTGATATTCCAGTGCAAGGATGGCAATTTGCTCTGGTATTCATCCACCCAGGAAAGAGGAGGAAGAGCAAGAGTAGAAAATATTGTTAGGATGCCACTCCTGTGTGTGAAGACACATGTGAAGACACAGCCCCCCCCACACACACGCACACACATATACAAATGATAGGCTCATGCTGATGTGTGAATTTGGTCACTGTTTTGATTTTTGTTACTTTCTTTTTATAATAAATGATAATTTTGGAATACAATTTACTATTTCTGTGTCTATTTTATGTATATTCACTGCAGTTATTCATATAAATCAGTGGTCTGAGACATTGTTTACAGCTTCAAAAGGAGTTGAATAAAATTTGGTGTTAAGCAGTGGTTTTTCTGTTAATGTAGAAGCAGTTAAAACAGGCCAGTCAAATTTGACCGGGAGCACTTAAGTAAGGGGGGAGAAACGAATATGACACAAAGGTTAAGAAGTACATCTAAAACAGTTGTGAATTACAAAATGGTATATGTTCCAACTATATTAATGAGGGATGCAAATATCACATAATGTTCATTCTTTTGTTTGCATGTGCTCATGAACACAGGGAGGTCAAGGCCAGCCTGTTGTCACTCAGCTTGTGAACTGTTAATAATGAAATCATTGTGGGAAGGTGTTTAACTCCAAATATATTAAGTGATTATTGATCTACATGTCAAACATTCTATTGTTTCACAAGAAGGACCTGGTCCTGATGTGAAAGTGCCCCCCCAACTTTGATAGTTTCTGCAATCTCCTCAGATGTTTTATCTGCTTGATGCATGCCAATGATAACTTGCTGCCAGGTGAAAGATGATGACCCATGCAGTTATTATCAAATAGGAAGCTCGTACCTATTTGCTTAGTCAAATCCAGGTGGCACCTTTTTTTTTTGGACGGGCAGTGTATATATATGAGAGAGAGAGAGAGAGCAGAGTGAAATTAGGAAAGAATTACATGTCACTGTGTCTCAGGATCTCACTCAGTCTACTCTGTCTTAATTAAGATATTAACCATCATGAAATATTTATCATTGCTTTCAAGAATGTAAGTGTCAAGAATAATCTATTGTTAAAATATAATTCCTAATCAGAACTGGCACTTCCATGAAAAGGAACATTCCAGAAATAAATCAAGCTGAGGTGTACTATCTAGATGGTAATGAGCGTAAACTTTCATAAGGGAGCAAGACGGTGTGAAACAAATACATTTTGACTGAGAATTGAACATATGTTAGCAATATAAAAGATTTAATGTTAACCAGAGGGCAAGTAGCGCAGTCAGAATAAGTTGCTGTTTTAAGCCTCTGACATCCACTTTGGTGATAAATTAGTGTAGATGGAGCACCTACAGACGAATCACGGTAATTTGAAATTTGTGAGAGTGGAAATAAAAAATGTATAAAAAAAGGACTTCAGAACAGGTTTCTTATTTAACGGTTAAAAATATTGACTGCTCTCCCTAGAAAAATCTGAAAGCACACAATATCCACGCAGTTAGCTGACTTAATTTTTGGGCACATCATACTGCTGCACCTTGACCTGACCTCCTAAAGCAACTCCAGATCATAACATCTGCCCCACATACTTTCAGGGTACGCAGGAGGCATGATGTGTGCATCGCTTCTTCCTCTGTTCTTCTTATCCTGATGTGTACATCACTCTGGAACAGTGCAAATATGGACTTATTTTATTACATGATGTATTCCCACTGTTCCAGAGTCCCATCTTTATGTCCCCTGTCAAACTGAAGATGTATTTATTTATTTTTATAAGCCTCACTGATAAGGAAGGAAGGAGTAGTGTTCTTAAGGTGCCACAGCTGTTTACTTCCATTATCTTGGGTCATCTCACTCACATTCACTATGAAACAATCCATGAGTCAGGGCTGGCCCCAACCAATTTAATGCCCTAGGCAAGATTTTCGCTGGCGTCCCCTTGCATCGCAGTTAAATCCACTGTTAGTGCATATATACTAAAGAGAAACTTAGTAACTTTGTCTTTGACATTCTTTTATTCAAATAATGCATTCACGCAGTCATGTGGTTTTGGGAATGTGAACCTGTTTCCTATTTTAAATAGACCACTGTGAACCAACGAGACTATACTGTAGACTATACTGTATATTATTCAATGGACTTTTTCTGATATGCAAATTATATTAGTTGTTCATATATTACTAATAATTTCAATTTTATTGTAATTACAGTGAAATGCTGAGAATGCAAAGACTCAGTAAAGGCAGTAAAATATAGCATGAGGCAGTGTTATGCATAATGACATAATGATGTGTACTTTAATAGTGATGAAAGGATAAATGATAAACATGCTGTACAATATCAGCTGTAACACAGCAAACAATGAGGCTGACAACTGTGGAAAAAATGAACAGGATTTTGATTGACTGTTACAAGCCGGGGAAACGTGACATAACCACGTCAGTGCAATGAACATCATAACACCTGCTAAATTTCTGATTTTCCTTCTGCTACAGCAAAATAATATCATTGCCATCATCTTTACTTTATGTACCTCTGTCTTTGTCACATCTTTCCTCCTTTTCTTTTCTTTTTTTCCTATCCTGGGCACCAGAAAGTTTTGGACGTTTTGACATTTTCAGTAAGTGAATCTCGACTAGAAGGCAACGTCCAATTAGTCTGAAGGGGAGGGAGAGTGGGAGGAGCGGGGCGTCGCAGTAAAGTAGGCTATGTTATTATTATTATTATTATTATTATTATTATTATTATTATTATTATTACTATTATTATTATTATTATTATTATTATTATTAATGTTGTTATTACAACTTACTGCTTTGCTATGTAGTAAAATTAATCTGGGATTATTCTTTTCTTATTAAGACACAACTAGTTTTAAGAATAGCGGAGGTTGCAAGTTTTTTTTTTCCTCCCTTTCTAGTGCCCCCTGGATGCACAGGGCCCTTAGCATTTGCCTATGCTGCCTATGCTGCCTATGCTTTTGACTTTTATCAGTTAGATTTTATGAAGTATTTAAGTGATCTCCGATCGTGAATATTAAATATTTTTTAACCACTTTCCTTCCATGTTTAAATATGTGCTGCTCAGATCAGCTGTTTTATTTGCTTGATGCAGACCAATAATCAGATCCTTTTGAAACAAAGATCTTTTCCACAACTACAAATAAAATGACTTCTGACATGGTTGTTTCAGGATTGAGAGATTACTCGCTGCATCACTGAAGGGTTAAATAACTCGCCCCAGTTTAAACACATCAATTATTGCACTTCTCTCTCTCTCTCACTCTCTTATTTTTCTCCCCTTAAGATATAAAAGATCAAGATATGGGGTGCACTCTCGCTTGTCCAAACGGCTCTGGAGTGCACCGAACCCTCATAGGTTAAGTATTCATAATTACAAATTAGACATTTACTAGGCACTCCTGACAGCACTTCACATGGAAAGAGGGAACATTATGAAATAAATCACCACAATTTGTTAGAGTGTACCTTTTTCTTTTTTCTTATATAATTTCATTTTGCTTTTTGTGAATTACATTTTATGGTCTTAACATTTCTATTAACTTTTTGTATATGCAAACATGTCTGTTTCTTTATAAAGCAAAAAGGAGAGAAATATAACTTCTTCTTCAAAGCTAAATTAGTCATGCAGTTTTTTTTCTGACTTGTCATCAGTGCTGAACATTGTACAGTAAAAGTGTCTGCTTGCGATCACATGCGTGAAGTCCTCTGTTACACAGTTGCTATGAAACTGTCAAGTACATGTCGAAAAAAAGTAGAGGGTATTTACCTTAAGTGGTGCTGCAGTGGTCAGTTTCTTGGAGTGGAAAATTTCCAAATGATAGCTGGCCAATTTTTCTAATCTTTTAATCTCTTTTGTGGCCTCCAAATCCACATTGTTTGAAACAAAATGTAGACTGAAGTGTTGGACAGACACACAAAAAGAGAGACTTGTTTAGACTTACAATGTAGTGTATCACAAAAGAGCTTGATGTCATTTTGTCAAAAATCGACTGAGTCACATGTAAAAGAGTCTTCAGTCTTAGATGGAGGATGAGAAAACAAAATGATTAAGACTTGTGCTCAGTGAACAAGTTTGGTCTTGAGGAGAAGACATTAAAAAAGGGAAAATGAGAAAGAAGGGGGAATAAACAAAAGTATGAATCCTTAGAAAACCACATATACTATATTAACATAGCAGTAAAGGTGGGGTGTGTTGTATGAGCACAATTTATGACTGCTATAAGACTTCCTCCACCAACAGATATGGAGCCTTTGATTGACCAGTTCACCTTGGACAATTGTCTGTTGTTTTATTTGAGGAAAAGGCAAATGTCCAAACAAAACTGCAAATATGACTCCTCATATTTCTGATCATTAACACCACCATTTGACCAAAAGGAAATGACAAGTATCAACTTGTAAAGTTCCTGTAATGACTGACTAAACTTTTGAGATGATATCATTTTATTTTAACATATTTAATGTGGTTTTAACTGTGTTTCATCTTTTTTTCAGGCCATTTAGGGCTAAGTTTTTTTAGATTTATGTATTGAATTGCATATAAAATTTCCATCCATTTGGATTACATAGATTTATCATATACAGGCTAATAAACTTATTATGGTAATTAGTCAAATGTTAAAACAATTAAGATTTATGCAATGACACTAATAAGCCCAATGTGTTTTTAAATACATGACAGATTTATGCATTTATCATGATTAAATCTAATTTATTTCAAATACTTCAGAACCAGTGTCTGGGATCCATATTGAATCCAGACACTGGTTCTCACGTATTTGAAAGTAGTGACATTACTGGTCGGTAATGTAATTTTTCAGTGAGTCTTTACTTTATACTATACTTTCTAGACTCTATACTTTCAGTAACTGAGCTCCATGTTTTTCTTTAATGTTTTTTCTCATCCTATCAGTTATTAACTCAGTCCAGGTGATTTGTATAGAACAGATAAAAATAATATGAAATGAAGAAATTTTCATAAAACAAGCCCTATTCCTCATTAACAACACCATCGTACCACACATGAATCAATTAGCCCGTCAGAGGTAGTGTTGGCTTGGTGTCTTGTCCAATGACAGTAAAACATTTGGAGTGGGAAAGCCAAGGATCAACTCACCAGGTTACGAATTCTTGTTGCCACATTTGGATTGTGTAGTTAAGAAAGAGTGATTTCCAGAGTCTTGTACTGTGACACCATCTTAATCCCCCAATTTAACTGCAAGCAATCCCAGCCGATGAGGGGCAGAGCAGACCCTGTGCTGCCAGTTAGGATATAACTTAAACCAGCTGCACTTTCTCACAACACCTTCTAAACCGCAACACTTCTATCACCTAAACTGCAACGCTCAAAATAGACTATCCTTTGGCCTGTAGGTGGCCTTCAGTGATGTCAGTTGGCTCAGGGTGCATGCAGTTTCCTCCAGCCACTTACTCACCAGACATGGCCAGATCTGGATTTGGATGAACCATCCAAATCCCCCCACCCCCCCCATACGCAACCTATGTTGTGGTTAAAGCTGCAGTTTTGAAAGCATATGAGCTTGTTCCGGAAGCATACAGGCAGAAGTTTCGGGACTGGAGGAAAGGGGATAAGCAAACTCAGGTTGAATTTGCCCAGGATATTTTGGCTCATTTTGCCCGCTGGTGCTCTGCGTCAGAGGTAAAAGGGTATGACGATTTGTGTGATTTGATGGTGTTGGAACAGTTAAAAGTTCTTTGCCTGTCCACCTTGCTACTTACATTAATGAAAAGAAGGTGAAGACAGCAGCAGCGGCTGCGGTGCTTGCGGATGAGTGTGTATTGATGCATGCTAGTGGCTCTGTACATGGTAAAATCCACAGGGAAGGGCTTAGGCCTAGTAAGTCTCCGGGGCTTGCCCAGGGGCCCCCTCAACAGGTGGTGAGGCATGTTCCAGGGACAGATGGGAGGTTTGATCCAGCCAGAATATGTTATGCTTGTAAAAACAAGGGGCACTGGAAGGGGGAGTGTCCAATCAGTAAGGCGGGCCAAAAATCAGCTGATTCCAGTGTGTATGTGAAGTCAACTGCCATTGTCTCCTCTGCTTTAAGCAGGGGGGTGACTAGGTCTGATATCCTTCCGTTGGCCACTGTTCCATCTAAAGATATTGCTGAGACCTATGCACCCTTTGTCTCAGATGGCTTTGTGTCTGTGGATGGAGAACACAGGGTACCTGTTAAGATTTTGCGTGACACGGGGGCTAACGAGAGTTTGATAGTAGAGAGTATTTTGCCTTTTTCAGCCTGTACGGCTACTGGGAAAAGATCTCCTGTGCTTGGGGTTGGGTTAGTTCCTCTGTGGGTTCCTTCACATCGTTTTCATCTCTTTTCTGATCTTGTATGTGGTGAGGTGGAAATGGGTGTGCGTCCACGGCTGCCGATTCAGGGAATAGATATTATTCTGGGGAACGATTTGGCAGGGGCAAGGGTGTGGAAAGGTTGTCCTCCATTGTGTGTCGGTTCTCCATTGCAGGGACCTGAGGGCCCGGATGGGTGTGCTAAGCAGTACCCCAAAGTCTTTTCTTCCTGTGTTTTGACACGTTCCAAGAGTAAGGCTAAGTTGGAGCAGTCTGGAAGGGCTCAACCTTCTCAAAATTCGGTTTTTGAGGGAGAGGACAGTTCTGGGGGACAGGAGCCATTCAACTTGTTTTCTGTCCCGTTGCCCTCACTGTCTAGAGAGGATTGTATAACTGAACAAGCTAGGGATCCAACATTGAAATCCCTGTTTGAGCTTGTGTGCTCGGAAGGTCAGCTCACAGGTGTCCCTAGTGGCTATTTCCTTAATGACGGTTTACTGTTAAGAAAGTGGGCTCGGGTAGTTGACGGTGTGCAAGTGGACACAGTTGTCCAGGTTGTGGTCCCTGTAAAATTCATCTAGTGTTGAGCACATCTCATGATGGTGTGGCAGGTCATCTTGGCGTGAAAAAAACCTATGACAGGGTGCTCCGTCATTTCTTTTGGCCTCAGCTGAAGAGGGATGTAGCGAAGTACTGTAAAACCTGTACAACTTGTCAATTAACGGGGAAGCCCAACCAACGGGTTAAGCCAGCCCCATTGTACCCCATTCCAGTGGTTGAGAAGGCCTTTGAGTATCTGCTACTTGACTGTGTAGGTCCACTTCCAAAGAGTAGGGCTGGAAGTAAATACCTGTTGACAATAATGTGTAAAAGTACTCGTTATCCCGCTGCTTTCCCTTTGCGTTCTATTAAAACTAAGCCGGTACTGAAGGCACTGACTTCTTTCATTACAACCTTTGGCGTCCCGAAAGTGGTGCAAACCGATCAGGGTAGTAATTTCATGTCACGGACATTTTCTCAAGTGCTTAAGCAATTGAAAGTGAAACATCAGGTGTCGAGTGCATACCATCCTGAGTCTCAGGGGGCCCTTGAACGTTTTCATCAGACATTGAAGTCTATGTTGCGTTCTTACTGTACAGAGCTTTCTCAGGATTGGGAGGAGGGGTTGCCCTGGTTGCTGCTTGCAATACGTGAGGTTTTGCAAGAAAGTACAGGTTTCAGTCCAAATGACCTTGTGTTTGGACACACAGTCCGGGGTCCGCTGGCTGTGTTGGGTGATGAGTGGAAAAATGTTGAGCCCCCTGATAACATCTTGCACTATGTCAATGGTTTTCGTCGCCGTTTGCATGTTGCCTGTGCCACGGCTCACAGAAAGCTTAGCTGTGCACAACTGAAAATGAAGGAGCTTTTTGACCGTCGATCTGAAAATCGTGTGTTTGAGCCAGGGGATCAGGTGTTGGCTCTGTTGCTGCTGGTTGGTTCGCCCTTTCAAGCTAAATTTAGTGGGCCTTACACAGTTAAAAGCCGCATTTCAAATAGGGACTATTTAGTGTACACGCCAGGTAGACGGAAGGAAGTGCAATGGTGTCATGTGAACTTGTTGAAGCCCTATCATTCTGCTCACTCTGTCTCTGAAGTGAAAGGTGAGGTGCTTACTGCTGACAATCTTGCACTCGAATCTGTACGGGCTGTAGCTGTAGCTGGGAACCTGTCTTCAGAAGATTTTGAGGTTCTTTCTGAACCGATTCTTACAGGGAGACTCAAAATTCTGAGTATCTGAGGCATGTAGAGAGTCGGTTGAGTTATCTGTCAGACACTCAGCGCGTTGATCTGGTGACGTTGCTCAGTTCTCACATGTCTCTCTTCTCAGATACGCCCTCACGCACCAACCTGATTGAGCATGACATCGATGTCGGGGGTGCTAAGCCTATTAATCAGCGCTCTTACCGGCTGCCCATAGGGAAGCGTGAGCGGATGGAAAAGGAGGTAGAGTACATGTTAGAACATGGAATAGCGGAACCAGCGACTTCTAGCTGGGCGTCTCCATGTCTGTTGGCAGATAAGGCTGATGGATCGGATAGATTTTGTACAGATTTCAGGAAGGTTAATGCTGTCACCAAGCCTGATTGTTACCCCATGCCTCGTATGGAGGATTGTATTGATCAGGTGGGAAGTGCGAAGTTTGTCACCAAGCTTGACCTCTTGAAAGGTTATTGGCAGGTGCCTTTAACAGTAAGGGCTAAGGAAATTTCCTCTTTTGTTACACCATGGGGGTTGTTTTCCTACTCTGTGATGCCGTTTGGGTTGAGAAACGCTCCAGCTACATTTCAGCGCCTTATGAATAGGGTGTTGACGGGGCTGGCGGGATGTGCAGCATATTTAGATGATGTGGTGGTCTTCAGTGACACATGGGAGGCTCATATTCAACGTCTGAAGGCAGTGTTTGGCAAGTTGGTGGGGGCCAATTTGACCATAAACTTGGCAAAGTGTGAGTTTGCTAAGGCAACCGTAACATATCTTGGCAGGGTTGTAGGCCAGGGGAAGGTTTGTCCAGTGCAGGCCAAGGTGGAAGCCATTCAGAAATATCCTGTACCATCGTCTAAAAAAGAACTGATGCGGTTCCTGGGGTTGGTGGGGTATTATCGCAGTTTTTGCCGTAATTTTTACGGATATAAGAATAAGCCTGGAGCGCCCCCACCTAGTTACCAAACCCAAAACTAGCTAACTCAACCCTAGTCTTCATGTGTGCACTGGCGGCGGGTATTTATGCACCTTCAAACCGTCTGCATTGGGGTAGACAACCTGTCCCAGCCAATACTCCGGGGTGCCCCCGAGACAACTGCTACTAGCCGCACGGACAACACACAAAAACAACAAACGGCCCTGAAAACAAAAAACCAGCAACCGCTCCTTGTGAGATGACTGCTGCTACAGCCTACCTGGGGGACACACGAAGGCTCCAGCCAGACAGCACAAGATGCACAGCCAACCAGCGACAATCAACCCCAAAGTTGTGTACCACATAACCACAAACACACCGCTATGGTGGATGCACAGCTCACCTGCAGCCAAAGAAAGTGGAGAACCAAACACAAACCCCACCGGCCAAACAGAAAGCAGCAACCATGGGCCTCCCAAAACAGACCCCAAACAGAAACAGCTCGGGTCCAAAAACAGGACGAGCCCCCACTTGTTATGCCCAGCTCGTGGGAGAGCATAACAAAGACGGGAGGTCCACACAATGACAGCTTTTAAACACAATACTTAATTTATTTAAGGTAAAGCAACATATGAAACTCAATGATAAACTCAATGATCAATGAAAAACCAAGGCTAAACTCAACATCAACAACCCAAACAAAAAACCAGAGGGTGCCAGGAAGGCACCAGCCTTTCAGGAGGGAGAGAGAAACAGCTTGGATCTCCCCAAGCTTTTAACAGCTAAGCACAGGTGAAAGCAATCACCAACGAGGAGGGCGGGGCAAGCAACCAGGGAGAGGAGAGAACCTGCAAGAAAAAGCAGAGGCAGGAACACAGGGAAAGTGATCTGAGGCCTGTGGCCGTCACAATCCACAAAATAAATATATGCATCACAATCAGGTTGCATACACGTCTGTGAGTGTATTGGCGTGTTAATAGGTCTGTGCCCGAGTTCTTCTTAGACTCATCATATTACCATCGGTTGAGAGTAAAGCTAAATCCATTTCGACAGCTACAAGAAAAGAACACGATCCATTATTTACACAATCAGCCATTTATTTTTTCTCCGACCCAGAAAAATAAATTTGCTACTTCTGCTCACTGTTTATTTCGGGTGCCAATGGAGAAAAGGAAGACAACCCCCCCAGTGATGTATTATTGAAAAATGTTGTCAATTTCATATGATTACTTTAAGACTGTGTTTAGGTGTGCACCAAGGAATTATGTATGCATATTTTTTTAGAATATGTGGTCAACAAATCAATAAATCAATTAAACTTTCACACAGTTCTCAGAGGAATACAAAGCTGGTATAGTATGTTCAGGTGTGTGTGTGTGTGTGTGTGTGTAAGAGAGAGAGAGAGAGAGAGAGATAAAGCAGAACTTCTATAACCATTAAAAAAAACAAGTATTAATATTATCGCTATCAACAACAACAACAATAATAATATAATAATAATAATAATAATAATAATTATTATTATTATTATTATTATTATTATTTTATTATTATCACAAAGAAAAATAGATTTCCAGAAGGTAGATGAGCTGATGCAAACTGAGATGCATTTTAATTCTGGACTGATCCTTTTGATGGTCAAAAGTTGAATGCTGACAGAATATGTGTACACATTGCTACTTGGGAAATATGAAAACTAGTTATTTAAAGATTGCTATATTATATATTTTTTGGACTTTCAAAATCAAGGCCTGAAAAAACGAGGCTCTCAATATGCATCTGCTATGTTCACATGGGAATTAGAATTACACAAAGATGTTCTCACAATTTAGTTTTTCCTATTAAGACAATCACAGACCAATTCCAATTTCCCCCAAGAAACAAACAAAAGTAACAACATCATAATGCCACTATTTAACTGAGGTATCACAGCACTTTCAATTACAAAGCTGCCTCATTTTTTCCCATCTACTGTCAATGTTGAGCACAACTGAACCCGCATTGAGCCACCATTAAAAACACCAACTGATTAAAAAACATTTAATTTAATAGCGAAAACAGTGCTTCCCCATTTTCAGACGTGCCATTCATCATGATGCTAGACACACAAATGCGAAAAAACAATTTGACTCCAATTGTCGTAAGTGTTGAATCACGCTGCGAGACATGCTAAAGCTAATTTGCCAGACAAATTAGTTGGCACGATTTGAACTTCAGTGGCGAAGTTATAAAATCCCGTATGAAGTGGAAAGTGCTCCGACCGTACATTTATAGTAATTGTTTCAATGGAACCCTACTGTTAGAAGCATTTTAAACACCCACCCCACAACCATTCGATGCGACTAGGCAACTGTCAAATGGCTTGGCTCAAGATTCCAAATATTAGAAAGACGGCTCCTTCATTCCTGTTCACGACTGGAGTCCATGTTCCCTGTGATGCCAACACATGCTGAACTGGTAGCGGTCCAGTATTTTTAGTCAAAACTGCTCCATTAAATTGTGCTGCAATATGGGGTAATATTTAGCTTTGAATCGAGTCTAGTCCTATTCAAAGATCTGTTAGGAACATCATATGGCTTGACAAAAAAAAGACAAAACACCCTATCATACTGAAAGAAAATATGACTGAAACAGCATGGGAGACAATAAAAAATGATAATAAAAAAAGTAAAAAAACAAGAAACTGTTAGTGAACTCAAAGTAGTATGACTCAAGGGCAGAAATAAAACCAACAAAAGAAACAATGGAAGCAAATTTGACTGAACTGCGTAAGAAAACCTGAAAGAAGAAACACAAAGACAAAGAACATCAGAAGACAATGACTAAACTTAAAAAACAAACAAAAAAAAAACAATAAAAACACAGAGTATGACCAGTATTTCCAACAGAGCATAGATTGTACAGCCAGTGCTAAACAGAAGAACCAAATTAAATAGAGACAACTGATGGGGATGAGTATCAAGAATTCCTTAAACCGTTCTGCTTCTTGACTGGTCAGCACCAAAGTACCATTTGTCAAAGGTCTTTGACAAAATGCACCATTATCTGTAATATTAACTCACTGTAAACATCCTCAAATGATGCAGGTTTACAAATCTGTTCACATTTTTCTCACCAGTTGTGAGGTAATCTAAAAAAAACATGCAAAGGTTGTTGTGGGCCACAAACCAACCTTAGGAAACGCTTTCAACTGTGCAACTCTGCAGAATGCTTTTTGGAAAGTAGCGAGACTACATTGCCAAAAGTGTTTGCTCACCCATCCAAATTGTCAGAATCAGGTGTTCCAATAACTTATATGGCCAAAGGTCTTTAAATTAAGCACCGAGGCATGCAGACTGTTTCTACAAACATTTATGAAAGAATGGGTCGCTCTCAGGAGCTCAGTAAATTCCACCATGGAACTGTGATAGGATGCCACCTGTGCACCAAATCCAGTCATGAAATTTCCTCGCTCCTAAATTATCCACAGTCAGCTGCCAGCTGGATTATGAGGAAATGGGAGTGTTTATGAATGACAGCAACTCAACCATGAAGTGGTAGGCCATGTAAACTGACGGAGTGGGATCAGTGGATGCTTAAGCGCATAGTACAAAGAGGTCACCAACCTTTTGCAGAGTCAATCACTACAGACTTAGTGGGGCCAAACTTAATGGGGCCTTCAGATTAGCTCAACAGCAGTGCAGAGAGCTTCATGAATGGATTTCCATGGTCGAGCAGCTGCATCCAAGCCATACATCACCAAGTGCAATGCAAAGCGCTGGATGCAGTGGTGTAAAGCAGCCACCACTGGACTCTAGAGCAGTGGAGGAACGTTCTCTGGAGTGATGAATCACACTTCTCCATCTGGCAATCTGATGGAAGAGTCTGGGTTTGGTGGTTGCCAGGAGAACGGTACTTGCCTGACTGGATTGTGCCAAGTGTAAAGTTTGGTGGAGGGTATGGTGTGGGGTTGTTTTTCAGGAGCTGGGCTTGGCCCCTTAGTTCCAGTGAAAGGAACTCTGAATGCTTCAGCATACCAAGACATTTTGGACAATTCCATGCTCCCAACTTTGTGGGAACAGTTTAGAGCTGGCCCCTTCCTCTTCCAACAGGACTGTGCACCAGTGCACAAAGCAAGGTCCATAAAGACATGGATGGCAGAGTCTGGTGTGGATGAATTTGACTGGCATGCAGAGAGTCCTGACCTCAACCCAATAGAACCCCTTTGGGATGAATTAGAATTAGAGCCAGGCCTTCTCAGCCAACATCAGTGTTTGACCCAACAAAAGCACTTATGGAAAAATCCCCATAAACACTCCTAAACCTTATGGACAGCCTTCCCAGAAGAGTTGAAGCTGTTCTAGCTGCAAAGGGTGGACCCACATCATATTGATTAGGAATGGGATGTCACTAAAGCTCATATGTGAGTCAAGGCAGGTGAGCGAATACTTTTGGCAATATAGTGTATGTCTATACTGCAGCATACTGGCTCTGGAGTTGTTGAGTTTTGCCAACATACAGTTGCAACCATGCCAACTTCATCATGTTAAGGGACACACACACGCAAATGCATCTAAATGTGGTCATTTTAAGGCACCAACTATTAGCCTTTGAAAGATGAGTAAAAAACTCAGTTGTCACCAAGTTTATTTTTAAACATTTTCAGCCTTTGCCTCCACTAAACTCACTCTGTGTAGTACTCGAGCATGCTTGAATAGAAACTTGGAGATCACCACCATATGCAGTGTTGCTGCTTTTTAATTCTTATTAATAACTTGCTGGAAAACATTTAAGTAAAGAGCCAACATTTGCGCAATATCCATCTTGCTTGACTGATTAACTTATTTAACACAATTTTGCTGTGTTTGGATGAGTGGAGAGAATGGAACTGTAGCTTAATTTAAGACACTTTCACAGAGACCATGGTTTAAAGATGCACTCTCCCTCTTCATTCCGCCTCCACTCCACTCCCATCCTTGAGAGGGACCATCCAGCTTGTTATCAGCAGACAGTTCAAAAGCCTGCATCTTTGATGGTATTGGGTTGCATTAGTGCCAATGGTGTGGGCAGCTGACACATCTGGAAAGACATCATCAATGCTGAAGAGTACATAAAGGTTTTAGAGCAACACATGCTCCCACCCAGAAGACATGTCTTTCAGGGAAGGCCTATATATTTCAGCAAGACAATGCTAAACTACATAGTGCATCTGTGACAACACCATGGCTTCACAAGAGGAGAGTCTGGGTGTTGAACTAGTCCGCCTGCAGTCCAGACTTTTCATGAATAGAAAAAAATCAAATAAAAAAATCCAGCAACAAAGGCCTGGGACTCTTGAGCAGCTATAATCATCCATCAAACAAAAATGGGGCAACATTCCTCTCCTAAAACTTCAGCATCTGGGCCCTGATCATACACCTCCCGCTAACACTATCCGCTTTGCCGACTCCTTTATTCACGTTGTAGGTGTGGCAATGGGCGTGTCTTTTGCACTTTCCGCAAACTCGGTATCTTGCGATCGCGGGTTTAGGTAGCAGGTGGTCGCAAGATACCGAGTTTCCGAAAAGCGCAACCTGCATGTCGGCGCGTAAAAGAGCGCATCCAAATAGCATAAATGTGCGTCCACCTGGTCACATGTGGACATGCACAAACAACTCTACCTCTCGATTACGCATCACCATATTACCTGCATACGTTTTTAGTCTCTTGAGGGCATAGGATGTCTGGTCAGCAGTTGTGGTGGATGTGGGAATAGTCACTGACAGACACGTCAGTCTGTACAGCTGTGTCATGATCTCATCCAGATGTTTGCTGTGGAGGAAACGAGGAGATCACAGAACACTGTTGTGGATTTTCTTGTACTGTGCACGTATCCCTTCGTGCACTGGCCCTCTCCTTGCGCTCAGAGCACCCGAGATGCGCTCAGTGGTAGAAAGTAGATGTCATCATACCTGTTTCTCTGGCTCAATGCTCATCCAATGCTTTGTTTTGTAGTATTTTAAAAAGCACATCAGCTGCGCCAAGACGCACAGCCATGTGTCTCGGGTTAGAGGTTAGGGTTAGGGTGCGACTGCTGAGAATATGTTCTCGTGGCTCTGCCTGACAGTATTTACCGAGAGCACACCAACTATCTGAGACTTTCAGGTAGCCGATAGGAATTGTCTGTGTAAAAATATTTTTACCTCCTCCACGGAGGTAATGTTTTTGCCAGCGTTTATCTGTCTGTTTGTCTGTCTGTGTACAAGATAACTCAAAAAGTTATGGATGGATTTTGATAAAAATTTCAGAAGTTTTAGAAATGTGAAAAGGAAGAACTGATTTTTAATTTTGGCTGTGATCTGGAAGAAATCCTGGATTTTGGATCACTTTAAAATTTTTGATAACATTGCGGTCAATGGGGCCAGAAATTTTGTTTCCCAATATCTACATTAGTTATTGCCCAAAACCCATGAAATTTCATTCAGGGAAATATTAAATTTCAGAGGCTGATCCAGCTCTGATCCAGAACGCGGATTTTATCGCAATCTGTAAATCGCTATATGGGAGAACTGTTGTGCTTGGCGGAGGTCTGCGCTCTCCAAGTGCATTTCTAGTTAAGAAATACTTTCCTGGAAGCTCACTGGCTCTTTTTTTTAGCAGTTTGTTGAAACTTTTTGGAGTACAAAAAAAAATAATTAAATCATTTGCTCCACATGAGTTAGAGATAGTTATGTACAGTAATCCCCCACACTTCGCGGTTAATGAGGGCTGTGACCCCCCGCTCTTAGGTGAAAACCGCGATGTGGATGTACATGTACGTGCAAACGCAAAATCTACGGAAGGTACACTCAATTTGACGATCTTTCCTCTGTGCGTAGCTGACGAGAGCAAGAGATGGGAGATGCGGGGACAGCGTTGCCAGGTGGGAAATGAAGGATTATCGTACCAGAGACTCAAAATTATTGTATTTTGAGGGAAATTATTGTACATCTGTCATAAGCAAAAAATAACAAGCCCAATGATGCGCTGTAGTCAAATCTAATCACTCTAGTGATAAATAGCATCCCAGGGGCACGCACAGCTTCGTGGGGTCAGTACGGAATGGGTTAACGGCACCACATCAGCACAAGCTTACAGTTGTGTTAGACTAATGTGTCCCCCAAAAAACAAATTAGAGGTGGGAACTAAGAGCCAATTTATGAGACCTGGAGGAGATTTTGGAGAGTAAATTTTTTCCCCTTGCTTATTCTCTTCTGCTTAAACTCTGTTTCAATCTCGCTCTCTCAACTTCCTGACATGCTCCTGACTGAGGGTCTCGTGGGGCGCGCGCAGCTGACCATTCAGCCAATCATGCTCGTTGTTCTGAGACAAACACTCGTATCTCACGCTCAGCAAAGCACGATTGGCTGGAAACATGTCACATGAGAACAGATGCCTTCAAGGTTCACAAAAAACTCTCCGGCAGACAGTTGCGACAGGCTATACTTTGAAATTGTCAAATTATTGTGCATTTGGCATTTTTTTGGATAATTGATCGTACATCATACAGAGGTCCCAAGTTATCATACAAATACGATAATTATTGTACACCTGGCAATGCTGTGTGGGGACGCGTGTCAGCCAGTCAGCGTACAGACAACCGACGGGACAGTAATGCCCGTCATAGCAGCCAATCACAGGCCTTGATATTAGTTCATGTGGCCTCCTTGTCAGCTCTTGTTGCTTCCCGAGACTCGTTCTTGATGTGATGGGTTTCGCTTCAGCCTCGCGCACTTCGTTTGATTATTTTTTCAAATTTAAAAAAAAAAAAAAATTTTTTATATGAATATTTTTGAAACTTTCGCAATGTACTGAGACCGCGATTGCTGAGACCGTGTTGTGTGGGTGATTACTGTATATATCAGTGCAGAGGAGGAGGAGAAAGGAAGAGGAGGAAGCTCTACAGCAGAATCCCAGATGAGCTGCCCGTGAGAGCTGCTCCGATCTGGATGAAAAAACACTCCATAGCGGTTTGTGGGTAGCGGGTACGGGTTGTGGATAGCGCAACCTGCTCTTAAAGGCAATGGCTACTGACGCACTGATTGGTTTAACAGGTGGAACGCCCTAACCATGACCATGCATAATATAGCGGTTAGCGCATGTAAGATAGCGGGCTTAGGGAGGTGGAAAATTGCGTTCTTTGCGGGGGAACACCCCTCCCGCTACCCGCTATCCCTTAATAGCAGCTTTAGGAGGTTTGGCAGAAGATCTGGCCCCTGGTGTCCTCACTTCCTCAATGTCAAAAAAAGAGGGTAAACTTAGCTCATTTTGGCTTTGATGGCAGCAACACAACAACAACAACAAAAAGTTGGAATGAGGCAAGCATTTTCTATGAAAAGGTTAAATGTCTAACTTTCAACATATGAGTTGTTTATGTTTTCTTTATTCCACCTCCACTCTCTAGCTGTGGATCCACAGTCATCACCATGAAGGCACAATATTCCCTGTATGCTTTTTCAAAGCATTCCAGCTTTCCTCAATCTGAGGACACTTCCTTTCCTCTACTTTTCATTTCATTGTCAGAAATAATAAGCTCCTAAGGCTTGTGGTATCCTTGATGCTGATTCAATGCAGCATTGAATAAATGTTTTGGTTTTTTTTTTAATCTCCCTGGTAATTACCTAAGGACAAAAACACAATCATAATTCCTTGAGTTTCCCCATCGCTGGTGGCATTTCACTGAGACTGCAGCAGGGCAGCGCTGGCACCGCTGTTTCAGGTTGTTCAGCATGGCAGCAGGGTTCATTGAGTGGATAGCACCACAGGTTGAATGACAAAGTTTGAATTGCAGCCTGTTCACCGGGCCTCCACCTCTCTGACCACTGTAATTGAAAGCCTGGTGCTTTTTGTGTTTTTTTGCTTTTTTTTATTTCTTACATTTTTCATTTTTACTTTTTTTCTGCTCTGACTTGGATAGTCATTCTGACAGAAAGGTTGTCAAAAGCAAGTTCTTTGAAATAGAGCTGAGAGTAAAAGGGCTTTGAAAGTATGGGAGCTTAAAGCCCTCATACTTTCAAAAAGGTCATCCCAGGGATATGCTATGTCATCATTGTTATGTGTGTTCTACTCCAATGACTGTGATGAATCAAGAAATGCAATTAAATATATTAATGACTGATTGTCACTCTGGGACCCCACAGGTCCCTAAAATGCTGTCTTTTTTTCCACTTCAGTTTAGCACAAACAAAGGTCCCACGAGGAACATTTTGGATTTATAAAATTATAAAGTTACCAGAGAATTTTTTTATTGTGTGAGAATCATAATATTGCATGGCATGAAATTGTAATGTCTTGTTATTTTGTCATTATCCTTATAAATATAACCACAATCCAAAAGAATTTGGAACATTAAGTGTAAATAAGAACAGAATGCGGTGATTTGAAAATCTCATAAATCCATATTGTATTGCCAATAAAAACGAAAAGAACTAAGACAATTTACCATTTCACGGACAATATTAGCTCATTTTGACTTCAATGGCAGCAACACATTCTCAAAAAGGTGGAACAGGCTCAGTAAAATGCTGGAAAAGTAATCGGTGTGAAAAAAAAAAAAAAAAAAAAAACAAAAACCAAGAAAAAAAAAACAAATGGAGGAGCATTTGGCAACTTAATACATTAATTGCCAACAGGTCAGTGACATGACTGGATATAAAAGGAGCATTTCAGAGAAGCAGAGCCTCTGGAATTTAAAGATGGGCAGAGGTTCATCAATCTGCAACAAACTCCATCGAAAAAAATATTGGAATAATTTCAGAAAAATGTTTCGCAATGTGAAATTGTAAAGATTTTGAAGATCCCACCATCTAAAGAACATAATATTGTCAAAAGATTCAGAGAATCAGTTGAAGTGCCTGTGCGCAGGGGGCAAGGTCAAAACTGGATGCTTTTCCCCTCAGGCAGCACTGTAATGAAAACAGACATGATTCTCTACTGGATATCACTCCATGGGCTCAGGAACACTTCCAGAAATCCACAAATCCAAGTTAAAACTGTATCATACAAAGAAGCTATATGTGAACACAAACCAGAAACACTGCTGTTTTCTTTCGACCAAAGCTCATCTAAAATGGTCTGATGTGAAATGTTGTGTGATCAAATAAATCCATATGGAGATTCATGGGGATCTGCTGGAGCCTATCCCAGCTCTCTTCAGGTGAAGGGCAGGGGTACATCCTGGACAGGTTGCCAATCCATCACAAGGCCACATGTAGACAAACAACCATGCACACTCACATCTACCAGCAATTTAGAATCACCAATTAACCTAACATGCACATTTTTGGACTGTGGGAGGAAGCCGGAGAACCTGGAGAAAACCTGGAGAAAACCCACACTAGCACAGGTGAACATGCAAAACTCCACACAGAAAGGCCCCTGCCAGGGTTTGAACCAGGAACCTCTTACTGTGAGGCAACAGTGCTAACCAGCAAGCCACTGTGCTGCCATCAAATAAATCAGAATTAATTATTTTTTTTGGAAACCATGGATGCCAAGTCCCGGAAAGATGAAAGGGAACAACCAACTTGTTATCAGCGGACAGTTCAAAAGCCTGCATATCTGATGGTATGGAGTTGCATTAGTGTCTAGAGCATGGGTGGCTGACAATCTGGAAAGACATCATTAATGCTGAAGATTAAATAGAGGTTTTAGAGCAGCATCTTTCAGGGATATTTCAGCAAGACAATGCTAAACAACAAATGAGTTGTTTAAGTTTTACACAGCATCCCAAATTATTTGGAACTGGGGATGTTTGATGAGTGGTGTCAAATAAAATACTTTTTCATTTCTAAAAAGAACCTGAGCTCATCCATAACTGAGATCTCATCTGACACTCATTTACTCATGGCCCAACAGGTTAACATAGGCAAGGCAAGCACGTTTATTTGTATAGCATTTGGCATACACAAAGGCAACTTTAAGTGCTTTATAAAGGCATTATGATGAAGATTATGAAAGAAAATAATAAAAAAAAACAGCTTAAAAATGCAAATAAAATGCATAATAAAATCGAAAATATAAATTTAGACCAAAAACAAAGCTTAAAATAGATGAGTAATATCAGTGCAGTAATTGAAGCAGCATAAAATTAGGTGAAAAATAGGCACGGGAAAACAACAAGGTTTTCAATTTAACTTTAAATGTTGCTAGAGTTCGGATGCATTTTATATCAACAGGAGGTTTATTACATCTCTGTGCAGTATAGAAGCGAAATGTATTTTCACCCTCTTTGATCCTTACGTAAGGTCTATCCACCTGACTGCCCCCTAAAGATCTCTTGATGCTTTCTTAGTTTATATTTTATAAGTAGATCAGAAAAGTATTCTGGCCCCATATTATTTATTGATTTGTAAACTAACAACAACACTTTGAAGTTTACTCTGTTGGTAACTGGTAGCCAGTGTAAGGATCTCTGATCAGGAGTAATGTGCTCAGT
This sequence comes from Hirundichthys speculiger, assembly GCA_018398805.1. Taxonomy (NCBI): domain Eukaryota; kingdom Metazoa; phylum Chordata; class Actinopteri; order Beloniformes; family Exocoetidae; genus Hirundichthys; species Hirundichthys speculiger. The sequence goes on from JAGFBZ010000863.1 coordinate 1,573,414, forward strand.
TTTCCTGGTTCATGTTAGAACTCTGGCAGCAGCGTTCTGGATGAGCTGAAGGTGTCTAATTGTCTTTTTGGGAAGACCGGACAGAAGAGTGTAACAGCAGTCAAGTCTGCAGGAGATGAAGGCATGGATAAACTTCTTTAAATCTGCTGATATCAGATGTGTGTTTGACATGATAAAAAGCTGTACCAATTACAAACTTGATGTGGCTGCTGAATTCCAGTTCTGAGTCAATTAAAACAAAATTCCTAACCTGTACTTTTGTCTTGATATCTTCAGATTCGAGCTGGGCGGTGAATTTTATTCTTTCCATTTTATTATCAAAAAATAATTATTTCTATCTTTTTTTGATTTAACTGAAGAAAGCTCAATTGCATCGAGCTATTTACTTGCTCCGAGCGCTGACAGAATCTAATGGACCAGTTGGTGAAAAAGCCGAGTTAATCTGAGTGTCATCTGCATAGCTGTGGGAAGCAACATTGTTGTCATGTATGATGTGACCTGGGAGAAGCATGTAGAGATTGAGTAACAGAGGTCTAAGAATTGACCATTAAGAGACTCCACAGGTTAGGAAAATAAGCTCAGATTTATGCCCACCCATGGAAACAACAAAGCTCCAACAAACATAATGTGGTGTGTGTGTGTGTGTGTGTGTTGGAGTCTGATAATGGTGTTTTTATTTTGAAAATCATTCAACTCAATCTGCCATGCATAAGTTGATGTGGCTCAGCTGTGGCTGAATGTCAAAATTGATTCTTTAGTGGAGCAAAGTGTGATTCACATTAGCCGTGCAATGCAGGTGGAATTGTCTTTTTGCTTTTGTACGTTTTCATGCTTGATGACATTTGCCATTTTCAAACAGCAGGTGTTGCTTTATTTCAATCTATTTATTTTGATCTGACAATCAAACAGACCCCTAAGACATGCAATTGTGCTAATTTTATTTACTTAATAAATAATAAACATAATAACATAATAAATATAAACAAATAACAAATATTTTAATCAAACATAAAAAAATAATCAACCAATTACAAAATTAATTCAAATGATTAAACTAGTAAAATAAAATTAAATAAAGACAGCTAAAAGTCAACATATTAGGTAGTCCTGAAAACAGAAATGGAAGGGGCCTGTCTCGCCATCAGGGGCAGATCATTCCACATTTTTGGTGCGACAGCTGCAAAAGCTTCTCTGAGCTTACTCTTTGTTTTGGCCACATTCAGGAACAACTGATCAGCTGACCCTGAGAGAGCGGGAGGGCATGTAAGAACGTAGCAGCTCAGAGAGGTAGGGCAGGGCTGGACCATTTACGGACTTAAAAGACAATTAAAAATAAATAAAAATTGATCCTAAAATGCACAGGCAGCCAGTGCAAAGAAGCTAAAATGGACAAAATATGGTCTTGTTTCCTGTGTTGACAGCCTACTGAACAGGAAGTGTCATAGCACAGTTGCTTTTTACAAGGGGCTATCAAAGTATATCCAGCTGGGTAATTTAGTACCTCCCCCACACAACTTAAAGGTGAAAAATGACAACATAATTGTTTTTATTTTCAATGACTTGTACATTAAAAACTTCAGAATTACTTACAGGGTACTTAGTTTCATGACTATTGAATCCTTTACACAGGTTGATACTGCAACCATTTATCCATCCATTATCTATGCCACCTTAATCCTGTGCATGGGGATCTGCTGGAGCCTATCCCAACTCTCTTTGGGCAAAAGGCAAAGGTACACCCTGGAGAGGTCACCAGTCCATCGCAGGGCCACATGTAGACGAACAACCATGCGCACTCACAATCACACCTACGGGCAATTTAGAACCACCAATTAACCTAACGTGCATGTCTTTGGATTGTCGGAGGAAGCCAGGAGTACACGGAGGAAACCCACGCAAGCACGGGGAGAACACGCAAACTCCACACAGAAAGGCCCCTGCCGAGGTTTGAACCAGGAACCTTCTTGCTGTGAAGCAACAGTGCTAACAACCAAGCCACCAAGCTGCCCGTTGATACAGCAAAAGGCACATTTTCTCCTAAGCAAAACATACAAAAAAAAGAAATGTCAACGGCAGATATTGTAAGCATCTGGTTGTGCATTTGTGTCTGTCCCTGCGTGTGTGTGTGTTCATATGACTTAACCAGTCCAAACCCTGGAGCTTTGATATTGTATATACTATTGGATTAGCAGCGCTCATGCCATAAAATATACAGTAATTTGCCAATTCGCCCTTTAAGTTCTGCGGTTTCAGTTATTCGCAGATTTTTCAGAAATAAATAATATAATAAAAAATTGCGGAAACATCACGGGATGTTGTGCGGGTTCTCTCACAGTGAAGAAATGTTGTGAGCAAGTCTGGCCCCTTTAAGAAGGTAGCCTTATGGGTAATGGTGTGTATGTGTTGTGAGACGGCAGAATGAAAACGGGTTTAGATGAAAAATGGAGTGAGCATATAAACAGCAGCTCAGCGTGTATAGATTTACATTCTCTGTTAACCAACGGGAACCGAACAATACAACCTGTGTGATATTACAAGTTCCGTGCAGTGCCAGAATAAAGTGCCCGTTCCATGCAGAGAAAACCAGACATTTTCTTTTGTTGTTGTTAGCTTGTTACCCGCTAATTACGAGCCAAAAATAGCGCAATACCAGCGATTTCTATACTACGGTTCGGAGATCAGAGGCTGTGAAGGTAACAGAAAGATGACAGTTGAGTCTTTGTCTTGTTTCACTGAAGTGCCTTGCTACTATTTTGCAGTTTTTAAACATATTTTAAACACATTATTTAGGCTCGGGGGGGCTCTGGCTCCAGTTCGTGGATTTTGATTTTGGCGTGGGGGCACCAGTCCCTATTAACCGCGAAAAATAAGGGATCTCAGAGTTTTGCCAGTAAGGCTGTGTAAGGTCCTGGCAACATTAGTTATAAGCCCTCCCTCCACTCACACACACACAAAATGCCAAAATGCCCAATTTCAAGGCTGTGTGTTTATCTAATTGCATGCAGTCTGTTCTCAGATTCTGAAATGTTATTTTGTGCTCAAGGCCACATTTGTTGCCATCAAGAAAATGCTTTTTCTGTACCAGACAGAACTCACTTATTTTGTCGAAGCCAGTCCTTTTCATGGGAAATAGTTGACATACACTTAGGAAGGCCAGCACCCACTGTAGGCCTGGCAGCGAGGGAAGAAGAAAATAAAATCATATGCCTCTGGAAGTTTATTTACAAATCAAAATTATATGCATGCCAATGATGAAAAACATCACTTTTATTATAATCACTTTAACATACTGATCATGATGTTTTGAACTTTTTGTTAATTTGGCTAATGCTTATTCCATTTAAATATTTTTACCTATGATGGCTGTTGATTTCAGTGGTGTAGTTGAAGAACCTTCAAGTTAGAGTCCAGTCTTGAGTTCACAGTCCTCGAGCCTGAATCGAGTCCAAGTCATTAAAGAAAAATCTTAGTAGAGTTCAAGTCATGTCCACCTCTGATTGCAAGTGTAGCGGACTCACTCAATTGATTAATAATTTAATAATGAAAGGGTGCCACCTTTTTATCTTAAAAAAAGGAAAATCAGAGGGAAAATGAGTCACTTATTTCTGTAGGTTCTTGTCGACATTGGATTGGCTGGGAAGATCAATCTCGGAGTCGCAAATAAGTTTTAACAACATTTATTTATACATGGACACACAAACAATCATAACACAGCTATATAGGTATATATATGGGTCAGGATATATAGACATTCGTATGTACAATCACAAAATGAGATCGGCTATGAAAAGTTAGAGATTAACTTAAAACGGGACAAGAAGGTCATAACAAGAGGTTTTGAGAGAGGGAGAAAAGGGGGGCGTCTTGATGGAGCAGACAGAGTTTCTAATACTAAGAGGGAAATCCCTATAGACGAAAAAGGGAATAAAAACGGTTCTCTGTGTAACGGCAATGATTACACCTGATATCTGCCGTGATTCTGGCTTTTCGATGGCAAAGTGACACACCAATCTGACCCACGTGACCCCCCTTAGTGAGGGCTCTACAACCTGTAACAAACCTTAAAGCGCTATGTACACAGAATCTAATGAACATAAACAGTTTGCAGGAGCGTTCATGTATAAAAGGTCACCATAATCAAGTACAGGGAGGAAGGTAGCAGGAACCAATTTTTTTCTGGCAGCAAAAGAAAAACACGACCTGTGACAAAAAAAGAATCCAACTTTTAACCGTAGTCTTTTTACTAGGTTTTGTACATGTAATTTAAAAGAGATTGGTCATTGATTAAAATTTAAAGATACTTGTAAGAAGGGACATGCTCAATTTCACACCCTTGTAAAAATAAAATGCTAGGAGAAGGTTCAATTGTCTTTCTGCCATTAGAAAATATGATGAGTTTGATTTTTTCGGCATTTAGGACAAGTCTTAGGTCAAATAGTTGATGTTCTAATAGGTTAAATGCAGTCTGTAACTTCATTAGATATTCGACAAGGGTGGAGCCACAGCAATAAATCACTGTGTCGTCTGCATAGAAATAAAGTTAAGCATCAGAAATATTACTGCCCAGTGTATTCACATAGATGATAAACAATTATGGTCCTAAAATGTATCCCTGGGGCACACCAGTCGAAAGATTTATTAAGGATGATGAGACACATTGCTTTCTGTCAGAGAGATAGTTATCGAACCAGCCAACAGCTTGTTCCGATAGCCTGATCTCAAGCAGCCATTGCTTCAAAATAAAGTGGTCCACGGTGTCAAAGGCCTTGGAAAGGTCAACAAAAAGGGCTGTAGAAATATTTTTTTGTGATCTAATGAATCTATTGCATCATTGGTGAATTTGAAGGAGGCTGTAATAGTGCTGTGCTGAGGAAATCCTACAATTGATCATTAACTAAGCCTTCAAGGACCTTTGACAGAATGCACAATTTAAAAATGGGTCGATAGTTATTTAAACATGTAGGGTCCCCTCCTTTTAACAGTGGTACGACATAGGCAACCTTCCAAATACTTAATCTCTACCACTTGACGCAGCATTTCACTTTAAAACCAGCTAAATTATTCCACCTTTTTTCTGACTGAGAACTATGGTCTCGGATTAGGAGGTGCTGATTCTCATCCGCGTTGCTTCACACTTGGCTGGGAACTACTCCAAAGAAAGCTGGAGATCATAGCTTTATTAAGGCATCGTGACCACGTCATCTGGAAAAAGGAGAGATGGAATCCCTTGGCCACCAAACCAGACCCCCTCCACTCCTTCGCTGGACCTACACATTCTGTCTATGATGACCAGAATCCTTGACAAAAGACAGCCTTGATGGAGTGCAACTCCCACCTAGAATGAATCTGACTTGCTACCTTCAAATCGGCCCACACACTTGTGCTATTTGTATTAAGACTGAATTGCCCATAATAACGGACCAGGTACCTGTTAGGATTTAGAATGAACCATGTAGATTTTAACTTGTTATAATTGGAACTTGGCATGAAGGAATGCTGTGGGTTTCTCAGCTCAGGTTTATGACTTAATTCCTGTAACATCCTGCAGACCCCCATCAACAGTTTGAAACCCCCGGAAAAACAGTTTGTTTATTAACCAGGACTTTGGGACGGTGACCATCTGGACAAAGAGTCATAAAACCCAGGAGACCAGGGTCCGCCTTCCTCTGGATCTTTAAAGACAGGCACAAACGGACTTGCAGTGTGCATTTTGTCCATGGCAGCATCTTGGTGATGTCCTGGACAAGTGTACCATCGGCCGATTAAAATATTCTGCATGGCATTATAATTTTGTAAACATGATTGTAATACATTTTTGATTGATCTTTGCTTCTAGATTTTGTCATTTAGGCACCAGATAAAAGAACACGGAGACATAGTTTTTTCAATGGTGACCCCGACGCAGGATCTGGTCGTCTTTAAAGTCTCTGATTGTGAGATTTTATGGCAGAACGCTGGGAGGTCCGGTCAGTAGTCCGCTGGCCAGCAAATGGTGAGAACTTTTGCAAATTTATTATTGAACTTAAATTGGTTCTCTGACAGGATCTTCCTCACGTTCATAAATTTATAGTTGATTTAAGTAATAACTATGGTTTGATAGAATTCATATTACCTTTGTGTAATTTTTGGGCCATGCACAATGTTTAAATACCAGGTCTGGGAGCTGGTATTGCGCACGAAAACCAGTACGGGACTGGCAGCTGAGAATTAGGTCGCGGACCTAAATATATAGTATAGAGGATGGTCGCGGACCTCCAGGAATAAAATTTGAATGTGTGGGTGGTTTTTTTCATCCGATTTGATAAATTGAACTGGGAGGCTGCAGTGTACGCTTCACATTGTGGGTGGAATTCCTGCATTCTGTCCTGGATCATCGGATGAATTTCTGTTGGGGTTTTTTATTTGGGTTGGATAGACGGGTTTTATTTCATTTAGGGTAATGTATTCGAAGCTGTTGAAGAATAACCAGAAGAAGGCTGGGTTACCCTCGAGATTAAGCGCACAAAATTTCTATTTTGTGTAGAAGCTTCTTAATCAAGTCTTTTATCTGGGATAATATTCACAGCTGGATATATTGCGTGTATAATTCTGGTGTATATGTTTTATGTTTGTCCGTGTCTGTCATAACTTGAGAAAATGAGTAGGTCATTGTCTGGGAGTGAACCCGGTTCTGTGGGATCGGTACTTCATATGACTTTGTCTAGATGGTTGCTTAAGGTGCCGCGTTTGGACCGTGGGATAGCTGAGGAGAGGTTCATTTGTTGGCTTGGAGAAATGCTGAGACGTGATCACTTTCCTCCGGTTCAGTCAGAGGTTGGGGCGGTCGATCCTGAACAGTTTCCATCTATTATACGACAAGCTAAGGCAAGTCTGAATGAAGCTGATTTTCAAAATGATCAGGCAAATGCTTTCCAGAAAATGAAAACTATTAAAGCCCTAGGTGAGGCAGAGAGGTTTTATGCGGATTGCCACTGTTTTTTGGACGAAATACGGTTGACAATGATACAACAGACTGAAGGTGCTCTTCGACCCCTCTGTCCCTTTGATGCAGCATTTCTGATTAGACGTGGTGTCCCGGATCGGGGACGTAAGAAAAATCAAAAGTCTAATTCTCGACGTCGTCGGGATTCATGTTTTTGCTGTGGCCAGCAGGGGCACTGGGCCAGAAATTGTAATAATTCGGGTTCTGCTCGATCTGGTTGCGATGGTATAATGCAGTCAGCATTATCCTCCCCTTCTTCTCAGATTAACTAAAAATCTTTTCACAGCCTCTGGGTCAACCGTAAATTGTGCAGAAGATATGGGTGACGTTTGGTGAATCCTGGTTCATCTTTTCACCGTGTTTGGGTTTTATATTTGATGTGGGTGTTTGGTGGATCTGTTTATTGAGATGTCTGGTTGGATAATGTTTTTGGTTTGGATCGATATTTTGATAAGAGGCAGTAAGCGTACTGCAGTGAGTCTACAGCAGCGGGGGACATGCTTGCCCCCCCTTCCTTCTAGTGGGACAGATAACAGAGCAGTGCTCTTTTCTCCTGCCGTAGTTAAGGGGGGTTGAGGAGTTGGGAAATGTTTATTCAATTTACAGCAAGGTGATTATAGGTGATTAACTTGAGAATGATGAAGTACTTATAATATGAACTAAATAACTACAGTTTTAAAGAATTTTACAGGAATGCATTACAGGAAAAAAGAAAGACACTTTTCACACTCTGATCACCCCCTCCTCCTCCTTCGGCCCCCTCCTTTTCTGACTGTGCTATTTTTTTTCTTCCTGTCCTCTCCTCCCCCACAACTGAAAGACCATGGTCCTTTTATTTTTGTTTTATTTTATCCATTTTGTTTTATTTTTATTTTTGGTGTGTGTGTGTGTGATGGCCTACAGAGATGAAAATGACAATACTGGATATGACCTACGTTATATTCTGGATGCTGACAGGACTGACTGTAAACTGACATGAGGTCTGGACCTGACAGAAAATGGACCTCTTTACCTAACAAAAGGACAAAAAAAACTATGACTATACACAATGACTTTATGTCTGTGGAGTCTGATGATTCCTCAGGCCAGGTATTGTTATGAGGTATTATTGATTTGCTTTAACTTGGTATTATGATGATATTATGTGATATAGTATATAGATCATGATATAATGATGAAGTATGCCAGAAGGTTGGTGTACTGAGGTTGATATGTGGGAGAATTTTATTATATGTGTGTTTTGATACAATGTTTGATGTTATGCATGCTGTTGTCGGTACTAACACTTTTTTTTTTTGGCTATGATGAGGTTTCTATTCTGTTTGACATGTTTTTGCATATTAATTCTGTGTTTCTTTTACTCTGTGGGATTACTGGTGATGGGTTTACTTTTATGCAGTCTCTCACTCATATTGGTTTCATAGAAATATATAAGGGGTCTCTGATTAATAAATTGGCTGGTCAGGAGGCCTCAGTCTATTTTAATAATACATATTATTCGATACGGTGAATATAAAAGGGATAGTTTGATTATTATAAATGATGCTTGAATGATGTGATAGGGCGGTTGTGATTCTTTTTGTGGACGCAGGTTAGCAGTTTAATTTTTTTTGGGAGTTTGTCTAAATGCTGTTGGAATTTTTGTAGGTTTAGTCGCATTAGTGACTTTTGTTTTGGGGTTTCTTTCCTGTGATGGATGGAGTTGTTTTTCTTAGACTTCTTGTGTTTTACACTTTTTGTTTTTTTTCTGCTGAAAGCAGTTAAACATTACAAGTCCTCTAAGCTAGTTTGTCACATTCAGTTTGTTTTAGTGCCGTGAGGGGATGGAGAGATTTACGACTCGGGGGGGCTGTTCGACGGGAGTTGTCTGATGTCTGCAGACTCTGCTTCCGCTTCCTTATTATGGCTTATTCTGGTCTCTGTGGATCTGGATTTCATGGTGACCCCTACACACATTTTCCTCTAAAGACGAATCTTCAACGCATTGGTCAAGAAAGATGTTGTTTCTAAAGATCTCAACTCTGCTGCTGCATGATCTGCAAAAGACATTGAAAGCGAGGTGGGCTCTCGCACTGGAAAAAGGACTTGTACGATGTCCAAAAGACATTGAAAGCGAGGTGGGCTCTCGCGGTGGACACGGAGGATTTGTTCAATGACCTTTTCACGTTCTGATATGAGGATTCTGCGATCTGAGGAAACCGATTCCGGGGGACGCTGTGACATCTGGAGTTTCATGGTTGATTTGATGTGGCTGTGGTTTGGGCTGGGGCTGTGTTTGTGGTGCTGATGGCCTCTTGCCGGCAGTTGTCTTGAAGTTGTGTCTCTCTTCCATCCTTTCTTGGTGGTTTAGTTCATTTTTTGTATTAGTTTGTTTTGTATATAATTGGGTCGGTCTTAGGTATCACTCCCTGTGGGAGTGTCAGGCATTTTTTCTTTTCTTTTCTTTTTTTTTTTTAAGAGTGGAGAAATAAGGAAATAAGAGAATATGAATGCATTAAAGAAGGACAGAGATAGTATGTGTAGACATTTATAATTTTGAAGGACATGAGTGGAAGACACTAGGATGGACGTGATAAAATTAAGTACTGATAAAGGAAGGATAATTGTAAGTGAATGGAAAGGCTTTTTGTAAGTGATAAAAGGGAAGAAATGATACCATTCTAAATTTATATTCACCGTAATGAATTTACAATAAGGATACAATTTTATTGATTAGTTTATTATTTTAAACATGTTTTCCTATCTTTTTAATTTTTAACACATATACTGCATGTTTCTGCACAAAGTTTTTGACTTTAACATTATAACAGTACTGACAGTTTCTTAATAATCATGGATTATAACAAATCGGAAGGTGAGCCGATTTGAATCCACATATCGATATTGCAGAATATTTTATAATCCATAACAACTCTGAGTCTGTTGTAACCCCTTTTGAACTAACATAGATTAGATGAATGTTACTGTGCAACCTTTGTATTGTGCTTTCTGATACAGGCTGTGGTGTCATAAAGAATCCTGTGACAGATGCGTTGATGTTTTTATGATCAGAGTGGATGATCGGAGTGGAAGTTTCTGGAAGTTCTAGGCTGATGGAGCGGGACCACTCCTTTTGACGTGCTCATGTCAACTCAGGAGAACGGAGGATTCGAACAATTTTCTTCAAATTTCTTCACATCATCTGTAATCCATTGGAGGTCAACTTCTCAATTCATCTGAATTGTCACATGGGCCTGTCATCTGCGGACATCTGGATTTCTTTCTCTTGAACTGAGATGAACTCAATCTGATCAATTACATTATGGATGTTCACCATATTCATATTTTACAATTTACAGTTCTTGAGTGTTTATTAGTTATATGACATATTCAAGATGAGTTTACATGTTCCTGTGTTGCTGGGAGGTTTTAGTATAATGTTTTGTTTTGTTTTCACATAAAAGCTGTAATATGAAAAGGTGGATAGAGAAATCTTTTATATACATATAGAATACTGGATATTTGCTACAGTTGATTTAGAAAACATGAATAAATCATGTTTTGAGTGGAGATTTGTTAGGATTTAGAATGAACCATGTAGATTTTAACTTGTTATAATTGGAACTTGGCATGAAGGAATGCTGTGGGTTTCTCAGCTCAGGTTTATGACTTAATTCCTGTAACATCCTGCAGACCCCCATCAACAGTTTGAAACCCCCGGAAAAACAGTTTGTTTATTAACCAGGACTTTGGGACTGTGACCATCTGGACAAAGAGCCATAAAACCCAGGAGACCAGGGTCCGCCTTCCTCTGGATCTTTAAAGACAGGCACAAACGGACTTGCAGTGTGCATTTTGTCCATGGCAGCATCTTGGTGATGTCCTGGACAAGTGTACCATCGGCCGATTAAAATATTCTGCATGGCATTATAATTTTGTAAACATGATTGTAATACATTTTTGATTGATCTTTGCTTCTAGATTTTGTCATTTAGGCACCAGATAAAAGAACACGGAGACACAGTTTTTTCATACCCTATACTCCCAGAATACCCCCTACCAAGTACCCTGAGGCACACAACCGAATGCCTTCTCCAATTCCACAAAACATATGTAAACTAATTGGGCAAAGTCTCATGCACCCTCCAGGACCCTAGCAACAGTGTAGAGCTGGTCCAGTGTTCCATGGCCAGGCTTGTTCCCACCAAACAAGAGATTTCATGATCAAGTGGACTCTTTTCTCCAGCACTACTGCATAAACCTTACAAAGGAGGCTGAGGGTGTGATTCCCCTGTAGTTACTTCTCTGGTCTCCCTTCTTAAAAAGGGGAACCACCAACCCAGTCTGCCAATCCAAAGGTACGGCCACCAATGTCCATGAGATGCTCCAGAGACATACCAACCAAGACATTCCCAAAACATCCAGAGCCTTGAGAAATTAAGGCAGCACCTAATCCACTCTTGAAGCCCTGCCTCAATGGAGTTTTTTGATTATCTCGGCAACTTCAGCTCAGGTAATAGGCAAGCCCATCTCAGAGTCCACAGACTTAGCCTCTTTTTGGGCAGATGTGTTGGCACAATTTGGAAAAAGATCCTCAAAGTATTCTTCCCACCACCTGTCGAAGTCATCAGCACGCCACCTTCATTATACACAGTGTTGGTGAAGCCCTGCTTTCCCTGTCTGAGGCACCAAATAGTTTGCCAGAATCTTCTCAGAGCTAAGTGAAAGTTATTCTCCATAGCCTCTCAGAACTCCTCCCACACTTGAATTTTTGCCTCAGAAACTGTCTTAGCCCGAGAGTACCTGGCAGCTCCCTCTGGAGTCCATCAAGCTAACCAAGCCTAGTAGAACTCCTTGACAACATTCCTCACCTGGGGTGTCCACCACCAGGTTTGGAGCTTGCAGGAGGGGAAAGGCACTGATGACTTTGAACCCTCGATTGCAAGGTGCTCTCCCATAAGCCCCTCTCCCAGGCCTAGCTCCAGGGTGGGCCTTCAGTAACTGGCATCTGGGGAACAAGGGAAATGTGGCTGTTTTGTTTTTTTACCCTCTCCATATGTGTCCAGGAACTGTTATGGTGTTATGTTCAAATCTTGAGTTGTAATGGGCAAATGAAGACTGCTGGTTCTGTGCCACTAGTTGTTGTGGATATAACAGTCTAGATATTGAAAAGTCTGGACCCCAATAAAAGACAACCCAACTTTTTTTAGATGTTTTTTCACAAGGAAACAACCCTAATTTTATATTTGGGTCAATATAGTGAAATTTGCAGTTAACACATGAGTCTGTGTCAAAGTCCAAGTCAATGGTGTCGAAACAATGGCTCAAGTTGGAGTTGAGTCTGAGTCCTGGACTTGAGTTGTAAAAACCTGGGTATTTCATACTGTATATTTTTAAGCAGTTTGGATTGCTGTTTACTATTGCACATGATTTGTGTGTATATTTATTTCAAAATAAAATCCCTGTTATGAATAAGGATTTTCATCCAGTTGGAGCCAGAGGGGATTTTAAATTTATATATTGCAGGAAGTATATAGTTTGTAGAAACAGTTAGTCATGCTACTAGCAGTAGTTTGCAGAATTTTCACAACTGCACAATTCCTACTGACTTACAAATGAACACATGGGTCTATAAAAAAGAATGCCGACTGTATGTGAAGTGTTTTTTTTTCTTTTTTGGGATCAAGATAATTAATAATAATAACATAACTATTAACATTATTAACTATGGGACGACGCCTGGCATGGAGGCTACTCACTGCTGCTCCGGGGACTTATCCCTGCGATGCTGGCCGCTCCAGTTTGTGCCCGGTTTGTGGTGATTTGCGGTCAGATGTCGACATACTGTCTGCAGGGGGCGGATCGGTCCTCTTGCGGCTGGTGGAGACCTGCCGCCGCTGACATGGACGGTGTCGCTGGAGGCCGGTTCGGGAAAGCTAAGCAGTCCTGAACTGCTACCCGTGGCAACCACCGCCACTGGATCCGGGCTGCAGCATCACTGAGCCGGGACAGGAGCCCCCGACATAGCAGCGGCGGCATGGCCGTGACCGTCAAACAGCTGCTGCCTCTGTCCAGCAGTCTACATGACCTGGTGGGGCCCAGCACTGCCGGGGGAGACGACAATGGCCTGGTCCGGTCCGCATGATGAACTGGGCTCTGGGACGGTCGGCTCCATCGCTCGCCGGACTGAAGGAGCTCAGTCTTCCCAGAGGAGACGGTTTGGTTCATCGGTGTTTTCTCCTCTGACCTTGAGATATCTCACTTGTCATCACTATGGAGATATACTGGTTCTAACAGCTGTTAACTGTTTTAAAGGCTGTTAACGGCTGTTAACTGGAGTTAGCACTCGGACCACGGGACCTGACATGAAAAGGAGCCCTGGACGCCGGCAGCTCCTCTAGTACACCAGACTGGCACGAAACAGTACTGCTGTTCACAAATGCTTACTTCTGCCCTCAGTCTACCTTCCACTACTCTTTCCCATAACTTCATTGTATGGCTCATCAACTTTATTCCTCCTGAGATGCCACAACTAACTCTGCATGTCTCCCTTGTTCTTAAAAATCACCAGCACATTTCTCCATTCTTCAGACATCATCTCACTCTCTAAGATTTTGTTGAATGTCCAAGTCAAAAACTTGACTGATAAGTCTTCCAGACACTTCAATACCTCCACAGGTATATCATCAGAACCAACTGCTTTTCCACTCTTCATCCTCTTCAATGCCCTCCTCACTTCAGCCTTACTAATCTTTGCTACCTCCTGGTCCACAACAGTCATCTCCTCTACTCTTTGTTTTCTTTCATTTTCCTCATTCATCAACTCCTCAAAGTACTTGTTCCATCTTCTTGCCGCACTCCTAGCATCTGTCAATACATTTCCATCTTTATCCTTAATCACCCTAGCCTGCTTCATATCATTTCCATCTCTATCTCTCTGCCTTGTCAACCTGTATAAGTCAGTCAATACCACCTTGCTGTTAAACCATACAAATCATTGTACACCCTTTGTTTGGCCTTCGCCACCTCTACCTTGAAACCTTACAATGCATCTACCTTTACTCTAGCCTACTCTCCTCAGTTGTCTCAGTGTCCTACTTCATGCTAGCTAACCTCTTTCTTGAACATAATTCTGCACATCATCCACCACCACCGAGTCATCTTGTCTGTTTTCCTTTCCAGATGACACACCAAGTACTCTCTTACCTCTCTCCCTGATCGCATTAGCTGTAGTTGTCCAGTCATCTTGAAGCTCCTCCTGCCGCCCAGAACCTGTTTTAACTCCTCTCCGAAATCTACAAGACAGTCTTCCTTTTTCTGCTTCCACCACTTTGGAAGTGGTGGAAGCTCTGCCTGCCTTTGTCCTCTTTATCTTCGCTAGTCATCCTACACACCACCATCCTATGCTGTCTGACTACACTCTCAACTACCACTACACTCTCAACTACCACTACTTTGGAGTCACTGATCTTCTTAAGGTTACATCATCTACACAAAATATAGTCTACCTGTGTGCTCCTACCTCCACCTTTATAAGTCACCCTGTGTTCTTGCCTCTTCTGGAAGAAAGTATTCAAAGGGACCAATTTCTATCCTTTTTTGAAAAGTCTACCATCATCCATCTTTCTACATCCCTATCCTGGATACCAAACTGCCCATCAGTTCCTCATCACCTCTGTTACCTTCTCCAACATGACCACTGAAGTCTGCACCAATCGCTACTCTTTCATCTCTGGGGTTACTGTGCACCATTTCGTCAACATCACTCCAGAATTTATTTTTCTTTTCTAACTCACATCCCAACTCTGGGGCATAACCACTAACAATGTTGAACATCACAACATCACACCTTCAATCTCTAACTTCAGACTCATCACTCTGACACCCTTTTCACCTCCAGAACATTTCTAGTCAGCTCCTTCTTCAAAATAACTCCTGCTCCATTTTTCTTTCCATCCACACCATATTAAAACAGTTTGAACTTTGCCCCTAAGCTTCTAGTCTTGCTACCTTTCCACCTGGTCTCCTGAACACACAATATATACACTCTACTCCTCTGCATCATGTCAACTAACTCTTCAGCTTTTCCCATCATAGTCCCAAAACTCAAAGTCTCAACTCTCAGCTCTAGTCTCTTGCTCTTCCTCTTTGTCTCTGCCTACAGACATGCCTTCCTCCTCTCCTACTTCAACCAGCAGTAGCCCAATTTCCATCTGCACCCTGTCAGTCAACAGTGCTCATGGTGATCATTGATATGCGTTATTGGTTATTATCACCCTAAATCAATACAATCCACCGTCAAAGAAAACTGCAGATTTTAGCCATACTGAGTCTAAGCATTATTCACTGGGTAGAATATTTATGGGTGCAGTATAAGATACTTTTAAAAAAAGGATTTGTCAGTGTGTCACTGACCAGACACTAGTCATTGTCAGTCAAGCTGAAAATCATTTGTGAGTAATCAAACCACCAGACATGACTAAAATGTTGAACAAGTCTGTTGAAGTGAGGTTAGTGTTAGAATACCTTTCGATGTATTCACAAACATGCAGAAGACACAGTAACATCTATCCCTCTCTAACACACAAACATTATACGAGCCATTTGATATATCCATGTGGCGATGTTAGTAACTTTTGACACAGGGATGCAGTGGGGCACAATAGTGCACTGCAGAGAGGTAAATTATCTCTCACATGCAAAATTAGAACTAAAAAATGTGTGCATCCATCCATTACTTAACACAGCTGATTACTACAACACTATAACAGCATTATTAGGTGAGAAGACTATTTACCAGGCTCTGAAGAGGAAACCAAAAGACAACTACAAGAAGAAAATTACTTGCAAAAACTGGAAAAGGAGAAAGTAATTGACCCATTTTTTTAACCGCAAACTTTATCCAAGAATGGCCACATAATGCAAACATAATTTCCTCATGATCCATAAGGATGGAAGCCCACTCAGACCCATGACGAGCAGCATCATGTCAGTCACCTTAAACACTCAAATTAGCTCTTCTTGCAGGAGCTAAGATGAAAGCCTATGCATAACACCACAGATTTTGTCAACAAAGTCTGTGGTGTTATGCATAGGCTGAAACTGGCTCCAGGAGAAACAATTGCATCATTGTCACCTCAGTTTTCACACGCATACCTAAAAGGCAGAGGAAACTATCAAGGAACAGCTGCAGTGAGGGAAATCCTTAAAATACAGCATCAACGTCACTCCAGACCAGATTTATGTCCTGCTACATCTCTACCTATGTCAAATGAACAAGTTTTCTTTTTTGAACTGTGCTATGCACTGAGGAGCATGGAAGTCTCAACACTGAGGTATTCCACAAATCTACACATGCTGATGATTATCAGTTTGTTGAATCATCAAAATCACTGGAAAACCATCAGTCATCAGAAGACTGCACCATCTGTCTGAGACTACTCCCACTATGGCCAACGAAGATAAAAAGGGGAAAAAAGTCCAGAAACACAAATAGAAAACAAGGTAAAACTGTGAAGATAAAAAAACCCAGGCATTATCAAATCAGAAAAGAAATCTGGAAAAAAAAACAGTGCTACATCAAACAAATAGGACAGAAAAAATAAATTCCATTCCATACTTGGCAGGAGTTTTTGAGGCTGGCTCCCCAGGATTTCTGGGGAGTCTGGCTGAATGACTGGTACAGTCTGGCCGAGTTGTCTGATGAGAAGGGAACGGGAGACTGGTGGATCTTTTTGCGGCAT
This sequence comes from Hirundichthys speculiger, assembly GCA_018398805.1. NCBI lineage: Eukaryota > Metazoa > Chordata > Actinopteri > Beloniformes > Exocoetidae > Hirundichthys > Hirundichthys speculiger. The sequence goes on from JAGFBZ010000863.1 coordinate 1,590,118, forward strand.
GGTGTTTAGAACAGTCAACTCCTTTGAGTTTGGAAGAGGTGGAAGAAGTGCAGGACATGGACCTGAGTGTTCATCTGGACAACTAACTGGGCTGAAACAAGAGGGGCAGACACACTTTTCAGTGCTTTAAGCTTTTCCTAAAGTAGACTTTTTTTTTTGCCTTTTTTTCAAAAGGTTACACATCTTCTTGAGGAGCTAATGAAATGTCTGTAACATGTTTTTTCTTTCTATTATATTCATAGCAGCTGGTACAAGGGAGGAAAGTTAGCATCTCAACTCAACACCAGCCTCCTTGTCTGCAGGGTGTTCCTCTTTTGAAATTGGTGTTAAAGCTTTGTCCTACCCATTTCAGAGGTTCAGCAAATGCAGTCAGGTGTGAAATTGGATGGACATAAAGATGACGAAGGTGAATAAGAAGCTGGATGTCAGGCTACACTGGAAAAATCAAACAGATGAGTGAATGACAGATTTTCAGACTAAGGTAGCTCAGAAACAAAGTGATAGGATTATGTTATCTCAAAGTTTTTAAAGTGTTTTTTCACTTCAGAAAACCAAAGATTTGCTTTCAAGAACATAAATAGAAACAAATAAATAATATGCTGAGGTCATGGGATGCTTTAAGCAAAAAGGTCATCCTTGTCCACCACACTACAACCTGTTCTGTTCTAATGTATTGACTAAAAAAAAAAAAAACAGTCTTACACTTATAGTTTAGTAAACTTGCTATTCCCCCTGTCTCATTTCTATATGACTATCATTAAAATGGGTGGAATTCAACAATTTGCTAGTAGAATGTTTGTTCTTGGTATGTATGTGTGTATTTGTCAACAATCTCCAGTGTGAGCCATTTGTAGCTCTATGCAAACACTTTAAAATACATTCAAATAATTAAACAAGTAGTCAAATTATTAATGTATTAATTCAGAAGTCAGTTTTGTGATGTTTGGATTTTGAGTAAAAGGATGTTATCTTCATCGTGAAAGAATATAGAGTGAGAAAATCCAGAGAGGACTAGGAGTGTACTACCATTCAGCCTTTGCTCCGCAAACAAAGAACAGCAGCTCATGAGTTTTGGGAAGAGAGAGGTGGGGGAAACACAGAGAAAAATGAAGAGACAAATGGATGAGACAGAGAAAACAATTGAATACTAGTGTAAAGGAAGAAGGAGATGTTTAAGGAGAGAATAAGAAATCTGCGTGTGAGGGGCACAGAAAGTGGCAAGATAAGAATGCTTGCTAAACAGGCTTCTTTATGCAAAGGCACAGCTACCTTGCCAAACAGCACTGATATGGAGTATTAGCACACACACCACACACATACACAGACACACAAAGAAAGAGAGAGAGAGAGCAGTAGAGAGAATGAAACCATACACACCGAATTAGTGAAATTGTGTATTACATTACATATCACAAGCTGCTAGTCTGAAGTCAGAGCAGATGTTTATTCATGATGAGAACAGAAGGAGAATATCAGGATATACTTTCTTCATAACATGCACATGTATATGCAAATTAGGTATATATATATATATATATATATATATATATATATATATATATATATATATATATATATATATATATATGGATGAAAATTCCTTGATATACTTATGTTATTTGGAAAGAAAGAAAGAAAGAAAGAAAGAAAAAAGCAATTTGCACACAGTTCACTTGTTCAGTTAGGTATCAGCATTGCACCCACCAAATAAGGAGGTTTAGCTTCTGTAGGTATACATTTCTGTTCACAACAAATCCTGTTATTTCACTCTTTCTACGGGTTTGGTTCTTATTTTCTCTCAACGAAATATGACACAAATAGTGTAAAAACATGTCACAGTAACTGTACATGTATGTTTCCCAGATAAAAAAAAAGTATGCTACTGTCTACCTGTCCTAATAAGTGTGTGTGGGTGACTACAATATTACTAATTGCTCACCACTGAAACTTATTTTTAAATTATAAATTTATAAGTGTTTTGGCATTTGTGAAAATGTTAGTAGTTCAGAACCTTTTATAGCTACGAACAATATCCACTTGGCCTCTGAGCATGTGCAGGCTGAATGAGGAGTGGACATAAATATTTCTGTCGGTCTTGGACTTGACATATGTTAATGCATATATGGACTGCTGTTCTCACAATATACTCATGATGATATTAAATCTGAAACATTACATGTTTGTCTTAATCGATGGGCATTTTGCGTATTTAAGCTTCAGACTGTGTTTCAAGGAGTGTCGGTGGGTTGATTAAATCAAATCAAATCAAAATTTGTTTATAAAGTGCTTTACATGCCTTCAGGCAACACAAAGTGTTTTACATGATAATAAAAACAATGTTCATTAAAAAAAAAAAATTCTTCACACACCCAATATACTATATATCAATTAAACACACACACACACCCCCCCCCCCCCACACACACACACACACACACACACACACACATAACTCCCTCATTTCTGTCTCTCACATGTATAAAAGTATAAAATACTTCTAATTAATTAAAATAAATAAACGCTTAAATAAATATCTAAACATCTGGCTTGGCACGGCTGTGAAAAAAACAAAATTTTGGGGATCTACTCACTTCAGGAGCTATCCCACTCATGTCAACCGTGGTCATCACCACAGTAACTACCCAGAGCAGGCCAGGGTCCACACCACAGTCACTGGACTGCAGTGCAGGACCTCAGCCACCCAGACGAGGGTGATCACCCTGGAAACAGCCCCTCAGACAGAGCAGGCAGAGCCCCCAGCGTGAATGATCCCCATTGAGGTAAACACTGGAGTAATTAAATTTTTTTAATTAAATAAAATGACAATAACTAAAAAGAATAAAATAAAAATTCAGAAAAAAATATTAAATAACCTCAAGACAAATAGCAATAATATTGAATACACATAAAGGACACATAAAGGAGAAATAAATTGAATATAATAAATAAATTAATCAAAAAATAAAATAGATCAATAAATAGTGATAGAAAATTAAATAATAAATTAATTAAAAAAATTAGGAATAATAGAAACTCAGCTAAAAGCTAAATTAAACAGGAGGGTCTTGAGCCTCTTTTTAAAAACATCAACAGTCTCTGCAGCCCTGAGGTCCTCTGGCAGGCTGTTCCACAGACGAGGGCCGTAGTCATGGAAAGAAGCCTCGCTGGAAGTTTTAGTTCTCACTTTCCGAACAACTAAAAGGCCAGTACCAGAGGACGTCAGGGTCCGTGAGGATTCGTAATTTAAAAGAAGGTCAGATAAATAATAAGGCCCAAGACCATTAAGACATTTATAAACAACTAAAAAAACCTTAAAACCATTCCTGAAATACACGGGGAGCCAATGCAACAATTTTAAAACTGGTGTAATGTGTTCCCGCCCTCTGGTCCTCGTCAGAACACATGTAGCTGAATTCTGGAGTAATTGTAAGTGGACAATGATCTGCTGACAGAAATCCATGGAACGCCTCTGGCCGTCATAGAGTGCATCAGCAGTGTCATGAAGCCGTGATGGATTTTTGATTTTTCTCAGATGATGGAAATGCTGCAATCTCTTGCAGCAGAGTTTTTCTGACATACAGAACTGCATTCATTTTTTTCCATCCAAATTCATATATAAAACCACTGTCACTTGACTTATTGAATACGCTTGTTAGAAAGAAGACACATTTGCCTTTTTCTCCAAAAAGGTCTCTGAAGTAAATCCTATTTTAAACATTTTTTTGTCTAGTGAAATGTATTCGTATGGATTTAATCTTAAACCAGTGATTTCAGTGGTAGATATTCCAGAAACTTTCCGATGCCATGCTGCTGGACCAGATGGGAAAATTATTCCACACTATTGGATTGAAAGATGTGTCTCAGATGAGTGATGCTCTTTTTAGTCCATGATTGAAATTAAATTTTTTATTTTCATTTTTTATTTTTTGGTTGCTTCCAAACTCAGGGTTATTCCAGATGGGAGTAAAATTAGAAATTGCAAAAGTTGAGTTTGTGAATTGATAGACTTTCCACCAGGGGGTCAGAGTAGAAACTATTTTTATTCCTTTGAAACATCTATGATGTTTGATGGATTGACCGAGAAATGGCATGTCTGAGATTTTAAATTCTTTACAAAGTGTTTCTTCGATGTCCCGCCAGCTGTTGTCTGAATGACATAGATGAGTCCATTTGTAGATCTATTGGAGTTGGTTTGTGAGAGAGTAATAGGTAGAAATGTGGAGCTTCTAAGCCTCCATGAGATTTAGGTTTCTGTAAAGTAGTGAGTTTAAATCTTGGGCTTTTATTCTTCCATTAGAAGTAATAATTGCATGGTGGTATAAGTAAAAATTAAATCTAAAGATTTAAACCAAGTGCAAATAGGTTGGGTTGGAATCAGTTTGAGAATCAATAGTTTATTTTAGGGAGAATTGCCATTTTAATTATTACTATTCTGTTCATAATGGATAGAGGTAAATTCACCCAGCATTGAAGATCGTCATTTACTGTTTTCAATAATGGGGTGAAATTGAGTCCAATCAGTTTTGACAGCCTGGAGGGAACTTTGATACCCAAATAGGTGATGTGACCTGTGCATAGAGGGATAGCTGATGTATGGGCTGTCTCATTTCATGCTGTTTTGTTTAATGGGAGGATGGATAACTTATTCCAGTCTATTGAGTAGTGACTGATGTATAAATTTGAGTATAAATCAATGCGTTTTACTATTTCCTGTAGGGATAATTGAGGGTTTTGCAAAAAAAAAAAGAAAATGTCATCAGCATATAGGCTGATCTCATGGTGCACTTGAGATGTATAGATTCATGTGATGTGGAAGTTCTGACGAATGGCTATCAGGAAGGGCTCAGTGAATATAATGAATAAAAAAAGGGGAGGGTAGAAATCCTTGCCTAGTTCTCCTTTATCTCTTCTCCCATGTGAAGTAATTCCGTTGATGGTAAAAGTGGCTGAAAGTCTGGTGTACACCAGGGATCCCCAACCTCTGGTCCCCGGCCCGGTACCGGCCCGTGGGTCATTTGGTACCGGGCCGCAGAGAAAAAATAAATCACTTTCTATTATTACTGTTTGATTTATAATCCGAGTCTAAATTATGTTTTATTGTGAAAAATGACTCGGACTCTCTCCATTACATCCATCTATGACTTACTTCTTGACACATGAAAAGACTTCAAGACCCGTGTCTCGGTTACGTGGCAAAATGACTAAAAAACAAACGTCTTCGGAAAGTGTCTTTCCGAAGAATGTTACAATGTTACAATGTTCTGTTGGTGCGATGTTACGAGGACGCGACTGATAAAGTTGCACGTAACACACAGTGAATTTATGTTTATTATAATATATAGAAAATACCACAGTTTTTATGCCAATTGTATCATTTTATTTTGTTGTATTTACCTGCGCCACATTTTACAGACAGGTCTGTGAAAATATTACCAGACATTAAACCAGTCCGTGGCACAAAAGGTTGGACATTACTAGTGTACACGATCTTGATGCAACTGATAAATTATTCCCCAAAGCAAAATATTTGCAATGTAGTCAAGATAAATTTCCAACTGACTCTGTCAAAAACTTTTTCTGCATCTAAAGTAACTCTGTTAGTTTCTTCCTTTTGTAAAGATAATTAATGAATTAAATCAAATAGCCTGCATGTATTACAGGAGGCTTGTCTTCCTTTAATAAAGCCAGTTTGGTCTGGATGGATTATGTAAGGAGCGACTTCTTTCAATCATATGAGTTGAGCCTCAGGTTTTGAGGTCATATGAATCAACCCCAGTACACTGCATCTTAACAGCTCCTTATATAGTGTTCCCTGGGCATGGTTTATGCTAACTAACAAACTTTGTGAGTGCAAAGTTTTACACAGCATTCCTGAATACAGAGCAGATTTTAAGTAAGGAGGTAGTTTGTGTGCAAATCTACTCACAGGTTTTCCAAAGATTTCATAAATGAGACCCAGTGGGTTTGACCACTAGATTTCATTTTTAAAGCAAAAGTTTACAAATGTGCAGCAAGCATCAAGTATGTTTTTGATTCAGGTTGGATCTGGTGGTACTTCTGACAAAGTATTTTGATTTTGCATCGAAGGTGTCTCCAGAGAGATGTATTTGTGGTTGTGAGGAAAATCCACGAAGTTCTCTTCAAAAATCCTTTATCGGTGGCAACTATTGAGTAAAAAGTATTTTTGGAGACAGAATCATTTGCTTTTCTATCTCTTTTAAAAGTTTTTTTTTTGATCACAAGTTGCTGGTATTGGGACAGTGTAGCAACAGGAAAGCAGGAAGAGAGAGAGAGCGGGAATGACATGCAACAAAGGAAACAGATTGCGACTCACCTGAGTTGACTGCAATAAGGACTTAAGCTTCTGTTTTTGGGGACACAGTTTCTCTGTTTTTCTGTTTCTGTCTTTCTCTGTCACAAGTTTACCACACTTCCCACATCTAGGTTGATAAACACATCCCCGCTGTCATTTCTGCCGGTTTGTCGTGCTGTCCACTTTCATACTCCCAATCTGATTCTGACTGCAGCATACACAGAAGGATTTAAGCTATTGTGGTTATTTACAGGATTCTTTTTTTTTTTTTTAAGGAGAATGTTAATAATATGAATAATATGTTTTTATGTTGAAAAAGTGCATTTTAGTCAGCAAGGAGCTGCATGCACTTATGAGTCATTAGATCTACCCAAAGCTAAGTCTCCAGGAATCTGACCAATCAGAAAACAGTTGAGCCAAATTGCTCATTTTCAGAGAGAGCCTCTTATTGTGACTCTTGGTCGTTGTTGTTCAGAAATAATTACAGGCTTTTGAAGTTAAACGAGGTGAAAGCTACTTAAGAGGTACCACAGATTAAAAGTACTTGCAGTTTTTTATGAATTTCTGAGGGCTATTTTTTAGAGGAAAAATGCAGTCACTGAACTGAAACTTTAAACTTTAAATAATACTTGTTGGTCTTTTTTTGGAAACTGTAAACTAGCTAAGAATCTTGAACATTCTATTCTATTTCATCCTATTGAATTCAGTTGAAACTTTTTTTTGGGAATGTGTGTTTGTGTGCAATGACAAAAAGAAACTGTTGTGAATGCTTCTGTGAGCTCACCAAAGTGCTACAGCAAGAAGAGGAAGAGACTTTTGATTGCACTTCAGTGCAGTGGTGATATTTACTAATTGCCACTTTTAGCCTTATACTAACTTGTTTCTGCGTTGCTTTGCTATCCCTTCTCTGTTTGTGTCTGTTACAATGTGCTTACCAAGGAAAAAAAGGAACTTTAAACAGAAAAAACAACAGTTCACAACATAACAGCAAATGAGGACCTAGGAATTATTAAGGCACACATGGGCAAAATAAGGTTACATCTTATATTAACAATTACACATTTACATTTGTCTAGAGTAAAGAGTCTACATTCTACAATGTTGTGATCTCATTCACTATTTGTTATGAGGATAGGGGCAACCTCACTACCGCAGAGTGTGACGTGTAATGGAGCAGGACTTTGCAGACACATGTCTTTCTCTCCTACGGCTTCCTTCAGTTATTCCAGTAGAGGTAGAAGGAATCACCTCTTGTCAATCTTTTCCTTCCCAAAGTGACAGGAACAAAGCCTGGAATTTATGTGAGGTCCTAACCCTAAACCTTGGGGATATTCTTTCTCAAATCATCAAATCAAACAAATATACTTTATTGATCCCCCAAGGGGGAAATTCAAGTTTCAAGTACACCAGAAGCTGCAGTCTGGTGTATTTGAGGAGCTGCCGGTGTCCAGCGCTCCTTCTTTATGTCGTGTGGTCCGAGTGCTAACTCCAGATAACAGCTGTTAAAACCCATTAACTGCCGTTAAAACCAGTATATCTCCACAATGGTGAATTAAGTGAGATATCTCCAGGTCAGAGGAGGAAACACCGATGAACCAATTCTCATTTTGTCCTTAGCCTCGTGCTAAATCTGCACCATCTGAGTCTGTGGGAGTTTGTATAGTCGCTTCAAAACCAGTTTACATGCAATGCAAAAGCCCCAAATGCAGCGGTATTGTCTGGTTTGACTGGTGCTGCCAACTAGTGGATATGATTTTCATGGTACATCAGGTTTCCCCTGTTGATTCACTGGCAGGATTTTTGGCATGTCAGGGAAGTATTTCTGTGTTCAAAGAGAAACCCAAAAACTTTTTAAAACTTATTTCTTATTAATATGTACTCAGGACCCAATCTTGAAAGACAAAAAATAAATAAATATAGAAATTTTTGCAAATTTAATAAAAAAGAAAAACTGAAATATCACATGGTCAAAAATATTCAAACCTTGACTCTTGAGCGAGTACAGCCACGAGTCTTCTTGGGAATGATCCAATCAGTTTTTTACACCTAGATTTGGGGCTCCTCTGCCATTCTTCTTTGCAGATCCTCTTCAGTTCTGTCAGGTTGGATGGTGAACATTGGTGGATAGCCATTTTCAGGGCTCTCCAGAGATGTTCAATTGGGTTCAGGTCAGGGGTCTGGCTAGGTCAGTCAAGAATGGTCGCATTCATCTTTCCTTCAATTGCAACCAGTCGTCCTGTCCTTGCAGCTGAAAAACACCCCATTGCATGATTCTGCCAGCACCATGTTTCACTGTTGGGAAACATGTGATGAGCAGTGCCTGCTTCTCTCCACATATACCACTTAGAATGCCAAAAAGTTCAGTATTGGTCTCATCAGACCAAAGAATCTTATTACTCATAGTCTGGAAGTCCTTCATGTGTTTTTTGGCAAACTATGCAGGCTTTCATCTGTTTTGCACTGAGGACAGGCTTCCGTTCAGCCACTCTGCCATAAAGCCTCAACTGGTGGAGGGCTGCAGTGACAGTTGATTTTGTGCAAATCTCTCCAATTTCCCTTCTGCATTTCAGCCACAGTGATCTTTGGGTTCTTCTTTAGCTCTTTCACCAAGGCTTTTCTCCCACAATTTCTCAGTTTGTCTGGACAGCCAGGTCTAGAAGGAGTTCTTGTCATCCCAAACTTCTTCCATTTAAGGATTATGGAGGCCACTGTGCCCTTAGGAACCTTGAGTGCTGAAGAAATTCTATTGTAACTTGGGCCAGATCTGTACCTTGCCACAATTCTGTCTCTGAGTTCCTTGGGAAGTCCTTTCGACCTCATGAATCTGCTCTGACATGCACTGTAGGCTGTAAGGTTGCATATAGACAGGTGTGTGCCTTTCCTAATCAAGTCCAATCAGTTTAATTAAGCACAGCTAGACTCCAGTGAAGGAGCAGAACCATCTCAAGGAGGATCAGAAGAAATGGACAATATGTGAGTTAAATATGAGTGTCACAGCAAAGGGTCTGAATACTTATGACCATGTGTTTTTGTTTTTTTTCAAAAATTTTCAAAAAATTCTACATTTCTGTTTTTTTCTGCAAAGATTTGGTGATAAGTGTATATAAATGAGAAATAAAATGACCTTTTTTTTAACTTTAGCAAATGGCTGCAATGAAACAAAGAGTGAAAAATTTAAAGTGGTCTGAACACTTTTTGTGTCCACTATATGTACATGTTTATATAACAACTATGCACACTCACAAACACTCCCATGGGCAATTTAGAACCACCAAGTAATCTAACATGCATGTTTTTTGGACTGTGAGAGGAAGCCAGAGCACCCAGAGGAATCCCACGCAAGCACAGGGAGAACATGCAAACTCCACACAGAAAGGCCACTGCCAAGGTTCGAACCAGGAACCCTCTTGCTGTGAGGCAACAGTGCAGACCACCAAGTTACCGTGTTGCCCGGCAGTGAAACAAAAGTTTTGAATTCTGGAGCAATATGGTCATGTGATCTGGTGAGTCCAGATTTACCCTGCTCCAGACTGGTGGGTGTATCAGTGGAGAAGAGCCACATTTGAAGTGATCTATCCATTATGCTATGCAAGACTGAGGAGGCAGTGTTATGATCTGGGGTTGTTATCGTTGGTCAGGTATAGTTTCAACAATGCTATGTTTCCGAATTGTGAGGTCAACGGACTGCCTATATGAACAAGTGGGCAAGGTTTTTACCAGCATTAGATTTTATTTTCCCTAACCTAGTACAATAACTACATTCCAAGATGACAATGCCACAATTCACTAGTCTCAAATTGTGCAAGAGTGGTTCAAGGAGTAGGAACTGGCTATCACAGAATCCAGACCTTAACCTCACTGACAATCTTTGACATATGCTGGAGGAAAGTTTAAGCAGCAGTCTAACCCTCCCATTATCAGTACAAGAAAAAAATTAATGCAACTCTTGATGAATATCCAACACTTGACATTTATCTATCTCCAGGCAGTTCCTATAAACTCGATTTCAATTGTTGTAATACATTAGTTTTTGCATTGCAGGCCTAAAATATATTCCAAAAATTTTAAGGCACTTTATGGCGTTGCCAGTCTACCCTGTTCCTCCTCTGTCTTTCCTTTTTTATAACGTGTGTAGAATGTGGTTTTGTGTTGGCCTGTTTAAATTTCATGGAAAATATATTGTCTTGAAGGCAGCATACCTGTCTCAAAATTCTCAGTGGACTTTTCTACTCTCGAAGTATAGAGGTGAAGAAAGGTCAAAATTGTCTGGCTTTTGACCTAGGCTGATAACAGTCTGAATGGTCAATCTTTAGTGCAGAGAACGCAAAACCCATATCTTCTCAAAAAATACTGATTTCATGACCACATATGTGGTTTATACATGCACGCTGCGTGGGAGTCTATCCAAGAGACCTCAAGCCCAGAAGCATTGATAATGCCTCTGAGCAAGGTTAAAGATTTTTTTTTTCAAGTTTTATGTTGTATTTGTTAATGTAACTTCAATGTAGTCATTGACAGGTTTACCAAAGTAATATCTTTTCCATGTGGTTATATCAGTGATTGTTGAGTGACAGCTCTTGAAGCAGTGTTGGAGGAGATAATAATGGAGCTGTATTAAGATCCATGATTGAATCATCCCTGGTGGCTTAGTGGCAGTGCTGTTGCCTGCTTTATAGGAGGTTCCGAGCTTGAATTTTGGTTACATCAGGAAGGACACCTGGTGTAAAACTTCTGCCGAGCTTCTAACGTGGATCAATCTGTCGTGGAAAATATTATCTGAAGAAGAATCCAATAGAATAAAAATATAACAACTGCGTTCACAATGTTTTTATTAAGTCAAGTCAAGAATATATCATGCGCATGGAGAGAGAAAAGATTTCTCTCTGGCAAAAGGCAGAGAGACAGACAGATTTAAGCAGCAGCACCAGAAGCCCATATATGGTCATGTTGTATTACTGATAGTGAACAAAGAACAAAGAAAGGCTTATTTTATGTTTCGTTAGTCTCATATCTAGTATTCGACCTTGCAGGTGTCTGTGAGAACAGGATGATATTTGGTTCACAGTAGCACACGAACATAACTGATGTGCAGGCGAGTATAAAAGGTTATATGAGGTCAGATACAGGTTATATGAGGTTAGCTGCATTTTAGGATATATGAGTCTAAATTTCATTTACAAATCTCTGCTGTGGTGACCCCAAACAGAGAGCAGCTGAAATGGAAGTATTAAGATCCACTATTTACTAGGGATGTCCCGATCCCGATCGCGATCGGCGATCGGCCTTCGATCTTAAAAATTTAAGGTGGATCGGATCGGCCGATCAACATTATTATAACGCGCCGATCTTTTTTTCATTATTTTTTTCCTCAAAAAGTGATCCTGATTAACACAAATTAATAAAGTAATCATATTACACAAACAACAATATTTTTTAAACTATATACATTTAATAATTTGCACTGAAATGAAGTTTCCCAGCAGCGCTGTCTTGTATCCACCTTAAAAGTTTTAGGACCGGCGGCGTCAGGCTCAACTTTAGCAAAAATGTCAGCAGTGTGGCAGCACTATAAAATTACTAAGACCGACGCTTCGACTGCGACTTGAAACGTGTGGAAGGCTGAGATATCACGAGGGGTAAGTAAAAGAGAGTTTACAACACCACCAATTTAATCAGACACTTAAAAAATCACGCAGCACCGATCACCGCAGCCTTCTGTCAGGTGCCGTGGTGCCGACGGCTGCAGCTTCAGAGCTGCTGCAGCTTCAGAGCTGCTGCCGTCGGCACCAGCTTCGGCAGCAAACGCTCTGTGAAACTTTTAAAAGAAAGAAACTCCCGAAAGACTCGGAGAAATACAGAAAAATCACCGAGCTAATCGTGGAATGTATTACTGAGGACGACCAGCACATTTACAAGGCATTTAACCGGCTCATTAATTACCTTGAACCTCGTTTCCGTCATTACATGAACGACAAAGAACACAAAGGTGCGCGAACATGTGCAGCGGGTCTTGAAAGAAGTGAAGTTAATATTTTATGTTATTTTTATTCTGATGTGATTTCATTGATTGCAAAGACTTCTGCTAGTGTTTTCATTGCCTTAAACTGCTAGCCAAGTTCACCTGCTGCTATTTAAATGGAAGTGCTATGTTCTTTAGTACTGAGACTGTTGAACAGTCACTGTTAAGAAAGAAGAGTGTTTAAATAAGTTATTGTTTATTTTATGAGATGATAAAAGCTATTAATCTTAGCTTGGATGCAGGCCTATTTATTAATTTACACAGGAAATAAAATGCACAGGAAATTAAACTCTGTTTGCCCACTCAAAAAAAGTGAAATCGGATCGGAAAAAATCGGAAATCGGCGGATCATCAAAATTAAAAGATCGGAATCGGATCGGGACCCAAAAAACGTGATCGGGACATCCCTACTATTTACATGCAGGGTGAGCCTGTATGTGATAGTATAGGTTTGTATAGCTTAGGATAATGGGGGGAAAATGCTAAGCATCAATAGCTCTGTCCATACTCCTATTAGCCCGATGCCCTTTCAACTTGAAGGCTCTGATCTTCTGCATACATCTTGGACTGCTCACACTTGCTCTCCAGCCTTTTTCATGTACACCTCAATGCACTCAACTTGACTTTAAGCTCTCACTGAACACTGCTCAATAAAATACTGTCTTCCTCCCAGAAAACTTTTCTTTTCTTCATCAGCTCCTTCAGATCATTGGTGATTTGAGGCTTGTTTATTGGGGAAACACCTCACTGCCATAGTGGGGATTCTACACAGAATTTAATGCAATGACCTCATCCACTTGTGGCTCAGAGTGCACCCCATCTTACATTCCCCATGACAATATGGGGAAGAAATTATTTTTACTTCCTGCTTGCTCTTAGTTTTTTTCTTGCCCTGGCTGACATCTGCTTTCCAACTTGTAAGAGGTCTAGGGTCCTCTGAAAGATTAACCAGCTGCTCCCGAATATAAACAATACTCTGTTTGATCTCATTTATATTCATTCATAATTGTTATCCATTGAAAACGTTTTTAATGAAGAAATATGAATGGAATTTGGATTCTAAATGTGCATTGTGTAAAAGGAAATGAAGGAACTAGTTTTCTCTTGTGGACTGATATTTTTTTTTCTAGGCAGGCAAATATGTATTGTTTGGTGAAGAAATGTGAACTGAAAAATGTGGAAATGCTCTGTATTGTTCATACTCAAAATTGATGGGTTCACACACCTACCAAACATCCCAAACTTCTATGCACTTGTTCATTTTTGTATGATCTTGTATAGTTGGTAATTTGATCTTTGTAATTTGTACGATCTTGAATAATTACATTTTTTTTTTTTCAATAAAGTAGGCTTTCCCTGGTCAACTAAGCTGATGAATACGATCACTGGAGAAACGCCAGGGGGTCTGACTTACCCTGAAACGCTCTCCTGCCCTTTAAAAGAGAACTACTTCATCGAAAGCATCATTTAAAAATGGACACAACATTGTAAAAGAAGTGTATATGACATGAATTGAACTTTATATGGAGAGAACTATTCCCCTCATCACTGACGTTACTGTAATCATGACTCAGACGTTTCTAATCATCTCAACAATTGGAATAATACTGCAGAGGAATGTACTAAGGCAAATGTCTGAGATCAATAAAATATCAGCCTTCCTAAAGTTCATCACCTTTGTAATCATAGCTGAAATGGAGTATTTGTAATAACAATAACAATATAGAATTACTAATTGTCTAAAACATTTTAATGCAGGCTATAGAAAATAGGGTTTACACACAGAAGCTGATTAAATTATTAATCAAATTTATTGTAATTGGAGCGACAGCCGACTAAAGACATCAGTGCAGCAGGATTAAGAAATCCTGGATGTTAGCCTGATCCTGAGCGTATGCACAGAATAAATCCTTATGGTAACCTACTGGATCCTGCTTTTTTGCAACCAACTGGTGGATAAGTCCAGCCGGGATAATTGACAGAACAATACAAGACCTTGATTTCATGCAACAGGCCTCAGGTGTCTGTGTGTGTATGTGTGTGCTCATTTAGAGCACAAATGTGTAATTTGTTTCAGTTTAAACATTTGTTGTATTATCTATGTTCTATTATAAACAATTCTGGCTCGGATCACATGAAAAATCACATTGAAAGCCTTTAAGTTTTAATTTTATTCAAATTAAAAAAAAAAAGTTTCCCATCAAGAAAGCACAGCAGAGGATGTACTTCCTGAGGCAGCTGCAGAAATTCAGTCTGTCGAAGACAATGATGGTGCAGTTCTACACAGCCATCATTGAGTCCGTCCTCACCTCCTCCATCACCATCTGGTATGCTGCTGCCACCGCCAAGGACAAGAGCAGGATGCAGCATGTCATTCAGTCAGCTGAGAAGGTGATTGGCTTCAATCTCCCATCTCTTCAGGACCTGTACTCCTCCAGGACCCTGAGGCGTGCAGGAAAGATTGTGGCTGATCCCTCCCACCCCGGACACCAACTCTTTGAGTCACTCCCCTCTGGCAAGAGGCTGCCGACCATAAAGACCAAAAAACCTCACGCCACAAGAACAGTTTTTTCCCGTCTGCTGTCAGCCTTATCAATAAGACTAGGAACCCCTCGACACCCCTCACTCTCCACCTCTGACTCTGACACTACTGTCACATTGACAGAACTCAGAACACTATGCGTTACATTAACACTCAGTCTGGACTACCTGTTCATTTGCACATTTTCATGTCACATCACCCTTGGTCACTCTGCTCTTAATGCAAAAAAACATCTTGTGTATATATATTTATATTGCAATATTTTTAGTTTACATTGTTTGTTATATTTTTCCCTTAATTGCATGCACCATCATCGTCACAACAAATTCCTTGTATGTGTAAAACCCGGGAAATAAAGTTGATTCTGATTCTGATTCTGATCCCTCTAAGCAAGTTAAAGTCAGAATCCAGTTGAGAATATGAAAGTGAGAGTTTCGTGTCTAAAATGACATTTTACCATAACACTGTAGATAAATCAGAAAACACAAGCAAGTATAATAAGGCCATTGGTCATTTTACTTTGAAAACCTATGCAAACACCTCTGGAAAAAGGTTTGAAATATATATATATTTTTTTCTTTTCTTTCGTTGTGCTATGCAAACGACCACTGCTGAAGCTGATTGGGAGAGAACAGTAAGATGTGTTGTTTTGTGCATTGATATTTGATAGACGTATTAGGCTGCCAATAAATGTAAAGATGATCAGTACATTGATTGGTCAGAGTTTTTCTCTGATTATAACCTCTAGACAGGACCAAAACGTTTCGTTTTTTTTGCAAACATTTTATTTCAGTGGGTGCAATGGGAATGTGAAAAGGTTTTCAGGCAATATTGTAAAAAGTGCTGCAAAAAAAAGAATGCCCACCCCCCCCCTTAAAGGTGACTGCACTTTGTAGGATATAAAAGCTTAATTATAGCACAGCACAAAATATTCATAGTGTGTTGTTTTTACAGCGTCTAATAGATCCAACATGATATTGACAGAAGGGCAGAGTAATGTGAAATTACAACTCATGTGGTACTTGTTCATCATAATAATTCCACTGATACATAGAGCTCTCAATTCCAATCTACTTTATAATTTTAATTTTATTTATTTATCTATTTATTTTTGGTCAAAAACCTACTGTAGTATACTCTTTTTTTTCATTAATAATTAACCCTACTATTATGTTGCAGGTCAAATTGACCCATTTTAAAATTTAGAAATCTAAAAAAAAAATAGTTTTTTTTCAGGATAAAACATTTTCTGTTTTGTGTAATTAGTGTAATCAACATATAAAATGAAAATGGTTCATGTAACATGTTTGCAACCCCCCTCTCCATGTTATGTTACACAGATACTGTTTGGGTCAATTTGACCCAGCAGCCAAAATGGAGACTAAAATGGGTTATAAGTGTCTAAAACTATGAAGTTTTTTTTTGTAACTGTGTAACCTCAGTTTCACACCCACACACACCCTCTCCCTTGGGTCGTGCTTGACATGACACATGGTCTCAGAGGGCAGAATATAACATGAGAAAATTTTTTTACAAGCTTCAACTTGGGTCAGGGACTTCTACAGAGAAAACTCATGATGATTGGAACAGTCCAAACGAACCAGTGTGAACTCTCTGCTGAGCAGCTGGTAACCAAGAACAGGACCCCTGAGTCCTCCATGTCTGCCTTCACAGACTCCACAGACCAAGAGGCTTACTGCCCCAAAAAGGGGGGAAATGTTGTCAAAATATCAGGAGCACTTTGCAAAAAAAGTCTGAAATCAAGAGAAGATCAGAAACCAAGTATGATCCCTACAATGTCACCAAAGTGGTAGGTGGATAATTTAGACAAAGTCACGGGGTCTAATACCACCAAACAAATGACTGCAAGCTGGCCGCTGCTCATCTTTTATAACATGACTGATAGATCAGCCTACAATGCATTTGTCATTTGGAAGGAAATCTTTCCAGAGTGGAACACATCAAAGCTCTCCGAGGAGCACATCTTCTGTCTCAGCTGATGGGGGTAGTCTCCAGCAGACCCCCATGACCCTGTACGGGAATAACTGGGTTAGATAATGGATGGATGGATTTCTGGTTTTACACATTGCATAGTATTTACTGTCGCAATGTGATGACATGTCACTTGTGTGCTGTGGAGACTCACAGAGACATATATATACACACCATGTTCATATTGTTAATCTGTTATTTTGATTATTCTTTTTTTTTATTAATTTCTTGTTCAAAAACAATTCTTAAGTTTTCTTTCATTGTAAATCCAGTAAATTCTGATTTCAATTCAGCTGGTCAATTTGTTCCTGAAGAAGAGGTTTTCTTGTATTAATTCATCAGCATCACACCAAAAAGAAAAGTTCAAAATATTGAATAATTACAAAAAAGTCAATGTCAGATTGAACTATTGTATTTTATAGATAGGTGTTTCCAATGCACATTTCAAAATGTTTTAACATTCATTAAAAAAAAAAAAAACAAAAAAAAAAAACGAGTGATATATTTTCATTGAACCATAATCTGTGAGAAATAAAGAACATTAATCCACCAAATATTGATTGTTTATATCTCTTTAATAACTCCATCACTAACTATTTCAGTGTTTATTGGGAGTGTTTAGTTTTTAGTGACTTTTGGATTATCAAACATGCCCCAGGTCAAATTGACCCAAGAACATTATTGCTGTTCCTGAGAAATGAACATAACAGGAGGGTTAATACTAATAGTTTAGATTTTTGGCCCAGTGTGAGAAAACTGAAATGACCATCACATTACTTCAAATACTGCTAATCGATGACAGCTAAGCCTTATCCAATAAGCTTTTTAAGATGATATACGCCATTAAATATTTAGTTTGCCTCTGGTTATTGGCTATCTCACACTGTGACCTTTACTTTGCTTATCACAGTGTGTTTTGCTATATCTTTAGACAAACACACTTCTAATAACTCACACTCACACTGAAATAAGTCAACCACCACAGGGACTGCCTGATATTAGCACGAGTTTCAAAAGAACAGAGAGCAAACAAATGCATGCATGTTAGCAGTATTATCAGTATCAGCACATTGACAGACATTCTGTGCTGCAAAGTAAATATGTTAACAGTTTTGTAATTATATTTCCTTACATAGCTTGAATGAGGCAAACAGGAGCTGTAATCATGAAAGGGGTTTTTCTGTGTAACTTCTCCTCACTAACTGAATAACATGCTTCTTATGACAAGAACCAAAATGTTTCTCTATCCATTTTAAATGCCCATATTATTGGCTGGCATGACTCTTATGAGTGTGGTGGCATCATTTCGATAATTTTCTGTAATGTCACAACATTTATTTCCATCCAGGGCTGCATTGATTTTTCACCAAGGTCTTGTATTGATGATGAGTGAGTCAGGCTACTGCGCAAAATCCTCTCCAGCACATCCCAAAATTCTCAATGGGGTTAAGGGCTAGACTCTGTTGTGGTCAATCCATTTGTGAAAATTATGTTTCACGCTTCCACTCTTTCACAGTTTGACCCCAATGAATCCTGGCATTGTCATCTTGGAATATGCCCATGCCATCAGGGGAAAAAAAAAATACATTGATGGAATAACCTGGTCATTTAGTATATTCAGGTAGTCAGCTGACCTCATTCTTTGAGCACACAATATTGCTGAACCGAGACCTGATCAAATGTAGCAACCTCAGATCATAACACTGCCCCCAAAGGCTTTTATGGTAGGGACTAGGCATGGGGGGTTGCATTACTTCATCTGTCTCTCTTCTTACCCTGATGCACCCATCACTCTTGAGCAATGGAAGAAGGTCATGTGGTCTGATGAGTTCAGATTAACCCTGTTCCAGGGTGTCCTGTTTTTTTCCCAATTAGCCTTACTTTTAATTGGTTTTCTTAAGGCTATAACTGTTTAGCCCCAATCCCTTGAGTTCCCTTACTTCCTTTTTTTAATAAAGCTTTGGACAGTTCTTAACCCAACTTAAGTAGGTTCAGCAATCTCCTTTATTTGTTTTCTTTGCTTGATGCATGTCCATAATTTGACCCTTCTGAAACAGACTAACATCTTTTCCATGACCACACGGTGTGTCTTCTGACATTGTTGTTTAAGAAATTAGAAGGTACTCACTGCATCACTTAGGGTTAAAAAAAAACTTTAAAAAATTATCCAATGGGAGGCACTTACATTTGCTTAGTTTAAGCCAGGTGGTGACTTTTCTTTTGGACAGGCAGTATATATTACAGAAAGATGTAGGTGGTAGGAGGAAAGATGTTGATAAATTGATATTTTTTGAATGTAATGAAAGGTGTAGATTCTACACGGTAGAATCTAAATGCAGACACAGTATTAATGAAAACAAGTTGAAACAAGAATGTAACTAAAACAGCTTTTTTATCATCTCAAACAAATAAACAGAGTCTGAGATCTGATGTCCAGAGCAGATTTATAGAAACTCATCCAGGCTTTATTTTCAGATAACTAGACTACTCTAACACATTTCTGTCTGATTGGACATTTTCAGCTCATGATGAACACTGTTGCCAGAATTCTAACACGAATCAAGAAAATTGATCACATTACTGCTGTTATTATATCTTTCCACTGTCTACTTAATACCTGCAAAACACAGTTTAAATTTCCATTCCCTCCCAGGGAGCAAAGTGTGCTTTTTTTCTTTTTTTATATTTTATTTATAAATGTTCAATTTTTCAAACACAACAGAGGAGACAACAAACAAACAAACAAACAAAACAAACAAAAACAAAACAAACAACAAAAACAAAAAAAGAAACTGCCAGTTAAGAGGAAAAACAGAAATCAAGGAGATCATGTCAGAACAAACAATGCAGTGTCCAGAGGTTATGAAACCGGGATATGAGTCCTAGTGGCCGGCACCAGATGAGGTCAAAGACGTCATGATTGGTTCCACATCCAACAATGCAATACAGAAGTCCATAGTTTGCTGCTTGAAAGCATTGAGAAGGAAAATAAGGGAATAGAATATAGGCCTATTCTTCCCAATTACAAATTAACTTCTATCAGTCCTAATATACTCAATAAATGGTCCCCAGACTTTAAGAAACTTTGGATGTGCATTGGACATAGTGTACTGTATTTCTTCAAGGTAAATACAGGAAACCATTTCATTCAACCACTTTTTGGAGGAGGGAGGAGGAATAGATTTCCGCAAAGTGTGCCTTAATGATTTTTTTTTTTACATTTTTGTGTGGCAGAACCATCTACTTCCTGTTTCACAGTAAATTACACAGGCACTGTTGGCCATCCATCTACAAAACTTTGTATTGTGCTTGAGGACATTTATCATTATGGTTTGTAGGAATCTCAGGCTGATCTGATGAAGCACTGATAAAATGTATAACGAGACCACAATCATGTTCCATTGACCATAAGGTTGTGCTGTGGAATTCTTCGAAAATTGTCATATACAGTAATCCCCCACACTTCGCGGTCTCAGTACATCGCGGAAGTTTCAAAAATATTCACAGAAAAAAAAAAAAATCTAAAAAAAAATTGAATAAAATCAAACAAAGTGTGCTAGGCTGAAGCAAAACCCATCACATCAAGAACGAGTCTCGGGAAGCAACAAGAGCCGACAGGGAAGGCCCCATGAACGAATATCGAGACCTGTGATTGGCTGCTATGACGGGCATTACTGTGACGTCGATTGTCTGTACGCCGATTGGCTGACAAGCATCCCCGCATCTCCCATCTCTTGCTCTCATCAGCTACACACAGAGGAGAGATCGTCAAAGTGAGTGTACCTTCCATAGATTTTGTGTGAGCGCGTACATGTATACTGTATGTACATATACATGTACATCCACATCGTGGTTTTCACCATTCACGGGGGGGTCACAGCCCCCATTAACCGCCAAGTGTGGGGGATTACTGTACACTGGGTCAGAATGGAAGCGCCATTGAATCATGACGTTTGGGCAAGATTTGAAGGCATGTGCGAGTTAGATCAACACTTCCATTCATGACAAGACATCAGACATTGCTGTAGTCTCACACTGATGCCCTTTGACAGAAAGTTACAGTTTTCACTGTCAGGATACTTATGTCTTAACTACTGACTGACCAGTTTTGAGATGTATCAGCTCATCTTATGAGGAGCACATAATGCCAAATACAAAACATGACATATCCTTTTGCCAACAGATGGTGCTACACCTGTTCCTGAATTTTACACTGTAGATATGTTCAAGCTCAGACTACAGTCATACACATTAACTGTGGATGAGGTTAAACAATGAACCCTTGAGTTACAGCCCAGGGGCCATGATTTGCCCAGGGCCCCATATTTGCATCATTGACACTGCATCATGACAGGATACTTATGGCACCATGGTAGCTATAGTTCTTGTTCACAACTTACTACATATATGCTAATTCTATAATTACCATAATTATTTTAACAACATGTATTCTAAATAGTATTCATCCAAATTAGCTCCAACTGCCAAGTTTATTATAATCTGTACATTAAGAAACATCTCTTAGTCAAATTGACACAGCCTCAAACAGGTTTATTTTTGGAGTAAGAGCACTATAAAAACTGTGTTTGCACACTTAGCATTCCTCCATATTCATCTGAAGTTGTGCATTAAAAAAAATGATCACTGTCAAAAACACATCACAGGGTCTCAGGCATCATCTATGAAACAGGCATCAATGAAACAGGCATCATCTATAAAACAAAGGCTATATTGACTCCTCAAACTGTGCATTGCATTCAAAATCAGTACCAATAGCACTGCCAAACAGCAACCACTGCCTGGTGCAATAATTGTTTTATTTCATCAATGAGTAGATTCTACCTCCATGGCAGCTGTACGGGGGTGATTTTTTTATATCATGTCAGAAGAACCCATTAAGTAATTAAAAAAATAAACCTGACCAATGACATAGTACCTGTGTGTCATTTAAAATTCTTTGGTCAATAGCTAGCTATAGGTTCTGCTGTTGCCTAATACAGATAGCCATTGCTTTTAGGAGTTAATATAATGTTAAGCGCTAAGTTGCTAAAATTATAAACTTTGAAAAAAAAACCCTAACAGATTATGATCATTTTATAAAGACAATGTTTTCTTGTGGTTGTATGAATTTTACTACCAGAACACTGAGACTTGCTGTCGTTCATCTGGGGGGGGCGAGCTTAGCTTAAGAATGCTAACCGCAGCACTCATATCACATCATCACCGAAACAAAAGAGAACAGAATTCCCCCTACCAGGACACTTACTGAGGGTCCCTGTACAGTTCCAATGGCAAGAGTCCTGAAATGATTTTCCATGTACAGAAAATAATTTCAGGTGAGAGAAGTAAGAGCTTGCTCGGCTCCACCTGGGAATGCCTGCAGCCAACTCCTGGAACAATTCCAAATATGACCGGCAGCACCGCTGTTGTAATGAAGCAGGGCAGCTCATGGTAAAATTTTTCCAGGACTCTTAGAAATGTAATTATTAACTCTTGTGTGGTGTTAGGATTTTCTGCATTCTCGCGGTGTTAAGGGGTCCTTTGGACCCCTTGGGGTTTCATACCATAACTCAGCCCCTGTGCAGACTAGAGACATTCTGTTTTCACCAGAGGAATCTTGAGGATGCCCTTTAGGTCACTGACCTACCACTAGGTGTCTCCAACCTGAGGGGGCGGAGCCTATTCGAAACGCTTTTTTCCACGCCACCAGCCCCACTTCTCAGCCTCTGTGTGGGCTAGAGACACACTGTCTTCACTGGAGGGTTACTGGTGGGTAGCTGTGACATCACTGATGCTCCCTATGATGACCTCGACCTTTGGTGGCGGAGTTTTGCCATCACGCACACCACGAATCCCACTTCTCAGCCTCTGTGTGGGCTAGAGACACGCTGTCTTCACTGGAGGGTTACTGGTGCATTGCTGTGATGTCACTGACCTTCCCTGTACTGACTGTCACCTTGGGGGGTGGAGTTTTGCCATCATGCATGCGACGAATCCCACAACTTAGCCCTTGTGAGGGCCAAAGACACACTGTCTTCACCAGGGTGTTGCTTGTGGGTGGTTTCTGACCGGTCCCCAATCTACATTGGTCCAAGGGGGTGGAGTCTGACCTCCATCCCACTACTGATACTATTATTAGACCATATCAGGTACCATGTACCTTGACCTCCTCTATATTATCTATAAATACATCACATACAGTAAAACAGTTCTGATCAATACTGCAGTCAACTTGCTTATAAATAAAGGAAAGCAGGCCTTCAGTGCTATTGATATTTATTGCATGGAATTGATTTCACACAGGGGCTTGATTGTGGGATTTGTGTTGCGGGTGGCGTGGTAGCGAAACCCCACCCCCTTTGATCAAGTGTGGTTGTGGGACAGTAAGGTGCACTCAGGGCTGTCCCTGTTGACCCTTTGGTGCATGCATCATGTCTCTAGCACACACAGGGGCTGGGATGTAGGATTCCTGTTGCATAATGGCGTGGTAGCGAAGCCCCGCCCCCTTTGATCAAGGGTGGTTGTGGGACAGTAAGGTGCACTCAGGGCTGTCCCTGTTGACCCCTTGGTGCATGCATCATGTCTCTAGCACACACAGGGGCTGGGATGTAGGATTCCTGTTGCATAATGGCGTGGTAGCGAAGTCCCGCCCCCTTGGGTCAAGTTTGATTGGGAAAAATATATCCCCCACTCCACTCTCTGTTCAGGTATTCTAATCTCTGGTAGAAGGAAGGCAAGTAAAGGTATGCAACAATCTATATGGTCCTATTCCAATGTTCACACTAAAGCTGTAGACTAGACTACTGCCCTATTGTTTTACATTGGGGTCCTTTGGACCCAAACACCCTGAGTGGGATGTAAATGTGAAGGGGGGGTGTAGAGTGGGGGCTCCCCCCAAAAAAGTTAACCTCCATGCCCCTCACATAAAATAAGCCAAGGACAATGAGTTTCAAGTTGAAAAAAGTATTTCTTGTATGATTTTTATTTTATATTGAAAATGGGTCCAAAAGACCCTAACATCGCACAAGGGTTAAATTGGTAAAAGTCTCTCTCTTACTAAAACAGTTTTACACCAACGTTCCTTTATGTAAACACATACTCCACCTCCGCATGATTTCCCAGTTGTTGCAGACCCTCTGTCGGTCACGGAGCAGAGCGGACCTCCGAACCCGTCTAGATCACCGTCAACATCTTTTCCCCGAGTCAGGTCCCAGAAGCCAGGATGCAGGCTTCTCTAACTACATGCTGGTGGCGAACAAAAGCCTGTAGTTCCTCAGTTTTATTGTGGAGAGAGACGTTGGACAGGATCATTGAAGGGAGGGAGATGCCAACAGGTGTTGCCGTCTCTTGCGCTCCCGTACGCCGCCTCTCCTGCCTCGCCTCCTCGGTTTCCGCGTGGAGGTACGTGCGCGAAAAGTTCCTTTAGATCAGAAAAAACTAGGTCCACTGGTGGGCCGCTGATCACGGGATTTGAGAATTTTAACAGATAGTCTCTGGAATATTGAATGGAGCTGTCAGCAACCCCAGGTGACATGAGGACGCAGCATCGCCAATAAAAAGATCAGAGTCAGATCCACGTCACTGAATCATGACACTCTTAATCACACAAAAGTGAGGTTGATCAATTCAAAGTGCACAGAGAGTTTAAAAGTTTAAGCATAAAATAACAAATTTAAAACTGACAGACAAGACAGACATGCTTCTCACTGCTGCCGGTCGCTGCGTCGTGCATGCGCCCAGTAAATGCGTAGTAAATGTAGTAAATGCGTCTCGGTCAAACAGCACCCAGATTCTAGAGTTCTGTCTGTTTCTTTGTTGCTTACAGGAGGCTGTGAGTCATTGTTTGATGTTTTGCTGGCAGCTGTGGCCTCTCGTCTGCTGTGGGGTGGATTTTCGCAGAATTTCAGCAATTATTTCTTGATTTTTTTTAATTATAATATATTTCTGAAAAAAATCCGTGAAGCACTAAAACCACGTTAGTCAAACCGCGAAGTGGCAAGGGATCACTGTAGGCATACACAAAACACAAACAACATAAATGCAAATATATATGGTCACAGAGATATATCTATATATCTATATCGTCTCGGTCTTAATGGTTGACGCTATGGTGCTAACTATAGCGCAGACAGGAAGTGACGACAGAGAGCACAGGAAGGAAGAAACCATAACACACAAGATGGCAGGTCCTGATGGGATTTGATACAAGGAGGGCCGCTGCAACTAACTGGATAGCTGAAAATAATTAACGATTGTTCTGTCAAGAGAACAATACGGTGAGACTGCAGAACTTCTGTAAAAAAAAAAAATTGAGAACTGGGGAAAAACACGCAAAGTTCTGGCAACGGGCCAACTAAAATCAAATTAAGAAAAACGAAAGGAAGTAACAATGGGAGAGGAAGCGTCTGGCCACCAAAAAAAAGAGAAAGAAAAAGAGGAGACAAAGAGCAAAAGCAAAAAGCAATACAAAAAGAGAGAGCAAACAAAGGGAGATCTCTTCCTTATACACCCCGGAATATTCACGATATCCATGCAAATTGAGTTCAGTAGGCCTGTTACTGAAATGTTCAGATTGTTATGTCAGCCTTATGATTAGTGCTTAAATAAGTGACTAGATAGTTTTAATAGGAAATTGTTATATATTCAGGAAGTGGGTACTCAGCAAACGCTACATAATTGAGTTGTTTTTTTTAAACTACTGCTCAGTGGTTGCACTTTTTTATTTTATGTTTATGCATGTTGAGTCTGTTAAAAAAGGCTGAAGTTACTGAAGTGAAGTGTTTTGGATTTAATTAAAATGCAGCTAATTGAGCATCAAAGGGAATATTTCCCACTTGAAGTAATTTTGGTTATGCTATTTTGGTTTTTGCCGTTTTGGTTCACCAAAAAACGTATATTTTTTTTCTGTGATATTCTATTTTACTATCTCCGATTCAAACTGCACGATCTTTTCATTCAATAAATTTGAGAAATGAAAATTTTCCTTGATTTGGGTCACAGCTTGTCATTAAGGGTGATAGTGGGTCCTGAAGCCAAACCAGTTGAGAACCACTGGTCTAAGGTATGCCTTAACATCCTGAACCTTTGAACAAAATCTGTTTCTGTTAAAAAAGAAACTTGTACACATGGAGGGACCACAGGTGAATGTGACTCAATCCTGAGCCCACGTAGCATGTTCTGAAACATAAGGTGGAATCTGTTGAGTGTATGAGTGTGTGTTTGGCTTAATTCCACACTTGCAAGTAATTACTTTGTCCCCTATAATAATAACATTTGTTCATAGTAATGCTCCACATAAAACTTTTTCATGTTGTGATTGTCATATGAATCATGATTGAAATAAACCAAACACCACCAAAGTTTAGAGGTTGCGAGAGGTATAATGCCATATTTCATTGGCTAAAGCGTTTCAGTTTTTTAATTTGTTTTTTCTTTTGCTCACATGTTGCCTAATAAATGCTGGCATGCACACACTGCATGCAATAAATGTATAATATATAATATAACAATAATAATATATATATATATATATATATATATATATATATATATATATATATATATATATATATATATATATATATATATATATATAATATAGGCAATTCATCATCAGCCAACTGTAATATGTAGAGTAAATTGATGTCAACGCTTGAAGAAATATATATATATATATATATTATATTATGGGTTTGTGATTGAGAAAAACAAAAAACCCTAAGACTCTCATTTGCACAATTCTTTCTCGAATTTTGGCATCTGACAGTGGGTACTGTGGCCTCAACAGTGGTGATTCAGCTTACATTTACTCACTGTATTTGGCAAATACTTGTTTAAACAAGTGTAAGTTGTAATCAAGCAAGACTTTATTTTTTTGCCATGTGACTTTATTTCTCAAACACAAACAACAGCAGGCGTGTGTGACACTGCAGCTAAGGGGAATAAAGATGATTTAAAATATCTCGAATGAATCAAAAAATCTTACACCTGATTTTATTCATGTATATATATATATGTGTGTGTGTGTGTATGTATGTATGTGTGTATAAGTCTGAAATCTAAATTTATTTGATTAGTAATACATGTGTTTAATTAAATCTATTTTAATGTCACAGCTCTGTACTGAATATTAATTTTGTGACAGTAGTATTAACAAAAATGTTAATAAGAGATTTTCATGTTGGTATGCAGACTGCATGTTTTTTTAATTAAAGCTAATTTATCTGCTACCCTAAATCAAAAGAAAAAAAACTGGGATAATATGGAAAATATAAAAACATTTGTAGTTTGATGAACAAAAACATCAACCGCAACTTAAAAATGAAAGGTGAAAAAGAAACAGGATGGGTGGACAAAGAGAAGAACAATACTCCAGAAAATAAAATAAATAAAAAGAAAATGAAGGATGCAAGACCCTTCAAAAACAAAAGACATTAAAAGAAAACAAAACAATGTCAAATAATGAAATTACAACTAATGCAGATTGAGTTGGAATGAAAAGCATCAGTATCCAAGAGAGAAGTGGTGATGAGCAAAGACAAACAGTAGTCGTAGGGGAGATGAAGCAGTGAAGCATGGGTAATGTGTTGGCAGCAGACAGAGTGAGGGAGAGAGCAGAAGGCTTGTAAATGTTGAATGAGAGAAGTATACATGGCACTGTAACTCACTGGAGCTGCCCCAGCACTTGTGAGGGCAAGTGTTTTACACACACACACACACACACAGACACACACACACAGAGACTCATTAATATTAACCTTCTGGTGAGCAACAACATCTCATATTCACTCTCTTGCCCCTCAACCCAGGTTTTGCTGTGATCTTCAGCTTTAACCCAAATGTTTATCCTTTAGTGATAATAAGCAGCTCATGTGTATCCAACTGTTCTGTCATTAATCAACAGTTTTGTGACATGATCAAGAGCTTTTTCAGAATAGAAGTGTGCCGAAGCAGTTGCACACGGTGCAATAGTATGACCCTGCAAATTCAATTGAATTATTACCAAGATATAATGACAAGATTCACGATTTAACAAATTTGATTTCTAAAAGGTCCCCTGGATTGGTGGTACTGTATTACAGAATTGCTTCAACAGCCTTTTAATATTTCTACCTAAAGATAAATACATTCAGCACATCCAAACATGCAGTGTGTTGAGCATCCCTCTTTCTCCCCCAATGCTTCTTGTGAACACAGTAAACCAGACAAGTACAGTTCTTTTTTTTTTCTTCCGCTGGATGGGCAGGTAAAATATTTATGAGTGTTTTAACCTTCGGCTGACCCCAGTGCAGCAATACAAGGGGCTTCTTAGAAAGTTCCCAGGGAGGCAGAGTTTGAACAAGTGAGTACATGCCCTTAGGTTTTGTATAATAGTGTAAAAACATCTTAGATATGTAGTAGTGAATTTTATTTGAAGATGCAGGATATGCTTGGATATAAGTATGATGATCAAAAACCCTAAATGCAAGCTATGTCCACATTGTACATTTATGTGTGTACAGTTTTTTTGAATGTAGGAAGCAATGGAAAGGTTTAGTATCCAGGGTCATTTTTTCCTTTCTATTTCTATTGTTTCTGTTCTCACGTTTCTTGAGTTTTTCTTTGTATTTCTGTTTTGATTTGTTTTTCTTTTACTTTTTTTGCCTTCTTTTATGTTGTTGGTTGCTTTGCTTCCTATTTTATTTTGAAAGTCTGGAAGAGCTTTTTTTTGCAGTGGTTTTTTTGGTTTAAATTAAGGGAACTTGTTTACTTGTTGATCTACTGTATTTGGGTTCTCATCTAAAGTCATTATAAATAATAATAATAATAATAATAATAATAATAATATATATATATATATATATATATATATATACATATACACACACACACACACACACATGACTGAAATTTGTTTAAATTGTTATGTTCATGTTTTGTTTTTTTTTTGTTTTCTTTAAAATTTATTTTCAAACACACTGAAACACTGGAAACACTGGCTTCTTTGTTTGGTACCTTGCCAGTACCCAGTTGGACCCCTTTCACCTTCAGGACTGCCTTAATTCTTCTTGGATTAGATTCAACAAGGTGTTGGAAACATTCCTCAGATTTTGTTCCACATTGACAATATAGCATCATGAATTTCCTGGAGATTTGGTAATGGTGTCAATTCAGTCATACAATACAATACTAATCAAAACCCAAAACATGAACCAAAACCCAGAATCTGTAACCAAGAAATCAAAATCTGTAACAGAGTCGTCTCTCTCGATTATATTTTTCTTTTCATGTTATCACCTTTAAAACCATCTCCATTTTCAAGCTGTCTTTCTCAGTTGCGCACTTTCTCTTCACAATCGAAATATTAAAAGTCAAATCAGGGTCCCATCAATCTACAGCAGAGGAGGCAGGACATAGCCGTGATCTAGTAGCTCAATGTATCAATCAATCAATCAATCAATCAAACTTTATTTATATAGCACTTTTCATACAAATAAATGCAGCACAAAGTGCTTAACAATGTAAAAACAAAATAATCAACGGCATCATGAAACACACTGATCCCTCCCACAGCACCAGCCCCGGCACACCGCAACCAGTGGTGGGCCCACACACTCCTCCCACCACTGCACATGCTCATACACACAAACACATAGACATACACATACATATAAAAAATGATGAAACAAGATAAATAAACACATGGATAACATGGCTCGGCACAGAAGAACTGGAAAGAGAACACTATCGCAGTATCACAGGTAGATCCCGGAGACCAGCTGCCCCCAAGTCCAGGAGACCAGCTGCCCCCCATGCAGAGAAAACACTGGAATTAAGAAAAATGAACTGAAACTAAAACTGACATATAATATAACATAAGAAGTACTGGCATAAAAACTAAGAACATGTTTAAAATATAATATAAAATATTATAATTAGTTAAATGCCTTATTAAAAAGGAAGGTCTTGAGCCTGTTTTTAAAAATATGAACATTCTCTGCAGTCTCAGGTTCTCCGGAAGACTGTTCCATAAACGTGGGGCATAATGTTCGAAAGCAGCCTCACCGTAGGTTCTAGTATTAACAAAAGGTATTTTTAAAAGGCCAGTGCCTGAGGACCTGAGAGGCCGCGATGGTTCATAAGATGAGAGTAAATCTAAAAGATAAGAAGGCGCAAGACCATTAAGACTTTTAAAAACCATCAAAAGAACCTTAAAATCGATCCTAAAAGACACAGGGAGCCAATGCAATACCTTCAAAACAGGTGTTATGTGAGCCCGCTTTCTGGCCTTCGTCAACACACGAGCAGCTGAGTTCTGAAGAAGCTGAAGATGTGACATGGTCTTTTTGGGAACACCAGAGAGCAATGCATTACAATAGTCAATTCCACCTGAGACAAAAGCATGAATCAGCATCTCTGTGTTGGTTCGAGAAAGAAACGGGCGGACTCTGGCTATATTTTTAAGATGGTAGAAGCCTGTTTTAACTACATGCTTTAAATGTGGAATAAAACTAAGCTCAGAGTCGAAAATGACGCCTAGGTTTTTTACTTGTTCTGATGTTTTTAAAGACAATGCATGTAATTTAGACAAATGTTTCTCTCTCTTACCTTTAGGACCAATGACTAAAACTTCGGTTTTGTCCTGGTTGAGTTGTAGGTAGTTTCCTGCCATCCATGATTTAATATCTAAAATACAATTAAAAAGGTCGTCTACTGGCCGTGTGTCCTCAGGAGACATGGAAATGTACAGCTGAGTGTCATCAGCATAACTGTGAAAACCTATGCCATCTCTCCTGATGACATCACCAAGTGGTAACATGTATAGATTAAAAAGAATTGGACCTAAAAGAGATCCTTGGGGCACACCACATTCGATTTCACGAATCCCTGAGGAGCATGTATCCATACTTATCAGAAATTTTCTGTCTGTGAGGTAGGACTGGAACCAGTTAAGAACAGTGCCAGAGAGGCCAACCAGGTGCCTCAATCTATTTAATAGGATTGGGTGGTCTACTGTATCAAATGCTGTGCTTAGATCCAATAGCACCAGGACTACGATCTTATGTGAGTCCAAGTTGCACCTAAAGTCATTAACAATCTTTAACAAGGCTGACTCTGTACTGTGGTTTATCCTAAAACCAGATTGAAGTCTCTCACAGACATTATGTTTTGTTGAAAAATCATTCAGCTGAATAAAAACAAGTTTCTCTAAAATTTTGCCTAGAAATGGTAAGTTGGATACTGGTCTATAGTTATTAAAAACGTCAGGATTTAAGTTGCTCTTCTTCAGAAGAGGTCTCACAACAGCTGTTTTAAACGCAGAAGGGAAGACACCCGTCTGGAGAGAGCAATTCACAATGTTTAAAAGCTCACCCTCAAAAGATTCATAGAAACTTTTCAAAAGCGGAGTGGGCATTGAGTCTAAAAAGCAGGTGGTTGGATTTACTTGAGAGAAAACTCGACCAAGCATCTCAGCATCAACCAGGATAAAACTTAGTGCAGTGTTTCCTCAGCTGAAAACAGATCATCCAAGTCATTCAAAACAGTTTGCTGCTCTGATACTATGTTGGATCTAATACAATCTATTTTGCTTACAAAGTGGTCTGCAAATTCTTCACATGTAGCTGTTGAATGACTCACCACTTTACATCAAGAACAGAGCAACGAACTTGCCTGTCGGGGTCATGGAGAACAGGTGTTATGCCGAGAAATGAATCCCCCTCCACAGGCGCACACACTATTAAAACTAGGACATTCTGCCTTCTCTCATGTTTATTGATGATAATAAATGATCAGAAGTCTATAAAACAGGAACATTTGGATCCATCAGGGACTACGACTGGAAACACTTCAGAAACTGAAGGCTGATGTTCTTGGTCAGTGTGTTTGTATACAGAACAGTTCTGAAAGTTTCATTGATGTGTTGTGAAGAGATGTTTTAAATGCAGATCATTACATTAACCCAATAAAGCATATTGATAAAACATGTGCTGACAATGGTGTTTCATAATTCATGTTTTTTTACTTTCTTCATGTGGATGAAAAATGCATGCATGCCCGTAATGACCTGATAATTAACTTAGTGCAGTGGTTCCCAAACTTTTTTTGGGTGCCCCCCCCCTTTGTATCTGTTACCAGATTCTTGTGTGCACAAGAATCCACACCTCATGTAATTTGCAAAACACAAACACAATGCAGTATTTTACAATATTATATTCAAATGCCGTCTATAATTCATTAACCAAGAGTCCCACACCAGGTGGGGAATGCTGTGCTCCGGTTTTAAAGCAGCTGTGGCCCGACCTCAAGTACCACAGAAAGCGACTTGGAGCTCAGTGTTGCTACACGGAGCCACTTGACTGTATTCGTAATTGATAACAAACTCACCCGAAGGTTTCAAGATGACGAACATTGTGTAGGAGTCTACTGATTTACATTAAAGAAGACTTAGTGCTATCAAGGAAAATGTGTTTTTTCAGCTTAAAGACTGACCCTTTTCTCATATGTGGTTTAAATCTCTTCTAAAATCCTCTTGTGAAACACCATCTTTGTGTTGTGCCAGTGGTGCTTCCTTGATATTTTCATATCTGACTTACTGTCAACTTTTTGTGCTGTGAGTGAAATGACGCAGCCAAGCGCCAAAATAGACTTGGCGCAAATCTCTGGTGGAAAAGCACTGACGAGGGCTTCTGTTGCGTCTATTCTCACTGACTTGAATAGTGGTGATTCAAACTGGCTGGCACTGCGCTTTTGTTCCACTTCCGCTCACTGTACTATAGGATTTGAGATTGACACCTCAGTGTATGATATTCTGCAAACTCATCCATCTTAGCAATGTGGTAGAATTTTGTAGTACCATCTCAATGTCAAACTTTTTTCCTTTTTTTTTTAAATTTTCTTTTGTCCAATTTTGGTAAGCCTCCTGTTTCCTGTTCTTAGCTGATAGGAGTGGCACCTAGTGTGGTCCTCTGCTGTCTGTCGTTCAGAGAGGGGTAATCTGGATACTTTGGTTGTAATGAGAGGTTATTTGAGTTACTGTTGCTTTTCTAACATCTCTGTCCAGTCTGTCTATACTCCTGTGATATCTGACATCAACAAGGCATTTTTGTCCACACGACTTTTGAATATTTTTTCTTTATTGGACCATTTTCTGTAAACCTTAAGAGATGGCTGTGCATGAAAGTCCCAGTAGATGAGCAATCTCTGAAATATTCAGACCAGCCTGTCTGGCACAAACAACCATGTCAAGTTCATAGTCACTTTAAGCTCCCTTCTTCCCCATTCTGTTGCTCGGTTTGAACCTCAGAAAGTCATCTTGACCACATCTACATGCATAAATGTATTGAGTTGCTGCCATGTGACTGGCTGATTAGATATTTGAGATAAAACAAGTAATTGAGTGGGTGTACTTAATGAGTATATATGAGTGTAAAATGAGTGTATATGACATTGCTTATTTCATTGTACAATTCTTTGTTTTCTTTTCTCTTTCTCTTCATTTTATTTCTAGGATTTACCAAAAGTAAATAGTGGACTACGCTATCAATCTATTCCTTTCTTAAATCATTTAAATTAAATTTGTCAGCTGAAAAACATGATTTATTTGTGATGTGACAACATAAAATCAGGAGATTTCATACATGTTATTTAATTTTAGCAGTTAACATGCAAACTTCTTAAACAAAACATCCAAAAGCCCAAGCTAACAACTAATCAAAAGTCTATGTATCAATTTTCTTTAGCCTTTGCCCAACTACAGCCTGTTATGAACTCGACTGATATGTCCAGATTGATTGATAACTAAGCATAATGACAGTATTCCCCCAAAAAACTTTAACATAAGTTAAATAGCCAAGATAAAATTAGCTGGCATGGAGGCCTTTAAACTTTCAAATAATTTACCACACAATGGTTTCTTTACTTCAAGACAAAATCTTCCTGTTTTTTTTTTTTTTGGGTAAAGTATCCCAAAGCGTGGTCATGCAGTTAGTCCTTTGCTTTACAATCTGTCTGCAGTTTCTTCCTAGTAGAAACCAACGCAAGGTCTGATAGTTAGGCCTGCCCTATCATGTTTCTATTGACTTTCTATTTATCAACAATGACCTCCCACTGTTATTGGTCATCAAGCTGAAGAATTATGATTCTTATGCTGTTTTTTTTTATTCATTTAATAATGTTTTTATGTTCTTTTCATCTTAATGCCTTTGTAAATCACTTTGAGTTGCTTTTGTGCCTGAAATAAAAATAAACAATAAAAATAAACTTGCCTTGTCTAAGTCTAACTTTTCATTGAAAATCCATCTGGAAGACAGTTTGGATAGTAAAATTTAAATGTCTGTTTTGTGACATTGTTCAGTTTTGCGGCTTCCATCTTGAAATAACAGGCTCGAAAGCTAACTTGTGATCAGTATACCCCACAGAGCAAAGAACATGTCAAAAGTAGCGATACAATGTCGTCCCATTTATTTCAAATTAGTCTCCCATTGAAAAACTATTGCTAGACCAATGTGAATTTACAGAAGACCCATCAACCACAAAGCTGGAACCATAGGCCTTTAACTGAAGTAACTGCTAAGACAGCAAAAATATGTAATTGAATGAAAAAGGAGCCTCTTATAGCCCTTCACGATCTAATACAAACACAAGAGACAGGTTTAGGGGTTATATTTCCTCTGATGCATTTTGTTTCAATGTTCGACTGAATTGATAAAGTTAAATTGAAACTGATGGCTTTTAAAGTTTTATTTTTTCCCTCCCTTCCTGGCCCTCCTGGTCCCTCTGAGGGCCAGGAGGGCCCTAGCAACTCCCTTCTGGTTTCTACTATTTTTTGAGTTTATGGGACATCAGTGATCAGAGTCACCTCACAATAATCTTTAACTGGTACTGTACATCATAAAAAGATTTGTTCATTACATGTACAGTATATAACTGATTTATTTCATTCATTAATTCATTCTAACTTTGTCGAGGTGGTTCTTGTTGTTCTGATTAACAACATGGTAACTGTTAGAATTCCAGTCACTAACTTTACCATGTTCTATTTTTTTTTAAGTTTAAATATACGTCTGAAAGGAAAACATAGATAAATAGATATATACATCCCACCAAGCAAAGACGATGGAAAGACAACTTTGTCAGGTGTCTAAACATCTCGATTTGGTTGAAAAGTGAAAAGTCATAATTTCCAAGACGTTGAAAAGACATCTGCATGAAGATGTCCATCGACATTTAAATTTGATTGTAAAGTGAAAGGTGAAAAGCCGCCACTTCAGAGACATTGAAAAGGTCTCTAAACAAAGACGTCCATCGACATCTAAATTTGGGTGAAAAGTGAAAGGTGAAAAGCCTTCATTTCCAAGACGTTGAAAAGTCGTCTTTATGAACACGTCTACTGACATCTAAATTTGGTTGACAAGTGAAAGGTGATAAAAGCTACACAAAGGGATAAAAGCTGTCATTTTTAAGATGTTACAGTTGAAGCCAGAAGTTTACCCTATGCAAAAACACTTAATTTTTTTGTCTCACTGTCTGAAGTCAAAATATACTAAACCTCTCCTGTTTCAGGTCAGTCAGGATTACCTAAATTATTTCATTTTGTTAAATGCCACAATAATGAGAGAGAGGTTTATATTATTTTCTTCAAGGTCAAAAGTTTACATACATTTCCTTTGTATCAAGTAGCGTTTCCCTTGAACTGCATGACTTGGGTCAAACATTTTGAGGAACCGTCCACAAGCTTCTGAAAATGATGGAATTCTGGTCCATTATTTCTGACAGAACTGGTGGAACTGAGTCAGGTCTGTCTGTGTTTTGCTCACACATGCCTTTTCAGATCTGCCCACAGATCGGGGCTTTGTGATGACCACTCCAAGACATTGACTTTGTTATCCTCAAGCCACTTTTTAACCATTTTGGCAGTGTTCTTAAGGTCATTGTCCATTTGGAAGATCCATTTGTGCCCAAGTTTTAGCTTCCTGGTCAATTTCTTTTGACTTTCTCATGATTTCAAATGAGGAAGCAGAGTGTTTGAGGTTTGGCCTTAATTACATCCCCAGAGGGGTATACTACGAAGCAAGTTCAACACAGCCAGGCTTTCTTTGGGTGAGCTGGCTTAACAAACCTGAAACTCGCGATCAGAGATAACTGGTACCACGACAGTGGTTATCAACTATCTTTGTTAACCGCGGCTTTCTGCTTTCTGCTCTGTGCGCGTTCACACGAAAGGGGGCGTTTGACGCGTCATTTGACGCCTCTTCCGGATAAAATGGATAGATGGCGGTCCGTATATTTCAGTCAGGAGGAACAGGTTTTAATAATGCAGGGCTATGAGGATTTCAAAGAAATCTTTACGGCCAAAAGCAATACTGTTGGTGCGAATAAAGCCAGAGAGGAGTGCTGGCAAAAAATTGCAGATCGTGTAAATTCGTAATGTGACAGTGTGAGGTCCTGTCACTGACCTCCGATTGATCACGTGTCCTGGCTACGTGGTTCAGGGAATATCCCTTTGGCTGACTGGCAATTATGCGTGACTGTCACCCGGGAGCCTGGGGATCAAACCCCGCCCGGGCCCTCCGTAGTGTCTCTTGCCACAGTAAATTATATTTATTTCACCACTTAATACACCTTAATTAATCTCCCTCCCTCTTTTAGAGCGCTTAAACTTTAAACTTAATGCAGCAGATTTAAACATTATGTAGGTCTGACTGTCCCATTATGGATGATAAATAAAAATCACTTTAGTTTTTTGCTAAATCTATGTGAAATTAATTTAAGATTTAATATTATCTGTGATACCAATATACGTTCACCGGCCACTTTAATAGGTACCCTATCACCCTGGGGAATCTTATGAATGAATTATATTAAAACATTTCACATGAAATTCCACGTCACACTGATTATCAATATAATGGACTATTAATTTATGTTACCTGCGATTTAGTAAAACGCTTCTTTTATTTGAAGCGTGGGCAGATGGCCAGGGAATACTACAAACATATTCAGCAGTTCAGTAAGAACAAGTACAACCTTTATTCCAGTATTCTGGCTCAGATTTTCTGCATCACCAACTAAATGCATGTAGGTTCCCGCGGCAAAAGAAACGCAAAGAAACGCACACCGTTTGCGCTACTGTGAGCGCACGGCTGCGTTTGGTGGCGCTGCCAATATATGGCTCTAGCAGATTACAAATGTAACGGATTCCCTCAGCTGGAAATCTATAGCGTTCATAGAGAATATGGTCATGGGAAGCCAGCAGATCAGTCCGATCTGAATATTCTCCCTCCATTGCACAATCCTGGCGCTCAGGTCAACGGGATTGGGTGAAAGTGAAAGGGCGGCGCTTTTTAGAGCCGATTTGAGCCTAAACTCTGCACATAACCTGCTCCGGACCAGGTTAAGATTGCAGAGTAAGTTACCATGGTGATCTAGCCAGGTTGAAAGAGAGCCACCTTTGTGGTACCGGAAATCCTGGCTTTAGACTCAACATACCTCGCTAACCCTCTAATCTCGCTTCGTAGTATACCCCTCAGGTGTGCCGTCATTAACTCACATGTTGTCATTTAACCTATCAGGAGCTTCCAAAGCCATGACCTCATCATCTGAGCTTCCCTATGTTGTTTAAAGACTTAGTACTTTTTGTGTATTTAAACTTTTGACCTTGAAGAAAATAATATAAAATTCTTTTTGAAATCCTCTCTCATTATTGTGGCATTGAACGAAATTAAATAATTTTCAACCAAATTTAGATGTCGATAGCCGTCTTCGTGTAGACGTCTTTTCAAAGTTTTGGAAATGGCAGCTTTTTACCTCTCACTTTTAAACCCAATTTAGATGTTGATGGATGTCTTCGTTTAGACGTCTTTTCAACGTCTCGGAAGTGATGGCTCTTCACCTTTCACTTTTCAAACAAATCAAAACGTAGTCTAGAAAGTTGTCTTTCCAATGTAACTTTGCTTAGTGGGATAGCTCTACTGCCCACGTTTTATAGGGGCTACCTAAGTAACCACAGGGTAATGGGTGTGCAATGGGGTATAACTCACATTCTTCTGGGACTTTGGAGACCTGGGCCTTTCTGTGATAGCAGTCTCCTCCAGTTATTTCAGTAGAAGTAGACAGGATCTCCACTTCAGCATCAGTGCTGATCTTTTTCTTGCAAAAATAATGTTAACATAGCCTGGAACTTCTTGTAAGGTTCAGCACGTCGCCATTCTTCTGTATTTTGTCCCTTCACACAAATGTCTTCCAAGTGAGTGGGAGTTGTGTCATATTTTTTTCAACGAAAGAAAAAGAATGGCTAACGAGACAAATTTTCAAATTTGGATTTTTTTTGGGCTAAATCTGGACCAGGAAACAATAGTGAAACAGAGGCGGGTTTTCAACATCTTCTTTTGGGCTAAATGTGGGCCACGACAGGACGGCTAAACATGGACGGGTTTTCAACATCTTCTTTTGGGCTGAATGTGAGGCACGACCGGACGGCTATACAGGGACAGGTTTTCAACGTCTTCTTTTGAGCTAAATGTGGGGCATGACAGGACGGCTAAACAGGGATGGGTTTTTGTCGTCTTCTTTTGGGCTGAATGTGGGCCACGACAGGACGACTAAACAGGGATGGGTTTTCAACGTCTTCTTTTGAGCTAAATGTGGGCCACGACCGGACAGCTAAACAGGGACAGATTTTCAACATCTTCTTTTGGGCTAAATGATGGCCACAACGGGCAGACCTTATTTAGCCTTAAAAAAAGACGTCCGTGGAAGTCCGGTGTTTGGTGGGTGCAGTTAAATCCAAAGTAGTTATTAAAATGTCATAATCATTTTGAGCACAGACACCTTCTCAACTTACCATACACCGATCACCGTACAGATCATTATAAAACTGAATTACAACAATAATTTTCATCTCAGGAGATGTCACTTGTTTAGATTACAGATGAATGAGTGTATATTGAAACTAAATTAAACATGAAGCATGAATTCAGTGGAATTATTGATTAATTATGAATCTAAAATCTGAAAAATGAAGTAAATGAATGGAAATCAGAGCTGCGTCTTACTGCCATCTATGTGGTCTGAGTGGATTCCTTTCAGATGAGTTTCAGATTCAAGATTTTCAGATTTTCAGGTTTCAGATCAGTTGCATACTTTGTTCAGTCTCTCTTTTGATCCATGAAAGACAAGAATCTCTGGTGCTGTTTTCCTCCGGTGGTCCCTTCCCATCACAGTGTTGAAGCTTTCAATCTGTATATTATGTTCAGGAATTTGCAGACCTTTTGCAGGCCATTCATTTATCAGCATGCATGCAGAACTCAAGCTAACCAGTTATTCCCAGCTTTGTTACTTGATTATTTATCTTTATCAGTTGGTTGCTTTATGGTGTATTCAGGCCAAATGAGAAGTAACTGCACTTTCCATTAAATATGAAATGAATATAAATAGGAGATAGAAGATAGAAGACAGAAACAAGATGTGAGTGAAGCTGAATACATGTTTGTGAAACTTCATAATCTTTCAACTCAAGTAAGAAATTTGGCGGTCTATGGACTATCACATTCTTCTCCTGGAGTGGAAATCAGTAATGAAAGTATTGTACTTTACCAAGAACCAACTTGACACTAGTGTGAGCTACCAGAGTCAGCTGGCTTACTGGCAGAGTTTGGCTACTAGTTTATGTAGTGTAAGGAAGTAATCTAATGTAAAGAAGTAGATACACGGTTTCTTAGTCTGTATGTCTGCTTTGCTGAAAAATGATTACAGTGTGGATATTTCTTTTAATCTTCTTTTCCTTTTTTTTTCTTAAACAAATTGACAAGGACAAATAAATATAAGCATCAGTGCCTGCACAACAAGGATATTAAATTTGTAGACCAGAGATCAACTCTTTTAAAAGTAAAGACATAGTGATCCAGTAAAATGTTTTTTTTTTTGTGAAATAAAAATGCAAAGTATTTCACTGGGACCCTATGGAAATATATTAGGAATAATATTTATCTAAATATCCCATATTATGCTTTTCTTGACTTTCAAAGATTCAGAACTTATTTAAAATGTAACATAATCAGTTTTCAGGCTGTCTACCTGTCATTTCAAGAGGTGGACAGTTTATGCTGCAGAGAAAAAAAGTTTTGAAAGGGTAGGCATACCAGGAATTTTAATTGCATCTGGAGACTGGTCCTTTAAACTCAACGTGCAGATCCATTCAGCCCATGTATCTATCTCCACTTGGGGTCAGTACCACCCCCTTAGACGTGATTCAGTTCAAAATAAAACATCCTCCAGTCGTCTCTGTAGCCATGGCACATACAGGCTGTACAATCTAACAGATCCACAGTTTTTCAGCAGGGATCAGAATAAAACAACTCTACTGCAGTTCCCACAATAACACATTATTACATTTAAGACAAAAAAAGGGCATCCTCAGCAGGCCTTAAATACAACCTGATGATGAACTGATGATAACGTATACTCATAATAATAACACAACACCACTATGTAAAATCAGATGTTTATTTGAAAAATATATTCAAAAGTAAGCTTTATATGAAAAGTCAGCATAACCAGTAGCTTGTAAAACTACCTTAAGTGATAAAAACTTGAAGTCTCACATCATTATAGAAAGATTTTGACCCCCTTCTTTACAGTTTTGTTGGCATTCAATAATACATAGCATTCTGAAACTGCCAGTACAGTATTTTAATTGGATTGGTGTCTGGATTTTGGCTGGTCTATCGAAACACCTTGATTCTTTTCTCTTGTTTTAGCCATTCTGTAATAGATTGACCAGTGTTCTTGAGATTATAGTCCTATTGCATGGTCCTATTTGACTAAACTCTGGCATCATGCTGTATGCCAAGACTGACTGATCTATAAACCCACTCATTGACCTCAACAGGATTAAAAAATTGAATATAATTCTGGCACTTATTATACCAGAGAGAGGTCAGACGATTTCACCTGAAGCAGTTGAACTACTGGAAGGCAATACAGAAGATGTCCAGAACAATTGCTAATACCTTATTCCCATGAGTAAATGGCAATTATTAAGAGGCTGCATGAAAGTCAGCCACAAGCAAGGCGGATCCTAAAGAACCAGGGAATGGGAAGAAGAAACTTGGAGCCATCAACACATATGCCCTGCCAGTTATGTGAAATCCCGCTGGTATAATAACCTGGCTGCAATGGAAGATAAAAGCAGCTGTTGTCAAGAATAGAAAAGTTGTCACAGTCCGTGGAGCTTTCAAGTCCACCACCCTGAGAATATACAGTGGCCTATGTGGAAGGAGAGAGAAAGAATACTATCCAGAATAAAACAACAAAGCTTCAGAAGTACATCAGGGAGATGTCCCCTAGCGATAACCTGCTAAGTAAAGGTCTCAGACAGCAGAAACTACATGAGTAAAAGGTGCAAGATGAAAAACCACCAGGCAAGCTTCTGCATGGCATGTATCACCTGCAGATAAAAGAATGGCTGAAAGGACTGGTCTAAGAGGGAACATTGGAAGTGTTCATCATGATAGCACAAGAGCACGCAGTGAGAACAAGAGCAACAGGGGCTGGAATCTACTACACAAGATAAGAACTCACATGGAGGCTGCGCAAAGATGGTCTTGAGACAGTCTAGCACACAACAACAGCAGAGTGTATGATGCAAGCAGCTATAACAAACACAGCATACCATAATCAGGTTCCTGGAATAATATAGTGGAATACCTGTGAGAAAATGTGAGATTCCTATGTAGGTGTTGAGTGGTTGAATCAATGGAATGGATTATGTTTCACTCCAACACATCAGCAGAAAGACAAAATTAACACACACACACACACACACACACACACACATGCATGCATGTGTGCACATTCAGAATTTTAGAGGAACAAAATTGTTCCAATTGTGCTCACATTACAGTGGATGCACCTTTAGAACAAAGCTTAAAACTTTACTTTTCCTTGTCAAGATACATGGCTGTTCGTCTTGAGTATGTAGTTTTTATTTTTTCTCAAATTCCGTTTTATTTTTTTTTTTCCATTTTCTGTGTTTTTCAGCTTTTAATTTTTGAGAATGTTTGAGAATTTCATTTTAAGACAGTATATAAAGTAATAAAATATAACAGTTTATGCAGTTATAACTGTAAACTTCAATGTTTTCATAGTTTTAAACATATTGTGTCCAACAAAACATATGTTTTTTTGACAAACAAAACATTTTCAAAAGTTCTTTTAATGAAAAAAAAAAACTTAGAAAAAAAATACCTGAAATAGGTAAAATCCATTTAAAGTGCAAAAAGAAAGAAATTGCAACAGCAGTAAAGTAATCATTTTTAGCTTGTTTAATATTTCTGTTATCAGACACATAGGCCCCAATCGTACACCTCCCGCTAGCCGCTACCCGCTACCTGCAAATTGCAGGTTTAGGAATCTCTGCTAACCGCAACTGCAATCTTCCACTTCCCTAAAGCCGCTAAAGCCGCTACCCGCTATTCCCTTACTCACATTGTAGGTGTGGCAATGGCCGTGTTACCTGCTACCCTATGGTAGTGAGTGGTCAGACCACCTGCTACCCCATACCCACGATCACAAGATACAGAGTTTGCGGAAAGTGCAACCCGCATGTCGTCGAGTAAAAGAGCGCGTCCAAATGGCATAAATGTGCATCCACCTGGTCACATCTGGACGTGCACAAACGGCTCTACCTCGCTCACCATTTTACTTGCATACATTTTTATTCTCGTGAGGGCAGAGGATGTCTGGTCAGCAGTTGTGGTAGATGTCGGAACAGTCACGGCCAGACACGTCATTCTGTACAGCTGTGGCATGATCTCATTCAGATGTTTGCTATGTAGATAACTAGGAGATCTTTAGGACATTTCCCTTCAAAGTCCGTCATGGCTTACATCATCAAGGCCAGTGTTTACCGGGAGCACACCAACTATCTGGGACTTTCAGGTTGCCGATAGGAATTTTCTGTGTAAAAATATTTTTATGTATATACCAGTGCAGAGGAGGAGGAGGAAAAAAGAAGAGGAAGCTCTACAGCATAGTCCCAGACGAGCTGCGCGTGAGAGCTTCTCCGATCTGGATGAAAAGATGCTCCATAGCGGTTTGCAGGTAGCGAGTTGTGGGTAGTGGGTTGCGGGTAGCACAACCTGCTCTTAAAGGCAATGGCTACTGACGCACTGATTGGTTTAACAGGTTGAGCGCCCTAACCACTCCTTTGCATAATATAGCGGTTAACGCAGGTAAGATAGCGGGTTTAAGGAGGTGGAAGATTGCGTTCTTTAAGGAGGAACGCCTCTCCCGCTTCCCGCTATCCCTTAATAGCGGCTTTAGGAGATTTGGCGGAAGATCGGGCCCATAGTTTGTCATGATGTACCTGACATTTTTCAGGTATGTCATGACAAACTGTGTGTCTGATAACAGAAAAGAACTATATTTACTATAGCCTATGTAGATACAATAAAAACCAAAGCACTGAACACTGGTTGTGTGTATGAGTGTGTGTCCGTGTGGTGTGTTTTTTTTTCTTTAGGTGTTCCAGCTATTTCAGACATCGCTGTTTAAATACATAATTGTCAGCCTCTTTATGTTTAGCTCAGTGAGTGACTATAGCTCTTTACACTGATCCTCGCACGGTGTCCATTCAACCTTGTGCTGCAGGTCAGAATGAGTAATTCTTTTTT
Source organism: Hirundichthys speculiger (assembly GCA_018398805.1). Taxonomy (NCBI): domain Eukaryota; kingdom Metazoa; phylum Chordata; class Actinopteri; order Beloniformes; family Exocoetidae; genus Hirundichthys; species Hirundichthys speculiger. The sequence continues at coordinate 1,633,638 of JAGFBZ010000863.1, forward strand.
TTTTTTTTTTTTTTAACCTTTATTTAACCAGGTAAGTCAGTTGAGAACAGTTTCTCATTTACAATGACGACCTGGGGAAGAGGCAGCACAAAGAGTCAAGCACATACAATCATAGTGAACAAACAATCAAACACGATATATAAAAAACACACAACACATAACAAAAATATGAGTAAAAGTGGTAGCGCTGGTCCGGAAGAGTTAAAAACATGTGCAATGATCACAAATGAATGTTGGGAGTGTATTTTTGAAGGAGGAGAATGGGATGAATGTGTGAAGTTTAAGTGTTTGCTGCAGATGATTCCAATCACTAGCAGCAGCGAACTGAAATGAATGATAGCCAAAGGAGGTGCGGGCTTTTGGAATGACCAGGTTAATGTAACTGCTTGAACGTAGGTTCCGATTACTGATGTTGATATTAAGTAGTGAGCCAAGATATGAAGGGGTGCTTCCAGTGATGGTCTTGTAGATGAAATGATACCAGTGGATCAGTCTACGGGAGTGAAGTGACGGCCAGTTGACAAGTGAATAGAGGTTACAGTGATGGGTATTAAAAGGAGCACCTGTAACAAAGCGGATGGCGGTGTGGTGGTAGATGACGTCAAGTTTATTGAGAAGAGTTTTGGAGGCAGACCTGTATATTATATCACCGTAATCTAGAATTGGGAGGATTGTCATTTTAACCAGAGCGTGCTTTGCAGAGTGAGTGAAAGATGCTTTATTGCGGAACAAAAAAACCAATTCTAGATCTGACTTTGGGGAGTAGTGTATTAATGTGGACGTCAAAAGAGAGTGAACTGTCAAGCCAGATACCCAGATATTTATAGGATTTGACTAATTGGAGTACTGATCCGTCCAGGGAGGAGATATTGAAAGGGCAGATGATACGTGGTAGATTCCGGTTGAATATCATGCACTTTGTTTTGTTGGTGTTTAAGTGAAGACGAAGGTTGGAGAAAGCGTGTTGGATATTGTTGAAGCTAGTTTGCAAGGAAGTCAAGGCAGTGTCCAGGGAGGGACTGGATGTGTACAAGATGGTATCATCGGCATATAAATGAATGTGCGAACTGCCTGCAGCAGAAGCAACGTTGTTTATATAGATTTTAAACAGTGTTGGACCTAGAATGGATCCCTGAGGAACACCTTTAGACAGGGGCAGTGGGTCAGACAGAAATCCCTCAGCTCTTACAGACTGTACACGACCAGAGCAGTAGCTGTTGAACCATGCCAAGCAGTTTTCAGAGAGACCAATATCTTTAAGCCTGTCGAGCAGGATGCTGTGATCCACAGAGTCGAACGCTTTTGCCAGGTCAACAAACACAGCCACGCAGTATTCCTTCTTGTCGATGGCACATATGATGTCATTTAACACCTTAAGTGTTGCCGTGACACAGCCATGGCCGGATCTAAAGCCAGACTGCATGGGGGTGAGAATATTGTTGGACTCCAGGTGATGGGTGAGCTGTTTGTTGATTAACTTCTCAAAAACTTTTGATAGGCAAGGTAAGATGGAGATTGGTCTGTAACAGTTTAGGTCTAAGTTGTCTCCCCCTTTGAAAAGAGGGGTGGTGACAGCAGCAGATTTCCAGTCCAGAGGAAATTCACATGTCTGTAGGGAGAGGTTAAACAAACAAGTGACGGGGGCTGAGATGATATGAGCTGCTATCTTGAGAAAGAGAGGGTCTATGGCATCCAGTCCAGCGGATTTATGAGGGTCCAGGTTAAGCAGCTCCCTGCGTACTTCAGTCTCCTGTACTGGCTGGAAGGAGAAGTGAAAAGTACTATCAGGGGTAAGGTGAGTGCTAGACGATGAGGTTGTCGGGGTATCAGTAGACGTTGCAGCTACATGGGTATGACTAGCCTTAACAAAATGTCTGTTAAAGTTATCTACCAGTCTGCCTTTACCAGTAACCACAATGCCATCAGATTTGATAGCAGTAGGTAGACAAGAGGATGTGTTTTTTATTTTCCATGCTTTTAACAGTTTTCCAGAATTGTTTAGGATCAGAGCTACTTCTGAGGAGTTGCTGTCTGTAATAATTGGCTTTTGTTTTTCTGATGGACTGGGTACATTTGTTCCTTAATGCCCTGAAAGACTGCCAATCTGCTGTAGTTTTGGAAGCCTTTGCTTTGCGCCAAAGCAGATGTTTTTGGTGAATCAACTCGGACAACTCTGGGCTGAACCAAGGGCTAAAGCGGTCTTTAACTCTGATTTTTTTAACAGGAACATGTCTGTTCAAAACAGAGGTGAATGAGGTTTTAAAAAATGACCAAGCATCCTCGACTGAGGGAATAAGACAGATTCTATGCCACTGTACGAGTGTAAGGTCGTGCAGGAAGGCCTGTTCATTGAAGTTTTTTAGCAATCGTTTAAAGGTGATCAAAGGAGGGCGTTTGAAGCTTGCACCTTTACGTACACACGCAATGCTGCAGTGGTCGCTAAGGCCTTGGCAAAAAACACCTGATGTATACTTGTCCGGCCTGTTGGTCAGAATAACATCAATGAGTGTGCCATTTTCGACAGATTTATTATTATATCTGGTAGGAGCTTGCACAATCTGGGAAAGGTTTAAAGCGTCCAGTTGCAGTTGCACAGACGTGGGAGGGTTGTGCATATCCCAATTTAAATCACCTAGTAATATAAATTCAGAAGAAGTGTGTGGGGCAAGTAATTCACTCAGGGCAGACAAGGCACAAGCAGGAGCAGAAGGTGGTCTATAACAGCCAGCAACAGTGAGAGAGGAGTTTTTGGATAGATTAATCTTTAGAATCAGCAATTCAAACTGTTTGGCCACAGATTTGGAAGTGATGACAGAGCATTGCAAACTATCCTTACAGTAAATAGCAACCCCTCCGCCCTTTGAGAGCCTATCCTGTCGAAAAATATTATAGCCAAGGATGGATACAGCAGAGCTAGAGATGGATTTCTTAAGCCAAGACTCAGTAATGACTATAACATCAGGATTTGCAGAATGTACATATGCTGTTAGCTCATCAAGCTTGGGGAGGAGGCTTCGGATATTTAGGTGCAATAAACCATAACTTTTGCGGTTACAGAAACAATCAAAAGTTAACATTTCAGCAACAGAGGATTGATAATCAGTAACAGAGGGGTGAAAGTTATCAAATAATTCATTTTCTGGGCCTGGGTTGGGCTGGATGTTACCAGAGACCAGTAACAGCAGCACAATTAGACATCTCAGCTTAGGTGGTTTAATGGAGGGCTCCTTTTTAGTAACTCTGATTTCTGATATAAAATCAGAAAAGCTGCTTAATGATATAGTGAAGTTGTCCTGTAAAGCCATGACACTAATCAGACGAGTCAGTTGTAAAGAGTCAAAGTCAGAGGCAGGTAAAATGTGGAGGGGTGGAGTTTTGTCGCCTGGCTCGCAGCTAACTGTACATGTTCTCCAGCCTATTGCAACCGGAGTAGAGAGAACTGGACAGGAGTCATCGGTCCCGTGGAGAACTCCATCCATGCTGCGGACTGGTAACAGGCATAGTGCAACAAGGAGCAATGACGTTATATACACCAACAATCTTGAGAGAGAATGATTCTGTAGGAGCGCCGGGGGATGACGGCTCCAGGTCCGTGACATGGTGGAATCCGGGCCGTGATTTCAATCCCTCTGAATCAGTTGGCTGGTGACGTATCGTGTCGCCGTGTGTAAACAGGAAATCAATGTCGGTAGGCAGCGCTGTGAATTAAAAGGTTAAAATCAGGACCAGCGGCGTCTAAAACAGTGGGAAGAACATTTTAACACCAATAAAAGGTTCAGAAGAAGCACTTTCCTTTGTCATGAGGAGTTTAGGCCCATCAAACAATCAACGGCGAGACGACCCTCTCGGCTCCATATGGTGAGTTGTCAAGCCGGCTTTAAGCCTTGGTAACTCCAAAGTTTTTACACTGGTGTAGGTAGAACCTACAGACTTTCAAAAAGTAGCCAGTTCACGGAGATTGAAGAAGTTGCATAAGTTACCCATGTCTATTGAAAAACCTCAGTAAACTGAATGGGAGAATGACTGCTTCAGAGGGTTTGAAGGTGAAGTGAAATGGCAGGTTCCTGCCATAGCATACACTCATATGCAAATGTGTTAGACCTCAGCACCCACTGGTGTGTGTGTGTGTATGTTGCAGAGATGAGACATTGGCCAAGACTTGGACATGCACCAATAGTCTGCATGCACACACTCTCACACACACACACATCTCTGACATATCCCTCTTGGTGATCAGTCCATTGTACAGGTTCTCCAGTGAGCCATAGCTTTACATACATTAAAATGAGCCTTGGGTTCAGAGCTGCCACTGAAGACTTCCTATTCTCAGTTCACAGTGCACTGAGGACACACAAAATTTACACACAGACTTGAGAGCAACAGTGCTCTCCGTGTGTGATGACAGAGGTGCAGAGAAAAGGCAGCAGACCTTATCTGAGATAACACTGCTCTCTTCTTTTTTTCATATGAAATTTTTTAACTTCATAGTTGTTTTAATCTATTCAGTTTTTTGGAGGTCAAATGAAAAAGTCAGTAGTTTCAATGGGACTAAGACTCATAACAAATATTATTACTTTTACCATGTGGGCAATCAGCTCCTAAAAGTCTTCAAATGGTGTAAAGTGAAAGTGTGCCCAGATTTTAAAGAAAGAATTGGGGATTTTATCAACATATATTACTGTAGTTTTAAAAAATAAGAAATATTATAAAATCAAAATTACAGTTGAATTACATTGAAGGTAATAGTGGAAAACAGTCAAACAATGTTGAAGCCAGATTAATCATAGATTTTGGAGATTTCTAAATTTTAGAAATATTAGACAGAACTTTTTACTGGTATAATTTACCACACTGAGTTTTCAGAAAAAACAAACAAACAAACAAAACAAAACAAACATCCTAAGTAAACTGTCGGGACCGGAGAAGAAAAAAGAAAAGAAAAGAAAAGCAAATCCTCTGATTTCCACAAACTTGAAACTTCCTCACCATCATAAAATTGAGTGAGCAGACAATGGCATATAGGATAGAACTGAAATACAACTTGAGTATAACAGATTTGTCTTGCAACTTTGAAAAGTGAAACTGTTTCATCTATTTATTTCCAATATGACATTTATAAGCAATGTAATTAATCCACAATTAAGTATGCACGCTGTAGAATTCTCAACTCTATTTGGTATTTACACTACAATGGCCTTGGAGAGAAAAAAATACAATGCACACTGAGGACAAGAAATAATTTTTAAAATCATTTTTACAATCAACTACTGTTGTGTGAAGAGTGACATATATACTTATGAAAATGCTTGAAAAAATTGAACTTCCTATGAACCTATTTATTTTCCCACTTAGGTGTGAGTGAGTTGATTTTAATAATGCACTGAGGGAAATAACCAATAAATAAATAAATAATACAGAAAACAATGGAATATCAATAACTTTAAAGAAGATAAAGGAGCTTAACTGCTTACCAGGAACATTGGTGATCAGCGCTGGCTTCAATTCTGGCATTTATTCTTCAAACCTACAAGACAATAAAAGACATTCTGCTGAAACATAATTTTGTCTACTGAAGAAAAAAGCTTATGATCACTCTTTTAAGGATGATGACTGTAAATGAAAACAAAATCTAAATTTGTGTCAACTGAAGGAAGAAGGTGAAGAATAAAAAGGAAGCAAAACATAAAAGCATGAAAGATTCTCATCATGGAATGTTTTACAACCTAAAAAACTAAAGCAGTAAATTTAATACAGAAGAGGAGTGAGTTTTCCATTTGTAAGCAGGGATAAATATACTAGACATAGCTCTCTGTCTGCTGTTGCCACTGTGTGAGTCAGAGACAGATGTTGTTGATTTGTCTGTGAAAGCTGGTGTTAGTGGAGCTGTTTGTGCAGCTGTTGGTGTGGACAACTCCAGACAAATGATATTTTAGCAGTTTAGAAGGAAAATGAACCTGTGGTCAATGTAGTAGAAAAAGAAGGCTAATATTATACAGTGTGAGTAGTAAAATACTCTACTGTGCAGCGATCTGACCTGCAGCGGGAGGGTGGTGCTGCCTGGGCCTGCTGCTTGCCAAGGTGATGTAGTGGCTGACATGGATTTTGAATGTGGTTCCATAGTGAACAGTGGTTCCCGGGATGACCATTTGTATTCCCTCAAGGAAATTAATGGGTTATTGGGTGACACCTATGGGCAGCCAGTGAACATCAAGGATTATTTTCCTGATGTGGAAAATTTTTAGAGCGACTAATTCTAAATCGTCTTGGCTGTCTTTTTCTCATCTATCGATCTCTCCTTGTATGCAGGCCTTGAGAATGGCCTCTAATTATAAATGGGGGAAGAGAAGTACAAAAGAGAGCCTTAATAACTGACATTATCACACAAAAGACTTGATGTGATTTTTCTTCAAGAAATGCACTGATAATTTGAATAATCTTGACATGGGTTTGGTGGACAGTTTTTACTCACCCATGGGACTAATTTCAGTGCAGGGGTTTCTGTTTTGTTTTCTGCAACTTTGAACACTAATATTATAACAAGCATAAAGCTTGTAAAGGGGAGGGTCCTGAAATTGAGAACTGGCAAGGAACCTCACTTTCCATCATTAATTATTTTGACCCATTGTTGAAGACCACAGAATGATATGTGGATAATGATAAAACCCTTCAAGAGGACAATATTCATGGGTCAGGATTTCAGATGGTTAATGGAGTGCAGCTAGGTTGGACAGATTTTACGTGTCTGCCTTTTGGCATTTAAATGTTAAACTGTGGTATGATTTTATTTTTTGTGAACATTTTAAACTCATTGAGCTCATTGGAAATAACAAAAGAGCAATTTTCTCTCTCTCAAAGAATAGTGGGATTTGGAGAAGGCTGAAATCAAAGTGTTCGGTCACCAATTTTCATCTTATTCTACTTTTAAGACTAAATACGGATAGCTGCTTGGACCTCAAGATTATTTAAATTCCTAAAGTCTGGAACTGAACTCAGTGGAGTATAGGTTCAAGCTTATTTTTTGACACTACAAGACATGGATGTACTAAGGCAGCAGTTCAAAGGAAAACTATGATCTGTCTTTGACAAATATGAAGGTTACCACAGATCCAGCTGAGATGAGAAGGCATTTGGTTGAGTTTGACACAGACTTGTTCAGGGCTGACATCGGTTATGTGGATGGAAGTGTGAAGCTTTCACAGAGGTTCACAACACTCATGAGTCAAAGCTAACACTTCAAGCACTGACTGACAGATGTCTCAGACGAAGATTCTGGAAGATATCAGTCAGTCTTTGTGCTGTCTGGAGCTTTTGTAGAAAATCATGCTCTTGCTGACCAATGGAAGGATGACAAGGAATCTGCTTCCCCTTCCTGTCAGTTGGTCCTACTGTTAGGTCTGCAAGAGGAGCGGGCTGCTTCTATGCCTAAAAGCACCAGTCTTGGGGGTTTTCAGCTCTTGGGGAGAGGAGCACCTTCATAAGAGTTGTGTTAAAGTATTCAATCAGAGCTCTTTGGCAGGAGTCCAGGAGTTGAGGTGGACTGAGGTTTTTGCTCCACAGTGTAGCCCTAAAGGCAGGTGGAGGGTCCTGTGTAAGCCTCCCATTGAGAAACCAGTGGCTGATCTCCAATGAAGGAAAATATATGAACTGACAGCCATGAGGAGACGCAGAGCCCACTTTGACCCAAGCACTGGGGAGGGATGTCCTTCTCTAATCAGCCGTAATCATTAGCACATCTGTTTGTGTTTTGTTTTTGGCTAGAGGGCTATTTAAAGATATTACAGGAGAGGGTGACAACTGTGAGGGATTTTTTTTTTTTTTTTCTTACCTTTACTTATTTTTGGACCAAAATACATTGTGAACAAAAGAAAGACACTGATTTGAATTAAGTTTTTTATGTGGATTGGCCAAATTGTCTGTCTGGCTGATCAGGAAAAATTGGTTGTTCGCACAGGGAGGGACTAATGTTGGCGCTCAGTTGAAGTTTGAAATGCTATTGATAAGTTGACCAGCAATCCAGTCTCTTTCAAAGCTCTTTTGGGTATTAGCCAAGTTTTATCCTTACTAGCTGAAGATGGCTCATTAATGATCAATGTGTGATTGTATTTTTAACATTAATAATTCCTGTGGTTGTGCATATGTGAGGGAAGCATTTTTACCTCCGCCAAGGAGGTTATGTTTTTGCCAGCGTTTATCTGTCTGTCTGTTTTTCTGTCTGTGTACAAGATAACTCAAAAAGTTATGGATGTATTTTGATGAAATTTTCAGGAGTTGTCAGAAATGTGAAAAGGAAGAACTGATTTAATCTCGGGTGTGATTTGGAAGAAATCCTGGATTCTGGATCACTTTCAAATTTTCGATAATATTGTGGTCAATGGGGCAGAACAATTTTCTTTCTCAATATTTCTGTTAAATATTGCTCAAAACTCATGAAATTTCACTCAGAGATGACAATGGGAACCTCTATCAAATTTCAAAGGCTGATCCAGATCTGATTCAGAACGCGGATTTTATCTGTAAATCGCTATATGGGGGAATTGTGCTTGTTGGAGGTCTGCGCTCTCAGAGTGCTTTTCTCGTTCTTTTTAAATTCAGGTTCTTAAAGTTTAGTATTTTGAAGTAAGATTTTACATTAATGGAGTTGGTCTGTGTATTTTGTTTTTAAAATTATGTAAAAAAAGTTGTATCAGGTCTTTCTTTCTTTCTAGACTAAACCAAACAGTAGATGCAAGACATCCGAGCCCCACTCCCTCTCCTACACCTTTTTCCTTTTACCAACCCTGAAGCTGGAGCTGCACCAAATTGTACAGCACCAAATATGTGGTGGTCACATAAAGATTAGGGGCAGCAAAACAGCCAGGTAACAGACACAATTGAAACCAGAAGATTACATACACTGTAAAAAAAGACACCTAACCATTTTTCCTCACTGATTGACATTAAATCAGAGTAAACTTTTCCTGTTTTTAGTCAGTTAGCATTCCCAAAATTATTTCTTTATGTTGGAATAATAGAGAATTTGTCAATACTTTCTTTAAAGTCAGAGTTTTACGTACATGTTTCTCTTTATACCCAGTATCTTCAGCAAGCAATTTTATTCCTCCTGCCAGAACTACGGTTTCAGATTTTGTAGGTGACCTAATCAGGACACCCCTTTTCAACCATGTTCATTTTTTTTATAGGTTTGAGATCAGGGCTTTGTGGTGCCCACTCCAAAACTTTGACTTCATTTTTTCTTAAGCATTTAAACCAATTTGCAGTAAACTTAGGGTCATTCTGTCCTTTTGGAAGCTTAACAGTTTTGGTTTTTGGGGCTTGGTAAATTCTGATTGTTTGCAAGTTAACATTTTTTTTCATGATTTGCCATGGTATTTTTGAAGTGTACCAGTTCTTTCCTCAAACAGCTGTGCTTTCCCCCATTACAGTTTTTTCCTTTATTCCTGTTTTATGACCCCATTTACAAACCATAATTGTCTTCCAACCATTTTTTTTTTGTTCATGTCCAGGTTTGTGTTCTCTTTATTTTTGGATTTTATATTGGGTGAGGGGTTCCTTTGTCCAAAGGCCCAGTTTTCTTCTTTGATTTGATGAAATTGCACAAGCTTTTTCAATTTTCCTTTTTCTACTTCTTTTTAAGATTTGGGCCGATTTCCTGGTTTGTCTTTCTAACCTTTTTTACATGCTGGGACCCATTTTATGTGGTTGACTACTCTTGTTCAAGTTTTCCTTCCCACAAAATGATTTGAGTTTTCAAGTTGTTCACTTAACACTCCTTCTTTTGCCCCTTACCTTTTGGAATTACTCGAATTTGGTATGTGTGGTGCACCCTTTAAACTTCTCTGAAATACTGACCTTGGTGTTTTCTTTTGTTGGATGCCATTTCCACCCTTGCATTGGGTTTTCAAAAGCTTTTGGTGTTTTACTTCCTGCCACACTAACGTTCATCAGGGGTCTCTTCACTTGTAGTTCTTTTGTCTTCAAATTCACTTAAGGGCATTTTACATGCCTTTGGGAGTTTAACGCTTGTTCCTAATAAACAATTTGTGGGTTCAAAAGTCTCTTTTTCAGGTATTTATGTTTTGCTTGTGTTGGCTTGCAACAGTCCTTGCTCCCCACCTTTTCACTCATCCTCAAACCTTTTTTTGTTTTTTTTCCCGGCTTTTAAGTGGTACAGTTTTTTTTCAACAATTCTCTTCCTCCTACCCCCCCCCCCCATTGCCCAAATTTTTTCCTTTATTTTGTTTTTTTCCCTCCCACCCACCCAGCCCCAATGTTCCTTTTGGTTCATTTCCTATTCCCAGTTCCCTTTTCAAACCTTTTTTGTGGACCTTTCACTGTTGTTCACTTTTTTTTTTGCCCTTTTTTCTATTTTGTTCTTTTTTTTTTGTTCCCTCCCCTTATTTTTAGTGGCATTTCCCTTCCTGTTTCTTTTGTATTTCTTACAGAACAGTTTTAAGCTGTCCCTAACATCTCTTTTCCCATTCCAGCAAAACCGACAGTCCTTTGACTGGTGTTTCCGTAATTTCCTGCTTGGCTTTTTTTATCCTTATGCCTCAAACACAACCCACCCCACCATAACACTTTTCCTCAGCCATGCTATCACAAAGAATTGGGTTTCCAAATCAAAAACATAAAAACAAAGGTGTTAAAAATTCCCTGAATTATTCCTCCCACACCTCAAAACTTGCCTTCAAATAGGAATCAAACCTCATTGTGATTGATGGTGGTTTGCACTTTTCTCCCCTTTTTGTTTGCCAGTGGGGTTCCCACTTTGGGGGTTCTCCCCGCATTAACTGGTTTTTGGCTCACCCTTTCTTTCCCCCTAACCCTCTCTCCCGTTACCTCCATCCCCACCAAACCCAAGGACGTGGTGTTTGTCTGTGTGGCAGTCCAGGGTGTACCCCTGCCTTTCACCCAAGAGAGCTAGGATAGCCTCCAGCAGATCCCTGTGAACCCACATAGGATTAAACAGGTGTAGATAATGGATGGATGGAAATAGTTTGGGTTATCCTAACTGATCTTAAAGAGAAAAGGTTTTTTATCTGATTTAATGTCAGACAGTGACAAAATAAAAGGTTGTGTCTTTTATACAGTATATGTAAACTTCTGGTTTCAACTGTATAAATGTCAACAATGGAATAAGGACAGAATTTATTAATTTTGAAAAATGTCAAGTATAGCATGTTGGAAGGGAAATTTTTTGACTGTGCTAGATAGTGATATTTTTCTCAGTATCTGCATACTAATGATTAGAAAGGTTAATTTTTAACATACACAAATTGTTAAGTAGCACACAAGCTATTCATTTCTGCACAGCTGTGAGATGGTGCATACGAGCGAAAATCAGGCATAAATTACAGGTTGCAGGATTAATCAGAACTCTCCTGGAAACAAAGCAGTCTGTCACTGTGCTTGACTGAAATCCCATGTTGGAAACTGCGTACTTGTTTCTTTATTTGAAAAAAAAAAAAAAGTAAATATTATAAAGGGTTGGCTTGAAGATTATTTTTTGACTCTGGACACTGCTGCAACTTGTAGAAATGTTTACTCTTCGACTTTCAGGGGTAACCTAATCACATTCTCAGAGAGGAGCTAAACTAACCCTGGGCTAAGATCAATCTCAGATTCTTTCAGATGACTTGAAGCCTCAGCTTAGACTCCTGGAATGTTATTGGCCCAGGGCAATGAACAAGACCAAAAAGGTTAAAACTGCAATACACCTGTGTAAACATGAGTTATCAAATGATTACACAAAGGCTGAAGATTTTATCATGTTGAGATCTGTGAAATAATCAATTAGGAAAAAGAATTGCAATCAGATCTTTTTGGGAATTTGGGCTTTAATAAATAATATTTTCTTTATCAAATAAATCCAATAATGTTTTCTTGGGTAAACCACAGTCCAGTGCTTCTGTGGGTTTAATAACAACAAAAAAAAAAAAAAAAGTTTTGAAAGATAAAAAAAAATGAAATTACAAAAATAGGTTGTGGCTTCAAAAGAAGAGTCAACAGCCAACTTCTGCAGGACTATGAATATATCAGGAGAGCAAAAAAAAAAAATTGTCCCTGACCTGACCTGCAAGAGACTGACAGCATGTCTGTGTGTACCAGAGAGAGAGAGAAAGAGTCAGGAGGGAGTTTGTGTGTGACAGAGTGACAGGGACAGGAAACAGTAACGTCCCCAGCGATTGTGGTTTCTTGTCTGCTTACATATTCAGTCCTGACAGACACTGACGGCTGAATAAGGATTCACTAGACTGGACAGTTACAGACAGACACTCACATTACACTTTTAAAACAAACTCTAATTCAATACTCATTTTGGGTCATACCACAAAGTTTGGATAACATCTAACTTTGATAGCTGGAGTTGATATTTGATTTTCACACAATTTTATAGATTTGCTTTTCTTTTCTCCCCCCTCAACAGCATCTCTCTTAGAGGTAGTCGATACATGCCAGTGGCAGTTTTGAAACATTGCCAGTTCAGGAGCCTGAGGTTCATGTGCCCAGGGGTAAATTGTCAAGTACAGTTCTGTGCACAAATATAATGTATTAGTGATGCATGCGTAATGCATTTTTTTCCCTTTTTTAAATAAATCTAAACACACCTTCACAAAAGTTGATATTTTACTCCTCAGCTCACTCAAACATGTGATAATCAACCACCCAGAGGTAATCTGACCCACAGCTTCATAGGACATCCTAGCCATAACTATATTTCCAATGTTACAAAAATGTATTTAGTCAAATTGTATATTAAATTAAATACATTACAATCTTTTGCTTGGGCAATTTCTTTTTATGCATGTAGGTTTTTCTAACTGTACAACATGAGCACGACCACATATGGGATTTTAATTAGGTTTTCCAGTATCAGCTAACTGGGGCATCATGGTGGTTTGGCAGTTAGCTGTAACATGTCAAAGATAGAAGGATTCTCATTTCATGTTTGTATATTCACCTCATGCCTGTCTAAGTTTTCAATTCAGTTCAGTTTAGTAATTCTTTATTAATCCCAAAGTAGATATTACATATTGCAGTTTCAGCTATTACTGTTACTCCCATATAAGGCCCTTAATGGCAAAGCACCTTGTTATTTGCAGGACCTGATAACGCTGTATGCTCCTAATAGAGTTCTCTGCTGTCAGGGTGCAGGTTTACTTGTAGTACCTAGAATATCCAAAAGAAGATTTGGAGGACGGGCCTTCAGCTACCAGATACCTTTACTATGGAACCAGCTACCAGTTTGGGTGAAGGAGGCTGATACCACCCCCACCTTCAAATCAAATCAAGTCAAATCAAATTTATTTATATAGGCCTTTCCATACAGGAGTAACACAAAGTGCTTTACATAATAAAAACAATCATTAAAACAATAACAACAACAACAACAGGAAAGAACAAAGACAACTTAAAAGCCATCACACATCCAGGGTTAGCAGAAAAAAGAAGCATCAACACCAAGTCATCCTCTCTCTCTCTCTCTCTCTCTCTCACACACACACTCAATACACATAGCCTCCCACCCCCACCAGCCCTTTTCTAAATAGACTCTTAACATCAATCTTGGTACCAATGAACCAGGTGAGGAAAAAAATACCTTCAAAACTGAACTTAACCCCTTAGGAGCCACAGTTTTTTAAAGAAAATGTTCAATTTTGATATCAAGAATTCAAAAGGTTGTAGCTTAAACGTGGCTATAAATAAGTCAAAAAAATATTCAGTATGACCCAAAGTTTATGATGGGAGTAAACGTACTCATCTAATTTGCATATTGTGACATCACAGGGCAGCAACCATATTGGATTACAATTTTTAGTAAAACTGAACTTTGAACTATGTTACATTGAATATTTTATTTCATTTTATTTTAATTTTAATTTTTTTATTTTTTGGTCATCTTATCCTCAAACTAAATGAACCAGAAAATCAGTAGAAAGTAAATTAACAAAAGTGAAATGTAGTAATTCAGTAGCTTTTTATTCAAGCAGCGGAGCAGCCAAATCTGCCCTTGTCTACTTATTTAATTAATTAATTAATTTATTTATTTTATTTATTTGTCTTTTGAACATATGTGAGCTATACAGTCCTTTTCATAATAATATGAATAGTTATACAATGATATATCAAACAGATTTATCAGAAAAGAAAAAATAAAAACTTTGATGACTACAGGGGGTAATAGCCTGACGTTTTGTATGTTTAATAATGTTGAGATTTTTTATGTTCAAAAAAAGGAGTAGAGGGACGCTTAAGCTTATGAAATCCCTACCCCCTTTCATTTACACTTTTTACATGATCATTAATTTTTTTAAATATATATAATATAACATAATATAATATAATACATGATATCTAATTTCTGGATTTGTCATCAATTACTCATTACTATACTTGTCTAATGTGTATTTTTTAAGCTGCTTTTTTAAATTGGGCCACATGTTTGCATTCTTTGATGTTATTAGGTAATGTATTCCACAACTTCACCCCACAGACAGATATGCACATGCTTTTCAGTGTGGTATGAACCATTGGCTGCTTTAGATCCCCTCTCCCTCTTAAGTTATATTCTCCTTCTCTGTCTCTGAACCATCTTTGAATGTTGCCTGGAAGTAATTTGTATCTAGCTTCGTATAAAATTAATAGTTTTGAAATTGACTAAGTCGATAAATTTCAATGTATTTAATTTAAAAAATAAATTATTGGTGTGTTCATAATATCCCACATTGTTGACAATTCTTATTACTTTTTTTTTTTGCATGGTGCATATTGGCTGTAGGGTGCTTTTGTAGGTATTGCCCCACACTTCTGCACAGTAGTTTATATAAGGAAAAAAAAGCGTACAGTACAGTGTATACAGTGTTTTGTGGTTCAGGATGTCTTAATTTACTTAAAATTCCTAGACTCTGTGCCAGTTTTGACCTAACATGTTTGACCTGAGTTTTCGAGTTGAAATTGTGGTCAATTGTTACACCCCAAAATGTGGACTCATATACTCTTTCTAATTTGATACTATCAATCCTTGAATCAACCGATGTGTTTTCTTTTATATTATGTTCACCAAAGATCATGAATTTAGTATTTTTTATAGTTAAGGATATTTTATTTGCATCAAACCACAACTTCAACTTAGATAGTTCAGCAGAGACAATCTTCAATAACTTGTAAATTGTCTCCCTCACAAAAAACATTTGTACCGTCTGCAAAAATGACCCTTTTCAATATATTTGATGCATTGGTTATATAATTTATGTACAATATGAATAATTTGGGGCCTACAATTGACCCTTGCGGCACACCAAATGTAATATTTGCCCAAGTCAAGATGACTTTGTTTGTAAGTCTTCAGAGTAGGAAGTTCTTCGGAGTGGCATCTCCTGAAAAAAAACACCACATATACTTTCCAGGACAGTTACATCATGCCATTCATGAAATCTGTACTTGGGTTTTAGTTGTTTACTAAATGCTGCTATATACTGCTATAGGGAGACAGCAACGCCTTCACGCCTTTTCCCTCTGACCATCCCAGCGTTTACCTCCACCTGTCTATATATATGTCTCTGGGATATCAACTAACATACTAACCTGTAGTCTGACCCTCTGACCACATCAGTGTTACTGCCTACACCTGTTTATGTAGTCATCTCTGTAGTGCATGTACTAACAGTGTATCACTTATACTATAAGTACATAGAATTCTTAGCTCTCAAGCCAACAGATAATTACTATTAGTATATTTTGTCCTATCTAATATTGCCAGTATGCTTGTGCCTCTCCTCTCTCTGTCCTCCATCCTCTCTGTCCTATCTCCCTCCTCTTTTCTTATTTTACCTGGCTGGCCATTGGCAGGAAGGTCCCCCTTATGATTCAGGTCCTGCTAAAAGGTTCCTTTGCTCTTAAATGGGAGCTTTTCCTTTCCACTGGGGCTTAAAAGTTTTTCTCCTGCTATAGGGGAGTTTTTCACTTACCATTGTTTGTTAAATTAAGATTTAATAATGTTAGCTATAGTTAACAATATGAGCTCGGGGGTCATGCTTTGGGACTCTGGAAAACGCTTAGAGACAAATTGTATTGTAACAGATGCTATACAAATAAAGTTGCCTTGAATTGCTGTATGTTGGCCAGTCAGTGATAAAGTGACTACATTGATTCATTGTAGTATGTAGTAGCTGTGGATAGGAATCTCCTGTACTGCATTATTGTTAATGTATTACAGTGAACCTAAATAAGTCTCCAATACCACAACTGAATTTTATAAATAACTGTATTGTGATGAGGATGAACACTGTTGTTCATTATGTTTTTGGTTTTATGCAGCATTCTTCTTTGAACCTTCAGCCTAAGTTTCCAGAATAGTGATCTTCTGTATTAATATTTATTATTGTTTTCTTCAGTTATTCTAGCGCCTCCAACACCGCAAAAGCAAACATGTTAGGTTGATTTGTGATTGTAAATTATTCATTAGAGTGAGTTTGATGCTGACAAACTTGGTCAGTTGGGTGTCACTTCCTGTTTACCTTGCTTATGCTTGGTTTAGTTGCTTACTGTTGCTTGACAGCATTAAATGTCATTTATTTCTCACAATTATCACTCACTTTTTGATGTCTTGTACCACCAAATATCTTCATTTATTAAGTTGTTTTGACACATAATTTTTCATTTTTCTTCTACTGGTATTCCTAAAGATTGCTATAGTAGCTTAACACAGCTAAACATAGACGGGTTTAGATTACTTCATTGGTTATGACTATGGAGAAATTAAATGTCAATTCAGCCTGATTTTTAGGGAGTAGGGAGAGTGATAGAGAAAATGAAATAGTTGGAGAAAAATAAGGAGGGAAACTGGAGCCTATCCCTGAAGCCTGTGGAGGTGATTTGGCTAATTGACACAATGCTTGGTCACTTTCTGTCCTGTCTTGCTTGATATCTTCCATATTTTCTTCAAAGGTGACCTGAATCCTCCCAGAATGTAGATCAACCCAGGTCAACCTATGCACCGCCATCATGGAATAATAATCATTATGTAATTATATTATTACCGTATGGTGACCATTGAACATACAATATGTGTATTTATGTAGCCTAAATTTTAAGAAGAACAGGAAGTCACTCATTACTTTTTCTTTGCATTTCTTCTTAGAGATATGGGCCCCGATCATACATTTAGCTTTACCCGTTACCACTAGCCACTACCCGCAAATTGCAGGTATAGGAACCTCCGCTAACCGCTAATGCTGTCTTCCGCTCGCTAAAGCCACTACCCATTATGCCAACTCCCCTACTCACTTTGTAGGTGTGGCAACGGTCATATCTTTTGCCCTTTCAGCAAACTGGGTATCTTGCAAACGCGGGTTTAGGGTTGCGGGTAGCGGGTGGTCAGACCACCCGCTACCCGCAACCCACATGTCGCTGTGTACACGAGCGCATCCAGATGGCATCTATGTGCATCCACCTGGTTGCATGTGGACGGCTCTACCTCTAGAATTAACTCTTGTATAAAAAGCATGCTTTGGCCTCAGTTGGACCCCTGAGAAAATGGCAGAGATCGTCTTAAACGGCTTGCTCACCAGTTAAACAATAGAAAACCAGCACGTGTTTAGTAAGAGCGCACTGACTATCTCGGACTTTCAGGTAACCAATGGGAATTGTCTGTGTAAAAATATTTATCTTTATATACACTACTCAAAAAAATTAAAGGAACACTTTGTAATCAGAGTATAGCATCAAGTCAATAAAACCTAAATAATAATTTGGTCAGGTAAGTAGCAGAGGGGGTTGTTAATCAGTTTCAGCTGCATTGGTGTTAATGAAATTAACAACAGGTGCACTAGAGGGGCAACAACGAGACGACCATCAAAATAGGAATGGTTTTACAGGTGGAGGCCACTGACATTTTTTTCCCCTCCTCATCTTTTCTGACTCTTTTTCACCAGTTTTGCATTTGGCTAGGGTCACTGTCACTACTGTTAGCATGAGGCGATACCTGGACCCTACAGAGGTTGCACAGGCAGTCCAACTCCTCCAGGATGGCACATCAATACGTGCCATTGCCAGAAGGTTTGCTGTGTCTCCCAGCACAATCTCAAGAGCATGGAGGAGATTCCAGGAGACAGGCAGTTACTCCAGGAGAGCTGGACAGGGCCGTAGAAGGTCTACAACCCATCAGCAGGACCGGTATCTGCTGCTTTGTGTTAGGAGGAGCAGGAGGAGGCCACTGATGTGAATGTCTCTGACCAAACAATCAGAAACAGACTTCATGAGGGTGGCCTGAGGGCCCGACGTCCTCTAGTGAGCCCTGTGCTCACTGCCCGGCACCGTGGGGCTCGATTGGCATTTGCCACAGAACACGGGAATTGGCAAGTCCGCCACTGGCACCCTGTGCTTTTCACAGATGAGAGCAGGTTCACCCTGAGCACATGTGACAGACGTGAAAGGGTGTGGAGAAGCCGTGGAGAACGTTATGCTGCCTGTAACATCGTTCAGCGTGACCGGTTTGGTGGTGGGTCAGTGATGGTCTGGGGAGGCATATCCATGAAGGGACCACAGACCTATACAGGCTAGACAACGGCACCCTAACTGCCATTAGGTACGGGGAGGAAATCCTTGCACCCATTGTCAGACCCTATGCTGGTGCAGTGGGTCATGGGTTCCTCCTGGTGCACGACCATGCCCGGCCTCATGTGGCGAGAGTATGCAGGCAGTTCCTGGAGGATGAAGGAATTGATACAACTGATTGGCCCCCACGCTCGCCTGACCTAAATCCAATAGAACACCTCTGGGACTTTATGTTTCGATCCATCCAACGCCGCCAGGTTGCACCTCAGACTGTCCAGGCGCTCAGTGATGCCCTGGTCCAGATCTGGGAGGAGATACCCCAGGACGCCATCTCATTAGGAGCCCCGACATTGTCAGGCATGCATACACGCACGTGGGGGCCATACAAATTACTGAATATCATTTTGAGTTGCTGCAATGAAATTTCAGCAAAATGGACTAGCCTGCCGCATAATTTTTTCATTGTAATTTTTGGGGTGTCTATGAATGCAGCCCTCTGTAGGTTGATCATTTTCATTTCCATCAAATGATGCTCTACAGCAGAGTCCCAGATGAGCTGTGCACGAGAGCTGCTCCGATCTGGATAAAAATACACTCCATAGCAGTTTGCGGATAGCAGATAGCAGATAGTGGCTTGCGGTTAGCGGTTTGCTGGTAGTGCAACCTGCTCTTAAAGGCAATGGTTACTGACACACTGATTGGTTTAACAGGTGGAACGCCCTAACCAGTCCTGTGCATAATG
Organism: Hirundichthys speculiger; assembly: GCA_018398805.1. Classification (NCBI taxonomy): domain Eukaryota; kingdom Metazoa; phylum Chordata; class Actinopteri; order Beloniformes; family Exocoetidae; genus Hirundichthys; species Hirundichthys speculiger. The sequence continues at coordinate 1,652,935 of JAGFBZ010000863.1, forward strand.
TAGCAGGTAGCACAGGTGGGATAGCGGGTTTAGCAAGGTGGAAGATTGAGTTCTTTGCAGGAGAACGCCCCCCCACTACCCGCTATCCCTTAATAGCGGCTTTAGCAGGTCTGGCCTAAGATTGAGCCCATGATATCCCTACTGTGAAATGGATTCAAATTTCCTTGTAAACCCAGTGTGTTAACACTTAAATTCCCAAAACAGACTGCCAAATATTTTGATCTATGGAGGTTATTACACTTGGTGATCAATCAACTAGATTTCATTACTCTAAAATTTCTGTAAAAGCAATAGGTGTACAATACGAGTACAATTTGGCTTAGTTTTTGTAAAATTAATATGCAGACAATGGTTTATTTCATGTGTATTTGCTCATCTGAGTTTGTATTTACCTATTTTTACATGACTGTATTGTACAGACCACAAGGAGGTGACAAGAAGTTATGCCTGAAACAAAGGGAGCTTTGTTTGGGGCCACCTCTGTCTGCAAATATGTCACTCATAGAGTCTCTCAGATTTGCAGGCTATTATTACTGCACAGACTGAGATCAGTGTGAATTTCTCCTCCTTCTCTATCTGCCAGGAATCTGCAATGACTTTATGACACTGTGGGTTCACTCTACAATGGCCTGAGTTGCTGCATGGGTGTTTGTCAGCAGATTAAATCTATTTTATCAACTCAGTCACGCTTCAAGAAACACAATCTGATGCTTAAATATGGGAAATACCCGTCAATTAAAAAACATTTTATATGTCAAATGTATTTCCATGTTTAAACCTGTGGTTTAAGTCTCTGTATAACAGTATAACAATTTATTATTTACCTAAAATTAAAAGTAATAATAACAATAATGGTTGTTTAGGTTTTTGTCTGGCCTCCCAACGTAAATAAAGAAATTGTGTACTGTATCATCTCTCTCTTTTCTATTTTTTTATTTTATATTAACTGATGTTGTTATTTTAAAATTATTTAGTAGTAAGGGTGAATGTGAGTGTTTCTCTGCTTAAAAAAATTGCCTAAGAAATTCATGAAATTGCCAGGGGTACCACAAATTCAAATACATAATGAAAAAAAAAACCGTGAACAGTGAACTGCAAATGAGCAAGGGTATATTGTACTAATATTTTCATGAATGCTTTGCTCACAGGTTACACATAAATCCATTCTGCTCATCTGCTCATGTTTCATGAATAAGGCCCGTCGTCATGAAAATATGATTGTGCTCCATTAGGTTTGTATTTGCAGCTCAGAAGTCAATATAATGCCAAAGCAGCTAAAATCAAATGGTGCCCAGCCATCACACTAGCTGGCTGCCATAAATGTGTTGCTTTATATGATTTTACCTGATGTGGTACAAAAAAAAGGCTGAAAAGGGAAGTATGGGGTGTCAAACCCTTTAGTAATGTCTATTCTGTCTTTGTACAACTGAAGTGAGAGCTTGGATTGCTCTTGGATGCTGGGATGCTTCATGAAATTTTATGAACAGAATTTTAAGGTGAGATAGTTAAAGAACTACACAGTGTAGAGTTCCAACTGCAGTGATTGATTGAGGATGGCATCATTGATGTATGCTGATAATGTGGTCCTCCAGCAGTGTTTACAGTCGTGTCGAGCAGCTTGGATGAGAATCAGCCTTTTTAAATATGAGACCGCAGTCCTCATTTTGTGTTGCAAAAGAGTTGCTGGCTTGAGTGAAGGAGCTCAAGTAACTCTGGGTCAAATTGTTCATGAATCGGGGTAGAAAGGAGTGGTAGATTGCATTGTTCTGTCATGGTGAAAATTCGGCTGAGCTAAATGGCAAAGCTCTTGATGTATCTCTTGATCAACGTCCCAATTTTCACCTGTGGTCATGAACTGTGGGTAGAGACCAAAATGATGAGATTATAAATACAAACTGCTCAGATTAGGTTTCTTGAAAGGGGGCTTGGTGAACTTTTAGAGATAGTGTGAAAAGTTCAATGATCCAGGTGGGACTCCTGGACAGTAATCACTGCTCCTCCACATTGAGAGGAGCAAGTTGATGTGGTTTGGTCATCTGGCCAAGGTGCCAAGGGATTTACTGGAGAAATTATGTCTCTGGTTGGATTTGAAAGGCTTCTGAACCCAAGACAGAGCTAGAAGATACAGCTAGGGAGACAGAAAACTGGCGATCTCTGCTCAACCCGTGCATTGCAGTCTGGTCCCAGATAAATGTAAAAAAAATATATGTGCTTATAAATTGCAGCTAAATGCTATTCAACAAGGTATTAAATGATAAGGCATGACATTTACTTAGGTTTTAACACATGGAGAAAAAAAGCATAGCTCAGTGAAAAAAAAAAAAAAAAAAAAAAAAAAAAAAACCCCCAAAGAAATCTTAGTACACTAAGAGAGTGCTGTGAGGGTGGATGAATGTGGCTTGTTGTGTAAAAGTACTTTGAATGGACAAGAAGACAAGAAAAGCGCATATAAACTGCTACATAAATGCCGTCCATTCACTTCACTTTCAAGTGCACTTCTGGTCATTTGTTCGTTATCTGAGGTTATTTTGACTGTAACACCTAACCAGGGTCAAAGATTTTAATTATGTCCTGATATGTAAAATCTTTGAAGATAGCATTTTCTTAGCATTTGCTTTTTTTTTTTTTTTTTTTACATTTACAGCAGGCATTGTGTATTTCTTTTCCACATTCCACATTCACTTTTGCTGGGTGCAATGTCTTTGGATGGAAGAACATACCGCTAATACAAGCGGAAGACCAGCCACTTATTTGATAAACTGAACATGGAATAATAATAATAATAATAATAATAATAATAATAATAATAATAATAATAATAATAATAATGATGATGATGATGATGATGATGATGATGATGATGATGATGATGATAATAATAAAAATATAATTTTTATTATCTTGGGGGGTTATCAATAAATAAACTGCAACAAAGAACTTGCTAATATAGTCTTAAACATGTAAAAGCTAAACTAAAGTTAGTTAAGCCTATACAATTAGCAGCACTAAAATATTTCAATTAGTCAAAGTATACTCCTTTGTCTCAATTGAATGTTGGAGTGCAAGAAGAGGTTTTCTAAAAGCTGTACAAATTGTTGTTAGTGAACATTTTTATTTCTTCTACATTACAGAATTTACAGCACAATGGAAACAAGTTTTATGTGAGTTATTGGAGTTGGAAACAGGAGAAAGAAATGAATCATACAAGTAATAAGGACAAGGGCTGGTCTTTGCCCCCACCCCCACCCCCCACCCCGCTCCTTCCATCATTCCATCTTTGCAGCCATCCTGAAATCCATCCATACCTCTGAATAAAGCGGTTAACATGACCGGGCCTGACGTCTAAATGTGATTACACAAGTGATTTTTTAGCCCATCCAACCACTAATGTGACAGGCAGCCATTTTCCACTACAGTTACACACGCGCACACACACACACACACACACACACACCGGTCCTGCACCCTCACCCAAACATACACCACATCACATGATGCACACACACACACACACACCTCCCCAGACACTCATAAAATTAGATGGACAGAGATAAGAGGAGGAGAAATGGGTAAAAGGTGGTGGAGGGGTGGCATAGAAAGGAAGAGGGGAGGGGTCAGGGACAACCGGGGAGGAATTTGATTGTTATTACTTCCTCTGGTTCTGTGCAAATGTCTGTGAGGGTGTGAGAGACAATGAAAAAGACAAAGTAACATGAGTGATGACAATTATAAAAACAGAGACAAACATGGACACACACATCTTTATTTAACATGAAGGCTTGATTGATTTATTAAGTCATAATTATTTTTAAATGTTATGATCAGTTTTACTCGTTTTACACTTGTATTAAAAAGTGTGAAGATGGAAACTTATTTTTAATTTATTATTTATTGTCCAGGCTAACGCCTTGTGAACCTTCATAACTCAATTGAGTAGATAAAAAAATAAAATCTAAACATTAAAAGCTTACAGAATTTAGATATAAATAAATTCCTAGTTACTATACCACTAAAAGGAGAAAGGTTAGAGATATTGTGACACACGCACACACATGCACACACATCTATAAAATTACAAATAGCATGTGTATCAATCTATTGTACAGCCTTTAGAAAATGAGCTATAATGCGTCTATAATTGTGCACTCTCAACCTATCTTTCGTATCCTAAGGGTTTCGTTGTTTTCTGTGTGTCAAACTATAGACAAGACACCGATTCCCCCTTTTCCCTCAATATCCTCACTTGTGTGTGATGGTATAGTTAAAAGCACTAAATATCTGTTGCATTGCTATTGCATGTCCATTTGTTGATCTGCTTCTGACTAAAGTTGTCATTTGTACCTGATTGCTATACTTGTTTTAACATCCTTGATTAGGACCCAATAGGATCCAACAATTAAAATTTAAATATTTTAAAACAACAAAATTGATAATAAATCCTAGTATTTTACAAAAGGTATTTAACTATTTTAAGGTAACACAATTTAGGAAAAACATCAAGAGGGAAGAATTATACAATAATCAATACCATGAATTCATAGTCATTGTGTGAAGCCTGCTGTGCTTTCAGCAATGTGGGTGGGTTTTGATTTCTGGAAGTCTCTGCGATCATGACTTAGGATTCATGTGCTCTATCTTTTTTTAACAATGAGTGGCAAAAGAGCACAAATCATGATTTCAAAAGAGATAAAAAAAAACAGCAAAGAACTGAAATATTCTTAAAAGGAAAGAAAGGGAGACACAACCAGACTGAGAGACAGAGTAAGCTGAAGCTTTATCTCTTTCGTTCCCTATGCTGCTCCCTAACTCTCCCTCTCTCTCTCTTCCCTTCCAGAAAGAAGTGACACTTGGGACTCCCTCTCTTTTCACTGTCCTTTGATTGATAGCACACACACAAACACACGCACTCTCACTGATGTATTGCCATAGGATGGGGGTGGGGGCTTGAGGGCGAACGATTACGGGAATTGTCATTCGCCCATCATTTGTCTGCATTTGTAAACCATCAACGTCAAGAGCTCTCGCTCTCACGCTCTCTCTCTCTCTCTCTCTCACTCTTTCTGTGTCTCGCACATACACACATGCACGTACACACATGTTAGAAGGAGGTTAGGGGTCCTGTGGATGTCTGAGTGTCTGTGTGTGTGTGTTGCAGAGGGTTTCTGGCATTTTCCATCATCTAATCTCTAAAACTCACATTAAGAACATCACAGGCAGATTGTGTGTCGGGGGGGCAGGCGGGGGGGGGGGGGTGTTGCACAAGGAAGTTATGTGCAGTAAATGCAAAAAGATATAATGACAGGAATAAATAATAAAGGAAGGATTGCCTGCATAAATGTTACATTTCAGAAAATCTGATTACACTTTTTCTTTTTTTTCATACATCTTACTTAAGTACTCTTTTGTCTCACACAGTCTCTCACTGTGCTCTATTATATTTCTTGTAAAAACTTGCTCCAAGGTGCAGTATTTATATTCCAGTAGTAATCAGGATTTCCTATTCCAGCTAAATAATATGAAGTTCATAGAGAGTTAGGTCTCCATACAGAACTAGCTGGATCTAGAAAGACTTTTTTTTTTTTTAAATCGTCCATAATTTTCAATGATTTTTTTTTTTTTTTTGGGACACATCTTTAAAACAACTTGAAATACAGGCCTGCTCTTACAGAAAGATTAGCAGCTGAATGCAGACATCATGTGAAGACACACAGCAGAGTACATACATCAATACACACACAGACACATACAAACACACAAACATGCACATTCACAGATAGACTGTAAGGAGGACAAATGACTCAGCGAGATCCATCTGGCCAGTATGACTAGTAAGCACCGTGCAATATGTGCCCCAGAACTTTTGTGTGGTAGACAGAAAGGCTAAGAGAGAAGTGACTCTGTAGTGTTCTGGATTCTTTCAAAGCACATTGAAGAAAATGGATATAACAAGATATTTTAATCACGGAAATGCACAATATAGCGTATTTAAAAAAAAAAAAGTGTGATCAAGATGAACACAGTCATATGGAAAGGAGGAAATGAAAACCTTTTCAGACTGTAATGTTTTATGTATTAGGTCATGAGAAAAAAAAATGCTTAAAATGTATTTAATAAAATCTCAGATGAACAAAAACAGCCAGCATTTTACATCATGTCACTATTTATTATTATGGAAAACTGATGTAATTAATCCAACATGCATTAGAAAGTGACTTACACCTTTACTGCAGTCCTTGACAAAGTAGGTAGCAGAGATGCACTGCTAATTAAATAACTTGATTTACTGATGAGCAACAATTGTGACCTGCTGTATAATAGCTGAGATTTTTACAGTTTACTGGTCTGGATTATTCAAGTATGTGTTATCACATTGCCAGGGAGACATGACATCAGCAATGATTTTAGAGAAGAAGCTATCAGTCCATTTCCAATTAATTTGGAGTTCTTCATTAAAAAGGAACTCCTAGGACCCACCAGGTGTGGAAGTGCAGCAGAAGGCCATTCTAGTCAATAAGAGTGGGCCCACCAGCAGCACAATGGCGTGGTTGAGAAGCATCCCAGGAATAACTGTCTGCTCCATCCCATTAAAGATATGAACCATGTCTATTTTGGCACTCTGACACAGGAAATCCACATCAACTTGCACACAACATATCGAGCTGGCCGGAAGTCTGACACAGGAACGGCACAGAGAACTAAGTCAGTTTTTAAAATAAAACACCATGAGCAGTACATTGACGTTACATTTCACCGTGGAGGCCCCAAGTAACTAGTTTAGAGGCTTCATTTTTGAAGTCAAAAAGCACATTTTTTAGGTAAAACTAATCCTTTATATACATGCATTGTAGAAGAAAGGACAAGGCATGGTGAGAAATACTGTAATTCTTTGACTAAGCAGATTACCCTGTGATTCTCATATCATCTCACAACCCCAGCCGAGCAGGCAGCGGTTGGAAAAGCCTCTTTTTTGAGGACAGAGCAGAACTGCTGGCCCGCTGGCCCGCAATGCTTCTGCTCCTGGTGGGACCGAGACTTAAGAAAGATTACTTACAAGTAGAAAGCATTCAAGAAAGCTATCAACCTTCTCAGAAGTGAATGTCCCTGCAGTTTCACTGATCAGATGGTGGTAACTGTTAAAATAATTGCAAAAAAAAAGAAAGACTTATGTCTCAGACTCCACAACCCTTAGTTAGCTAAATGCTAGTTACATGTTAAAGTTCATGACAGCACAGTCAGGCAAAAATAGGATCAAAAATATTGCTTACTTGGAAAGGTCGCCTAAGAAAGTCTGTTCTCTCCTAAAAGAGTGTGACAGCACAGCTTAGGTTTGCAAAGTTGCATTTGCACACGTCACAAGAGTTCTACAACAATGTCCTTGGGACAGACAAGATAAAAGCTGTATTGTCACTTGCTTAGCTGCGGTTTATAGTTTAACCCATTGTTAAACCCATGACGTAAAACATTCACTTGAAAGCTTAAACCCCATTGCACTGTCCTTTGCGACTAGAGTTAGTCAGTTGAAATTTTGTCATAAAAATTGCCACATCAAGCACTAGGCAAGGCAAGTTTATTTGTAGCGCACAATTCGTACACAAGGCAATACAAAGTGCTTTACAGATGCATAAAATCACAAGAAGGCAAATAGAATCAAACAAGCATAAAAATAATCATTAATAAAATAAATTAAAAATTAATTTAAAAATATTAAATAATTAAATTAAAAATGAAGAGTGCAGATAAAATCCTTTCAGTTGTCATATGAACATCTAAACAGAACTGTTTTCAGCCTGTATTTGAACATCGTCAGACTTGAGGCCTGTCTCACATCTTCTGGAAGACTGTTCCAGATTTTAGGAGCATAAAACTGAAATGCAGCTTCACCTTGTTTAGTCCTGACTCTGGGCACCAGCAGGAGACCACTCCCTGAGGTTCTCAGAGTCCGGGTTGGTTCATATGGCTCTAACATGTCAGAGATGTACTTTGGGGCTAGACCATGAAGAGACTTGTACACAAGTAGAACTGTTTTAAAGTATTTTCTCTGAGTGACAGGAAGCCAGTGCAGAGACCTCAGGACTGGACTAATATGGTCATATTTCCTGGTTCTAGTCAGGACTCGTGCAGCAGCATTCTGGATGTACTGCAACTGTCTTACAGTTTGTTTAGAGCCCAGTGAGCAGGCCGTTACAGTAGTCTAACCTCGTGGAGACGAATGTATGGATAAGTCTTTCTAAATCTGGTTCAGACACTATTCCTTTGATTCTGGCAATGTTTTATAGATGGTAAAAAGCTGCTGATGTTATTGCTTTAATGTGTAATCTGTTAAAGTTCAAGTCTGAATCCAATATTACTCCTAAATTTCTGACCTGATTTTTAGGTTCTAGAGAGAGTCTCAAGGTGACTGATAACACATTTTTTTTGTTTCTGTGGGCCACAGACAATGATTTCAGTTTTGTCTGAGTTTAGCTGGAGAAAGTTGTTTTGCATCCATACACTGATCTGTTCGATGCAGTGACACAATGAATCTACAGGCCCATGTTCTCCTGTTGTCAGTGACACATAGATCTGAGTATCATCTGCATAGTTGTGGTAGGACACATTAAAGCTGTGTATTAGCTGGCCTAATGGAAGCATGTACAGATTGAACAACAGGGGTCCCAGGATTGACCCCTGGGGAACCCCACAGGTCATGGCCATTTGGTCTGAGACACAGTTACCAATTTCAGCAAAGTATCTCCTGTCCCTGAGATAGGACCTGACCAGTTTAAAGCAGTTTCAGAGATTCCCACCCAGTCTTCTAATCTCTGTAATAAGATTGCATGGTCAACTGTGTCAAAGGCAGCGCTTAGGTCCAGCAGAACTAAGACTGAGACTTTGCCTGCATCTGTGTTCAGGTGAATGTTGTTTGTCACCTTGATCAGGGCTGTCTCAGTGCTGTGGTGGGGCCTGAAGCCTGATTGTAAAACTATCAAAAACATTGTTGGACAGGAGAAAGTCAGTAAGCTGTTGATATATCACTTTTTCTAGGACTTTGCCAAGGAATGGCAGGTTTGATATGGACCGATAGTTTTTCAGTACTGTGGCATCAAGACTGCTCTTCTTTAGACGAGGCTTAATGATAGCAATTTTTAAGGCCTCTGGGAATTTTCCAGTCTGAAGTGAGATCTTGGTTAATTCAGTGAGCTGTGGTAACAAACTGCTCAGCACAGACTTTAGAAATCGAGTGGGTATCTCATCAAGGCAGCATGTCGATGGACTCAGACTGCAGAAGATCTCTTTGACTGTTTTGTCAGTTACAGGTGAGAAATGTGTCAGCTCTAGGTGTCTAGTTGGCAGAAGAGTAATTGTTTGTGTTGTGGAAATTATTGAATTTTTAATACCTTGAACTCTGTCATTAAAGAATATTGCAAACTCATTACAATTTGACGTAAAAATAAGTTCTAAGGGCAGTGAAACTGCAGGGTTTGTTCATCTGTTTACTGTAGTAAATAGGACATGGGAGTTGTTACTGTAGATTTTGATGATTTCAGAAAAATATCTCTCCCTTGTTCTATGCAATGTTTGGTTGAACACACACAACTTTCCTTTGTAAATCTCATAATGGATCTGGAACTTTGACTTGTGTCCTGTGCCCTGACTGAATCTTTTCTTCCCCATGGCACTTTTTGCCTACTTTTAACCATTCTAAGCAATGGTAATGGAGCAATGGAGCAATGGTATCCAAAACCTTTAAACACTTGATGTGTAAGAATTCAACAGATCATCAACTTTAGAACACGGGGTATTTTCAAACCGAATCACTTCCATAAACTGTGTACCTATGCTGTCATTTATGTGTCTTCTCTGAACAACCGCAGACCCAACTGCTAGTTTGGGTGAGACTGATAGGTCAAAAAAAACACAAAAATGATCAGATAAAGCAACATCCACAATATCCACGTTTGAAATAGCAACACCCTTTGAGATAAGCAGATCTAAAGTGTGCCCCCTTCTGTGGGTGGGCTCAGTCACATGCTGAGCTAGACCAAACATTTCAAGGACAGCAGTAAGTTCTTTTGCTTGTTTGTCATGGGTTACATCTACATGTACATTCAAGTCCCCTGTTATGATCAAACAGTCAAAATCAGTGCACACAACTGAAAGTAGTTCAGTCAAATCATCAATAAAACAATTCTGTGGTGGTTTGTAAATGGTGATATATAGAATGGAAGATTGTTTCATCTCCATTTTTAATGACACAAATTCAAATGATAAAAAAAACCGAAATGATAACTTGTGTGTGAGTATATTGTCCCTGAATATGGCACAAACACCACCGCCCTTCTGGTTTTGTCGTGTTTCAGACACAAAGGTGAAGTTAGATGGACTAGATTCAACCAGGACTGCACTGGCTGTGTTTTTGTCTAGCCATGTCTCAGTTCAAATCATAAAATCAAGATTGTGTAAGGAAATAAAACTTTTAAGAATGATTTGTTACTCAAAGATCTGACATTGAGTACTGCATGTTTGAGGTTAGCTGGAGTTAAACTGGACGCTGTGTTCTTGCAAGGGATATGGATAAGATTTCTCTGATCAGACACTCTGACTGTTCCTCTCTTATCTTATATTTGTGGTTTGACAATAGTCATTATTTTAGAGGAATACACTCCATCCCTGGACCTCTGGTTGATATGGGGTTTAGCAATGCAGAGGCCCGTAGCGTCCTAGACAACAGCATTGATGCTGTTGGAACCATCAGCTCTGGGCACCGATGGTGGGGTCTGAGCTGGTGGGGCTTTGCTCGGTGGAGTAGGCTGGGGAGGGAGAGAGGCACAGCTCTTCTTTGAGGACAGAATCCTTGATCTTGTGATGTCTGGGGTGAGGAAACCATTTTAATCCCTGATTTCACCAAGCTTTCAAAGTGATCAGGAAATCTCATGGGTGATGGTGGAGACGAGAATGATGGTGAAGCGTCTCTGGAGGGTGTAGATGCAGCAGGTGGGTCCCAGGCCTGTGGTGAGGGCTGTGGTGAAGGTGATGGAAGTGCTGCTGCATCTGAATGCTGCGTTTGGGATGCTGGAAGTGCTGTTGATGCTGCAGTGATTATATCCTTTGCTGGGTCTCTGGGTGGTGAGGCAGGAGCTCTCCTCTTGCTCCTCTTCTCTCTTGGTGGCGGCACAGGACCTGGTCCTGGTCCATTCTGATGGCTCAGAGCGTGGAGGAGATTATCTGTTAGTCATCTCACTCCACCTCTGTTTAGGTGTGGGCCTCTTCCTTTAAACAGATCATCCTCTTTGCCAGAAAAGATTAAAGTTCTCAATGAAATGCAGCCCTCTGGACTTGCAGACTTTGGACAACCATGTGTTCAGTTAAAGCAGCCGGCTGAATTTGCCCATCCTCCTATCGATGTTTGGGAGAGGTCCACTAATGAACGTTGGTATTGCTGCTTTATCAAGACTCTCAAACAGTTTGTTAAAGTCTCTTTTCAAGATTTCAGATTGTTCCTTTCTTGTATCCACTGCACCCACCCTGTTTCCTGAGGTCCTGGTGTTTCTCCAGGATCTCAGCCTTGTGATGTCAGAGGCAGTGGCACTTGGATAGCTGCAAGTAACTTCTCTGTTTATATTTATGTTAGATATGGCTCCATCTCCAAGCACAAGGGTATCTTTGACCTTGATATGTAGCACAGATATTCTGTTTAACCAGGGCCGACTCTACCCAATTTGGTGCCCTAGGCGAGATTACACCCCGGTGATCCCACCCCATCATGATCCGGACCCAATAACGACACGTCACATGCTCACACATAATTTAGGATCATATAACTGTTTATTTATTTGTAATGTTAATATGTACTTTTTTTCGAGACAGAAAACACTAAGTGAGGGCGCCAGTGGGCATGGAAAATTATTATTTTCCCTCAAGGCCAAGAGGGACTGGCGGTGTGGTGGCACCCCTCCAGCAGATGGCGCCCTAGGCGGCCGCCTATATCGCCTATGCCAAGAGCCGGCCCTGTGTTCAACTGCTGCTTTGTACTCACTCTCTGTTTGTTAAACTCAGTCACATTTGATTCTGTCAGTGGTAAAAATCTGTTTGTTAACTTTATTATGGGTGATGTTACATGTCCTCCTTTGATACCAAAATTCTGACTTTGCTTTGGCTTAGCACCAAGTCCATTATAAATGTCTTTACAGAGTCTTGGAAGAGACACGGTATCATTTAGCTTCAAGTTGTCAATAGTAGTTTTTTCACCCTTTCTTTTGGAAGTAAATGTGGACTTCTTACCACTGGATTCCAGTGGGAGCGTATCATGATGTCCTTTTTCAGTTTCTAAGGCAAAAATCCTTTCTTGAAGCGCCCAGATTTCTTGTTGATATATCCAACAGTTTTCACAGGGATACTTTGTTTGGAATACTCCTTCGGGCATCTTGAGAGGTTTGTCGTCCCTGGTTTGTCAAATGAGTTGTAAAAAGCACAAAAATGATTCAGGAAGTCTTGGTACACTTAAAAGGAGAAGAATAAAATCAAATCCAAGACTTGTGGAAAAAAGATGAAATGACTTTCAAAAGTGCACAAAGCAGGAAGCAGCAAGAGCAAGCAGCAGACATGTCTGCACTCTTCAGAGGCAGGACAAGGACTAGAGTTCTCTTTTTCTGTGTTCACTTAAATCTGGTACAAATAAGTTTAAATACAAGTCTAATATATTTATTTAACACAAAGAGATGTGATCCTTACACACTACTTTTTTCATATTTAAGCACATTTAATCCTAGTGACGTTGCTCTCTCTAATTTAAAGACAACAGTTCTGGTTGATCACAGTGTGGGAACACACAGCAGTGTGCATACGAAAGAATGGTAAAGTTAACTACTGTATAACACCTTACTGGATTTGTCCTACTGGGCTTGCTCTTTCCAGGCCCACTGAAGTGCACATTTGGTCACTTAGCACTGAAAGATCTTTAAATTCTCAGCGCTGCTGGACTTGGATTCAGGGAAACTGCTGCTGCGGCCTGTCAGATGCTATCTCTTTGTGTCAGTTTCTGTGTAAAAAGGTTGCTTCTGGGCATCATTGTAATTTGCAGCTGTATTCATCTTCAGCAATAATTGCGAGTCTCTTTCCAAGCTCAGTGCGTGTGTCAGTCAGTTAAGTGGCACCTGCTCCTATGCACTGGCTTTTACAACTTTGGGTTTTAATTACAGCATACCAGTTGGTAGATTATCTGATGTTTGATTTCATGGGCATGGGTATGATAGTGTATGAGGCTTTTGAGCCTTTGCAATGTTAATTTTAGGGTGGTAATTATATTGTGGTGTTCCTGTTACGACTCCTGGTCTTTGATTAATTTTCAATATCACACAGGCAGATTTTAGTCTTTCATGGAGGCTATTAGGATATCCTTCATGTTTTGTCAGTCTGTAACTTAAAGTGGCCCTTAAAATGTCAGCTCAATAATTCTGATCCCTGAACAGTCCAGAAAAAGGCATTGATTAGATTGTTGAGATGAAATCATCATGTCAGCTCCCTTTCAAATATTTTGACAACTGTGAAAATTAATGACAGTGATTAATTACCATTTGTTGGTGAATGTGAAACCTGTTTTATTTTCTTTTTAAATACTATTAAATAAAAAAATAAATTTCATGTAGGCTGTAGTTAAATCTTAGGTTAGGGTTAGGGTTAGGGTTAGGGTTAAACGTTTAGGGAAAAACATTTTCTTTTTCTGATTTCATGTCAGACAGTGAGAGGAGGAAAAACAAGCATTATCTCTTCTTATACAGTGTCTAACAATAACCCCAAACTTCTAGTTTCAACTGTGTGTGTGTTACACACACACAGAAACTAGAATCTAGAACAAACACACACACACACACACACACACATATATATATATATATATATGTATATATATATATATATATATATATATATATATATATATATATATATATATATATATATATATATATATATCGGGAAACTCTGGGAGTTGTGAGTAGCAGCGCGTACTGTATTTTTGCCTTTCGTATCCTGAAATTTATTTTGTAACAAGAGGCAATATTTACAAAACAGTAGGCAATTGGAGCATTGCAGTGAATGCATGCGAGCAGGATCTGATGTAAAATGGAGGATTGACTTGAGCAAAGGCATTAGAAAAAATTTTTTGCAGTCCAGAATTTGTTTTTTACAGACTGAATTATTAATGTTGTTCTTGAAACCGAATATAACTTGACCTTGATGGTTATGCAGTTATTGACATCATTAATGCAGTTATTGAACTACATTGTTGTTGCTTATTCACCGAATCATAGTCTCAGATTTTAAGAGAATACAGTTTATTGAATAGTATTATACCTTGATCTTAAATAACATGGAAACCTGACTTGTACCTTATCTAAAATATGGTACCATACTTCCTAAAAAAGATTATATCATTAAAATGCTTAGCAATGCAGCAGAATGTATTCTCTGTGATTTTTTTTTAAATAATTGTAATTGTAAAATAAAAAAGTTGTTTCATTATTAACTTTATTGTCTTCAACATATTTTTATTTTCCCAAAATGATATTTGAAAAATAAGGGTCATCTTCTACCTGCTCTTGGTGAAGCCAGATGCCTTTTCTTTAGTTCTCCCTCCCTATCTGCTCTGCTGCTGCTTTCTGTATTGTCTTGAGCTGATTTGGAGCCTCACTCAGCATAATATTCTAGTTCTTCAACCATAGATCTGGTCAGCTGGTCTCTCAATGCAATTGGGCAAATTTTCTCGATGAGAAGACAGAGCACAGGAGAGCCCTCTTGCCTAATGGAACATTAGCAGTTGGATATGTCATGGATTCCTGGGAAAAATGGAAACTGGCGTGATTGGCTCCTTTGTACATCGAAGACACCGAAGATCTGTATCTATTTGGATTCATGATCACAGGACTTCTGCTGTTTGGAGTTGGCAGATACCTGGTGTATCGAAAAATTAAGAAAACGGCAGCAGCTAATCTGGACACCGTAAACCTGCTTGCCGTGTGAGTTGGATTGAGTCGGGCTGTGAACACTTAGGACCCAATCTTCCGCCAAACCTCCTTAAGCCCCTATTAAGGGATAGCGGGTAGCGGGAGGGGCGTTCCCTCGCAAAGAACGCAATCTTCCACCTCCCTAAACCTGTGATCTTACCTGCAATAACCGCTATATTATCATGGGAGTGGTTAGGGTGTTCCACCTGTTAAACCAATCAGTGAGTTCTAATCTACTGTATTGAAAAGAGCATAAGAGAAGACACTACAGTATTGTTAAAAAGGAAAAGGCTGGAATTGTGTAAAATAAATAATCAGAATAAAAAATCTGTCATTTTCTTGTAAATTAATTTTTTGTTCTACATGATTTGAATCATGATTCGAATTGTATCATGAGTTGAGTGAATTGTGGCATGCCTAGAATTTATATATATATATATATATATATAGAGAGAGAGTCTTTTCTAGCTCTTCCTATAGTGTTTCATTTAGTGTTGGTGTTTCTCAAGTTGCTTCTTCCTGATGTTGCTATTGCTTCGTATTGGGATTGGGTCTATCACCACTGCTGTCTTCATATGTTTATTGACATATGTCAATCTGGATTTGGAAGTCCCACAGGATCTTGATGTGCTTGTTTTAAACTACCTTTCTAGGTGTCTGGGATCTCTAGTCCATCCCCGGCACAGATGTTCGGTAGCTACCTAGTTATGGTGGTTTACGTATGCCCATATTGCCAGCAACTTACACCCTGTTGTTATGTGCTGGACTGTTTTAGGGACTTCTTCGCATAGCCCAGCCTCTATGTCCATGCGGAGCTGAGGCAGCTTATAGGCCAGTAGTTGGATCACATTGTTCCTTTCTGCGGGTTTTTCATGATGACGAACTGTCCAGCCTCTGGTTAGCCACTCTGACTGGATCCTGACCTTAGCAGCTGGTAATTTGTGGAACTAGGTGTTCATGGAGTATGTCTAGCTTCTTCAGCATCAAAAACCCAACTTCAGCTGACTGTTTCATTTAACATTTCCATAAACACACAGAAACTTCAAATTCTATAATTCTACGGCTATCAAAACTGTATCTGCCATTAAATCCATTCATTTCAGTTTAATTTTTATATTTCAATAATTGTATTTCCTTATTTTTTTCAGTTATAGCTTTGTGTGTTTCTGTACCATGTTGTATATGTTCTTGAAAGATCAGACTTCATAAAAAGAAACTAATAATAAAAACTTAACAAATGAATAAGTCAAGAGGAGCTGCCTGCACAAGTAAAAGACCATCAGCGGATAAACAACTGTTTTCCGAAAGGTTGTTGTGAGAAAACACCAAGGGTCCGATTTGTCATGAAACAGTCTCCTGTCAGAAAGCTCTTCTGAGAATGAAAGCTTCATCATCCAAAGCATCAGTCAAAAGTGGGTTGCCATTGTGAAAGAAAAGCACATACACTACTGCCCCTGCACTGACTTTATTGAAATTACTTTTGCAACCTCAGCCATTTCGAACCATCTCAACAACTGCAATGATATTGAAGCCAAATATATGAGGGCTATTGATTAAATGTCTGACAGCAAAACTATTATAATTATAGCCTATATGGACTACATATTATGATGATCATAGTGCCAAATTACACATTGTCCATAACAACTTTTTTTTATGCAGGCCAATGAAAAAGAAGCAACATACATACATCAAGAAATACTTGGCAATTTATTTTTTTTTCTAACTGGAGTGATGGCTGACTGAACAGATAGAGCAGTAGTATGAATAAATCCTGGTTGTTATTCTAGTCAAGACCAGATTAGCTAGCCCTGCTTTCATGCAGCTGACTGGAGGCTAAGTTCAGCCAGGATAAGTCACATATCCCAGCTTTATCCCTTATCTTGGTTTTGTGCAACAGCCCTCCATGCACCTTGCAGACATTGAGTTGAGAGTAAACTGTTGTCTACAAGATGGTGCCGTAGGTCAGGCAACCGTTACAGCAGTTCCCTTTATACAAAAAGTTTCCCTTGCAGGATGAATACAGTTCTGATCTATCTAATCTCTTCTGAAGTATATCAAAGCATTTTTTTCTCAGTCATATGTAAGCTAATTTTTCTGAAACCTAAAACTTAGCTGGAACTGAGCCAAACAATAAAACAATGATCCTGAGCACACTTACAAATATAAAGGAAAATTACTGAAAAAGAAAAGGATCAAGCTACTGATGCCGAGGTGGTTATCAAGGGAAACAGTACATAGGGATACTTACGTTTACATTTTCGGTTAGCTTGTGATGATAACAAATAATTACATGCCACAGTAATTTTGTTTATTGTTTATAGCTCATAGTCTCAAAGCTGCCACTTCTTATCTGCTAGATTGTAACCTTTTATTCTGCCAGTCAAAGCTTGGATCATATTTCTTACTATTCTGCTTCAGCTTGTAACCTGTATCCTAATTCTTGTCTCCTTTCCTTTGCAGTTATTCCTCACTGTCTGTTGGCATTGATGTTAACATCTGGCACCCTGTCTTTCTTTATGGCTCCCCTTATCATCCTTGTATTTACTTTTATCTACACCACAAGCTGCTGTCTTACTTTACATCTGCAAATTTTACTCCATGATCTCAAGTCTCATTTACAGTACAACACCAATACTGATATTCTTCAGAAAATATTTTTTAAGCTGCAGTTAGTCTGTGTCTGCTTACAGGGTCACTAGTCCCAATTACCACATAATGAAGTTAGAATTAGAATAGGAATAACATTTATTTACAGATATATATTGATTTATTGCTATGATATTTGGCTTTCAGCAGGAGAGTCCCCCCTTTATGAGCCAGGCTCTGCTCAAGGCCTCCTCCCTCTTACAGGGGAGTTTTTTTCTTCGCCACTGTTTGTCTCAAAGGTTTTCTCCCAGGAGGGGAGTTTTTACTTGCCACTGCATTTTACCATTATTTTTGCCTGGCGGTCATGCTCTGGTTCTCTCCCACAGACAGTTTGTATTATGATAGATGTTAGACAAATAAAGTTAAATTGAACTGAATTGAGTGATTAATTAAATGATCATTTTTTGCTGGCAAGCAAACATTGTTAATTCAAAGTAAATCTGATTTATGTATTTATTCATCCATCTATCCATCCATCCATCCATCCATCCATTCTTTTCCTTTATTTTTTTTTGAAAAAGTTTAAAATTTTGCACACATTTCAGTTATATGTGCATAGTATGATTTAGCTGTTTGGCATTAGTATGGGAAGCTGTGTATTATGTCTTTTAACAACATCTTTCACGAAATGACTACACACCAAAACAACTAACTTTCTAATTTGCTTCTTCCCTTTTATTATTCTTGTTGTTCTGCTGCAGCAATTTCAAGAACAAAGTCTGAATATTAGAAAAACATTTGATACTTAAAGACATAGGATGTGCCTCACATTCTTAGCAGGGCTTTTATTGTGAAAAATGTGCAGCTATAGTACATGAATCACACGGCACTATTGTACAACCACAATATATGAGTCTAACAAATGTTTTAAAACAGCATGACTGTTTTGTTACATGTTTTCCTCTCTGGCATAGAGTTTAATAATGGAAGACACTTTTGCCCTCCACGCAGTCTGTATTTATTTGTTTGTGTCGGGCTTTTAATTGAATCCCAGGTCATTTTTATTTGAGAAAATAAAGTATTCCTTTTCTCTCAAGAGAAGACAAGCTACCACACCTGGCTTATGAACAGTGTTCCTTCCTTTAATACCACCACTCCTGTAGAGTCTATCTGTCTGACTTTTTTTTTCCATTTTGCTTAAACCTGCATTCCTAAGAGTGATATGCCATTCATCAAGGTCAAAGTAAAAGCATGCTTGATTTATTCTAAAGACATCTGGCTGCAATGTATGCATTTATCACAGCAATTGTTCCACAATCACTCTTTCACTACGTTGGAAGTGCAGACATACGGTGTGCACTTATAAGTCTCTGCAAGCACTCACACATCCACAAGCAAACCTGTTCATTTATTTCCTGTACATGGAGACATATTTTCTTGTCCATACAAGTGCAGGTGCGCTGTAAAAAAGTCTTACATCAATTCCAAAGAAACACCAGTCTTGCTCAGCAAAATGTAAATCTATCTTCAGAATTTTTCAGTGTACTTTTCCTCACAAAATACATATCATTTCACAAGGGCTTTTTAATAACAAATATGGTTATAGTTATTTTGAATATTGCCAGCCTTGAACTGTATCGTCTACCTACCTGTCTGTCTGTCTATCTAGTGGCAAATCAACACCTTGGCAGCTGCTCTGAGTGTATAAAGCTCCATCATGAAGAGTCAAATGTATAAAACAATAATCAATGGAAACTAACAGAAAGCTTACCAATCATGGAAAGTTAAACAACATTCACAAAGGGGAAATAACAGACACATGTAGGACTCAAACTCAGCTTTCCCTGTGAGAAAATAATGCATTATGCATAGATTCCCTTTTCCACCTCCTAATAGAGACTTTTATTCACAGTGCTTGTGGGAGATAAAAACCCGCTGAGCCTCCCATGAAGTAGAGGGAGCACCCTTTTAATTTCATCATAGCATTGCAAAGATTTCACTGAGGATTGCTTTGAAAATAAAGCCATGTAAGATTTTGACATATATATATAGCCATTGTGCTTTAGAGCAAAGGGAGGAAGAGTTATAAAGAGTAACAAACTAAATCAAAATAAATGAATACATTTTTCCCTTCATTTAAATGTACCTAAAATCTCACATCAATGGTGCAATAAAACAATACCCTCCCAACGTGTGATTTTAAATTACTCTTTCCTATATTTACTTCAGTGTGAGAAAAAAAGGATTCATAAAGTCTTTATATGTCACTTCTGCTCTGTTTGCCTTCAGGTCTTAACAGTATAAATTTTTGCAACCTAAGTGTGCATGAGTGATGAGGTCAAGTTGAAAACATTTTATAGAGTTAATATTTAAACACTCCTTTTTTCTAACCCAAAACCATGAATTAAACAGTCTGCTTTTGAGTCACACCTTGTTCTCCATCCACCACCATTGCTGTGTTTTGTGACTTGTCTTCATCCATCCATCCATCCATCCATCCATCCATCCATCCATCCATCCATCCATCCATCCATCCATCCATCCATCCATCCATCCATCCATCCATTCATCCATCCATCCTTCTCTTTCTGCCTCCCCCTCTCTTCCCAATTTATTTATTCCTTCCTCTCCTTCTTTTACCTTTTTCATGATTCAATAATTGATGTTAGACGTCCCGTCTCTCTTTGGCTGGCCTGGGAGGTTTAAGAGACATTACTTGGCTATGGAGGGCACTTTGTTCAATCTTTGACTCACACATACAGACGAGGACACACACACATTGACACACTCACACATGTTTTACTGCAGAGTTCACACAAAGGTCAATTCTGTCCCATTAATCTTGCAAAAGAAGAGAAAGAACTGCCTGCTATGCATGTATATTTAGTATTTATCCAGATCACCATCATCAGACTCCAAATAGGGTGTGTGAAACTAAATGTGTGTGTGTGTACTTGTGTCACTATTACTACTTTTTTTTTTTTTTTTTATTCCCAAAGGTACATCAAGCCCCCAAAAGTGAGGAACATTGAATGTATCAGTTTCACTACAGGATGAGGTTTAGTTAAGATTGAGGTTGAAGTAATTTTTTTTTTTTTTTTTTTTTTTTTTTTTGTAATGCAAGAAGTAACTATGGTCGATTTCTAAAATTCTTCAAAGGTTTGAATCAAGACAACTGCATTTCTTTTTCTTTGTTCCGTCCAGGAGGTTTTTTCTCACTGTTACCTGGTCGTGGTCACATGAATCAAGGTGTGAATAAGCTGTTGTTAAACTGTCTCAGAAGAGATTCAAAGCTGCAGTGTAGGTGTTTGATAGGTGGAATCTGTGTCCCCCTCCTCGGTTTAATGTTGGTTTTTCACATTTGACATAGATGGCTTCTTTTACACCTCTTTCAAGTCAACTGCCTTCTCTGTCCAAAATGCATGCATCATTTTTCTCAAAAGAGTGTCCCTTATCCTTAAGATGCGCCTGAACTTCTAAATCTGGACCTGTTGAGCTGGCTGACATGAGGTCATCAGCGTTGTATCATGTGTTTATGAAGTTGTTGCTTCGTTTCTTCGACATAAAGGTTCACTCTTCACTGCACTGGACTGTGTATACAAGTGGATGAACCAGTATATTGTGTTTGGAGAAGATCCTTCTAAGTTTCTCAGATGTTCCTGCCATGTATGGAAAGACAACATTTTTTTTGAGTCACTTTTTCCTTTTCCTCTGTGCTTGGTGTTTCAATATTTGTTTTTCCAGACTTCTTGGCTGACTTGATAAAGGCCCGGTTTGGGTATCTGCACGTTTGAAGTGCTGTCTTGGTGGGTTTGTGTTCCTTTTCTTTTTCTTCAGTCTTAGTGGAAATATTCTCAGTCAGATGGCATTAAGTTCCGATGACTGACAGTTTCCATCACCGGTATCACCCACCGTATGTCCATATTTCACACCTTGGGTTGTTTATTTTCTTAGCTATTATTCATTCCTTAGCTATTATTTATTTGCAAATGACAGTTTTCTCAGGGATGCTTAACATGGCCTACATACCCTACTAGAAAGTGAACAGCTGTGTGAGAAGTGCTCATAAGCGTGCGCCCCCCCCCCCCCCCCCCCCCCCCTTTTAAAAAATTTTTATGAACACACACACACACCCACACCCCCACACACATCAGGTAATCTATTCAGGTAATCTATATAATTTAAATGGTGATATGATTTCCTTGTTATCATATCTTTTTATTTGCATCCTTCTACTTCTGAGAGTATGGAACTTTTCCTTTAGGACTAGAATTTTCATTCAGGTTCCTGTAGGTCTACATCTCTGCAAAAACCCATGTCAATTGCAATAAATGTTCTAATACCATGAAGAAGAGTAGGAGGATCTCTGCCTTTTACCTGGTGTTGCCATGGTGAATCACGGTATCAGAGGACCACTGATGAAGTCAAACAAACTCAGAGTTGACTGAACCAACTCTAAACCCCTGATCTGAAACCGAACACTCAAGAGTTTCTTTTCTCGGGGTCTGTTGACTCTGAGTTAGGTTTTTAACTCAGAACCTCCTTTCTAGAACGGGCCCTGATGTAGTATTTATCAGTGAGAACTAAGGAGACCAGTTACTTAGTTTTGATCTGTTTTTACTCTTAAACTGGTTGATAAAAGATTTCAGATATGAAACAGTTCAATGCTTCCTTTGGTATATTTTGTTTATGTCGTGAATGTGCCAGATGGTTTCAGTTGTTGATAGTTCTGTGCAACAGCCAGGTCAATTTTTTTAAATCCTAAAAAAAAAAAATTAATATGCAGCCATACTGTTGCAGTAGGTTAGTATCTTTTGGCATCATCTTTCCAAAAAACAGCAATGGCCTTTAATGAGAAAAATTTCTTATCGATAGCAGCATATGTTGCTCCAGAACTATACAGTATGTCAATGGTGCCCACAGTGCATCCACAGATGTTCAGTTAGCCCCGTGTTATATAAATAATAATACTTTTATGACTTTCCTCTTTAGCCTGGATGATGCTACAGAGAGCATACTGCTTTTTCTTTATGCTAGACAGATCATTCTTGCATTTGTAGATGCAGCAGAAAACTGCTTTTTGAGGTGCTTCTAGGCCTATGTGATCATTTCAAACATAAAATTACATCTGCTTTAGATGCAGTTATAATTTTATTTACAAAGTACCGATTCTAATAATAATACAAATAATAATAATAATAATTGTAATAATGCAATAACATTCATCAGCTCTATTCTATTTTATTATATTCTTAAGATAGATCCTGCAGTTGATGTGAACATGGATGTCACTAGTTGTATTGATATATTTGTCAGAAAGTGCTTGTCAAACCTGTCTCAGAATGGAGAACCAGCACCAAGTATAAATAAAAAAGCTACCTCTGAAACCTCAACTACATAACTGGTGCTAAAGGGTGCGTGGATTTTTTTTAATGTCCCCTGGATATATATACAGGCTCACAAACGAAGGATACGCTTCTAGTCAATTCCATGATCTTATTAAAATGTCACATTATGAACTTAAGTTCATTCGCCATAAAATGTAATGCAAAAAAGAAAAAAGGTAAACATGTTAATCATTTTATTTATTGTCTCATGTATATTTCAGACCTCCGTTCACTGTTTCTCTTTACCTTCTTAATTGAAAGTCCATGGCAGGGGACCCAAGCAGCAAAGAGACTGATCAATATCGTGCAATATGTGTAAATTGATTGTGTTTGTGTGCAAGATGGAGACTGTTCTCGTGTGCAAGTGTTTGAAGTGTTTGGAATAAGCGCGTGTGTGTATGCATGTGTGTAGTTGGACTCCCACTTATTGAGGTGTCAGTGTAATTCATTCCCGCCCAGAGACTGTTGTGTGGTTGCAGGACGATTCATTAACTCTGCAGGCTCCAATCAAAACGATTCCCAGCTTTCCCTGCTGTAATAATTACTGCATATGAAATAAGAAGATGCATAATGCCAAAGAGCATAAGCAAAAGTGTGACTAAAGCTAATTTCAGGCATGCATCAGATTTTCATCAATCTTAACACAAGCTTTCTTTCTATATTCTTTTAAAAAGACATGACCACAATCTTGCTAGGTACGACATTGTCATACTTTCATTTAATTTATGGATTAGATCATTAAATTAATAAATATGAGAAATGTCAAAAAGTTCCTAATTCCTACAATTATTGTGAACATACATAAGCAATATATATATATATATATATATATATATATATATATATATATATATATATATATATATATATATATATATATATATACACATATATGTTTTTTTTTTTTTTTTTTACTGTGCCTGCACCAAATGATTGGAAAATAATGATGATAATTTGAATATCTAATATTGTTTTGGCAATCTTGGCTCTCTAAAAACACACACACAAGAAGTAAAGAGCAAGGGGGGACAGAAGATTACAAACCCACGTGATATGATGATGTAAAATTATGTTTATGTTTTGCCTTATTTTCAAAATATCACTACTCAAATTTAACCCTTAAAAAAATTCTGCAAAGACTTCTGAGCTGGTCAGGGAGATGGACCTGAGTTCACAGGCTCCAAGTTATCTCATTTCAATTTTATTTGTATAGTGTCTGTTACAATGTCAATTGTGTCTAGGCGCTTTACAGAGACCCAGAGCATGACCCACGAGCAAATATTATTATTTAAAATTATAAAAATAAATCCTAAACAATGATAATGGCAAGTAAAAAAAATCCCACAGAGAGAGAAAAGAACCTTTCAGCCAACCAGTAGCAAGGAAAAACTCCACTTTAAGAGGAAGAAACCTTGAGCAGGACCTGGATCATATGGGGGGGACCTGTCTGCTGAAGGCCAGCCGGGTAAAGAAAGAAAAGAGGGGAGACAGGACAGAAAGAGGATGTAGGACAGAGAGAGGAGAGCATACAAAGGACTGGATGGATATCTGGATGAAGATCCTGCAGTCACTCTGTGGACAAGCATGGATGACTTCAGTCTGATTCTGGCAGTGACTGGTTCCAAGTAGTTTTCACTCACATGACATCTTATTAGGTTTGAAAAAAATACAAAAAATGTGTTGCTGTCTTCTGGACCCTTAATAAGGGGGGACTGAAATAATCAGGGCAGGTCAAGGGGCTTTTACCAACAGGTGGGTGGCATACTGAGTCAGACACAGCCTGACTTTTCATTACTGACAGAGAGACAGAGACATGCTGTCACACTTACAGCTAATATAAGCTACACAACTTTGTAGCCAGCTCATATTTAGCTTAAACAAAATTATTTAAAAGTTCAACCATCCCTAATTACTTTAGACTGTATTCCCAGTCTTTCTCTTAAATGCCACCAACCAAAGTCCACACCTGAAATGCAAAAATGAATACATTTGGATTATGGATGGATTTTTTTTTTTTTTTTAAAGGACCTGGTCAAATTCTGAAGAACAAAGTTTTTGTCTTTCCATCAAACAGGCTGGAGCGAGATCTGAGGAACATCTTTATGAAGAAAACTGTGAAGTGTGTTGCTCGTTCCACCTCATCGAAGCAAAGCACACTGCTCTCCTCAACGTCTCTGTGTAGTAAGTGGCAGAGAGCAGCAGTAGTGTTGCATGAACTTACTCAAGAAGCAAACCCGCACTCCTTCACTGTTATAGTTTTTTCAACTCCAAGGTTCTGAGTCGAACCAAAAATAAAAAATAAAAAAGTGAAAAAAAAACACAGAAAAGTGAAACATTTCCACAATGTGATTCTCAGGGACACAGTGTGTTGTTGCTTTGAGTGGTACCATCATTTTCTGTCTTTTATATCAGAGTAGCAACTAGGAAAACCTAATTTTCTAAACAAACAAATAAATAAATAAAGTCCGACAGATTTCTCTTCCTTTTTTTTCCCGCTTGTTTGTTTACAATAATTCATTTTCTTCAGAATGAAAGTCATTTCCAGCAGTAAACATAATCACAGTAAACTCCTCAAGCTCCAGCCCACGTTACAGCTGCCACTGCCATCGGGCTGAGTATTGTGCTTCAGCGCCACAATTGTCTCTTCAGCTTGTCAACAATTATTTATTAGATAAACATAGTTATTTAAAGGTGAGTACATCAAGTCAGGGACAACAAGGCAAGGCAAACACGAGGGTTATGATTTCCTGTATCCAATAATATGTGATGCTGTTAGACTTGAAGAGTGACAGAATAAAATGCCAACAATGAATATTTTTCACAATTTTTCTTTATGTTCTTTCTTTTAGCAAAGCTGTACACTTTATTATGGACTTTATTTACTTATTTATTTGTTCATTCAGTAACCTTCTCTGAATTTTTCTCTATATGGTCCTGAGCAAATGGATAATGGTTCCTAGTTATTCACAAAAAGTTGATAGTTGGTCTGCTCTCAGTTACAAAGCTGGAAAAAAAACAAACAAACAATCAAAAACAAAAACAATGCTTTACCACAAACTGTATTGGTTTATAAAATACAGAAATGATAAAAATATAATATATATATATATAATTTAACTCCAATAATAATAGTAATCATCATCATCATCATCATTATTATCAGTGGTAGTATCTACATGTTTTATGTGAGACGTAGACAGTAAAAAGACATCTTAAATGTTTTATGTTTGTGAATCCCAGTTGTTCCAGTGAGGTATCTTTAAATAACTGTCTGGCAACATAAATCCTCAGAGATAGTTGAGGATTTCAGGTTGATGCTTTCTTTAAAATGTTGCTAAAAACAAAGAGCTTGAAAAAAAAAGGATTAAGGACATTTTACTGTAAAATTTTATTTATTTCATTTTCATTTTATTTATTATGGTTTTACAGCCAGGGGCCTTTACGTTTAATTAATCTGTTGTACTGTATTTTCCCTTCTAAAGGGATCTTCGAAGTAATATAATTTTTAAATCATTTTAGTTGAATAAAACAATAATTAAATGAGTTGCAAGAAATGAAGGAACAGACTGAAGTATAAATGTGAAAACACAAAACGACAACAAAAAGCAAACAACAGCAAAACGATGCTGAACATGTCATCTGTGTTTTGACACATAATCAGAAATTTTTCAGAAGTTTTCAGAAGTTAGTTATTTCTTGACAGGGTTGGAGTTTAACGTGAGACAGCTAAATATATTAAAATTGTAATATACCCCACAAATTAATAAATAAAAAGTGAACACTTTATCTTTATAATATATCATCAAGACAATTGAACTTCTAAGATATCAATCTGATTGTTATTACTGAATAATAATTTTCATTTTCACAGACTTATGGTATGGCATTTTGATTTGAATTATAAAATACGCATCAGGAAAGATTTTCTATAAATCATGTCCTGATGTTTTTATCGAAGTGTTCCCTTCGTTGTCTAAGTTGAACACAATGAATACATTACAACATGCTGAAGTATGACAAAAAGCATTTTAAACTGCAACTTTGAATGCTAATATTTTTAAGAAGATATATACAAGTGATGAAAACAGAATATTCAGGATTAGGTGGTTTCCAAAACGCATCTAAATTCCAAAAATGAAATAAAATGAATTGATAGTACGGTATTAGTAAAGGACTGGATGTGTGCGTGTGTGTGTGTGCACGCGTGTGTGTGCGTGTGCATGCAGCATATGAGTAGGGGTTTAAAATGGCGCCTGTCTGCATATTGGTCCATTATGGGTTGAAAGTACTTTTAGTCCTCCAAACGTTCCTGTCTTACTCTCTCTCTCACTTTGCAACACATTCTCTCCATCTCTCAACCCCCCTTTCTCACTCCTTCTTCCACTCTGTTCATCCTTGCTGTCTCAAAACTTCTCACTTGCCAATTAGTGCTCAGTCTGTTTCAGCAAAAGACAATATGTCTACTCCAAATCCAAAGAGGAGGCCTTAAACACTCTCCAGAGAGAGCAGGAGAGGGGGCACTGGTAGAAAAAGGCTGCTGAGAGAGGATGGTGAGAGAGGGGGAGCAGAGAGAGGGAAAGAACCCACATGAATAAGAGAAGAAAGGTCTTTTGGGTCCACTTGAGTCCTCCTCTGCAAGCATCTGAGCATCTGATCTATATGCCTCTGCAAAATTAAAGTGACCCTTCCTTTTTTATACTGACTGTACATGACATGTACATGGCAGAAACACCTAACATCCTTGATTTAAGGGACCAAAATGTATGCTACCAACATCACGATACACTGATGCGTGTGTGCGTGGGTGTGCGCATGTGTGTCCATGATTCTAAATATACATTATGTGAACAATGATGCAATGTCACCAGGGAAAGATTTGGTCAATGCTGACGCCAGACATCAGACGTACCCATTACACACACAATCTTTCACAGATGTGAGGCCCGTATGAAGAGGCGGAAAAAAGCAAACGTAACATACTGTGAGAGCGAGAGAGAGAAAGAGAGAGAAGTGTCATAAAGACATGGGTAACACAAATGAATACAAAGTCCCTGAAAGTGATAAGGGCCGAATTAAAGAGGGATGGTTTTGAATTTAAGCTAATCGTCTGAGGTCAGATTTACTAAGAAGCGAAAATCAATGTGACAGCACTGAAGGGAGTGCTTTTTTCAGTGGGTTATTTCGTATCAATTGAAAAAGTCAGTTCAATTCAGTGAAGACAAAATAACCCATTCATGGCAGCTGAAGGTGATGAGGTCTATTAGAAGAAAACAGACCATTGACATGGGGTTGTCTTAGTTAAAACTAACAGCATGGACCAACCTAAGTGATTCATTTGAATTTCTTTTCTTATGATTTCTTGTTTTACATTGACTTTCAATATGTCCTGTAATCATAGGGTCTATATAAGGCGATAAGCAAATTTCTCAGCATACAAGCTCAGTCTGCTCAGATTGGTTAACTTCACTGGCAAACAAAAAGCTACTTTTTTTTTTGTTGTTGTTGTTGTAAGCATATGTGAGTAAGAATCATACAAAAACCTTGCTGGTTGTTTTGGTTTACCTATAATAGGGATAATCTGGAATCTGTGAAGCCCTAGCTCTGGGCAACAGCAGGGAGAAACTAAAATGAGGTAAAAGAAAAAAGAAAAAAAAAAGTAGTTTGTAAGAGATTGTCACTCAGAGGGTGTTACATGATTCCTGCTGTTAGGTCGAAATAGGGTCATGCAGCAAAATAATGATCCAAGCACACCAGAAATCTAAAGTAGCATAACAGAAAAAGAAAAGAACCAAGGTGATTCTTGCATCAGTGATGTGTAAATTTAGACCTCAATCCAAGTGAAATGCTGTGACAGGACTTTAAGAGCGCTGTGCATAAATAAATGTTCAAAATCCTCAATGACATACAGCAATGTTGTAAAGAGGAGTAACACAATCCTCCCGCTCAGCAATCTGAGAGCCTGATGAGGTCATGATTACTTTCTTATTGCCGCTAAAGCTGGTTCTCCAAGATCCTAAATTGCTGGGTATAATTAATCACAGACTACCTCTGCACTTTAGCTTAGTTTACCCTGAAATAATAACACAGAATAATATATCATGTTAGGTTGCATTTACCAAATGGTAAAGCATGGTGATGACTAGATTATATGTTAATTCTGTTTTTTGAATGTGAAACTTTTAAATTGAATGAAGGTGTGCATTATTTTTCATATGTGCATGTCTCTTGGCCGCTCATCATGTAAACAACACGAGCACTGAGTTTCTGGAAATAATTTATGGCGCAGCTCATAAAAGTAACAAGCAGCAATCCAAACAGGTGTGACCAGAGAAGTGACGTTAAAAAAAAGGAAAGAAAGAAAGAAATAGAAACATGCTGCATTTGAAATGGACTGCATGTACAGCTGGTGCAAGATTTGACAATTTTTCTTGCTTTCTTTCTTTGACGTTGTGTGTCTGGTCATCACTTGCATGTGAGACAATGGTTCAGTTCTGAACAGACCAGAATGTACAATACAGAAAACTGCAAAAAAGTATGTCATAATGCATTTCTAAACTGCCATTTTGAACGTCAATATTAACATTTTTTACCAGTAAATATATTTCTAACGGTGCAATTGACATGAAACTTTCACCTATGCAATTCAAGAAATCAAACTGTAGATGTAAGGTTCTGTCTAATAATGTGAAATGACACAAGGATTAAAAACATGCTTACTGAAATGTATTACTTTGTGTAAATGTTTTCATTAGAAATGACGTCTCCTCTGTGGAGAAACTAGTCACATGCATGGCTCAGGTGTGAGACGGGCAGTGTTGGGCAAGTTCACTTTCTACATGAACTAGTACAGTTCATAATTCACAGAAATTAAAACAAACTAGTTCAATTCACCATTTCAAAAAATGAACTAAATAATTCATTTTTAGTTATTTTTTCTTATTCTTATTCTTTCCTATTTCTTTTTTTATCTGTCGAAAACTATTGGTCCAATTCGGAATCTTTATCCAATCAGGGTTCATATTAGTGTTTAAAAGACAGCCCATGTAAAACTGTAATTTCAGCTTCTCTCTACAGCAGCCATCCCAAACTTCAGAATACCATGGCCCATTTTCAAATGTGAAAAATATATGCGCTCCACCCAAACCTTTCATCACAACTATGATCACCAGACAGGACTAGAAGCTACGTTCTGATATTAATGTGAGCGGTCAACAAATAGGTGACACTTGTCATATTAAGTTAAAATGACAGTAGAATAACTTTACTGGTTTCTTTTATTACTTTTAAATGTTTTTTTTTATAATATCATGAATATTTTACAGTAATTCAAAATGTATTTAAAAAGGTCAATAATTTAAAACATATTTGTTTAATTTTAATAACCTCTCACGGCCCACCTGTAGTACCTCTACGGCCCAGCAGGGGACCGCAGCCGACACTTTGGGAATCACTGCTCTACAGTACAGTACAGTGCAGTACAGTACAGTGATCCCCCCCCCCCCCAGGGTAAATCAAAATCCGCAAACTGGAGCTGGAGCCCCCACGAGCCTAAATAATGTGTTTAAAATATGTTTAAAACCCCCCAAAAAGTAGTGAGGCACTGCAGCGAAACAAGACAAAGGCTCAATTGTGGTCTTTCTGTTACCTTCACAGCCTCTGGTGGTTAACTGCTGGTATTGTGCTATTTTTGGCTCGTACTTAGTGGCTAACATGCTAAAACAACAAAACAAAAAACGCTCGTCAAGGAGAAAGGGAACACGTTCAGTTCACGTTCGCACAAAATATGAACTAGTTTGTGAACTTTCGTTCAATGAACGCGTTCAGATACAACACTGGAGTTGGGCCCATTCTTTCACACAAACGAGTCTTGAAAGTTCCAGAAGCCTTTTCTGTGGACTCTGATCTATAGTTCTTTCCAGAGATTTTTAATTAAATTCAAGTTGAGTGATTGGCTGACTCATTCAGGGAGCTTTGTTTTCTTTCTCTGAAACCAATTGAGAGTTTTTGGCTGTGTGTTTGGGACCTTTGTCTTGCTGAAATGTCCACCTTCATTTCATCTTCATCATCCTGGTAGATAGCAGCATAATTTTATCAAGATTGCCTCGGTACTTTTTTCCCATTCATCCTCCCAGTTATAGTGAGGTTTTCCAGTACTGCATGGTGAAAAACGGCCCTGTCGTGTGTATTACGGCATCCAAAGTTGCTCAATTTTGGTCTCATCTGACCAGACTATATTTTCCCAGTGTTCCACAGGCTTGCCGTGCAGCAAACTTTAAATTTGCTTCAACATGCTTTTTTTTAGCAATGGAGTTTTATGTGGTGAGTGTGTATACCAGCCAACCAGGTTGAGTGCATTATTCATTGTTTTCTTTGAAGCAATTATACCTGCTAATTCCTGGTTCTTCTAAATCTCTCCACAATTGGTCCTTGGCTCTTGGACAACTCTTTTGATATTTTATTTTCCCTCTGTCAGCAATCTCATGAGGAGCACCTGGTGAAATTATGTTGTTTTCACTTCCAGATTATGGCCCCAACTGTGCTTACTAGAACATTCTAGTATGTTTAAAAAACCTTCTGCAACCAATGCCCATCCGTATGTTTTGCAACAACAAGGCTGCAAATGTCTGGAGATTCTGCAAAATGTCTTTGCTTTTACCGATCATGAGATGTTTCTTGTGTTACACCTTGGTAATGAAATTATTTTTTGCAAGCCATCAATTAGGACTAAACCAGCTGATATTAAATGCACTGACAGGGTACAGGATTTCTTTCTGGTTACTGATTGATTTAAGTTGGTGTCTTGGCTTTCCATGCATTTTTATGTCCCCTTTTCTTCATGTGTTCATTACTTAATTTATGGAAATCCAAGGTTTGATTTCTTTTCATGTGTGGATCGCATGCGTTGTTCCCAACATCTGGTCCACGTTTCATGTTAATAGCACCTTTAGAAATATATTTACTGAGAGAAATGGTGATGTGATCAAAAGTTATTTTACCCACTATGTGTACGAGTGGTGAAAACAGATCAGGTGGATCAGATGGTGGTCTTAGAGATAAAAAGCCTCTTTGGGATATTTAATCAAATTTCAATCAAAGCATACTGCTTGGACAAACAGTATACTCAAAACTGCAGCGTAAACCGTTTTGCTAGAATGAATAAGATGCTCTTCATCATTGAAATTAATTTCTAAAACACATCTAAATTAAAATATTAATACAGCACTGGGGAATATCCTATCTGAGCACAAAAAACTCAAAAGTTACAGTGCATATGGGCGCGCGCATGTCTGTATGTGTGCAGCATTGGTAGTATATTCTACAAGCTTCCACCATAAAATGATTAAAATGTTCAATACAGTAAACTTCATAGAACAACGCAGTAATATAGAGAAGATATATTCATTTATCAAATATTAATGCCTTTAATCAGGTTCAGTCTTTCTTAATTACTTATTTATGATTAGTTGTAGTACGCTTTAAGCACTTTTGTTGATTTTTTTTCAGAGGAATTTGTATAATTCTGTCTTGTTTTACTGAAAATAAGGGCTAGATCAACCCTTCAGAGGATATTGTGGGCCACTATTTAACCATAACATACACAGATTTGCATATTCACATGTAATACTACACATCTGTAAATGTGCACAACCCATTTTTTTTACCAAATGTGCAAACCAACAGCATCCTCGGTGCAGGAGACAAACACTGCACCTGGTTGGTGAGTAACAAAATAAGTTTATTTCATGTAGGCATGGTCAGTTGAAACATCAAAGACTCCACTTTTGAAACTAGTTTTTTCATAAAGAAGATCAAAATGCAAGTAGCCAGCCTCTCATGTGAACAACAGGAATCCAGTGCATGCTTGAAAAATGAACACATACAACAAAACATGAAAAGATATTCAAAGTAATACTTTGGATGATTTTTTTTAAATATCTAAAAAGAGTTTGGTATCTGCCTCTAGCTTTTCACAACACCTTTCCGTGATTGTATTTTTCTTTAGATGGTGATGTATATGCTTGTTTTCACAATTTCATCTATCCTCCTGTGTGCACAGCCTTCACACCTGAAGGTCACACACACAGAGAGAGAGAGAGAGAGAGAGAGAGAGAGAGAGAGAGAGAGAGAGCAATAAAGAGTGACACAGACACATAGAGATGGAGAGAGATGTCTGAAGTGCTTTTAACTTTTCTCCCATCCCCTCATCACTCCTTTCTCCCCCCATCTTGTCTCTTTTTATTCCTCTGGAGAGGAAGAGGATGAGTAGGAAAAAGACAAGTGTCTGCAGAAATTGTCCCTCACTCCGAGTTCGTGTGTGTGACCAAATGCAGGATGAGTTATTGTCCAACTGCACGTCATGTGAGACCTCTCTGGCTTTCTCTTTTCTTTACCTCAACATTCTTCTTCCACTGCATTTTTTTCTGATTTAGTTTTACATTCCCTCTATTCTTCACACGCATACATCTGATTCTTTTCGACAGATCCAGCAGCTCATAGGCACTCGGAGAGGTCAGAAAACATAAGTGTCGTCAAATACACGTGAGCCTCATGAGGCTCTGCTCCTCCCAATCTTTCTTCTTTTACGACGTGGGAACCATAGTAACCACAACAATTCCAGGCACAATTACAGCTTCCTTTCTTGTGCAAGTCAATGTGTGTGAGAGAGAAACCTTCACTCCTGAGGTGAGACCACTTGGCACAGATGTGCCACATCATTTGCCCTCACAATGTTTTTACTGTAGTAGCCTCCATTTTGAGTCAGTCCAGTGTAGGCAGGCAGTACATACAGTTAGTCATGTAACAAAATTGTGAATGAATAACTGTTTGTGGTGACTCTAACATTCTTTCTTAATTTGGTGACATGACTAATGTAAGGTTTAGCAGGTTTTCCATATGGAACATATTGCTTCAGATGAGACTCTAAATCACTCACAAAAGAATTCATTGCCAAGAGTCAAAGAAAAATGTAAAGGAGGCCTGCTTTTAGAGAGCAATTTAAAATCAAAACTTTAAACAGAAACTCTTTTTTGGAGCACATCATATGCTCATCATTAGTTTCAGTGGTTGTCTAGCCAGCCCTGGTTCTCCCCACAATGTGCAAAAGCTGTGTTTGTCCACAGTGCAAAATGTACTTGTCACAATAAAGACTTGAAGATTTAAAGAAGACAACATTTTAATTTGCCTTGTATTTTGCTGATGGCAGCTTTCACTTTATATGACCCAATATTTCAAAGACATGAAATGTCATCAGTTTCATGGAACCACAATACTCCGGTCTTCATCCCATAAAGGCCATACCCTGATTAAGAAACTACCATGTAAACAGCAACCTTAATCATAAAAAAAGTATGCAATAATAGGAGGAGAATGTGGAGTATGCGATCTTAGTCGGATTATTAAGACATATAAACACCTTAATCTAGGTGTAGATGATTTTGACTGGCCTGCAGAGTCCTGACCTCAACCCAATAGAAGAGAGCCAGACCTTCTCAGCCAACATCAGTGTTTGATCTCACAAATGTTCTTCTGGAAGAATGGTCAAAAATCCCCATAAACACAGTCCTAAACCTTGTGGACAGCCTTCCCAGAAGAGCTGAAGCTGTTCTAGCTGCAAAGGTGGACCCATGTCATATTAATTAGGAATGGGATGAACTAACGCTCATATGTGAGTCAAGGCAGGTGAGTGAATACTTTTGCCAACATAGTGTAACTTGGTGAACAATGTTCAGGACAAGGAGAAACCTGATATCCATTCTGCATCAGTAAATCCCACCATGATCTTCGTAGTGGCGTGGATAAGTTGCAGAATGACAAAAATCTGATGACGTATAACACTGAATATAACAAGCTGTACTTGAAGCACCAACACCATCTGAAGTCAACACTCACACCTGTGTGACGCATCACCATGTTTGGTCAACTCATTTTTGTTCTTGTCATTTTGAATTCTGAAGGGAGTGGCGGACACAATGCATATGACGAATTATCAAATTATGCTCCTTATCATGTAGACCTGGATTATGAAGTACATTTTTTAAAGTAAATTAATGTAAACACCTTAATCAAAATATTGTCTTAATTAGACAAAGGTCGATAATCCGATTATTGCTGTCCATGTAAATGTAGTCAGTGTAAATTTCTGAAGATGGCTATGTAATTTCCATCTCTTGTCCTGGCCAATGATTTTTTTTAAATTTATTTATTTATGAATCTTCAACCTAAACTATGAGTAATAGCATCAGTGAAAAGTTAAAGACCTTTTGTAAATGTTGAGTCAGATGGTAATGATTAATCTCACAAATGATCCCCTTTTATAACCTTGTAACTATTTTTGCAATACTTTACTTTTTCACTGTGAAGCTCCTCCACACAGAGCTTGGCTTCTCTTTGTTTTACCTGTTACAACCTCCCAAGGTGCAACAGGATTGCAATAAAAATGCTGTTCTGCCTCAGGGACGTTCACATCCAAAAACGGAAGGTCTTTTGTTTTGAGCTGGAGTAATAGAGATTTTTATCAAGCAAGAAAAATAAATGCAAAAAAATAAATAAATAAAAAGAATGAAACTGTTAAATGTTGATTTTTGAGTTTACTCTTTATGTAACGTGCAATAGGAATAGTTTGTGTTCTGTGTAAGTTTATAAGATTGGATTTTTCCGAGGATTAAAACAAAGACATTACAGTTTCCAATGGAACATTAAAAAGAGCACAGTTTGTGATTTCCATATAGATGAAATCATGGAACACGTTGGGTCTGGATGGCGTTGAAAAACAGAAGTTTATAATAAATCCTATACCATTTGCTTTCTACTGACTTTCAGGCATTTTTTATTTATTAATTTTTTTTTTTTTGTCACATCAAGGCATAACCCTTGACTATCTTACATTGGTCGAACTTTCGTCTCCCTCTTTTGAAAGAGAGAGTAACTACACAAGCACGTTTGACGTGTTTAAGACATATGCATGCAGGTGACCTCACTGTTGATTCGTTTTTTGATCTCACGCAAAGCAAAAATTGCTCCTCCTCTTCATCTGCACTTTGCTTTGATTGGTGTCATGAAATGCATCATTACTGATGTCATGCCATCAAGCTAGACATTATGTGTACCAAAAATGTTACCCATTAATATTACAAAAAAAAAAAAAAAGGTTCTCCTGTTAACAGGCTTAATCAGGACAGTTTTAACTCCCTCAGCAAACGCTGATATGTAACAAAGAGTTTACTGGTGTAAAAAAAAAAGAAATAAGGAATCTGGTTCTAACTTTTTGTTAACAGACAGCAAGGTCTGTTGAGTGATTATCTCACAGAGAGAAACTTGGTACTCTGCAGAGGTTTGAGGATTGTATCTAAGTATTGAATCAGAATATCCATCTGTGAATGCTTAATTAAGCAAGTTCATGAAGGTATTGCTCCAATTTTTTGTTAAAAAAAAAAAGACAAGTGACATTTAGCCCTGCGTGAATTCAACATTAACACCAGATCAGAAGCTAAACTAATCACCATGGTTGGGATAAAACGTTAGTCACTGAAGCTCACCAGGCTGTAGCCATGCACTCCTCCCCTGAACAAGCATCTGCAAGATTGGAAATAACAACTCGTAAAAAGTACCCATCCATATCAGTTCTGTGTGGGCTTGACCGATACAGAGCGTCGTTGTTAATATCCACAGTATAACAAGAAATATCCAGCTGGACTTAATCTGACTGTTTGGCCAGCAGCCGTTACATACGGAGAGCACGGAAATATAAAACAGGAAGTATGCTGCTGCCAAGGACAGGATGAGTTGCATAGAGAGCTGTAACATGTTTTTTGTAAAATTTCACACAGGTCTAGAGAGTTAAAGCCTTTTATGTTTGTCTTTTTAAGATACTTTGCAGTAACATTAAGTCACAGACTCTAATATTGTGTTAGCCAGCCTTGATCTTTGAATACATTACATATTTCTGTATTGTGGTTTAGATACGTCTAAACATGCCACATTTACATTGTTTTTATCATGAGAGAGTCAGATCAATGCATGAAGTCTTCTCTGGGTTCCCAGTAGGGTTAAGGTCTGGACTAAATATTATGATCGCTGCATCCAACCCTGTTTTTATTCTGATCATTTTAGAAAAGTTGAATTTGGACTTATCACACCACATGAGCCTTTGCCATTGTGAACAAATCTGATATTTTTGCTTCCTTACTTCCTAGCAACCTCAGTGTTAAGATGTTTTCTTTGTTATTGTTGTTTTGTCCTAATAAACTGAGTTCTTTTTTCATTGTACATGTAAATAATTTATTATTTACTGTTGAACATTGGAAGGTTCTCACCCATTTGTGTATCTAAATTCAGGTGGTGACTTCTCTTTGTTATTTTCATTTTATTCATTAATTTCAATAAATGTATCTTTTGTTTCCTAGAATTTTCAAGAATACAAGATTCTCAAAACTGTAATTGTTGAGGTTTCAGAGTGTTATTTTAACTACTGAAAAACAGATTGTGTGGAATGTGGTGATGGTTTAGAAGGAGAATGTAACTTTTATCTTATTTAGATTTTATTGATGCTGCACCATCACTGATATTCCATCAGCTAAAGTTATTTCTATAACCTTAAAAAAAAAGAAATAAAGACATAAAAAAAAACCAATCCTCTCAGCACTGGCGTGCTGTAAGTCTTGCAGCGAACACATTGGTCTCTATAAAAATTAAAGCTCATTCTTAGACGACATGATCTCTCTTAATAAAAGCTGCGTACAGATTGAAAAATAAACTTTATGGAAGCAATGGATGGAAATTATATAAATTAAGAACAGATACACAATATAAAGGCAATTAAGAGACATAAAAAGGTTGAACTTTTTAAAGTCCTGTGAATCCTGGTCACAATGGGTCGAATGTGGAAAAATCAATGAAAGTTTCAATTTTTGGAAGCTATTAAAAGAACAAAACCTCAATCCCAGTAAATAAAGGAGACAGAATTAAAAGAAATACTTGAGAAAATATGGGAAAGTGTGAAGATGCCAGAGGAGATGAGTTTGTCTGGCAGAGCAATCTGAGGTGGTGTACTTCAAGGCTACTCTGTTTTCAACAGAGACAGAAAACTAAAAGATGTGGGAAAAAAAAAGCTATTTGTTTAACTGTTAAAAAATGGAGTCTATCTTAGTCACAAATTTACCTTTTTTGTAATTAAACAATAGATGTGAAAATAGTTGTCATGGAGGAGCCTTAAACTGGGTGCGGACCCCTGCAATACTTTAAAAACTTCATTTTATATGTTTGTTTTAAGTGTTTACTTCCACTTTCACTTGATGATGTGACATGTTAGGTGACAGATAATCTCTCGCAATGTGACGTCTCACTTATAAATGACAAAAAAGAGTGGGAAACAAGAAATCGTAAATAAATTACAATATGTGTGCAACCTATCTTTAGAAAATCTCTTTTTCTTTATGTCTTTTCAAATAACATACACCTTAAATAATGTACAGACAAATCTTGGATGAGAACCAGTTCTTGTATTTCTCGTCTCTCTGATTACAGGGAAATGTGTGCAGGTAAAGCTCAGGTAAAGCAGGAACAAACAACTGTCCGTCTCAGACTCCTTGGTTGACCTCTGACCAACTGTAACTGCCTCCAGCTGACAGCCTGTAAAAGAGACCACTGTCTGTGTACCACAAGCTCGAACTCTAAAAGAGGAGAGGAGCACAAACCTACCACCAGCAAAAGGTTTCACCTCAAAAAATTTCAATCACCACAGGTAGAGGCTGATAATGTGCCGTTCCATCAGACAATGAAACAACCCACCTTTCTTTCAGGGAATCTGATAACGCAGCTCCAGTTATTGGCAGTATCATGTAACAATCACACTGCTGGGCAGGAACCTTAATCGCTTGTTGCATGTATGTGAGTTTCATAACTGTTTGTAGTTGTGATCATGTTTTATGCACTTGCATCGATGTTAGTGCTGTCTCACAAAGATAACAGCCTGCGAAGTAACCGCCCTCTTGATATGTGCAGTTTCTTCGAAACAACACAGACAATAAATATCAAATTAAATGCAGAATGGTTAGTTATGTCAAAGGTAAAAGTTTCAGTCCATTATATATATTATTCTGAGTTTCAAATGAACGGTAGCGTGTATTATTTACAAATGTATTAAATTAAATTAAAATAAATAAAAAATTACATCATGAAGGTGGTGATCTGGTCAACGATCCAAAAATTAGGTTTGATCATTTTGGTAGGTGATATTAAAAAAAAAAGAGAAAAAAGAATGTAAAGGTAAAAGATAATTGAATGGTAATTAAAACTCTCACAGATACAGTGAGGCGTAAACCGAGGCTTTTAGAATAAATAGTCGATAAATTGTGGACGCTTTTCCCGGCACCCAGCAAAGATGTTTACCATAATCTTTTTCAGTGAGATGATTTCTTGCAGCAGATCTGTGTCTTTTGCAGATGAGACACTATTTTTTTCTCCACTAAGGCATAAAAAGATTTTTCACATGTGTTAAGCATTGTGAGAAACATTGTGATCTTTCATAGAGAATGTTGTCAATTGCTATAAAAAGCCGATTCATCTGTCTAACCAAATACAGACTTAACCAAAGTGAAATTGTAAGGTTCTGCACTAACTTTAAGATTTCCAAGTGAATAGACTAAGTGAAACAGCATTGTTGTTAGAGCAGAAAATACAAAAGAATGACTGAATGCCCCTGCGACTACAAATAAAAGATGGGAAATTTCATAGTACAGACGAAAAGGTAGAAAGAAACCAGAGAAAAGTTTTACAACAGCAGTTATATAAATCTATCCAATTTAGTCTGTCTGTGTGTGTGTGAGTGTGTGACTCAGTGATGGTGGCATGGGTCCTCTAAAAAGGACCTATGTGGCACATAACCAGACATGGACCTGCATTATTATGATGGGGATCTATCTCTGTCTGTCTCTCTTGGTGTCTTTCTTTCTCTCCATATGTCAGACATGCACACACACACACACACACACACTCAATTGCA
The DNA here is from genome assembly GCA_018398805.1 of Hirundichthys speculiger. Taxonomy (NCBI): domain Eukaryota; kingdom Metazoa; phylum Chordata; class Actinopteri; order Beloniformes; family Exocoetidae; genus Hirundichthys; species Hirundichthys speculiger. The sequence continues at coordinate 1,692,891 of JAGFBZ010000863.1, forward strand.
CACATGCTCATGAAAGGGGGAAAAGGGACTGTAAAGGAAGCCTTTGATGAAAAGTCTGATGTCCTCTTAGTGGCCTGTTCCTTGAGTCACAGCTTCATTTAAAGGTGTGTGTGCATGTCTGAGTGCATGTGAGAAAGCGTGTGTGTCTTTATTTGTGTGTTTTTTTATGGTTTATTCTCTCCAGGGAGACATGCATGTAGTGGCCAGAGCCAATTGGACATGCCTGAATGATTTCTTTGGGAGAAGAAAATGGGTGAAGAGAACAAAAAAGAATATATATGTATATATATATATATATATATATATATATATATATATATATATATATATCTATATATATATGTCTATATATATATATATATATATATATATATAATATATATGTAAATGGAAAGGCAGTGGAGAAAGAGAGATATCTGAGGTGCCTTTGAGAGAGAAAGACTTAAAAAGAGAGGAGAGACATGTCCTCATCTTCTTCATTATGTATTCTGATGGTAAAATAGGATAATATGACCATGGTGGAGCATACATCTTTGCAATAGGGACCATTGTTATTTATAAGATGTAATTATCAAAGCCATTCTCCCTTTGGAATTGAATAAAAATAAATAAAACCCCTCTCTTCTTTTTTTACACAAATGAAGGCCCAAACTTCACAGCCCCAGCAGAATATCCTAACCGCAGGCAAAATATTTACGAAATCCCCCAAAGAAAAGAATCAGGTGCCTTAAAATGGATATTAAAGTACAACTTGCAACATTCAAACATTCATTTTTTCATATCCTTTATCTCTGGAAAGGCGATCCATCCATCGATTAACTTCCACTTATCCAGATTTGGGTTGCGGGGGCAGCAGCCTAGGGCCAAGACGCCCGGATCTCCCTCTCCCCAGCTGACTCCTCCAGCTCTTCTGGGGGGGATACTGAGGTGTTTCCAGGCCAACCGAGAGCTAAAATATCCTCACTGTGTCCTGGGCCTGCCCTGGGTCCTCCCCCTGGTTGGACATGCCAGACATATCTCCCGAGGGAGGCATCCAGGGGGGCATCCTCACCACATCTCCAGGTGCTATCTTATGTTTTTCGGCCACTAGCCACAGTTTGTGACCAAAGGTGAGGAATGGAACATAGAACGACGGGGAAAAGAGTCTTGCTTTTTGGCTCGGTTCTCTCTTCACCACGACAGGAATGCAGTACATAGTCCACATTCCTGCATATGCTGCAGTTTTCCGCCTGTTGATTTCATGTTCTATAGGATACTTATACTGGTCCACTTGAGGCAGCAAGAGAGAGCTCAAATTCTCCCAGGGTCTTGCAGATCTGTGCATTTCCAGTCTTCCCAGCACAACTGGCTTCCCACAATTATTCCAGACAAAGTAGACAAAATCACCACTTGCACAGCCATCGGTCCTGATCTATTCCTTGTCCAAATGACAGAAAAATAGCCTGGAATTTCTTGCAAAGCTCAGCACATCAACATTTTTCCCTGTCTTGTCCTTTCCCTCACGCTGAATCCGTCTCATGACATCAAAGCCTCAATGAAGGGATAGATGTGTAGCGTCTTTACTTTTGAGCTATGTCATGTACACTCCACAGCATCACAGCAGTACATCATGGTTGCACGACATCGTTGGTATGAGTGATCTGTATCACTTTGGCTTGTTGGTTTCTTTACAAGCAGTGGTAATGTCTGAAAAAAGTTGCAAATGCAACGCATTGTGACTCATGGTGCCACTTAACAGAAAAAAATAGCAGCGGTAAGTAAGCAGCGCTAAGTAAGTCCACTCCAGCTCAGTGCTGCTCACCATGTGAAACTCCACAGAAGGAACAAAGTCCACCCCCATGCAAGAACATTGGTTCTGTAACCCACACTGTGAATTGAGATCAGCCCGGCCATATCTCAACAGTACTTGTCCCAAAAACCAGTTTTGGAAACTCGGTGTCAATTAAATGAAATCCAAACAGTGCTGTGGCCTTTTTGGGTTTGATTTAGATACCAGACATTGTAAATATTCTATATGTATAAACATCAGTGACTGAAAAATGCAAAAGATATTTATGCAAGTAAGATTAATGGTCTATCATGACCTGAGAAAATGTGTCTGTTCAGTACAACAAATCTGCTAAACGACTTTTTATTGTTTTAAATTTTTTATCCTATTGTGCTACAATGTTATTTCAATAATTCCTGCCACCAACACATCATAACTTTTAGTAGAGGTTGTGTTCATTTCTCTTATGTCTATCAGATGGTTTGCTTGGTTTGTTTTGCATTTGATTTACTAAGCTGAGCATTTTTTAAACCACTTTTTTTTTTAAATGTTTTTTTTTAAATATTTGTTTTTTTCTCTGAATGAGCTGATGACTTTTCTGTTATTTTTAAAATTGGAAAATGTCAAACTTTTTTGCGTAATTTGTCTAAGTGATTGTGAAGTACCCTCAAATGAAGATTGACCTGTATTGGTCCCAAATATTTACTCTGTTTAGTTTAGTTGTCATTTTATGCTATGAGTGGTTGGTCAAATTACATTTTCTAGATTTGCCTACTTCCACAGACCTTTTATCTTTTATTTTTTCTGCTCCACGTTAATTCACATCTACTTGTAAATTCACATAGGACCAGCCAGGTCTAAAGTGGAGGTGGGGAGAGATGAAGCTGACTGAGCTGAAAAATGTTATCACTAGTTTATCCTTTCAACCCCAGTATCAGTTCAGCTAGGGTCTATTTAACTGAAGTATTTCACTGTCACTCAGTGAGAAATCATGGCTATAAACTACAGAAATAAAGTAAACTGACTGCATGGATTCTTAAAAAGACAAGGGACTTAAGCATCAGCAGGAAGTGGACGATGCCGCACAAATGCATTACTGGAGAGGTCTTACACTTACTGGATGTTGTAACGTAAAAATTGCAGTGTTTTCACAAAGCGTAAATCCTGGTTGATATGTTTTCTCTACTCAGCTGTTTTGGGATGTTCTGTTATTACAACAATTATGTTAGAGCTGCATATCTAAGCCATTCGAGTCAAAAGTTGTATATGTCTCACCAATAAATACAGAGTAATTGTCTTCCTAAATGAACACGGAATAATATCTTTTTTTAAATGTATTCTTTACTGTGCTGTATATATATATATATATATATATATATATATATATATATATATATATATATATATATATATATATATATATATACACACACACACGTGTGTGTGTGTGCGTGTAATCTTTTTTCTCCCCACTTGCTCACCTCCGTCTCGCCTTTTTTTTTCACCACTTACTTTCAGTGGCTCCCTTCATCTCCAGGTGCTCCCATCACCCGCTGACTATTTTCCTCTCCCATCCTCACATATCGTATATCGACCTTTTCAGACTAAAAAACCATTTCTTCTTGATTTGGAAAAAAAAAAAAAAAAAAAAAAACAGGAGATGATCCACAGCACATATTTCCCAGAAATGTAATTTCTGCCGCTTGCTGCAGTGAACTGAGCTGAAGCAATGTCACAATAGTGAATTTGTTAAACAGTCAGTGTAACTGCCTGATGGTCCTTGCATGCATTTCTGCCCTACTGGAAGGCTGAATCTCTCTAAAACGGGGCTTTTGTCTGGCCTCCTCTGCACAAAACAGTCATATGACAGAGCTTCATCTTGCCTTCCATTAGCTCTGAGGGTGTCTGCTTTACTTTTTAATCATATTTCTGTCAGACTGAAACTGTGCTGTTCTTCCTTTGGTTTTATGGATTGCACAAGATCCTAAGAGCCAGTGATGTTAAAAACCTTATTAAGAAATGCAGGACAAATTTCCATGAAAGCTTTTAATGCCCTTGCAAGTATTAAAACAAAATCTTGGAAAAAGTATAACTGAAGAACAAAGGCATTTATGCTTGCCATGAACTGTCACCGCAATAAAATTTATTTATTTATTAAATTTTTCTTTTTTTTTTTTTTTCTTTTGCCTTCTGGTGAGTACAGCCTCCCTGTAGACTGCTGGAGAACTTTAACATAATTTGGGATTAGACAGCAGACATCCCTGCATTTATCTGGGACTGGTATGTAAATGTGTCTGCTCTCTAAGATGTTTTAAAACTTCTTTCAGCATGTGACAAATAAATTCTCTTTCATTTGTCAACCCTGTGCTTGATAAGAAGTTGCATTCTTAATTAAAAGGGGAAAATACCGGAACAATCTGTGAAAAGTTTTGTATTCAAAGCCCAACAAAATTTTGATTACATTAAGGTGATGGGTCTTAATTTTTTTAATCAAGCAGTAAATGACGTCCTAAATGGGGAATTGTTAACTCGCTGAAGACAGAGAAAAAAGAAAAGTTATTATGCTTAGTCACCACAAGTTTTCTGCGATATGACTAATGAGCAAAATTTTTTATTATTTAATTTGCATTTCCTTTGATGAAAAACTTCTTGTCAAGTGTAATTTATGTGAAATATGGGGAAATTTAATTCGGAACTTGGTTTCACCATTCAACACTTTAATTTAAAATGTTTTTTTTAACCATCCAAATGATTCAATGTGTAATAATAATAATAATAATAATAATAATAATAATAATAATAATAATAATAATAATAATAATATTATTATTGTTGTTGTTGTTGTTGTTGTTGTAATAATCATTTTTAGTACTAGTAGTGCTGGTTAAAAAATATATATATAAATAACATGATATAATATGATACAATACAATACAATATAATATAGCATATAAAAAAAATATTATAATTACCCTTGAAGAGCATGTGACTTTTCTTAAAATAGTACAAAAGAAGGTATTTAACCTCCAGAATCCTTGTGGACCCTGTGATAATGCTTTTTAACTTCAATATTTATAGTACTACACGTAACACAGTGTGCTAAATACAGTTTGAAATATATAAAAAGAAAATGAAAGAAAATAAACTGAAACAGGTTTATGATGAGGCATTATTTCAGATGATTGAGATTCTTTTTTTATGATAATTATTCTTAAATAGCAGACAACTGCATAGAACAAACAGCACATGCAAGTTTCAAAGAAACCTGTTCTTAGACAACAGAGACTGACAGTAGGAGACATTGTTAGCATCTGAAGAGCATTGAGGGGATGACATCTGAGAAATTACAAAGAGAGAGAGAAAATATGCATTAATAAGCATACGAGTACTAAGAGATAGAGAGTGAAGAGAGTGAGGTAGAAAGTGTGTGAGCCCATTGCTAATGGATGTTTCTGCTATGTGTGTGGTTGAATGTGAGCTCGCGTCTCAGTGTTTTCTCTTTCCCTTTTAGAAGCGCTCTAATCCTGTTATACAGCAACTCTCTCTCTCTCTTTGTGTGTGTGTGTGCCTGTGTATGTGTGTCTGAAAGTCTGACTGAATGTGTTATAATGGGGTTACTAAGCATGTTCAGTGTCCCTCTTGTTTTGTTTACCTTTTGACAATTCCCTTCTAGCCGTTCTTCTCACTCATATCTGATCTTATTCCTACTTACTATTGAATACATCTTTATTTTCTCTCCTTTGTTGTACACACACACGTACAGGCACACACACACACACACACACATATATATATGTATATATATATATATATATATATATATATATATATATATATATATATATATATATATATATATATATATATATATATATATAAAATAATTGAGTTTGGTGAATTCTTAAAAAAAAAATACCGTGAAATACCGTGAAGACCGTGAAAGGAAAGATCAACGGATCTTTCCCTCATTAAAGAAAAACCCTTTCATGACTTCAAGAAGACAAGAACAAGCTGGAGTAGGGACATCACTGTCTGAATGTTAAGACAGTGGTTTGCAACAAGGTGCAACAAAATGAGATTTGACTTTGCCCAAAAAATAAAAAATAAAATAAAATAATAATAATAATCTAAAAAAGCTTTCCAAGTTCTGGAATTCTATACTTTGGACAGATGAAACAAAGATAAAGTTGTTTCAGAATGATGGGAAGAGAAAAGTCTGGAGGAGGAAAATAATGGGTCAAACATGGTCGGGGCAGTCTCATGTCAAGGGCATGCATCGCTGCCAGTGGAACAGACTAACTACTGTTTATTCATGATGTGACTGCTGACAGAAGTAGCTAAATGAATTCTGCAGTGTGTAGGGCTATGCTCTGCTCACAGCAAAATGCTGCAAAACTGATACGACGCTTCACAATGCAGATGGATAATGACCCTAAACGTACTGCAAAAGAAATTTGAGACTTTTTGAAGGCAAAGCAATGGCATATTCTGTGCTTTTCAGACCAAATTGAAGGCAGAAAGGCTCACAAACAAGCAGCATCTGAGAGTGACAGCAGTGTAGACCTGGCAAAGCATCTGGAGGGAGGAATTTGGAAACAATCCATGGCTCCAGGCTTTAGCCAGCTCTCCATGGTTATATTTATAGTTATGTCACTTCACCCAAATACTTTTGAGTCCCTGAAAATTTAGGTATTTTCTTTGAAATGACTGCAACTCCTAAATGGTAAATGCCATATGTTTGTGAAACTACTTAAGTAAAAGCTGAAGGTCTACACTTTGATCACATCGTTATTGTCATATTTTGGATTGTGCTGGTGTATGAAGGTAAATACATAAAAACAATGTCATTGTTATTATCTTAATCTCACCCTCGACCTTGATCTCACCTTCTTTTTAAAGTTTATATTGCATTACATATGCATTTGACTCTTCTCTTTTTAATGTGCTGATTTTAGTCTTCCTTTAACCTGTCACCTCATTCACTTAAGCATGGCTCTCTCTGTGGGTCAGCCTTGTCAGTGTATTTGTTGTGCTTGTTGTGGGTCTCCAACATAAGCCATAATCTCTTCAGTAACCCTCAGACACATCATATCTTATATCACTATCATTTATGCTACCTATAATTGTTAGATAATATTTTTTTGCTGAAGGCCAGCCATGGAGTCACTTTGGTGAGCACAAGCCTTCACTATTATTATCAGTGTGGCATAAACCTTCCGCCTAAGTTTGGTTATGTTGACATCGATAATCAAAACTGCTGAACACAAGGTGTCATGATTTTTAACAATCCTGCGGTCCTCTTCTAATTACATAATTGTTTGTTTGTTTTTTTTCCTCCAATATCTATATTATACCCCCACAACACTCTAAGAACAGCAAAGTCAGTACGTTGCTCAGCCTGTTCAGTGTTGAAGGTTTTAATGAACACTGAGCCCTTCCAGAGTAACGGCAGGGCTTTAGTTTGGGTTTTAGTTTGCAGCAGCAGGGGTGTGCAATTACGGTTACAAAATCTATCTTCATCAGTATGTAAATATCTTTGAAGAAGGGAATGCTTGTATCAAATGATAACCAACCTTTGGCTTTGATAAGACTATGTGATGAGACAAAGAAATGACTTTCCCTTTTCCCTCACTGCTCTCCTGAGTTCTTTTGTTACCCCTCACCCCTGTCTCATTAACAACCTTCTGAATTAGCTGCTTGATGCATTGTTACTGCAGTTATCAATCACAAATGAGGGTCAATGGCACTTGAAAAACACTGTGCACTGGTAATAATTACAGTGTGGAATGTCAGAGGGTTAGCAGGTCCAGCAGCTTTAAATGCCAGCCTGGGTGGCAGTTTTTAAATGGACCTCATCAGCAAATGTGATTTCTTTCTTTTCTTTCTCTCACCCCTCTAGGTCTGTCTCTTTTCTTCCTCATTTTAGCCATCGCTTCCACAGAGCTTTTTCAGAGCTGATTGAGTAGGCAGTTGCTGGTAATGAGCCATGAGGACTAATTGGGACTGTCAGAAGAAGAGATGCAGGAGACATTGTCTCTTTGACATTTACAAGAGCAGTCAGATATCAGTAGAGCAAATTACAGAAATCTCTCAAGATTCACATGAATCATATAATGCCAGTCCTCCTTTTTTTCTCCTAATTTTTCATCAAATTCTAAAGCATTAGCTCATTCTATCAAACAAGATTTGACTCCAATCTGAAATTTAGACTGAAACAAAAAAGGCAATTTCTGTGCAAGTATGACATTTTTGTAAATGCAACACAAATTACAATATTCTTATTTTTATTTTTTTGTTACAGAAAAAAATATATATCTCTTTTAAATATTGTCAAAACTGTGTATTATATATTTCTCAAACTTGGAAAATAATATTTATAATAATGCCTGAAACTATTATTTGCCACAGTCATGCAGTTATTTAATTATTATTAAAATAAGTAATTACCAAAATACACGCTTAAGAAAGATAACCAACAGTTTCTGTAAATGTTTATTCCTCATGTATCCATTTGTTCTATGTCATAGACAATAACTCCAAATGTCAGCTGATAACACTGCACCTGTTAAATCATCAAAACGGTCAGGAATGACACTCTGGATCTTATATCGCTTAAAACAGACAAACCAGCAACATGCAGTAAACAGAAAGTGAAAGAGTGTATATCCCTAACGTGCCCTCCTGTCGGCCTCCCCGTGTCTTTTTGAAACCGCTAACGAGTTGGCACGGCTCCAGAGATCTTCATTAAATTAGAGTGCAGGATTCATGAAATTATTTATCACCAAAAACTGAACCCACACACACTGATTTTTCTGCTTTTGTTATTGCTATTTTACATTGTTATATTATTTATTTATTCATTTATTTTTCTTTCTAATGAGAGCTGTACCGCGTTCAGCCTCTGCCCTTAAAAGCTCACTTCACATTTTAATCATTGTTTTTCTAATACTGTTCAGACTTTAGACAAGAAAAGCATTGAAGTATAGATTTATCTATAAATCAAAGTATCAAGTAGAAGGTAAGCATTAGAATGACGGGAACCAAGACCAGTTTAATAAAAATGCATTAAGCCAGTGGAAAAATGTTCACCTGAAGCTCTGCAGTGACACTGTTGGGGTGGTTTCATGCACAAATGACAACTATCTCATACATGCTTGTAGGAGATAGCTGACGATTCCAGAACTTTTATTTTTCTCTACAATTAACATTGATATCATGGATAGCGTAATATATCTCATAATGGTATTTTATTTGTGTAATTTGTTGGTGAGATAAAACCCTGTCATTTGTTGGATAGATAACCCTGAGATGTGGTGGTTATCTCTGTTTTTTGAAAGGAACAGAATTTATTAAGTTTCAGTAGCAATTTTAGGCCAACAGAGGTTTAAAAAAATGCCTCAACTTTATATCTCCGTCGTTGACATTGGATGCTTCATGTGTTTAGACCATTGCAGTTGTTCCTGTGATTTTTCAACATCAGGCTAATTCTATAACTTCTAGATTTTTATAAGTCTTTATTGAATTGTAAAAAAATATTTTTTATATTAAAGATAAAATCACACCAGATTGACTGCCTCCTCAAGACAGCCAACTCACATACAGACTTACATGAGTGTCCTCTTAAAATCCAGTGGACCCTAAGCTGGTAGGATGAGTGTGTGTGTGTGTGTGTGTGTCTGTGTGAGTCTCTTTGTCATCCACACTGCCTTTTAAATTGCATTGCTTCATTATAGACACTGCATTAACAAACACAATCCTCTCTGTGCGCACATTAAAAACATCTCATTCTTACCTCAATGCAGAGTCAAAGCCATAAAACAATACGTTACCTCCCTGACTAATTACCAATGTGAAACTTTCATAATTGAATAGCGCCCCTTAACCAATCCTGCTTGGCCAAGACATATTAAAAGAAGCTATTCTCCATTTGAATTTGTCATAGCAAACAAATGAGATAGTTTGCATGGAGCAATTTGTCTAAAGTCAGGTAATAAGGTGGGGAACACAACCACTTAGTTGTTTTGGTGTTTGTAAAATGAAGCTCATTATTAGAGGGGAAACTCTGAGGAGAACCTGAATTTGAATTTATGAACCAGTTATGAGAACATTCACACCTACATGCTCAAGCTGATCAAGCATAACTTTATGACCACTGACAGGCAACATGAGTCAACAGTATTCATCTTGTTACAGTGCAACATTCTGCTGGAAAATCTGCAACCCGGCATTCACATTAATCCTATTTTGGCACATTGCACCTACCTCAAAATTTCTGCAGACCAATTACATCCACGACACGGAAACATCTTTACCCTACAAGCACCCCCTCTAGCAGATCAGCAGTGGGGCCCTCAGCAACATACATACATTATATATATATATATATATATATATATATATATATATATATATATATATATATATATATATATATATATATATATATGAGAGCACCAAGAGGGCTCAGTCATTATTAAATGAGTAGTCAGAATGTTCTTCTTGATCGGTGTGTATATATACACTCCTGCCATCCACCAAAACAAACATTTCAAATTGACCGGTGCTTTCTCTGTCCACTGAGAATTAGATAGCTGACAGCTCGCAAACCAGCTGTTAAAAATCCAAAGCCCATTGCTGGCCAGGGATTCGGCATCAGCCTGCATGTGCTCTTCTGCTTTGCAGAGTGAAGACAGCTAACAATGCATAAAAAGCTCTGCCTTCCATTAAGTTGTATATGGAACAGATGGGCTCAGATTCTTTGCAGCCTCCAAGCAGCTACTGGTTGGAACTCAGGGTTTTTTAACAGTGGCGACAAGAACAGTGTGCAACAGCTAGTGAGCATGCAATTTGTATCTGAAAGAGGTAAATATAAAAACGTGATTGTTCAGTTGGGAAACCGCTATTGATTCAGTGGGGTGATCGTGGGTGATTATACTTTATCACTGAATTCATTTCATTTATTTTTTTTCTAGTATCATGGGCAGGCAGAATATGGCTAAAGTTGTGTGAAATCACTCTAAACAGATGTTTTTCCATCTCTGGGTTTATCTTCCACTAAGTTAAACACCTTAAACCTGGAGCAGAAAGTGGTTTGTCTAATAATCTGACTGTCTATCTATTTTTATAATTTGAATTTATACTATTTTAAAAGATGTAAAATCAGTTATGCTGGCATTCAGACAAAATTAAATCATAATGGTCACTTCTCCAGACAATTACTACTGTTAGGAAAATAGATATTCACTTGCACATGTAGCAGACTGAGAGAACCTCCTGCATTACTGAACTGTAGGTCTGTTTATAAATGTATTTAGTGCCATTTTAAAGATGACGTCAGTGTTATTTCTTCCAAAAGATGCCATCCTCTGAACTTGTTAAATATTTTGACATTGGCAACACTGTAATATATGTCATCAAATCAATTTGATTAAAGAGTTTGAATTTCTTATGTGCTGCTAACTGCAAATAATCTCTTTGAGGTGAAAGAGATGTCATAACATCAAAGGCTTTCCTGAAATGTTTGTGACATGCTGAAGTCAAATAGTGGACAATTACAGTAGAAAAGTTTGTCCTCACTGCTGTGTTCAGAGGGTTAGGTTTTAGAGAGCAAAGTCAAACGTCATACCACATCTGGACCACAGTGTGTGTGTGTGTCTGCCCCTCTGAACTACAAGAGGTGAGGCGTAATTTGAACTTGCTTGGAGAAAAAAAGTTTTCATTTTTTATTTTTGCAGGCTGTTCAGTGCTGGGTAACAAACAGGGAGACGGACATAACTGGTCTTTTTGTTACAGCAGTAACAGAAGACTGAGTAAATAATAAGTGGGTGAATACAACTTTAATAAGATGACATTTATTTGAATTTTTTGTTGATGTGAAAGAGCAATATTGTCCTACATCATTTTCCTCTTTGAATGTGGACTGAAAGTTATACAATTAAGGAAACAAAAGATAAAACAAATATAAATATGGAATGTAAAACCTCATTAAGGGTCAGAAAAATCCTGAGAAAAGGAATGACAGAAACTAGCTATGAGGCAGCAAATCATGAAAAGTAAGAACCAAGAGGGATGTAAATGATCAAATGTTTTATATATAATAACTAGGGTTGGGCAACGATTAAAATTTTTAATCGCAATTAATCGATTTCCCTGGTTAATCACGATTAATCGCATTGTATACGGAAAATTAAATAATGAATTCAAAAGTAGTGTAAAGGTCACTTTTATTTAAATGTTCTGCTGCCATATGAACTAAAGTGCCATAACATTTGTTGTTCAAACACTTCAACATCAGCACTTGTCAATAACACATATTTAGTGTAAATCTCATCTTAAAAATGTCAAATAAAATAAAGCTTATTGCCACTGCCAGGCATTAATGTCATCCTGTTTTTTTTTGAAAAATAAAAAAGGTCTATCAACAAAAGCCTGAGCCACAATCATAACAATAAAACAGTCAATTTCTGAGGTAACAGCAGAAACTTTTAACCGGGAGTTCAACTTGTCAGTGGTTACAAATAACCTTGTTTTTGTTGAATCCTCCATCTGGGAGAACTTTAAAATGAAAATGTCCATGTGAAAGTTCTGTAACTTTATCAATCTGTGTACCATTTGTTCTTTCCATTTTCGATTGTCAATCAAAAATTAAGAAGCGACATTTTATTTGTTTTTAATTTTTTAAATCTAGCACAAAAAATGAAAAAAAATGCTTGTTTTTTTAATATTTCAATTTTAGACTGTAGTTTTAAAGAATGAGAAACTCTGCATGTTGCTCCAGCTCTTTTAACATTAATTCACTTCTGTGAAACAAAGACAGCACAGGGGAAAATTGACATACAAACGCAAAAATAGAAAAAGCCATTGTGACATTCACCTGACATTTATTGCTGCTTATATGAAGAAGTGTGATTTCATTAGGACAAAAACCAAAGTCTCCAGTGAATTGAATCAATTTTATGTTTGTCACTTGTGGGAAAGTCTGTTTTTACGTTTCATGTTTTATTGATTATGGAATTACTCTTTATGACTTCAAAATGCCCCGTTTTGTTTTGTCAGCTGACTCTGAGTCTGTTCCAACTGGGCAGTCGTCCTGCAGTCCCTCCTGCAGGCTTTTTGAGCCCTAAACTGGGCACCAAACACACACAGAACAGTAAAATCCACCCACAATAATAGAATTATCTGGACTTAGCTGAATCTCTTTTTACACACCTTCCTGCCTGAATAAGACGGAGCAACTGAGTACAGTGCGTGTTATGACTACAGCAAAAACTGAAAAATAAGTTGGTGGTTAGAGCAAAGAAATATTGCAGAGGGATGTTTGCTCAGTATCAAATAAAAGGAAATACAGTGAATGCGATTATAATATCAAACAAAGAACCTTAAACAAAAAAAAAACTGCTGCTATTACTTTAATTATAGAATAAGTGAAGCTAGGTATTTAAGAGAAACCTGGATGAGCTTTCTTTCAGCAAAACCACGTTTAGGAAATTCTCAGATTAGTGGAGGTGGATGATGAGATGACTTTCACGTAGCATCTAGCACCAGAATCCAAATGCATCAGATCCCTACAAGAATGAGATCTTATCGCTAGTTTTAAAATCTCCCAGTATTAATAATGTTTAAAGCAGTTATATAATAATGTAACAATATCAGTATAAATCTGATAATACTACATATACACATTTGTAGATTTTCATTAAAGGTGGGGTGGGTGTTGTTTTTTTGCAACACTTTTTACAATATTGCCTGAAAACCTTTTCACATTTCCATTGCACCCACTGAAATAAAATGTTTGCAAAAAAAACTAAACATTTTGGTCCAGTCTAGAAGGTATAATCAGAGAAAAACTCTGACCAATCAAAAAAGTGATCATCACTATTTTGATTGGCTGCCTAATACGTCCATCAAATATCACCCCTCGCTCCCTCCCTCCCTATGGTTCATGCAGTCGTGAATCGTGTGAAGGCGTGGTTTCGAGGGGTGAGCTGAAGAGGAGGAGGCGGAGCCTTTGGGAGGAGGGAGGGAGTGTATATTTTCAAAATCTCACTTGAGTTGGATTGCTGGAACCGTTTTTCAAACAACACCTACTCCACCTTTGAATGTCTTTTGTAACTTTAACAGTTTATCATTGAGTTCTGGAAACATAGTATTTTGAAATCAATGTCAGTATATTAAAAATGGATGCTGTATTAGAAAACACCTGCGATATTGGCTCAGCTGTTCAGCTCAGGTGTTCTAATTTTCAGTTCACTGAAAATGTAAAAGAGGGGCAAATCAATGACAAAACAACAATGAAAAAAACCGGAAGAAAAATATCAAGAGGGAAAAATCTAAAGGACGAACAACAGCAAGTGGTAAGAAGGGATGTGAGACTGAGAGTGAAAGAGAAGAACAAAAGAAAGGGCTGTGAAAGAGCAGAGAGGAAAGTAGGAGAGCAAGAAGAGGAAAACACGAAAAGAAAAGACATCGAGGGTCTTCTTTTTAACAAGGATGAAAAAGAAAGGAGCAAATAAAGATAGTTAAGGGAGAACGACAGAAAGAGAAATTTGTAGTTCAAGAGAGCATGAAATGTGTGAAGCCAGAATGGAGACACCTAGGACGAAAGAGATGAGATGAACAAAAGGGGTAGTTACTATATAACCCAGCGTGAGCCAGGTGAAAGAACTGTGAAGGCTCCGCCAGATGCAGCTGCTCTTCCAGATGAATAAGTCAACCTGATCATGAATGTAAACTCAAAATTAATCTTCTTTTGTGCTCCTGTTGTACAAAGGATGATTTATTCGTTTATCGGTGCAAAATCTCAAAAACTAAAAGACAAGGGTTTTAAAGCTTGCTGCCTTTCTGGTTTAAATTACCTTTGTGAAGATCGGGAAATGGTTTCAGTTGTTGTGAGGTGAAATTCAGCTGCACTTGTAAAAGTAATGACGGCTGAAGCACCATCTCTGGGTTCATTATCATAATCTTGACACATATAAATGTATGTTCTTTGAATGTTTTAGACCAAACATCATTACTGATGCCAGGAGACTGAATCCATCCATCCACCCATGATTTATTTATTTTGCATTTTATTTTAATGTTTGTTTATACGTGTTTGCTTGTTTGTTAAATCTTATGTCAGGAAGGATGTAATATAAAGAAAGCGGACAGAAAAAAGAAAGAATCAAATGTAAAACACTGAGATGTAACGGCATGCTTCAAAGCTTCTTAATGCAAGCAAAGACTTTCTTTTTTCCTCTCACAAAATGATCTGACAAATTCATTTTCCCTGAGAACAAAGATTATGGTTAACCTTTAAATTCCGCTTCAGTCTTTGTGCTTTCATTTTTTTTAAGGAAGAAAAAATGTATAAGAAAAAAAATATTCTTTGCCACAACAATCAAAGAAAAGAAAAGACATTCTTGAGATGTCTTTTTCTTAACTTTTCTTACTTTTATGTCCACAGTGTTTTCTTCTGTGTTGATATCATATGTCACATTTTATCATTTGTTTTGTTGTTTTTTTTTCCCTCTTATTCCTTAAACATTGTCAGCTTTGCCACAGACAGAAAACCCTATTTTGCTGAAAACAGTCCCTTGTCTCACCATAGCTACTTTGTTGGGGATATGTGGAGCTGAAGTGAAGCACCACCTTCCAGCTTTCAGCATTTTTCGAATGTTTGTGTGAGTATTCTTATTTCCCATCGACAAAGGACGTTTTGTGTGTGTTTCTTTCAATTTATTTAATTGCTTGTTAGCAGAATAGTTAAAAAAAAAAAAACTAAAAAGAATTATGGAAACTTTTGCACAAAAACATTTTCCCTAATGACAGGCCTAGTCCTAGATGGACTAACTTTTTCTTTCTTTCTTTTTTCCCCTAAGGGTCTGCAGGCATCTTGTTTCTGAGGAGATGGAGGAATGTGATCATTGTTGTTTGAGCATGAGCATAGCAAGAATCCATTAAACTTTGAGGTGGATCGAAGTCACTTTGTTAAGTTTGTGAAATTCTGAATTTGCCTTACCGGAGGATGCACTCTGGTTGCTGTTACTGTTAATTTTCTGTTGTCTCTTGGTGACAAACCAACAGAGAATCTAATTTAATAGCGTTTCCCCCATCGAAAGTAAATGACAAGATCAAAATTATTATAATCTCAAAGTTTCAGACGATAAACAGATGATGTCTCGAAGACATCAACAACAAATATTTGTCAAAATGTCTGAGCTGCGAGCTTGAAACTCCACATAAGCCTTAACAGCATTACTTATTCAGCAAGTTTATTGGTGTGTTAATAATTGATCAACCAATTAAGGGGGGAAGTTGGGGAGATATGAGCCTCTTTACTAGTGGGCTTTTGGTAAGTGCATAGTTTGGTGGAGCACGACAGAGAGGCGCCACTTCTGACCAGCCCATAAAATTTCTTTTCATATTAATTCACTTGAACCTGGGTTACACTAAAGAGGAAAGAGTTATGTGCACTTGAGGTGATCTTCTTCACTTTCCATTCATTTTAGCTGATGCTTTTATCCAAAGCGACTTACAGTTGAGGAACACATCGGGGTACAAAGTGGATTCAATGTCTTCTCTAAAGACTGTTTGATACGTGAACTGGGAAAGACAGCGACTGAGCCACTAACCTTTTATTTTGTTTTTACAAACAATCTGCCGACTGAGCTCCAGCCGCAAACCTGTATAATCGGTGTTATTTCATAGTCATTCGGGTGTAAACGCTTTGTCATGCAAAGAGTCACCTGAATTTGACATTAGAGAATGATTTGGAGTAACCAGTTACTGCTGCCAAAGGTAGCTGTACGAGATGAGCTAGTTACGGGGAATACTGAGAAAAACATCAGACTTGTCATTAAATCATCTACACCAAACACCGGACCCATTACAATACCGCAGCCACACAGCAACACATTTAGTCCTGACAGTGCTGCTGGGCCACCATGAGTTGTAATTAGTCCAGCAGAGCCTGACTACATGGCTTTTGAGACAAATAAACCTCAAAATGACTCAAACCCCCAGAAGGCTTTGCCAGGTCAAATTACATTACAACCAGGTAAAGTGATATAGCTGCGCTCTCATTGGCTTTTAACCTCAAAAAACCCCCCAAAGAGTCCCTGCTGATAAGCAGCACCTCTAGTCAGTCTGTAAATACTGCAGTTTCTCCTCTCTTTCTCTCTGATCCTCTTCAGCGGAACCTCTCTCCTATGACCTACGGTGACCTGTAAGGACCACAGCTCTCATGCTGACCATCTGAAGGACAAAGCATGGCCAACAGTGACCAAGTTCTGGGCCCTCTGTGAACTGTGGAGGTAGAGCAACTCTGTATCTCCACAGTTCCAACTGAGAGTCACCAGCCTAGGGTCTGCATTCCCCATCACCGGGTCTGAAGAAGCCCTCTGGGTTGCCAGTGACAACCACACGTCTCGTCCAGCAGTGACGCATCAAGGGAGTGACTGAAGTGTGGAGTGACAGAAGCACTGACGTGCAGAAAAGGCACCTGTGCACACCCTGATGCGTGAACAACTTCTGTTGCTGCATCAACGGCACATCTCTTCGTCAACCAGATGGAGAGAAAAGAGAGAGAGAGAGAGAGGGAGAGCCACTACTGGTCGTCAATGGAACGTATGTTTCAACCCTGCCCTGTCCAGCCCAGCCTGGATCATCAGCTCAGATCTCCACGGACATCACAACGCTGCAGATCACTTCAAGAGCGATCCCCATAAAAGCTTTTGCGTCTGGGCAGAGCTTAGCTTAGCATTGTTTTGCAAGTTTCCTTTTTTTCCAGTGTCGTGCACGTTTGGAACCGGACCGTTGGTCCTGATGTAGTTGTGAAATATGTTGATGTTTTGTTCTTTTTTCTATCTCTGTTTCCCAGAGATATGATGAGAGCATGCATTGCGAAGTTGGCTTCACATCAGTGCGTCTGTGGGCAAACAAAACAGTAGCTGTTCTGGTCATGAGAAAACCTTCTAGCTTTGATTCTATTCTCTCTTCTTTGTTTTCTCTCCTCTTTACTAACCACATATTGTATTTCATCTTGGCCATAAGGCCTCAAGATCTCCTTTGTTCTTTTTGGCGCTCAGCTGCTCGAGGTGTGACACAATCACACGCGTGATCTCACCCGGCATTTTTGTAGTCCATGTGGGTTGGAAGCCACACACACTCACACAAGTCTACATTTTCTCTGATACATATAGGTATATGTTGATGTTTTTATTTAATTTCATGTTTGTTTGATTATGTTAGTTTAATTGGCATCCAGTTTAGTAGATATCAGAATCTTGGTCCAAGTGTTTTCTTTATCTTTAAATAATTGTGTTAATAAATTCTGATATTTTCTAATGTTTGTTGTTATTTTGCACGTTTGTAAAATTTGCTGTTTGAAAAGGTCTGTGCTTGGACTTACGCCTTCTCTGTTGCTCTATAGCGCCACACCTGGTCACAGGCTGGAACACATAGAACAACTGATAGTTTGAGAGTGATGGTGCCGTTTAGTCATTGTTTCCCGATTATCAAGTGGTGCCTGTTTTTCCATCCATCCATCAAATTCTTGTGCCAATAATAACTGTCTTAGGACACTTATTAATAACCCCCTTTATAAGTGAAGAGTGCAAAAAACATGATGGCTATAATAAAGAATCTGAATTCATCGACAATGCCTTTTAGTTACTTTACTTACCAGCTTCTTAAAAACAGTTTTTGCTTGTCTAAAAACAGATAAAGCTGAAAAGTGCTCCTTATCAGGCACTTTTCCTAAATCTTTGGCAAATACAGTCCCTTCTGAAGAAAAGAGTTGTGGATCCCTTAGTATTAAACAATAACATGCCAATCTTTAATCTTCCCTTTATTGGAGAAAAAAAAAATATTGAGAAAGCTGCATTGATTCAGCAAAACAATTTGTCAAATGCAAATGGGCTTATAGACAGATTTCAGTCCTGCTTCAAACAAAATCACAGCACTGAGACAGTACTAATGAAAGTCTTAAATGACATTTGTTTACCTGAACACTGATTCAGGTAAAACATCTGTTCTTGTGGTGCTTTATCTTACTCAAGTCTGCCTTTGATACTCTGGACTGTAAAATCCTTCTTTGCAAACTAGAAAACTGGGTGGAGTTTTTAGGGTACAGTTTTATCATATATCTTGAAGGCAGAGGCTTTGTTGTTTCCATGTATGAGGATAAAGTTTGAGCTTATTTCCCTGACCTGGGGAGTCCCTCTAGCGTCAATTCTTGGACCGCTGTTTTTCAACCTCTGCATGCTTCCCCTAGGTCAGATCATACTTGACAACAATGGTGCTTACCACAGCTACGCAGATGACTCTCAATGAGACTTCAGCTGCCTCCTTCACCAAATGACTGGTTCATTTGCCTCACTCTGTCGCTGCTTGGAGCTAGTGAATAGCTGGATGCAACCAAGCTTCCTTCAATTCAATCAAGGAAATTCAGAAATTAATCTATTTAGCACCAACAATTAGAGAATAAAAGCTGCTGCCCAGCTTGAACACAGAGATATAAAAAAAACCAATATATTTTCACATAAAAAACTATTTGAACTTAGAGCTGAGCTTCAGCAGCCACACCGAGGCTGTAACTAAAATAACTTTTTATAACCCCAAACAAATATCAAGAGTAAGAGATCTGATGGCTAGAGCAGATTTAGAGAAGCTCATCCATGCCTTCATCTCCAGCAGACTTGACGACTGTAACACTTTTCTGTCTTGTCTTCCCAACAAGATTGATTCAGGAGCCTCAGCTCAATTCAGAGCATGGCTGAGAGAAATATAACGAGAACAGGGAAAACTGAACACATTCCTCTTTGTTCTGAAATCTTGACACTGGTTACCACTTACCAACTAAAATAGACTTTAAAGAGGTTGTTGGTTTCCAAAGCCTTTGCAGTGGATTAGTGAAAGTTACTTTGTCTACGAACAGGATGTCTGGGTTTAAATTCCAGTTTTGTAAGGAAGGGCATCTGATGTAAAACTGATGTAAAACTGCATGACCAAACAGTCATGCAGATTCCCCTTCTGTGGCAACCATGAACAGAAAGCAGCCAGAAAATAAGCTTTTTTTGCAAAGGTTACAAATTAGTTTATGAGACCAAAATACATTTCTGTTCTTATTGTTGGATATAAACCAAACCAGACAACCAAACCTCTGAGACCTTTAGGGGGCAGTCAGCTGGTAGAATCTTCAGTTAGAACCAAACGTGGTGAAACTGTATTTAGCTACGATGCTGAACACAGATAGTACAAATATCCTGTTGAACATTTAAAAGTGCCCCAAGTCCAGCCTCTTTTAAAGTTAAACTAAAATTTTTCCCTGTGCTTTTCTTTAATTTAATTTTGTGCTACACCTATTACAGCACTGTTTTTACTAAATACATTGCCTAAATACATATTTTTGTGGTTTTATTATAGACTTAATTTATATTCCTATGCTGTTGTTAATGTAACTTCTGAATTATTATTTTTTATTCTTTTCATTTTATTGCCCTTGTAAAGCAATTTAAGTTGCCTTTGTGTTTGAAATGTGCTACACAAATAAACTTGCAATATCTAACTTTCTCACACACAACTTTTGTATTTTGACTTTGTTATGTTAAATAAATAATGATATCTGTAATGGACTGGCAACATGTAGTCTGGCTCTTGCCCAGTGACAGCTCCCCCATGAGTCTTAAATGGATTGCAGTCGGAATGAAAACTGAATCTATGAATGACACATTGCAATATGTTGTGCTGTTGTTCATCTGAAGTTGCATTTATGCAATGTTCCATCCATCCTTAACACTAGAACCGCCAACATTCCAAACTTCCTAGAACCGCCGAGGGGGGTCATTTTGACCCCCTTGCTACAACAGCGTCACCGATGCTAAGATGTCATTTCTAGAAGTTGTGAAGTGGCTAATTCCTAAATATTTCTGAAATAATAATGGAAACTTGTCAAAATAAGTGTTTAAAATGTATATTTTTGCCAGCTTTTTTCTCCGTAGCCAAATGCTGCGCCCGCTCTCTCTCTCAGCCACACAAATAAATACATCGGTACGTTCATCAACAAACTGTAGGAGCTGTATGTTAACACAAACATGAAAACAACAGCAATTGAATGACAGACTATTTACAATACAAAACAACAGACTTCAGATGTTAACAGATATTTTATTAATTTTTGAAAAACGGATTAACGCTGCGTGCTCCCCCTCACGCACACATGACTCCATTCCCAGCCCTCCTCTCCACCGGCGTGGCTCCGCCACCGTACAGTCACAGGTTTGCTGTATCACCCGGTCCATCAAGTACATGAACGCATTCACAGGGTCGTCAATGTTGTGGCGCGCGTATGCAGTTGGACCACCTCTCTCCACCGGGACATTTTTGGACTGGGCTCTCCTGGTCCGCAGTCCGAGCTTTATGGGTCTCCAAACAGAGACCCATCCTTGGCCGCCTCATGTAGCTGACATACAGGTTGAGCTCTGAACAATGTAAATATAATTATAAAAATAATATTTATGATTAGATCAGTCAGAGTCGTTGCCTCGCTAAAATACCAAATGATTAGAACCAGAGGAAACTAAAACGCTTGACTTCCGAATTTACCTGTATTTCCGCGAGCCCCCACTGTGTCTGAGGACTGAATGTATGTGGTGGTGACCCCGCACTTATAGAATCCGTTTTTCATAAATTCGGCTCCTCATCTTCAGTTGATGTCTAATTACCTGGTAAAAATGACGAGTCGTCGGTCTCTCTCTCCACCGATTCCTCCTCACTCACATCTACGGTGATCTCTGCTCTTTCTGACTCTCCCTCACTCAGATCTCTGGTACAATAGCCAGCTGTTATTTTTGTTGGGTTCAATTCTTAAATTTTGCTGTTTGTTTGAAAGATTTAGTGATGAAAATAGTTGTCAAAGTCCGATGACGGCACAAAGTTTGAGCGTTGCTAAGCAACAGGGAGAAGCGGGAGGGGCGTGGCGCAAAAGGGGGCAGCTGTATACAGCGTTTATGTGAGGGGGTAAAAATTACCCCCCTCGGCGGTTCTAGGTATAAATGGTCATAATATTTTTTTCTTTTCATCACACACTCACCAAAATTCACTGAATGATTAATAATTCCATTTTAGGAAAAGTCATGAACTTACAGATGTAGGGGTTTTATTTTAACAGAAATACAAACGTTTGAAAATGCTAGGGGGTAAAAATTACCCCCTTGGCGGTTCTAGTGTTAAACTTTTTATTGGGTTCCAGTTGCAGGGACAGCCGCCGAAGGAGACCTCCCTCTTCCCAAGCAACTCCGCCAGCTCCACTGAGAGAATCCCAAGGTATTCCCAGGCCAGTCGAGAGATATAGAGCCTGATCTTCCACCAGATCTGCTAAAGCCGCTATTAAGGGATAGCGGGTAGTGGGAGGGGCGTTCCCCTGCAAAGCACGCAATCTTCTACCGTTGCTAAACCCGCTTTCCCAACTGCGCTAAAAGATACATTATGCATGGGAGTGGTTAGGGCGTTCCACCTGTTAAACCAATCAGTGCGTCAGTAGCCATTACACTGTAACCAATTTCTGTAATTTCTACAGTAAAAAACTACAGTATCTACTTGTTTTATCATTTTACAAGGTATAACTGTATATTGCAATGCATTATGGGTCAAAAATAATTACAGTAACTTAAAGCAGAAGTTTACAATAGCACATTGTAAAATTACAGGATGGTTTTGTTTTCAATTGGTTCTGACTGTAAACGATACATATTACAGTTAAATACTGTTAGTATTAAGGCGGTTTGAAAGAGGACATTATGGCGGACGCAGGAAAGAAAACCTCCACATCTACTCAATAAAGTGTAAGTAAGACGTTTTTACCCTACAAAATTAAAATGTGACTCAAGTAGTAGGCCAAACTTCTTGCAATTTAGTTACTCAGTAACGCATGTCATGTCTCGTCAGGTTGCTGACAGGAACGAAGAAAGTAAAGTGAGAGGAGGAGGAGGAGGAGCGAAAACTGCACAACCAGCATTTCGGTGAGAAGGATGCTCATTTCTTTGTGTGAGTGATTGTATTTGAAATTATTTTGTTCATCTTGCTCGTGTTTTATACGGAATATATATGGGCTGTGGGACTCAGACTGCACATGTCTAGCGAAAAATACTTTAAGTTAAGCTAGCGCGAACTTTGTGCATTAGCCCTGTCACCGGAATGCGAGGAAATTACTGGGTGGTCGGGTAGAGGGCTCCTGAAAGTCCCAGATAGTTGGTGCCCTCCCAGTAAACATGCTCTGGTCGTCTATTGTTTAACTGGGGGCAAGGCACGCTTTCTATACAAAAGTTAATTTGAGAGGTAGAGCCATTCGTGCACGTCCACATGTGACCAGTTGGCCGCGCATTGATGCCTTTTGGACACACTCCTGTACGCCAACATGCGAGACCCTAAATCTGCGATCGCAAGATACCAAGTTTGCAGAAAGGGCAAAAGACACAGCCATTGCCACACCTAAAAAGTGGTTAAGGGAGTCGGAATTATGGGTAGCGGCTTTAGCGAGCGAAAGATTGCATTAGCGGTTGGTGGAGGTTCCTATACCCACAAAATGCGGGTAGCGGCTAGTGTTAACAGGTAAGGGGAAGTGTACGATCGGGAACATAATCTCTCTAATGCACCCTGGATCTGTCTCTTTGGGCCCCCTTCTCGTTTGGCATTTCTAAATCACCAACCAACAGAGGCATCGAAGACAGATCCTTACCTGATCCTTACCTTTCCAACTGATAACCATGGTCTCAGATTTGGAAAGTGCTTTCATTGGAGGTACTGCAAGCCACTCCATTGAGAGCTGAAGATCTCTGCTTGATTACACTGAGAGGACTAGATCATCTCCAAAAAGCAGAGATGAAGTACCAACAGCAACAAACCAGACGCCCTTTACCCTTTGGGTGCACATAGAAATTCTGGTATGAAATGTCATAAACAGAATTACTGTGAAAGGAAAGCTCTGATTGAGTCCAACTCCCACTTGGAACACATTCAGCTTACTACAGGCAATCTGGACCAAACTCTGTCTGTCTGAAGAGGACCTGTGACAACAGACCCAATATCCCATACTACCAGAACATCGATCCACAGAATACCCTGAGGGACATGATCAAGTGCCTTCACCAAGTCTACAAACCACATGTGGACTCACTGGGTAAACTTCCAAGCTTCTTCCGGGACCCTAGTAGGGATACAGGGCTAGGGTCCCGCAGGGTTAACCTCCTGCGGGAGCAGTATGCAAGAGGGTGCATTGCAATTTGGGTAAGAGCCAAAGGCCTGGGCCTCGGCATGCTGTACTTCAATGTATGCAATATTAGGATTCATTCAGGAAGGAAGATGTTCAGATATTAAACCTCAGAATTGACAGGATGTACTGTCTTTTCCACACTGTATTGCCAACTGAATTGCCAGAAAATTATGTTTGCATTTTACCTTTCTGCAAACCAAATATATATAAATTGTTTATTTCCCATGGATATATATGGCTTATATTCTGGCAATGGTATTGGTATTTAAAAATCAAGCCATGATTTTTCCCTAAACCTAACCTGGTATTTTATTTTCTGAATTGACTGAAGTGGCTTCCGTTGCCACGTGAATAAAACGTTTCATTCATGTTGAAAAATGCAGGTATATGAGTTTTCAAGGCATTTTTTTCCTCAAAAAGTTAGAAGAAAATACATAAAATTATGTAGATGCTGTATGCATTGAGTAATAAAATGCAAAGTTCTAACGTGTACATGTATTTATGTGGAAATTGTATGTATTTGTAATTTCTATTGATATAAAGTGGCAGTATAATTTACTGGCACTGAATTATGAACTTTACAGTAAACAAATTTACTTTAGAGAACATAGGTTTGCAGCATTATTTAATTTAACTAAGGCATCAGGGGGAAAAGGCATGAAAAAAAAGAAGAAAAAAAGTCCATTATTTTGCTTTTTAAGGTCACCATCTGGGTCATCCTTTATTGTAGTATTTAAAATCATAAAACATTTATTGATATAGCAAAAGTGGTGACAAAATGTCTTTGAAATATAAGTAAAAGGTGACCTCAAAATAATGATCCTCTTTAAAGTGCCATTTCCCATACAGACTCTTGGACTTTTTTTTTTTTTTTTCCTTCAGGGTAATGATTTTGCTCTCACAGACACTGAATTCCTCAAGTAAGACCTTTTAAGAAAGCTGTCTAATGCTGACCATTTATCACGATGTTGCAAAACACACACAAGCCCAGCCCATAAAAGTGGCATTTATTATTTCATTTATCATACATGAACATAAATATCATCCACTTGGGCCACACTTTTTTATCTTCCGCAGATTATGATAGAAGCATATTTAGAGTGAAATGTTCCACTGAGTGTGCCCGGCCTTTTCAATCAAAGCTGTCTTTTATAGTGCCTTATTCTCCATTTTTGAAACATGTATTTTACAGTTTAAGTAAACATATCTTCATTTTCAGTGTCCATAGTATCTGTGGTAATATAATATTATATAAGTATATGAGGTTAACCCAGTTTCATACTTTTAAGTGAACATTTCCATGTACATGACCTGACACAGTAAATAGTAGCTGTGAAATTAGTAGAGATTATGCCTTTAGAAGGGTTTGTAGGACGCTGACAGACCTTAGCATCATTTATTTACAGCTAAGGCTGCTTCTCGCCAAGGCTGTCAAATGCACTATTCAAATGTGTTACCAGAGAAAATCCACAAGTGGTAAATAAAATGTTATTTTAACTCAAAAAAGACTGAGAAAGGCTACATTTTAATCATAACTTTTTTTTATCATTACATTTTTATTTTAATTTATTTTTAGATTGAAATACTGACCTGAGCTTTCCATTGTAAATAACAATGAACATCTCCAGTGATTTTTTTCCCCCATAAATATCACACATAGATATAGATATAGATAATAAGATGGTAGTTGATGTATTCACAAAAGCAAAAAGAGCAAAACATTTTTTGAATATGTGTGGCCTAAACATGCTGGTGAAGACTCTCAGTTATTCAAGTCATGATAACTCTGAACGGCTTGACTCAAGTCACCTGGATTTCCTTCTCTTTGTTCTTCAAGATCTTTCACCTTCCATGTTGAAGGCGTCATCAGTTTCAGAAGGGAAGCGTCAACTGATGACACTTTCTGAATGGAAAGTGAAACATCTTCAAGAACAAAGACTCCAGTTCCCTTGATTCAAGCCTTTGAGAATGACCTAAACAAGTCTGCATGCATATTTCAGCATATTTTGATATAATATAATATAATAACCTGTGCAGGGTGTACCACCTATTTCCCATACGCACAAAGAGTAAGCACCAAAGCTTTAAAACTAAAAAATAAGGCATCTGACTGAATATTATATGTAATTACTATAGGGAATCTGAAAAAAAAAATCAATTTTTGTAATGCCTATAAAAATTCTGTGTTGTATAGAAATTAAATAATAAAACTTAAAATATTGTTATTATGGCCATAGCCAGGTATTACCTTCAAATGTTGATTCATTAACAAGGTGATATCTGATGTTTAAAAATGGGCCTGTATGTGACTTGTGTCAGCCTAACTCTCCTTCAGACTCCCTTTGCTCAGCTTTTAAGAGGTTGTCGAGATGTGAACATGAGTAGCAGAAACTACAAAGTCAAATGGAGAATCTTTGCATAAAAAATGAGCAGGGAAGGAAAAGCCTCATGGGAAATGGACTTTACATGTTTCATATTATTATTATCATAAGGCAGACATGACTGACTTTAAGTTCAACTTTGACTACCAACTACATTTCTCCTTTCCTTAGCTAAACATCAAAGTCCCTTCTTATAAACAGCATCTGTGTTGCATGTCCAGTCCAGTCTGTTGTCAAGGTGAACGCTAAGATATCTATACTCCTCCATACTGTTGTATCTTCTTAAAATCCAAAAACATCCCCTTTGTCTTGCTCACTAATAAGATGAGATGATTGTTCCAACTACATGCCACAAAGTGGTCCACCAGTTCTCTGTACTCAGTCTCTTCTCCAGCACTGATACTCCCCACAAGTGCAGAGTCATCTGAGTATTTCTACAGATGACAGGACTCAGAAGTCTGAGGTGTACAGAGAGAAGAGGAATGGTGAGAGTACAGCTGCCTGTGGTGCTCCTGTGCTGGTGACCAACTGGTCAGACACACAACCATTCAGTCTATTTATTTTCATTAGTCAGTAATGCAGGTGATTGAGGAGGCAACTACCTGTGTCTTTCATTGTGAAGCAGGCTGGATGGTGTTAAATGCACTGGAGAAGTTGAAAAACATGATCCTCACAGTGCTGCCTGCTTTGTCAAGATGACCGTTGGTTTTTAGAAGCAGGTGAATGATGGTGTCTTTGACCGCAAACCCATGATAATAAGTAAACCACAGTGGGTCCTGGAAGGTGCTTGTTTGCTTATTCAGGTGAACCTTGTTCAGATTCAGTCTCTCCAGCTGTTTCTTAACCTGCCTGATAGGAGTCAAACAGACGGGAGGGGGAGGTGGAGGGGTCCCCAGCATCTCCCGCTATGGTTGGAGACAATGATGGAGCAGCAGCAAGATCCATAATTGAGGTGTCGAGACAGCTGAGATGTGACAGGGAAAGTGTGGGTCAAGGGAGGATGGGAGGTCCATTTGGCTGGAGGCAGGAGGAGGATGCTTAGTTTGTTTCTGAGCTGAACCTGTTGAGGAATGAGTTAGGTTCATTGGTTCTGTCCAGACTTCCATCTGTCTGATCCTCCTTCCTCTTGAAGCCTTGGATCCTCTTTATCCATGACCACACATCTCTTACATTGTTCTGCTGGAGCTTGTTCTCCAGCTTTCTCCTGTAGAGATCCCCATTAATCGCAAAAACTAAGGGATCACTGTATAAAGAAGTAGCCAAACAAATATTGTTGGAGCATTATATATGTTAAATTGTTAACTTGTGTAATGTTTTGTTAAATTATTGCTAAATTGTAATATACGTCCGCCCATGCTGACTTAATGGCAATTAATATAACAGCTCAAAGATATTGTGAGCTTATATCTTTAAGCGCATGAAAGTTTAAATAAGGTATGAATTCAGAAAATCCAAGAATTACACTGTGTACTGGAGTAGAAAAGGAACATTCTGGAGTCAATATAGATGATGCAAAATGTTACACTTTTAAATTAATATATCATATTGAAAATGAATAGGTTAATATATCCAATATGCTTGATTTATCATTGAGATAGAAAAAAAAGGGGGCAACAGAGTGGCATCTTGAAAAATGTGAGCTTTTTAGTATGAGTGACAACAGATCAATCAATACTTGTTGTATAGGTTAATAGTCACTCTAGTTTCTCAGCAGAGGCTGATGGATGATGGCAATCAGATGAAAAGGAGAGAAGATATACTGCATTATGCATTGAAGCATTCTTATCAAATTGGGATATTTGGGATACATGCCAGTGATAATGGTTTTCAGATTCTCTCTCAGCCAGTACCGTTGGTACGTATCAGAGGCATGGGAAGCATTTGGGATGTGGAGGGTCACACTGGTGGGGGATCCGGGGGTTCCTGCCCCAGAAAACATTTAATGTAGTAGATGCCTGCATTTGTGTAGTTTTTCACAGGTTGTTAGACGCCTATTTTTGTTGATGCTTGTGTGCGGTGTATTGTTGTAGGTGACCAGGATAAAACCTGTCGTCAACTTTCAATGGTATGAATATTCTCTTATCAGTGAAGCAGAATGGATTCTTTGGTGAAGCAATAGAAACAGTGCTGTGTGGACTAATATGCATGTGTGTGTGTGTGTGTGTGTGTGGGTGTCCAAATGAACATTTTTGAAATGGGAAGAGGGTCCCCCTCTAACATGATGG
The DNA here is from genome assembly GCA_018398805.1 of Hirundichthys speculiger. Classification (NCBI taxonomy): domain Eukaryota; kingdom Metazoa; phylum Chordata; class Actinopteri; order Beloniformes; family Exocoetidae; genus Hirundichthys; species Hirundichthys speculiger. Next base: position 1,721,514 of record JAGFBZ010000863.1, read on the forward strand.
TTGTCCCACCTGTGATAGGCATTAAATTCTGCTCTCACTTCACCATCAAAAGGTACATCTTACAAAACATTATTCTGAAATGTCAAAATGTGAGTGGAAATGAACCTCAAACAATATCTCAAGTTGACTACCAGTGGATTATACACTTTGATACTTTTTCATATAAATCATTTAAAGAGAAGGAATTCTGGATAGCTGATTGTGCAAGAGATGAATCCAAATTCATATGTCAGTCTTTGGGATTAATTCACAAAGTCATTTGATTACTTATGCAGAATTTCATGATAAATCATTAAGTGGAAGAGGGAAGATAAATACCAAAATGAACAGAAAACAGCAATTTCTCAGTTTGAGCTTCAAATGCCAACCCACAAAATAATACATCAGTAGTGACAAAATCCTGCAAAGAATAGATAAGTTACAGGACCAAGGGAGTCAACTAAACCATCAACAAATATTTGGGACAATGTTGTTCTTGAATTCGTGAAATCTTTAAAACTCCCCAATGTCTTGTGTGAAGACTGTGGTAAACACCACTGGATAACCAATCCCAGTGCTAGAAAAGAACAATGATAATGGATGATTTAGGATTTAGGATGATTTAAACTGCGGAAATGTTTCTTACATACACATTTGGACACTGTACTCTCATCATCCTTCTACCGATCAGACATAGTCAGTCAATCAATCGGTCAAAATGTAGACAGAAAACATCTTTGACTTCAGAGAAGAGATCAGTGATCAGTTCCACCAGCAACAGAAAATTGGTACATGAGCAAACTGTGTTTGCTAAGGAAGATTATTAGATGGAATTGAACATTTATTGACATTCTCACAACACTATTTCTAAATGCAGGAGGATTACTAAAAAGAGTAAAAAGAAAGCAGAAATCAGCACTATTAGTAGTCTTGTTGAATGTAGGATTATTTACAAATGACATTGCATGCATGAAACAACTTTTCAACAGGGTAAACAACTTCTAATGTGATTTTTTTATTATTATTATTTAATGGCAGCATAACTTCTGGATAACTTCTTTTTGGTTTAAAAAAAAAAAGTACCAAGTGACAGATGTTTCAAATACATGATTCATAGAAAGCTGTAAACCCTTTGAAGCCATGCTTACTGAGTTGAAGGTCAGAGAGAAATGAGGGATGATAATGATCTTTTAAATAGGTGCCCCATTTACTTCTTCTGCAAAGCACTTTGATCGAGTACTTTACATACATGCATACATGATGACATTACAAGGCCTGCTTCTCTGAGATATATATATATATATATATATATATATATATATATATATACAAACACATAAATAAATATCCCTTACACTTACTTTCGAGGGCCAAAGATTGAGGGTTCAGGGCGAGGTTTGAGATTGAGGGTTAAGGGAGGAATTGGAATTGGCCCATAGTCTCAGATTTAAGAGAACACAGTTTATTGAATCGTACTATACCTGGATCTTAAATAACATGGAAACCTGACACATACCTTACCTTCAGTATGGTACCTAATCATTAAAATGTTGGGCAATACAGAACAACTTTATCTCTATAGTAATTGTAGACATTTTTGTTTTTATTATTTTTATAAGCTTATTGTCTTCACCATATTTTTATTTTCCCAAAATGATATCTGAAGAATGGGGGTCGTCTTATAATCAGAGTCATCCTATATTCAGGCCAATACAGTACATCTTGTTGTTAAACTAACGTGCAGCAGAAGGCCATGATCATGAAAGTTGTTTTTTTGTGTTTGCAAATTAAGACCCATTGTGTTCAGCTGTAAGCATTCAGCTTCCATTCAAAAATACAGCAGTTGCAATATCTTGTAAGCTGTTTCACAGCCACTGCATCCTCATGCAAGTGTTTCCCCCTACCTCTGTGTCAGTGTCTTTCTGTTAATTCCACCGGAATTGTCCAATTGCAGACGTCCTTTTGTTCTATGCCATCACAGTGGGGGGAGCACTACTCCAACTTTGATCAGAGGAATCTGCAAAGCAATTCAAAAACACATCCCAGCATGATATATTTCCACCAAATTGTATTAAAAGTAATTAAAAGGCCACTCTCTTAGACATGGCTCTCATTACTACGGTGAATAATTCAAGTTGCTGGGGGAAATAGAGAGGAAACAGGCATCTGCAACTCGTGGAGCAGTCCTGTAAATATGTTCTTCATATACAACTGATATAATGCCTTGGGACATCATGTTAATACTAATTACAAAAATGAAAAAAAAAAAAAAAAGTATAGCATCACCGTGAAAGCATGTTAACAGTGTGATACTTATGTTTACTGTAAGTTCAACTTCAGCACCTGCCGCTGACTGTAGCTGATACATGATGTGTAATATTCTCCTGAGTGAAACGCTTTATGAAAGCTGATGGAGTGTTGACAAGCCCAGAATAGATGGGGAACAGTCTCTGGGTGGAGCTTTGAGAAGGATCAGCTAATGTCAAAATCCCTTTTAAAATTTTATGTAGATTTTATAGGATATAAACAGAAAATATAGTAATAATATGTACACAAAATAAAAAAAAACACAATGTTTTGAACAGAAGGACTCTACAAGCCAAAGTCAGTATTTAGTGTGACCTCTCTCATGACCAAACACCTATTGAACTAATTTTAAAGACACTGGGCCCGGTCTTCCGCCAGATCTGCTAAAGACGCTATTAAGTGATAGCGGGTAGCAGGAGGGGCGTTCACCCGCAAAAAAAGCAGTCCTCCACCCTTGCTAAACCCGCTATCTCACTTGTGCTGCCCGCTACATTGTGCATAGGAGTGGTTAGGGTGTTCCACCTGTTAAACCAATCAGTGTGTCAGTAGCCATTGTCTTTAAGAGCAGGTTGCGGTACCCGCAAACTGCTATGGAGTGTCTTTACATTCAGATCAGAGCGCAGTTCGTCTGAGACTCTGCTGAAGAGCTTCCTCCTCTTCCTTCCTCCTTCTTCTCTGCACTGATATATATATAAATATTTTTACACAATATTTTTGCACCAACTACCTGAAAGTCCCAGATAGTTGGTGCCCTCCCAGTAAACACGCTCTGGTAGTCTATTGTTTAACTGGTGTTGTGCAATAACGCATATAACATGCTCGTTTAGTCATAAAAGGGTTATTACCAACTGTCTTGAGGGACAGCTGTTGATAACCAGAAGGGTATTAACAAAGTTAATAAAATGAAATGGGGCACCACCTGATAAATCAGGAAAAAGGACTAAACTGCACATCAGTCTGAAAATGGCTGTTGTTCTATGCGTGCCAACCTGTGACCAGGTGTGGCGCTATAGAGCAACAGAGAAGATGTGAGTCTGAGCACAGACCTCTTCAACCAGCCAATGTTACAAAACTGTGTAAAATAACCACAAACAACTTCTCCCATTAGAGTATATCAGGATTTATTAACACAAGTATTAAAATGAACAAACACTTGAATCAAGACCCTGATATCTACTACTAAAGGACAACTAAACTAACATTAAAAAGGGGAAAAGAGTGTCCATATGTCTGCATGTAAACATGTAACTATAGGTATATGTGTGTGTGTGTGTGTGTGTGTGTGGGGGGAAGGATGTCCAAGATGGCCGCCACGATCACGTGTTATCGTCCCTCACCAAAATGGCCGCCGACTCGCGCAATAGGGCGTCACAAGATGGCAGGCAGATCACGTGGCGCTTTCGTCCCTAACCAAGATGGCCGCCAACTCGCGCAATATGGCGTCACAAGATGGCGGACGAGACCACGTGTAACTCGTCAGATGATTGTACATAGGAAGAGGAAAGAAAAGGCAGAATGAAATCAACAACGCAAAGGTGATTCCTAACCACCGATGCTGTGATCGCTCTGAGGATTTCCACAGGAGGGAGAGTGTGAAGCAGAAGTCCACGCTTTCGTCCTGAACGTTTGGAAATCGGGCCGCGATCGCTCCCAAAAGCCCAAAAAGATGCCAAAAGATCAACGGCGTTTTAGAATCCGGGGAAGATGATTGGTATGAGTACGGCTGAGCTGTTGTTGGTTTACGCTCCGTGGGTGGTTGCAAGAGCGGCTCTCCTTGTCCTGGCTCTCTCGGCTTTCGTGAAGGTATAGGTTGCGGCGTCTCAGCAGAACCGGGTCCTAGAGGGTGCGCATGGAGCCGTTAGGTCTTCCCGTAAAGGCACCGTGCCTCATTCGCACCGATGTGCGCGGGTCACCCGTGGTGCTGGCTGGACGGGGCGCGTAAACCGGTCTTCCTTACTGGTGGCTGACTAGCGAGCCGTTGGATGGCCTCGCGGTTGCTGGCTGGAAGCAGTGATGGGCTGGGGTAGGACCGAGAAAGGATGCTTTGGGTCGTGCGGAGTAGATCCGAGCAGGAGAGCAGAGGGAGCAAGAAGGGCTTATCTTGAGTCACGTGGAGACTCTCCAGCAGGAGAGCCGAGGAGCAGGGAAAGACCAAAAGAGCGTGAGCTGTTTGCGCTCACAGTATTTAAACGGCGGGTCTGCGATCCGCCTTCGTTTGGGAACCCCGCTGTGAGAAAAGGGGTCCCCAGCCAGTGAGACCTCACGTTCACACCTAGGTGTGAAAATGAAACCACCAGGCATGCTGGGGATTTGAGTTTTATGATTCCCTTTTGTCCTTCTTTGTCTCAGAAAACCATGCGGTCTCTGTAACACATGGTGTGGCCCAACACTGGTGAGCAAGCCATTTAAGACAATCTGCCATTTTCTCAGGGGTTCAACTGAGGCCAAAGCATGGTTTCTATACAAGAGTTATTTCGAGAGGTAGAGCTGTTTGTGCACGTTGACCTCTGACCAGGTGGACACGCATTGATGCTTTCTGGATGCGCTCTTGTACGGCAACATGCAGGTAGCGGGTGGTTTGACCACCCGCTACCCGCGACCCTAAATCCGCGATGACAAGATACTGAGTTTGTGGAAAGGCCAAAAGACACGCCCATTGCCACACCTACAAAGTGAGTAAGGGACTCAGCATAATGGGTAAGGGCTTTAGCGAGCGGAAGATTGCGTTAGCAGTTAGCGGAGGTTCCTATACCCGCCATTTGTAGGTAGCGTCTAGCGTTAACAGGTAAGGGGAAGTGTACGATCAGGGCACTGTCCCATACAGATGTCTGCAATGATATTAAGCAGGTTTCTATTGTATTTAGGTTTAAGATATCCAAGTTCCTGTATTTACTTTCTGTATGCTAAAGAGAATGGAAAATCAACATGGAAGATGAAAAGGAACTATATTTTGCAAAAAAAAACTATATACAGAGACAGAGAATTAGAAGACTGTGTTTATAAAAGACATGGTCAAATGTTTTCTCTATGCTCCATCTAGGACCCTAACTTCTCCAGTGTTCTACAGCCAGGATGGAACCCGTATTGTTACTCCTGAGTCGGAACATTGACTATCGATGGGACTCTCTTCTCTACCACCCCTGCACAGACCGTACAAGCGAGGCTGAGGAATGTGATTCCCCTGCAGTTGGAACATGTCCTCTTGTCCCTCGACCGAGAGGTGCATGAAAACGACCATCTCTATTCAGTTCAACTAAACTTTATTTATAGTCATTTTATTTTAGCACCCATTATAATACAAACTGTCTCAGCACTTTTCAGAGACTCAGGGCATGACTCTGGAGCAAAAATACTGTGAAGTATTTTTGCTCAGGGGTCATACAGGCTCCCAGTGGGTGGATAATTAATAATCCCACTCCAGCTCGACGCCCCACACCCACACCACATTAGCCTCTCAACCTCATGGATAACCTCGGGTTCGTTCCCCATGCCTTCAGCTGCTAGCGGACACAAACAGTCCTTCCTGCAGGTGGTGGGCACACAGGAGGGCTGATCCAGATTACTGGTTCAGGCTGTACCTAGCCGGAGCCCCATGGGCGAAGGCCTGGCCACCAAACTCTCACCTCCAGGGTGGGACCTCAGTAACCCTGGCTAAGGTGAGAGACACTCATTGATGTAACTCCAAAATAAAAATATATGTAGGTAAATAAATACAGTTTGTTTTTTGTTTTCATTTGTACAAATATTTGCTTGTCTACACATGATAAGAAGCTCTGCATTTGAAGCTGTAAACCTGCACTTCAAAAAAGCTGTAGGTGCATCCATACATCATCTGCTTATATTGTCATGCACCAGCGTGTCTAAAAACCTCAAAGTCATAAACCTTCCAGGATATGTTCTTCAAACAATGTTTGAATTTATCAATAATTCCAGCAGCTGGTGATTTCAGGCAGGTAATGCTATAGTCGCAGTCAACCTAGCTAATTACCAATTGTGATAGTGAAACTCAAAATCTTTTGCTTCTTAGAGTCATGTAGCAGATGGATTATACATGTTTCACTAATTTTGGGCTAATCACAATTTTAATGACTTTAAATTTGATAAGAATGTTTTTTTCTGACACATTTCACTTCTCATGCTACGTGGATTCAAACTAATCTGCACTGTATTCAGAGAAGAACTCAGTTTGTAGGGTAATGATTAGATTTTGGAGTGTTTTTGCAGGAGTGACATTGTGGTTGTAGACAATACATTTGTGAATAATATAGTCTGACTGAATGAGCATCAAAATATAGTCATTACTAAATAATTGTACAGTTTGCATTTACTGCTGAAGGTTTCATGTATTTAGGAATTCAAATAAAATGTTTGTATCTTTTTCAGTCCATCGCGCTCCCTCTTCTGGCAATCGTCTACTTCTACACTGAAGAAATACTTTCCCATATTTATATGGAGCAGTAAATGTACAAGCCTGCGTCCTTTTCTGCAGTACCTTCCATATGACTGTGGCAGCTTTAGACTGCCCAATATGAAACATATAACAATATATTACTGGGCTGCCCAACTCTTGCTTCTGTGTTACAGAACTTAGTTCTGGATGAACAGAGAAAACTATTCATTGCCAATGCAGCAGTACAGCAAACTACCAGAAATCAGAAATACTCTAAATCTTTTTTTTTTTTACAAAAATAAATTTCTAAAGAAATCGTTTTGGGACCAAACTCACTCCTTTCTAACTGAGTCTCTCAAACTTTCATGATTCTCACCCATCTGGGGGAACCATAATTTCAAACCAGCAAGAGCTGACATGGGATTCAAATATTGGAGCGAAAAAAGGCTAAATAAGATCAAACACCTGTGCAGTGAGGATATTTTAATGTCTTGAAAAATTCCTGGATAATTATAATCTTCCCCAGAAACATTTTTTTAAATACCTGCAAATAAGACATTTTATAAAAAGACAAATTAAGTCAACATCAGAACCATTACTGTATACTATAGAAAGCATCACAATTCATAACAAAGATCTTCTGTCAAAGTTTTATGCTGCGCTGTTGGCAGGTTCTAAAGATAATTATCTTTATTTTTGTCTGCAGTTCTGATTTCCAAACAGAAATCTCTGCAGAGCACTGGAAGAGGGCATGTCTTGTAGTCCAAACTCAAACGATTGACACCAGGTTCAGACTGCTGCAGTATAAATGGTGATTTAGAATATAGGTCACTCCTGTAAAGCTGCATAGTTTTAACACTACCATTTCTGTTAGTTGTATAAAGAGTAATAAGCACTTTATTACATTGTATGTGGAACTGAGAAAATTCAGAACTCTTGGAAAGAAATCCTTAAGATAATTTCTAGATTAATAGAATGCGTTATCTCTGTAGATGCAAAGCTGTGTATTTTGCACATCTTCCCTGAGCAGTTTTAAGTAACTGCAAAGAAAAGAAAAATGTAAAAAGGTTGCTTGTTGCAAGCAACTGTGTTTTTTTTTTTTTTTTAAATGGAAAGACATTTAAGGAAGTATGCCTATCAGTTGATAAAAGAAATGTCTTGTAACCTTGCATTGAAAAAAATGGACTTTTCAGGATAAAGGAAAGTTTGAAGACTTTTATAAGAGCATAAGTGTAAGATAATTGTTCATCAGCTGCAATTCATTTTTGTTATCGATATTAGTACTCACTCAAGCTGAACCCTTCCAAGTGCATAAAGAGTTTGTAAGACTGCTATGAGAAATATTGCTAAGTGGTTTAAAAGTAAATCGAGAAAATGCCATTGTGGTTGGGACATCCATTGGGGTTCAGGGAAAGGCTAAATTAAGATGTAGTCATTGAAGTTTGTTGATTTTCAGAAATGACTGCAAGCTAAATCCCACATAACTGAAAGTAATTCTGCAGCAGGGCTGTGATAGAAGTTAGAGCTCACTTTATCTAGCTGTAATGAAGATCACAACACAGATTCTGATTATTCAGAAGTCATTCAGAATGGCTTAGAGCCAGATGATACAGACATAATGTGCTGTTTTAAAATGCCATGACAGTAACATATCTTTTTCTTCTAGAAAATGCCAGTGACTGGTTTTGAATGTGGATTTGGGAAAGGTAGCTTTTTTCTTCTCATGCCAGAACTACAGTCATGGAAAAAATTATTAGACCACCATTTTTTCTTCACTTTCTTGTTCATTTTAATACCTGGTACCACTAAACATCATCATGTGACTAAAACAGACAGAAAAGAAAACACTGAATGCATAAAAGCAGTGTTTTTGGCTGTACAACACCATAAATATTGATGTAAAAACTTAAGTGATTTAGGTTATAATCAAGAAAACCATGGAAAATGGTAAGATATCAGCTCTTAAATAAAACTCTTATGAGCAATCTTTGTGGTTATCGTTATATTTTTCCAAACAAATGTACCTTTAGTTGTACCAGGCATTAAAATGAACAAGAAACTGAAGAAAGTAGTAGTAGAAGAAAGAGTATTTTGTTGGAACGTATTTCCGGACCATTACACCCTACTTTCACCCCAGAGGGCAGAATGAACAGTTAAACTGTTCTGCCTCCATGCATTTCATCAAGCACAGTGAGGAGGACCGAAGGTACTACAGAGGTGTAACAAACATGCTGTATCGAATGGGGCTAGAATAACCCGTGTTTGAATTAAATTAAAGCACTGGCATTACAAAGTTTGAATGTATTCCTTGAGAAAGACGATAATTTGAAAATCGGGATGCACAAGTTGGATACTTTATTTTTGAGGTTTTCTTTTACAGTGTCTGACTAGTTATTGTTACTGTAAAGGTAAAACAAATTTAAAGAAAAGAAAATCACGTATCCCTTGACTTGAAAATAGGAAAAAAGGCATATAACCATAGCTCATCATAAGTACAGGAATACAGGAAACAACCAAAGCTCTTCATACCAGTTAACTTCAGTTTGAGAATACTTATTATTCCTCAAATAGAAATTAATTGTTGACGTAGTTGTCAGTATTTAGGTCTCTTCAAAGTTTCATTGCCATCAACAGGAAAGATCTTCTGTAGCGGTCTGTGTTGCTTACTTACTCTGTTGCTGAATCTGTGCACAGTATAGAGCAGGGGTGTCAGACTCATTTTCACTGAGGGCCACATCAGCCTCATGGTTGCCCTCAAAGGGCCAGATTGACAGCGTGAATGTAACAAAATGCAATGTAATTCAAAATAAATTAAACTACACTTGAATATATTTTTAAATTTTTAAACGGTTTCTGTATTTATTATGTATTCAAGTTTCAAATATTTAAATCATTATTATATTGAACTCAGATTTTGTGGTTGTAAACCTGCTCTTGTACAGGTGATGCTTAACCTTTGTGTCGTGTTCGTTTCTACCCCCTTACTTTAGTGCTCCCGGTCAAATTTGACTGGCCTGTTTTAACTGCTCCTACATTAACAGAAAAACCACTGATTAACACCAAATTTTATTTAACTCCTTTTTAAGCTGTAAACAATGTCTTAGACCAGTGGTTTATATGAATTACTGCAGTGAATATACATAAAATAGACACAGAAATAGACATTCACATTCAGTATCGGACAGCTCCCACCACTACTCCAGGCTGTGGGAGCTGTCCGGTGCTGAATGTGAATATTCAGCAGCGGACACCTCCCAAAGCCTGGAGTAATGGTGGGAGCTGTTCAGTGCTGAACATTCATGTTCAGCGCCGGAAGCTCCCAAAGCCCAGAGCAGTGGTGGGAGCTGTCCGGTACTGAACATTCGACAGCTCCCACCACTGCTCCGGGCTGTGGGAGCTGTCTGGTGCTGAATGTGAATTTTCAGTACCGGACAGCTCCCAAAGCCTGGAGTAGTGGTGGGAGCTCCCAAAGCCTGGAGTAGTGGTGGGAGCTCCCAAAGCCTGATAGGCTCCTGGATGGATGAATACCAGAGCAAATTGCCATCCTTGGACTGGAATATCACAGGTGCCTCTTCCTCAGGTGTGTCTTCCTCTGGAGCCTCTTCCTCGCCATCTGTTGATTGGTCGGTCTCACAATGGTCTGGAACAAAATCAGGATCAATGTTGTCTTCTATTTCAGAGACACCGTCCTCTATTTCTGGTTGAACTTCAATCCCCTGTTCATGAGGTTGAAATAAAAAGGTCCAGAGCTTCTCTGACAAGAAATCATCTGATCGGGCGCCTAGTCAATGTGTTTATAGTAAAATCAGGGCAGTGCACACAAAAAAAAACTATATATATAGGGGTCATATCATATAGATATGATACATTTTGTATCGGAAAGTTCGGTTCACGTGGGGGGATGGTCACATAAGCCATGGAAAGAGACGGTTCCCATAACAAACACCTAATTGTTGACTTTGAAATGTGGAACAAGTGTTAGTGTTATATATTTATTTTGGAAAGTGCGGTTCACGTGGGGGGATGGGCACATAAGCCTGGGAAAGAGACAGGTTCTCATAACAAACACCTAATTGTTGACTTTGAAATGTGGAACAAGTGTTAGTGTTATACATTTAGTTTGGAAAGTGTGGTTCATGTGGGGGGATGGGCACATAAGCACAGGAATGAGGTGGGAAGAGGAGACACCTATTTGTTCAGTCTGAAAGGGGTTCACGTGGGGTGGGGTGGTGTGTGTGTGTGTGTGTGTATGGTGGTGTATTTGTGGTTGTGTACAATCTGATGGATGAACACAATCTAGGGTCACCCATTAATTTCCTATGGTGGTCATTTTTGACCGGGAACACCACAGGTGTTACAAAGTTGAATAAACTACTCAAAATTCAGAGAAAATGGTGATCAGCCAAAAGGCTAGTGTGGAGGATATCATAAGGCCCTGAGACAATTAAATGTAAAACACAATATTTATGATTTGATGGAAGTAGAAAATCGGTCAGATTTGACCCAAACACGACAGAAAGGTTAAAGAGTCCGTTGCCATGGTAACGGACAGAGGCGGAAGCGATTCTTTGTTTTTCTTGTGGGCTAAGTTTAGCATACTTAGCTCAGTGTTTGCTGTCAAAATACAGACTGACACCACCTCATAACACAAAAGACATACTGTTTTTTCACCTTGAGATACAATCTTGTATTCGTCCCATCGTTCATGAAACTGCCTTCCTTGTGCATCAATTTGTCTTTTCTAGGACATGTTGGAAGTTAGTTTGTAGTGGTTTTTCTTAAGTCCATCAGTTCTGAAAATTCTCTCGTTAATGGTGAGATACCATTATCGGTGTGGGTAACGACAAAAACATTGTGGGAGATGTATTTTTTGTTAATATGCGCTTTAAAAGCGGTGTAAGCTTATATTAAGTCTTATAATACTGGTTTAATATGTAAGCCAACAATGCACAAGCTCTCGAGGGCCGTATAAAATGATGTGGTGGGCCACATTTGGCCCGTGGGCCTTGTGTTTGACACATGTGGTATAGAGGATGCTCATGGTTGTCCATGATGTTTTTCATTTTATAAAGTATCCTCCTTTGCACAATCACCTTTAGAGACTCCAGAACAGTTCTCAAACACTGAAGGGCCTGAGCTTCCTTTAGAAGTAAAGTCTGCTCTGTCGCTTTTTATAAACAGCATCTTTGTTGCATATCCAGTCCAGTCTGTTGTCCAGGTATTTATATTCCTCCACCACTTCCACTTCTCCCATGATAGAAACATTGTCATATCCTCTTAAATCCACAACCATCTCCTTTGTCTTTCTCACATTCAAGATAAAATGATTGTTCCCACACCATACCACAAAGCAATCCACAAGTTCTCTGTTCCCAGTCTCTTGTTCACCACTTATACACCCCACAACTGCAGAGTCATCTGAGGATTTCTGCAAGATGACAGGATACTGGTACTGGAAGTCTAAGGTGTACAGAGTGAAGAGGAATTGGTGAGAGTACAGTCCCCTATGGTGCTCCTATGCTTCTGACCACAAAGACACACAGCCATTGAGTTTCACAAACTGTGGTCTATTTAGGATTCTCCCACCTGCGTAAGAGTTACGCGCTGCCGGTTGTGTGCTTCTCGAGCTGCGCGCATTTTGTGGTTGGCCTAAGTCTCCCCTCTACGTGCCTTCACTTGTGATACACGTGGTAGGTGGAGCATCCTCAAAATGTAGGCGTTCACTGTCGAGTTCACCTCTATGTGCACTGACTAAAGCCCCCTTTCACTTATGCACCTCTGAGGCTGTGGTAAGTCCAGCACCACTGGAAGGTTGTATTACAGTTTAAGTTGCAGGTACAGTTATGCGACACATAGGCCTACAGAGAGGCTTAGAGAGTAGAACCTGTGGAGCAGGAAATCGACCCTGGCCAGCAGGATGATCAGCCGGGGTTCCAAGGCCAAATCCTTGCGGAAAGGGCAGCAAGAATGCGCAAAATGATTATTGATCGGCATTTCTAGGTATGTAGACAGTTGTTGGGATACCATTACACTACTGAACTGAACGTCAGTACTGAACGAGACAAAATACATCAGAATTTCATTTATTTATTTTTTTAATTCAGTTTTGCCTGCAACGTTTAACCCTTGTTCTGGGAGCGCTGTGTGCACCATGTTGGAGAGTGGTGCGTGGGTGCACTCCCGTGGAGGGCGCATCCGTTCAACCAGCTCGGCCAGTGTCACTGACTGACCTCAGAGAGTTGTCCACGCTGGTCAAGCCACGAACCGCCAGAACTGTTCCTGCTGTCTCTCAGCTCTCTCCTCAGCCATTCTTCCTTCCTCAATCCAGTTCAGCCGCTGGTACTCCTCGCCCAGGTCGTTGGCACCGAGGATGCGTGGTGGTTCTGGCAAGGGACCTTGTGGAGTTTGGCTGTGGCTCGGGTTCAAGTCCAACTCTTTGTTCTTGAAATTAGGCTTTCTCTTTGCTATCTCTGCTGTCTACACATCCATTTTTCATGAATGTTTTATTGAATCTGAATTCTACGCTGGCCAAAGGTATAACTTTTCCAATATTTCAATCACTTGTCTCCTAACTGGTGACTGGTTAAACCACTAATTGATTTCAGGTTACACAGTAGGCACACCTTTGTGATGTTTGGATGGACTGGCAGACATTTTAAGTCATAAAAGGCTACAGGGTTAAATCATACCCACTCTCCAGGAAGCCTTCTGTGTGTGTGCACAACAAAGTTGAAAATAAACAGCAAATTTATACAAAACATATTTATTGATGACTGTTCTCAGGGTAAGGGAAAGTCAACTAATGTAATACTTTAGGTTTGGCTTGGATACATCTTCTGGTCATGTATATAATATATATATATATATATATATATATATATATATATATATATATATATCATAGACATGCTTATTTGTATTCACATGTTTAGAAAAGTCAATAATGTGCATATATATTTTTTCTTTTTTTGTAGGACAAGAGATCTTTTACTTCCCCATCCCTCAAATAATCTATGGGGACCCACATCAGTCCATGCTCAAAATTGCACTCAAGAACAATTACAGATATTCACAGACGTGCACAGAAAATACACAATCATGCACATACAAACAAACTGCCAGTGTGCCTCTTCTGGGTCACCGGCAGGCCTCACTCCTGATTTACTCATCAGACTGTGTGCATGCTTCTGTATTGTGTTTATGTGTGTGTATTGATATATTTATCTACAGGCAAATTTGTAAGGCGATAATTTCACTAATTATCATTGATGACCACAATTTAATACATAAAGTGCTTCCACGTGAAGAAGCCATTAGTTTGAACTTAAGTATGTCCCTGTGTCATTGTCAGCGACCTCAGTCTTTGTCATGTCTCTTCCAGATGATTAACTTTTGCCTCTAAGGAAACAGCGTCTGATGATTACAGTTCCACTGCTCATTGTGAAACTTTACTGAAAATGACTGTCATAGCTGCAAAAGTTTGTGTCAGCACATATTTACTGATTAGTAGGGTACTTAAATACAAAGTTAATCAGCACAGGCACAGATTAATTTATCTCAGAAAACTACTGCAGCTTTTCTTCCCCACCACAGAAATTACATATTTTTTTAGCTGCGTAAGCTTTCGGCAGAATACTGCTGAAGATTTTAATGTCTTTTCAAAAACTAAAATGATCTTCGTGCATGCGTGTCAGTGTGTGTGCTCTTTGCTTTTGTCAACAGCTCTTCAATAAAATTAACATTTTTTTTCTATTACTGATGTCCCATAAAAGTGCATGATCAAGTTAGAAGTCATTTTGGTTAACAGGGGGTAGATATCCACCTGATGTCATGATTTGCAGCAGATGAGGAAAGACCCAAGAGCAGGAGTTCTCAAAAAAAAACAAGAGGGTTCATTAAATAAAAACACAAAATCCAAAAATCCAAAAAGTCCAAAATACCAAAACACAAACTTAACTAAAATCCCAGGGAGATGACGAGAGGGAAAAAGGCAAGACCGCAAAACAGGTAAAAATGACTACAACAAAGACCAGGGAAACAAGCAGAAAAACCGGCAGGGAAACTCAAAAAACAGAAGACAACAGAAGACAATGGACCAGCAGAGACAGGGGAGATGACAAGACTTAAATACTCGGGTCAATAAATGAGAGGTAGGTGCAGGGGATCAAGGTAACGAGGGGAAGGAAGCAAAGCAGAAAACAACAGAGACAAGACAGACCTTCAAAGTAAAACAGGGAAACTGAGCAGACAAGAGACGGGGAGTGATGCCAACTTGACACAAAACACCAAGACTGCTTTGGCTGACCTAAACCATGACACCTGCATGTTTCTGAGTTCAAAAATTAAAATGATTATCTATCATGTAAAAATATTTCTGTTTCTGAATCACAAAATAAATTAGAATTATCAATTTATGATCCACCTCCCTAACTCTCTCAAGCACTGAAACACACGTATACACATACAAATACAAAAGCATAAAACCCATTAAAAACACAAAATACTGCTTTTAGACATTTTTGCCAGGAGAGTTTATGGTCCTTTCTGACTTATATTAAACTTCAGAATTCTTATTTTACTTTCAATTAAATTGTAGATGTTTATGAATACGTGTTAGCCTGCTAGCTGAGCTAAGATGCTGTCAAGTACACTGCAGAGTCCAAACTGATTCCTCCAGATAACTGTTATGGCCAATAATTCAGCTGTTTTTGCTTTGTTGTTAACCATCTTCAGTGGTAGAAATGACAATTTTTATTAATCTGTTGGTCCGTTTCTTTTACCAAAGAGTTTTGTTTACCATTTCCAGTTGTCAGGGCTAAAAGAATTAACTTTAAAATAGCACGTTTCCAAGACATTCAAAGGACTTGAGATTCATGAAAAAGTCATAAAATTTTTATATTTATATAAATTGGGTAAATATTTTCTATAAAATGGTAAAATGTCTTAGTTTCAACATCTGATATTATTTTATGTTCTGTTGGGAATAAAATCAGTGCATTCGGTTTTATTTCTGTTTGATGAAGCATCACAACTTGTTTAGGATTCGGGTTATATGTTTACCGTCTACACATACAGTCTCTGTATGTGTGTCGTGAGAGACCGAGAGAGAGATCAGGCCATAAATTGATTATTTTAACTTTTTTCTTTTTGATTGATTACAATTTTGAAAATATGTAGGTGTAAGCAACAAAATGTACACTTTATATCATCAGAGTGTACTTACAGACAGAGTGGGTCTTCAGTGAGTGCAGATGGCTCATGAAGCTTGAACAAAAAGGACAATGACAGTGAGATGTCACTGAGCAAAGGAGCAAAGAGGTCCCAGCCGTTCCCTTCCATGTGTCCAAGTGCTCTCTGACCTTGCTTCCTTGGACACTAGAACAGTTTAATGTGTGATGGTCGGTTGCACCAAACTTTATTTGGTGTAATTTACAGCCCAGAAAACCACCACCCCATGCAGACCAGTGGCAGGAGCACCACTTCCGCCACCCACCAACAGACAAAGGGAGAAGGCAGTGGCGTAGGAGGAGAGAGGGAGGGAAGGAAGAACTGGAGCAATGCGACCAACACCAGAAGGGCCAAGACACCACGTTCACTCAACACAATGGGAGCGATAAACAAGAAGGCACAACCTGTATCAGAAGGTGACACATGGACAGCTGCACGGCACCTGTCCATGTATTCTGTTATCCAGTAACACAGATGCCTGCTCAACAGAGCTGTCTGTCCCTAAATGCAGAGTGTGAGCTCATTCTATGTGCACCAGTCACCAGAGCAAGCAGAAGTGAGACTCAAGTCATCAGTCCTACTTCCTTCATGCACAAGCCAATCTATAACAGGTGTGTGAGGAAGAGGGGGGCTGAGGGCAAAGGTCTTCATTCTGTCATTTTTTAGTTGAATGTAATCAAAAAAAAATGTTTTAAAGTCAGGATAACTTGTGTGGTTAAAGTGCTAGTACCATATGTTGATTAATTAATAAATTACTGTTAATTCAATTTAATTTGTTTATTCTTTTTTTTTTCTTACATGAATGTGAAGAAGAATGAGTGAAGCCAAAAAGTTGTGGGAGTTCATGTTAACAGTTTTTTTTTTTTTATCCTTTTTACAACTGGATCAAATGTGTGGGAATTATACACTATAAATCAACCATTTAAGGCTTCCCATGAGCTAACACAGCTATATTTGATACTGACAAGCAAGGGTGACCCCCCCCCCCCCCCCCAGTCTCTGCATGTCCAGATGTCTTTAGGCCAACACTGAACCCTACTTTGTCACAAAAAACACAATATATATTAAAAGGTGCATAGACTATGAAGTGTTGTATACATTGTATGTCATGTGACATGTATATATGTCATTATTTGTGTGTCAATGGATTTGTGTGGCAGAGGGTTGAAGGTGTAGAATAGACCATATGAAAGTGTGCAGTCTGTCAACAGATATAAACATATTTTTTCTAAATATATATCTAAATAGTTTTTCTTTTAAATATGGCCCTTTGTATGTAAACCCACTTGGTCACCCCTGCTGTTGCACCCATCTATGTACTCCTAGGGTAGATTAACTTTGATGGAAAAGAAGTAGCTTGGTAAAGATAAAGGTCTGAAGAAAGGTCAAGGGAAGTAAAGAGAATGAGAATGAGATAATTGACCGAGAGGTGAAGAAAGGGGAGGGGAGAGTGTAAAGGATAAAGGAAGGGAGTGCTGGGAAAAGGTATGGAACAAAGACAGACAAAGAGAGGGACAGAGAGGAGCAGAGGCTAACGGATGTAGAAAGAGAAGAACAAATGTTGGAAGAAAAGGCACTGAGGAGGCGATTAAATGGTAGGGTGAAAGAGCATGGAATAGATGGGGCAAAGTGAAAAAAGCAACAAAAAAACTGTTGAATTAACAGGTTGGGGGAGGTACCATCTGCCCATTGATAACTCAAGCAATGGAAAATCAAATAAAGAGCAGAAGGAAGCAAATAATTAAGATATTGATTTCAAGGGACTCACAGGAATTATCCCCCAGAAAAGAACAGAAGAAGGTGACAGCAACTGTATCAATAGTTTGACTGCTTCAACTGCTCAAGGGAACAGCACAAGTCTGAAGCAGAAATGCATATTAAGGGAGGTACTATGTCTTGCTGGAAAACTTGGTCTGACTTACAATTCCATACATACATCAACACATGTCTGTTTATTCCTGACCATGATGAACTCGGTGGATCTATGACTGATACTTTTTCCAAGCATTTGGACTCCACATTAACTTCTTTGAATTTATACGAGTTTAACTGGACCTTAATTCAAAATTAGTTTTCCCCAACTGCTCTCTTTTTGGTAACCACCCGGAGTTCCGCACATATCCCCCTCTTCTACATTGATTCACTTTTGCTCCGGGCCGTCCTTTGGGGAGAATATATTAGTGTACCACTCTCTGATCCATGCCAACTTCTCGGGAGTTGGTACCAAACTTCAGCTGTACTCTTCTTCCTAAGCTGTGAACACAAACCGTGAACACATCTGTGCCAATCCTTTTATGCATCACACCTCAACACGTGCTATTCCCTTCTCTGCCAGATGAAAACTAAGGCTAACTCCACAGGATCAACCAATACCAGTTTCCTTCTCCTCAGTAATACCTCAACAGCAGTCCTGGACACTGACTGAACAGTGAGCTGATTCCAGTTCTTTCATCAATGACATACTAAACAAACACTGGGCGTTGGCAGCAGGATAAATATGGTTCAACATTAGACATACTCACTTCAAAATCTTTTGTTGTAATCTTGCTTAGCTCACGAGGTCACCATCCTTCGTGAAGTTGGGTATATTTGGAGTTGGAGTAGGGGAGAGTGGGGTAATATGAGACATTTTTTACTTATGTTGTCCTGGTGGTAAGGAAAAATGACACAGAAATAGAACTGAAACATATAACTTTATTTCAGGATGTCTCCTATCAAATGAAATTATCAAAATGCATCTCTGACAAAGCTGCCCAAAATAACGACTTCTCAAAAAAAAGTGCTCCTGTGGCTCAACTTGACCCAGGTAAGGGGTAAGTTGAGCCATGTCAGTGGGTAAATTGAGCCATCTGGGGGTAAATTGACCATCTGAGTTTTAAACCTGAGCATATTGTGCTAACAACAGGTTTTAACAGTTTTGAACTTGTGAGAACAAAAGATTTTAGCAGTTTTGAACTTATCAGAACAAATCACCAGTTCCTTTCAACACAAACCACCAGTTAGTCTCTAAACCATTTAACCATTTAATCAAAACAACTATTCAATGTTCCAACTGTCAAGGTTGCAGGGGAAAATGAACTGTTGCTCCCGCCTTGCAGTTCCTCCAGCCATTTGAGGTTGTGGTAGCCTTTTCAGCACATCACTCTGTGGGAAAGATGCCTCATCCTTTTCCTTGAATGCAAAGGTGGGTTTCTTATTGCCTGTGATCACTCGGATTCTTCTGAGAAATCTGGCACTCACTTCGTTGCCCTCAAGGCTGTCAACCAAGCCAATGTAATGGTGGATCATGCATTTGGATACAAATTTTACGATGACAAAGTCACCAACTACCAGATCTGAGACATCTGGTTCACTTCTTTCATCGCTTGAGCTCTCATGCTCGGAAGTGTCATCAAATGGGATGGCAACATCACTCTCTGCTTTCCACTACGTTTTTTGTCTGGCTTTGTTTCTTCTTCAGCTTTCCTTGCTCTTTGATGGTTCTTTCGGTTTTGCCTTTCTGTTTATTTTGCCTCTCTTTATGGGCACGTTCAATTTCCTGCTTTTCAGGTGTATCAGTCAGGACTCTTGTCTTCACACGCTTTCGGTTTGTTTGTTTCCTGGGCTGCTGACTTTTGGGAAAGGGTAGAATCACAGAAGGAGACACATATTCAGCAGGGCTTGGTTGTGAATTTGTGTCACTTTGTGAAGAACATGGCTGTGCAGGGCCTGGTGAAGGTAGCTCGGCAGAAAGAGAGGTTGAAACCATGGGTGCATCATCTGCAGCTGCAGCCTGCTGCTCCAGGTTGGGCCTGTCTGACACCATGGATGGCTCAAACTCTGCATCGGAGAAGACATCTCTGTTGTAAGGCAAGATCCCAGTGGATCTGAATCCAGATGCAATATTCCGTGGTGTCATCGCTGACATCGCTGTCCACAGCTTTCAGTGAAATGTGGGCTTCATGGTTATCCAAGATCAGCAGCAGTGGGTGATCAGGGGAGCACTTGGTATGCTGAAACAGATGTTCAAGGAACTCAACAAAGGTACTTTCATTGATCCAGCCTGATCTAGTTGAGGTACCAATTGATCCTGGAGGTGCTCTAGCAATGAAGTGGTCTTTGTATCTGACCCATGGGAAGATAAACATTGGGGAGACTGAATTACCAGTCGCATTGATGGCACAGACCACAGTCACTAGTTCGCCTCTTTCAGCAGATGTGATGGCGCCCACCTGCTTCTTTCCTTTTTCGGCCACTACCTGCTTTGGTGATTGTACAGTTGTAACACCTGTTTCGTCTACATTATATATCATATTCATGATATGATATATCATATCATGATAATCAGAATAGTTTATAGATAAGTTATCATGTGTCAGTTTGTTGTTGATTTGCTTAACTGTTGTATGTAATTGTCAAAAGCAGTTGTTAATGTTTTTAAATATATGAAGTCTGCTACCTGTCCATCACGTTGGCCAGGTTATCAAAGAACTCCTCAACTGTAGTTCTGTTGAAGGCTGTAGCTCTTCCCAAAGATGTTGCCTCAGGCATACAGATGGAGAGATGGTGGCGTGACATAAAACTCTTGAACCAATCTTTACCTAAAAAAGTAATGGTACCGTATTGAACTGCACAAAATAAATGAATCTATGCCAACTTACAGAGTAATGTTGTTTCTTGCACATCCTACCAGCTAAACCTTTCTCTGTCCAGTTGTTGGAGGTAGGAATGTTGTTTCTTTCTGCCAGTTCTGATGCCAGTTCACGGCATTTCTTTTGTGTGAGGCCATGAAACTGCTCCGCCAGCTTTTTTATGTGGTCTGCTAGCTCCTTCTCCAACTCCAATGGGAAGATTCTGTTTGCTTCTGCTGTTCCCATGTACCCTGTCATTTTCACTTCCTTTTCCTCACTCTTTTTGATGTACCTCTGCAGTGTTGACCTGTCAATATTCCTTTCTTTTGCCACTGATCTGATGGACTTTCCACCCTTGACATCACTGACTGCCCTCTTCATCTCTTCAATGGGTGTTAAACCCCACCTTGTTTTCCTTGTGTAGTTTCTCGGCATGATATCTTTTCTACAGTAGTTAACATATGAAAAACACACCAAACCAGTGAGTATACTCAAATGAAATACCATTTCACATGTCAGACACCTAACTGGATTTCAGTGCCCTATGGTGGGGTAAGTTGAACCATTGGCTCAATTCACCCCATAGCCTTTGGCTCACTTTACCCCATAGCCACCATTTTGGAAAAAATGGGCTAGCTTAGAAATTAAGGCTAATCTTTAGCGAAGTGATTAGCATGATTTCATATGTTAGTAAATCGCTAACATGTATAATATATCATTTTAGACCAAGATATATTTGCTTTGACATGACAGTCATTTTCCCTAATATGCAGAAAATTTACTTTGACTAGCAAAAATCACTTTTTGGTGTGAAAAAATACTTACCCTTTCTCCCATGTGCTTCTCTGCTTCACAGCAAGATGGAATTGATGGGTGCTTCCTGAATTAATGGTCACATGACAAAACAAGTGCACGGTTACCTAGATACAAGGGGTGGGTCAACTTACCCACTGGCTCATCTCACCCCACTCTCCCCTATTTGTTTTTCTAAATCACCTTGAATGCAAATCACACTCATCCTGTTAAACTTTCTCTTTTAACTAAATTAGAGACATCAATGGATTAAAAGATCCCTATGATCCTTTTCCCACACTGAAACAGCAGAAAGAGAGTTTTTTTTTTTTCAGTCAAACACCTGGACAAGACATCCTAAGTCCACCATTTTATATAACATCCCTTTGCCTAACGTGTGTCAGACCTTACCGTCCTCAAACTAGTAGTATTTTGTTAAGGTTTCTCTAACTGGATGGTATTAACTATTTACATTCACTGGTGTAAAAGGTTTGTGACCCAATACAAGCTAGCTGAAGCTGGCATCCCATGGGAAGAGCTCCATCTGGTATTTTTAAAAAAAAAAACAAAAAAAAAAAAAAACTAGAGGTACATCATAGAGGTGCTTCTTGTAAAACTGCATTACATTGCTATACTATCACTGTGACTGCTCAGAGAGAGTCTGTGCTGTTCAAGTTCAAAAGATCAGAAAAAAATCTGACTTTTTTTTCGGTATCATGCGTTCCTTTCATGACCACTGGAAGAACTGGAGCTGCACAGGCATCATCTCAGAAAGTTCCAGCATACGTCACAGCAGTTTGTCACATAGGGATGTTGTATATTAATGGCATGTTTAAAAATGGAGGTGGTAATAATAAATAAATACAGTTTAAAATTTAGGGATTTAAGAATATAAACTCAGTGAGGCCAAGATATCAATAAAAAAATAAAAATAAAACATTTATCATCAAGTGTGACAAACAAAATGATTTACAAAACCAGCAAGCAAAATTAGCTATGACTATCTAAGTTTTTGTTCTTTAGTTTTACTGTGACTATAATATATTTTAAGCCTGCTGACTGAGTTTATTTGTGCAGTGCTAATTTACAAGAAAATTTCAAAGCTGTCAAAAAAAGAAAAAGAAAAAAAGGTCAACAAGTTCAATACAAGTCCAATTTAATCTCTCGTTTTGAAAATATCTACAGAGATGATCTGGTATGTATCATAGGAAAAGTCCTGGTGCATATACAGCTATAGCAATTTAAATATCCATATATGTCTCTTAAAAATATAAAGTCGTTTTTTTAGTCAGTGCAAATGTTCTATTCTTTATTAAATAATTTAAAAAGGTGCTGCTGAAGAAAAAAAAGTTTTAATCTTCATGCAGGGGCTGTAGCTCTGCACCTGAGGCTGTGAGGAAAACTAGCAAGCATGTGATCTGTAGCCACACAGGTCCTTTCCTAAGTGTTACTACAAAACATGCCTCTCTTTGGCAACACAAAAATCTTTTTCACACTTGATCCTGTAAAAGAATATTTAAACATTGAGAAGTTAAATAGAAAAAAAACACAACAAAAAACAAAAAATCAAAAATCATTGCATATGATAAACCCTGCCAAGGTGCTACATTTGCCTACAGGCTTGTCAAGCTTTTAGAGTCGCAAACTAGCCCAACAGTCTTCGCTTGCATGTCCTTCTTTCTGTTTGCCACATAAGCTTTGTAAGTGATTTGTTGGTGCTCTGAAGGTGACTTGGATGCTCCTCAGACTTGAAATGGTGCATGTCACATGCTACCTGCACTCCGCTGCAAAGCAAATTTGATTGATTAATGATGTCTCCTTACAGGTCAGATTTCACGCTTCTGTTGGGAGCTTTTCTGTAGCAGTCATTAATTAATTGTCATTTGTATAATTTTATGTTTATGGGCCTTGGGAAGTGTGTTTGACTTTAACCCTCCTGTTATGTTCGTTTTGGAGGAACAGCAATTATGTTCCCGGGTCAATTTGACCCAGGAAATGTTTGATCATCCAAAAGTATCTAAAAACTAAAAACTCCCAAATAAACACTGTTTATATCTCATTATTAACTCCATCACTAACTATTTAAATCAATATTTAGTGCATTGTTGTTCTTTACCTCTCACAGATCATGGTTCAATGGTAATTATTCACTCGTTTTCTTTTTTAAATTAATGTTAAAACATTTTTAGATATGCATTGGAAAGACCGATCTATAAAATACAATAGTTCAATCTAACATTGACTTTTTTTGTAATTATTCTATATTTTCAACTTTTCTTTTTGGGGTGATGTTGATAAATTAGCACAAGAAAACCTCATCTTCCGGATAAATTGACCAGCTGAATTAAAATCAAAATCTACTGAATTTACAATGAAAGAAAACTGAAGAATTGTTTTTGAACCAGAAAGTAATAAAAATAAGAAAAATCAAACTAGCAGATTAACAAAATGAACATGTTGTGTTTATATGTGTGTCTGTGAGTCTCCACTGCACACAAGTGACATGTCATCACGTTGTGACAATAAATACTACGCAATGTGTAAAACCAGAAATCCATCCATCCATTATCCAACCCACTTATTCCTGTGCAGGGTCATGGAGGTCTGCTGGAGACAGAAGCTTAGACAGAAGATGTGCTCCTTGCAGAGCTTTGATGGGTTCTACTCTGGAAAGATCTCCTTCCAAATGACAAATGCGTTGTAGGCTGATCTATCAGTCATGTTATAAAAGATGACCAGCGGTCAGCTTTCAGTCATTCGTTTGGTGCTTTTAGACCCAATGACTTGGTCTAAATGATCCACCCCTCACTTTGGTGGCATTGTAGGGATCATACTTGGTTTCTGATCTTCTCTTGAGCTGATTTCAGACTTTTTATGCAAAGTGCTCATGACATTTTG
Source organism: Hirundichthys speculiger (assembly GCA_018398805.1). NCBI lineage: Eukaryota > Metazoa > Chordata > Actinopteri > Beloniformes > Exocoetidae > Hirundichthys > Hirundichthys speculiger. The sequence continues at coordinate 1,745,718 of JAGFBZ010000863.1, forward strand.
ACATTTCCCTCCTTTTTGGGGCAGTAAGGCTCTTGGGCTGTGGTGTCTGTGAAGGCAGACATGGAGGACTCAGGGGTCCGGTTCTTGGTTACCAGCAGCCAGAGTGCGAATTATACAATGACAATTGGGGGGGTCAACATTTTCTAGAGATGACAAAAATGACAATTTTTCCCTTCTTTAGGGGGGTCGAAGTTGTAATTGGGGGGGTCAAACACCCCCAAACCCCCCTGTAATTCGCACTATGCCAGCAGCTCAGCAGAGAGTTCACACTGGTTCTTTTGGACCGCTCCAACCATCGTGAGCTTTCTCTTTAGAAGTCCCTGAATCAAGTTGCAGCTTGTGAAAAAATTGTCATAGGTTATATTCTGTCTTCTGAGACCACATGTCATGTCAAGCACGACCCAAAGGGGAGGGTGTGAAACTGGGGAGAAATGGGGGTCACAGTTGCAAAAAAAAAAAAAAAAAAAAAAAAAACTATTATATTAGATACTTATAACCCCTTTTAGTCTCCATTTTGGCTGCTGGGTCAAATTGACCCGAACATAATCTATGTAACATAAACGTGGAGAGGGGGGTTGCAAATATGTTACATGAACAATTTTTATTTTATATGTTGATTAGACTAATTAAGCCAAGCAGAAGAAGTTTTATCCTGAAAAAATACTTTAAACTATTTTTTTTTTTTTTTTTTATTTTCAAAACGGGTCAATTTGACCCGCAACATAATAGGAGGGTTAAAGTTTAGGGCAACTGACTACTTGAAATAACTCCAGTCTACTTTCTGAATCAGATCTTCTTCATCACTCGTGCTCGATGACAGCGACACCACAAGCTTTGGCAGTTTTATTAGCAGCAGCATTTCACAAAATTTAAATAAAGCATGGGAACAAAAAGAATCTTTAGCCATACATTAAAGAATATGGAGTGGTGACTGGGCTGTGAGATAATCTGAAAAAATGTGTACCAACACTTTCCTACCTCTGAGGCCAATGATCAGCTTACTGGTCTATTGTACCATCAAAATAAGGCTGTTATTCTGGTCTGCTCCCAGTATGAATGCATGACAATGTGTTGTGGTGCAGCTGCACAACTGTGCATGGACCTCTTTTCATTTCCCATGATAAACATAAAATAAATAAAAAACTCCCTAACACACACACAAAGAGGCATAGACTCGCAGGGAAACTCTGATGCTGCTGTCTTTTCTCTTTCCTTCTTTGTGTCCTTTTTGAATCATCTTTAATTTGTAACGTGGATAATTTAAGATTTTATTTATTTCCTTTTTGTTTGCATGTAGGTTTTCTTTGCATATTTCATTCTGTGTGAGTCTTTCTTTCACTTGGTGACCGGGCTTAGTCGAGTGAGCTGCCATTGGTCACAGTAAAACTCCAGCAATCCAGGAAATCCTCACACTCACACCCACATATTGCATCAAAAAAGATCTTATCATCAATTTAAATTAGACCTCGATGTTGTGATTTGCCGCATCCCCTTGTGAGCGTGTTTGGGTTCCAAATGAGCCAATCAACAATAATTGTTTCATCTGCGTCTTTCTTTAATTTTGTACGCTGAGAGGTGATATCAAAGTTTCTGTTCATTTGATGCATCATCTCTGTATATGTGTGTTTAACACGTTCTGACCCCTCACCTCATGTCATTGCCAACTTCTGAATATCTTCTTGCAGGAATTTTGGAATCAAAACAGAAACCCTTATTATTGCATTGATATGTTTACCCATTTAAAACTGCTAGTTGTTAACATCTTTCAACTACTTATTATCTTCATCATTACTGTTTTTGTTAGCTTATCATTTTGAAATGAAATGGGTAGCACATCATCGTTAGTTTCTTAAACAGAAGATATGCACCAACAGCTGCTTGCAGGTATAAACTCTTAAACGGCTGTACATTAGCGTTCCAGAATTCTCTGAAATAAATCCAATTTAAAGAGTGACTACGGCTGTGCTGACTTTATAAAAGCTTGGCAACAGATTCCTAGAAAAGTCATCAAATATTGTTGCTCATAGTGTGTCTCTGTTTTTTTCCCCATTCCTTTTCTAATATAGTTGGATCGAGAAAATTAACTTCATATTTTAATAAAATCATCTTATAGCCAAATGTAGTTGTAATAAATAAAGTGAGAAAGCACTAACAATGAAATAAGTGTATTCTTAAAAAACACAAAATAAAATTAGAAATAAACTCATTTGAAAAAAATAATACATTTAACATAGAAAACCAAGGAATAAACAGAATAGGATGTATCTAAAATGTCAAGGCATACCCAGATGTATTACACATACACTTCCACTTCATGATAAGCCACATCCATCATCATTTAACTACCAACATACATGTCATTCATTATAAGCCACAATCATCCATCCTCTGAATACTTGTATTATTCTACCAATTAAGTTCATTATCATTCATTCAAGTGGTTCTTACTTTAATTCACTGGTCACCTTATTTTGACAGATATTTAATTTAATTGTATTTCTTTCGATTTTTATCTTTACAATTCTTATATAACAAAGGACAGTCTTATAAATCATTTCACTTTATGTCATACTGTGTATGATTGTGTATGTGACAAATAAAATTTGCATTTGAATTTTAATGTGTCTCTTAATGTGTTTTTTCTTCTTTCCTGTAAAAATCTTCTTATCTGTCTTTACAAGTTTTCCTCTGAAGCAATCCCTTGTTGATGAGATATTCATTCAGCACCAGACCATAAAATATCAGTTGTTTAAAATTCTTGCTTGTATTTAGATATCTAAGACTCATCCGAGGCAGCTGTGAACACCAGCGATAAGGCACAATTACACAGACACTGCTGCGACAGTAACTCAGAGTCGCAGACAGTTTCAAAAACACGGGGAACAACACCACTAACTTCATAAAAATTCAACTATAATAAACAACTGCCACTGTTGTAATGGTTACTGTTTGCAAATTAGGCTTTCTCCATAACTGTGCTCTGGTTTGTTTAATTTCAGTTCGTGGATCAATAGAGTATTTTTGAAGTATTTTTGAAATGAACTGAATTGTTTAGACTCACAGAATTGACACATTTGGACGGCTGTGAAAATGACTGAAGATTAACTATAAAATTTTCTGGGTGAACTGATTTTTAATACAAATAAATAAACAGATAATTAAAGAAGAAGAATGGTGGGATGTGTCGTGATGAAACAAGTATATCAAATCCTTGGCTGAGAGGGACAGGGAAGGTTTAAAACAGAAGACTGCTGTGACTATAAAACAAAATGGGAATTGGGATGAAGATTGTAGAAGAAAGAGCAGTATTGACTGAGAAATGGAGAGACTTCCTCAATCTATTTACAAAACAATTATAATGAAAGTAATGATTTTGAAGTGCTGCTTACCCTCCTTCAAGTGTGCACGGCACATTTTTCTGCTCTCCTCTTTTTTCTTCATCATTGCTTATTTCCACATCTGATAAAGTCACCATCAAACTATTTATTACTTATTTCCCATCTGCATTTAATTTGCCTAACCTCTCTCAAACTTTATCCTCCCCACAACACACACACACACACCTCCTGTCGACCATCAGTCTGTGTCCATAAATGCAAAGAGATTAGTCCAGGGAGACAAAATGGGTTATTAAACTTCAAAAAGATCTATACAAATATCACCTCTCAATAGCCACACCATTCACACTAAGAGTACATGTGGGACAGAAGAGAATAAATTAAATGTTATTTTAATTTGTCTTTTTTTTTCCTTTGCAATGCTAGTGTTATTGTGGGTTACAAAGGCATATAGCCAAACTGTGCAACAGAAATGGCACATTCCAGTTTTGTATGCGATGCAACAGAAAATTCACAAAAATAATGTCTCAGTATTTATGTTTTCATACAAAACCACAGGTTTTGAGAAATTTTATATTTGAAAAAAAAAAAAAAAGATTGCCCTTTGTTTAAGTTGAAACCTGAACCTCACCAAATTTTAGAAATCTTCAAAAAAATACAAAATAAAAAGAAAGAAAATAGAGTCTGTCGGCAACCATCAATAACCCTGAACAAGATAAAGTATGTATAGGATGGGCAATGGATTATGAAAACCAATTAATCAACTTCTCAATCAACTTCTCTCTAGTCAAGGCCATAAGTCTAGTATATTGAGGAAAAATACAATTATGTAAGTAAAATACGATGTACAAAATAGAAACAAGTTATATTTCTGGAAAACCTCATGGAAACATTCTTTTTTTTTTTTTTTTTTTTTTTTTTGGCTGGGAGTGGTTATTAAAATAAATAAATTAATACAAATTAAAAGAAATTGCAGGCTGTGACCACAGCTTCAATCGTTATCTAACTATAACCACAGTGACAGAGCCAGCAAATCAAGTTTGTTAGATGAAATTAATATAATAGAAAAGGGAGGACTTTAAAGTAAAAACAATGTGAGTTAGTCAGCAAGATAAAGGGCAGACCACAATTTAGGCGTTTGTTTACACCTCTTCCACAATTATGTGTTACATTCTTAGACATCTAATTGCCATTTTCTTCATGTTGGTATGAAATGAAATTGTTGTTGTACTATAAAATCAATAAAAGTGAGTGCTACTGGTTAAGTGCACTTTCCTTCAACACTTATTTCACTGTTTGCAGCTGTGATTTGGTAAATTTAAAACACTTTAACTACTTTCTCATTGTGGCTTGATGACAGTACCATGCCAGGCTGTCAACAAACTAAACTTTGCAAATGCCAGTAGTTCAGTGGCTTTCTTTATCAGCCCCTACAGACAGTCTCATGCCATGCTTTACTCTCAAGTGACTCAAGTGACTGGGGAAAGATTACTATTGATGGAGCTTAAATGTCAAAAGAGATTATCCAAGTACAGTATACTAGAGTATACAGTATGTTACTGGTTAATACGATGCCCTGTCTTACATGAACGGCCTTGAACTGATAACATATTAATTGCTAATGAAAGCTTTTAATTTTCAAAGATCAATCTACAAATCTCACGAAGGTCACTTGTGTTTGCAGTCTTGTCAAGGGTTCATCTTCAGGTCAGAATCACTATTCTGCCTTTGAAAAAGCCTTTGAAACTATATGGGTCACAGTCTCGTATTCGTGTTGTGAAACAGATAATTAACTGTCATCATTTAAATTTAGCTTGTGATAAATTTCATTTTTATACATGGAAAGAGAAGCCATTTCAAGCAAGGGCTACCTCTCTCTGTCTCTCTTTGTTTTCTCCTGTTTAAGCACTTGGAAATGGAACACACTCGCACCCCTCCATTAATTAACATGCAATGAAATCATCATCTCGCACCTCCTAATGTAGACCAAACCGGAACCGGGATAGAATTTCATCTTCCAAAACATCCGTGAGCCCCCAACATTAAGGTTAGACTAATAATGTAGTGCTATGTTGCCATCCTGTGGAGTTCAGAGGAGAAAAAAGAAAACATACTGCATGTGTTTATGCTGAACTGCATGGGAGAATGCATTAAGAAGAACGACCTTGTCTCTGGATGATGCAGGCATAAAAAAACGATATATAACCCCCTGCATCCAATCTGCTGCAAAACACAAGAAAACAGATACGCAAGCAGATTCCAGAGAGTCCAGATTCCTGCTGTATTAAGTTAAATTTGAAAGCTGAATATCCATATTACATCTACCTTCTACTGAGTTGTAACACAATTCCGATCTGTGCAAAATAAATAAATAAAATCTCAGCACATCTCCAGCTTGTACAGTGTACAGTGTACAGTTAGATATCATTTTTAGTAACCATTGTAAGTGAGGTTAGGTACTGAACAACCTATTGCAAAGCCAATGCTGGGAACCAGAGTTAGTAACAACACTGATGATTCACATTTTCACACCCCATGTTGATTACTTTTTATAGGTTAAATAAACTTTAATTGGCCATAAAATTATATTTCTGTCTGACCTCTAACAAATGGGGCTTCCCTGAGAATTTATCTGTTTAAGATTACCCCTTTCAGTAGTAGTCAGTGCTTTCAGTTAAGATCGTTTTCTCTTTACTGTTAAGCATGATTTGTTGGTGTTACATAGAGAGATACTTGTAAGCACTTATGTTGATGGGGTCTTGCAGTAGCAGATTTGACTTTATTTAGTCAGATTTTAGGTGAAGTAGCTGACTAGGGAGAAGTGTGGCCCACTGGAATTATTGGTTCAGGTTAAATAGTATGAATATCGTTTACTTAATGCTAGAGACTTCTGTGGAGACATGGCTAGTATTGAGTAGATTATTAAAACAAAAACCTAAAAGAGGAAATATTAACTGGTTTCAAAAAGTTATTTAAAGTTCAAAATCACTAAAAGTTAAGAGAATTTCAACACTAATTGCTCTAAATAATCCAAGAAGACTGCTATTTTGTCTGCTCTGAAGACATACTTTCGAAGTAGTGGTTGTTAAATGTAGACGATCATACTGGTGTCAAGAGGTGTCTGATCAAGATAAAGGTTTATTTGAACAAACAACAAGGATGATATTTAAGCAACAAAAATTAAATTTAATGTTGCAGCCTCAGCAGGCTTTACACCAACATGAAGTGGAGTGGAAAGGTTGAGACAGAATGTTCACCTTCGTGAAGCTGAACTGAAGCAACAGGAAGATAAAGTTAAGGATGTTACTGACTTGCTGTAATACGGGCCAACCGACCACTGACAAAATATGACATGTAAGGGCCAGAACTTGCACTCCTTTGGCACTGTTCTGTGCTAGGACTTATGGCTATGTCAACTGACGGGAACATGATCTGGAATTTCTTGTGAGGTTCACCACCCTTACGCCCGCGCAAACTCAGGGCCTTCCAAAATCCCCAAAAGCAGTGGTAACAAACCAGTCTCAACTGACGCCGCCACCTAGAGGATACCACTTTCACGGTATTTGGATTGCCCCTATGAAGGATTGTAAACTTTATGATGCTCAGTGCAGGCCATCCAAATCCAGTGAAGTTTAAAGTTCTTCTAAATTGAAATTAATGCCTAAAGTTTCTGAAAATGATCAAGATATGTTATTCGTTCTCATTGAGGGCTGGCTAAAATGAGAGCGGTTTAGAGATAACATTCCTTTTGCAGTGAGCTTTGACTTGAAAGCCAAGAAGGCCTTTTCTGCTCTAACTATTACAAAGAATGGGAAACTTCAAAAGTTTAAAGCTACTTATTTGAAGGCTTAAGAACTGGTTCCAAAACCTTACTGACATAGATTTAGACCCTACAGTAATTATAAGAATCAAACCTATGTTAAGTTTGTTTGTGAGTTGACAACTCTTTTTAATTGATGGTAAGTTGCCTCTGGAGTTAAGAGATTCCCAAAGCATAGTGAACTTCTTTTGTAGGAACGGATCAGATATATTCTTCTGTGTAGTCTGTACTCTTCGATGTGCAGGGAGTTCTTCTGGCAACCATAATGGAACTGTGCCCGTGCAGCAGCATTCATCTTTTTTGACCTAGTTATAGTCGACCTAGTCAAAAGCAGAGTAAGATATTCAACTACTGTTTTGGAAGAAGCCAATAGAAACCATGAGAATCCTGAGTTAAAAGAAACCCTTTTCCAAAGACCCATTCAAGAAAAGCTGTGGCTGTCACTGCTTCTACTTGCCCTACTGAAAGAATGGAATTCAGAAAAAATGCTTTGCACCATTTTTTTTTTGGCCCAGACATAAAAATACCATTTCGGAATATATTAAAGCCTATCCTGTTTGTCAATTAACTGGCAAGTCTCTTCACACAGCCAAGACAAAGCCCGTGCCCTGCTCCTATTGGTGGACAACCTTTTAAGCATCTTCTTATTGACTGTGCGGGCCCTTTGGCTGGATCTAAAGCAGGTAACATGTATATATTATGGAGGCAATTGTAATACCTGTCCAGAGACTGGAGATGAAAATCAGCCTTTTGGCTAACTCTGGGACATTTGCAGAAATATCTGTTGATACACAATTTCTAAGGGAGGGAGTCCAATGGGCTGCCTTTCATGGGCCATCAGACCTACACCTGTGGGAGTGGCTAAACCTATAAAAGCTATAAGAGCCAGCTTCTGGAAGGGCTTGAACTGTCGATTGCATGTTATATGTTAAAAGAAAAAAAAAAAAAAAAACTTTAAATGCACATATAAAATTTCTGAGTGGACTCCTGTTTTGTTGCTAACTCGAGCCAAGTTGGAAACAACTGGTTTGTGGACATACCAACGTAGAAAACTCATTCAGTTCAACAGCCTATCAGTGCACTTCAAATGGCATTGTTTCTATTGAGAACGGCAGCTGCAAATCTTGGAAGCAGGTGTTGTTCTACTTATAACCTTTAAACGTCAAGAAACATCAGTATCATTGCTTATCTTCCTCTCTTTTGAGGCCTTTAATTGAGACAAATATTAAAGATATTAAAATCCTGTCTTCTCATAATGAACAAGTGCCAGTGGTGCACCATGACAATGATTGCAGATTGAACAATGACACCAGCATGCATTGTTTACTTTTGATTAAAAGGTGATAAAAAAAACTTACATTCCCTCATTCAGCTTTCACAGTACATTATGACTAATTTTCTTTTTGAAAGCTATGTTAATCACACTCAGTTCAGCACATGAAAATATTCATGCCACATTTTACCTTGAACAAAATAATTATTTGAAAACAGTCTCAGATGAAATTAAGGTAGGTAGAATATTATTTCATTAACCATGACATGTTTGGCAGTATCATTTGCTTGACATAAATGTCAGGCAAATGACTAAAACTAAAACACAATCCCTGATTAACTTTCTCTCCTGTGTGTTGTAGTTGCTGGAATGTCACCGTGATTTCTTAAATACTATACACTAGATATCATTACAAGCAAACATTAACGCTTCCTAAAAGATAAAACAACAAAATCTCCCCTGTCTACTTTTAGTTATTTTTCATTTAATTTTAGTGAAAAATATCATTTCTGATCAATGGATTGTGATGTCAAGAATAATATAGTATTCTGGCAACAAATCCAGATGATTTTTGTGGTCTAACTATCTTAAACCATCACCATCAGCAGGCATCTTTGTGCCTGAAAATAAACCAGATCTACAACATTTTTGAACTAATAAAGTTTGTGTGATCTATCATGATCCACTGGCATTCTGTCACCAGTGGTTCTCATATCTTTTTTTTTCTATTTAATTTTCTTCAGTGGCCATTACCACCTCAGTTTCAGAATTTCAACATTTTTCCCATTTTTGCCGCCTGTCTGGTCATAGACACATATATACGACAACAGACTTAAACTGTTTTTGCACATGAACACCAGAAAATGTCTGGAGAATCAGGTCCATCCTTCTTCTGCAGATGCACATAAACACATGTGCTTCACAGTCAGAGATTTCCGACTGTACGTGAGGAAAACCGTTTAGTGTTGCCTCAGGAACGAGTATAGGAGACAGAATATGATGCAAAAACTAAACTGTGCAAATTGCATGGCATTGAAAGTGGCAGATGAATTTCTCCATTTTAATGGTAATTATGTTTTTGTGTGACCTGTACTACATTATACATATCTGTATTGTCTCGTGACTAGAAAGCAAATCTTAGACTAATAGAAATGAAGGAGCAATAATTGAATGAATTCTTTCAGTGGATTATACTGCATTCACACATGGAATCACACACCTATTACTTTTCCAGAGATTTTAGAGGGGAGCTGGTTTCATCTCAAGTATGAAAATGTAAATTCTTCAATGAAAATGAATATGCTGGCACAGGGGCTATTTAAAATTGAATTCACAGATTACTGTGACATTTACTGAACTACATTTATGCCTCTAGAAAGATGAAACCTTTCCATGGGGGACACATTGCTGTGTCCCAGTTTCTCTGGTTCCCACTTCAAACTCTGTATTACGAGAGAAATGGTCTGACATGAGAATGCTTTGACAAAGCTGTTCAAAGGTTCCTCCAAATGTTTGCATTTTTTTTCTCAAATTTGAAGAACAGATCCAGTATCTTTGCATGCATAGATTGAGACAGTCCTTGTCAACTAAAAGGTTTCTGTGTGTCAGTTTGCTAATAAATTACACGTGGCAAAAAAAACAATAATTAAATAAAAAGGAGAAATGTGTTTATATTGTTCATTCAGACGTTCTATGCACACACATACAGGCAGCAAAAAACTGTACTTTTTCATTTATAGTTATTTATTTCAAATTCTAATGAAAACCCTTTGTCTTCTTTGTAACATCTCCTTATTATTTACATGGTTGTGTGGGCTTTCAAGAACCATTGAGATGAGAAAAACAAACAAACAAACAAACACAAAAATGTTTTTGTTTAAAAAAAATTGTAATCAATTACAGAAAAGGTCAATATATCCACCAAGAGACAGTATCCTGGACACAAGTGTCTGTTTCCAACTCCCCTTCAAAGCTACAGCTTTTCCAAATAAAGCTTTGTTAAGAGCTTAATTGGGGTTTGCATCCATGTGGTTCAGAGTTGCCCTTAAACTGCACTTTATAGCCTGGTACCTGGTGGCCCATTGTGTCTAAGGATCATACGCTTAGCTTTGAATCAGCATCAAACAGCACGATCTCCTCAAAAGTCAAGCTGTTTCTCCATGTGCCATGTGAAATTGTTCTGGGTTGTCTATGGAAGAGTTGGCAGGAAACATCGTCAAAGGAAGCAGAGTTCTTTTTAACATTGGCTTACAGTTTGAGCCTCATCAAAAAAACATATCTATGTTTTCAATCTATGTGTTGCCAAACTGGCACTTCAGGACAGCCGTAACTGTCTCTATATCAGAAAGAAGCATGCTTTGTGTAATGAGCATTAAGGCATGTTTTTCTCTTCCAAAAAACTGAGGAGTTTTAATGACATCTCTTCTGGTTGTGTGGCCCAGTGCCATGTTGGGGCTCTATGTAATTACCAAAAGTAGATACAGAGTTCCAGGGGCATGATTCTTGGCCAATGTCAGAGGCACCTCTCTGGGCACTGCACCGTATCACATAAGCTTCTCATTTTAGATTCACATCAAAGTCACAAATCCCTGTTTCCTCTAAAAAAGAAGTCTTTCACTGTGGTGAGTTTGAATTAGGTATGGTTCAAAAGAAGACATCAACACGTTTTAACCACAGAGTACACATTTGAACAAGATCAAACACATCTCAGTGTTTGGCATTGCCCATCAAAAGTGAACCGGTGCCTTGGTAGCCATTAAGGGAGCTGTTTCACATGGCGAAACCCTCCCCACTGAAATCAAAGCTTCATGTCTTTCTTCCACCGTGCACCCAGTGGGAGAAAGAAAGCACTTACCTTTTCTCACTTTTTTAAATTATTTTTTCTTGTTTTGACTTGTGTGTGAGTAAATGCATGTGAGCATGCATGTGACAAATATTTGACATTAAAAAAAAAAAAACTGACTCATATGGAAAAAAGAAAAATGTTCTTTCAGAAATTGGCCGAAACATTTGCCAATTTTGTTTCAATAAGAATGCTCATTTAAGGGCAAAGTATTGCAAAGAAGAATGAAAGGAAACTTCAGCTATCAATTTAAGGAAAGGTAAGGTTTCTGGAAATTCCTTGATATATTTAAAGTGAGCTACAGAAGCCGCTGTTGAATTTAACTGTAAAAAAAAAAATATTAACTACTAAATAATATTAACACAGGTATAAAGAAAAACAGGTTGAATGAAAACTGTTTTGAAAACATTGTCTTAATTCCATGATTTTTTATTTTTTAACTCAACTGGAATGTACTGGATTATGATCTGGAATGAACTGAGATGAATATCCCATGAATTGGCCGTATGCAATTAAAGTCGAATGAAGTGAATTTAACACTCTGATAACAGATATTTGACGTTGCTACCTGTGAGGTAAAATTTCAGGTGAAAATATGACATGTCTAAGCTTTTTGTTATCTCCCTCATCCCCTTTCTTCTTACTCTCCGTTCTTCTTTTGGTTATATTCTGGAAAACAGAACATATTTTTTATCTGTTTCCCATGTTTTATCAAAGCTGATACCTTCATGAATGCTAAGACAGTAAATTAATTGCCGCTGGCATCCTTTGCACTCGGGTATGAAAATAGTTCCACTTGCTGTTCTGTTTCAATTTTTTTTTATAATTTCTAGTGCCTTTTAAAATGTGTCTTCATCATTTACTCTTTTTGTGAGCACAGTTAGTGAGTTCATTTCACTGTACTTCTGACAAAAGAATCTTTGAATCCTTCACTCATGATCGCCAAGAAAATTTGCTGTAAAGTTTTTTTCCTTCCAAACTAAGTTAAAAAAAAGAGTGTAGGTTTGCTAGATCCAAAATAATAACATAAAAACAGCATGTACATTTCTGCTAGAATGTAGTAGGTACAGTTTCAGAGATAAGAAATCGATTCATATTACAGCCTCGCACATTTCCAAATTAATTTACACGATCTCAAGCTATACACATCCAAAATCACAACCCCACTTCGTTTTAATTTCCATTGCTCAGGCTTCTTTTACAGAACTGCTTGGTTTAGAAGTTCTTGTTATTTTTATTTATTTTTTATTGAAAAAAAGGAATTCAATCGTACAATTATACAATACAGTTGGTGGTCATTTCATATCAACATAGTTTTTATTAAAATACTTTGAAGATGTAATTATGAATATCGCCCTTGCTCTTAACCCTATTTACAGTTTTCAAAATAAATGAGAAGTGTACAATCAGTGCATTTGCTGTTTGATAGAGCTTTTCGTTGTAGTGTGCTTCACCTTATTAAAATCCCTTTCGATCCCAGATTTCTCTCTGTGAGAGCCTACTTAGCCTGGTATGGATCTGGGAACCACGCTGGTGTTTTCTGAAGAGGGTTTTTTTCTGCTAACTGAGGATAGAGAAGGGTGGGGGTGTTTAAAAAGAAAGAGAAAGAAAAACTAGGTCACCATTTTTACTACAATCTCTCTTTTTCTCCCTCATTGTTGCTGAGCAGCTTTGGACCCCCTGCTGTGATGCAAAAACCACCCGTTCCTATTGGCCAAGACCAAGGCGACAAGCTGCAGGTGTAGGGGTTTGGGGTATTGGATAGAGAGTGCAGCTGGAACGTGATTGGAGAGGAAATAGGAAGAGGATGGGGGTGTGGTCGCAGAGAGGAGTTGGGCAGGGGTGACGCTCCTCTCCCACTGAGTTACTATGGCACCCTGGGGAGAGCATTGGGGGGGTGAAGGAACGGGTATGTGTATATGTGAAAACAGGAATGGAGAGAAAAAAATGCGTATGTAGCTTGAATTGTGCTGACAGGAGAGACAGAATATTGGGTAAGAGAGAACAGAGAGTGACGGTAGAAAGAGAGAGAAATGAGCGTGAGCTGGCTAATCCCGTCTATGGTAACAGCAGGAGGTGCGTATGTGTGTGTGTGTGTGCGCATGTGTGTGTGTACGCATGTGTGAACTGGATCACATATCACTCCTTGCGCAGACCCAGATGGAAAGTGCTCAACAATCACATTTTGCCAAAAACATGCCCCCAAAGCCTTGTACTTTTGTCTACAAAAAAGAGCTTAACACAGAGTGTACATCTCAACAGTGTAACTCACAAAAAAAAGGACAATTCTTGCACAGCAGCAGAGTATGGAATGAATTCCCAGCCTCGGGCCACAGTGCAAGCACAACTGCTACTATTCTACAATGGTAACATACTGAATTTTACTTGAATTATGCACCAGCAGAAGCATTCTTGTTTTTTTTTCTTCTCACACAAACCACAGTGTAACTTATTATTGGTCACTTTAAACTCAACCAGAGTCAACCAGTCCCTGATAATTCTGTTTGAAAACCTGTTTGAGAGTAGATCATAACAATGCACCACACCTGCTCCCCTGTGTAGCGGTACGAGGAGAGCATGAATGTGCTTGAGGGCGTATCACATCTAGCGCTTGGCTGTGACTGGAGGTCACACGTGTTGCTGCAGTTGACTGTTTCAAGATATCCCAAGTTTCCGTCCAGACATTTGTTTAATAGTGAAGAAAAATCATGTGCAAAAATTAGTAAACCCTCTTTTAACCTTAAATAAAATATATAAATATATGATAATAATAATAGCAATTACAATATTTAACAGTTCAAATTGCACTCAGATACTATTAATGATCAGCCCTTTGATAAGCTGATTATCAGCAGATGTGTAAACCTCTATAAAATCTCATATTTTGGTCAGTTTGCTTGTCTGGAGCATTCAGACATCCTTTAACTCGATGTATGTTAAATGTTAAAAGTCCACAAGAGCACCAGCAGAAGAAGTCTCAAGAAGTAAGGTTTGTTCAGAAAATTAGCATCGGAGCAGGACCGAGGTTCACAAAGCTGCACTGGCACAAACTACACAATTTCTGGAACAATGTCTAACTGAAGAGGAGCACATAACAGCAGTGGTGTGACAAATGAAAGCATGAGCACAAATAACTGAAGCTAGAGACAAAGATAAGTGCAGTAACAAAATAATGTGTTCAATGACACAGGTGGTTTACAGAGACATAAACATGATACAGTCACCTTGGGCCAGTCAAACGGATATTTGAAGGCAGTGGCAGCTGGTGCACTTTTCTCCGGGGGGGTGGGCTACATTAAAAACCAAGAAGCAAATGTAGTACGATATCGATATACGTACATTAATATCAATATATCTATATTTAAAAAATGTCTGTTTTTGTTTTTGCTGGCTGAATAACATGTTATAATAAAATATAACTTAACAAAATAGAATAAAATGTTTTCTCTTGAAATAGACCAAGTAAACTTTTTTTTTTTATTTCAATAAATATTTTAGGTTAAAGCCATAAATTAACACTGCCATAGTGGTAAAGACTGAAAAAATGGAGATATTGTTTAAAATTTAAATAAATTTGTTTATTCATGCCATTTAAAATGACACAATATTAAAAAATAAACTTTTTCCATAAGGTTATTGCCCTCAGGCATATCATATCATAACTCAATTCAAAACAAGACAGGAAGTCACATTTCATAGTTTGATAATTTGTGATACATTTAAGCTTGGCTTAGTTTCTAGAGTGTCTTTCCTGACAGGCAGTGTTTTGCTACAATTTGTTAAGTTACTGCCATCTTTGGCAGTTATCAGTGCATTTTACCCCATATCTTATATTGATTGAACAGTATGTAAATATAAATACACAATACCAAAAATGTCTTACCAAAAAAGCCAGAGTCTTTGACTCTCAACTTCTCCTGCAATGTTCTCCTCTCAAAGGGCATTGCTTTTAATGATTGAACAGAGTTCTCTCTTTCCACTCTTGCTAGCGAAAATACACTCTCTTCCCGCGGACTCGTTCTGGCGCACTTTAAAAGATGTGCCGCGAGCCGGTTGCTCTCTGCTGCCACCCTGTGGCTGACAGAGTGTGTACAGCAGCACCATTCAAATGAATGCTGAAGTCACAGGTTATGTGCGCCCCACCAAGCTCCTATCTCTTGTATTGAGAGGATCGAACTGCGCATGTACAACTTATAGCGAGAGCGAACGTACGAAAAAACTGCGCCCTACCCGGAAACATGTGACCTATCCGTAACTTTAGACATTATAAAACATATTGTAATCTATATTCCATTGTAGATTACACATATTACTCACTAACTATGATAATTAATTACCATACTCATTTTAAAACTATACAGTATATATTTCAAAGTAATTAAGTCTTCTTCACTTAAGTTCTTGGATGTGGAGAGAGGTGGGGCGGCGCCCTAGCGCCCTCTATTGACCAGCCGCCACTGTTTGGAGGTCTTTGTCAAATCAAAGAAATATAATAATACTAATACTACTAATGATAATAATAAATAATAAGCCATTTCATCCATCTATTAAATTTTTCCACCCAGTTGGACGTGCCTGAGATGCTTTTCCAAACCAGATGCCTGAATCTCCCTCAGCTGGCTCCTCCCGTTACGCTGGGGTTTTCCCAGTGTAACGGCTCTGAGCCACGGGGCGATGAGTAATCCCACTCCAGCTCAACACCTCTCACCATAGGCAACTCCAGTGGAACAAGGTCCAGGCTCTCTCGAGAAGACTGGCTCACACTGTGAGCCTGACTATAAATATCTACATGGTACTTCTCAACCTCACTCACAGGTTCAGGCTGCCTTCCCCATCAGAGAGGTAACGGTTTTCGAAGCTCAGGGTCAGCACACCAAGAATGAAATATGCTTAAACAATCTCTGAATGCTCCCAAAAAAGCAAACTGCTGAACATCTGCTCCTGGCTGTAGGTCCCTGTTACAGTTTAGGGAGATACTGACTTTGCCCACATGATTTTATTTATTTTTTCTTAATTTATGGTATATTAACAATTAGTTGAATGAAAAAATGAAGTTGCATTTGCCTGTGATCAGATGATTATTAATGTTTTTTACACACAGAGACAGATAAGGATATCACATTAAGAGAGGACAACTAACTTTTGCTGATGAACGTATTGCAAATGAGCCAACATTAGGCTGAAAACAACAAAACTTTATAACACCTGCCATATTGAAAACACGTGTCTGTCTGTCAGGAATAATTTATAATGGGCAGATACAGGGAACATGATTAATTAAAAACTGGTCTTAATTAACAGCCTCAATCAATTGGGATCATTACCAACTCTGCTGGTGGTATGAGAGGAAGGCCTGCAGTCCTCTCACACATACACACAGACACACACAAAACACACACACACACCCACAGACAGTCACACACCCACAAGCATGCATACATTTGCTCAAATGCAAAACTCCAACTTGCACAGGGACACACAGATGCACAAAGACATGTATGTGCTCACGCAATCAAGAAAGGGAAAGACATTTACACAAACAGCAGGGCTTCCCAGAATTAATGACTTATTTTGGTGAATTTCAAAATAACTCTTTTTTGTAATGAATGCCGCCTGAAGGACAGACAAAAGTCTTGGCAAAATTAAAGACAATTAAAATGAAATAATTTAATTAATTTCAAAGTGAGTTTGTAGTGAATTTAATTAAATGAAATTATATACTGAATATTTTCTCTTCATTAATTTACTGCAGCAGCAGTAGGCCACACAGCAAGGCAAACCACTTCCCCAGAGGTTGACCAGAAGAAAGACTTTAAAAAAAGGATAAATCAACTTTTCATGTTTTCACAAACACACTCAATGAAAAAAATCTGTGAATAAATAAAAAAAATTCCAGCACCTACACTTAATATAAGTTGATCCCATTACTACAATTAATTCAACAGACCAAGAACCTACCTACCATTATAGACAGATTTAGGAATCAGAAAAGTCCATTTTAGAAATATCTGCACCAGATCCAAGATTTTTTTTTTTTTCCCAAGCTCCCATGGGATTACTGTTCCACATGGTGAACATTGTGGTGCCACCATCTTGGCTACCATCCACTGGGATAATTCATAATTGATCATAACAGATGAATATGTGCAGTAGCACATGGTCAAATCTTAAACTAAAAAATATCTTCTGTTATTACAAGCTCTCCTGTCAAGCGTGGCTTGCATTCTATCATGACTGTTTTGACCACAATACATATTTAAACTGTCCATCCCAGATTGGGACAAGTTTAAAATCAGGCTTTTTTGTGTGAGTGTGTCATTAATGAATATACTGTAGCACCACATTGCAGAGCAATGGCATTGTTAAAGCAATAGCTTCCCCATGTGGTTATTGTAAAGACTGATGAATAATAACTTTTGATGAAGAGCAATGTGAGGGATCGAAGATGTCCGTCAAAGTTGATCAAGGTGTTCAGTCTGGGCATATGCCCTTTCCTTCCATGAATTCAAATTTCTCCAGATTTCCAGATTTGTTGTGGAAAAATAAATATTCAAATCTCCTCCAATTTTTATTTTTGTTAATTCATTTTATGACATTTGTTGGCAAAGTAGAGGTCTGTTCATATGTGCAGTTCAAAGGCAATGACTGTTTTCAAAACTTCATATTAGTTCACTACTTCTGCATACTGATTTTTTTATAATGTAATTTACAGTATGTGGATGTGAGTAAGTGCACATAAAATACCCTGATGATGTGCTCCTCTGGAAAAAATACAAAGTCCAACTTATTAATGTACCATGGGGCAGCAAGTAACAGCTGTCATGTAACTCATTTCCAGTTTTGGCATTTAATAATTGCTTTGATGGGGGAATACTACATATTTTATGAAACATTTCTCTGCGCTGGTTTGGATGCAGTTATATCTGCTGGTAATCCTGATACCTTTCAACATCTGTTATGATGATAAAAAAAGGAAAAGTTGTTTTCATATGCAAAAACTTGACTGAGCTTTTTAAAGCAAAAGTATTGCCCAGATGTAGATGGGTCGAAGAGGAGATGCTGACAAAGTTTGGGTTAAGGGAAATGTAGAGTAAGGAATAAAAGGTTTAAAGCATTCAATTTCTTTGATATATCATGGACACGTGAAGAATTTGCCATACCCCCCCCCCCCCCCCCCCCCCCACACACACACACACACACACACACACACAGAAAAAGGGAGGAAGCCGGTATTTATGTGAGGGGACGCAATCCGCCTTTACCGGGGACCCCTGCTGTGCTGTGGGGGTCCTTAGCAAGTCAGAGGGATATAACTATCACAACTTGTAATAAAACAATAAAAGATTGCAAAGCATGTTGGGGGTTGCAGTCATTTCAGTGATGTGCTCTATGTGTAATCCACGCCATGAACACAACACACACACACACACATACATACATATATATATATATATATATATATATATATATATATATATATATATATATATATATATATATATATATATATATATATATACAGTGCCTTGCGAAAGAATTCGGCCTCCTTGAACTTTTTTCAACCCTTTGCCACATTTCAGAATTCAAACATAAATTTTTTTGTCAAGAATCAACAACAAGTGGGACACAATCGTGCTGTGGAATGAAATTTACTGGATTTTTTTTAAACTTTTTTAACAAATAAACAACTGAAAAGTGGGTCATACAATATTATATGGCCCTATTCCGTTTATACCATTGTAGCACCACCTTTTGCTGCAATTACAGCTGCTAGTTGATTGAGGTATGTCTCTATCAGTTTTTCCATCAATTTTAACCATCTTCCCTGTCCCTCTTGAAGAAAATCAGGCCCAAACCATGATGCTGCCACCACCATGTTTGACAGTGGGGATGGTGTGTTCAGGGTGATGAACTGTGTTGCTTTTACGCCAAATAAGTCACAAAGCCACTAGGTTTGATTTTGGTTTCATCCTGACCAGAGCACCTTCTTCCACATGTTTGGTGTGTATCCCAGGTGGCTTGTGGTAAACTTTAGAGGAGAGTTTTTATGGATATCTTTGAGAAATGGCTTTCTTCTTGTCACTCTTCCATAAAGGCCAGATTTGTGCAGTGTACGACTGATTGTTGTGTCCTTTGGACAGACTCTCCCACTTCAGCTGTAGATCTCTGCGCATATATATATATTATATATATATATATATATATATATATTATATATATATATATATATATATATATATATATATATATATATATATATATATTGTCCTCATGGGTTCTACCTAAATTATCAACAGAAAGAACTAACAGTAGTTACTGTAATGGCACTTCAGTGTTTACCAGACTGATAAACAGTATTGGGATGGTTTTTAGTGCTGTTGACTTAGGATAACAAAGATTCTTGATCCCTAAAGCAAACTATGCTGAAAAGCCAATGCTAAGCATTGGTATTTTGATACATCTCAATGTTTTTATCATTACAGTTCAAAGAAAGTACTCACACATTTGTAACAACACACAGTCCAGACATAGTCTATGTTTTCACCTTGTCTGGTTTCCCAGTGAAGTGTGTGGATGTTCCAAAAATATACTCCTTCTATTCTTCTTCCCCTGTTCCTGGTTGGACAATCATAGCAATTAAACCACTTTTTTTTTCTAAAATCAAACAGAATGACCAGGCAGTAAATTAAAGCCAATGAAAACCAGATAGCACTGGTTGTGTAAGCATAGTTGAGATCATTCATGTTAAGCAACAGAGAATGGAAGCAAGTCAGTGAGCGTCTGCATGTTCTTCTTGGGAGGATTTTACCCAGATGTCAAACTGAGGTTACGGCCACAACTCAGCTCAGCTGCTGGGTGCCACTTCAAACATTCTTTTTCTGTACTGGTGTGTGTGTGTGTGTGGGTGTGGGTGTGGTGTGTGTGTGTGTGTGTGTGTGCGCGCACAGATGCATATGTGTCCATGTGCATATCTGCACAATCACCAGTGGAGCTTTCATCTGCACACCTACGGTGAAAAACTGTGGGGGGCTGAGACTACTGAGTCTTCACACATATACACATACGCACACTGGCACACACGCAGGCACACACACACACACACACACACACAAAACTACACACACACAGGGCCTGGGCTTCATCTTGAGCAGTCTTGCCTCTACCCAGATGTGCTGTGAGGTGTTATCAGAACAGAACAAAATGCTCAGGAATGTCTTCGAAAATGGAGTAGTCTTGAAGTAGTTCAAATTTAAGTTTGCAATATGAACAGCAGGAGATTGAGAGAGATGGGGAGAGAAAGAGAAAAAATATTAAAAAAAATATGCTTTGGGGTGTGGAAATACAAATATTCTTTATATTGATGCCACATTAGCATCTTGCATAAACACCAAATCTCAACACTGAGCCCAATGTGCTCATTGGTCTGTGATTTTAGGGGGAAATTATTTAAGGGGGAAATAAGAATAATTTGATTAGCAGAACCTGGTTGCAAATACATGTGAATAATTCATAGTCATGAGACTGATGACATTTTTTAAGTGGGTCTATTACACTACTTTTTTGGCCTTTTTGTTTTGACTAATATAGGGCAGCTAGACATGACTTGCTATACAGAAAGCTCTGTAGTTCCAGCGGAGGCTCATTTCTCCGTCCTCTGCTTTCTTTGATTTTGTCTCGTCCCAACAGTCTCTGTAGCTTCCTTAATTTCAGTCTATACTCTCTGCTCCTTGCTCTCTGACAATATTTGGATGTCCTGCTGCTCTGTCTATGCCTTTCTCCTTGCTCACTCTCATCAACAGCTATCAGTCTCACCTGTTCTACCCCTTTTTTTAAGCAGTTCAGTGACCCCCTTCAGTCATAAGTCCTTCTGATACTAACTCTGACCTCTTTCCCCGATTACTGACTCTGGTTTCTGGATTTTGGAAATTTAGATCCTGACTACCTGGTGTGCTTAAGCCAACCTTGCCTGCTCATGTAAGCAGAGAACACCGAGGTGGCCCATGGTGCTTTGGTAAATTTTGCTGGATATTTTCCAGCCTCAATGCCAACATCACCTTCACTGCGCAGCACTGTGATTACATGGGTGGTATGAACAATGCCGGGCAGCTGTTCATGAAGGGGCTGCACAAAGATCTTCTCATAAAACAAATGAAGAGTTGAGGGAACACCCAAACTCCAAAAACATATTATTGAGGCAATGGGAAGATACAGGTTAAAAAAGGAAAACAAAACAAAGTTGTATTTTAATTTGTTTGGTCATATTTCACCAATTTATAATAGTTAGTTCAATAGCTGTTATCAAAGGTATGTGCGGCAAATATTAAATGTATGATTGTTGGGTCTACTGAAGTAATTATTTGAAACAAATTGTTATCATAGTATTATGTCATTTAATCTTAAATCACCTTTGGGATGAATCACCCATGCGTGTATACTTGATGCAGTGATACAAAAACTATTCTTGTTCTTGAAGTATGAATGTGAATAAATGATCTGTAGTCACCAACTAACTTCAATGATCTCTTTCATGACATCCTTTAATCTACTCTTCGGTCTTCCTCTAGGCCTTTTGCCTTGCAGTTCCAACCTCATTATCCTTCCACCAATAGAGTCACCATCCCTCCTCTGCATATGTCCTAAACCATCTCACTCTGGCATCTCTGCCTTTCTCTCCAAAACATCTAACATGCTCTGTCCCTCTGATGTACTCATTCCTGATCCTAACCATTCTTGTCACTCCCAAAGAGAACCTTAACATTCCTCACTGCCACAGTCTCTAGACCATATAATACTGGGGGTCTCACCACCGTTTTGTATACCTTACCTTTTTTTGTCGTTGATACTTTTATCACAGATCACATGACATTTTTCTCCACCCATTCTATCTTACAAAAGCTTGTTCATCTATTTTCCACATACTTTGTCCATAAAATCCTTTACCATCTTTATCTCTGCTTCCTGTAGCCTCACTGTTCCACTTGGGTCCCCTCTCAATCTCACACGTTCTTTGTCGAGCTGTGGCTAACCTTCACTCTTCTCCTTTCCAGGACACTTCTCCAACTCTCCAGTTTTTCCTCTACCTGCTCCTGGCTCTCACCACAGATCACAATGTCATCTGCAAACATCATCGCCCATGAAAATTCCTAACCTCATCTTGTCAGTCTGTCCATCATCACTGCAAACAGCTGATCCTTGATGCACTCCCACTTCCATCCATGAACTCTTCTGTCACACCTACAGCACACCTCACCACTGTTTTACAGCGTCTCATTAATGTCCTGCACCACTCTAACACATTGGACTTCTCTGCTGCTGCAGACCCCTCATATAATACTATAGCTCCTCTCTCAGCACCTTGTCATATGCATTAAGGTCTACAAAGACACAATGCAGCTTCTCTGTCAACCTTCAAATCAAATATAGTGTGTGTCCATGTGTGTGTTTGGTACTTATTTAACAGACAGTTGAAAAAAATGAAATCAGGTGGGCATAAAACTGTATCCATGTCTGTTTTTAGCACATTTTAGGTCAAATTCACAGACTCAAGTTTGCTGTGAGCAATACACTGGTCACTCCACTCTGTTCAGCTAAGTTCATTAACATCTCCATTGCAACTGAACAGGTTGTAAATAGCAAAAGTAAAACTGTAAAAAAGTAAAACTAGTAAAACTGTGGAGGATGGTCAGATAACCTGTGACACAGACAACATTGCTAACGTATAGAGTAAAAATCAATTTATTTGAATATAAAACTGGCAATGGTGGATTCACACAGCAACAAATGGGGAATGGTGTTTCTGATGTTTCTTCATACCAAAAACAACCAAATTGTTTCATGTTTGCTTCAAAAATGTTTGCTTTGAATTAGTCCCATCTCCTCATACAATTTAAATGGCTAGCTCTATCTCTGTAGCCATAACTTGATTGGCTGACACGTGTGTTGAAGTGGGGAAGTTGAAAACCCCCTAACTTTGACGAGGGATGACGCCACCCCATTCAAAGTCTATGGAGAAAGGCACAGACGATGCTGGCAACACATTATTAGGGTGGACTAAAAAATGAATCAATTTGGGAAAATCCAAACAAAAGTACCCTCAAGGACTACTTCAGGATGAATGAACCATTATTTGATGCTTTGGCATCGTCAAACACAACTATCAGATGTTATTACCTTATTTATTGCTCAGAAAAGAAGGAAATGCATAATGGGCCCCCTGTGAAAAACATTTCTAGAGCACTGATGGTTTGTATTAACAAGAGGCCAAAGAGGAAAACAATGACCTGAGATATGTTATTACTGCTACACATCAATCTGGGAAGGCTTATCTTGCTATTTTCAAATAATAAGGTGTCCATTGTTCTTCCATGAAAAAAGATTATTCACAAATGGGAGAAATTCATGCACTGAAACATTTCCATCAGTAGATTGTCCAACATATTCAGGCTTTACAGGCTTCGAGTCACATGTTCACATGTGTTAAGGGTCATGACAATACAATTAGAAGAAGACCCCACAAATATGAACTGTTTGGAAGGGTTTCCAGGAGAAAACCTTTTCCTCTAAAAAGAGAGAAAACAGGTTTTACTTTTTCTAAGCTTTCAGCAACTGAACATATTTTTTAATGTCTAAAAGAGCACCTTGCATGAGAAAGAAATTAAGTACATGTGTTTCTCACTGGTCTTGCCATCTTATAATTGAGATTACTTTGTTCCTCTTCATTTCTGTCTTGCCTTATGGGTGGCAGTTGGTTGTCACCATTTGGTGCCAATTACAGATTGTTCAGTGTTGGTTTGGCACTGAGATTCAAGGCTGTGGAGCCTCTGCCCCCCACAGCTCCCAATTTACCCATCAAACAGAATCTATCCACAATCTAACTACTGAGGAAAGTTACACTGCCCCATCATTCTTGTACTGTTTTTTTTTCTTTCTTTCAATATCAGTGGCCTCTACTTTCATAAGGAAAGAAGGAATAGAAACAGCTATAAACAGAATATTGTCCTGAACTTGGTGAAGAGTAATAACTATATAACTATATATATCATAACAAAGGATAAGGCAAAGCAAGGCAAGTTTATTTGTTAGAGACAGACCAATATGGGTTTTTCAGGACCGATACTGATTATTAGTAGTTAGAGGAGGCCGATAACCAATATTTGGAGTGGATATTCATTTGCAGTAAAAGTGTAAAAATTGGTGTAAAAAATTTGAATAATGTAAACTCGGAACTTCATTGAAATGCCTAAAGCATGTTTATTGAATAACACAAATAGAAAATAATAGCTCCAGAAGTCCCTGAATTTCTTATATATATTGGATAATATATGTTTCAACAAGGACCCTCTCATTCAAAACTGTGTTGCAAACATTATTAATGATTAATATGACAAAGGCTACATAAAAAAGTATAATAGTTGCTATGAGTGCAATTAAACTCCTGTCAGGACCCAAACAGCCTTTCGGCTTTAATGAGCTCACACAGTATTTAAAATGTTCCACCACTTTTTTCAGATAAATCATTTCTGAATTTTACTCTCATCTTCCCATTCATTTTTCAGATCATATGACCAGAAAGCTCATAGCAACGTTAGTAGTCGTGACTCGTAGAGTTTTTCACGTGACTTTAACTACATACTATTCTCCACATTACATACCGTGATTTCTGGACTATTGAGCGCACCTGAATATAAGGATCAGAATATTCGGATCTCAAAATAAATACGTGCAATAGCTCTGTTTACTTCTTTGACTGACAGATCGATTGCCTTTAACTTAAAAAGCTAAATCATATACATTTATTTAGCTGTTCCAGCTATTACAGACATCACCGTTTAAATAAATTAATTGTCAGCCTCTTTGTGTTTAGCTCAGTGAGTGACTCGCCTTTTTACGTTTGTGCTTTTCACTCATTAAGTGATCCTCGTTCGAA
The DNA here is from genome assembly GCA_018398805.1 of Hirundichthys speculiger. Taxonomy (NCBI): domain Eukaryota; kingdom Metazoa; phylum Chordata; class Actinopteri; order Beloniformes; family Exocoetidae; genus Hirundichthys; species Hirundichthys speculiger. Next base: position 1,770,918 of record JAGFBZ010000863.1, read on the forward strand.
GACCACGGGGCAGACCAGGACACGATGGAGAGATTATGGGCCCGATCTTCCACCAGATCTGCTAAAGCCGCTATTAAGGGTGTTCCCCCGCAAAGAACGCAATCTTCCACCTTTCAAAACCCGCTTTCCCACTTGCTACCCGCTACATTATCCATAGGAGTGGTTAGGGCGTTCCACCTGGTAAACCAATCAGTGCGTCAGTAGCCATTGCCTTTAAGAGCAGGTTGGGCTACCCGCAAACAGCTATGGAGTGTCTTGTCATCCAGATCGGAGCAGCTCTCGTGTGCAGCTCGTCTGGGACTCTGCTGTAGAGCTTCCTCCTCTTCCTTCATCCTCCTCTGCACTGATATATACATATAAATATTTTTATACAGACAATTCCTATCGGAAACCTGAAAGTCCCAGATAGTTGGTGCTCTGCCGGTAAACACGCTCTGTTCGTCTGTGGTTTAACTGGCGAGCAAGCTGTTTAAGACGATCTCTGCCATTTACTCAGGGGTTCAAATGAGGCCAAAGCACGCTTTTTATACAAGAGTTAATTCCAGAGGTAGAGCCGTTTGTGCACGTCCACATGTGACCAGGTGGATGTGCATTGATGTCATTTGGACGTGCTCTTGTACGCACCGAGATCCGGGTTGCATTTGAAGAAGAGTTTGCGGGTTTACGCAAATTGCCATTCGGTTCTGTTATATTGCGCATTTAAAGTGAATTCTGTTTTTTATCTCCAATGCCACGATTCCATCCGCAAAACCGTGATCCCAGATTCCATAGGGCCCTACTTGTCCTCTCACTCTCCAGTGTGTGTGAGGACAGCTTCTTCTTCAGAGGCTCTGCCTCTGCCGCTTAACCAATCAGAGGACGGGGTGAATAATGTAGGAGACAGCAGGCAGGAAAGAGAGGCACGGCTGCATCTGAGCCGAAATAACCCAGTTTTAAATTGATTTCTTCATATCGGCCTGTTGGATTAAAAAAAGGCAGATGCCGATATACGTCAAATTTCCAAATATCAGTGCCAATAATCGGCCCGACCGATAATCGTTGATCTCTATTATTTGTATAGCACATTTCATGTACAAGACAATTCAAGGTGCTTTACATAAAACATTTAAACAATTAAAGAGCATTAACAAAACCCTTCAAGACAACAACCCGAGACGTCCCATCTGGGGCTTGTCCTATGTCGCCAGCCGCTGAAATCTTTTTTTATTTTTAATTTTAATTTTTTTTCTTTTGTTTACTTTTATAATGCTCCGCGATCAGTATATCCCAAAACCAGTGGCTACAACTTTGAATTATCTGTCTACCCCAGTCGTCACCAGGACGGTTTTACTGCTGTTTCATTTCTTTTTTTTTTTCTTTTCTTTTATATTTTTGTTTTTTTGTTTTACTTTTCATTTTACGCCATACTTGTAAACCAGGCGACACAACCTGGAAATTAACCAGAAGTGCCCCGGGACCTTAGCAGCCTGGCTCCCCCGGCCAGTAATACCAGGGCTACTAATCCAACACTAGAACTGCACCAATGCGTCAGGCAAACGCGATGCGTCGACTTCCAAATGGAGCAACACAAAACAGCCAGTTTCACAGAGCAGCCCAGACGAATGTTACGTACGCACACAAGCGCAATACACATGACTACACAAAAGCACAGTATAAAGTACATTAAAACAGGCTGAAAACATTTGAAGCTTTACAGAGCATTAACAAAACCTTTTAAGACAACCACCCGAAATGTCCTTTCCGGGGCTCTTCCCATGTTGCCGGCCGTTATTATTTATATATTTATATATATATATATATTTTTTTTTTTTTCTCTTTTCTATTGTTAACTTAATAAAGCTCCACAATCAGGAAATCCCAAAATATACGAAGCTTCGAATTATTCGTCTACCCCAGTCGTCACCAGGACAGTTTTACTGCTGCTTTATCTATTTTTTTTGTTGCATTTTTATACATCTTTTATCTTTGACATTGACCTTATCCAATATAAATCTACAATTTGTGTGTTCTGTAAAGACAACATTACTGTTCCACATCAGTTCTTTTGTCACTCTGATTTAAAAGCATTACAAAGTACATTTGGAAAGTTTCTTCAAAAGACTAATTTAAAAACATTATTCAAAAGTTAACATTCAACACAGTTGAGGACACTTAAGACTGAAAATATGCCAGTGAGTGAGCAGTACGGATTTGCAGGTTGCTGTGACATCACAGTGTAATTACTTTTTTTTTTTTTATTTCTACCTCACTTTACATCAAACTGAATTTGCTTCATCTCTGAAATAGGTAGCACAGACATGTAATACTAATGTCACAAGAGGCAGACTACAAAACAGAAGGTGGAGTGGACCTTCAACCAACTGATATCTAAAAAGATGAGAGGACATGGATGTTAAAGGGTGTTTTTATATTGTATCCCTGTGGTATTTTGACCAGAACATCTAGGAGACATTTCATCAAGGCCTCTGGGAATTTTAACATTTGAAAAAAAGACTGTAATATGTTTCCATTCAGAAAACTATGAATATACTACAAAACCTAAATGCAACACTGTAAAAAAGCGTGAACTAACATTCGGGATACATGGTCATCATACTGGAGATATACAGTTACTGTATTTAATTTTTCTACTGGTTCAAATCTTCATAAAGAGTTTCTGTGTTGATTTTTATGGGCTTTCCCAAGTTTTTTTTCAATAAGTCAGCCTCAATTGATGGAATGGTAACATGTTCCAGGCCCCTATGATTGCTATGACTGTCCTATGATGGGTGATAACACTTTGGGAATAAGCAAGTATAGGTGAATGGAATCTATGGAAAGAAAAATTTAAACATAACCCCATTTTCCCAAAAAATTGGAAAGCTGTGTAAAACAGCTTTACACACTTTTTTAATTTAAAAACAGAATGTAATGATTTGCAAATCTCATAAACTCATATTTTATTCCCAATAGACCAGTTTCATTGTCTAATATGTTCCCTGAGACATGCTACAATTCCATGGAAAATATTAGCTCATTTTGACTTTGATGGCAGCAACACATCTACAACTAGAAAAGCACTTAGAGAGCGCAGACCTTCACCAAGCGCAACAATTCCCCATATAGCGATTTACAGATTTACAAAATTTTCGGTCCCATTGACCGCAATGTTATCAAAAATTTGGAAGTGATCTGGAATCCAGGATTTCTTCCGGATCACACCCAAAATGAAATCAGTTCTTCCTTTTCACATTTCTGACAACTGCTGAAAATTTCATCAAAATCCATCCATAACTTTTTGAGTTATCTTGTACACAGACAACAGATAGACAGATAAACACTGGCAAAAACATAACCTCCTTGGTGGAGGTAATAAGTTGGGACAGGGCCAACAAAAGGCTGGAAAAGTAACCAGCACAAATCACAAACAAATGAAGGAGCATTTGACAACTCATTTGGTTAACTGGCAACAGGTTAGTGACGTGACTGGGAATAAAAGGAGCATTTTTAACAGAGAAGCAGAGGTTCACTAATCTGCAGCAAACTGCAGTGTCAAAAAATTGTGGAACAATTTCAGGAAAATATGTCCCTCGACAAGAAATTGCAAAGACTTTGAAGATCCCACCATCTACAGTAGAAAATATCACCAAAAGATTCAGAAAATCAGGAGGACTGTGTGTGTGAGTGCGGACGGGACAAGGTCAAAGGTCAAATCTGGAGGTGGGTGATCTTTGGGCCCTCTAGCACTGCATTAAAAACAGGCATGACTCTACTGGGCGTCACTGCATGGGCTCTGTGTTCACTGTCAGTGAACACAGTCCACTGCGCTATCCACAACTGCAAGTTAAAGCTGTCATGCAAAGAAGATGCCGTATGTGAACGTGATCTAGAAACGCAGCCATCTTTTTTGGGCCAAAGCTCATCTAAAATGGTCTGTGACTAAATGGAAAACTGTTCTGCGGTCAGTCACAAGATTCAATACAGTAACTGTTCAATGGAACAAGTTAAATCAAGAGCTCAATGTCCCTCACTCAGACTAGGGTCACTTAGACCCCACTCTGGACCTGGTCTGGGAGAGGGGCTCATTGCGGACCGCCTGGTGGCTGGGCCTTTACCCGTGTGGTCTGGCCATGCTCAGCCCAAATGAGCAAGATGAATTTGCCTCCTTTGTGAGCTCATCACCAGCAGGAAGTTTGCTTAAGCACCAGGTACTTTGTGCCTTGGGCAGAAGGCAAAAGTGGGGGCCTTGGCATGCCAACCCCTGGCTGACTAAACTGGCTGCTGGAACATGGAACATTACCTAACTGGTGGGGGAGGAGCCTGAGCTTCTGGGTGAAGCTGAGAGGTACCGACGAGATGTAGTCGGGCTCACCTCAACGCACAGCATGGACTCTGGAACCAATCTTCTTGGGATAATCTTTACCGTTATTCCCCTTTGGTGTTCCCCAGGGTGAGAGGCAACAGGCTGGAGTGGGCTTAGTTATAGCCCCCCAGCATAGAGCCTGTGCATTGGGGTTTTCTCCAGTAGACGAGAAGGTGGCTTCCCTGCGCTTTTGGGTCGGTGGCTTGGCTGTGACTATGTGCTCATGTGCTGAGTAACAGTTACCCAGCCTTCTTGGAGTCCTTGGCGGGGGTGCTGGAAAATGCTAGTCCAACCTAGTAAACCCAAACGTGTAGTGAGGGTTTGCTGGGAACGTCTGGCAGAGAAACCTGTCAGAAAGATCTTTAACTCACGCCTCTGACAAATCTACAACCGGATTCCAAGGGAGGTTGGGTATATTGAGTCTGAATGGGCCATGTTCTGCACCCTCATTGCTGAGGCTGCTGCACGGAGCTGTGGCTGTGATGTTGTTGGTGCCTCATATGACGGTAACCCTTGAACCCAGTGCTGGATGCCTCGGGTAAGAGAGGCCATCAGGGTGAAGAAGGAGTCCTATCGAGCTTGGTTAGCTTGTGGGACTCGAGGGAAAGCTGTGCTTCACCAACACTGTTTGGTGGGGTGGGGTGCTGTTAAGCTCAACTGGAGATGTCATTGAACGGTGGAAGGAATACTTTGAGGATCTTCACAATCCCACTAACACATCTTCCAAAGAGGACACTGAGCCTTAGGACTTCCAGGTGGACTCATCCATTACCGGAGCTGAGGTCACCGACATAGTTAAGAAGCTACCTGGTGGCAGTGCTCTGGAAGTGGATGAGCTCGACCCTGAGTTCCTTAAGGCTCTGGTTGTTGTTATATTGTCCTGGTTGACACGTCTTTGCAACATCGCATGGACACTCGAGGCAGTACCTCTGGATTGGCAGACTGGGTGTGGTGCTCCCCTTTTTAAAAAGGGGGACTGGAGTGTGTGTTCCGCTTGTTATCAGCAGACAGTAGAAAAGCCTGTTTCTCTGATGGTATGCAGCAGCATTTGTGCCAATTGCATGGGCAGCTTACTTATGTGGAAAGGCACCATCAATGCAAAAGAGTACATGGAGGTTTTAGAACAACATATGCTTCCATCAGAGTGATAATGATTCGCTTCGTGAGCCACTTTATTTCTCTTTTCATAAATATTTCATATTGTGTGTATATATATATATATATATATATATATATATATATATATATATATATATATATATATATATATATATATATATATATATATATATATCTATATATATATATATATATATATATATATATATATATATATATATCTGTATACACATATGTATATATGTGTGTGTGTGTAGTTAGGTAGGTAGATAAGTAGGTAGGTCGAAAGATATTTTAAAGTCACACCTCTTTTACTCTTTGGTCTCTTGGTGTGACTAAAACATTTTGATTCTTGGTTTAATTTTGTATTCAAGTTGCTCATTCTGTACCTTACAGGGTTTTGCATCCACTTTGAAAGAAATTAGATGATCAGCCCAAGAGGACCTATTTTCCATTTAACTGGTTCCCCAGTCATTAGTATACAGTCAGCATATACCTTGCTCAAGCAGTCGTTCATGGCAGTTTTAGATTAGAGGGAGAAACTCACAACTGTGCACTTGTGGTTTATTCAGTATCTGCCTTTGACTGCTGTCTTATGTTGATTGATTGCAATATCACAGGTATTTATCAGTTCCTGCTCCAGTCAACAGTGATGTAAACATATTATAAAAATAATGACAAATTTTTGCTTAGCATGTAGCACTCTGGGCTGAAGGAGTGGCCACATTTTCACCTTTTTTTCTGATTAACTATTTACCAAGCGATGATTTTCTGGGGTTGCTTTGATAAAAACACCATCAAATTGGAAGGACAGGGAATTTTATTTCTAAAGCGCATTTTATGCACAAATGTAACACAAATTGCTTTACAAATCAATTACCACAGTACAAAAAGGAGAAAAAAGACTTTTGTTCATGTTAAAATATCACTTTCATTTGCATTTGAAGGAAGACTTGTTTATTTTTAGAAAGCAACCAGGTCAAGCTGTCCCAGTCTTCTACTTCTGCAAATGGCAAAATCCAGCCAAAGACACCTTCTGTCCCACTTGTCACTTGAGAGCTGCCAAGCACTTGTGGCACTCTATTACACATCAACAATGGCAAAACTAGCTCACAGAGCTACAGTGGTCATCATAACACAGCTAAAATACAAAAGTATAAAATATATTAGAAATACATCAAATAAATAATGTTTACAGACATTTTTGCCAGACAGTGCATGGTGTGTTCTAAGTTGCATCAAACCTTAGGGTATTTATTTTATGCTCAAATCAATTGTGGATTATGAATGTGTGTTAGCCTGTTAGCTGAGCTGTGATGCCATCAAGTACACTGCTGTTCCAATTGCAAACAGTCCTGTGTCCTGTTGTACCCTGTTGGTCCATTTGCTTTCATTGCCAAGGATGTTTTGTTTAATATTTTCTTACCATGCTCATATTTTAAAGAAAATATATTCCCTTGTGCTTGTACCACGAGGCCACTGTGGTTGGTCTGGAAGAATCTTAGTATGAAGGACGGACCTTGGCTTAGTCCTGCTAAACGTGGCAGTTATCTCATGTCATAACTGAAGCAATATTAGAGACCGGAGGTCTGGCTACCAGGTTGATTTACTGGTCCCAGCCCAGTTTCCTCTGGAAAGGTCCTGAAATGATCTCCGTGACCAGCTTGGCTCAGCCGCATACTGGCTGATGCACTGAGCTGTTGGCCGAAAGCTCACTTAGTTTCTTGGGTGAGTTGAAGCCTGGAGTGCCTTCAGCTGAGTCGAACTACAGCTCCATGTCGGACCATGTCTCTCCTCTTTTTAACATGGCACTGAGCAGTTAGCCTGCCACATTTTATTTTGCAAAGAAAAAAAAATCAATAAATAATGGCATAGGACCATCTGTCTTTAATGCTGATGTTTCATTTTTAGTCTTTATCAACAGATACTGATGTCATGCTGATATCATCGTGCATTCCTAATATATATGTATAAATATGGATCTTTTGTGTGTCTCTGTTAACTATACAAAGAGTGAGAGAGAAAGAGAGACCATTAGATCATTACCAAGGACATGGCAGTGAGCTTTGGTGTGAAACTCAGCATGATGCCTGTTGCTGTGAAAAGACTGGTTCAAAGGTGCTACAACATCAATAAATAATGTCGAAATACATTTACATGCAAACATAAATAGAATACCAGTTCTTGGTTTAGTATTAAAAATGAGTATAAATTATTTCCCCGGAACACACCAACAGTGTTGAGCTTTAATTGTGTTTTAGTATCCTTCGGTTTTTCTAGTCAAATTAAGGCACATCTCTTAAATAAAATTAACTTAAATAAATGGATTAGCACACAAAATATGTGGTCATATCAATTGGATGGTATTGGATTGAAATTAATAAATAAAATAAAAAAAAAAACTATTATTAAACTGTTATTTTCTGATTTTCTGATCCTTATAATCTTGTATTACATCTAACGGGTTGTGCCTCAATCTTTAACACACAAATTCAGACACACACAGATGCACAGATGCACACGCACGTATGCGCACACACGCGGGCACACACACACCCACACACACACGTATCTGCAAGCAAACATCCAGTATGGCGCCCCTTGAGGGTCACACTACAGGGGGTTTGTCCCAATTAGCACAGTCAAGGTGTTGAAGAAGACATACTGAGGGAGAAGGTTATAGTTACTGGGAACACACTGAGCCAGTATGCTGGCTAACTGCTAACTAGCCTACTTCACAGGCACAGCATGGCTTCTATAAAAAAAGAGAAAAAAAACACTTTTAACTGCAGGCACTTTGCAGTACAGAATGCAGCATTAACATGACTTTTTAAACATCATCATGTCTAAGGACTCCAAAGAGAAACACATTTATCCATCTTATAATGGATGTTATAATACACATATGAACCATGGTAATGTGAAAGTCATCCTTCAATACTTCTCTGTGTTAACTCTCTACCATCTTGCACAAATTCACAGACAACAACTATCCATGATATAAAAGTTCACCATCTGTCTTTTTTTGCGACCACATATGGTGGTGATAACAATGTATGACACTTTTATCGATAACACAACAATAAGCGATGATTAAGAGCCTGGCAATATAATGATGATGAACATCAGTACCACAACCGTAACCATGGCAACACAGTCAGCAGGCAACATAATTTCTACAGTTTTCATTCTCAACTTAACAGTTTTCATCTCTTTTTACTCTCATTGGACTCTTGATCATCCGTTCTAGAAACTACACTGAAAGCATGATTAGTAAAAACTGAAATACTCCCATGTGAAAGTCAGTTGATCATCTGGGCAAGTTATACTTAATTAATTACTTTAGAACTGTGGGTAGTTGACATGTTATGTATTTATGTACTTGTTTATTTTTCAACTAGTGGGTTTATTAATCTTAGAATACATCACTGATCACATAACACCTTTTGGAGTCATTTTTTGTTGGTAGGACTGTCTACTAGGATGAATTGCTGAACTAAAAACTGAATAATATTCAGTCTAGTTTTGTAAGAACAATTCACTTCTGTTTCTGCTAGCTAATAAATGCCACCTGTAAGGAGCAATTTAGGTGTTTAGGCCTCCAGACACACTGAAAACTACGTCCTAAACTTTATTTAGGTATTGAAAAAAACCTGCTGCAGTGGATTATATCACATTCTGTCATTCAGCTCACAATGAGTTCTGAAAATCTGAAAATAAGTGGATATAATCACTAACTACAGGTTTGACCCGGTAAAATTATACAAAAGCAATGTAATTTACTGCTGTAAACAAATTTAAATGATTGACAGCTAGTCATTGGCTATATCAGTGGCTAGCCCCAAGCAGAAGACCTTCATGATTTTAGCAACTTTGCATTTGTTTTTTTTTTTTCTTTTCACAGTTCACAATAATGCTAACAGAGCATAGTTGTATTTTAAGGAGAAAATATTTTGTTGTTCATGTTTTGATCGTGCAAAGAGACTGCTGTGACTGGTTGTGGTTGGTCTGCAGGGTCTGAGGAAGAAGTTCAAGTAACTAAGCGTCAACACACAGGTAGCGGTAATTTCTGTTGTTCCCACTGAAATTACACGTGAAATGGGAGGCTCCTCGGAAGATGTTCATCAGCAGCTCCACAGCTCCTCCAGTGTGGCTTGGCTGAAGCAGCCAGGAGTCAAACAACCCAGATTATTTAAGGAACCTTCCACGTGGAAGTCTGATGGGACCTGCAGTCAATCATCCCGCGACTCATGGGTTGATGGTGGTAGGCTTGCCTGACTGAAACGCTGTTGACCAACGGGTCCCAGAAGAGCTCTCGTTCTTGTTTCATCAGCAAAACAAGGATGATGATTTCTGATGAATCCCTGATAATGATAGTGCCTTGTGAAAAACAAATTCTGTTTTTCTGTGTAACAAAGTTATATTTGCTTCAGATTTTGTTCTGGCAGTTGAAATGAGAATGTCTGGACAGTTTTGATCAGAATAAATCTAAAGTAATGTTAATCACTGCGCTGGGGTAACATAAACTAAGCCAGTTTATGCCAAGGTAAAATATCTTAACTGAAACTGGTGGGCATATTCAGGCCAGTTTCTCAATGCTATTTTGGTCCTTTTCAATGTAGTACAGTATTAGGAAAAAATCATTCTGTAGAAAACCTATGGGTGGCGTCACGGATCGTCCATTTAATAATATGTGTCATCTATGGTTGAGACATACAATATTTGGTCTCATGGTAGTTGTATTAGAGATTATTGGATTACAACAGCTCTTTTAATGAAGACCTGAGGATACTACACATTTAAAACTTGCTGAAGAAATGTACAGATTATACCAGTGCACTATCAAAAATATGAAAAACAGTGAACCTAGATTGAAAAAAAAAAAAAAAAAAAAAAAAAAATATATATATATATATATATATATATATATATATATATATATATATATATATATATATACCATTTCAAAATTTGGGTCATAGATATTCAAAAATTCTTGAATTTCTTAACAATTTGGTTATGTTCCAAAAAGCATACTTTTGCGAGTACCCTGAAACAGTGTACTACAAATGCAGGGCTTCCTTTATGAAACATGAACAGAAAGGATTTGTACATAAACTGTTAGCAGCACAAAACACAGACGTTTTTGGCATGATAGTAGTTCTGAACTTTTTGTAGGTATCTACAAAAAAAGATTACAATCTGCCAATGATTGTGCATAGAGCATGTGTAAAAGAAATGAAAAAAATCAAACTGTAACTAATAAAATTCATAGATACTACACTTGTCAGTCCATTCTATCAGAGAAATACTACTATCTGAAAGTAAAACCAAAGAGATTTAAATCAGAACAAGATAACTTTCTCATTATAAAATATCAGTTTCCAATTGTCTTATAATGTAACATTTGATTGGTTTTATGAAATGTTATCCAGCTCTCAAATCCCCACCAACTATGAAATCACATGAATGAATGACAAAAGAAACAAGGAATAGAAAACAGGGGTCTCTGAGCCTGTGGCGAAAATTAAAAGAGAAGACAGGATGCCAGCTGGATGCAGATCTCTTCCTTCTCTCCTTGCTGCTGGACAAGTCATTTTGCCCACAAACATTTAAACTGATCTCAGATTTTGTGTTTTTATGATTACTTTAGGTATGGTTGAGAAATTAGAGATGGTGACTCATTTGTTATCCATCAGACATTTATCCACTAGAAACATACATAGTGTTGTCTTGAGTATCTAACACATGCTAACATCAACTTTTCTGTTATAACCACAGCCACGAAGATACATTTTGAGAGGGCAAAAACAGTTTTTGTTTTTTGGGCATCTGGTTTTGGTGTATTTTCTTTTCTTAATATGCCAGATTTGCTGATGTCAATGTGAGCTGTGTGCAAAATGGCTAAAAAATGAGCGATACAGAAATGTCACGCTTGTTTACATCTTCACAGAACCTTGCATTGGTTGGGAGTATTGTATGAAGTCATACTTTGGGTGTTTCATTGCTATGTCTGAGCTACATATAGAAAGTAAACAAAGGAAACTCCACCCTGTGAGCTACAGCACTGCAGAAAATAACCTGCACTGCTGTCTAGTGGTTGGTCATGGAATTAAAGACCGACGCAACCAATAATGACCAAGTACAATCCCAGAGATGGTGCTGGAGCCATGTGCCATCTGTATGCACAGCTGCTATGCAGTAACATAAATCAGCCTTTAGAGTCAGTAGAACAGAGCAAGTGTTTATCTTAAATGACTGACACATTTAAGGAGCTTGAATAGAGAGTGTAAGAATTGTCGCAGTAGATGGCTGGGGTCCCAATTACGACAATGCCCACAACCACACAAAAAGAGAAGCAAATACTGTATATTGTATCTGACAGAGCAATTTAACTGCAGGCTGCTTTTAGTGCAGACCATTGACAGGTGCAGGCCAAGCTGCACTGAGAATAGAAAGAATCTTATCGTTATTAATTAATTATCCTTGATGCATTATTCATTCACCAAAAGTGCAAAATGACATTTGTGTACTGTTTGGAACCTGGCCTACCCCATTATAATATTCTTATGGACATTAAAGACATTTGGGACAATGACACTCTTACCCACAAGGACAAATCTCGTCTGAGATTATTGTATGTACTTTTTCTATTTGTCTAAAATTTAGACGCAGGGCCCTGCATAAGCCTACGTGAGGGTAAAAACGAAGTAAATTAGGGTTTGGGGTGGGGGACATATCCTTGTGTTAAATGACTTTAGACTCCCATTAAAATGTATTTGCATTGTGGTACCGAACACATAAAATAGACCTTGAGTGATACTTTTGTGACCTTTTTTTGAGTATAGTGGAATTAAGATCACGTTGAACATACAGGTTCAGTTTAGTGCAGAATTGAAGTAACACTCTCGGTACAGACTGCTGTGTACAGTGTTAATGAATGAATCACTTGACCTACAAAATGGCGGAAGGCTTGTTGTGCTGTCATGTGAAGACTATCTGCACTGCCTGGTTTTGGTCACATGATCAGGCATCTCCCACCCAGATGGTTTCACAACCGTTTACGACTTGATTCCTGATTAATCTGACCAAAACCTGGTTGAGATCAGGTTTACTTCCACATAGTCCTTGTTTCCCCCCATCCCCTCCCCTTCATAAAACTGAAACTGATTCATTTTCATCAGACGATCGATCATATAATGCACAGTTTGGAGACATCTGACAAGTGGCATTTGCCTTGGGAAAGTATATTGAGGATCCAAATAGAGAGTTTACCTCCGGTCAAACCAGGTGTTATTTGTGTTTGTGACACCCTGATGGGGGTTAAGTTTTAGTGTTTTTCTTACATAACTGATACACATAATCTTATTCTTCTGTGCATCACAATATCACTCACAACATCTCCATATTTCACACAAAAATATTTTTCTTTTTTTTAAAACTTTGTTTTTATTGTTTTTTTTCTGCAAAACTACAAATAACAAAAAGACATACATAGAACATAAACATCAGACAGGGTCATCTGTGGAAAAAAAAACAGACAAAATTGCTAGGCTAAAAATGGGCTGACAAATGAGGATATTGGATGACTCCACCCCCAAGCAGCAGCCTTCCCTAGATTTGGTCCCCATGGCCACTTTGGTCCACAGTCAAAAGGAAATATTCTCCAAAGGGAGGGCTCCCACAAACAATCATAAGGGGTGCGAAGTTCTCAATGTAGTTACAATTTTCTTTTTTTTCCTTAAGATAAGTAAGTGCAGGACCCCATATCCAGAACAAAACCTCTATATCCTTTACAAAAAAGTAAATAGATGATACTGATGATGATAAACAAATGTAAATCTTAATACAGATCAAAGGTAAGATAAATTCTTGAGGATTTAAGATTAGGAACATTTCTCCAGTTAAACGGTGACTAATGATGCCTTTGATTTAAATAGCATCTCCATTTCTCCCAACATCTTTTACCTCTTTCAGTATTATGTCTCAAAGTGAATGTTAAACTGTCCATACTGTGTATTTCTTCAACTATTCTTTTCAAGTCTATTATTGTTGGACATTCGCTACTCAGGCATTTCTTAGTTATTGCTTTTTTGCTACCTGCTAATAGCAGTTGTGATAGGTATCTGTCTGGTTTATTTAATTCTTTAGAAAGATTTCCCAAATATATCACACTAAAGCTAAGGTCACACTTCAAGTTAAACATTGATTTGATTAAGGTTGTTACATCTGCCCAGAATGGGGAAATATTAGGACAGTCCCAGAAAATATGAAAGTGAGAAGCAGATATATTACCACATCCTCTCCAACACCGTCCTTGATCTGGGTTGTTGGTTTGTAAACTTTTAATTTTTTGGAGTTATAAAGAATCTTGCTGTTTTTCCAACAGAATTCTCTCCATAGATCCAAGCTAGGAGTGGCAGATGAGGTCTTACAGATACTTAGCCAATCTTCTTCCATTAGCTGTATATTGGCCTCTTTTTCCCACCGTAATTTAATATACATTGTGGAAAAGCCTCGGTCCATTTGTAAAGTTGAGTAGATCTTAGAGATCAGTTTTCTGTAATTTCCTTTATATGCGTTGATAAATATCTCTATCAGATTCATTCCATCTTCTCCTATAGTTTTAATGTTTTTGTTAAAGTAGTTTCTCAGTTAAAAGTATCGAAAGAGATCCTGTTTTCCCAGGTCATATTTTTTCATGAGTTGTTCGAATGACTCTAAAGCTGCATTAGAAGAGACCTTAAAATATGAGGTAATGCCCAAGTTTGTCCACTGTTTGAATCTACTGTCCAGTCTCGTTGGTGTGAAATCAGTGTCAAATAATACCCAACGTAAAAGACATGCATTTCTTTCAAATCTTGGATCCTTAAGCTTCTTGTGCCAGATGTTCAGTGGAGTTGCAATCCAGTTAGTTGACTCTTCTAAAAAAAAATTCTGGAGAGTACTTTCTCCCAACATAGATGGGAAAGGCACAGTTACTAGATTTTGTTCCAATTCTTTCCACTTTGCATCACACTCCGAATCGCTCCAACTAACTAGGAAACGTAACTGCTGCTTTGTAATAATCTTCCAAACAAGGTAGGGCTCTTCCACCTTTATCCTCGGGCAACTGTAATGTCTGAAATCTAATCTGTGGTTTGCATTTTGCCCAAATAAATGTTGAAATCATCCTGTTCCATTCTTGGAACTGTTTTGGGGGCATTTCAACTGGTAGTGACTGAAAAAGGAATAGGAACTTGGGCAGTATGTTCATCTTAAATTATGTCTATACGGTTATACATATTTGTGGATAATAGTAACCAGCAATTTAAGTCTGATTTAATATCAGCTGTTATAGAGGTATAATTATGGTCATAAATGAAAATTAATTCTTTCGGTATCTGAACTCCTAGGTTTTTAATTACATCACCTGTGAGTTTAAACTTACTCGATCTGTTAAAGTTTTCAGATGTTGTCAAGTTAAAGGTCAAAGTCTGGGTTTTGTCTAAATTAAATTTGTAACCTGAGTAAGAGTCAAATTGTTTAAGTAGGGAAATTAATTTTGGGACATTTACTTTGGGGTCGCTAAGGGTCATGAGAATATCGTCTGCGTACAGACAGATTTTATGTTCTGTGGTTCCAATCAATATGCCAGTTATATCCTTCTCCCCCTTATTGCCTGCACCAGTGGCTCAATAAAAAGAGTTTGCCCCTAATAAGTGTTGGGCTGAGGGGGCAGCCTTGCTGACACCCTCTTTCAAGGTTCACCGTATTAGATAAGGAATCATTTATCCTAATTCTGGCATTTGGAGAGTGGTAAAGTGAGTTTATACATCCAATGATTTGTTCATTAAATCAAAAATGTTTAAAAAACCAAATATAAATATTCCCATCTAACAGAGTCAAATGCCTTTTCGGCATCAAGGCTGATAACTATGGATTCTTCATCAATTTTTTTTCATCTGATTGATAAGGTGGAGAGCTCATCTCACATTATCCTGGGTGTGTCTATGCTTCACAAATCCAGTCTGGTCAGTATCAACCAGGTCTGAAACAATATCCTCCATTCTTTTTGCTTTTATTGATGCATATAGTCTATAATCAATATTTAGCACCGATATCGGTCTGTAGGAATTACATTCTGTCTTATCTTTACCTGGTTTGGGGATGACTGAAATTAGAGCTTGTCTCCATGATGGTGGTGTTTCTCCGCCTCTGAGAACATAATTGAAACATTTTTTAAGAATTGGTACCAGGATCTCTTGAAAGGTTTTATACCATACTGATGGATAACCATCAGGCATTTTACCTGTTTTTAGTTTCGATATTGCTTTATTTATTTCTTCCTCTGTTATCAGTTGGGTCATTTTACTGTTTTGTTCCGTTCCTATTGATGGTAAATCTAGAGAAGTTAAAAAAGCTGACACATTTCGTAATTCAGTAGTATGGGGTTGCGTGTATAAGTTTTTATAGTAAGTTTCAAATAAACGCTGAATGTCTTCTGGTTTGTAGTACATCTCATTAGTCTGAGGGTCTTTAATTTTGTGAATAAATCTTTCTGCCATTTGTTTACGTATCCGCCATGCAAATAGTTTTTTGGATTTGGGTCCATTTTCATAGAACTGTTGCTTAAGAAATTTAGCCCTTTTTTTTAACTGACTTTCATATATGTCATTTAAAATCTGTTTTGTATTTTGGATTTGTTTTAGAATATTATCATCATTACAGTTTATATGTTTGTTTTGAAGGGATTTCAGTGTTACAGTCAGGTCGTTAATTTGTTTCTCCTTTTCTTTCTTTTTACGGGCTGACCACATTATAAGTTTGTCCCTGAATAACAGCTTTAGCTGCATCTCACAATGTGCTGGGAGACACTGTCCCATTATCATTTCTCTGAACATAGTTGTTAAAATCTTTTTTAATGTAATTTTGACATTGAGGGTTGATTAACAGGCTGGTACTTTAGTGTCCACAAAGTCTCTTTATATCTGTCATCTAGATATAAAGTCAGATATACCCCTGCATGATCTGAGATGTCTCTTACCCCATGTCACATTATGTCTATCAGTCTTGAACATAAAAAAGTAATCAATTCTGGAGTACATATTGTGTGGATAGGAGAAGAAAGTAAAACATTTGTCAGTTGGATGAAATTCTCTCCATGTATCCATCATGTTTATCTCTTCAAGAATTTTTTTTGGTGTATATTTTATATTTTATTTCTACTAGTAGAGTCCAGGAAGGGACTTAAGTTAAAGTTCCAATCCCCAACACATATTAATACGCCTGATGTCTCTACAGTTATCGCATTAAACCCCTTTTTAATCAAGGCTTTATCATTTCCTGCTGATCTATAGACATTCACTAGAGTGATTTCTTTATTATCAATAAACCCTTTAACTAACGTAACGTCCTTCTTTGTCTGTGATTTGGGAAGAGAATTGGAAATTTACTCTGTTTGATATTAATATTGCTACGCCCCTTGTGTTTCCTTTCTCAAACGAAGATATTTTTTTTTTTGTCTTTTTGGTAACTTTTGGTATGTTTTATTTAGCTGCAACAGAAACTTCTATGATGTTTTACCAAATATGTTAAAATGCTAAGTTAAAGTCTGAAGTGAACTAGTTACTTAGTGATTGTCAGATGAAGTTAGGGTCCTTCAGACCGACTACTGGTTCTATCATGTTGAAGGGGTTAATAACAGATTACTTGGTTAGCATTTGAATAGACAGCATAGCTAATATCGCTTCACATCCTTACAAAACTGGTGGAAAACAAGCCCCAGTTTGACTGAATGTGAATGTCAATAATTTTAAATATCTACTATCTCTCTTTCTCTCTGTCTTACACCATTTTTTTTCTTTTCTTTTGCCCCCACATGTGCTTGTGTTCCAAGAGTGTCACCTCTTGTTATGGGAGATAAAACTCAAAGTGAATCTACACAAACAAGGAAGCTCTTAACACAGAGGGCTACAAGTTATCTGGTTTTAACAAGCCCCTTCCACAATGTGCATCTGACGGCTTTAGAATGGATCTGCCTGTGCATGTTTGTGTGTGTGCATGTGTGTGTGACTGTGTGCATTGGTCATGTGCTCATTAAAGCACTGCTATAACTTATACAGTAGATGGTGCTTCACCAGAAAATGTAGCATCACAGCAGTAGGTTGCATAATACCATCATAAGCACACAATCACACATGGACTAACACACAAAAATACACGTTAAACACATTTGTTATTTCCAGAGTTAGATTAGAGGAAACCTATGCTCATGCTTTCAGGCTCACTATTTTTTCTCTCCAGCTGTTATACAATATATTTGTTTCTTCTCATTGTTCATTGCTTAATCTTCCCTATTGAAGTGAAAAAAATCCAAGTGAAATTATTTCTGATGCAGACAAAATCATACCTGTCAAGTATCCCGTTTTGGCCGGGAAAGTCCCGTATTTTACTCTTCTCTCCCGCCATTCTCCCGTATTAGTATTTTTCCCGTAAACCTCCCGTATTTTAACCTGCGTTTTTAAAAACAATAATACCGCATCAGGCGGAGTAAAAAAAAAAAAAAAATCCCAATCAGAGATCTGTCACTTGTCTCGCGATAACTGCCACAGCAGTAGCCCACTACAGGTACTGTAGGTGGAAGATGTCGCGAGGTTAGTGTGTGACATCAGATGAGTGACAGCGCGCGAGGAAAAAAAAGATTGTTACAAAGAGAATAGGATGTTGTTAGACAACAGAACTGTTTGCGCTCTTCTTTCATTTAAAATAAACTACTCTGGACCAGTTCACAAATACACTCCTTCCAAAACAGCCATAAAGAATGCAAAGTCTGCAACAAATGAGTACAACAAGTCATTAAAAGTGTAAAGAAAAGTCACTTGAAATGAGAAGAAAAACTGTGAAAGAACAGCAACATGACATGAAAATAATGTGTGGAATGAAAATCAAATGTAAATGTAAATACAAGCAATGTTAAATGAACAAAAAATATGCAAATCCCTTAAAATAAATACTCTTTGAATATACCCCTTTTGTGTTTTCATTTAGGCTATAATGAATATTCACATTATGTCCATGTGGCTTTCTGCACAGCTGCGCTACTTCCTGACGTTCAGCCAGTTCTTTTGTTTCCTGTGTGCCATTAATTGACAAACTGATTAATCCAGGTGTCTCTGACCTCACAGCAATGGTCAGACACACCTGGATTGACCAGTTTGTCCAATAATGGCACACAGGAAACAAAAGAACTGGCTGAAGTTCAGGAAGTAGTGTAGCTGTGATTTCAGCTTTTCTGTAGACCAAAAATGTAAGAGATACTGGAGCTTGGTTGGGATGGAGGGACTGCTCACTTCGGGCAGAAAATTTCCCTTATTTTCAATTCCAAAACTTGACAGGTAAGCAAAACTGTTCCCTTTTTTTTTTTTTTTTTTTATACATAGTTTTTGGGTTTTATGAGTTTCCTTTTGGAATGTTATTTTACTCTTGTGTGATTTTTCTGTTTTGTCCAATTGTTATAACCTTTGCCTAATTTTAACTTTTACCTTGGTATTTTCTTAACACACCATTAAATGTTCTATATCATTAAATCAGCACAAAGTTTTTTTTTTTTATGTCGAGATTCATTTTAATTTGTTTAAATTTCACTCAAAGGAATTTCCTTGCTTTAAGAAAGTGTCATCTACTGTAGGTACTGCAGTCTTATGTCCAAAATATTGGCAAAAGCCAGCCAAAGTAACTTTGGACTTGTGTTAAATCATAGGAGGCGGAGGTGGACCCATATGCGGTGCTTTAATGACTGAACTGAGGAAGCCCAGAAACCAGGGCTGAACATAAAACTGCCTGCAACACGAGGCAGTCGATTAACTCTGAGTCCGAACTGGGGTACATCGACAAGACTGCACAAGACTGAGCAGACAACAGGTTACCTATAGGGACAGGGAACAGACAGGTGAAAATTCTTCCATAATCAAGGAGAAAAAGCATGTAATCAGTATGCCAGAGATGCTGATCGGTAGGAGAGTAACGAGAGAGGCGTGACAGGAGTCCTGCCCTGGTTGCTGTAACAGCTGCATATTGCTTACAGCACTATGTCACACATCAACAATAATGAAATTACACAGCATTTATTTAAAAATAGAGAGAGATGTAGAACAACTGGTGCTGGTTATCCTCTTTTCTGTTTGCTAAGGGCCGCGGGCTGGGACTTGAACCAAGATCAGACGCAATGAGAAATCTAGAAATATAGGTTAAACTACCATCAAAATATTGGGATTCCCAGCTCCTCCACAATATGTTCATCAGGGTAATGCTGAAGAAACAAAGCACTGCTGCATGTAAAGTTGTGTTCCCTAAACCAACTCACCAAGGGCCACTGCCCTGCATGTTTTAGATATTTTTTTCTGATTCAAATTAAAGGATCATGATCATGTGATTATTATCAAGCATCACGACACCAGCCACAACAACACATTAATTTGCATATGGCCACAGCACGGCACCATTCTACGCACACACCGATCACTGCCTGTCCTGTTTTCACTCGTCCTTCATTGTCTGTGATTTAAGTCCTCTCTGACAGATGTTAAGGTATCAGACTGTCAAAGAGAGCTGGTGAAGGACATATTCATTCTAATCCACCGGAAAACTAACATCTGTTGCAAAAATCAAATTGCAGATATGTAAATCAATGGTAAAAAGAAATTGTGCATATAAGACTATGATGATCAAACTATGATGCAAATCATTAATGTATATTCATGTAGTTGGTATGGGGCTGTTATTGGCTTTTGTGTAAATTATTTTAGAATAATTTGTAAAATCTGAAAAAGGTAAAGAGGACAGAGCAGTGGATTGGTGGTTAGCACTGTTGCCTCACAGCCAGAAGGTTATTGGTTTGAATCCCAGAATTTCTTTGTAGAGTTTGCATGTCCTCCCTGTGCTTGCATGGGTTTTCTCCAGGAGCTCCAGCTTCCTCCCATAGTCCAAAAGTATGCATGTCAGGCTAATTGGTGATTCTAAATTGCCTGTAGTGTGCACGGTTGTTTGTCTACACCTGGCCCTGCAGTAGACTGGTGACCTATCTAGGTTGTACCGCTGGCTTTCGCCTGGAGAGAGCTGGGATAGACTCCAACAGATCCTCATGACCCTGTACAAGAATAAGCAGGTATAGATGATTAATGGATGGATGAGTATAAGAGATGTTATGAATGTGTAGGCTCATCTACTGTTGTCTTAAACAAAACAGTTGGATGGTAAACTATATATATATATATATATAACCAGAGCTAAAGCCCCAAATGCAGTAAAAACACTTTTCTATCTAATTTTAGAGAGCACAGCTTTCAGCTTTGCTGCTGTGCTGTTCAGACTACACTACTGATTGAGGTCAAAAGCTAAATACCAAAAACGCCCATACCATGTTTTTGGTGTTGCTTTTATATATGTGTTCAATAATGTGACCTGGTGGATTCCTCTGAACAGCTAACTAGAAGCCATATGAGCCCACTGAGTCTATGCTTGTCTTTTGCAGCAGTTCATACTTTCTCTGTCACTCCCTCAATTTCTCTTCCATCTTGACTTTCTTGAGCATCTTAGTTGCCTCTGCCATGATGCCCACTGTTTCATCACTGCAGTACCGTAAGCAATACACATCTCTGACCAGGATAGAGCAGGAAGTTACTGTCTCTGATTTAAGATGATAACACGATAGCAGGAGTGATCACTGCAGCGAGATGACGCTTTGTAAAAATAAAATATTCCTATAAGTGACATTGAAACCTATATTTTACCTGTTTTGGGCCATACTGGTGAGGAGCTGATCCTACCTATCAATGGGTCAAAGGCTGCCAGTCCTTCAGACAGCTGCTTTGTGTATATCATGAATGAGTCTTGGAAGAATCCTTTTTAAAATCTTAATATTGGACATTCCTGTTGTGAAAAATCATAATTCTTGGTCTTTAGATCCATACAGTGGTCCCATATTCAACATAGAATTTACTGCAAATATTATTGATGGATGGTCTATTTGGATGTGGGGGTGGATTTGGATGATTTAACATGACAAAGCAGGTACTGATGTTTCTCAAATGGGGATAGTCAAATGAATGTATTTCCTCATGTGTTTAAACTGGTGTAGTGTTAGGAGCACTAACCACACTGCCAAATGAAGAAAAAAAAAAGGAAAAGTTACTTAAACTCATGCACCGTGGGTTATAATGATTCAGTTGATGCTAATGATGGCTTAATTTGATACACATTTGTAGCTGTCATGCTCGTGTTACTCATAAAATGTAATGCTGACGATCCCTCCTAATGTGTTACTAGATAGGCAGCATGGTGTATTGTCTGTTTTTGCATTACACTCTCTGCAGGTAAGCCTCTGATTTTCACTGTAATCCTCTGCTTGGCATGGCAGGCAGGCAGCTTGCCTCTGAGCATTAGTACATTTCTGCTTGAGACTTTGTTTCTCTGGCCTTTATGAATCAAAGTGTATATGTGTGGAAATGTGTAACCAAGGAAGGTGTGTGCATCAACATTGTAGGCTACTTTTTATCTTAGGACATAAGAATCATCTTACAAATACTGGGACTCAGGTGTTATACTGGACTTAAGGAGGCTATGATGTGCACATACACACACACACATGCAATGGTGAACACTGATTAGATGCTTATCACTCTGCACACAGGGAACATTGATTTGTACATACATGGACATGCAGCTTGTGGTTCCAGCACAGGAGTGTGCTTTCTGGTTTATACTTTAATACAACAACAAGTGAAGCCAGCTGTATCGGTTGGATAGCAAATTTACCCACTCAGCAGTGTTTTCTGTATTTCCACCAGGAAAAAACAAAAAAGGAGTAGAGAACATGTCAATCGTGGAGCTGCAAGGCTACATAGATACACTCTCATATGTTATTTGGTGTATGTGACCTTCAGAATTCACAATGTTAATTAATGAAGATGCAAACACTTCTCTTGTCATTACAGATGCCGTTCATTCACCAACACTGACTGACAATTTTTAATTAAAAGTTTCTATTTAACTGCTGCTTCCATTTCTCTTTCATGTTGAAGGACACTTTTTATTTTCTCTTTTGAATTAGTGAATCTATACAGTAGATTATAGTGATAAAAATCTTCCTGGATCTGGAAACGTAAACTGTTTGTTCTCACTCTGTCTAGGTCTCCCAGATCGGTTCGTTCAAGAACAGCACTTATCAATAAGTTTAAGTATTATGGTAAGAGGATGGTTGGAGAATCCTGTAATCTTGTTTTGCTTCTCTTCCACGTGATAAAATGTATCTTGAGTTTTGTTACTTTATAGTGTGAGAAGGTAAAATGCCTTTCATTTGTTTATGCTTTTGTTGCAAATGATACCAGATTGGGTTATAAATATTTGGTAGAACGCTAAAATATGTAGTCAACAAGATGACGATCCATTTAAAGAATAGAGATTGAAATGTTCCTCATTCTTGCTGTACTCTATATGTGCAGATCAGTTTATGTTATTTATTTAATTATGTTTTGATGACCCTGGATTGTAGCTTAGAGTTTAAATCTTGGCTAGATGATGATGGTGAGCCAGTCCCAGAGGTGGAAGCATCCTGTACAGACAGCACAGAAGGACGTTTTAATCTCAAGTTTATTTCTTCTTATTATTATTATTATTATTTGTTTGCTTGTTTTGATTTTATTCTTTGTGAATTTTTGCTTTTTTTTAACCCAACAATGTCTTTAAAAAGTGAACTTGTACATAAAGACTCACAAGACTCCACTCTGCATCAGATTCATCCTGTAAACTGTCTTTATTTGAAGCATTGTTCTATCTTGCATTGTTCTAAACATTTGTTTTAATTAATCTAAGTGTTTTTTAATATAGGTTTATTCATTTACTTAATTTTATTATAATATTATATAGTTTTTTTTAGCCCACAGTGCATGAAAATTGGCTATTTGGATTCATTTTATGTGGTTTATGTTCAATTTTTTTTTGCCCAAACTGCAATTCCTTTGCTACTCATTCTAACCAAAGTGAAATAAAATTAAAATAAATATTAAAAATAACATTTTGCATGGACTTCTTTCAGTACAGCTTGAATTAAGTAATTTGCCAATATTAACAATACTTTAGAATTAAAATGAAGCTGTTTCAGTGCAAAGATTAAACCAAATAATGTTGGTTCCACTAAACAAATTGATTTAGTCCAGTATTAAAAGTCTTAGTATATTCCCTAAATAGTAAGAATGTTAAGAATTACTTAAAAAGATGGTGCAAATTGTTACCTTAATTTTTTTAAGTCGAGTTTGTGTATTTTTTAGAACATAGTATTATTGATCATCTTGGCTTAGCAGCGGCCAAGCCAGCTAAAAATAGCTAACTGGTTGGCGTGTCCCAGCCTGCTTGTCAGCATGGCTGGTCCCGCCTCTTTGCAACATGGTGCCGAGCAGTTGGAGAAAAAAAATGGGCCTTCAAACGCTCTCTGTACAAACCTGTGGGTCACATGATCGGATGCTGTGTCCTGTGTTTACAGACAACGGCTGGCAGCAAAGATGTCCAGAACCCCACTGCAGTAGTTGCAGCCATTTCTGAGCCAAATAAATCTGAGAAATCGCAATTTTGTGTGCTCTGTTGGTTGTCATGAATCCCGAGTGTTCCAAGCCATGCCACAGTGAGTTTCTGGCAATTTCAGAGTTTCTGATTTGACTCATTGTTATTATTATGAATATTTTTATTTTATTTTTTGCCTTCATCAAATGTTGTTGCCATTAAACAACCAATCTGTATTTGCAGTTTCCCAAACCTCTCATCATTCCACCTTCACTTGCAATTGGAGTGAAAGGCAGTCATTTTATTCCTCTTTTTGTTCTGTATTTTGAAGCTTTCAAGTATGCAGTTTGGCTGTTTCTCAATGCAACTTGATCACCTCGGGTGAATGTTATGTCAGTAGGAAGGCTGTCAGAGAACCCTAATGAGGCTTTTCAATTGGACTCTGATTGGGGCCAATGCTTTGAGAAATAACAAGGCCAATTTTGGCTACCATCACTCAACTTCCCCACTTCCCTGATGAGGGTTGGACACCAGCTGCTTTTGCTTGATTAGTAGTGATCAAATCTTTCTTTTGTAATGAAATTAGCTTGTAATATTTCATTTTATTTATTTATAATTATGGCATTTGCTTGTTTTTGAATTTATATCTGTTTTTTTGGGGGGTTTTTTTTTTTTTTTTGTTCAGCAATTTCTAGACTGACATAAAAACATTCTAGTGTTGAACCACATGACAAAGCTGAAATTTCCAGCTATTCACGTGTCCTTAATGTGTATACCATGAATATGAACAGAGGTCTCAGAAGATGATCCTAATCTGAAGTTATATTGTAAAGTCTAGATTCCTCTTAGCACAAAAAAAAAAAAAAGAATACAGCATTTTGCAGGACAAGGCAAGATTAAACTCATGGTGATGAGGTAAATGAAATGTAGTAATTTATTTTACTAACAATTTATATTTGATGTTGGAGTGTGAGGGCAGAATAGATAGTCAGCTACAGACATTGACTTTGTGGGTTGTTTTTTTTTTTAGTTTTCTTAATTTATTTAGCTAACATTAATCTATACTATCAATTAAACAAAGTGAAACCTAAACTAAGAGAAATAAATTCTAAAACTCTTGAATTTTACCTTTAAAGGAGACATATTCTGCCTTTTTTTCCTAAAGTTTTCCACCATTAATGAAATGGCTATAAAATAATCAGCAATAGAGTAGTAAAGCAGCCCTTTTAACCATGTCTGTAGATCTCTGTTCATATCAGATGATATAAAAGAATGGAGTTAGGATCTCAACTCTCCATCTGCTTTTGCAGAACTAAACCAAACTTCTCATTGTCTGACTAAAAACCCCAGATAATGCAATTGGAAGTCAACCTAATGCTATAATTGTTTTATCAATACTGACTGCTAATGCTAATACTAGAACTGGCCTTTACCCTACAACACTTGCCCCAGGCTGCCATCCAGAAGTAATAGAATAAGAAACTGATACAGAAAAGAAGAAAAAAAAATGAAACTGTGCAGGTCTTTCCAGTTCACAGTGCACCACTGTGCTAGTTTAATGTCACCAGCTAAGCCAAATATTTATCTGTTGTTTTGGTGTGTGATGTAATAGGTAAACAGGAAATCCCCAAATCTGTCAAGCTAAAGGCAGGCTTATTGGCACATGTCATGGTGGACCTTTTTTCTTTTTGTCTCAATAAACATGCAAGTACCAACCAAAGTATGTTAGACTGGTTAAGTTAAAGTGGAAGCTACAGTGGAACATGATGTGTTAGGGAGCAGCACTCACACTTATTTGCTTTGCAGATCTGTACCTTTCCAGTCTTTTCAGTGCTAGTGGCTTCCATTGGTTATTCCAGACAATACTACTACATGTTGCCATCAGTGCTGATCTTTTCCTTGTTCAAATGATGGGAACATAGCCCATAATTCCCCTTGAGATTCAGCATGTCAACATTTTTCCTTGTTTTGTCCTTCCTCTCACACTGAATCAGTGCCTTCTGTGGCATCACAGAAGTACACCATGTAGGTTTAAATGGTAGAAAATGACAAAAAAAATTAATGATCTATATCGCTCGTTTTGGCATGCTACTTTCTTCGTTAGAAGTGGTCGTGACCACAAAAACAAATGGAACACATTTCTGCCACCTAATGGATAAAAATAGCAACATTTTGCTTTACTTGGGTAGTCTCCTTTGTAGCTCAACTAAATTGTGGATGTAACCATAATGGCTGAATTTTTAGGTGGCCTCAAAAAAGCGAAAAGGTTCTATCATCTTAATATGTCTCCTTTTGCTGGGAAACCTTTCAACAAATTTGAGCATTTAGTTAATTGTTTATTTAACTCGTAACTTTATCCTTGCAGAAATGATTTAACAACTTTAAGATGAATGATTGCCATAACTTTCACCACTATCACCCCTTTAATGTAACTTGTTATTATTGTTTTTCCCTGTCTAAATGTGAGTTAGCTTTGGCTTAGGTGAGAGCAAACATCCAATGATAGGATTTGAATTCATGTACAGAAAATGTGTTTGTAATGTAAAATACTTAAATAGGCAAGACTGGAAAACTGCTTTAGGAATACAACCCATTTACCATTCATGTTTAGTCTTGTCAGCTTTAGTGGCACAAATGAAGGTAAGAAATGACAAACAGGAACTAGGATTTAACCATGATGTGAAAATAATGGAAGGAGGGAAAGAAATGCATGGAAACACGTATTGAAAGCTTCAGCTTTGCTGAAGTAGCAACAGTTGGTTGAGCTGAAATATGAGTGATCCTCTTAAAGGCTCTAATTGCTGATCATTACAGCACATATAGGGGGGCTTTGAGTTTATTAGCATTTGTGTGTATTTGTTCATTTACTGCTATGTCTATGTGTCTTACTTTGCATGTACATTCTGATTTTCACAGTATGTACATGTGTGAGGGAGCCCACACTGTACACCATGTGTATATGTTTGCAACAGTGTGAGCGGGGAAGTTATTGCTGGTATGAATCAAGTTCTCTAATTGGTTCGAGGCCCCAGCAGGAGGCCCCCCCCTCAGGCTGCTGCTAATTGGCCACCAGTCGTGAAGAACGTCACACCACTAGTTCAAACTAGGAGTCACTCAATGCCAGACTGTCAACAGGTGTATGTGTCAGAAAAGATCATTTTCTCCATTTATTCCATTATGCATTTCTATACTGGATATTGTTGTTTCACCAGAGTAAGAGGGACTAGACATGCAGTTGAAAAACACATTTGCATGATCTGCATTTAACTTTTACAATGTCCTCCGGCAGCTGGATCAGAACAGCCGAGTAATTACGAAGTTATGACCACTGAGTATTCATGGGTGTATTGTCAATGGGTTGACAGGTGCTGCAACTGGTGTGATCCCATTACAAGATGGTTTTTAGTTAGATAAGACCTCATTACTTATTTTGGTGACCAAACCAACTTTTCCAGTTAAATAAAATTCCTTTGTTCAGGGAGAGGTGACAGTGTTTATGTGACAAAACTTGGTGTCTCTGCTATTGTTAGATTGTAAGTATCCATAACCACATACACACATACGCGCACACACACCCACGCACAAAAAAATGTCTATACAAATGAAATGTGTGGCGAGGTACTAGAGAAGTGATGTGTAATGAGGCACCTCTGAAAGAAAAAAGGTTTCATTAACGAAATTGTTGTAAATGGTTGAGTAGATTTGAACATAAATCACATGAATGAAAACCTACTACAGATTCACGCTGTATAAAACTTAGAACTGATAATAAGAACCGTAGTTTGCTAATGTAAATCAAAAGTAGATGTAGTAGTTTGTTGGTTCATTCTCATCCTGCATGTATACCTGTGGAGATGGCGCATGTTCAAAACTTCAGAGATCGGGAGAAAAATCTTTTAGAAGCAGTGATAGAGGTCATTTTAACTGAAGCGAGCAAAGAAAATGTATATTATTTTGCTTTCTTATAGGCTAAGGGTGTGACAGGGACCAGGAAGACACAGGCCTGCAAAAGGTAACTAATACAGTTAGCTAAAGATGAGTTGAAAAGGAAAATTGTTTGATATAGTTGGATACAAAAACCAACAAACAACAAAAGACGTTTTTTATCTACAGCATACAGTGAAATTGTCTTTATAACTGGAGATACCTCTTCATAAGGAACCACATTTGACAATCACACCTGCAAATGAGTTGACGAGAAATTCCAAAGCTAATTACATTGCTTTTACTTATTGTATGTGTAATATTGCTTTGCCTCAGGGCTGCCAGGTAATGTATTACTTGTGGTCCACATTCTATAAAATGACAGTTAGGACTAAGATTTATAGTGGAAAAAAATATATATATATATATATATATATATATATATATATATATATATATATATATATATATATATATATATATATATATATATAGAATATATAACACATTAATGTTGTGAAATTTGATACTGCAAGCAATGTTTATGTATACTTCTTATTTTTTTACACACGCTCCATGCATGGTCACAGGCAGTAGCAAATTTTGTTTGAATCTACAAAAAAATTGGAATTACTAACACTTTGCAGAAAACCCCACTTTTAAGCTTATTTATCTATTTTTCTTTTACTTCTCTTTTACACATGTGCACCTGCTCCTGCAAGCTTCTCAAATTCTTGTCCTATAAGGTAGTAGCTTGTCACCACCAGTGCCCTGAGGGCTACGACAGAGCTGGAGTCACTTCCAGTAACTAGTTACTCAGGGGAAAAGCCTGTAAGGTTCTACAACACAAAAGAATGTCCTGCAAGCTGTGATGGACCACAGTTTCTGTTAAGCATGACTTTGGGATAGACTTTTTGTTATTGTTTTTGACTCGACCATAGAGGCCAGCCTACTCAGGGGGTCTAAGAATGAATTGCCAGCTGTCTTGCCGGAAAAAGCAATCAATCTTGCATCTTTTTGTCCACAAGTTGCTGTTGTCAGTTTTAGAGCCGCCACGTGCGATGCTACAGTGGGTAAACATGCTTTTCTTAGAAGAAAACATGAGCTGTGCCTACTCTGAGGGGTATACTACGAAGCGAGATTAGAGGGTTAGCGAGGTATGTTGAGTCTAAAACCAGGATTTCCGGTACCACGAAGGTGGCTCTCTTTCAACCTGGCTAGATCACCATGGTAACTTACTCTGCAAACTTATCCTGGTCCGGAGCAGGTTATGTGCAGAGTTTAGGCTCAAATCGGCTATAAAAAAGCACCGCCCTTTCACTTTCACCCAATCCCGTTGACTTTAGCGCCAGGATTGTTGCGAGGATAGAAAGAGAGTATTCAAGACCGGACTGATCCGCTGGCTTCCCATGACCATATTCTCTATGAACGCTAGAGATTTCCAGCTGAGGGAATACGTTACATTTGTAATCTGTTAGAGCCATATATTGGCAGCGCCACCAAACGCAGCCGTGCGCTCACAGTAGCGCAAACGGTGTGCGTTTCTTTGCGTTTCTTTGCCGCGGGAACCTACATGCATTCAGTTGGTGATGCAGAAAATCTGAGCCAGAATACTGGAATACTGTACTTGCTCTTACTAAACTGCTGAATATGTTTGTAGTATTCCCTGGCCATCTGCCCACGCTTCAAATAAAAGAAGCGTTTTACTAAATCGCAGGTAACATAAATTAATAGTCCATTATATTGATAATCAGTGTGATGTGGAATTTCATGTGAAATGTTTTAATATAATTCATAGATTCCCCAGGGTGATAGGGTACCTATTAAAGTGGCCGGTGAACGTATATTGGCATCACAGATAATATTAAATCTTAAATTAATTTCACATAGATTTAGCAAAAAACTAAAGTGATTTTTATTTATCATCCATAATGGGACAGTCAGACCTACATAATGTTTAAATCTGCTGCATTAAGTTTAAAGTTTAAGCGCTCTAAAAGAGGGAGGGAGATTAATTAAGGTGTATTAAGTGGTGAAATAAATATAATTTACTGTGGTAAGAGACACTACAGAGGGCCCGGGCGGGGTTTGATCCCCAGACTCCCGGGTGAAAGTCACGCATAATTGCCAGTCAGCCAAAGGCATATCCCCTGAGCCATGTAGCCAGGACACGTGATCAATCGGAGGTCAGTGACAGGACCTCACACTGTCACATTACGAATTTACACGATCTGCAATTTTTTGCCAGCACTCCTCTCTGGCTTTATTCGCACCAACAGTGTTGCTTTTGGCCGTAAAGATTTCTTTGAAATCCTCATAGCCCTGCATTATTAAAACCTGCTCCTCCTGACTGAAATATACGGACCGCCATCTATCCATTTTATCCGGAATAGACGTCAAATGACGCGTCAAACGCCCCCTTTTATGTGAACGCGCACAGAGCAGAAAGCAGAAAGCCGCGATCGACAAAGATAGTTGATAACCACCGTCGTGGTACCAGTTATCTCTGATCGCGAGTTTCAGGTTTGTTAAGCCAGCTCACCCAAAGAAAGCCTGGCTATGTCGAACTTGCTTCGTAGTACACCCCTCTGGTTGCCTCGAGGGTAAACGTTTTGAAGCACCTTCAAGACACGCACTTGACTTTCAAGAAAAAAATAAATAAATAAATTCAATACTCCTTGTGCTCCCTCAGAAAATCCAAGTAGTTTATAATTCAACTCTTAGTGTTTCCTTTTTTTTTATCTTTACTTTTATCATTTATATAATCCTAATAGCAAAAATGACAAAGCACTACATTTCAGCTGGTTGTGATAAGTTTTTTTGTTAGTTTTATTTTTATTTTTCCTTCTTCATCTTGTTGTTTAAGAAGAAACAGTAAGAGTATGTTTAATCAGTTTCAAATCCTGGACTGAAAAAGCCATATATCCACTGATCCAATTATTTATTTACTGCAGTCTAATTAGTTAACAAAAGGCCATTCTCACCTTCCCAGAGAGCAGTTAATGAAACTTAATCAATCATTTTCCTTGCCTTCATTAAGCATTGATGAATGTTTAAAATGTAATACATCTCAAGGTCCCAGTGTGTTTTATTCACATTTATATGGCTGACCTATGCGTGAGAGAGTGTGTGTTTGTATGTGTGTGATCAGTTATTACTTACATTGTGGGAATCTAAATCTATTTGTCTTCCTCTTCACATTATTATGTATGTCTACAGTATTCCTTTTAGTGAACAACCTCCAACATTATTTTTGTTTTCATATTTTAAGTGTTGGATAAGGATGGTTTTAGTTGTTAAAGCTAGAATTTGGATCAGGCAATAAGGATATTTAAGGTTAGAGTAAGTCTAAGAAATACATTTAAGACAAAGTCTTGTGAAG
The DNA here is from genome assembly GCA_018398805.1 of Hirundichthys speculiger. Classification (NCBI taxonomy): domain Eukaryota; kingdom Metazoa; phylum Chordata; class Actinopteri; order Beloniformes; family Exocoetidae; genus Hirundichthys; species Hirundichthys speculiger. Next base: position 1,802,219 of record JAGFBZ010000863.1, read on the forward strand.
CCACACATACAGTTTTGTATCAGTGTGTTTGAGAGAGTGTGCGCTGTCTTGAAGTCAATTAGTGGTATATTGATTTAATTGGTGCACTCTCCATTAGGACTGTCATCACTTAAACTTTTGACAAGACTGGTATGTGTGAGTGTGCCCGTGGACATTCATGTTTTCATTGTGTCTATGAGGAGTTTAATGTGTGCTCAACAGAATTTAGAGAAGCAACAGGGATCAATATTATTGACGTTGGCATTATCTGGTAAGGGGGGGAAAAAAAAGGACCTGTGTGTGTGCATGCCCACTTGGGAAATACAACAGTAGTTCAAAGGCAATGAACTCTTAGATTTTCTATATTTCTGCATAAATATGATCTAAAACACCATCAAAATCCCACACAAACTGATTAAAATGAAGAAATCAGTTAAATATATCTAAAATGTGTGTAGAGATTGTGTTATGGGATAGAAAGAGAAGATTTCTGAAGACCATTGTAGCACTACTCAGTTGTGCTCAACCCAAAAAGACAACTTCACACACAAGGTAGTCAGCAGATTTTACAAACCCAGAGCATCTTGGCTATTAAAGGCTTCTGCAACACAAGTACTTATGTTTGAGTCCAATATCAGACAACTCTACCCTTCCTTGGTTCTACAAAGCATTTTGAGATGTGTTTCCAATTCAGCTATTTATACAGAATTGCATACAGCTACCTCTTTTTCTAAAAAAAATTCTATACACTCACACTGGTGAGGACATCTAGGAGAATGGGCAGTTCAGAATTACACATGAAGGTCTGGAGGTCAAAACTACCTAACCTTCTACTGGTTGATTTGTTGCTACCCAATATTTGGTACCCACTAGAAACTATACTCACATTCTCATAGGTGATTCAGGCTAAAAAAAAAAAAAAAAAGTATTGTCCTGGATAATTTCATAACATTAACATTGTCTGTCTTCTGTAGTCTCTCCCTTCTCCTGCAGGTTCTACCGTGGAGCAGCTGGGTCCCTGGGTTTTCCCTGGGTACTCCAATTTCCATCCACCCCAAAAATATGTGGTTTAGGCTGATCATACACTAGGGCAGTAAAACCCAACTAGGCTTCATTAACATTAACTATAATGTAATTTGATTTATAGGACTAATTGCAGGAATAATTTGGTCTAATAAATAATCTATTTAATCAATGTGTGTTTGTGTCAGCGACAGAAAGCTGCTTGAGTTGTAAAAGCACCTTGAGTGGTTCCTGGACTAGAAAGGTGTTCTATAAGCACGTTGTTGTTGTGCTAGTTGATATCAGAGGTAGATGCTGCTGAGATCTCACACATCCTGTGAAACTATGGTCTTGTTCACTGTGGGTCAGTTAACACCTGGTTCGTGTGATTTCAAGCTCTATCTTTAGACTTTTGTTTAATCAAGGCGACAGGTAATTCTAACTGTCAGGTCTTCAACCGCAGTGGTCGACTGGACTGATTGTGTTACAAACTTTGTTCGTATACTTGGGGGACTAACCATTTAGCAAACGCTGTGACCAAGCTTAGCAACCTGGATGGTCATCACCTGTTCAAGCTGACCCAATGTCTCCCTCCAGCAGCAACAGTGAAACTGAGGCCAGAACTGCTGCATGTGTGCCACTAAAAGAACTAGGTAGAAACTTGATAAATCAGAGAAGAAAAAATCCATTGATGGAATAACCTGGTCATTCAGTATATTCAGGTAGTCAGCTGACCTCATTATTTGAGCACATACTGTTGCTGAACCTGGACCTGACCAACTGCAGCAACCCCAGATCATAACACTGCCCCCACAGGCTAGTACAGTAGGCACTAGGCATGATGGGGCATCACTTCATCACCTCTCTTCCTACCCTGATGCACCCATCACTCTGGAACAGGGTAAATCTGGGCTCATCAGACCACATGAGCTTCTTCCATTGCTCCAGAGTCCAATCTTTATGCTCCCTAGCAAATTGAAGCCTTTTTTCCGGTTAGCTTCACTGATTAGAGGTTTTCTTAAGGCCACACAGCTGTTCAGTCCCAATCCCTTGAGTTCCCTTCGCATTGTGCGTGTGGAAATGCTCTTACTTTCACTAATAAACATAGCCCTGAGTTCTACTGTTATTTTCCTTTGATCTCACCAAACTTTTAAGTGATTGCCGATCACGATTATTGAGGTTTTTTTTTCCGGCCACATTTCCTCCTCCAAGACGATGGGTCCCCACTATCCTTCCAGTTTTTAATAATTCGTTGGACAGTTCTTAACCCAACTTTGGTAGTTTCTGCAATCTCCTAAGATGTTTTCTCTGCTTGATGCATGCCAATGATTTGATCCTTCTTCAACAGACTAACATTTTTTTTTCACAACCACGGGTCTTTCAATATGGTTGTTTAGGAAATGAGAAGCAACTCATTGCACTAGTTGGGGTTAAATAACTTGCCGTTTAAAACATAATCACCCATGCAGTAATTATTCAATAAGATGGCTCGTACCTACTTGCTTAGTTAAATCCAGACGGCAACGTTTTTTTTTTGTCCAGGCAGTGTATATTGATGGTGAGTGCCACAATCTAGAAACCTGGATATATGCACAATTTAATCTTGCAGCAGGTGTCAGTTTTGTTGTGCGTAAATGTGAGTGATAGTGAGTGTGTCCTTCACCAGTCCCCTTTGACAGTCAAATCTAGCATGCTTTATTCACTCCTTAAACCTTGATTCTGTGAGACAGGACTTAAACCAGCAACGGTGGAGTACAAAAGGACAGATAAGGACAGATAAAGTCATTGAACAAAAGACATAAGACAAACAGTGATGATGTGGTGTGTGTAGCATGAGGTGATTTGAGTTGTGATAGTATTTGTCTCCAGTATCCTCCCAAGAAATAGAGCAGTTCACCACCCAGACATAGTGTAGTGGGGAGTGATGTTGGCCTCCAATGACCCCCCAGCACCTACCAGTGACCACTACCACATCTACACCCCCCAGCTGTGGGGGCCACCACCTCTTATGAGGATCCAGTTGGAAAGAAGTACCATGGTGGGCCAGATGTCAAAGTAACCGTGGGGGTGGAGTGCTCCAGTGTGTGCCTGAGGCTGTGACCCTGCCACAGCAAGCCACCCCCGCAACAACCCGCCACCAGAACCAGAGAGGACAGCCTTCACACCACCACAGTCCACCCCAAGAGCCTGCCACCCTTGTGCAGCGAGCCAGACCATGAGGGAAGGCTGAGGGGGGGAACAGGACGATGGAACAAAACCAGGGGCATTGCACCCATCCCTAGCGCCTCCTCGAGCAGGTCCATGCAGTGGTGCCTCGAGACCCTGACCAAAACCCTAGTGTGTGTGAGGTGAGAATTGGGCTGTTTTCTAACTCCCCAATTAGAAAACAGTAGTGCTACCAGTAGTGCTGTGTGACCCCTAACTAAGTAAATAAGGGTGAATGATTGCATTAAAATTGGAGTGCAATAGTGGTTGGTGGGGGTTGGCAAGGAGGACAGCAACACAATACTGTGCCGCAACCCACCTACCACATAGTTCCCCACCACAAAGAGCACCTCCAACCCTACCATGTAACCTAGTGTGTGACCCTTGTGTCTTGTGCCCTGATCTAGCGATGTGCATTAAAAAAGGGGCATGGCATTAACACATACTGAAGAGTGTGGAACAGGGCAGTGACCTTGTCCCTCAACCCCACAGCCTCCCAGCCCTGACCCGGATACACACAGGAACACACCCCCAAGCAGCCTGGGCAGGAAGAGATGCCCAATAAGATCCGTCAGCAGCTGCCTGAGGGTTGGAACGCTGCAGCAGGACCCAACCATGGACAGCCAGGGCAACTCCACCCACACCACCATGGAGCATCACCCATTCAGTCCAACACTGCCCAGCACCAGCCGTACCCAGCACTGGACAGCTGACTCCAGTAGAGGCAGCCCCGACCCCAAAGAGATGGGCTTTCTCCAAAGAGATAGGACCACCTCCATGGGAGACAAAAGCAATGCAACCCCCACCACCAGAAGGCCCACACAGCACTGCCCCAGCCCCGAGAGAGGCAGCGACCCGGAAAGGGGACAGGGGAGGACCCAGGCCCACCTCACGCCCGCAGCCGCCAGGCCAGTCAGCATGCACAGGAGCATATGCATCATTTAACTTCATGAAATGGTTGTAATAATTACTGAGAGATTGGAAAGGCATGATCTTTTTGAACCCCTGGCTCCTTTCAAGGAAAAATCCATGTTGTTTCAAAACTTCCTAAGCAACTCAAGGAAACAGTTTTAGTAGACATCAAGACTGTTAACTCGCAGCTTTTGTCATGTTGCTGTCACTTTTCTTCATATCTTTGTGTCTGAACAAATTGTATTGTCCTAATTTCAGAAAATCACGTCAAAAATATTATAACTCAAAACATTATCTGAAGGTTCCCAAACCCTGTAATTCATTGTACCGGATTCTCACTTTCAGAAAGAAAGTTTGTAAAGTTTGTAAAATATGTCTAAAAATGTGAGTACCTTATTAAGACTAGCAGAATATTAATTTTTACTTGTCTGTTATGTAGATTTTATGTATTCCGTCTTTGTTTTATTTTTACTTTTATTTCAAGTTTCTCTTTGACTGGCCTTTGCAATCTTAGCTAATATTTAATGTAACTACCAGCATTTTAGTAAAATGGAATATACATAGATGAAGAGTAAAGAAACCTAAACTAGGAAAGGACCCAGCACATCAAGGAAGGCTCCACAGAAACCAAAATCTGCTGCTCCATAACTAAAATAATGACTGAGCTAGCTTTTACGTTTTATCAAAAAGGAAGGTTTTAAGTCTAAGCTTAAAGATGAACAGGATGCAATTGACCATCTGAAAATGCTTAGAGGGAGGAAATCAGTGGTGCAGGGGGTTTGTGTTATGATTTGTTTAGAACACAAGTGAAAAAAAGAAAAGACAAGGAACATGGATGAAGACATGGTATAGCGCATGCAGACAGCAGGGATTGTCTTTGGGATAGACAGTTGAGGGTTAATAAGAAAAAATCAGTTAAAATAAAAGTAGCTGCCTGCTTATATGGCCTGGTGTGTCTTGTGAGTCTCTCCTGGCTTTGGAGGTTTCCACTCCTGGATTCCCCTCCGCATGATGACCTCACCTGATGTCTTGTTCTGTCATTGGCAATAGTTTGACTGGGGGGTTGCCCAAAGGCTCAAGAAATCTGGTATATTCAGTAGCCAATTGGCCATCAGCAATAGATGGTGATGTATTGGCAAGTATCTTGGACAAATATTTGAGTTGTTCACCATTAACAACAAACCTGCTGCTGACAGCTGACCGCCTACCAATTTGACATCCATCGGTGAGCACTGCAACTTGCAAATCAGGCCTAAAATCATGTAGCCTGAAAGAACTCTAAGTTATGGTCACATTATATATCTGCTAAATATTTTCTTTGTTACACATTTCACCCATGTTCAATTCTGAAAAGGATGTCCAGCAAAGACGTATTGGTCACCTTTGTACCTGCTGATGTTAACCCATCTGCGTTCAGCTTCGGTCTAACATTATCTTTACTCTAATCAATTTCCATGCTGAAGAGAATTTAGTTTACAAACAACACAAGTAACACAAGCATGTTACTGTCACAAGAAAGCACCATATCAGGCTGGAATTCATGGAAAAGTATAAGGGAAATCCCATATTGATTTAGCAGGGCAAATTTCTGATCACTAGATCGATGAGATTAATACAATACAGATATTAAAGAACCTATAGCCTTGATTAAAAAGGCCTGTATGAGAGTCTGTGTGAATGAGATACAATGTTAAATACTTAATTGAAATTAGACAAAATCAAAAAGATACTATAAAAATTGTAGATGATTTGGCTCAGATGTAGTACCAACTGAGCCATTTACTCTGCAGCACAGAACACAACATTGTTTGACAACAACTTGAGAGAACTGTCCACAAAACTGACTGAGAAACCATACATAGGTCATCCCACCAACTGCAACAACTGTATTTTTAAATTATTATTGCTACATTTTTTTTTTACAAAATAAAATGCTCTTTCATCTTACAATGGAGTGGAGTGGAGTCTGACTGGGAAAAAATATGAATTAAAAGCAGAACAGTCAAGTCTTGCTGCAAATGTCAAGTGGATTTTCAATATACTGTTCCATTTTTAATTCATTTCCATGTCATTAAATTGAATGCCAGTCTTTTAAAGTGTATGTGAGATATTTATGTGTGCATCCCATGAGCTCAGACTTCCAGGGTCTGCTACGATCCTTCCCCCTCATGCTTAAGTGCTTATTTTCTATTTAAGCATGCTGCCCTGAACTTTTAGAGAAGGAAAAAAGGATTTACTCAGATCCAAAACAATGCCTTAGAATACCAAGGATTGCCATTTCAATCACTGTGACAATATTGCATAGATAGCACTGATATACTATGCAAAATATTTTGATAAGAAACAGGAAAATTATCATATTTAAACAACAAGTATTTATGTTCTAATTCAAAAATAACAATCATCATGATTATCAACACCATCATCTACACCTATAAAGTATAACATTATGACCAGTCATGACAAGTCATCCTCGCACTCTCAGATGTTCTTTGTCCAGATTCTGACTGATCAGATTTCTTTTGAGGGTGTCCTGGAGTGTGCTGGGCCTTGTGTAGTGTATGGTGGGGTCTTTGTGAAAGGAGACTGCTTCTCTCAGATGCCATCAGGTCCCATTGCTATCTGTAAAGTTTAAAGACCAAATGAACATCTCAGATTCCTTGCTGTGTTGAGTACAGGAAAGAATTGTCTTGAGGGACCCAGTGCTGAGCAGCTGGGGGATGTGGCTCTTGTAAGGGAAAGATGATGTCTTGGTGAAACGCATATCACATTTCTAATATCCCCAGTGTCTCTTCATCAGCACTCAAAGCTCTGTTGTTTTATTTATCATTAATCTTACATTACTGTTGGGCATCAGCCATGTAGAAACACATAGAAAGATCTGCAGTCAAGCTGAAAGCCTAACCAAATGGTTTTGAGACACTGATCCTGCTCTGACCTGGTATTAAAATGCACCCTCGCAAATGTGATCACAAGTTGTCAACACTAATGCAAGGTATGAACACATTTCAAGGTGGATTCAGACCTTATCACTCAGTATTCATTTTGATGGTGTTCTTGCAAGTTTGTGCTCATTATCCTCATGATGTTATTTCCAACATCATATTCTTCTGTGTGTGTGTGTGTGTTACACCTATCTATATTCAACTGGGTTTGGCAGTTAAAAATGATTAATTTGGTCTTTATGTGCAAATAACACATACTTCATTTCCACTTGCAGAGTGGGAAGGTCAGATCCTTCAAAATAGATTCTGGTCAGGGCACATCGATCTTCTTGAAAAAAACATGGGCATCCCACAGGGGTTTGTTCTTGGTCCTTTGCTTTTCATCCTTTTCATTCATGACTTGCTGTTAAACTGCCCAGCTAAAACATCTCAACTTTATCATCTCAACACCAGTGCAGGCTGGTACCATCCTATCTACATGTATGGTCTATGTCTCTAAACTTTCATCTGGAACAAGGAGAAGACTGATCAGAGATGCAGCCAAGAGGCCCATGATCACTCTGTATGAACTGCAGAGATCTACAGCTGAGGTGGGAGAGTCTGTCCGTAGGACAACAATCAGTCGTACACTGCACAAATCTGGCCTTTATGGAAGAGTGGCAAGCAGAAAGACATTTCTCAAAGATATCCATTAAAAGTTTTGTTAAAAGTTTGCCACAAGTCACCTGAGAGGCACACCAAACATGTGGAAGAAGGAGCTCTGGCCAGATGAAACCAAAATCGAACTTTTTGGCCACAATGCAAAATGATATGTTTGGCGTAAAAGCAACACAGCGCATCACCCTGAACACACCATCTCCACTGTCAAACATAGTGGTGGCACTATCATGGTTTGGGCCTGCTTTTCTTCAGCAGGGACAGGGAAGATGGTTAAATTTGATGGAAGATGGATGGAGCCAAATACAGGACCATTCTGGAAGAAAACCTGTTGGAGTCTGCAAAAGACCCGAGACTGAGACAGAGATTTATCTTCCAACAGGATAATGATCCAAAACATAAAGACAAATCTACAATGGAATGGTTCACAAATAAACGTATCCAGGTGATAGAACAGCCAATTCAAAGTCCAGACCTGAATCCAGTTGAGAATCTATGGAAAGAGCTGAAGACTGCTGTTCACAAACACTCTCCATCCAACCTCACTGAGCTCCAGCTGTTTTGTGAGAAAGAATGAGCAAGAATTTCAATCTCTCGATGTGCAAAACTGATGGAGACAAACCCCAAGAGACTTGCAGCTGCAATCGCAGCAAAAGGTTGTGCTACAAAGTATTAAGGCAAGGGGGCCGAATAATATTGCACGCCCCACTTTTCAGTTTATTTGTTTAAAATAGTTTAAAATAGCCAATAAATGTTCTTCCACTTCACAATTGTGTCCTACTTGTTGTCTCTTGACAAAAAAAAATTGAGATTTTATATCTTTATGTTTAAAGCCTGAAATGTGGCAAAAGGTTGAAAAGGTCAAGGGGGCCAAATACTTTTCCAATGCACAGTAGCAGGAAGTCTGAAAAACTTGCTGAATAGCCTCCAACTAATCCAGAATGCAGCAGCAAGGGAGCTGACAGGGATCCGTAAGCGAGATCACCCATGTTAGTCTCCCGTGTTAGCCTCCCTCCATTGTCTTCCCGTGAAATTTCGAATTGAGTTTTAAATTCTGCTTCTCACATATAAGGCCCTTATTGGCCAGGCTCCTCGTTATCTACAAAACCTGATAGCACGTTATGCTCCTAATAGAGCTCTCTGCTCTTAGGGTGCAGGATTACTCATCGTTCCTAGAATATCTAAATGTAGATTTGGAGGACGGGCCTTCTGCTACCAGGCACCTTTATTATGGAACCAGCTACCAATTTGGGTTAAGGAGACTGACACCACCTCCATCTTTAAAACTAAATTGAAAACATTTCTGTTTAGTAAGGCCTACAGTTAGTCTAAACAATAGTGTGTAAGGGCTAATAGTTACAGCAATAGTTATAGGAGCTAAGACTAGAGTAGGCTCATCTTAATCACAGCTTCGTCATAACTATGCTGCTATAGGCCTACGCTGCAGGGGGACACCAACATGATCTGCTGAGTGGTGTCTCCACCGCTCTTCTTCCTTCCTTCCCTTTCCTCCTCCCTTCTTCCTCCTCCAGCTCAATCCACAGTTAATTAGTAGAACCTTGTTGCTGTAACTGTGCTCCATTTTCTTTCCTGTAGTTTCCTGTAGTTTCTTGAGTTGCATGGTGACTTGCAGTTCCATCCTCTGACCATCCCAGCGATTACCTCCACCTGTGTGTGTAGATGTGTTTGGGGTGCCGACTGGCGTGGTGACCAGCCACCTAGTCCTCTGACCATCTCACCTCAGTGCTGCTACCTGCATCTGTTTATGTAGTCATTTCATTCAGTCATTTGTGTGCTCTCCTCTCTCTGTCCTCCACACTCTCTCTGTCTTGTCTCCTCTCTCTTTTTCTTTCTTTACCCAGCTGGCCTTCAGCAGAAAGGTCCCCTCATATGAGCCAGGTCCTGCTCAAGTTTTCTTCCTTAAAGTGGAGTTTTTCCTTGCCATTGTTTGGCTTAAAGGATTTTTTTTCTCCTGCTGTGGGAGTTTTTATTACTTGCCATTATCCTTGATTTGGATTTAATATTATAATTTTAGTTAATGATATTTGCTCAGGGGTCATGCTTATGGTCTCTAGAAAGTGCCTAGAGACAACTGGGATTGTAACAGATGGTGTACAAATAAAATTGAATTGAATTGAAATAACAGTCCCTAATTGGCCCAAATCCCCCAAAACAGCAAGGGTCAATGCTGACATGTTTATTACACTACCAACACCTCTTTATTCACTTTCTTTGACCACATGAGCAATGAAAGGAGGCACTGGCGCCAACCTTCTCTGGCCGTGACCGAATCTCCCTTTTTGACTGGCATGACATAAGAACATCAGTCTCTGGCACAGACACTCTTTAACTGAGAAGCATGGCGAGAGCAGACTCCCATGCAAGCGCCAACAAACACAACTGACTTGGATCAATTTGAAGGCGAAGATCCAGCAACGCTCTGTCACACTTCTCTACTGTTCATGTAGAAAGAGAGGTGTTAACTGTTGAACTGCAGATAAAGCGTTATTTTTTTAGCCTTCCTCCCCAAGCCAGGAACAACTGTGGTAATTCTTGTGTCTGGGCAGAGGCAGAGTTTTGTATGTATCAACATTTATGTATTGTTCTTCGTTGGCCCACACACTTTTAGTCAGTGCTTCCGGTCCCGTTGTTGTCTTTATTCTTCTTCTTAACTCCTTCCTACTGATCTAAAGAAACACAGAAGTGCTTTCCATCTTGGTTTAAGGCCAAGCATTTCTTTTATTTTGTTTGGTTCAGCTGTGTGTGACACATGCAACAAAGATGTCATCCACTGTCTTTTATTATGTACCTTGTCTGCCAGTTTTGTAGTTTACACAACATGGAGCAAGATGGCTGCCAACCACACTAGCATGTGATTAGCAGCCACCTTGCACACACACAGGCACACCTAAACACCCTGTGACATGTTAATACAATAACACTTTATTTTTTGGGTTGTGCTGAATTGTTTGCAATTCTTGTTTTTAGTTTAGTTTTGTGACATTTTTGTTGATATCAAATGTTTTAATCCAAGCGTTGTTGGCAGTGGATCAACAACACTTTAATAGATGTGTTAACAAATTTAGATACACCTTAAAGAGAAATTTTTTGTGCTTACTTTGCGAATACGTGACACATTTGCTGGTTGTGAGGGCTGGAACTCGGATTCAATCCTTGCTTTAAATCCTTGCTACTCCTGGTCGCAGGATTGTGCATATAAACCCAGAGATACTTTTGAAACTAAATTTTGTTCATTTTAATTTAATTTTTAATTTTTTAGTTTCAATTATTAATTCGTTTGAATACTTTTTGATAACATTTAATAACAAAACAAGAACCCTTAATCACAGCATTTCTCATGACCATTGGTTGCTGTATATGTCGCTCCATGTAATAGTTGAGTTTAGGGAAAAAAAACACTATTGTGCAGTTGTAGAATACAGGTCTCTAGATGTGAAGAATCACTAGTATTTACAAACCCCCACTTCTATTGACATTTACATGTCCATCTCTTTTCTTTGCAATGTCCAGCTGAAGTGGATTAAACCAACAAGGCACAGATCTCTTTTTTTTCTACCTGTCTATTCTTCATCTCTTTCACTGACACCTTCACTGAAACCTCTGACTGACACAGATTAATTACCCTATTTCTCTTTTCACATCCATCATCCCAGGAAAAAAACAAAAACAAACAAAAAAAGGGATAATCACGGTCATTTATTTTAACATAAGTGCTTTTGTAGATCTCAAATTAGAAACATATAATACCTCTTTCGAGTACTTGTTTGGATTAACAAACCATTAACAGAAAGCAGCTTTAATTCGAGACAGGCCTGCATTTCTAATATTCATTGTTTATTACTGTGACTTCTCATATTTTATTCTATACATTATTTTGGTGCCTCAGCAAAATTTGCAACATAATTTCTGATATTTTACCAGCATCCTCATCAGTACTCCAAGCCCTTCCACTTGACTTGCCACGGATTTCACATTCATACACAATGACTGCAACATCAGTACATGTTGTAATTTTGCAGTTCAGACAGATTTAAGTTCATTCTTATGAACAATGGGAGAATAAACTGATTTTCTCCTGCAACAACCACAGGTTTGACTCCCAGTCTGGGACCCTTAGCTGCGTGTCTTCCCCACTCTCTCTGCCCCAGTTGCCTGACCGCTCTTCACTGTAAATAAAGGCCACGAGTGTCCTTGATGTTCAGTGAAAAGAAAAAAAAAAGCCTTGAAGTTGTTTTTCTTGTAAAATGATGCTACCTACATAAATAAACTGAAATGGAGTGAAGGGAAAACACAACAGATTGTTGTCTCACTTTTAAGCTGAAGGGTGGAGTGGGTGATGCCTACAAAATACAAAGGATATAAGAATATGCAAGATAACAAGATGAATTTTGAAAGTATACACCCAAAATGCTAAGCCTCTTCCCTGTAATCTCTCCATGAGATGGCACAACTCCACACAAACACATTGAAAAAACAATGCCTATCATAACGAGGTTGTTGATATCGATATTGTTAACTTCTGGTGTACCTAATCCAAAAATATGACTGGAACAAACAAGCCTGGCAACTGTTCCACACAGTTGGCTTAGCTCATTCTAAGCTGTGATAGTAACAAGCGTTATCTTATTTTTATTCTGAATACATCTATCCATCCAAACTCATTTCTACCGACTCTACCGAAACAACGTTTGAAACGCATACTGCTGGAACTCCAACCATGCACCACCAGGACCCTTAACGATCCAGCGCTCAGCTAACTGACTGCAGATCGGGGGTCCCTGGAGCTCCGTCCTGGCAGGTGCAGGCAAAGGTAGCTCCGCCTCTACACAGATCAATGAGACGAGTACACATGACTACCACAGAGACAAACAGCATGGCTGGCATGCATGATAATCATTGAAAACAGTGAATATGTTGTTGGCACTACTGCAGATTTAAAGCAATTCTAATGGTGTATAGTAATGATGTTGTGCACAGGCACAATCAAGTATTACAGAAATTGTGCAAACATAATTTGTTGCATTAATGTTATGTTTCAGTCTCATCACTAGAAGGTTTAAACAAACAAACAAAAAAAAAAAAAACCAGAAACCACTACCAAGAAAAACATATTTTTATAACAAAAATAAAGGCAAATACATGCTCAGTCAAATTGTGTACTTTGTATTGTAAAGCTTGGAAATGTAAAATTTCAGTGAAATTTCTAGAAAAGGAAAAACTAATGTATATCTGTGGGAGTTACTGATCATTAACCACTGAACATGATCAACTGAATTTAATCATGGATATTTTAAAAGAACCATTTTGGTCAGTTTGAGTTATGATGTTGGTTTTCTTAAAAAAAAAATGTATTTAATAAATCAAGAATTACGAATAGGTGCAATCTTTGCTATATGGTTTTTTCATGTGTCTGAGTGTCTTTTTCGCAAAATCAGATAGAGTCAAGTGGAGCACAAGGGCACGAGAAACGGAGAGGGAAAGAGAGAGATCACAGGTATTGATTTTCTTACTTTTAGTGTCAGTGAGAAGGCAAGCCGGGATTTACCTGGTGGGAAAGAAGAGAAAGAAAGTAAGAGAAAATGCTGTTAGAAAACAATGAACACATACGCCCAGTGGTAGGGCTTGCGGTGGGGTAGAACAGCGATGGCTGAATTATAGATTTCTGTATTGTAGGGGACAGAAAGAGAGGGCGGGAATCAGTTGGGTTTAGCTTTACCACTGCACTGTCAAACTGATAACACACACAGAGGCATAAAAATACACTCTTTAAAGCCTGTACAATATGTGTATGTGTGAGACACAAGGCCAGGGAGAAATCATAAGCTTCTCCACGCTTGTTTTATTGCAGCTAAAATACACGCAGTCGATTCTTGTCAAGCTGTTAACCAATAGATGTCCTGTTGGAGGCATGTACCACCTCTTAAATGAGGGAAATACAACCCCAGATGAACAAGGGCACATATAACACACTGTCATTATTTAAGAACTAAGTTGAGATGCAAAACAAGCAGGTGAAAAACTATATCCACTCCATGATTCAATCCTCAGCCAGCATGTGCATGTGGGGCCCTGTGGATTCCCAAATGGGTGCATCTAAAGCCCAATTTCCTTTGTGGAGTGCTCAGTGAGTCACCTTTTGAGGGGCTAAAAGCTGGGGTAAAATTTCCCTCTTGGTAAATTACGTGTAGCAATTTATAAAGGTGGTACACTTTTAAGTAATCACTGATGTCAAGGTATGTATTCTTCACAATCTGCTTGGATCCCAAATCATCAATTTTCCTTGAATTTTTATCTCCTGTTAATTGTGGAAGGAAGGAAGCTGTGTGCATGTGTGTGTGTGTGTGTGTGTGAGTGAGTGCGCGTGAGTGTTTGTATTTGAAAGTGTGCTTCTGCGTGTATAGAGCAGCAGGGTGGCAGTCTGAGCAGCCTGGGGGTAAAGTATGTGAGAGGAGATAAGGAAGGGTAACACACAAACAAGGTTGGATTAGACATATTATTCCATTACTTTTAAACATACCGGCTATCATGGATACATGCAGCACCATTTAATTTGGCGAAGCACATATTAATATACCCAGAGCACAAGATACGCACATAACCCTGTCTCTTTTTTGTTAAATGATTGGTTTTGTGTGGTGTCTATATTCAGTTCCACCCAGTTCTTCCAAAAATATCCAAAGAATATGATCGACAGGCTCCAGTATGTCTCCGTTCACCTCTTTTTTTTCCAGAGCTCCACGTGATTGTGGAAGTGACATCATTCTAAACATAATTTATAGGCCCCGACATCGTATGGAAACTGTTTTCATTGTTCACAACCGAGTGAATAGTATTGGTTCAAAAGAAAACTGACACTGAGGGGAATGAGGTGAGAAAAAAAAAGTTAGCTGGTATGAATGTGTGTCAGAGGGAGATAAAGAGATAAAGAAAAAGCACTGATATTCTGGTACACAGAGCCGAATCACAAGTACGCTTGCATAAGTGTGCAAGCAATTTTAGGACGCGCACATTCATTTGTTTTAGTAATCACAGGCACATGCGAACTTGAATAATGCATGGCTGTGTCTAATGGCGCATAGACATATGCCCATCGGCACGTGTGCGATTCTGAAAGAAGAAATCACAGTTGTGTATGTCTAGCTTTCCGCGCGCTATTGGATGGCACATTTTTTCGTGAGTGTTCACATGTGTGTGAAGCAGACAGAGACATCTACCCATTGGCCCATTGTTTTGTGCGCAACAGCACCTTTTGTACGTCTTGGCGTCAGACGCTACTCACTTTCTATAAAGGATCAGGCAGGGTGGAGAGAAAGAGGGAAAGATTAAGGTCAGAAAGATTTCCACGGGCAGGGAGAAAAGACAATATGTAGACATTGAAGAAAAAAGTAAAGAGTAGTAAGTAAGACACACACACACACACACATAGAAATATAATAATCAGTAGGGTCTCTCATTTTGATGGAGAGTAGAAAAAGATAACTGATATAAAGAAGTGATGTTCATATAGTTCTTCAGCTCCTGGAAATAGCCCAGATAATGCACATGAATCCAGTGAGTAAATGTCGAACAACATCTTATTTCTCTCATGAAAAAGGCTCCAGAAAACTGTTAATTGCCAGAGTGTCCCTGAACATCTGTGAATGTCAATTCGGTCAAACAATCTTCCTGCTAAAACTGGCCACTGATTATAAAAAGTTAATGAACTCTACCCTGCTCTCGGAGCTCAGTCAGTACATGTGCATGTGTGATTGAAAATGCTTGCAGCTGAAAAAGAAGAGGCGTAAGTCCGCCTTTAAAACCTGAAGTAAGGGCATAACTGCTACATTTAGTTTCTGCAGTGGCATAATCATGGCAGTCAGCTTGCCTGGGGGAGAGAAATGTTCAAAACCCCTGTCAAACAGACGTGGGTTCAGTAACCAGCAGCAGGTGGTCTTACTAAACTGGCTGAAATTCCTCACATGTGGCGAGCTCAAGAGGGACCACTTTTTACTCCAGAACTTACGATACCAACTGGTTTCTGACGGCAGCTAATGTGGAGGTAGGTCATGTTGTGCTGCAGATTACAAAATTTGTGATAGCCGCCTTTGTTTCCCGTTTAACTGCAGTTTTGTTTCACTGAAAAGTTGGATCTGATGTTCAAATTTGACAGAAGGAAGAAAAAAAAAACTTTGCTAGAATACGAGTAACAAAGAACAACAAAAATCCATAAAGTGGACTGAATTACTAACCCTGGTGCACCACCCCCACTCACATTCTCGTACACTAGAACCTCAGTTTTATTAATTAATTTATTTTTAATGACTTGACATGTTTTCCAAGTGAGTGTTTTTGAGTTTTAAGACGTAGTCTTTGAGACATAGTTGAAAAGTATTGCAGTGGCTTGTTAATTTACAAGTCAGTATGCTGAAATCTGGTCCCATGCAGAGTCTGACCCCCTTTTTTTTGGCCCACTTATTAAAGTAAACCAGTCATAAAATCCCAAACGCATTCAGCTACACAACATGTGCGGTAATGACACACAACACCACTTGGAGTGTTATCAGCATGCTGTTTCATGAGGACTTACAAATCCGTTTTTTTTTTTTTTTCTTTTTTTGAACATTTCAGATTTTTTATATTTGTGATGGGTTCTGGTTCTGTGGAGTAGTGATACACTGGCACATTATTTTGGAAGTTAGCATTAGAAACAATGATACGCATTTACCCACAATTAAACACAGAGTGATGTTAAGATTTTTCTTCATCTTGTGCTTCTTCTCTTCTGCCAAGAAAATACTTAAGCAAAAAGCATTCTTCCAACAACATGGATTTGGAATTTTAGAGTGGAGAATTAAGGTATGAGAAAAGCACGGACAATACAACAGATAGTTTGAAACCTAATGTTTGTTCTCCATGCCATAAACAGTAGTTTAGAGCTGCAAAACTGCATTTTAATGACTGAATTCAAATTATTGTAGAGAATATCAGTAACATATGGGAGTTTCAAATTCAGATGTGGATGGTTTAGGCACAGTAGAAAAAAAAAAAAATCAAATCAAGGTAATTCCCATGTTGAGTAAGTTCCTTAAAAATAAGGAAGTGGTTTTGAGTTTAACGGAAATAAATAAAAATAATGAATAAATCTAACTATAGCAAGTTGCGGTTATAAATCTTTCTCATTCCCTTGGCAAAGTGACACTTTTATTTTTCAACTTGAATCACAGCAATGAAAAACGACACCGCAGGCCAGCAGGGGTTCAATCCAGTTTCCCCACAACGAAGCCTGTCTAACCCCCGTGTGTCAAGGAATTTTTGTTCAGCGAGAACACACATACACACACAAATTCAAAATTTGCTATTAATTTTACCTGCGCACGCACAAACATCCCATACCCCCCTGAGCTATCTTCAAAAAAGTGAATTGTTTAGCACTGAAAAAGTTATTTCTCAAGTCATCTCTCTGAAGCAGACATGAGAGGAATTCTGTAATACTCCTCACAGAAATGCCACAAAGGAGAGTCAGTTGACTGCCAGGTTGTGTGTGCATGCAAGTGTGTTTGTGTATATGTGCAGGAAAGGTGTCCTTGAAAGGCTGAATGGTGAGATAGAGGATGTTTGTTTGAACAGCCAAGAAAAAGAGCAGGTAGACTAAGGGGGGGTTCCACACATTGGGCCAATAATAGTCAACGTGTGTGTGTATGTGTGTGAGCGAGGGAGAGAGAGAGACACCAGGATGATGATGCATTATGAACCCGTCAACAGTAAAGACAGTAGGGCAAAGAGGGTGATCAAGAGGTAGATGTAGAAACGAGTGAAGAAAGACAGTTTAAAGGATAAAAATGGAAGTGGCAGAAAGACAAAAAAGAGATGGAAACAGATATGAAGGGCAGGCCTTTCGATGAAGATGCCATCCCAAAACAGATGCCAGCTGTTCCACAGTGTGTGTGAGGGTATGCAATCATCCTCATGCTGTTCTGAGCTCATTACAGGAACAGATCTGAAAAGACTGGTGATGATGACAAAGATGACGGTAATGTTGATGATGATAATGATGATCATAAAATGAACAACAATATCTGCCAGTCTCAGCACGATTCATCCTGTTTTTTGTTTTTTTTTGTTTTTTTTTTAACTGCTGTTTATCTATACAATGACAGCATCCATATGGATTGTGATTAAATTACTTTTGCACTGATGTAAACACACAAGACTACAATGTAGTTCTTTTTTTTTACAATGTAGACTCTCAGAGCCATTTGTTTGTCTCTTTTTGTCTTAACTTAAATGAAGAAACAACTCCTGTCATCTATTGCACGGTTTCTGGTTGTTGTATATTTTATTTATTTTGTTTGTTTTTCTTATTTTTCCCCTTTAGGTCAGAACGTGTTGCAGGTGGCACTGATGATTTTGCGTTGGAGCACCCCAACTCATTTTAGTGATGTACAATACCAGATGTACTGCCATGGTGATTTCTTATTGACTAGACAAGTGTAGGTTTTGAGAATGGACAAGTACTTTCTCTAGAAAAACATCAGACTTTCAAAACTAACAATACAATGTCGGCCATTGTGAAGAGTCATGAGTGAATGAAAAATGGGAGATGCAAATATCTTCTCCCATGTCTTTACTTACCAGAAATATTAGTTCATTTTTTTAAAATATTTTTTACTAGAAGTAAAGGAAACAACTTTTGATGGTGTCATCTTTTAGTACAACTGGAAGCCAACTATGTCTTCTAGATTTATTGTAGTCAAACATGACCGAGCCTTTGATGACATTTTAATCAGCACACAATGAGGACAGATAAGCTAACTGGCTAGTGACTGTAAAACAAAACAAGACTCTCTGTCAGGCCAAAGACACAAATAGACATTAACAAAAAAGGAGAAGAAGAGAGAGGAGCAGGGTGTGCCTTGAGAGAAAACAAACTCTTGATCCAGTACATGGATTCTAACATTTTATAAGCTTTTCAAATAAAAGCTATGATTTAAGTCTAAATCTGAACCAATGCTACCTAATCTTGGTAATGAATTTATAGATGTAATTTGCAGTTTTATAAGTTGCCCAGCTTTGTTCAAGTTAGCATTTTTGATGAATTGTCTCACTTTGACAGTCATCCCACATTCAGACGAGAAAGGACTCCAGTTAAACAGCCTTGTCAAGTTTTAGCCATAGCTTGACGAAACTGATTTGGCTAACACCACATACAATGGTCTTGTCTTGTAATAATTTGTTGGATATATCCACATGTTTTTTTAAGTAAAAACGATGACACTAGAGTGGCAACAAGAATAGAAATTATGCTGCCAAAATGTAAGTGGTTCCATACATCCATCAATATTATTCCTTGAAAGGAGAAATCCCAACTTTGTGAAATTATTGTGTTTTGATTAAGTCATGTCATGTAACAGTTAAGTTTTATCGACGTTTCGAAAAAAAAATTTGCTTTTTGTTTTTTTGTTTTACTACAGCTGCAGTGGAAACAATATTCATATCTGGAGCAATGACTGCTTAAAGTTTAAACTGAATTGCCAACTCATTGCAGGGTTGGCAGTTTGATTTATGGCCCCTCTTTATATCAAACTCTACTTGGTTAATACTATGTGTGTGAATGAGAAAGATTGTAAAATGATACCCCTTTTAACTTGTTTTGTTGGGGTGGGGTTTTGCTCAGCTGTAGGGACAGATGTGGAGCATCGGCTCGGGGAACTGAGGCTAGGATGGACAGATGGACACAGCTTCTCCACATCACTAATTATCTATCTACCTTTATTTAGGAGCAGCATGCCAGCACCAGAGGGACACTTTGGGTCGTTGCTGAAACAGCAAACCGACCGCTGGTGTGTAATATTATTACACTTTTTTCTATGGATTTGCATTGATGAAGAAAAACCCTGAGTGGCAAAGATTTGCTACGAGGGAGGCATTGCTGGGATATGGGTGAAATATATCACGACAACAACACAGGTCGCTGAAATTTACCGCAAACAGTCAGAATGTGGTCTCTGTCAACTGGAACTGCTCCAGGCCCAGACAGAGAAAACACAACCTTCCATCATGGCTCTGAACAAAGTTCCTCAGCCTTCTTTTTCAACCCTTGGATCGATAGCCACTATTCCTGACCTACAGTCTGGTCCCAGGCTGGAGGTGTATTGGCAGTGCAGGCAACCCAGGCATCCCCGCACCGACTGTGGCCCAGTAGAAAAGAGTCAGGTGGTACCGGATAGATCAGCCTACTTCCTCCAATCCCAAGAGGGATGTTCAGTGTTCCTGTGAGTAGATGCACTATAGTACACAGCAGGCAATGGTCGATTCAGGCTTCATACAGTTGCTGATCTACCAAAACCTGGTTTGACCTGGGGTACTGGTGGAAGCATCATGTGTCGAATTAAATTGTGTGCATGCTGATATTCACAAAGGTCCCACTGCACCAGTGAAAATTATATTTGAGTGAAAAATGTATAGAATTAAGACTGCAGTTAGCTCTGGCCTTATGCACCCCTTGATCTTGGGTACTGATTTGCTGGGTTTTGAATGACCTGTGGGTTCTTGTGAATTACACAACACAACATCCTGAAGGAGTGTCCTTTCGGCAGCATTTCTGCAAAGCATGTTGGCATTGTTCCAAGTCATCTCCCAAGTTGGAATCCTGAAAGAGAGTCTAAGTGTGTAAGACATGCACAATGTGGCCTGGTCAGTCACAGAACTTTATGGATTACTTGGCATCAAATCTACTCAAACCAGTGTCTACCACCTGC
The DNA here is from genome assembly GCA_018398805.1 of Hirundichthys speculiger. Lineage (NCBI taxonomy): Eukaryota > Metazoa > Chordata > Actinopteri > Beloniformes > Exocoetidae > Hirundichthys > Hirundichthys speculiger. Next base: position 1,822,677 of record JAGFBZ010000863.1, read on the forward strand.
AGACTGGTGCTGCTCCAGCAAGCTGAATAAGACTGAAGTCTGTGATTTATAAGTTTATTCACAAGGATGAACACAGCTGCGATAAATGACTGGACCCTCTGTTGTTTGCAGTGTGGGAGGTACCCCGGCCTCCATGGGATTTTGTCCCTTTGAACTGCTTGATTAACAGGAAACCACACTGCATGTTTGACCATATAAGACAGCTGAGAGGATGGTCCAAGTGCAACAATAAACTAGGTTCAGTACATCTCGGACCTGTGGGGTAAAACTCCATTCACTTGAGCAAAAGCCACAGGAGAATTTTCTCTGGAATCAAGAGAATCAACAATGCCTATACAACAGAGAGGCACAGCTGTGGTAATTTCCACTGGGAGACAAGGTGCTTGTATTGCCTCTTCTTCTAATGTGAAATCATTCTCCAACTGGGAAGGACCCTTTGTGGTAACACGGCGAGTGGAAGATGTTGATTATGATGTTGCGCATTTTGAAAGGGGTGGGGGGCAACAAAGATTTACCACTCAACATCCTGAAAGGATGGAGAGAAGTACTGGCTGTTTCTCTGGTGAGCATGGCGAGAGGCAGAGATGAGCAGGGTCCAAATTTGCCAAATACCACTACCTGCTTAAACCACTGAGCTATGCAGCTGCACTTTTCTGACATCTTTTAAGGTCCTTAGGCATCTACAATGCCTGTAAATTATGTAAGTGTTCTCTTTTTTCTTGCCCTGCAGTGTTTCTTTAGATGCTTATATCATTAAAGAAAGATGACACATTTAGATATATGATTAAGAGTTATAAAATAAATTGCAAGACCTACATGTATTCAAATGCAGTCTATTCTCTGTCAGTATGACACCTGTATCAAATTCATACACGAAAATTTTGCATTTCATGGGTTAAAGATGGCTAGGGAATTATTTCAAATCATCCTGAACTTTTGTACGACAAAGCTGACTTAAAGTAAACTTCCTTGGAGTTCTTTATCTCATGAGCATAAATTCTCTTTAATCAGAGGTGGGTGGCCCTCCTCCCCCTTGAGTGTATGCCTCAATCCCCATCAAATTTATGCTGATTGAGACTCATTCAGTGTTTTTTTTTTTTTTTTTGATAACCCTTTAAACTTTCTGAAATTTTTGTGCTTGAAGATTTGATGTTTTTGCAGATGTGCAGGGCTGAGGGTTGCCAACCCTCCCTGGTAAACATGCCTCTGGATTCAATCTCACACTATTTCTTTCCATGCAAATTAAAAATTAAGGCAATATATCATAAACAAATGTTTAAATGCCTCGTACAATTTCAGTCGAGTTGTGGCTTTAAGTGTTAAGGAATGATGTTCTTTTATTCTTTTGAACATTTGGATGCTTCTGTCATTTGTCACACTATGTTAAGTTGTTTTTGGATTAATGTCACTTGTATTGGAAATGACTTTTGTCCCTGACATTTAAGCTCCAGGAAATATTTCCAAGACAGAAGGGTACCGCCGGTTGGGTAAGCTCCAGGCTTTTTGCAGGTATTAAAATCCAAAGGGGAAGCTGTTCTCTGATCACTCTCAGACAACAACTTGCAGATATGCAAACTGATGGTACAGGGTTTCACTACAATTTGTGTCTCAAATGTTTTTTTCCCCATGTGCAGAACCTTTTTTTTTCTTTTTTTTTTCTATGCAGAGAGCTGGTGTGGAGGTGTTCCATTTCTTATACTCTCCAGGAAACTCATTATGTCCCAACACTATGCAAAACACAAATAATACACACACACAGGATGTAAGATTTTGTACAAATGTACAAAAAAAAAAAAACAATGTCTGAATTGGAGCAAATCTCTCCAGCCAGGTTTCAAAATCAGATCAAAAAATCTGAAGAGAGGTGGATGTTAAAGGACCGGATAAATGCCCATGTTTTGAGAAAACCCTGTGAATTAAATGGTTTAAATACATGGCTGTCCACTTTGTTTTTAATAGTACAGTAGTAAATGTACTTAAAATAGTTAATCCATTTATCCAAGGGGAAAACTACATGAAATTATTCACACAGGTTTCTTAGTATTGATGTGTCTGTTCAGATGAAAAATTAAAAAAGACCCTTTAAAATTGTCTTGTTCCTTTGACATTTCTTCCATGTAAAGCAAAATAAATGCACTTGTTCCAAGCACTAAAAATAAGACTGCAGACACACAAGCCAACCTGAGGCATGTTCTCATGTTATTTTAGTCTGATAAGCAGACTGGAGACATGAAGCGTATCCTTGAGGAAAGTAGATCGCCATGCTGACAGTAAGCTCTATAAAGCTACTCTTATTCTCTTGCACATATTTTAAGATGATGGTAAGCTTTTAAAAGCTGGAGAAAGACTTATAACCATGAAGTTATCTGCCAATATATGAGAGGCCAGTGCCACACTTCAGATGAATGTGACCACAGAATTTACTAAAAACGCCAGCCTTTACTTTAAACCAAATGACATCTGGAGCAGGGTCAGCAAAGCAAAGTCAAACTGTCTGAAACCAAGATGGAATAATGTAGAGCTATATAGACTCTGACATAAAGAAATCTTCATAAAAATTTAAGATTGAAAAATACATTTTATCCGACATATTTCCCTGAGGATCAATGAACCAAGTGGATTTCATCATTAGTAGGAGGCTGCGAAATACCCTCTCAATTTCTATGGACACAGTGAAAGTCTCGTAAGTTATTTTAGCTCTGCATTTTAGCTTAATGTCATGGTGTAGTATAAAATACACCACATTGTGTACTTTGTATACTCACTAACTTTATACTTTTCTTTCTTGAAATACCATGTGCATCATGTACACATACACATGTATTTATTTTTGCTGGGGTCTTTATATTTTACTCTTGAGACGACTGTTTCATGAAAACAAGACAAGGGATTAAGCTGGGATACGTCTGTTATCCTGGCTGAATTTATCCTCCAGTCAGTCACACAAAAGCGGGACAGGATATATTACCATGGAGATGTGCAGGGAGGTTAGGGTTAGCCCTAACCTACTTGTTAGCGTGGTTCTGACCAGCTCTGTATTGATGTGTCTCTTCTGTCAGGCATCACATTTCTGATTGTTTTTTTTAAGTGAAAATGTGGAAAAAATGTGTAAAGTCATGACGTTTCCCTCGTACCACCAGAGAGTACTACCACAGTTTGCGCACCACTGGGTTAGGGTATCAAGTGACTAGAGTTTACAACTTTACCTTCAGCCTTCTCAGCCCTCGCGTGATTATAAACCTCACATGTCCCTGACATGGATTCACCAATTACAGAGATATTAGAAAGAAGCCTGTGTTTCTTCTTTTATGTTATTGTTAACTACACAAGCTTCACGCCAACTTCTAGCAAACCGGAGCTGTTTTTTACCGGAACTTTGGCTAGCTCTGACAGTGTTCAACGCAAGCTGTAGCGAACGGCAGTAACTTTGTTTTACTGCAAAGTATGAAAATGATTGAAACCATTACTCACCTAATTCAATTCACTGATAAATGTAGGTAGGAAATGTGAACGTATGCTTGTCTGCCTTATCCCCGGCGTGGACAGCACTAGGTCCTGCTTGTCGTCTCGCTTAGCAATGTAACCTCCAAGTACTCCAAGTATACAGGAATAAAGAATGTTCGTATGACTGGAATAATGGAACAATTTGGCGTATGATCTGTTCTGGGGAGGATTTACTGACCGTCCAAGTGTCATTTAAAGGGCTGATTTCTGAAGTGCTCAGTTTGTTTATTAGGTCAATTATATGATAATTAAAAAAAAAAAAAAAAAAAAAAAGGATCTCCCGACTTCAACCCCCCCCCCCAAAAAAAAAAAAAAAAGAAAGAAAAAAGAAAACTCCTCGGATGTACACGATTCATGTAGGTCACCTTTTTTGACTTCAAAACAGCAAATTTCGCTGAAAGTTGAGGGATTTTTATGCCTGCATTTAATTTATTCATGAATGGGTGCATGTTTTCTTATTTCCACCTACCTGGCATTCAAATTTTACAAACAAATTGTAATTAGGAATTCCGATCATTCCAGTCCTGCTTGAAATCATAAGCAGGACAAACTAGGAAGTCTGATATTTATTGATATATATTGATTTCAGGAGTTCGTCCTTGAATGTGTCTCAAATATTAAACATCTGTAAACAGGGAAAGTATACAATAGGATATCTCTGTATCTCTTGCCTCGTAAAATTAAAATCCAGTGTAGTCAAAGGTACCCAACTTAATTTTAACTGATCGTCCCCAATAATAAGTTATTTTTTAACGATCTCTAAGTTTAGCCTATAAATTAAGACTATAACGCATTCAGTCTGTTGGATATTCTCTGCCAGTCAGACTCTCTAGTTAAATATTGATGGCTATATTCCCTTTTTAAGTATTAGTGGGTTTTTTTTCCCAAGCTATTTCTTACTTGCTGAAACAAAAGAAACAAGAATACTCTCCATTTCTGAATCAGTAAATCGGTGATTGACTTTGCAGTCTGCTTAAGAAAGATGTTGAATGCGCACGTACCAAGATGAGTTATACGTGATTTGACATGGCCACGCCTTCTTAATCTAACTTGGCATTCGTGCTAACTGAATAACCCAGAATAGGTTAAGCCCCGCTTTCTCAGACATCCCAGATCTTTTAATTCCACTTTTGTTCAACAGGCCTGAGTGGTGGGTATTGTATTTCAATATTTTTCTTTATTTTACTCAGACTTTTCTTTCTTTCTCTCGGGAAGCCTGTAACAATAAGAATTATGTCATGGGGATTAATAAAGTAATTCTAATTATAATAATACATACATATATATATATCACATATATCAAATTGGTATATATATATATATAGATATATATATATATATATATATATATATATATATATATATATATATATATATATATATATATTATATATATAGTTTCCATATATATATATATATATTTTTTATATTTATTTATTTATTTTTTGTTTTTTACCTGAGTTAAAAACCTGATATGGACTAGAGTAAGACCAACATTTTTTTCTGCGATATTGCTCTTAAATGAAAAAAAAAACAAACAAAAAAGAAAAAAAAAGACATCAGGAATGACAAGACTTTATCTAAATTAGATTTAAAACTTGAAGGTTTTGGAAAATCTACAGATGCACACAAAAACCCTTTATTTATCAGTCAAACATTTGATTTGATTAAACCTTCTGACTTTAGTGGAAATGACAATTTCCAGTAATAGATAGATAGACAGATAGATTTGAGGATGAGATGAAAATAAAGCAGGTAAGTAATGACCAGATGATGAAAAGCGGAGTGAGGAGGAACGTCTGTTAAAGAAGAAGGGGATGCATGATCGGCCAGAGCAGACGGAAGATGAGCAGTAGGGAGAAGCTGTTAATTCACTGTTCAGAGAGATTTTTTTAGTTTGACATACTCTGCAGGAGGCCTTTGACTGCTGTTGCCTTTGAACTGCAGGACACACACACCCACACTCACATTCACACAAACGCATACACAAACTCACGGTCAGCCAAGGATAATGTTTGCTTGAAGGTAAAACAACACAGAAAATGAGAAAAAAAGTACAAATGGGGAGAATAAGAGATCCTCTTTGGGGTATTAAATTCTTTAAGTTCATCTTGTTTGTAAATGTCACATATGAGAGGCCCCACTGGTTTCTACGTGCAGAGAAATGGTTTCACAGGGAACAAAGCTATCAACGATTGTACTGTAAGATGCTGAATACTGGCTGACGATGATAAAAATACAACTCTTAACTCCACATGGGGAGACTTCAGACCTAACAACCTTTCTTATGTCACCCCTTCATCTTCTGCTCTTTCATTTCACTCCCTGTCTCTCAGCCACTTTTTTCCCAGTGTGCTCTAGCATTTCCACATTATAATTTTACATTATACATTTATTTATTGGCACCCTTTAGCGCAAATTCTACCCCTTCCCCGTCTTTCCTCTGTCAGCTGGTAATAGGTATGCCCAACTGACAACACAGAGATATTTTTGTTCTTAGAAGATAATTATTCAACAGTTTTGTAATATGGAGCTAATAAGTGTATAATAGAGCAAAATGCAAGAGTTTCCACTTTGAAGTCTCCATTACTGCAAAACATTGAACATTCAAGACACAGGATAACATTTAAGATTTATCTAAATAGTATTTGATTAATACACACAGTGTATTAATGTTAATTAATGTGTGTTTTTGCATGAACAAAATAAAACAATTATACTGAATCAATAGAATTTTCTTACTTCAATCATAATCTTATTGAGAAAATAACAAAAAAAAAAAAAAAAAAAAAAAACGGAAGACTGCAAAAAAACTATTTTAGTGAGTTCCAGAGTTAAGTATGTTGCATTAACTACAGTTTTGACTGAAAACAAACAACCTCACTCAATTTACTAATTCTAGAAAAGCAGTGCTAATGTTGGTAGTTTGTTGCAGTAGCTCCCACTGCTGCTCAGGTTTTTCAAATTTCTTTTGTGTTTTTTTTTTCTTCTTAGACTTCTTCTTTGAAATTATTCATTTCTTTTGGATACAGTTCTGCGTGAGGGATTTCCTTCATAGCTTTCACATTTTTTACTACCTGTTATGATGTGTAACCAGAGCCATATGACAGTTGTTTACAAGTGGAAGCAGCCGATCAAGATTTCAAGAACTCAACTAATACCCAGACTGAGACCTCAAATCCCTGATTAGTTGAAGAGGAGACATTGCAGATGTAGAACAGCTACAAAGAGGAGATAGAGAGAAAGTTTAAACCAGCTCTTCCCTCCATCAAATGTCAGATATCTTGCAAATAAGATGGACGAGCTTCAGAGGCGGTCGTGGCTACTTTTTGTGCCCTGGGTGAACCAGAAGTGCCCCTGAATTTACAATTAAGATAAAATATGTAAATTAGATCACACTTAACATGCATCAGTTACCCAATTAAAATAAACCATAATAATGCACAAATTATTATCATTTGTTAACATCCTATTAACTAGGCATAACACACTACAAATTATTCAAAAAGCTATATCACATAAAGCTTACAAAACGTCATGTCAGTGTATATTGACATGAATGTTATTTAAGTTATTTAAGTTAGCATAGACCCACATATAGCATTAAAAATTCCACAGTCAGGGTGTACTATTGTTTACCAAATTCCCAGACTAATAAGCCTGTGTGAACTTGCACTTGTGTTGTAAACACCAACTAGCCTACTGGTGAAATGCTAGCTGCTAGTTCAGCAAAGCTAAAAAAACAAATACAGTCGTCTTCTGTGGCTAAGTAGCAACATATTAGCAAGAGGATAATACATAGCGTATAGGCTACTGTTTCATTACATGCAAAATTAATGTCACTTCATAGAGACCTGCATACTTTATCTTTTTTTTTTTGGTCGATTTGTCCATGATGCAGCACCCCGTCAATCACCCAGAGTCAAGATTGACGTGATGTAAACAAATACAGGTTGATGCAGCCACAGATTTTTGGCTGTTTTATTTTTTTACATTTTACATAGATATTTATTGGGTTGTGTCATAACCTAATAAATTTAATAACATCTAGGTTAATTTCATGAATGAAATACAATTTATTTGGAAGTAGCAGTTTGTGTTGTGTGGCCTGGGTTCATGAGAGGTCAGTCTATCCCCCACCCCATTCCTTGCTTTTCCTCTGAGAGTGAGACTCAACCTGCTTACAACCTCTGCAGTTGCAGAGTTGATCCCCCTCCCGTCTCCCCCAGCCTTTTCTTCTGATACACACAACGATTTACATTACTCTCAGCAGCAAGTTGACATGATAGTAGGGGAGCCCCAGCGCCTACTCTACTAACTTGATGTGGAAATGAGTGGTATTGGTCTAGAAAACTTTTTTTTTTTTTTGACGCTTGTGCGCCCACATTGCCCATAGCAAAAGCCTTCTCTGATGAGCTTGCAGCACTGTCAAGAATACATCTGGAGTACTGTCAATGCAATATTATGTGTTTGTCTATGACATGGCTATGACATGACGAGTTCCTGACTCCAGCATCTCTCTACCAGGTTTTCAGGCATTACGGGGAGATTTGAAGGGGATTGACAAACCCAAGGGCAGTGAAATTACAGTGCTTGGCAACAAGAAATGGTGTAATCCAGTATACGGTACTGTGAAACATAATTTCTGTGTCCTGGATATTGAACTGTTAACTGTAGGTTTCCATCTATATTATCTACTGAGAGTTGCCCAGTGTCATTTAAGTGGTAGTATACATCCCATAATCAGCTGGTGCTAACACTAGATGTGACGGACATCTCACTTCAGACTGGAACATTCCCAGAAGCCTTAAAAACTGCTGTCATTAAGCCTCTTCTAAAGAAGAGCAGTCTTGATGCCGCAGTACTGAAGAACTATCGGCCCATATCAAACCTGCCATTCCTTGGAAAAGTCCTAGAAAAAGTGGTATATCAACAGCTTACTGACTTTCTTCTGTTTAATAATGTTTTTGATAGTTTTCAATCAGGCTTCAGTCCCCACCACAGCACTGAGACAGCTCTGATCAAGGTGACAAATGATATTCACCTGAACACAGACACAGGCAAAGTCTAAGTCTTAGTTTTGCTGGACCGAAGTGCTGCCTATGACAGGGTTGACCATGTGATCTTATTACAGAGATTAGAAGGCTGGGAATCTCTGAAGCTGCTTTAAACTGGTTCAGGTCCTATCTCAGGGACAGAAGATACGTTGTTGAAATTGGCAACTGTGTCTCAGACCAAATGGCCATGACCTGTGGGGTTCCCCAGGGGTCAATCCTGGGACACCTATTGTTCAATCTGTACATGCTTCCATTAGCCCAGCTAATACGCAACTATAATGTGTCCTACCACAACTCTGCAGATGATACTCACATCTATGTGTCACTGACAGCAGGAGAACATGCGCCTGTAAATTCAATGAGTCACTGCAGATCAGTGTGCGGATGCAAAACTTTCTCCAGCTAAACTCAGATAAAACTGAAATCATTGTCTGTGGCCCACAGAAACAAAGAGAAAGTGTTATCAGTCACCTTCACTCTCTCTTTCTATAACCTAAAAATCAGGTCAGAAATTTAGGAGTATTTATGGATTCAGACATCCACATTAAAGCAATAACATCAGCAGCTTTTTACCATCTAAAAAACATTGCCAGAATCAAAGGAATAGTGTCTATCCATGCGTTAATCTCCATCAGGTTAGACTACTGTAACGGCCTGCTCACTGGGCTCTCTAAACAAGCTGTAAGACAGCTGCAGTACATCCAGAACGCTGCTGCACGAGTCCTGACTAGAACCAGGAAATACGACCACATTAGTCCAGCCCTGAAGTCTCTGAACTGGTCCTGACTAGAACCAGGAAATATGACCATATTAGTCCAGTCCTGAGGTCTCTGCACTGGCTTCCTGTCACTCAGAGAATAGACTTTAAAACAGTTCTACTTGGGTACAAGTCTCTTCATGGTCTAGCCCCAAAGTACATCTCTGACAGGTTAGCGCATATGAACCAACCCAGACTCTGAGAACCTCAGGGAGTGGTCTCCTGCTGGTGCCCAGAGTCAGGACTAAACAAGGTGAAGCTGCATTTTAGTTTTATACTCCTAAAATCTGGAACAGTCTTCCAGAAGACGTGAGACGGGCCTCAACTCTGACAATGTTCAAATCCAGGCTGAAAACAGTTCTGTTTAGATGTGCATATGACAACTGAAAAGATTTCATCTGCACTCTTTGTTTTTAATTTAACATATTCTTCTTTTAAATTCTTTTTAATTTAATTTATTAATGATTATTTTTATGCTTGTATGATTTATGGAATGACTCTATTTGCCTTCTTGTGATTTTATGCATCTGTTAAGCACTTTGAATTGCCTTGTGTACAAATTGTGCTCTACAAATAAACTTGCCTTGCCTTGCAATGTCTAGATGTAATCAGACCAGTTGTTGCTAAACCACAGACACAATAACCCAATGCATTTGTGGCAATACCTGTAGATGCCACCCACTCTCCCTCTCACTGCCACATTTTTAATGTTTCGACAGCTTGTCAACAGCTCAAAAAAAAAAACAAACAAACAAAAAAAAAAAATATATATATATATATATGTATGTATATATATATATGTGTATTTTTTTCTGGTCCCGGACAAAAAAAGAGATGAAACAGCAGTAAAACCGTCCTGGTGAAGACTGGGGTATATGGATAATTCGATGCTTCATAGCTGCTGGTTTTAGGATTGGGATTGAGCCCTGGACAGGGTGTTTCGGGTTGTTTGTCTTAAAGGGTTTTGTTAATGCTCTGTAATGCTTCAAATGTGTTTCTCCTGTTTTAATGTACTCTTTACAGTGCTTTTATGTAGTCATGTGTATTGTGCTTGTGTCCGTATGACACGTTCATCTGGGCTGCTCCGTGAAGCTGGCTGTTTTCTGTTGCTCCGTTTGGAAGTTGGCGCATCGCGTTTGCCTGACGCGTTGGTGCGATTCTAGCGTTGGATCAGCAGCCGCAGTATTACTGGCCATTGGCCAGGCTGCTGAGGTCCCGGACAAAAAAAAGATGAAACAGTAGTAAAACTGTCCTGGTGACGACTAGGATAGATGGATAATTTGAAGTTTCGTAGCCGCTGGTTTTGGGTTTTACTGATCACGGAGTATTATAAAGTAAACAAAAGACAAAAAATAAAAAAAATAGTAATAATGGCCGGTGACATGGGACGAGCCCCGGACGGGACGTTTCGGGTTGTTGTCTTAAGGGGTTTTGTTAATGCTCTGTAATGCTTCAAATGTTTTATGTAGAGCACTTTGAATTGTCTTGTACATGAAATGTGCTATACAAATAAACTTGCCTTATCAGAGAAACAACACATTGATTTTAATCTATGCAGATGTGACAGATGCATACAGCTCCTCTACATGACCTGCTCTCAGTAAGGCAGATTACAATCTGCTCATTCTGTCTTGCACCAACAAACCCACTGTTCAAATGCAATCTGTGACCAAATGTCCTTAACAAATATAGACCTGTCACCCTAACATCACTCATCATGAAAGTCCTGGAGAGACTTTGCTTACTGAGGTTGGCAAATTAAACACCCTCCAGGACCCACTGCTTATTGTCATGGAGCTGGAGTTGAAGACACCATCATACACCTGCTTCAAAAACCCCTCAGACATTTGGACAAAGTAGGAAGCACTGTGAGGATCACATACTTTCATTTTGCCAGTGTATTTCACATCATTTAGTTTGCTTTACTCTTTAAGAAGCTCCAGAAGACATAGATGCTTTCACAGCCCCCTGGATTACTGACTACCCACTAAACAGACCCCAGTTTGTATGATTGAAGACCTGCATTTCTGACTGGGTGTTCATCATCACAGGAGAACCACAGGGGGCTGATTGGCACCTGATTGTCAGCACCTGTGAGCATGGACCCTGCTACAGTGGTCAGTTGGTATCTGCGCCAAGAATTGGCATGCCACGTTTGATTGATGTGGATAGGGCTTGTGCAATTGGGCAACTTCAAGTTGGTGTTCCACAAAACCAAGTTGTGGCATTATCTGGAGTGAGCACCAAAACCCAGTAGCAAGGAGTGGCTCCCTTCTTGTTTCTCTACATCTCTTTGAAGGATGAAGTAATGTGGTGTTGGTGCAGCACCAGGTGGACTGGCTCTTCTCACTTGGATTGGTCTGAGACATCACGGTCATCAAGACAGAAAGGTGTCTGTTTCTACGTGACGGGGTTAGAATATGAGTTCTCTTCTTTTTAGTCTTGTGGCCAGACAGGAGATGTGGTTGCCTGGTGTCTGGCAAATAGAGAGTTTGCTTCTGACACAGTGTTGGAAGAGATAAGTTCTTCACTGGTGGCTTGTCATGCTTGCGTAGAAGCAGAAGACTGTGCCCTTCATAGCTTACAGGATGCAAAGAGATTATGTGAGAGTGAGATAAAGGGATGCTCTGGTATTTAAACCTGGCCTTAGCTGCTGCACATTGGACACCTGCTGGTTTTCTGGGTTGAAAGCCAACTGGGGGTGACATATCATTCTTCAAACAGTGATATGAAAAATGCAAAGCCTACTGGAGTTTTGAGTCATTTGTTGGAGTCTTTGTCTTAAAACGATGTGCTCAGACCTTGATCTTTGTGCCGGCCATTTCGTGGTGTTAACAAATGGCTGTGGCCCACATTAACATGTAGCTAACGAGCAGCCCAGTTTCAGGGCCAGATGGTTATTCAAGCAATTTTTTTTTATTTTACAAATACAACATACACAAGCAGCACACAAAATGAATATAGGAAAGCTTAGTTTTAAACTTATAAGGACCTTTCCACCAAAACAAAAAAACTATTTCAACAGAGTGAGCACGTTGTAAAATGACAAGAATGTGTTCTGCCCCAGAAAATAAGAATTCGTGACCAGCTGCTACATTGCTACATGCTGCAAACAAGCCTGTTATTGGATTACAGGTAAGACCTCACAGATTGCAACAGTGTAAGTATCACCGTTCTGTGACCTTCACTTACAGTAGAACCTTACTGTTGAGGCTCCACCGGGCTGCACAGCACCAACCATTTTGAACTGTTGCCATTCTGGTCAATAAATCAGAAGCACCACGCCGTGTTTTCGAAGCATCCCAGAAGTGACCATCTGTTCTGCTCCACGAAAGATACGCGTCATGCCTATATTGGCGTTCAGTTGTGGTTGAACCAAATTAATTTCCATAAGTCAGATCGAGCCAACGCAACGTTAGACGTGAGAATAACACAGATAATCTGGTCAATGCAGAAAATGAAACACCAGACTCTGACTTAATGTACATAAACATACATATTTACATACGTATATAAACATTATGTTAACCCATAGAGGCTTTGGAACGACGTAGATTATCTCAGATGAGATTTCATTCTCATACATAGAGGGGTTAATTTTTAAAGTTGAAAAGCACATTTTATTTGACATCACCAATCCTTTTTATAAGGATAATAGTAGACCTCAGTGGGACATGAGGTCACGCTGAGGATGATGCCAAACTGCTGTACAGCCAGGCCGTGGGGCTTCCATGCCTGATGGGACGCAGAGGTTAAACAAGTCGGCATGCTGAGTCATCATCTCGGAACGTATCTTTTTGTTGTTCTGATTGGGTAATGCCTGAAGTGATGAGAATTCGTGAACTGCCTGCCAAGTTTTCTTGGCTGTGAAAATTCCCCAGAGGAGTAAAATCACCTTGTGCAAACAAACACCAACAGTTCAGTGCCTGATCCATGTGGGAGGCATAAATATATTCAAATATACCTCATACTTTCTGAGACATTCATTTTATTTTAGGCTATGTCAATTTTGAGCAGTAATCTGAAAAAAAAAAATGGCATTGTAACAAGGGGGTTTAAACTGCTGGAAAAGGATTCTATGTCATGAACTCTAAGAAAGTTCAAGTAATTTAGAAATTAAAATATTTATTTCATACATCTTTTTTCATCTTTTTAAACCATAATATAAATCTTAGTGACTTATTTTGATGCTGAGAATAAGGCAAACCGAAGGCAGGAGTAAGAACTTTTAAATGGATGTTTAGCACCAAGACCATAGATAAATATAGTTAGTTTGCACCTGTGGGCAGGCAAGGAACAATGGAGATTGAACAATCACACCAGAGAGTGAACTGACAAAACACATGTGGCAGGACGAGGGAGGATGATTGAAAGGAGGAGGAATTTTTTTAAAAGTATTAGTGCCTTTGTAATGAAAGTACATTGATCTTCGTTCTTCGATATTCTACAGATCAGCAGTGGGTCGGTTGAGGCATGGATAACACAGAGGCAAATGCATTTGTGTAACTACACTTCTAAGGGCCTTCCATTGACTGCATTCATTAGCCCAGTTGGAGTTGGATTAGGGAGAATATATTATCACTTGATGAGGCTTTAGACATAGCCAATCAAATCCCCCCCTTTCCCTTCCTGCTAGAAGCACTGCACTCTTTACCATGATGCTTTGATGATTTGGTGGATGAATTGTCTGCATCCATCACAAAGCTTCTCTTAAGAAACTGCTGTCCCCATGGACAGAACAAGCTAATGTACAACTTCTATTAAAATAGCACGAGAGGAGATGGGAAATTTGGTTAAACTGTTCTTCTGGTCCCAAAAAGAACCCTTGTACAGTAGAGCAAATGGTTTAATGACATACATTTTTTTAATGGTATTCTTTGGCTTTTAAAACAGATTGAGGGTTGCACAATTTTGGCCCGTATGGTCAAATCTCATTCATGACTGTGTGATGTTTTAGTTTGTTTTTAATTTACATATAGAAGAGAATATAGTCAAACATCAAAAAAGCCTCATGACACGATCGCCCAATTTTTTATGGTGCCGAATATTGTTTTTACACTAGTTGAGAGCATGAGGTTGAATGGGTATTGAAATTCTCGTATCCTGATTGCTATGAGAGCATGCACTGCCAAGACATTAATCGGATAGGCACGATCACATGGAATTTTTTACAAAAAGTAAGCTTTATCTTAAAAAGCTTTATCTAACCAAATTAACCATAACTTCCAGGTTACATTTACTGCAACAATTTATTTTAGCATCAAGCCAATATGAGTTTGCTAAAAACTGCTGTGGCTAAAAACACAGTGAATTCCCCATATGTGACTGTGGACTTAAAATGTCCACACTGTATATGATTAAGTCACCGTAGCCAACCCCTTTTTTGTTCACAATTGTGCAATTATTGGGTAGATTTGTAGATAAATGATCCTGATTAATTCCTTTTTTCAAAATTTATTTTTGAGAATAAGATGAAGTTGTATAAACAGAATTACATTTTTGTCCACTGTCTAACGTCTGTGTAGTATATCAGGTGTGTTTTGAATAGACCTGAAATCAAATAACTTAAGAAAACTGGAGAAGGAATGAGGGAAGCTAAATGTAAGCAACTGCCTTTTGTGTGTGATTCTAAGGAGTCTAATGTATAATGATACACATTTACATATCAATGTCTTGAGAAAATGGATGAACTGCCATGATGATGATGATGATGATGATGATGTGTGTGTGTGTGTGTTGCAAAACTCTTATGTGATTGGCTGCTGTGTAAGAAAAAAAAGTTTCCAAAAAAAAGAGAATAAATGCTAACCAATCCTGGCATTCTGTAAAATATCATCACAATTTTATAGGCTGGTCACAAGCAGTTCAGTTTCTTTGCCCAAATACAGAGTAAGTAGGCCGTTTTTGGGCCCTTTCACTGACTCTCTCTCCTTCCCCCCTGAAGTAGAATGAAGGGAGGAGGGATGCAATGAAAAACCTGAGCACTTTTTATGATTGCATTAGTTGTTGACTTTATTAAGCGTTGGGGTTTGGACAGAAGACAATACCAGACATCAAAGTTAAGAACTTTATGGTGTCAACAAAATAATTTGACAGAGCAATTTCCAATACTGATCAATTATATTTCTAATAATATATATTGTATTTATATACTTTTGGTTCGCCCATTGTTCGACCACTTTTTGACAGCATGACAGTGGCAATGAACTTGGTTAACTCGGTTGAAAAAGTCAGAAGAACTTGTAATTAAAGCTAGTTATCTCAATGAGTTGAAAAGAATCTAAAATATCTACAAAATGATTCCTATTTAGCATGTGAAAAGGCACTTGATCGCACCATGATGTGGTTCCTTTATGATAATCAACCCATGATGGTGTGAAACAGCATACTTTAGTCACAGTGTAGAGGGTTGCTGTGAACTGAGGACTGGTGACAGCCATAATCAGTCAACCGATAGACATGACAGCCTTAATCAAGGCAATGAATGAGAGGCAGGAGTGTTCACTGAGAATCAACACAGAGTCCATTTGTATGTCTCAATTGCTGACTGTGATGCATATAAATAACTTGCATGGCTCATTACTCTCATCACACATCTCTTGCTGTCAGAAACACACTAGGTTACGTGTGCACACACAAACACTTGGAGAGCAACTCAGTCCGCTTACTCTCCGAGTTGTCAGAGTGAATTACCTGCATGTCAAAACAGAACAGATAAATTGTGGGGGGAACACAGCAAATTGACTAGGTCAAGGCTGCTGGTCTATTGATGTAGAGGGTATACACACAAATCACACATCCTCTCTTCTGCTATTTCAATGTTACACTAAAGTATTTTATGCTATTTTATTTGTTCTCTTAATGGTACAGGGAGGATCGCCTTTAAGTAACTGCAATTGATGTCTGGGTGACTGTATCACCATTTAAAGAAAACGATTCTATGCTTTTGGATAGAAGTGCTTGACAATGGACACGCCTTTCACCTGAAGAAAGCTAGAATATACATTACATCCATAACATTTTTCACAATAACTACATTTAAAAAGAAAGAGGGATCTAATTTTCTGCCTGCCTCTCTCTATTGATTGCCTTGAGTGCGGTGGTGACAGACACCACAGACACATGGCAAAGTTGAATAATTTTATGCAGTTAATTTCCGTCAATCCTCAGCCCCACTCATGTGCCAAAATGTCCCTGAGCGGGACACTGAGCCCCACATTGCCCATTTCTGCAGCCACTCGTAATCCATAAACAGGAAGAAAGGGTATCTGATGTAAAAACCTATGCCAAATCAATATGCAGAACACAACGAGCTGCTGCGAGAACCCCTGCAAAGACAAAAAGCCAAAAGAAAAAGCAAATAGCAGCTTTTGTTCCCACTCTTGATTCACACCAGGTTGGTATATATTTGAGCCATGTCCACCCCATGTTCTCTCTCACACAGATTGTATTTATTTTATTTTATTATTTCTGTGTGGGCCTTGTATTGACGTCTCAGCGGTCCATTATTTTATGATGGACAAGTTAAATATCAAGAAACTCTGCTCAGTTGATCATTCCAGTATTCAGTGTGATTGTTGTGGCATTATTAAAGCAGTCCTCAAGTCCTCAGGTTTTGTGCAAACTGTGTGTTGTACCTGAAATTAGAGAAACTCTGGGTTTTCCATTGGAAGAAATGTGAAAAACATGTGTTTTAAGGACTCACATTACCAGAATTAGCCCCATTTTCAGAAATAAGGGGCTAATTTATACTCTATTACCATGGTAACTTACTCTGTGAACACAACCTTGTTGAGAGGAGGTTTTACTCCACAGACTTCAAATTCAGCTCCGTCTCCTCCCTTTGATAAAGCTGAAACAGACTTAATTTCATCAGGCAACGGGCTTTATAGTGCACATTTTGTAGATGTTTTTGAATAATGACATCATTTTATTAATAAAGAGGCTCCGCTCGAAAGAATGGAGTTACATTTGCATCAGGAAAGTATATTAAAGCTCAGAATAGTTTGCACTTCCAACAGAACTAAATCTTTAATTCACCACTTGGCACTTGTGATACCATAACAGTCATTAAATATTTACACTATGCATCCAACTAAACATCCAACTCTTTCCTTCACCGCTGCAGCTGTTATACCTGTCCGCAGACAAACGTGCTCAAATTCACTACTTATATTAAGTTAATGTGAGCACTAAATGTGAACTGTATTGGATTGAACTGAATTTCACACTAGAACTGTGAGGCAGTCTGACGGACAGTTATGGGTTTTATTATGCAAATAACTTTGTTTGGACAAAATCTACAGGTCTGCCACTCCATGACTTTTCGTAAATGTGTGTTTCACATTTTCTGAAGTGTGGAACATGTTAAAATAAATTACACACGAGTTCTGAGGATTTATTCCTCGGACCGCCACAGTCGTCCTGTAGACTGAAGTCATTTTCACCGGCAGTGGCGCAGCAGAAGCTTTTACATTTCATTTTTGCAGTATGTTTTCACAGCTCTGTGATTATATTTCTTCTTCTAATATTACACTGAATATCCTTGTCTTGAGAGAATAAAAGAGAGAAGAAGAGGGCGAAATCTCACCATTTTAAAAACCAGATTTTTGAGAGAGTAAAAAACAAAAACAAACAGCCCATGGATAGAGAGAAAGAAAAAATAAATGAGAATGTACACTGTGGGAGACTTTGCAGCTTTTCTAAGCTATGAGTGAGGGGGTGGGGGGGGGGTGGGGGCGTTCTGATGGAGAAGAGGTTTCAGACTTCAGTGATGGGGACTAAGGGTTGAGGAAATCTCAGATTCTGAGAACGAATCTTTGCGGGAAAAAAAAAAAAGTTCCGCTGATAGAGATATTTCTATGTCCACACCAGGTAGGAAGGGTTCCTAAGCAGACATTAATTTGTGATTACAATTTGATATAGTTGTCTGTATAGAAACATCTTGAATTACACCCATGAATAAAGAATTATAACCCATTCTTCTCGACAGCGTGACCAGCAGCTGCTCAAGGCTGATGTCCACTTCAGCGCTGACATCACCACAGGTAGAATGATAAAAAGACATGACTATTATGGGATTTTATCTGACCTGGGATATGGCTGCAGTGTGTGTAGGGTGCAGTAGAAAGCTGGTGGTTCGAGTGAATTGAATTTAAATGAACTGAATGTAAATTGTAATTGAATGTAAATTACCAGTTTAAATCTCAACTGGGGCCTTATGTGGGGTTTCTTTGTTGTCCCTGTGTTCCCATGTACTGTATGTTGACTGGGTATTCTAGGTAGTAGTAGTGTCAGTAACAGTGGTAGTCGCAGATTAGTGGGACTTGTGTTCTTATGCTGTTCCCTTTGTTCCAAAGAGATTAATAGAAAATTCTCTGCTCCAGCACATGCTCAGTTCTAGCAGTGCCTTGTCTTCACAGCATGTCAAGAGGAAAAATATATGTCATGCATCTTCAGCAGTTGGTAATGGCATAAATCGCCATATTGTCTCTGATAAACCATCACAAATCTATATCTCATGACATCTTTTTTTCGAATATCCTTCTTCCCAGATTTTTCTCATATATATATATATCTATATATATCTATATATATATCTATATATATCTATATATATATATATATATATATATATATATATATATATATATGAGAGAGAGAGAGAGAGACAGAGAGAGAGGCAGAGAGAGCATGCAAGTAGTTCAGATTTTCATAACAAAGGAAATCTGCTGTCTAAGTTAAATGAGTCCATCAGTTAATGTAACATGGTAAGATGAAGGTTTGCCAAGCTGTCCCTGTGCTCTCCTGTTCAGCCAGTCTGGAGAGCCTGCCTCTCCAAAAACCTCTTCTATGAATCCTGACCCACTGGGCTAATTTAATAAAAGCCTTCTCCACGTTACTATGGAGACACAACAGGTAATTACACCCACAACCTGGCCCATGTGCACATGTTATTATCGGACACAGAATTGATCTGAGCGTACAGAGGGGTTGCCATGGGACATGAACGGCCTCGGCAAAATGTCTCGTCTCCTGTGGCAGCGCAAACTGAAGGCAAATGAGCGAATTAACAAAGTGTCTGCTATCAATACTCCACACACACACAGTCACACACTCACAAAACACTACTAAAAGGACAATTTGTTTCATTCAGTCTTTTATCAAGAGCCAGATTAGAATGAGACATGACTTCTCTTTGTCTGTGAAACCTGTTCAAACAGCAACTGCTTCGTTTCAGTCCATGAATTTACATGTTCAGTCAACCTTTCCTGTGCCAAGAGTAACAATGAAGTAATAGAAAATAAGGGAGAAAGAGCAGAAGCATGCAACAATGTTTTAAAACCTTAATTTAAAATCCCTTGTGTCTTTTTTTAAGTTGTTTCATTATGAAGACAAGGTGGGTGAAAAGAAAGGGGATGTGAGTGTTATTTCATTATAAGTAAAGGAAGAAAGGGAAGGATAAGGCACAGGAATTGTCCAAAGACTTTTAATTGGATTGCTAAAGTGCTTTCTTAATTGAGTTCTGTATTCTTGTTAATATAACAGTGTACATGTTTACTTTGTGCTGTGCTAACTCACACAGGAGCTTGCACACACACAGAGTCACGTCTAAATTGAACCCAGGGGGTAAGGGGTAGTGAGAGAAGATGAGATTTGATGAGCTTGAATGCTGGACACTTCAGCAAAAATTCTATTTAGATGCTCTCAGATTGACTGCTTCATTTCTAACAGCTTACCTTTAATAGCTTCCTTTACTGTTGCCTTAATTAAATCCTCACATGCACTCTTCAGAACCTGTTAAGTTACTTTTCCCGGGTGGTCAAAGCACACATACGTAAGAGTTGATGTGAGTTTGGCAAACAAAAAAATACTAATGTGGATGCGTTTGCAAACACTTACACACACACACACACACACACACATACAAATTGAAAGGAGCCTTTAGGATCTGCACCTGAAACTGGAATAAAAAGACTAAACTCCATCTAATGTTTTCCTTTTAAGATTAAGGCTGCATCCATATATTCAGCAGCTGTGACATGTAATGAACTATGCAACTCAGAGAGTTTCCATCATAAACCAAATTGATTCCAAACTGTTTTTCACTTATGTTTTGCCCATTTACCCTTGCTTCATAGGTAACAAGAAGAAAATTGACACTTATCTTACCTGTAAGTCATACAGGGAGCACCTGGCACTGTGAGCTAAAATATTCTACTCAATCTTTTGACATGGTTGCAGTTGTTTCCTTTCCACTGGTAAGATCTAGATAAGGTAGTGAAAAAATGAGGCAAATAAACACCTCGTTCTTCTGAAATTCAAAACTCTTTTCTTGTCGAGTGGCTCTGCTCACACTGAATGGATCTGAAAACAAAAGGGACTCTGTTCCCACAGAGGACTACTGACTGAATCTTACATTCTTTAAAGTGGAGAGATGACAGTTAAAATTGCTGTCTAACTGTCCTGCAGAAAATACATTTTCCCTGGATACCAGCATTAGCAAAATGCCGGTTGTCTACTTGAATTGGTGAACAATAAAGAAATAAATAAGGGCTGGGTAGCTTTTTTGAAGAGCAAAATTGAAACACAGCATTTAAGTGTTACACACCAGCTCTGAAGATTTTGGTGAATTCTTTGTGGATTAAATCAAAAACAAAATTACTGAATTATTACATAAAAGGTGATGTAGATGCTTTTACCCCTTTTGGACTTGCTTCATGAAGCAAATACAGACCCATAATGAAATTAACCATTTATGTTATACATAACATTTTTTTTCTCCCCTTTGATGCTGGGTTTCTTTTCACAGTAATCGTGATCATTTCCATAGTATATGCCCTTTTCACTCTTTCTCCCAAGTGTATTTAAATGGGAGTTTTGGCTTTGACAAGGACAGTGCTAGAATGTTCTTTGCCATTCACAGCAAGAGACCAAACAGGGACCAAAGAGCTCAGGTTCATGTCTAAATGTTTTCACGAAAAATGCACAGAGTTTAAACTTAAAATAAAATCCAGAGCCCTTCTTCTGCTATCCTTTTCCAGAAATCTAGAAATTTGGAGCATTCTCAAAAATATGAGTAAAATCTCCCACCATCCTATAATCTGCCAAACGTAATCTAGATGTATTATTATACTTTGAGGTATTGAAGGATAAAAGAACAGCATACAGACATAGAGTTGCTATAGGGGAAATAGGGGAAAATAGGGGAAAATATTAAAAGAAGTGGATTGGTTGATCAGCTAAAATAATCTCAAATGCTTTAAAATAACAAATCCAGAAAGACTTGGAAGAAAATCAAAAACTCCCTTTGGAATTTGTTGAAGAATAGCCAAAATGGCTCCCCCCGCGAAAATCTAAATCCGCCAACTGGAGCCGGAGGCCCCCCCAAGCCTAAATAATGTGTTTAAAATATGTTTAAAAACCGCAAAAAGTAGCGAGGTACTGCTCTTTCTGTTACAACATTTCTTCGCTGTGAGAGAACGCGCACAACATCCTGTCATGCTTGGGTGATGCTTCTCGTCCAATCAGCACACAGATTTTAGAGTGCAGGGCCGTCTGCGTTTCTCGTGTTGCTTACAGGAGGCTGTGAGACATCGTTTGATGTTTCGCTGGCAGCTGTGGCCTCTCATCATCTGTGGGGTGGATTTTCGATTTCTGCGGATTTTTCCTTCATATTTTATTATATTATATATTTCTGAAAAATCTGCGAATAACTAAAACCGTGGAATTTAAAGCGCAAATTGGCAAGGGATCACTGTACTGTATGTAGCTTCTTTGCTTTGAAGTTATATGATGTACTCTCCAGAGCATAGCAGTGGCACACAATGCTTGTTTGAAGGTAGAAAATGTCATAAAATTAATTAACTTGTTTTGGCTTCTTGCTTTCTTTTTTTTTTTGGCACTAGTGGCCTTTATCAACCATGAAGATGGACAGAGAGAGAATGGGGAGGACATGCAGCAAAGGGCCGCACAGGCCAGGAGTCGAACCTGCGACTGCTATGTTGAGGACTGTAGCATCTGTATATGGGCTGCCTGCCCTAACCACTGCGTCACTGGGCGACCCAAGCCTCTTGCTTTCTTTACTGGTAGTAATCATGTCCGCAAAAAGGCCCAAATGCAATGCATTACTGCTTGTAAAAACGCACTGTTTCACAGTACTTGGATAGCCTATATTTGCTTCATACAACTGATGCAAATTAGGCATTACAGTCAAACCTCATCATCTGAATCCTCTATCTGTCCATTTAAGATCATCTTTTTACTTTACTTCTACAGTACATTTCCCTGTAATCATCACAACAACTGATTTGCCCTTAACCAGCTGGTATTGACTGGGAGAGGCAGCCTAGATATACTAATAGATCATCCACGGATAAGGATATTTTATGCTTCATTCCCCAGTTGTCATTTATTCCCTTAATTTGACAATTTTGTCTTGTTGATTTGGGCTCTGTACTTGCAGCAAAACAATAATGGACTCAAAAATTGCTCGTTATTCCCAGACTGCTTAGCAGAAATGCCTTATGTGGGCTGCTTTGTTTACAATATGCAGATACCTTAAAAACACGTGTCTTGAACATGAGAATTATTGAGAAATATAAGACGTTTACATATTTAGCGACTTGAGCTGTTATATACTGCACCAACAGTGTCATGAAGGCGAAGTGACTGATACAAGTGGTGGTGCCCTACTTTATAAACCCAAGAAGATGTACAAAATACTATTGGCTTGCTGTGTCCTGAACAACATGACCATGAAACAAGGTCTTCCAGAGCTCAAGGTCCAAAATGCATCAGAACACCTGTCTGCAGAACCAGTTCCCAATGAAGCTACTTGGACATGGCAACAACTTACTGAGTGATTCTACGGTTAGGAGTTGATCCGACCAGCACTGGTAGGTTCCTTAAAAACTGTAAGTAATTTGTAAAAGGCAAAACAAAAGGGTAAATGTTTCCCTGTTTCCATCAGATGTGTTGATTGGCACTACAAAATGAATACTTAGTTTGTAGACTAACAACTGAATACTAATTTTATTTTTATCCATCATTTTTTTTAATTCTTAAAAGCAAAATATATCCTGGGTGCCACAATCTATAGCAATATAACACATTTTATAGAGTATAAGCTGATGTTCTGAGTACCTTTTCAACTCCCGGGGAAGTTCCATCTGTTATTATTCACAATGAAAATGTCTCTGCAATTCTAAAGGCAACAATGTAGCAGTTTATTCCTTATAGAGAAATACTTCTTTTTTTTTTCATCCAAGTTGAATACCTCACTACACAGGGGACAAAGCATAAACTCTATTAGGCCCCATTTTTACAGGCCTGTGCCTTGCTTGCCCCAGCACACTGGTAGCCTACAAAAAAAGCAAATTAAAATTTAGTTCTATTCGCTAATTAAGAAAAAAAAAATCATCTCTGGCAGGCAGGTGCAAAATTAGGATGCACCTTCATACCTCCTCAAATGGTGTTCGCTGGGTGGAGATTTATTTTAATTAATAAGCTGCAAGAGCTCACACTCAACCTGCAATCGATCACAATTTATAAATGTACACATGTTCTTACGAATAAATCTGGGTTTTATGTGGCTTTCATGAATTCAGAGTAGGTTTTTGGTAAAGAGGTGATTGCACTGCATATCTTCTCACAGTTTTATGAAGATTTCAAGAATGAAGACCAATAAGACCGTATAACCAGGGCTTAAAGTAAAAATAAAATCCTGAGCCTGAACTTTCTTTTGGGGGTGCAGTGGATCCAAAGGCATACACATTATTGGCAATTTGGCAACCAACCTTTTGACATTGTGCATGGCAGTGTACAACATGATCTACAATTAAAATGTGAATTTTATAAAGTAAAGGTTATTAAGTTATAAGTGAAAACACATGAAACTCAGTCAAGCTAAATTGGCCTACCTCCTCATTATTTACAAGACTTAATAGCACGTTATGCTCCTAATAGAGCTTTCCGCTCTCAGAGTGCAGGATTACTCGTCGTTCCTAGAATATCTAAAAGTAGATTTGGAGGACGAGCCTTCTGCTACCAGGCTTCTTTATTATGGAACCAACCACCAATTTGGGTTAAGGAGGCTGATATTTTCAAAAACTAAATTGAAAACATTTCTGTTTAGTAAAGCCTACGGTTAGTCTAAACAATAGTGTGTGAGGGCTAATAGTCATAGCCATAGTTATAGGAACTAAGACTAGAGTAGGCTTGTCTTAATCACAGCCTCGTCATAGCTATGCTGCTATAGGCCTACGCTGCAGGGGGACACCAACATAATCTGCTGAGCAGTGTCTTCACTGCTCTTCTCTTCCTTCATTCTCTTTCCTCCACCCTTCTTACTCCTTCCAGCTCATTCCACAACTAATTATGAGCACCTTGTTACTGTAACTGTGCTCCATCTCCTTTCCTGTAGTTTGTTGTGCTGTTTTGCCCCCCTTTTTTCTCTTTTATTTCTGTATGTTTTCAGGCCAGAGTTTCCTGAGTTGCATGCTGACTTGCAGTTCCATCCTCTGGCCATCCCAGCGTTTACCTCCACCTGTGTGTGTAGATGTGCTCGGGGAGCCGGCTGGTGTGGTGACCGGCGACCTGGTCCTCTGACCATCTCACCTCAGTGCTGCTACCTGCATCTGTTTATGTAGTCATTTCATTCAGTCATTTGTGGGCTCTCCTCCCTCTGTCCTACCATCCTCTCTCTGTCCTGTCTCCCCTCTCTTTTTCTTTCTTTACCGAGCTGGTCTTCAGCAGGAAGGTCCCCCCTTTTATCCAGGTCCCGCTCAAGGTTTCTTCCTCTTAAAGTGGAGTTTTTCCTTGCCACTGTTTGGCTTAAATGACTGGAGACGGACAGTTTTGTTAAAGCGTTTTTATCAACCACTACTTTTTTACGCAGATGTAGCGGTTGAGCGTTCATAAATGATAAATCGTATTCCGCAATGCATGACCACTTTACTTTCAAGTCACAGGTCATCGGGGCCGCTACATCTGCTGTGGCTGTTGCTCCCAGTTAACGTCTTGTGTGTTGGAGTGCGTCCAACAGCCGCTTTATGCCGGGCGTCTCCTTCATGACGGTAAAGAGCTTTATTGTCGCTAGTTGCATAGACTAGCTTCTTGGAGCACAACTCACAAAAACAGGTACCAGGCTCCTTTAGCTTCTGGCACCAGCTCCCAAACGGCTAACTGTCCCTTTTCCTCTGTTCATGGCCAGCGCCACCTGAATTTTGCCTCCATTCTTCTGATTGTGGGATAAACAACCACCAGCTTGCCTCGCCTGAGTTCAAGACCACTTAGAGATAACATGTTTCTGTGTGTGTTTTTTTTTCCTGAATCATAGTCAAACGCCGGAGATCCGTCACGGTGGTGGAATACTTTAAGCCCTTTATTAGTCAAGTTTTGTAATGTGTAAGTGTTCCTGTCTTCACCTATGAATAAACAGATATTTTATGATGATGCTTTAAAGAGCAAATCATCTTTAGTCAAAAATGCCAACAGAGAACATTACACTCTATTCATCCATTGTATATACCTGCTAATTCATGTGCAGAGTCTCTGGGATCTGCTGGAGCCTAGCCAGGCTCTCCTTGAGTGAAAGATAGAGGAAAAATGACACTCATTGTATTTGAGCATTAGACTTCCTGTCATGTGGCAAAAAGTTTAATTTTGCTGTTGTTCATTTCTAAGTGTATGACAGTGCAGAAGGAGAAGACGCTTTCACAGAGTAAAGCCTTATTCTGACACCACACTTTGTTATCAAATGGATAGCAGCGTCCATGGGCCTGGATGAATCTGTAGATTCAGGCGAATCTGCGGCCATGGGTTTTAATTTATCATCCTGCATCCATGTTGTATCTGCTACACTGAAATGAATGTACACCCTGACTCCACAAGCATTAATGAATGCAGTGTTGACAGCAGTACGGATAAATTATCATCACCTTGAAAGCAGATGCTGAAAGCTTCCAGTTGGTTTTGTGGATGTAATGATGTACTCAATATAGGAAAAGCAGTGAATAAAACAATACTACATCTAAATAATTTGCGTTTCCTACAAAGGTCCTGATTCAGGACTCCTGACTTTATCAACAGATCTGTGTGGCTAACCTGAATCTGCAGGGATTTCACATTTATACTTGCATCAATACCTTCTACAGCTATCTGGACCACCATGCTGATCTTCAGGTCCTTCAGGAGAGGAGCAGTCTTAAGACATGGGTTCTTTCAATGTGTACCTTCTGTTAGATTTCTCTGTGGCTTCCAGAACCCTATGTGTCCATGTACAATTGAAACCAGAGGTTAACATGCACTGTAAAAAGACACGTAACCTGTTTTAAGTCAGTTATAATTACCAAAATTATTTCTATTTTCTAAATGCCAGCAAAATGAGAGAGATATATATTCATGTGGTCAGAGTTTTAGATACATTTCATTAGTATTAGGCAGCTCTGTCTTTAAACAGTATCACTTTGGTCTAATGTTTACGGTATATTTCAACAAGCATCTCTCAATACATGGTGTAGCTGAATCAAGTTTGTAGGCTACCTTGCCTGTGCATCCCTTTTTCAGCTCTGCTCACAAATTCTCTATAGGATTGTGATCAGGGCTTTGTGATTTCCACTCCAAAACATTGGCCTTTGTTGTCCTTAAACCCCTTTGTAACTAATTTGGTGGCATGTTTAGGGTCATTTTCCATTTGGAAGACCTATTTGTGCCCAAGCTTTAACTTTCTGGCTGATGTCTTGAGATGTTGCTTCAATATGTCTACTTAATGTTCTTTCCTCATGAGGCCATGTATTTCATGAAGTGAACCAGTCTGCAAAACACCCCCACAACATGATGCTGCCACCCCCATACTTTACAGTTAGGGTTTATTTCCTGATATTGGCTGATTGTTTTTTTTTTTTTTCTACAGTATGTCGCATAAAGAACCAGTGTGCCTGAAGTTTGCCTTAAAATGCAAAAAGCTTCCAAAGCCATGACATCATCATCTGTGTTTTCCCAATTTGCTTAAAGGCACAGAAATATTTTAACTCTGAAGAATGTAATAAAAAAAAAATCTCTCTCATGATTCTGGTATTTCAAAAACAGAAATAATTTTAGTAATCCTAACTGACCTAAAAAATTTTGGTCTGATTTAATGTCAGAGAGTGAGAAAAAGAAGGTTATGTGTCTTTTATGTATGTAAACTCCTGGTTTTAACTCCATAACTATGCCTCAATCTTGATTCCATGTCATAACATTTTGCTGACAATTGAATGATTTGATGGAGATGTTTTCATGTCTTCCTTTCTGTCTCTCCCCAATTTGGTTCCAACAACTTTCACATCGTCCTCCCTGAATAGTTTTTGTGTTGCCCAACATCACTCTATAATGCCTTTATCAAGTTATCTTTCAGTTTTGTTTATTTCCCAACTGCTTCTTTCTACTTAAAAGCTGATTTGTGTTGGTTTTACTCAAGATACTTATCATGCTATGTCCTGTACCACGGTGCCACCACAAGTCCATTTAAGCTGGTTTTACGTCTGTCCATCATCAGTTCAGAAGGCACACCTTAATTTTTTTAGAGCCGACATCATAGGTTTCTTTTTCATGATTTTGAAAAATGTGTACGTATTATTGGAGTAATCTTTATCAGTGTATAGGATATAACATACTGTTATATTCATCTGATGTGGTATTTAGACAAATTTAAAATCTGGTAAGGACTAGATGGTTTTTAAGATCAGAATTTTTACTTTAATTTAAGTAATATGTCACATTAGAATGTATAGTGTGTGCACTCTCTTTTTTACGTGACTCAATATGATGTGGCAGTTCAGTGAATAGCAAGTTCCTTATTGAGGTACAGTGATATTTGTTGCTTGCTGTGTGAACTTGTAGGCCCAAAAATCATTTCCCTGTTTGGCATTAAGTCAACAAGGCTTTGAAAAATCCTGTTTTAAATGCACTCAGGGGATGCTCTTTAGAATAGTGGCAGAGCGTAAAACAAGAACGCAGCAAATTTTACAAAGTGGCTGCAGATATGTTGAAATGGCATATGAGCAGTCTTATCTGCAAAGTCTCAACCGTCATAAGGGCTCTCTGAACCAGCAGTTGGCTTACACTAAAAATGCCCAACTTCCTGGAAAAAGCTCAGCAAAATGCCCAACAGGCTTAACTCAACATTTGGGTTGATTAAAATAAGCAGCACTTCTCTGTGCGTTCCTTTGATCAAAATGTCAAGTCAACTACATGTGGACTGCAGGAAAAAGAAGCTTTCTTAGAATCTGCATATAAATGGTTCATTGGCTGCCATGGTCCCTTGTTGATGTTTAAGTCTAAATAATTTCAAAATAGCAGTCCCTTTTGTCCCTCTGTTTGCTATGCAAGTGTAGAAAGGATCAAGTGTAGCTTGATAGTGTATATGTAGAAATGGTAAGTGCTGTAATTGGCAAAACCTTCCTTTTTGTCTTTTTTTCCATCTTTCCTTTACTATATATATATATATATATATATATATATATATATATATATATATATATATATATATATATATATATCTATATACATATTGCAGCATTTATTAGTTTTCCTGTGTGAATGTGTTTCTTTGACAGTTTTATCTATCATATTTTTACTAATGTCCAAAATCCTGATTCTGTCAGAGAGGACAGAAATCATCAACAGTGTATCAAGAAAGGACATGGCAGACAACAAGACAAGACAGGCAGTGATGAGATTGATGTATGTACTACAAGATGCATGTGGTGGGCTGTGGGTATGTAAATAAATATGAGTTGGTTTGCGTTGTAATGTTTTTATGCAACCAAGCAACCCAGCAGCCAGACGTAAAGCAGTGACGATGACCTCCAACACTTGCTCAGCAGCGACCAGTGAGCACAACCAGTTTTACCTTTTAAATCGAAATCTTGTCACTTCATGTAATCTGAGTATTTGGATCCATCCAAGTCTCAATATTACTATATTAATTTTTTTTATTCAATTAATTGATCAGTTCATTAATACTGTCATGGCTCTTCAGATCCAGCTGCATGCTCTGAACTGAATTTCATGTATCAAAATTACATAACTTAGTCATAATAGGTTTATTTATATCTCAAGATTGCACGTCTTTGATTTACTGAGTCTGTTGTGATGAGTTTTATTGATTGATTGATTTATTTGTTTTCTCTCTCTTTCACACAGTGGATATGCATTTGTAAAACACAAGACATTACATCACATTGGCATCTATTTAGAAGTGTATTTATCTATCCACCATGGCTCCGAGCCAGATTATGCCTCATGCCAGTCTAACCTTTTGCTCTGCAGCTATGTCGCTGGTCTGGCAGCAATTGAACCAATGAAAGATCTTTAAGCTGCTGTTATTTTAAATGTGATTCTGTTTAGGGAGTAACATATGTCCAATTCAGTTCAAAGGACACATTATGTCAAGAATCAAATCATTTACAGTAAACTAACACAAACAGAGAAGATAATAAAATGTTAAAAATGAAGAAAAGGTAACTCTTGAATCCCCCTGAAGAAACCCCCAGCAACAAGTCTGGCAGGAGGGTGGCCTTCTGCCAACTGGTAAATAAGCCAATCAGTTTCCTACAAATCCGCAACATAAAAGCTAGAAAAATCCTTAGAATTTGCTGAAAGCATACTGAACATTAGCTTCCTCATTATCAGCTTTCAGGTAAATGGAGTTTCAGTATCAGCCTATATCCCATTATCTGTCACACGCCCTACAACCCTGAATGCTGCTGTAAATTTGCCAATCTTCAGTGGGACATTATGTAATGGCTGCAATCCACTAAACCTGTCAATCTGTGTATATGCATGTATTTGAATAAGAAACTGTCTTTAATATGGTAATTAGTGTCTTTGTAAGTGTGCCACTTTGCCCTCGTCTCGCTGTGTCTGTGTGTGTTGTCAGTAGTTTTACGGGCCAGGCTCTGACATAAAACCTTTAGCAGAAATGTCATGGTGCTTTAAAAGGTTAAACTGAACAAGATCTAATCCACAACCATGGAACACGAGGTAACTGTGCGAGTGAGCTCTTGTGTGTGAGTGAAAAACTCACATCCAACTAAAGCCTGATCTTGACTTTGGCTGGCATATTCGTTCATCTTGGCTTGCTAGTGTAATACATCCTTTATCCATGAAACTGTGTGTGTGTATACAGATTTCTTAAAAAAAAAAAAACTTTGATCATTTGCATTTGCCAATTAATAAACAAATTCATAAATATACATCAGAATAATAATAAGAGTTACAAAAGGGTAAGCTTAACGCGCTGTATTAGGTCACTGAGTAAATTTTACAACTAATTACACATATTTCTTCTTTCTGCCCCATTTTTCATAATAATATGACATATATTGCTCAGAAGATGGAATAATGTAGCTGGAAAAAAAGAACACAATCTTAAATTTCCTGATTGCTCCATTAGCTGAGTTAAAGGTGTAATTACCTAAAGTCTAATCTTTAATCATCTTTTAATTGCCATATCATGTAGTCATTATAGCAGGTCCTGAAGGGAGGAAGTTAAACTTTCTTCCTTGGTGTTTAAGGGTAATTATTTTGGCCCGGAATACTTGGCAGAGTGCAGATGTTTTCTAATGTGCAACGATACACATCTACTGTACCTTCATTCTATTAACAAGCTCTTTGATTTTACAACATCATTGTCAGCCATTAATATAGGAGGAAGTGCTTCCTTCATCATATTTGAAAAACCACATTTCTTGTACAGTCTTTGCGCGTATCTGTTAAATAGAAGACATTTATCTTAGCTGTCAACACTTTAATCTAAAGAGTGACCAGCCTTCTACTGATCTTACCCTGACAGTTTGAGGACAGAGTTTACCTTCATTTCCATGCTGGTGCCAGGTTCACCTGAGCAACATGGATTCTGTGGTATGAGCTGACATGTGTGAGACAGAAACAGAGCAATATGTCTCCTAACCAGGAAGATCATCCATTCAAAAACACCATTAATGCACTAAAGGTTGATGGAAGTTTTTTCTTATTTATCAGATTATACTGATTTTGACTTGGAAGCTTTGGCTCGTGTGTTATTTCTTGACAAATCCTTTCACATAAAATGACAAACTGAGCATTTGTCAGTACATTTTAAAATACCCCATCTTAGTGACTTAACAGTCTGATTGAATTAAAATACATTTATAGTATCGTCAGGGAAATGAAACTATTCTATATAACTCCAGAAAATTCAGTCTCTGTAAGTGAAAGGATGTTAATGGCGCATCCACCTAATTGTATCTGCATTTCACCAAATAAGATGCAAAACCTTAACCTGCTGAAGCATTGCTCTTATTAAAAAAACACCTCATGAGACCTCAGGACAGCTGTTAACTGTCAGCAGTACAGTTTTCATTATTGTCTGACAAATACCAGACATTTGCTGCACAGTTTTCACACAGGTTCCACCAGAGCTATGCTGGAATAAGATAGCATTGTTAATATTTACAGACTGCTGTATGTTATTCCCAAGGGCAACAGTGGCTCAATATCTTGTGTATATGTATGCTTTTTGATGTTGTTAAAGATAGGAGCGAAAAACCTTTTTTTAGAAATAACATGATTCAAAAGGGATGACAAGTTCAGTTATGTGATTTTGTATATTTTACTGATATTGTATGCAAAATGACATACAATGTGTTTAATATCATAATCTTGAATTTTCATTGAATCCTATTAGCCTGTCTGCTGTAAGCAGTGTGTGTGGGGCTTTAACAATGCACCTCAGCTAAATATGCAAATACCTCACAGGTAGATCTGAAGCTGCCTGAACATTCATAGGCATGAGCTCTAACAGTAAATGGGACAGAAGTTATTTCAATAATGTGTCAAGGTTTTAGCTCAAATAAAGATCAGGAGTATTGAGGCTGTGCGTGACTTTGTTTCTTGTTACAATATTTTAATGGACAAATAAAGCTTGTAATCTGTTATAGAAAAGTGGCCCTTAGGTCAGCGTGACCTGTTTGTTTGAATAATACTAAGTTCTATGCGTCTGTGACTTCTCCTCTGGACTGTGAAATATTGTCACTCAGACGTTAATCGTATGATTTTGGGACACATGGCCATCTGGAGAAGTTAGTCACGGCTTCGTTGTTATTAAGGCAATGTGTAAAAGTAATTGCATCTGATTTGCTCATCGTCATTTCCTGACAACGGCTCGTCCTGTATGTGAGTAAATGATCATCTCTGCTTGTAAACAACGGGGATACAACTGGAATTAAATCCACTATGCACACTCGTCTGTGGTCAAGTGTCTTGTCCAATCGTTGTATAACTGCCTCACTAGAAACTCACCCAATTACTGGTAAAATAAGATACCCAATTATTATTTTTCCATTATATAATCATAACTGTAAACAAAGGGATTTTAAATAAGAATGATTATTTAAAATAAAGTGCAAGCAGAATTTGAATTGGTAATTGTTTCATAAACATGGAAATAAACTAAAGAATAAAGAGGGTTAAAAAAAGAACCACTTTCTCTGCCAGCAGAATCCACACTGTCTATTATCACATATTTTAGCCCATCCTCTAAACTGCACACTACAAAGACGACAAGAACTTGATTAATAACTCAATCAGTTATAATGACTGTAATGCTTTAGTAGTTAATGTACTGTTTTTGATTTAAGGCACGCACGAGGTTCTGTTAATTCATGTATGTTGTTAATAGTTCATGGGGCTTGACATTAATTAATCAAAGCTTTTTCATGCATGAAGTTACAGATAATTTCAGTGAAAATTCATGTACTCTTGCTGTAATGTGTTACACATCAATTTCTTTTCTTTAATGCTCAGTGGGGATGTACTACATATTGGTTTCCATGGCAGTATGAAACTATCCTAGACTTTTGTAAACTGCTAAGACCGATATCTGTAGCATCTCTTAATGCTCCACAAAACCGAATGAATGAGTGAATGAATAAATGAATGAATGAATGAATGAATGAATGAAAAGTAATGACAAGCTCATTAGCATGTAGGGTTTTTTTTGTTTATTAGTTTTTGTTTTCATGTTGCTAAACATAAACATTGAACTAAAACATGATTTCTCTGTCTGCCATTTCCAGAAATGTTATGACCATTTCTCCTGGCTTTTATATGACCACAATTGTCAGTTAGACAGAGCAGAGCGGGAGAAAAGGAGGAAAAAGAAAGGGGAGAAAGAGAACTAACCATAGCAATAAGAGCTAGAATAAATTGCTCGCGAAAGTCAAATGATCAATTTAGGAAATTTACAAATGATGGACAACAAAGACAACCTCTGCCAGTGTTTAGGCTCCCCTAAGCTAGTTGTTTTATCAAAGTTGTAATTCCATCTGGATTTATTTCCAAGCTCTTTAAGACAGACACATAACAAACCGACACAGAATGGAATTTGTATTTGTGTTTTGTGTAACTGTTACTTTGAGGTAGATTGCCATTTTTTTTTTTTTAAATAACCATCACAAAAATAAAAATGAACGTTACTTTTGGCTACTCCTGTTAGGGATTCCTACAGTGGCTGAATGTGATCTGTAGATTGATTTGGCACAAGCGCTACACCGGATGCCCTTGGTGACGTAACTAGAAATCAAACCTGGACCGCCCACGTGGTAGACAAGAGTTCTACCACTGAGCCACCAGGGAGGCAGCCAACTGGTTACTTGATCAAAAAATAAAAAAAAATAAAAAAAATCTGGTATTATTATTATTTTCCATATGTTATCAATCAATCAATCAATCAATCTTTATTTGTATAGTGCTTTTCATGCAAGAACATGCAACACAAAGTGCTTTACAGAATTAAAAACAAATTATCACAATAAAAAAAAAAAAAAAAAACCTTATAAAAAAACCCTTCCCTCCCACCCTCCATACTAGACACATACACATGCACACACACACCATAGGGCGAGCATGAAGTTATTTATGTGTTGATATGTTAAATCTTAAAATCCAAAATAGTGTTTACTTTATTTTTCATATGTGGCTTCTTTGGTAGAGCATTAAATTGAAAATATCGTATATCTCTACCTCAACTATAGTGGGTGTACAGTAGATGTTGAAATAGAGGATGAACTGTCTTATCTGCAAAGTTTCAATCATCATGGGGTGCTGGATAGCTCCGTGGATTGAGCAGATGGCCCACATGCAGAGGCGACAGTCCTCCTGCAGCCCTCACAGGTTTAACTCCCAGCCTGCAACCCCTTGCTGCATGTCATCCCCACTTTCCTCTTTGTACACTGTCAATAAAAGCCACTAGAACTACAAAATCTTAAGAAGAAAAAAACACCTTAATCATTAATTCATGATTTGGGTTCACCAAATAACTAAATCAGCAGTTGGCTTATAATAAAAATGTCAAACTACTAGTACCATGAGTGAGAGTGGGTGTCTCCCCCAGTACATAATTTATACTCCTCAGTTGCACATATAATGTGCGTCATGCCAGTTCATCACTGAGGTGCGTTAATCTAAAATTCTCATTAGGTCAATAAAACACAGCAGAAATCATACCCAGAACCATACCTCTCATATTCCCTAATATTTCAGGCCATGCAACTTAGAAGTACTCTGTAATAGCAACAGTTTTATTCTCTGACAAATCTGTAAAAGACAAAAAAAAAAAAAAAAAAAAGACAGCTTTTCTTAGTATCAGACATGTTTTGGCAAAGCATATGCTTGAACAAATTATTTTGACTCACTGCTCTGAGTCACTATAACCATGATAATTAAAAGCTTTTCAAATGTATTACTAATTAGTGCAATCAATAAAGTTATATTATGACCGCATATTGATCCTCATACTATCACCCTTAGTGAACATTATCATAAATCCGATTAGTATGATTATCCGATTATGTAGAAAATCTTAGCTATGAATGTCTACTGTATTTGTTTTGAAATGTCAAGCCGTTACTGGCATGAAAATGTATGACGTCAAATGGTTTATGCAAAACTTTAAAATGTACACCACCTAATGTTACTGCCAGATAATGTGCATTCAGTTGTATCCTTTATCAACTATGTTCTAAACCATTACACATAAGCAATAAACCTTGAGCAGGACCTGGCTCATGAGGAGGAACCTTCCTGCTGAAGGCCAACCGGGTAAGGGAACATGTGGACTACAGGAAAAAAGTGGCAGTTGGTGGATTGTGACACCACTGTTTCTGGAACAAACAAGCCTGTTACATGGTTTCCAGTTGAGACTCGGGCCTAATTTGGGGTTTCATCCATTGGCCGTTGGATAACAGTTGGCACTGGTGTGTTGGGCAGTGTCATGCAGGAGACCTCCACCAGTGCACTGGATTCCCCTCAAGGCCCAACAGGAACCATCCAGCCTGTCCAACCCCTCCACCACCAACAAGGCCAACAAGGCCAACCAAGGCGATGAGCCCTCCACAGTGTTTCACAGTGACACTGACAATTTAAGTGAAATTTACAACTGTCTGACATCCAGTGAAGTAACAGAACATTACCTATTAATTTCCCCTCTTGAAGTACGTAATTGGAAATCGGTAAAAATGGTAAAAAGCCCTCTTTGAATACTTAATGAAATTAAAACCAATCTTTTTTTACCCAGTTAAGAAAATGTAGTTATTTTGGGCCCTTTTTTTCTCAGCAAGCTACAGGACATGCAGTGCATGTGCTATGCCTCGTTTGTAATTTACATGGCATAACAATGCATACTTCTATTAAAGTGTAAAGACAGTGGAAAGTTAGCTTCCACAAAATCCTGACATGTTAAAATCCATCATGCTGATTACTTTCTGTGAAGTTTAGTATGATCATATTATACTCAACTTGTTCAACCCTGCAGCAGTTTTTGGAAACCATTTTAAAATGGCCACAAGGGAGACATTACGCTAATTCCCTTATAGTACTTTTGCTAAAAGCAGTAATAATTGCCAAATGTGTATGTCAAATTTCTGTCACTAGAAAATTGCCATGTCTGTGCCAAATACCCTTTTTCTTTAGAAGAATGTACACATAGTTTGTGTTAATAGATTGTACATTCCAAAGCACTGGAAAAAGAGAAGCTTTATTTTTTCTTTTTAAAAGTAATCACAAAGGGACCTTGTCGAAATAATATAGAAGCCGTTTTAAAATACATCTTCAACTTAAGAATGTCATCAATCTTGTATCAAATATTCTGGCTCGGAATAGTATTGTGAGAAAATATATAATATTTTGAAAGGGTGCCAATGCTACTGCACATTTGTGTCGATTTGACATCATAAACCCAAATAATTGAGGAGAAGAGAGGATGCAGAAAGCTTTTAAAGCTTCTTATGAAGAATTGTATATGGTCACATGTACATGTTGAGAGATATATATGTTGACATATAAAGACACGCAGATGAATGTATGGAGATGGACAGACTAAGAGATATGGATAGATGGACATATAGAAAAAGACAGATAAATATGAGTGTTAAATGTGAGTGGATGGAAAAGATGGGCTGATAGACATGTATGTATTTAGAGACAGACAGACAAAAAACAAAAAGCTTTGTTGAAAAACAATCCTTGACCATGAGCAGCACACGCTCTTTCTGAATTCAATAAACAGATTTTTACTATGCCAATATTTGCCATTTGTGACTTCTAGCAGGTTAAAAAGACCCAAGAATCGGACGCAAACTGCCCATTTACCTTCCCTAAATCGTCCTTGGATCAATGCAGATGAACCAATTCAAATGAATGAAATTGGAATCATAAGCCACAGCTCACCCCAAACCAACCTGAATCAATTTAAATGAATGAAATTGGAATTACAAGCTACAGTACTTCCAACTAGCCTGGATTCCATGGAAATAATTGGAGTTACAAGGCACGGCCTGGATCAACACGGAAGAATTGAGTTGCAAGCCATAGCTTTATTTTAGAAAATAATTAGTTTTTTTTTTCAACGTTCAATCAATATTTAATCAATGTTAAATCAATGAATGTTGTCCCTTAACCCTGCTAACCTGCTAAATAAATATATAAAATGAACACAAGACGTGGTTGATATTGAAACTGTCCCCACAAGTGTACGGATTTGGGTGTGCTTCTGCATTAACAACACAGGTTCTTAAAAAGTTACTCTAGCCCAATATTGTCACAGATCCTTGGGGCTTATTGTCCAAGCCACTAAACTTAACCTAGCTGGCAACAAGAGCCCAGATCATAAGAGGGGAGCTGCAGTTAACAAATGTGACCAACAGCTGGACTTTGAGCCGCCAAGCTACTCCTCTTAGGTCAGTTATTGGAGGGAGCAGGGTAGGCATTTGGATTGATAGTATGCAGTTAGTGCTAGGTGAATCTCCTCATCACCAGCTTAAACAAAGTTGAGGAAATCTAGCGAGGTGAACCGCCTAAACCGCAACTTTGAACCTGTAGGATGGAGAGCTGGTCCCGGTGACAGACTCTGCTAGACAGAGGCTGTACTGCACTTGGGGGAACTAACACTATGTAGGGTCACAAGGATCTGCTGGAGCCTATCCCAGCTGAGAATGTGATCTAGAATAAGTTTAAAAAAAGAATGAAAAGTCCACCTGATGCTAGGATTCTGTGAGGTCCATCAGCTCATTTCTACTTGCTTTGTTATCGCGGTATTATTGCTCATCACGCTGATCGTTTATGGCTTGACAAAAATAACAGTAAAATGTTCCAAGGCCTCCTGGTAGGCTGTCCATGTGTGCAAACTCGATAAAAATGCAAAGTCAAAGACCCATATAGGAGTCATCAGATTCCATGATATATCATCTTCATTTTCGAACTTCAATTTCCCAACCATCAGTTAAATTTCTCCTCCATCATCCATAATACAAAGTCTTTTAGCTGTAAATGTGGTCCCTCACCCACAAACAAACTCTGTCACCCTTTTCTTTCCTTCCTCACCACTGGCATACATCCCCCCTTACCTCTGGCTCAGTTCCATAACCTTACAAAACTGCAATAATTAAAATGATACCCAAAAAACCTGGATGCTATAACTTAAAGTAACTTAAACTTAAAGTTCTGACTAAATTTAGTCCACCCATATTTGTTCGAATTTTCTAGGAAATAAAAACAAACAAACAAACAAACAAAAAACAGTTGCTTGTAGGTCCACGATCATCTCTGACAATAACCTCTATGAACTATTTCCATCCAGTTAGTACAGAAATGATCTTTTGATGTGATAGACTCCTGACTTCTGACCACACTCATCATTCTTAACCTAATAACAGCTTGTGTTATCGTCTACTATCATATCCTCAGCTGTCTGGCATCTTTTGGTATTCATAACACAGTTATCTCCTGTTGTCTTATCATTTTATACCTCCTTGGTCAGCAGTTCGTTTAATACATTCATTTACAATCAAAACACTCTGCTGTCAACAGTGGTGTGTCCCAGGGCTCTGTCCTGGGGCCCCTCCTTTGTATCATGTATCTCCTTTCTCTCTCTGCAATATTTTCTGAAAATATGCTATTTGCTGCCACTGCTATGTGGTTGACACTAGCCCTACCTCTCCTCCATGCCCACCAAACTTCTTCCTTCCTTGCTCTTTTACTCTTAGCAAGAAATTAAAATGTGGTTTTCTCATTACTTTCCCAAACTTAATGACAATAAAATAGAACTTCGCATTGGCAAAGTTCATATTTTCAACAAATGACAGGTTTCCATTGCCTGTTTATAACTCCAGTGTCCTTCCCTGCTCTGTGTGTAATCCTTAACAATCTCCTTCCCACCCTTCCCTCCATAAAAATTTAGCTGGTCCAGAGCTCAGGTGCTCAGATTATTTCTAGAGCTAATATCACATCATCACTTGAATGCTTTCAGGAAGGTTGTTTCAAATTTGGTAAAAATGTTAACTTGGACTGATGACAATATTACTTTTTGGATGCAATTTTATTTATATTTATTTATATTCCCAAAATGTCATTTACATTAATTCAATGCTGGTTCCAAGACAAATGCCACAGTACCAAAGAAAGAACACAAGAACGCACGTAAAATGTCCTATATCCTTTAGATTTACTTAATTTGACATTCTCTAAACTTTTGAATGCACGTCCAATTGTTCAGTGTCTCAGTATTTACTGCACAACCTGCCATTCTCTAACAAGGTCATTTACCACAAAAATCACAAGAACTATATTTTCTTTTTCAATGTCAGTTTGTATTTAAACAGTCCTCTTTGTCATGCTGTTCAAATTTTAACATCATGAGACAAAGATGACCCCCAACAATTGATCAACAGTACCTGGCCACTGTGAGGCTTCAAACAGTATCTTCTCAGAGGGATGTTACCATTGAGCTGAGACTGTCAGTGTCATCAACAGGTTGCAACAGAGACATGGAGAGAGACTGAAAGAGTCACAGAAAGACAGAAGTGGAGGTTGTTTGGCCACATCCCATGCTGATGACTGCTTCATTGTGAACAGTACCCTGCAGCTATTTTTTTTTTTTTTGTGGTATACCCACCACTGTTGTTAGATTTTCTTTCAGTACATCATTTGATATGAAGAAATCACCATTGCTGCTTCTACTTAAATCCCCAACTTTCATGATATATCAACTTTTTGAAAGTAGTCTAGCACAGCAGTGAGATTAAGTTGAAAAGTTAAATAAATTTCGAAAGTCTTGGTCGTAAGCATTGTTGGACCACACACCATGATACAAAGAGAGGCCTTACATCAGCAGCAAAGCCTCACCACATGGTTGAAACAAAGAAAACAGCAAAATGACTCAAATCCCCAGGAGGCTTTGTAGGTTTTGTTATTTTACAGCTAGGTGTAAAAATGATGTAGCTTGGCTCTCACTTGCTTTATACCCTCCAAAACCAGTGGGGTCCCTACTGATAAATAGCCGCTCCGGCCAGACTGCAATTATTACAGTCCCTTTTCTCTCTCTCTGCCTCTGGTGACCTGTGAGGACCACAGCTCTCATGCTGACTGACTATCTGAACTACAACGTATAGCCTACAGTCTCAAAGCCCTTGGCATTCTGTGAACTGTGGAGGTACAGCA
Organism: Hirundichthys speculiger; assembly: GCA_018398805.1. NCBI lineage: Eukaryota > Metazoa > Chordata > Actinopteri > Beloniformes > Exocoetidae > Hirundichthys > Hirundichthys speculiger. The sequence continues at coordinate 1,863,012 of JAGFBZ010000863.1, forward strand.
ACTCAGTCATCCCCACTTCCTACTTCGAGTGATGAGCGATTAGTCAAGGGTCTGCATTCTCAAACACTGTGTCTAAAGATGCCTTCTTGGTTGTCAAGGACGGGCAACCACACATTTAATCAGGCCACGACGCATCAACAGTGACCTACTGACACCCGGAAGCACTGACGCACAGAAAAGGTACCCATGGGCTGCTGGGTAGCTCAGTGGTTTAAGCAGGGAGCCCATCCAGAAAGGCTACAGTCCTCATGTGGTGGTTGTCAGGTTTAACCCCCGCCTGCAATGCTATGTGTCTCCTCCATTCTCTCGTTGCCTCACTTTCCTGTCTCATCTTCCAGTCACTGTAAGGTTGGCAGTTCAATCCCAGCTCCAGATCTCAAAGTGTCCTTGGGCAAAACACTGAACCCTAACTTGCTCCCAGTGGGCCTGGCAGCATCTTGCATGGCAGCAGCTGCCCACTGGTGTGTGAATGGGTGTATGAGAGGCCAATGTAAAGCAGCTTGAGGGTACCATGATGGTGTCCCGAATGCACTATATAAGTGCAGTCCATTACCATTTAATACTTGTGTTAATAAATGCAGATATATTGCTAACGGAAGAAGTTGTTTGTGGTTATTTTGCATCTGTTTGTACCATTTGCTTATTGAAAAGGGCTGTGCCCAGACTCCTTCTTTCTCTGTTGATCTATAACGCCACACCTGGTCACAGGCTGACACGCATGGAACAAGTTTTAGGGCCAATTCCAATTCCTCCCTTAACCCTCAATCTTTATTTATTTTTCTAGATTTATTGTTGTTTACATTACGTAGCCTATGTAGCAACTGAACCGGTAGAAGACAACTTTAGGTAAGAAAATCAAGTTTTATTCAACGCTAGACAACTTTTAAAATGAGCAACTAGGCTGTATTGTCTCGGTTCTATTCGGGTAACTCGGTTCGGTTCGTGGTCGGAAACTAAAGACTCGGGTCGGGTCGGTTCCGGGCCCAAATATTGCGGGTCCATTCGGGTTCAGACTCCCGAACTTATGATAATAGCTCTGGTCGGGTCGGTTTCTGGTCAAATTTTCACGGGTCCATTCGGGTTCAGGTCCATGAAAGTGGACCAGTGAAGACCTCTAGTTAAAAAGTTTTATTACTTAATATACTAAAAACACTGATGACATCTATAAAAAAAAAAACTCCTAGACGAGTGCTCCAACATCCTCCCCTCACTCAGTCTTCTCTCGTCTCAATCAATCCCTGCAGCCACCCACAGGTACTGCATCCAAGGCCGGCTCCTCTTACATCAGGCGGCGCCCTAGGACTCCCCGGTTGTCTCTTGGAGGTCCTGTAGGGAGGAGCGGAAATACCCCGAGCCAGTATCAGGGATACACGAGAAACTCAAATTATAAACTCAAATTGCCTGGCCCCGCAGCAACCGCCCAGTACCCACCGCACACGATGCTGAAAAATACTCACTTTTCCTGGGTGGGACCAAGTCGCCACCCAGGCCGGAGTATTCACGCTATATGGGTACAGGTTGCTGGCTGGGTCCACCTGGCTCCGAGTCCTCCTAGTTCTGGGTCTTCCTGGTTCTGGGTCCTCCTGGTTCCAGGTCCCACACTTCCACCGTCTCTGCAGGTGCTGGCTGGTTTCCTGGGTCCTACCTTGTCTTTTGGCCGAGTCGTTCTCTCCTCCAGCGGCAACTCTCCGCTGGCATCCACTAGTTAACCTACTGGCTAGCCCACCCGCTGGCTAACTCATCAGATGACTCGTCCCTGCCAACCTCTGCTCCCTCGCCAGCTCTGTTCCCGGCTCTGGCTCTGTTCCCGGCTTCTGCCAGCTCTCCCAGCTGTCGCCATCTTTGTTCCCGGCTCTCTCAGCTTCTTTTATCTGGGTGTGGCTGGGCTTTTTATTTTTCCCCACCTACCACCGCGCACTCCTGTGGCTCATTAGTCAATCATTCAGTCTGGGGGTTTAATTGCTGCCTCTAGGGGAAGCAAGACACACTGCATGCATACGAATGAAATACCAAGCTCTAAAACAAATACATAAAAAGATGCAAGCAACAAACATGGATCCCCAAAAAACTATCCCGTTCAGATGTGATGGTGCTCACCCATATTAGAGCTTATATCAGTGGGAGCAAAAGGGGATGGAAAAATATTTAAAACTAATACAAATATCATGCTGCCAGTTGTTATGGTTTGTTTCTGTATTTTAGTATCTGGATTCTTTATATTATATCTTTGTAATGTCTTAAATCCATTTATCAGAACTTTGCTAGTGGTAATATTACAGAATATTAATCGAATGAATAGCTTAAGTGAAAAGAAGTTTTAAATATATGGTGAAGCACACTAATAAAAGAAGTAAAGAAAGAAAGGAATGAGAAGTATTCCTGTGAAGTGGATTTATTTTAGACATAGAGCCATATTCAAGAGAATTCCAAAAAATTCCAGCCTATCACTATTTCATGGTGAGGTTTTCTCAGTTTGTTTGGAAGTTTATCTTCACTTCGTATCATATAATATCAGGTCCTGGACCTTGTGCTTGTGTGGTGGCGCACATCTTTGTGATAGCCTGTGCATGTATAACACTAGGTGCTTGTATACTGACATTCTGTAATATGTGTGGAAACATGTGCCTCCAGTTTTACTCCAGTGGCTTTTACATACCGGACCTCGCGAGGCCAAATTGATTCCAGAAAGGCATGCCTTTACATACATCAAACCAGCATTCTGGAAATGAAAGCAGAACTCAGCGTCGTCTGCATGATATGTGACATAATCCGTCACATACAATGTGCGCCAGTCAAGACAAAGCAACGAGAAAAATGTTGTTGTTTACTTCGTAGAAGGAAGAAAAGTTCTCTTATTTCTATTTTTCCCAATTCGATGTTGTTAAGTTAGTTGTAAGCAAGCAAACAAAAATATGCTCAGATGAATGTGTCTGCTCCGCTTTCTTCCACGTACCTGTAATGTCGGGCACATAAGACCTAATCTGAATTTTCGTCTTTCCGGAAAATGGAGTTTACATAAACCCACCAAGACTGAGAAAAGATACAAATATTCCACAAAGAAAAGCCAGTACTTAAGGGCTGTCCTTCCAAAATTAAACACCAAAAACGCGTATTTCAACATCAGACTGGAAGTGGGAGTATTATTAATTTCCACTTAGCACATACACCAAGGCACATACACTCACACTCTAAATTTCACTGACACACACATAAATCCTCACTAACACTGCACTGGAGAATGCTCTTCAATTATTTCCATCCACACACACACGATAGATAGTGAGGCTGTGAGAGAAGGGACTTTGCTGCTGACACCTTTAAAAGTCAGCCCCTTGTTGTCTTATTTGTTTTCACGAATTTTAATCAAAACATCTGTAAACAAAAAGTCGACAGCGTGTATTAGGGGAGCCTATTCCTGTCATCTCAGACTGATGTGTTGGCACTTTTTCTCTTCAATCTGTGTAATGTGTCTGACATTGACAGCAAACTTTCCCTCACATGGCATGGTTGCTGCGCATCGCTGTGTCACGTGGCATCTTGTTGAGGACCTCAGGGATGACAAAGAAATTTGGCATGGTGATAGATCAGCGCAGCCTGGATTATAATGGTGATTTTATTGTAGAGGAACTGATCACTGATGATGGTTTTCCATAGTTGCTGAATAGATTGAAACACTTTGGCTAGAAAAAAAAAACATAAAAACAGAAGAAAATCATCATGGTGGCTCTGTGGTCGGGCAGTTGCGGACCATATGGGAGGTCCCAGGTTTGAACCCTGGTTATGTCAGGAAGAGCGTTCAGTGTAAAAATTGTGCCAAATTTCCCATGCAGATCACGCCACTCTGGCCCTGAACAGGGACCAGCTGAAAAGGAAGTTTGATTACATTGTGGTTAAAGTGAAATACTCAAGAGTCTTGGAGCAAATAGCAGTCTTGAGTCTTATTGAAGAAGCTTTTGCTTTTTCCTAAATTGCTCCAGTCTAACACCTAGCTGTCTGCAGCTTACTGAATCAAACCATTTTCGAAGCATATGGAACATGTGTCAGGATAATTTTGCTGAGATGTATGATAAAGGTTTCCTCCATTCTGTGCAAAAGGCAAAAATGAGACTCCTTAGAGACGTCAAACTCTCAAAGCTCAACCAATCTTCATTTGTGCACCATGCTTGTTATCATATTCCAGGGATAAGCACGGTAATTTTCCCTTTTCAACAATGTGCACAGCCACAGGAAAGACTTCAAAAATCAGGAATTCAGATGACTCAACTTAAGGAGAAAAAAAAAAACCAAAACTGAAGTAGTGAGAATAAAAAAGCTGATTTGCAGAGGATGGTATTCACTTTTTATCTACCAACACTTTCCACTACAAAGGCCCTTGTAGTTTCTCGTATTTGACAGACACTTTACAGGATTAATTCATGTTACCACCAGCAGGGATGTGACACGCACAAATGACATCAACTATCAGTGGAACAAATTGGAACTAAATGTGTCTTTATGTATAACCTGACTCTAAATGCAGGGACAAACTAAGTGTATATGTTTTTTTATCAGTTTCCTGTTCTGTGTGTTATTAATGCAAACAAAATAGAATTATAAACTTAGACAAACAGACACAAACTCATTGTTTGTTTTTTTCTGCTTTAAGGCTACGCAGTTTTTTCTTGAAGAAGAAATGAAGAATTTACATGTTTCACTTTTATTTTCTTATGTGTTGCTTTAAGAATGGAAAATAAATTGGAAATACTTGCTTTTGTTAAACACATTCTCAAGTTTAATTAAGTAACATTCCGAATAAAAACCTTTTTTTTTTCAGTTTTTCAACAACAACAGAACTTATTTTTTTCTGACCTTCAAAAACCAGAAAGTTTAACAACACAAGTGTGATGCTTTAAAACTGAAATTGAAGACTCAGGTTTTAATCAATAATAAATTTAAACTTTCCCCACGGATCATATAATGCATTGGAAACCCACTCAAAGTACCCCAAAACGACATTCTTACCACTGTCTACAGCTGTGAATTCCCCAAAACCATTTCATAAAATAAAATGAAAAGCAAAACCCCAAAATCATTCAGTCACATTTGTAAACATGAAGCTCGTCGAGGTAACAGTTTTCTTCGAGGTGAATGACCTGTTTACTTTATTTAAGTGTTAGACGAATGAGAACACTGATTGTCAGAAACTGGCAGATCAGTTAAGTGATGCAAGAAAACAACAGAATCTGAAAGAGGAATTTTTTTTTTGAGGTGGTTAGTTTCGCTCACTCTTATCAATGTATTCCGCTTGTTTCACAAGTACTTAATCACAAAGATGTTGAGGAACAGGCTCCACTACTATCTATTTATTGCATTGTATTTATTGTATATTGTATCACCAACAGATCTAGAGGTCATCTAGAAGGTCATCTATAGTAGCAAACTGACAATCATCGCATCACTTCTCCATCTCTTCCAGCTCCCCAGAGTGCATCTTTAGCACATTCTTGTCAGTTAATTCTATCAAGATGATTTCAAGATAATTTCTTTTCACTAACCCCCTTTTTTTCAACAAAGAATATTGAAACATTTAAATTAGGAGCAAAGGAAAGTGGCATTAAAAAAATAAGTTAACAACAAAAAGACATTCACTCTTTTGTTACCTTTTTTTTTTCCTTTTTTTTTATTTATTGTTTCAAAATAATTTATTTTTTCTTTTTCTTTTTACGTTCTTGTACTTTTCATCTCTGTTCTTATATCTGTGCATGTGAAACAGCCCTACGATCTGCCTGTGGGTATCAGCTGTGGTAAATAAATGGTAAATGGACTGCATTTATATTGTGTTTTCTCTCTCAAAATGCTAAAAATGCCCCTTTCAACCATTTCCATACCACTCTCTCAGTCTAGAGAGATCTCTATCCTACTAAGTCCAGACCACGCTTCTTCTATCATAAACACAACCACACACCAGTGAGTGTATTAGGGTGGGGTTCAGCGTCTTGCTGAAGGACATTTGGACTCATGAGGCCAGGAATCAAACCACCAACTTCCAGGTTAGCAGGCAACTGCTCTACGTCATGGTCCACGGATGGATGGATTTAATTTATTTGTACTCAGAAGATTATTGTAAACCATGCCTTTGAACGCCATTGTGCTGGACATACCACTACTGTACCCAATAAACTTCACGCCCTCTGCAACACACAGCAAACCTCATTTTTCATGGAAGGGTCATTTAATGATACCTGTAAGGCTTTTTGTGGTTCCGTCGTAGCATTGTGCGTGGACTCATTATGCTGGCACTGTAACTGGTAAATCAGTCATTCACAGGTCAATAACTGTTTTTAGCAGTGTGTCAGTGACCACTGTCCTGCCACTATTAATGACTCCACCTCTTCCTGTACAGATTTAGAAGGGGAAATGACCAGAATTAAAGTAGAAAGTAATAAGTCATTGCTTTTTTTGTTCTTTTGTTTTATTTCTTTTTTTTTTTTTACTGCTGTTTAAGTAATTTATTTTCAGCATCAACTATCACTGTGATCAAACAGCAGTTTGATTAATAAGAAAAAATGTGTGAAATCAAGAGAAAATTGACTGTACAAACATGTGTGTGTGTGTGTGTGTGTGTCCTCTAATCCCCCGAGAGGCGCAGAACAACTATTTCACCCTGGGAAGAAAATACTTTCTCAGAGATAACATCGTATACACCTTGCTCTCTTTCTTTTGCCCCATTCTGACTCACTGGTCCCTCTCTTTATTCTCCCTGGGTAAATATATATATGTAAATATCAGTCTCTCTCTCTCTTACTCTCTTTATGGTTGTAGGTATACTTCACTCGCTACACAACTCCACTGCTTATCTACACAGAGCAGACTCCGCAGTCTTTGTGTGTGTGTACGTGTTTCCATTTGTGCGTGTATGCGCGCGCACACATGCACACTTTATTTTTTGCAGATATTGTGGCAGAAGCAATGGATTTGGACAGCAACACTTGTCTGAGGCTTGTCTATTCACACACACAAGAACACACATCCGGCAGCACAGAGGGCATATATAATGTAGCAAAGCTCGCAACCGTCTCACAGAGGGGAACATTTTGTTGGAGGATGGGGGGGTTGATAAGATGTGGCACACTGTAGGAGCTGAGTGGCTTGTCTTCAAAAGCACTGACACTAAACAGATTTTATCAGAAATAAGTTTTTTTTCTTTTCTTTTTTTTATGCCAAGGTGCCTTAACTTATGGTCTGTGTACAGCATTTTTTTGAAATAATACTATGTCAGATGGGCGGGATGAAAAGCTATGAAGTACTGAATTGTGGAGTAATAGTGGGCTGTTAAACTTAACTAATGTTCCTAGATCCAGGAGTGTTAGTCAACTAGAAAGCTCATCTAATCTGCCTGTATTTCTGAAGTTCTCAGGAAAAAAAAAAAAAAAAAAGGCAGCAAAGCTTATTTTCAGGCAACTCTAAGGCTAAAATCCACCCAGCCATCCTTTCCTACAGCCTGACTCATCCTGCTTAAGGTGGCAGGAGGCTGGAGCCAACCCTAACACTAAACTGGAATACATAGATTTACAAGGATACAGCAAGTTAACTGGCAATACAAATTAAATCGAGGTTACGGGTACTTTTATTGTCATTTGCGCATTTAAAGACGTAACGGAATGTGTACTCAGGACCAGCACATACAATTAAACACTCTAAAATAGTCTACAATAATAAATCCTAAGGAATAAATAATCCGTGTCACAAGCATATTTAAATGTTTAAGAAAATGTGGCTTTCAGTGTCCTGCCTGAGAACATTTTAACATGTGGGGGCTCGAGATGAGCCAACAGGCGCCAGGTTGGAGGATGAACCGCTGGAACCACAGCACCACAAGTGCCACATTATACAAAAGGTTTAAATTTGATCTAAGCTTGACCAATTTAAAAATTTTATCTCTTAAAAATTGAGTTAATTTGACTAGACTGACCTAAAAGTCCATGACTTTGTCTCCAAAGAGCATTTACACGCAAAACATATATTGTTTTAATTTGCACAGAATTTGTCTGTTTTACTCAACTTTTGTACACTCGTGGTGTTCTCCATCAAAAAATGACTAGTCATTGGAAATGAATGAGGGAGACTCAGGTACATCCTCATTTGTCAAATGGACACACACACACATAACACACACACACCTTTGCCCACTGTACTCTCTATCCCATGAGGACAACAAACGCTGCAGTTCTTGCAGACAGTTACAACATAGTTTCAGTAGTATTGAACTTTTCTCATGGCTTTCATATATTATGCGTTTTTGAGGCCCTGCTCACAGTTCGTTGAGTGGCAGCACCGGGGCAGATCAATATGCCGTAACCGAAGCTATTGATTTTAATATATATTTTATCACCGCACTAATTAGGAGAAGAAAGGCCAGGAAACCGACAGTGGGATGGATTAGAGGAGGAAGGGTCAGAAACTAAAGACAAAACGGAATATAATCCAGAGCAAGAAATAAATGATGGGGAGGAATCCAGTGATGCGGGGGTGGGGGGTATTAAAGGCAATTGGAAGGTGCTAACCCAGACAGACACTGAATCATACATGCGTGTTTTGATTTTGACTGGTGTGTACAGACCCAGGATTTCTTCTTTATTTATTTTGTTTATTTGTCAAGATAGATTAAAATTTGCAAAAAGGTTAAGTGCATAAATTCTCATAGTGCAAAAATGCAAGTATCAAAACACACAAATACATTTGTGCAAAAAGGTAAAGTGACTACTTTCTCACATGGTGCCAAAAATGCCAGTGTCAAAACACAACTACATAGGAAGTCACTTACACTTGAGGCAAAAAGATATGCTCAAAAGAAGAGTCAATGCTGACATGTTTGATTTCTTAAAATCCGTATTTTTGTTTTTCTTGAGAAGTCTCTATAAGTTGTATTGGTCTTCAATTCAGATGGGAACTTGTTCCATTCTCTTGTGGCTTTATATGAGAATGCCGATTGTGCGAAAGCAGTTTTACGAAAGTGGAATACTCCACTGCCATCTAGACGCAGTCCTTGTTGCTCTCTCCGTCTGTCAGAGATCCGGTGAACAAAGGACTTGAGAGGTGGAGATGCAGTACCATGGGATTTTAAAAACAATAGATTCAGATGGAAATGTGATCAGGTTTTCAAAGTTATTATGTCGGGTGACTACACAACAATAATGATATTGTCTTTTTATCTAATATTTTAAGAACTTGTTTTTACAGTGATTCGAGAGGTTTCAGGGTCTTCTCATTAGCTTGAGACTAATATGAGATGTAGTAATGTGAAAGGATTTTAGCATTTAAAAAGGTTTTATATGCCCCCATTATAAGTGAGTTTCTGATACATCTGCAATTACGAAGGCTATATTTCAGAGTGCAGATCTTTTTATATGCTTTTCAAAGCTGATCAAAGGGTGTTTAATATAATGCCTAAATATCTGAAATCAGTTACATTGTTTATCATTTGTTGCATAAACACTTTTGTTGGGATACTTCTTGTGGTTTTTTTTTTTTTTTTTGTCGTTAAAATACACAGTGGCTGTTTTTCCTACATTTAGAGTAAGACATAATTTATAAAGCCATTTTGGCACTTTTTCCAAAGCAACTGATAACTTATCAACCACTAACTTGTCAACATCCTTCCCATGGGTATGGGTTACTGTCTACATTTGAATTTTTATGCTTTTAATGATTTTTATACACAGACTGATGGAGGATCATTTAGACACAGAGTTAAAGAGTAGTGGGCTTAAAATGGAGCCTTGTGGTATCCCCATGGTGCAAACCTTTGTTTGTAATACAGCTTTATTTATGCAAACACACTGGGAGCGGCTTGATGAGAGTTGATTTGGGTGATTGACTGAATCGAAGGGTTTGCATAAGTCTAAGAAGATTGCTCCTACGACCCCTCCTTTGTCCAGATTCTGTTTTATTGTTTCAATGAAGTGCCATTATGCAGTTTCAGGAGAGTGATTTTCCTGAAGCTGAAGTGCATAGGATGCAGAAACTAATCCAGAAAAAGTTTATGGGATCAGTTTCTTTTTTGTTTGTTTGTTCTGTTAATCTGTTATCAGAAAAAAAATCTAATAAACTGCTTATTACACTGTTATGTTATTGTTCTTGTTAAATGTTCTTTAATGCATTAAGATATTGAGGTTGAAATATTGTGAAATTGTCAAGTGTAGTTTTTGGATAATTTTCTTTTGACCAGGAACACAACTGGTGTTACTTCATGCGACTGTATACATTTTTTAATGGTGTTCAAAACAAATATCCTTAATAACTTTGACCTAAGGTAGTTTGTGATAGACAGTATCCTATGTTTCATCTGATAATTTCTTCAAAATAATACAGAACTTATGCTTTTTTTCAAAACTCAAATTCAAGATGTATAAGCTCGGATCAATGAGGAATACAGGCCATAAATATCAAACAGAAGTTTAAAACATGTAATGTCTGAAAGAACTTAAAGGAAATATTTAGCAATTTTGAGATCTTGAGACCTTTAGCACACCCTACTGGCGTGTTGTACGCAGTAGTTTTCGCAACAGTGACCATAATGAACGTATTTATACAAGCCAGTAAAAAAAGGCAGAGAGAAAGGCACCCAGAGGAAACTTTAAGATGTTAACTGAGCAGGTAAAAAAAATAGGCTTTTACACAAAATTCAGTGTATAATTTGGTGACAGCAAAAAAAAGCATAAATAGAAAGCATAAATAAAAAGCAATCTCTTTTCTTTTTTTTTTTTTTGCAATGGCAGTCAGTGACATCCTTAGATTTCTACAAAACATTTTGTCTTGCTACAGCTCTATACAAACAAAGGTTTTAAGTTTCCAACCTAAAGAAGGTTCCGTGAAGATGTAAATAAACGTGCGTTTACAGGCATTTAAGTGCGGCTCATTTATTTAGGCTGTATACTGAGTAAAAGCCTGCTCGAGATTTTCTCGTTTTGCTCGATCACTCTCTCTCATTCTCTCTTTCTCTTGTCCTCTGTCCTTACTGTTTTTGGTTTCTTAGTCACCTCTGTCATGATGTTCACTGTGTAAATGAGCAAAAATGAGCTAGCTCTGTGAGTTAGCCTTGATTAATTGTTGATGTATGAGGAAGTGGTGTAAAATGAAACGTGATGATGTGATGTTGCAGGATTCAGAAGTCGCTTTTGTCCGTGTCTGCTGACAGCAGGCCCGGTTGCGTCTGTAAGCTCAATAATCATTCATAAAATTAATCAAATGTTCCATTACAAGACAGTTGAAACTGATATTTTATGATGATAAAGTTATTTTGTTCTGCTTCTAGTTAAACAAATAAAATCAACACAAAAAGTATTGATAATGTATGTATTATTACAGCTTTCATGATGAGGCCTGAATGGAACGGGCACTTTTGACTGAGAACACAAAATCGTTTAACATAAAATGGAGCCAACATGAGAAAATTAGAAGTTTGCCAAGGACACCCTTTTGAGTGCAGTTTCATTTGGTGGTTTGATGGGGCAAGTTTAAAGTTTCACCAACGAAGAGCTGAAGAGTACCACCTGTCTTAGTAGTCTAACAGGCTTTAAAAGTTTGACGAACGGTTTGAAAGTCTGTCAAACTACCTCTTCGGAAGTTTGACAGACTTCCATTGTACACAGCTGAGGTAAACTGATAAACCACTGCAGAAACTGAAAAATGGAAAAAGATTTTCTCTCTTCCTGGCAATCATCCTCCCGGTTAGAGTGGTGCTCCAGACTTATCAATCAGCAGTCCAAATGTGCACAGCTTCAACATTCTTGTTTTTAAATGTTTTCACATTTTGAAACCTCATTTGAAATCTTATCGTTGTCATTATTATTATTATTATTATTATTATTATTATTATATTATTATATTATTATTATTATCCACCCATTATCTCTACCCACTTATTTCTATTTCAGGGTCACATGGATCTGTTGGAGCCAATTCCAGCTGTCTTAAGGTGAAAGCCAGGGGTTCATCCTGGACAGGTGACCAGTCCATCACAGGAGCTTTCTTTTTTACTAACTAAGGGGTAAAATCACATTTGTCTTAGGATTGACGAAATCAGAACAGCTATTTATGACTGCTTAACCCAAGCTTTTGAGGCACATCCACCTATAATTATATTTTAGTATATTTAGTGAGTAGATCTGTATGCCACAAAAAAAAAAAAAAGACTTAATTCTTAATATATAAACATGATTACATTATACTGCAAGACAGAGTGATGAAAACTGAGAGGGCAGCTTCATGCCAAGGTATGTTCAGTGTCTAAAAAAGTCCAGAAATAGAAAATATGTGTCCACCTTGGTTCTATATTTTCCACGCAAAGCTACGAATATATTGGCAAAGCTACGAATATATTGAAAAGATAAGATACATTGAAAAAACAACAACAACAACAAAAATTGTGAACGTAAGCTTTTTTATTCTTCCAGTGCAATGGACTAAAAAGAAAAAGAGTGGCCGAACCTTCAGTGAGTCAAGAATCAATGTGAAAAAGTTTAACTCGATATGACTCCTCTCCAGCCCTTATGAAATGTGCAAATAAGATATGACAGGATAAAGATGAGTGGGTGTTTCATTTAGAACCAGGAGGCACATAGAAAATGTGCTGCTGAATGGTTATTTACTTTACCTATGAAATTGAACAGCTACCGTAGTACAACTTCATCCAGTGTCAGTTTTGCGTACATGCACAAGTTCACAGGATGGGGTGTTTCTTACTCTCACAGTTATTGCCTTTGATCTGTGGGAACACACTGGGGCCTGCTCAGGTAAAGGGTAGGCAACACTTGTCTCAATAAAGAGACAAATAAATAAAAGAGGACCGGAGATGATATGCAGATGCTTATGAACTACGATGTGTGTTGTCAGTAAATGGGGCCAGCATTGATATCATCATGCACATTAATGCACAGATTCATTTGAAAACACCTCTGTCCTGAAAATCCCTCAGCAAACCACTTTAATTAGGTTCCAAAACTTTTCCATAGGTGATACAATTATTATAAACTAGAACATTTATTGCTTGCAGACCTAGATGAATACATTTCCAAATTCCTGGTTGAGGGCCAAGTTGAAATGCTTAAGTCATACTGGCAGATTATTATCCTTAAAACCCCAGTTGCTCCAAAGGAGCTGCATGTCAGTATCCCCTGCAGAAATCCCGGTGTGATGGGAGAGCTAATCATAAAAGCTCCCTCCAGCACTCTCTCTGCATTTAAATGGCCTTAAGTTATGAAAACCAATGCCAAAGCAGCCGTACTGCAATGAAGCCTGACCTCTGACCTCATTTTGGTTTTCTCATGCAAAAGTATTATACTATTAACTCTTTGGCAGCCAATGAGTTAAACACCCATCCAGTCACATGAGAAATGATCCAAAAAACCGACTTACTCTATTGACCTACTCAAATATATGTCATTTATTCATTTGACTTCTTTCTTTTCCCCTCCTAAAACACAACACCAAGTCAAAACCTAAACCTGCAGGTAGCTAATCTGCATATTGTTGGACAGAATAGTCAAGTTGTGAAATAGAAGTACAACCACAGAACAATAGGAACCTAATCGGAAGAAGGATTTGTCAACTTTTGGAGAAACAAGCCTTTCAAAAAAGTCTCTGTCCAAAGGAGGGAGCTTGGAGAGTCACAGAGGTTGTGATAAGCTATTTAAGAAGCTATTTATATTTCATTTCAATCAGACCAAATCCACTCTAATTAAAAAATTTCATTGTAAACTACTCAACCTTTACAGGCGACTTCTCTATCCCAATAATCAGGTGAAGTCATTAATGAGCCACTGCTAGCACTTAATTCCACTTCCTTCTAAGTCCACTCTCTCTTTTGCATTTTTATTTTGTTCTGTTAGAATGGAGCAATAAAACGATAAGAGAAGTTGCCGGGGAGGAAACCTTTAACACTTGGAGTAATTACTTCTCTTTGTGTCTTTCTTTTTAAATTAATTTTAATTACAGGCGTCAGTGTTGCTTGTAAATGTCCACTTTCTGCTAATCTAAAGTAATGTGACTGCTAATGAAGAGGGAATTGAAAGTGTGGAGCCAAGTGGCCTTTTGGCTTTGAGTCACTCCCCCTTGGCTTACTTACATACTTAAACAATGGTCAAGGATAGACGTGCACACACACACACACACACACACACACACACTGAGCACCGCTAGGTTGAACACACACACACACACATTTCTTTCATAAACCAATACACACTTTCCTTGTTTCTTTATTATCTCATAAAAGATACAGAGTCTGAAAATGTTCTTATTTTATAATGTTTGACACCTGCGAGTCGATGTTTCTTTCAGCTCTTTAATGGTAAAAAAAAAAAAATATATATATACTAGGGCTGGGCAATGATTAAAATTTTTAATCACGAATAATCGCATGATTTCCCTGATTAATCACGACTAATCGCATTGTATACGGAAAATCAAATAATGAATTCAAAAGTAGTGTAAAGGTCACTTTAATTTAAATGTTCTGCTGCCATATGAACTAAAGTGCCATAACATTTGTTGTTCAAACACTTTTAACATCAGCACTTGCCAGTAACACATATTTAGTGTAAATCTCATCTTAAAAATATCAAATAAAATAAAGCTTATTGCCGCTGCCAGGGCATTAATGTCATCCTGTTTTTTTATGAATAATAAAAAAGTCTACCAACAAAATCCTAACAATCTAGAGGCCACAATCAAAACATTAAAACAAATCATTTCTGAGGTAACAGCAGACACTTTTAACAGGTAGTTCAACTTGTCAGTTGTTACAAATAACCTTGCAAATTACGTTAAAATGAAAATGTCCATGTGAAAGTTCTGTAACTTTATCAGTCCGTAATTATCTGTGTATCATTTGTTTTTTTTTTTTTCCATTTTCAAATGTCAATCAAAAATTAAAAAAATTTAAAAAGTGACATTTTTTTTTTTTGTTTTTTTTTTAATCTAACACACAAAAAAAATACCGTTTTTTTTATATTTCAGTTTTAGCAAATAGGCCACGGGACTGAATTTGTTTTTAATGTTTTATTGTCTGGTTTACGTGACCCAGAAATGGCTTTGTTTTGTAATAAAGGACTGGACTTTCTGTTGTCATTACACATCTGTGCCACTAGATTGAGCCGCACTGAAGTAACCAGTAAGAGAACAGCAGGACAGTGAAAACATGGAGCAGATCTGATGTAACATGGAGGATTGACGTGATCGTCTTGAACAAAGGGGTTTGAAAGTTTTTTTTTTTTCAGACAGAATTGTTAATATTGCTACCTGAATTGCTACCCGAACTGTAAAGTACACTGATTTTTACCACTCTCCATGTCTGTTTAAACTTTTCCGCAAGGTAACCTGCCAATTGTTTTCCGGTTCCACAGCAGCCAGTAACAGACTTTTTAAAACAAAAGCATGTGAGCAACATGCGTTAATGTGCGTTAAAATAAATGTCGGGGTTAATAAAGTAATGTGTTAACCGCGATAATAACACATTAACTTGTCCCAGCCCTACTATTTACATAAAGATTTATGGCCTTACTTTTCCATAGACTTGATATACTGCAAATTAAATATTGTTAAGCAAGTCATACACTGTATAAGAGTGGTTGAAAAAAGTGGGATTAAAAAATGCTGCATTGCATAAGTTTGAAAACAGTGCTGTTTAAACATGAACCTGAAAAAATGTGTTTTAACTGTGAAAGGCAGTGTACACACACTGCACAGTGCCACAAGCATTCAAACAACCATATAGACAGCCAGTTCAGAATTTGTACTTGTACAATTTTTTTTTCAATATGGTGGGACGAAACTGAAGTCCCCGGAGGAAATCCTAACAAATTTCACGCAGAAAGGCCCCTGGAAGGATTTGAGCAAATGGCTGATACTGTACAGCTACTGTATCCTGTACAGCAGGCCGACTGCTGCATCAGGGCTCACGCAGACTAAAACTGCAGCCAACAACACACAGGGAATTGGTTTGTCTGGACTAAACAAGACTTTCTGAAAACTGCTTTACACTGCTTGGACACTGGGGTGAAAAAAAAAATAAAAAAATCAGCCCACAAAGGTGGTGGGTTTACCACAACAAAGAAAGATCTTTGTATTTATCAGGACACTGTTCAGAATGAAGCATTATCAGCATGGGCTGTGGCCAAACGACCTCCACTTCTATGTCTTTCTGTGACATTTCTAGTCTCCATGTCTCTGTTGCAACCTGCTGATGACACTCTGACACTCTCTCAGTGAAAACTTCCCTCTGAGAACATCCCGTTTGAAGTGGCCAGGTTCTGTTGATCAACTGTCAGGTGTTGTTCTCCTGATGTCAAAATGTTTAAATACAAATTGTCATTGAACCAGAACACTTAGTGGTCGATTTATGGATCAGACAATTGTGATTTTTGAGGTTAATCACCTTGTTATTCTTTATTTATTTTTTTTTATCTATTGCAATTTTATGTCCATTTCTGCAAACTGAACAACGGTGAGATGTGGATACTTTTTTCCAGTTTTCAGAATATGTTTGAATTGATGTCTGGCTTATTCGCATCCATTCATTGTTCCCCACTGTGAAGAAGACCCGGGACGGTTTATATTGACCATAGCAAGTCAATATTGTTTCATGCTTGTTTTCACATTGTGAGGCCTTCAGAAAGCAGCAACCACCCTGGTGTGGAGATGGGGTATTTTCAAGGATGGTTTGGAGAAAATGCAATGAATCCAGCCTCATCTGTTTCAGCAACAGACCCTTTTTTTTTTTTTTTTAACAATTTCACAAGGAGAGTTGCTGTTTCAGCAGCTTTGATGCAACTAACATTCCTACTAAACATGAAGGACTGTGATATAAAATGCTTTTGTTTAAAGACACACATACAGATCAACATACATTCATATGTTTTATTTTTTGTTTGTTTGGTTTTTTGTTTGGGGGGCTTTTTTGTTGTTGTTTTCTGTTTTAAGATTTTAATGGTTCTGGTGGCTTTTATTATTGAAGGTCGAGACACAGGAAGATGGGAAGAGATGAAGCAAAGGATCAGAGGCCGGGAGTCAAACCTGCGAACGGCTGCAGCAGGACAATAGCCCACTGAGCTGTCTGGTAGCCCAGCAGTTGTTTCCATCTAATTCCAAACATAATTATCAGATATTGATTAAAAACAGATGAGACTATCTAAGACGTACTCATTGTAGTTATGAATACATGCAATGATGAAAGAGAACAATTAAATTAGATGAATAAATATGATGCAGCTCAGAAATTAATCTCCTAATTGTGTATTTGAGAGGAAATTTTAATTTGAACAGTAATTAAAATTCTAGACATTCTGGACATTGAATAAATTATTTGATTGATCTTTTTTTTGTGGAGTGATTTTATGCAGTTGGTTATTTCGTTTTTGCTGCAACAGAATGGAAGACATAGGTGGGAAATTAAAAAAAAAAAACATTTGGGGATGGTTTGTACTTTATAAAATTATTCTTTGTATTATCAAATATTGGAAGTTCCTGCTCTGTTTTGATACTGAAGCTGTGAGGCAAAACTCTCAATGTTAACAGTTTCCTGAATATGTACAAGGATCATTTTTATTTGGAGTGGATTGTACTTAACTGGAGTTGAACTAAAGCTATTATCTCTGTCAAGTGCCCTGAGATGATTTTTGCTTTGAATTGATGGTAGGAATTTTATTGAAATGAATTGATTAGCAATCATGATTCTTTTTTTTGGTCATTCATGAAAAGTCTGACACGAGTTCCAGCCAGCTG
This sequence comes from Hirundichthys speculiger, assembly GCA_018398805.1. Classification (NCBI taxonomy): domain Eukaryota; kingdom Metazoa; phylum Chordata; class Actinopteri; order Beloniformes; family Exocoetidae; genus Hirundichthys; species Hirundichthys speculiger. Next base: position 1,880,772 of record JAGFBZ010000863.1, read on the forward strand.
ACCAGAAGAATCTGCATATATCCTACCCTGGCGGTCCAGGTCCTCGTGGCCCACTGCCCTGTAATTTCAGACGTTTCCCTGCTCCAGTGTACCTGGCTCAGATTAACGGGTCATCGACAGACTTCATTACGAGATCTCGCCAGTGCATCCATTCATCTACAGCTGCTTCTTCCTATTCAGGGTCATGGGGATCCAATGAAGCCTCTGCAAGTTCTCTTCATGCTCATACTCACTCCTATGGGCCATTTACAATCATGAATTTGCCCAACAAGCATGTTTTTGGGCCGTAGACTGTGAACCACAGGAGCACGGGGAGAACATACAAATTCCACACCAGGCACACGCGTAAATGAGGTCCAGGTGGCTAAATTTAATTAAGAAATGTTTACAAAAACTTTGAGTACAACTTCTGTGAGATTCGTCCATGCCCCTCCCAACCTGTGATGTGCTTGCCACAGCAACTAGATTACACACACACACAAGAAAGAGAACAACACTGTGGCTTAAACTGGTAGTCCAACATGACATGGCCATGAATGTAAGAGGCAATCAGGCTGCAAGGGTCTGCATGCACAACAGAAAACAAGGAAACAGGACAGAGTAGTGCTGTTTGGCGGTCTGTTACCCCTGTCTACCTCCACAGCATCTCCATCCTGATGGTAACAGTTTGTGTTCACAGCTTTTTATCATTAAACAGCCCAGCAGCATCAAGATATGCAAGCTGGACAGGCTACCGCAGGTGGAACGACATGAGCTTCAAGGACGGCAGGAAGTTGGTCTGAATTTTTTGCGTCAGAATAATGTCGCAGCACATCATAAACTCTCAGAGTGATTCGCTCAGACCTGAAGAACTTCATTGCAGAAAAATCAGATTTGAAAGTATAAACATTCATCAAAGTGATTTGGCCTGAAATAATATCATGATAAGTTTGCAGTATATTTAACTCCACAAACTGGTTTAGTGATCCCCAAGTCACATAATGCTGCAATGTTTGATAACGTTAATGTTTTAGAGCACTGAAAAAAACTGGTTTTACTACTTGTCCATTGCAGCAAAATTTAGAGGCCCACATAACGTACTAACCCTAAATATTTTGCTGTTAAAATACATTCAAAGAGCATTTCTAAAGTTAGTTGAAACTTACTAACAAATGTAGCAAGACTTTATTGAGGTACTTAAACGTGAGCCACCCACAGTTACAGTATATTTACTTTTACAGCGCTACAGCTTTGTGAACAAGCATTTTTACACAGACAACATGCAGACGTTTCACTTTAGAATGATCAAAACCTAAGGATTTTACACTGATTTAATAATTTGCTCATTGAGTCAAGAAAGGAAAGGGTTAACAGAGACAGTGAGGGAAGCTCTCCTGTCCTGGGTGAAACTATCCAGTAATAGGATGAGAGAGACGGATCACCTTTTGGTGCCACCAATAAAGTATTTGATCTGACAGTTTTGTTGAGTGTTCTTGAAAGTGAATGCTTTCTTTGTCAATACTGCATAATGATCCAGACAGCCATTCTGGCCCAGATGAGGCCTGCTGAATCCTGGGTAGTGTACAATAAAAGAACCGTTTAAAACAGCATGTTGCTCTTATGTGGATTCATGTCAGTTATTATGTAAAAAATAATAACAGAGGAAAAAAATGAATGTGTGAGGAGAGAAATAAATCACTATGTACATCATTTAAACAAGTGGTGCAGCAGCTAAAATGATATATTATCGGTGTGATTTAACTGAGCGTGACCTTTTATCTTGGCTTGAGCATCTGCCCCCAAAAGTGTCTGTGCACGACAAAATGAGACTTCTTCTATATCTGTGACTGAAGCACAGACGTCTAACACAACAGGAGTGAGAGTGAGTCATGTCTAAAATCTGCCGGGCACGTCTCTTTTTACATTCCTGAGTGTTGCTGTCAGTTTAATACACTCATGTGAGGGGCTAGTTTTGCTGAACATGTTTTTCCCCCCACTTTGTTTAAAACAAACAAACAAACAAAAAAAAAAAAAATCAAACCTGAACCATGTCCACTAATATCACACTGAGCTCAGCACCTACAGCAAAAACCGTTTTGCGCAGGTAAACATGCCAGATGTCTGCAGGTGTTAAGGGGCTTTTCAGCAGTGGGAGAGGGGCTTTGGCCTCAAATGGCAGTTTCAAGCAAAGTGTGAGTGATGGTAAAAGCAGTCAAGCTACTCGCACCGACTCTCGAGTGCACTCGTGCTGAAGCGCTGGGAAACATTTAAAGAGATAACAGGACACATGCAAAAACACTAAGAAAAGGAGAACTCACGTTTACGGGGGTAAAACTAAGGCTAAGAGGTGCTAGTCACGATGAGCAGCGTTGAACAAGTGTGTGGTTAAGCTGGTTGTTTACAGTAAGTGGGTTGAGAAGTTCAGCATGGACTAAAACAGGACTGGTGGCAGTTTTAACCGTCTGCAGTTTGACCTTTGGTCTGTTTCAACTGTAAAGATTGTCGAGCTTTTCAGCCTCCGTTTCAGGCAGCGTAGCAAGTAATGTGTTTCTCCTTTACCCATTCAAACAAACACTCACTTGTTACTACACTGCAGCTGTAGCACTTTGTTTCTGCAAGGCCACACTGAAGCTTTGACTTCTCTCTGAGGAATAATTATGATACCATTCACCCTCATTGAAATCAGAACTCCCGACCTGACCGGTTCGGTTCAACAATAATATGTTGGGGTTTTTTTTTTTTAGAGAAAGTATTGAAGAATTGTTAGAATAATATTGTTAGGTGGCTGAAAAACAAAACAAAAAAAGAAATATAAAAAGGAACAGAAAAATGTTCCATATATGTGGGCCTGCTGGACGTACGCTTTCTCGATCAATAAAAGTGAGTTGAAGCAGATGAGACATCAATATGCCAAAAGGGACTTGATTTTACTTGATTTATGAAAATACAGTTGACTTCTGAATACACATTGAATTGCTCCATTGCAACTGCAATGGAGCAGAAGACAATATCAATTCCAAAGCTGCAACATAAAGAATTGCCCAGTTCAACAAATTAGCTAAAATCAACATAAAATAAAGAAAGGTGTTGCCGCGAGCCCATCTCAGTAATGACATTTGTGAATATGTTTTCAGAGGAAGAGGCAGTGCAGAGCAGACGGCTGCACACTCTTACTGGAACAAGCTCATACCTACTTGGTGCCTTTTTCCCAATCTTCCAGTCCGCCATTTTGTGATAAGTCAGAAGAGAAGTAAAAATATCCCAAAATGTCCTCCATCCGAAAGAGCTTCATGAATCAAAACTTGAAACATGGTCCATAATTCAACGGGAGGGAAACATTTAAATCCGGTTAATGGCGCATGTTTAAGAACATTTCCATTCATGTTTTCTTCTCTGTACAGTTTGGCTCAGTTATTTCATGTCTTAAAGATTTGTGCAGGGATTTTATCGGTTTTCCTTGGCGACTTGATGAGCTTTGTGAAAACTCATCCCTCGGGTAGAGCGGCTGTGGGCCCATAATAATGTCATCTTGCTCTCCTCCCCATCTCCCTCCGTCTTTTCAGAGATTTGTGCGTGATAGAGGCCTCAGTGAGAGACCAAGCGCTAACCTTTACTGCATTGGCTCACACTTAATCCCCTCACCCTGGGGTGACTGGTACACACACACACACACACACACACCCAAAATAGACACTAAGACAGTGGTAACATACTCTTATCACTAGTTGCGTTTTGCTGACTCATCCAACATTAGCAGATAAGTTTTGAAGATCAATTCTTAAATAAAGAACAGTTTCTGTGATCTGAATTCACTCTTTTATAATGCACTGGTCTTCTTTAGTCATCCAGTTTTAAACGTATCTCCTCACAAAAGCAACACTCGACACACTATTGATAAGTTCCCGATGTTTGTCTTCTGTTGTAACGCTAACTGAACACATTCACTGTCGTTGTGCAACTCGAACCAAAGATTCAAGTACTTTTCTCTGTGCAAATAAAAAGGTTTCTCTTTGTTGTCTCTGTCAGCAAAGCTTTCAAAATGATGCACTTCTTTGCCGTTTGCAGTAACTTTGTGAAGAAGGGGACTCTGCTGGACATTTACCAAGTCGTTTTTGACGTCTAACTGCAGTCTGCTTTCTTGACCACAGTTGAAAGGGTCTTTAGCTTCGTGGGGCAGTGATATGGCTACTTCTGCCGGACAGTGACTTATCGATCTCTGAATACAGATGGAGCATGCGTGCTCACATCCATTTAAAATCTTTTTGTGACGGTTACAGGAAGGACAGGTGTAGGAGGCTCAAACTTAGGTTGTTATTGTTATTATTCTGAGATCCCAAGTTATCTCCATCTTCCTTCAGTAAATTCTGATTAATCTGTCTGGCTTGTTTATCAGTGATCATTATGTTCTGATAATATAATCCCCTGCTGTTCCAAATTAAACAGAGAGAGGAGAAATCCCACAGGTGAAATTTTCAGCAAATTGAAGTAGAAAAAGAACGGAGCTGGACAGGATAAGAACACGGTGAGTAACTCAACCAGCCGGTCCAGCCTGTGAATGCAGAGACAATATTTCCTTGATGTTATTTTTGTCTTCTTGCACGAAAGATAAAAACATAAATCAATAGATTATGTTTTGTGTTTCATTAAGTGCTACCAAACGACAGTGTCTCATTTCAACAAATGATTACATCTTACGCTCGTGACTCTACTGTCGTTGGTTCGCTGTAACTGCACCTTTTGCTCTCATCAAATGAAAATGTACAGTACTGTGCAAAAGGTGCAATACACAGGATGTCTTCATAATAGTGATAATATCGAAGGTCGACTGATTAGGCTTCAGGTCAGTTATTGGCATCTTTTTAATAATCAGCATCAGCCATTAAAAAAAAAAAAAAAGAAAAAAAGCCCAACTTACTTTTAATATATCCATGATAATGTGATTTCTGATATCATCTTAAAGAGACCAGAAGCTAATTATGGATGCCATTACTCAGTAATGAAGATGTATTTTTTATGTCTATTTTTTTATTATTATTTATAGGTTGTTTTGTTTATTTTCTTCTTTGCAGACTAAAGTCAAATTTAAGGTGAAAGTTAAACATGTTTTTGATTGCAAGAATAACTTTTACATTCTAACACAGTGTGACTAAACACTTTTTTAAACATATGTTTAAAGTAAAAGCAGAAAATGAAATGCATAAAATAATGTAATGTAACTGTTTCTGTCAGTTTTAATTTGATGGAGAGATTTGACATATTCTACTCATTAAACAGATTGATCTCAACTATATCCAGAACCTACATTTTTCTTTTCCACTGGATTTTTTTTTTTTTAATTCCTTCCTGCTTCTCTCCTCCTGTCCTTCCTCGGTGCCTGAAAATGATCTTCATCACCTGAGTCTCTCCCACTCCTTCAGTCACTTATATTTTACCATGAAATAAGCACACTGTGATCTCCTGCAGGAAAATGACTGAAACTGTCATCACACGCATGCCTGCACAAGTTCATATCTGTTTTTTGGAACGTGTCTTCCAGTTTGAAACGGAGTTTTGAATAAAGCACACTGACCGACCCCGCTTTATTTTAACAAGGTATCCCTGCAGATCAACACATTTTAATGGTTTACTGTGAAAAAAACAAAAAAAACCCCATCAAACTCAGTCCACTTTTTTTTCTGCTTTAGCACACTGACAATAGTAATTCATGTAGAAATGTTTACAATTCCTTTATTGAAATTACTATAATTTAAATTTCATTTCACAGTCCCTGCACTTGGCCTTGATGACTCTGGTTAGTTTAACTCAATCTACTAAGTCAAGATACTCTGATGAGTTTAGATCTTCAATCTTACACCCTGCTGGGTGTTAAATTACTTGCATCTGCTGGTTCACGTTGATGTCACCTGTGACTAACCAATACATTTAAGCACAAGAGCAGAAAACCTTCATTTATACATACAAGTGCACTCGCAGCAGTCAGTGACTGACAAAAAAAATAAATACATTTGCACATATCTCAGGGACTAGTAGCAAGCATGACTGCCTTATACTGCCATGCATGTTCTGTCTCAAACACACACACACACACACACTCCCTGAAATCCTCAGCAGAAGGGTGCACCCTGCAGACAGGGTACCAGACCCTTCGCTGAAGCTTTGGAATTGGGGACGGCGACATGAAGCAAGAAAGAAAAAGGGAGGTGCAAACAAAGGAGGAAAAGAGGAGAGAAAAGAATGAGTGAAAGCAAGGAGTAAAACAGGCGAAAGCAGGGGGAATGAAGGAGGAAAAAAAACTGAGGTAGAGGAAAAAATGAGACAAGGAGGTAAAGGATGACAGGAAATAAACTGAAATTAAAAGGAGAGGTGGAGGAGGAAAGGGAAAGAAGTACAAAGAAGCAAATTAAGGATAAAGAAAAGTATGAAGAACAGAAGAAAGAAAGAAAGTGAATAAAAAGTGGAGAGGAACAGTAGTAGAAAAGTAGGGAAGGAATAAAATGAAATGTACTCACGTGTGCCGTTTCCTACTCCTTCACTCCTTCAGAAATTACTGCGAGATAGTTGCAGAAAGCTGTAGAGAACGTGAGAGGAGAGAGAGAAGTCAGTTAAGGTCACATATTTCAGGGAAAGTTGTAATGCTGTGGAAGAAAAGAAAGAGGTACATAACACTCAAAAACAATTTCAACCACATATTCCAGATTTTTAGAGAAAGTGTTGGAAACAGCAGCTTCACAGTATCTGACAGAAATTAAGACACAAGGATTAAAAAGTTGCACATACACGTTGTTTATTTTAGAGTGAGGAAAAAGAGACGATTCTCTCTGTTTGCCCATCACTGACACATGCTAAAGTGCAAATAAATGCACCCACGACACAGGTTTATAAAATGTCCTGTCATCGTAATCATGATGCCATGTCATCATTGCTCTGATAACCTCTGCGGTGTGTGCATGCATGCATGAGTGCTTGAACTGACCCTGCAAATAGGTATGTTTGTAGTACAGCAATGTGTAACTTTGTTCAGCCCAATGACAGCTCTCTAGCGCCATCTACTGATTGGATGCTAATGAAGGGATGTTGGGAGAGCAGCAGAGCAGCACTGGTGCCACGGAGGCGCATTTTCATACACGCACACATGCTCACATATTAAAATAAATGGACGCATTTTATTTCAAAGAAAATGTGCTGTAGAGGTAAAATGGCCAACAATTTGGTTGGATTAATAAATGTGTAGAGTAATCAGTAAAGTGTTTTACAAACTCAGAGTAGAGAACAGAAAACACAGATGCTTGTGAGGGCGTTTCTGAGAACTTTTACTGTGAAAGTGTTTTTATTAAAAATGTATTACACGGTGGTTCACACAGTAAAGCAACGATTAAGACATTAACATCCAGAACTTTACTGCACAATGTTTTTACTTCACACTGACACACTTTATGTGAGTTGTTTCCTAAATATTTTAAACTGTATTTTTGTATACATTCATGCAAAGTTTCCTTGCAGATATCACACTGACGGTGTAATACTTGGTATGTTTGCTTGAGAAAAAACAAAAACCAAAACAAAGTAATTTTTTAAATGCAATTATTTAATTTGCATGATTACATTTAATAAATCATCCCGTCTTGTCAATTAATTTATTTCAAATGACATTTATTTTCCTTGGGACTTGATGAGTCATTAAACTGTCCACTTCATATTTTCATGGATAATTTTCCTATTATTATCTTTAATGTCTCAGAATTGTTCACAATAAAGTAATTAGTAGGAATTTATTGAAACTAGTAAAACAAATCAATTTCATACATGTGTAAAGAAATATTGTGGCATTGTATTTTTTTTTTAAACATCATCTGTTTTTTATGATTACGCTAAAGACTAGAATTACAATTAAATGTGACAGCTGTCAAACTAACTTCTTCATAGTTTCAATGAATTAATTTAGAGAAATTAAACAAGAAATTAAGCAAATTAAAAAGATTATTGGTTTCAGCCCAGTTGAGCATAATTATTAATGTAATAATTACTTTCATTTTATCTGTTCACCATTTGTACTGGATCCAGTCAAAAAGCAATAAAATGAAGGACTGGCTGACTGCTGAACTGTGTCACCTCACTGAGCTCAGCCTGCTGGACAGAATGGAGCAGCCGTTCAAGAGCATGCAGCCGTACACAAGCATGCAGCCGTATACATGAATGCAGCCTTACACATGCATGCAGCCGTATACCAGCATGCAGCCGTACACAAGCATGCAGCCGTACACATGCATGCAGCCGTACACAAGCATGCAGCCGTATACGGGCAGGCAGCCGTACACAAGCATGCAGCCGTACACAAGCATGCAGCCGTACACAAGCATGCAGCCGTACACATGCATGCAGCCATATACAAGCATGCAGCTGTACACATGCATGCAGCCATACACAAGCATGCAGCCGTATACAAGCATGAAGCTGAACACCAGCATGCAGTTGTACAAACGGGCATGCAGCTGAACACCAGCATGCAGCTGTACACAAGCATGCAGCTGAACACCAGCATGCAGTCGTACACATGCATGCAGCCGTAGACATGCATGCAGCTGTACACGGGCATGCAGCCGTACACGAGCATGCAGCCCTATACAAGCATGCAGCCGTATACATGCATCCAGCCGTACACAAGCATTCAGCCGTATACAAGCATGCAGCCGTACACATGCATGCAGCTGAATGACAGCATGCAGCCGTATACAAGCATGCAGCCGAACATGAACATGCAGCCCTATACAAGCATGCAGCCATATACATGCATCCAGCCGTGCACAAGCATTCAGCCGTATACAAGCATGCAGTCGTACACATGCATGCAGCTGAACGACAGCATGCAGCCATATACAAGCATGCAGCTGAACACCAGCATGCAGTCATACACATGCATGCAGTCGTACACATGCATGCAGCCGTACACGGGCATGCAGCCAGCCGTAAACGAGCATGCAGCCATACACATGCACGCAGCCGTACACATGCATGCAGCCGTACACAAGTATGCAGCCGTATAAAAGCATGCAGTCGTACACATGCATGCAGCTGAACACCAGCATGCAGTCGTACACACGGGCATGCACCCGTACACGAGCATGCAGTCGTACATGAGCATGCAGTTGTACACGAGCATGCAGATCACATGCAGTCTGCACAAATAGGTTCAAAGAGGATAACAGTCAAACATTAAACATTGCAAGCATGATTTAGCTGTTCTTTACATTTTTCTTTAAAAATTTTTGTCCAGCCTGTTTAAGATACAAACAGACAATCCAGGGACCTTCCTCTCTTCAACATAAATAGAATAGAATCCCTATTGTCATATGCAGATATTTTCAATGACAGTCTCCTTATAAAGAATTAAATCTGTGCTTTTCACTTAGAGGTTGCTCTTTATGCTCACTTTTGCTTGTAGTCTTTTTGTTTCAAACATTGTTTCAAGTTTGTATCATGTGTACACTTATCATGAGGTTAAGTCAGTGGTGTGCAAACTGTGGTACACGTACCACCGATGGTACGCGAGCGCTCTCTGGTGGTACACGGGGAACGCCATGACTTTCCACATATTCACTTAAAAAAAAAATCTGAAACATACAATGCATTATAAATATGTTTCAAACATAATGTGTAGCTAGAGATAATTAAAATTGTGTATTTAAAAAAAATATTTGTTACATATTCAGTTGCAGTGTAGATGTAACAACTTTTGAGTGTTTATTTTGCTCTGTATGAGAGTATAAGTATGTGAGAATTGTTGGACAGATTTGTAAATGTCTGATTCAGTAAAGTAACAATTCAGGTAATAAATAACCACAATAAAGAATAAATATCTCTCCCGAGTGTTTAAAGCAAATTGAGAAGGCATACGGCTATATTTTGAAATTGGTCATCATGGTGGTACTCAGAGAGCTGAACAGTTTATCAGGTGGTACGCAGTATTAAAAGTTTGAGAACCACTTGGTTAAGTGATCCAGGTTTTTCAAAGCCTGATGTGGATTGTTAAAAATAAATTAATAAATAAATCAGCCAGCTCATAATTTTGCCAATGAACAACATTTTTCTTCCTCTAATACTGTTGCTGGACTTGTGCTTATATTTGAATAGAGACTGAAAAATAAATATGGGTGACATTTAGACTTTGATAAAACAACATCTCTGTCCTTCCTTAAATGACTCTCATGTTGATGAAGTCTGCAAAGCTTTGCTTCCAATTGATTTCTAACATGCACATATCAGAATATTTGATTAAAATCAGTTCTGCTGCAAACTCCTTCCAGATACTCAAATTAGCATCATAAATCATCAAACACTTAACCAGTTAATAGTCAGCTGCAGTATATCATCATCTTTAGCATCTTCAGTGTTTGTACAGTCTCTAAGATCTTCGAGGAAATTACAATTAAACCCAAGTACTTGGAGAGTGTTGCAGATCCCAAAGTAAATATTAGACTGCCTGTGAGGCCAAGCAGATGGGTGTGTGTTCTACTCAAAGAATGAAGTAACACATGTACATCTGTGTTCTTACTAACAACAATATTACAATCACTGCCAGAGGAAAACATGAGTCCCTTCTTAATTATATAAAGTGTACGACTGAATGTTGAAGCAACAGGCCTCTACGTGTGCTGAGAACGATGAGAGAGAGTTAGGAACACTGCCCGGCAGCTGATCACGTTGAGATGATTGGAAGGGCTTTGAAGAGACGGCGGCTCCTGAAGTTTCCAATATCAAGCTTTTAAACTTTTAAATATCAAGCTCCGCTCTTGTGGAACTAGCTTTCCGCCTGTGTTCGGGACTCAGGCACTTTAAGATTAGTTAGGGCTGACTTGGGGGTGGGGGGTGCACTGAGCCAGCTATAGGCCTTAGGGCTTTAGGTCTTTGCAGCTTGAAGACCTGTCATTGTGAACTCCTCTTTATTACTGCCAACATTGCTGTTTACCAGCTTTGTGTTTCTTGTCTTCTTTGTCTCCTGTCAAACATCCCTCATTTAATAACTCTCTGTTTGTTGGGATCTCTTTACCGTCCCCTCAGACCAAACCAAAATGTGCAAGATGATATTTTCCAAGGTTGTGGTGAGAATGCAGTTTTGAGTTTGCACGGCAGCATCAGAGCCAACTTAGAGAAATGTAATAAACTGAAAAGGAAGGCTGCCTCTGTGAAGGGGAGGCAACAGTACATATCCTCTACACAACACAGAAATTAAACCGTGGATTATCTTCAGAAGTTTGCTGTAATACAGTCTAGTACAGAAGATCACTCTTCCCCACAGCTTTAACACACTGCTCTACCAAGTTAATTTATGACTGACTGACAGACTTGCTGCAATGTGTAATTTCTCGTTGAGGATTAATAAAGTGTGAATTGAATTTAATAGAAGTGAAGAATTGAGCAGAGGACAAAAACAAGAACATTTCCCGTAATGTCTTTCATTCTGTGTCTACAAGCGTACAGGATCTACAAGAGTCTTAAGCAGCCCCACTCCTGTTCATTTATCATAGTTTTTCTAACATCTATATTTATTTTCCAGTCTCTTTGAGGAACAAACCAAAAATACAGGAGCCTTGCTCTCTTATAGCGAAGCAGAATGGAATCCTAATGGATATCACTGCAGGTGTGGACGGGACAATCTCCTGGAAAACAGGTTAATCTTTGCTTGGTCAGGAGACTTATCCATGCACAAAACATTGCATGGTTTTATTTTATGTGCATATTATCTAGAGGTTATTCCATGGCTGATACCAAGAAAATAAAAAATAAATATATATGACATTAAAATGTTCAAAAAAGAACAAGATTAGAGGTACCTGGGATTTTTTGCACAGTATGATATGGCAGGCGTAGGTTCGTGATTGACATTGGTGGGGACATAACCAGCAGCTTAACCCCCTGTACCAGTATTGTTTACTTACTTCTTAATATGTTATTGCCCATCCTAAACTGGTTCGTGTTAAATAACAATTCTATTAATATATTATCTTAACATTGTTTTTATTCCAACAACATTAATTGTTCCAGTTTCGCAATGTTAAAAGCAAGTTTGTTTGTTTTTTTCTTTTTTAGTTTAACAGATGCCTCATCCGGGTTTGAACGTCTCCATTAAAAGGTACTGAACTCCCACGCTGCACTGGATTTTTACAAAACAGGGCTCCACAAACAGAACCTTGCAAAAAAAGAATCCCCAAAATGTAGAAGCAAAGGCCCTGTCTACTGCCAAACCCATGCCTACACCTTTCTTTGTAAGAAATGAACTGCTGGCACATGTCCTTTCCATCACTACTATCCATCAATCAATACAGTCTGGTGTAAAGGATATAACCCAGCATTAACCTCACCTGCTGTGACTCTGCTTCTCCACCACTGTCTTTGCTGCAGGACAGTCGTGGTGCTTTATAATTTATAAGAAAAGGGAAGAAAAGCACTTTTCTTTTTGAAATTTTCAACCTCAGTTCACATGTTGTTCACTGAAATAGCTCCAAATGTTCACCTTTCTTTTTAGCTGCCATCAGACATAACTGGAAAGTGGACCTCAGCTTGGCAGTTGGCACATTTAATCGAAGGTCTTCTCAGTATACAACCAGAGCTGCAGAACCCACCAGAACCAGGACAAGACAAAGCCGATCCAATAAGCAATGGGTTTAGTCACGTTTGGTCCAGTCCCACCTTGAAGTGGGACTGAACTAAACTGGATTTTAACCCTTTATGTATCTCAACATTGACACATGATATTTGGCAGATGTTATTATTATTTCTAATTATATATCATTTTTATTATTATTATTATTTATAATTGTATTTACAATGTGTAATTGTATTTTTTTCCCGACTGAAACTCATGGAGACAATTCAACAGTTGCTGGACATTGAAGTGTCCATAGCGACCCTTCCTAATCCTAACCCTTTGTGTGTCTGTGCATGTGTGTGTGTGTTTTCCCTGCATTTCAGTCTGATTAGGTCTGTCAGTCTCAGGTCTGTCAGCAGATATGAAATTGCAAATTAGAAAGATAAGTGATTACAGAAAGGATGTCTGATAAATATTTTCTAATTGTAGGGAAATCATGAAATTGTCTCTTTTATGCAGTAGCTTAAAAAATGAAAAATAATAAAATAAAATATTCAAAAATAGCCATATACCTAACTTTTGACAGATTGGTTAACTGTCTGGATTCAAAAATGAAAAAGCTGCAAAGAACTAGTGGTAGAAATGCTTTTTTCTTCACCTTGCTACTCCAAGATGCTCTCGCTGCTCCTCCTGCCCCCCTACTGGAATTTGAACATTCCCATTAAGGGTATATCCATTGGTCAATGACAGCTCAGTGGTTGGGCTTTTGCTCAAAGGCAAAAGTTTTTTTTTTTTTTTTTTTCTCAGAGTTCTCCTCACTCCAAGTTAGATCTTTGCGAACTTCTTCACTCCCATTATTCTAGTTCATTAAAACTAAAGACAGAGAGGTTGAAGTAGTAGCCCTGTTCTCAGTTCCACTCGGCTAAACAGGTGCAGGCATAACAGGTGTACTCAGAGGAAAGTTTTAAAACACATATGCACATACAGAAACAGGACTGCCACATCTTGTCAAGCACATTATGGAAATAGTGCAAGAGTTTTTGTTCCTTTGAGGAAAATACATTGTCTTTGCTGAGGTTGTGTGTTTTTGGTGTGTCAGTGCATCCCTCGGAGCAGAACAAGGTTGCGATGACAGAAGTTTAATCCCTGTGGTTTTCTGCCGTTGACTTTAAACAAGGCAGAAAGTCCAAGCAGAGTCAACTCTCTCTCTCACAAGACTTTACCCAAGTGGAAACCCTGTCAAATAAAACTTTACTCCAAGAAATGTGAGGGCTGAAGAAGTTGCTGCCGGCAACTTTCGCCTCCCACTGAAAAAGTTTTTGAAAGGTAGCAGTGGACTTACTGTGTTAGGGTGAGACTTTAGCCTGAAACTGGCCTTTGATAAGAAAGAAAATAAATAAATTTAAAGAAAAAAAAAATCACTTTAGATCCCACCAGCGTGGTCCATCACTGATGGGATAGACTCCTGTCTCCATTTCAGAATACCATTCCGTTCTCATTCTTTCCATAATACATGTCAGAGTCGGAAAAGAAATGTTCTAACCCACTCATGGTCTCCCTCCTCTAGTCAGAGACATTTCCCAACCCTGCGTCCCAGGAATTACATTCACATTGCATGATACAGCAGAGCACATTCAATGATTTTAGGCACTGAAGCGCTGTGTCCAGGATGGAGAGACCGAGGACACAGAAGTGGAATCCAGCATGTGGAATTTATAATGCATCACAACCCGGTTTTTGACACCTTGCCAAGGGGAAATGGTGAATAACTGATAATCTTGTGCAGCTAATGATAAATGTACACCACCGCCACAATGATGTGTCAAAAGTATAGTTCATATACACTACAGGAAATAAGTATTTAATAAAAGAATATGTTCTTATATTCACACACAAGCTAAGACATTTTTAGCCTTTTTTCTTGTCCTACAATAATCCTGACTGCCTTCAGTGTGACAGAAAAAAAAAAATTCAAACTGATAAATCAACATCATGGACTCACACACAAATGTAATTTCCTCTCCAGTATCACTTTAAAAAGAAAATAGTGAGTTTTTTATTATTATGATTTCATTTAATTAGTGGCTATATTTTAAAGTAATTTGCCAAGGCGTAGTCTGAAACTGCTGCAGGATTTATAGAAAATAGCACTTAGTGTTTTATAGGTCAGTGATTTTATGAAACATAATACCTTTAATGTTACTTCAGAACTTTATGCTGACAGTAAACACGTTATAGGGGATATTCTGTTTTATAACCAGCCAGCATTTTCTTCTTGCTGAAGCCAACTCAAAGATGCTTTGTGCAAAGATGTGTGTGAAGAGATATTTCTGTTTGCCCACCAATTTGGATTTTTGAATCTCTATCCCTATCTCTATTTTTTCACAAAAGTAATTTATTTGTTAAGAGTTTTTTTTTTATTGTGGTTAATTATTGATCATGATTATTATCTGCTCTGAGGAATGCAGTATGAGCACAAAATTACTACCTATTTGACAGGAATTCCCTGGGATGACCCTCAAGTTACTCAGGCAATCATCTTGTTTTGTAGAGGAGGTAAACAGGGACGTGCAGACTTGTTGCTTTGTTAAACCCTTGCACCTCAATGATGAAGCCCCCCCCCCCCCACACACACACACACACACACACACAGGGAGGGCCTTGAAGCAGCATCTGCTATTATATTTTTAAAAAAAAATTAAAATGATACCAGAGATGGGGGGCCCTATCTTACACCTCCTGCTACCCAATACCCACTACCTGCAAATTGCAGATTTAGGAGCCTCTGCCAACTGCTAATGCAATCTTCCGCTCCCAAAACCTGCTACCCATTTTGCCGACTCCCTTACTCACATTGTGGGCGGGGCAATGGGCGTGTCTCTTGCGCTTTCCACAAATTCGGTATCTTGCGGTATCTGTATCTCGCAGATACATGCGATAGATGCGTTCACTGGTAGAAGGTAGATGTCATCATACGTGTTCCTCTGACTCAATGCTCATACAATGATCCGTTCTGCAGTATTTTAAAAAGCAACGCTTCCAGTGGCTATGCGTCTTGGCGCAGCTATGCGTCTTGGCGCAGGGGATATGTTCAAGATAACTCAAAAGGTTATGGATGGATTTTGATGACATTTTCAGGAGTTGTCAGAAATGTGAAAAGGAAGAGCTAATTTTATTTTGGGTGTGATCCGGAAGAAATCCTGGATTCTGGATTACTTTCAAATGTTCGCTAACATTGCGCTGTTTAGTTGTTTCTTGAACCCTAAAGCAACCACAACTGTTGTGCTTGGCGGAGGTCTACGCTCTCCGAGTGCTTTTCTAGTTAAGAAATGCTTTCCTGGAAATTCACCGGCTCTATTTTTTTCTGAGCAGTTTGTTGAAACTTCTTGGAGTACAAAAGAAATGATTGAATCATTTGCTCCACATTAGTTAGAGCTAGTTATGTATATATCAGTGCAGAGGAGGAGGAAAGAAGAGGAGGAAGCTCTACAGCAGAGTCCCAGACCAGCTGCCCATGAGAGCTGCTCCGATCTGGGTGAAAAGACGCTCCATAGCAGTTTGCCACACCTACAAAGTGAGTAAGAGAGTTGGCATAATGGGTAGCGGCTTTAGCAAGCGGAAGATTGCATTAGAGGTTCCTATTCCTGCAATTTGCGGGTAGCGGCTAGTGTTAACAGGTAAGGGAAAGTGTACGTTTGGGGCTAAAGACTCATAGATTCATTACCAAAGCGTTTCCAAAGCTGGTATAAGAATCGGACCAAAGCTACACTTCAGTCACACACATCAGTAACTTGAGACCTCAGAGGATTTCACCCTTTGCCTGAATATGATTTGATATATATGGACAGTGTTTAGGATTTCATTTTTTTCCTCTATGATCTCATATTGCTTTGAATGTGATTCCTTTCCCTGTCATCAGATGTTACCTTGCAAACGCTCTTGCCACAACAACAAAAAGACAGTAACAGCAACGGATACCCCACAAACAGCTGTGATCGCTTTTTCTATTTAAGTTTGGCAACAGCAACTGCTGTACACACACAGGACAAATGATGGAGCTGCCAAATACAACCCCGATAGCTGCAGAATCAAAGATACCAGGACTGACCACATCAAACATATTCATATAGAGCAGTCCTTTTATGGTTTATGGATGACGTGATGTGGATAAGGTGGCTGCAAGTTCCCTCTGCACAGAGAAGATGGAGGACTCTTGTCTGAGAGGAAGGACAAAACAGGGAAGAATGACGACATGCTGGACCTCACAAGAAATTTGGAGCTATGTTCCCATAATTTCGACAAGGAATAGATCAGCTCTGATGGCTACAAAAGTTGTGATCCTGTGTACTTTTCCCGGTATAAGCCAGAAAAAGCCACTAATTCTGAGAAGACTAAAAAAGGCACAGATCTTCAAGGCCCAGCATGAGACTGAGCGCTCCTCCGTCATACGTCATATTCCACAGTACTCGGGTTACCTCTGTTGAAAATTGAGGGTGGAAATTGAAGAAAATGCTTCATGACAAGAGTTCAATAAGAGAACCTGAGGTGGAGTTGTGTAGAGGTTGTTGTTGTTTTTATGAAATAATCCTCAGAATTGAATGATTCCATCTTTTTTTCCTCTGCTTGAGTGAGCTGGGATAGACTCCAGCAGATCCCTGTGACCCTGCAGAGGATTAAGCAGGTATAGATAATGGATGGATGGATGGATGGATCCTCCAATAAATATTTATTTACTTTTTTCCCTCTCTTTTTTAAAGCACCAAGGCACTTTACACAGAAAGCCTTCTAATTTGATGATTCCATAAATCTTGGCAGGGGTTTTAATAATTATAAGATTTCATAAGATTTCATTGTATATTATTTTGTATATTTTCATTTTCAGTCTGGACAACATGCAGGAGCTCACAGAGTCTCCTTACATCTTGAGATACTTGAGACTTGACTTAGCACTTATTAAAGGCTTATATTCTATTGGTAATTTAGAATTTTTATTTATTTATTTATTTATTTATTTATGCCTTACCTGCATTTCAGTGTTACGTTAAGTAAACTCAGGTGGGCGCATATTAAAGACAAACCCCTTCATAAATAATTTACATTCAATTATTAAAGTTAATCATTCTTGATTTACAGACCTGAAATGACCTGAAACCTTAATGATCTGAAATGCAGAGTTCTGCATCAGCCTTTACGTCAAAATCCCACGACATGACCTGATCAAGACATAATTAAGTCATAGAGCAGGGATGATTTGCTTCTGACATCCACCATAATTCCTCTCGGTCCGTGTCTGAGTGATAGGTAATGACTCTTGTTAATTTCTCAGAGGGAAATCACTTGTAAATGGTCCCTGATAAAATCATTTCAATGGAAATATTATCTCTGCTTGGATGCCTGGCTCAGCGAGTCTGTCTGTCTCTGCCAGCTTCTCTGTCATTTCTTGGTTTAAATGCTTGGCTTCATGTTATCTGTACAGGTCACTCTGAGTCAAACCCCTCTTGTTACAACTTCCTTCTGTATTGCCATTATTTGAAAACACAAACCCAAGCACAGCCTCCATCCTTTAAAAAACATGCTTCACACTTCTCATTCTGGTATCAAACGCAAACAGACAACCTATAAAAAGACATAATGTGGATAAAGTTTCATCCCATCTCCCATTACTGATCTGAAAACCTGAGTAGAAGATAGCAGTGTATTGTCTGTGTTAACTGTTAGGGTTGTTATGCTAAAAATGCTTTTTCTCATGTTGAATATTTCTTGTGTTGCATGGTTCTTGTTCACTATGGAACAGACTGTGAAAATATACTTCCATATGGGACAATAAAGAATTACAGTTATCACTTATTTTTTGCGGTTAATGGGGACCGGCGCCCCCCCTCCCGTGAAACTATGTTTAAAAACCCCCCAAAAAGTAGCGAGGCACTGCAGCGAAACAAGACAAAGGCTCAACTGTGGTCTTTCTGTTACCTTCACAGCCTCTGGTCTCCAAACCGTAGTAAAGAAATCACTGGTATTGTGCTATTTTTGGCTCGTAATTAGCGGGTAACACACTAACAACAACAAAAGAAAAAGTCAGATTTTCTCTGCATGGAACGAGCACATTATTCTGGCACTGCAGGAACTTGTAACATCACACAGGTTGTATTGTTCGGCTCCTGTCAGTTAACAGAGAATGTAAATCTATACACGCTGGGCTGCTGTTTATGCTCACTCCACTTTTCATCTAACCCCGTTTTCATTCTGCCGTCCCACGACACACACACTACATTACCCATAAGGCCACACCATTATCCATAAGGCCACCTTAAAGGGGCCGGTCTGGCTTACAACATTTCTTCACTGTGAGAGAATGCACACAACATCCTGTGATGTTTCCACAAATTTTTCTTGATTTTTTAAAATATTATATATTTCTGAAAAATCTGTGAAATTTAAAGCACAAATAGGCAAGGGATTACTGTAATCTGATTCTGGTAGATATGAACATAGAAAGACCATAGATACACTATTTTGCCAAAAGCATTCGCTCACCTGCCTTACCTGAGCTTTAGTTCATCTCATTCCTAATTAATATGACGTTGGTCCACTCTTTGCAGCTAGAACAGCTTCAACTCTTCTGGGAAGGCTGTCCACAAGGTTTAGGAGTGTGTTTATGAGGATTTTTGACCATTCTTCCAGAAGAACATTTGTGAGGTCAAACACTGATGTTGGCTGAGAAGGTCTGGCTCTCAGTCTTTGCTCTAATTCATCCCAAAGGTGTTCTATCGGGTTGAGGTCAGGACTCTGTGCAGGCCAGTCAAGTTCATCCACACCAGACTCTACCATCCATGTCTTTATGGACCTTGCTTTGTGCACTGGTGCACAGTCATGTTGGAAGAGGAAGGAGCCAGCTTCAAACTGTTCCCACAAAGTTGGGAGGATGGAATTGTCCAAAAGGTCTTGGTCTGCTGAAGCATTCAGAGTTCCTTTCACTGGAACTAAGGGGCCAAGCCCAGCTCCTGAAAAACAACCCCACACCATAATCCCCCCTCCACCAAACTTTACACTTGACACAATGCAGTCAGACAAGTACCGTTCTCCTGGCAACCACCAAACCCAGACTCTTCCATCAGATTACCAGATGGAGAAGCGTGATTCATCACTCCAGAGAACGTTCCTCTACTGGTCTAGAGTCCAGTGGTGGCTGCTTTACACCACTGCATCTGACGCTGTGCATTACACTTAGTAATGGATGGCTTGGATGCAGCTGCTCAACCATCCAAATCCCATTCCATGAAGCTCTCTGTACTAATCTGAAGGCCACATGAAGTTTGGAGGTCTGAAGTGATTGATTCTGCAGAAAGTTGGAGACTTCTTAACACTATGTGCTTCAGCATCCACTGATCCCGCTCTGTCAGTTAATGTTGCCTACCACTTCGTGGCTGAGTTGCTGTTGTTCCCAAACACTTTCATTTCCTTATAATACAGCTGACCGTTGACTGTGGAATATTTAGGAGCGAGGAAATTTCACGACTGGATTTGTTGCACAGGTGTCATCCTATCACAGTTCCACGCTGGAATTTACTGAGCTCCTGAGAGTGACCTATTCTTTCACAAATGTTTGTAGAAACAATCTGCATGTCTAGGTGCTTAATGTTGTACACCTGTGGCCATGGAAGTGATTGGAACACCTGACTGATAATTTGGATGGGCCAAAAGCAAATATTTTTGGCAATATAGTGTATATGCAGATGTCATGGTGAATTCCATGAAGCTACTATAACTAGCACAAACAAGAAGAACAGCAAGCATAATTAAAGCATTCATTGCCCATTTTCTTTATAAATAAGTATGATCTAACAGAGCAGTTGAGAGGGAAAGCTTTGGTAGCATGATAAATACATTTGAGCCAAGGTTGCCAGATCCAGCTAATGGTTTCTAGCTCCAAAGATGTGCAAAACCTGCCATAATACATGCAAATTATAAGGTCAAGATTTTTTTTTTTTTAGATCATCAACACCACTAACCTCTACATCTCACATTTCCCAGTCACTTGATGATGATGTTGCATAAGCGAAGCACCTTTATGGATCCAATAACCAGATAACTGTTGGATTTATGAAGGCATACAAAGGACAGTTGCAACAACAGAACTGACAGTGATTTAAACTGACTTTAAATGCTTGCATGTACTTATAAATAGCTTGTAGATACTTCTAAACAGATTGTCTCAATGGACACTATTATTATTGGTGTGCATTGTCTCAGTGTTGTTTTCTGTTATGAGTATAGCGTGTGGCACCCTCACTGAAACTACAGTTGCACTTGCTCTCATGCTTGTTCAGTGTTTCACCCCGGAATCAGCTGTACATCTAATAATGTGTGGTGCTGTTGTAAAACCATCTGAGTTGGAAGAAGTGGGTGCACACTGGTTTTGTTTCAGTGTTAAAAAGTTCACTTACACAAACAGCCCAGACTAATCCCAAATCATCCCAAATTTTGTCTGCTCTCCTATTTCTATTTTTACTTCCAAAGTGAAATTCAAAACTGCTCAATTGGAGGTAAATCTTCCAAATCTGGCACACTGATTATCGCAGAAGTAAAATGTGGCAATTGGATTGTATTTCATCAACAACTGTGTGTCAGCCTTGCAAATCACAGTAAAGAATGAAGTTGAACTAGAATTATATGTTTTTATTTCCTGCCGCTTGGGAGTACCAGAAATACATGTGCTTCTTTTGTACTTTTATTAAATACAAGGGCTGGGCAAGTTAACGCGTTATTATCGCGTTAACGCATGAATTTATTAACACCGACATTTATTTTATCATGCGTTAACGCATGTTACTCACATGCTTTTGTTTTGAAAAGTATGTTACTGGCTGCTGTGGAACCAGAAGATAATTGCCAGGTAAACATGCGGAAGAAAAGCTAATATAATTAAAAATATAATTAGTGAAGCCATTAATATTTGTGTTAATCACAAATCTGAAGTCATGCACTTCACATGTGTGATAAATATGAGTAAAAGGCAGTGGCAAAGAGTAAACTGTTCTTTACTTTATTCCTCTCACTTTCCTCTCACTTTGTCTTTGGCCCTAACCTGTGGACTTTGATACTCTCAAATGTCCCCCAAAGGAAATCTTGGTGTCTCATGTTCCCACAGGTAGGCTGCTAAAATTAGATGAAAACTATTATAAGATGAGGATATTAGCAAGGTCTTCTTCTGCTTGCAGTGTTAGAATATGTGTGCATATCTTCTATCGAGATGTAAAAACGTACATTCCTGAGGCATAAAATCATGCCATTATGGAAGTTAAACTTCAGAAGCTCACTTACTAGTAAGCTTACTCTAGTAATTTAAAATAAATCAACACTGTCTGCAATCCTGCGATGGCACAAGTGTGTATTTATTGATTTGGCATGCATTAATTTACAAAATCAAATGGGTTACGTCTGGGATATATTGCAAGTAGCAAATAATTTAAAGTGACTTCATGCAGTCCTGTCTCAGAGCAAGAACATAGGGAATCATGAGAGATGATGTAATTTAGCACACTTTTACAACACTGCCCTCTATAAAGGTTATAGAGGGTTCAAAGTTAAATTGATACTTGAAGATGTTTTATTATCAAACATGAATCAATCTGGGCACATGATAAGGGATCATCAGCACTTTAACTCATAAGGTCATTGTTGAGGAAAATTATTTTTAGTGAAAGTTGAATGTGAAGGACTATTATTGGATTCAACTTGATGTTGAATAAGATCAAGATCAAGATCACATGGAATGAACAAATTAAGTATTTCCTGAAAAGACTTAAACAGATAAATTTATTTGTCCTCTAAATTCACCCATAGAATCACATTTTATTTTATGTAACAGCCTACTAGATAGTGCAGCCTCTGAACTGCACAGTATACACAAACTAGTTACTTTGTGGTTTATCTTCAAAATGGGAAAGTGAGAGAGTACATTTTGGATTTAATGACTTCAAGGACTTTATGAACACCCTGCCCTATCACCTAGAGACTAATGAGCACCAAACATCAGGACTAACAAATAGGAGCAGCTGAATAACACATGCTGAAGCAGCAATTTAATGCCATAAAAATCTCCTGGGGTAAAGAAAATATGCCTGGACCATTCTTTGAAGAACGGTGGCTGGTACGGAGAAACACTAATGCACCTGCATCCATCACAAAGCTGCTTTTTGAATAACATGCATACACCCCCTTTCGCCCTTTTCCATTCAACTGTACTGGCATCAAATTCAAAATGAGCATACATTTTTAAAAACACAATACAATTTCTTAGTTTTAACAGGTGTCATTATTTTTAATTAGCATTTGCATGACTTCCAAATCAATTCATTCTGTTTTTAATTTGAGTTTTCATTGAAATGCAGCTACTTTGGAAGTGTTTGTGGGGGTGGGGCGGGGGCTTTTAACTTGTTTCCCAGAGCAGCTCTCATCATTAGTGTGCTGTTTTACTTTTCAGACCATTTATACTTAAATAAAGTAAACAAAACGCATTAATTCTCTCAGTTTTCTCCTTTTTCCTGAATAATACTTCACATGATGAAGCTGAAGTTCAGTCTCTGTCGATCACTCACACACAACTCTTGGTGTGACCCTGTGTGGGCTCACCCTGACATTTGCCTCCGCTGTAATACCTTTTTAAATGGGCTGTGGGGCAACAAGTCTTGTATGGGTCCACAGGCAGCCATTATTAAGCACAGAACAAAATCAGAGGGCAGGGCAAGACATTGCCTCTGCAGGTTCTTCCAAAACTCTTTTCTTTTTTCTTTTTTGCTCTCCCCATATCTCTGTCTCTCTGAAACATGCAAACTCATCTTAAGCATTACTCATGTAATTTATGCTAATATAGCTGAAAATTAGAGAAAAAGTTAGAGGGAAAATGAGGTGTTATTCTTATCATTAGAGGTCCAGGCACCAAGAGGACCAAGAAACCCATTATTGTGCTAAAATAGCCTGTAAGCCATATTAGTTTCAGCTGCCGTTGGTTAGTTACTTATTTGCCCTTTTAGACATTTTTGTTTGAACTGATTACTCTCTCATTGCTGGCTGTTACCGTGCTAAATCCCCAGTCTAAATACTTTTCTCAGCCACTCCTGCCTTTTGGGCAGTTTAGAATTGCTGAAAGTTTGAATAAACTTGTTTTTGTCTTGGATTTGAAAGGTTATTTATTTATTTATTCACGCATTCATTCATTTCCTAATCCAGGACCTCCTACATCCGATGAGTTCCAGGTTCCGCAACGAAATATTTGCATGTTCTGGCCAGCATCAAAACCCTTTATAGGCAACTGAATTGTGTTTGTCGTCTTCTCCCATCATATGAGCAGATGCAAATCACACACAGACTTTAATGTTCAATGTATATATACACTCACTGGGCACTTTATTAGGTACACCTGTCCAACTGCTCGTTAAAGCAAATTTCTAATCAACCAATATATGGCAGCAACTCAATGCATTTAGGCATGTAGACATGGTCCAAGACTATCTGCTGCAGTTCAAACCAACATCAGAATGGGGAAGAAAGGTGATGTAAGTGACTTTGAACATGGCAGGGTTGTTGGTGCCAGACGATCTGGTCTGAATATTTCAGAAACTGCTGATCTACTGGGATTTTCACCACAACCATCTCTAGGGTTTACAGAGAATGGTCCAAAAAAAAAAGGTCAGAGGAGAATGGCCAGACTGGTTCGAGCTGATAGAAAGGCAACTGTAACTCAAATAACCACTTGTTACAACCGAGGTCTGCAGAAGAGCATCTCTGAACCCACAACACGTCGAACCTTGAGGTGGATGGACTACAGCAGCAGAAGACCACACCGGGTGCCACTCCTGTCAGCTAAGAACAGGAAACTGAGCCTACAATTCACACAGGCTCACCAAAACTGGACAACAGAAGATTGGAAAAATGTTGCCTGGTCCGAATGTATTCCAAATCCAAAGAACTGGAAACTTTAGCTCCTTGACTACACCTACACATCCTTGCTACCCAAGTTATAACTAGAAAAGCAATTGGAGCGCGCAGACCTCCACCAAGTGCAATAATTCCCCCATATAGAGATTTAAAGATTTGTCATTGTTCATTGGATGGTGTATTTTCCTACTAATAAGACCCACTATGCTGTGGTGGCTTTGATCATGATTTTACACAGAAAAACAGGATTAACACAGCAGATACTAACTTTTGACTGTAAAACAAAGATGGGGAAGGTCGGCACCTTAAATGTGAGGAAAAGAGCCGCCCCAGTCGTGCAGTGGTGAAGGCAGTAGCTCATGTACACGAGGCTGCAGTCTTCCTGCAGCAGTTGCAAGTTCAACTCCCGACCTGTGACCCTTTGCTGCACGTCTCCTCTGTTCTCTCTCTGCCGCGACTTCTGTCCCTTCTCTCTCTCACTGTGAACAACACTATATCACACAAGCAGCCTACCTAGTGATTATGCTGCTAATTATCACTTCCTTGCCAAGATCTGGGATCTTAGATCTGGAAATATGAGATTATTTATCTTACATTTACAAAAAAGAGTTCCAGCTTTTATCTTTTTCTTTCAACTATAAAAATCTTGATTCACATAACCACATAAATATAGTCTGCTAACAAATATAATATAAATTAAAGCTAATAAGTTTATTTCCTTTTGCTCCTCTGTCTTCCTTTCTTCTTCATCTTTTTTTTTTTGGTGGCATAATTAAGAATTATTTGCTAATTTCCAGTGTCTCCGCCACCTGTTACTGTCCTGTAGCAGGTCTTTTTATTTTTTTCTTCAGTAATTTGATTTAAAATGCCTTTTTTAAACCCCTGAACACCTACCAGACCTAAACAGGAAACACGTTTCTCATCAAGTAAAAATATCTTGCTGTTTATTGATTGTACTTTTAGGATGTTGCGTTTTTTTTTTTTTGTAACTTTTGCACTATATGTGGTGTCATTCTAGTCCAGGGACCACTTAAGTGCATTACTTACCTATAAATAAGGTAAGAAATTAAATAAATATTATTGAAATGATGAAATTTGCTCATTTTCTCAAATTAATAAAGGTTTAGAAATGGCAGATTGTTTAAAACTAACTCAACAATCACAGATTTGATGTGATAAATTACTAGTGACAAGTATTTTTTTCTTTGCTTTTTTTTTGTTAATAGGCCTATTTCCCAGGGAATGCATGAAAACCTTTCCCAGATATATCACTTGGTAGAAAACCTTGGCAATGATGTACAGTATAAATAGAATGTGTAAAGGAAATAATCCCATCTCCAGTGTGCTATTTAAAGAGAAATCAGTTGCAGAGAAAGGAGGTCATGTCCATTGTGAAAGCATGAAGAGAATGTAGTTGTGGGGAGAATCTAACAAGATTGTTTGGTCACAGTTGGTGGAGTTGTTGTTGTCCATGGAAATTGAGCAGACAGCGAGAAACAAGTCGTACTTACTTGATACAGTGGTTTTTGTCTTGTTCTCTCACTCCCCTTACAAAAGCAGAGTGGTTTGAGTTCTTTGTGATGAGGATAAAGATTTGGGATATGCAAACAAATAAAGAAAAGAATGTCCTCAACAAAATAAGCTATGAATGTGTGAATTGTACCGTTGCATAGTCTGTGAATGCCTTTGGTCTTGACAGTGTTTGTGAATTCCACTTTTCGTTAATGAACTGTCATGAAACTGTTTGATAGTCTTATTGAATAATATGAAAAAGAAAGCAAAAAATAATGTGCAACCAGAAGAATTAACCTCCATCTTATTGACAGACTTAAAATGTTTTTGCAGAAGAATAAAAAATACTGTTTGGAGCACTGCAGCTGAAATGACTTGCAAAAGTTTTGTTAATATTATGTTCAAAGATTTGAATTTCTTAAAAAGTGTGCAGAGGGTCATCTCCTAAAAATAATACGTTAAAAATTATACATTCTTCTGAATAATTTAAGAAACATTCGTGTGTTATTTCTATTTTGTACAAATGTGTAAAAAGGAAACAAGTGCTATTTAAATCTTCCACCACCCCAAGAGACGTGTACTCTCAGTTAACTTTCTTCTTTTCCTTTTGGCTTTTCCTTCAGGGGTGCCACAGCGAATCATCCGCCTCCATCTAACTCTGTCCTCTGCATTCTCTTCTCTCACACCAACTAACTTCATGGCCTCTTTCACTACATCCATAAATCTCCTCTTTGGCCTCTAAGCCTCCTGCCTGGCAGTTCCAACCTCATCATCCCTCTACCAATTTATTCACTATCCGTCTTCTGTACATGTCCAAACCTCTCTTGCTTTCTTTCCAAAACATCTAAGATGCTCTGTTCCTCTGATATACTCACTCCTGATCCTATCCATCCTTGTCACCCCCAAAGAGAACCTCAGCACTACTACCTCCAATTTTGCCCCCTGTCTTTTCCTCAGCACTGAAGTCTCTAAACTGTATAACATCCCAGGTCTCAACACCGTCTGCTACACCTTTCTTTTCTTCTTGCTGATACTTTCACACATCACACCTGACACTTCTCCCCAGCCACTCCAATGTGCTTACACATGTTTGTTTTGTTTTTTTTTAACTTTTTTCCACAGTTCTAGGTGCTCTGGACTGTTAACCCCAAATACTTGAAATCCTTCACATTCTTTATCTGTGCTCTTTGTAGCCTCACTGTTCCAACTGGGTTACCATCCTTCAGATACGTATTGTGTACGTATTGGTGCGGCAAATGTTCATTCCTCCCCTTCCAGGGCATAACTCTAACTTTTTAGATTTTCACCAACTTGCTCCCTGCTCTCACAACAGATCATCTGCAAACATCATAGTCCATGGAAATTCCTGTCTAATCTCATCTGTCAGTCTGTCCATCACCATAGCAAACAAGAAGAGGCTCAGAGCTGATCCTTGATGCAGTCCCACCTCCACCTTGTACTCCTCTGTCACACCTACAGCACACCTCATTGGCCATGGTTACATGATGTTTTTTTTTTAATTCGGAATTAATTATTCTGAATTAAATAATTCAGAATTAAACTAGTTTCCTTCAAGTTTACATGGAAATAGTAATTCTGAATTGAGGTTTACATGGAAAACACATTTGATCGGCTTTATCCAATTCCGCTTAAGGTCTGGAGGTTGGGAAGGGTTCTGATTGGATGGAGGGGCGGATGTCTTTACGTATTTACGTCTGCCAGAAGAAAACAAATTTGATTAGCAGCAACATGGAGGACTACATTATTAGCATCCTTTTTAGATTTGTTTTGATTTTATTTTTTAAGCAGCAGCGCAACATAATGTCGATGATTTTCTTTCGAAAACAAGCCCAGAATATAAGCGTCATCGCGACAGACGGGCAAGGGAACGAGCATACGCAGAAAAGACCAGAATTATTTTAAAGCAGAATGAGTGTATACATGACCGCGGAATTATTCTATTTGGATTTAAAATCAGAATAAACCAGCCACTTACCTCAGAATTAAGTTTAATTTGGAATGGACATTTTCATTCAGAATTAGGTGTTTGCACAGTAATTTTCAATCATTTTAAATTGGATTTAATTTTAATTCTGAATTAAAGAGGAATTAAACTTCCCATGTAAATGCACCAAGTGTCTTACAGCTCTCCTACATGTCCTGTACCATACTTCTCTGCTGCTCCAGATTTCCATACTATAGCTCTTTTCTTGGGCACCCTGTCATATGCTTTTTCAAGTTCTACAAAGACACAATGCAGCTCCTTCTGACGTTCTCTGTATTTCTCTGTCAACATCCTCAAAGCAAATGTTCCATCTGTAGTACTTTTCTTTGGCATGAAACCATACTGCTGTTCACAAATTCTAACCTTTGTCCTTAGTCTAGCTTCCACTAGTCTGTCTCATAACTTAATTGTGTGGCTCATGAACTTTATTCCTCTATAGTTGCCACAACTCTGCATGTCTCCCTTGTTATTAAAAATCGGCACCGGCACACTTCTCCATTCCTCAGGCATCCTCTCACTCTCTAAGATCTTGCTAAATGTCCTTTTCAGAAGATCTCCTGCTGTTACATCATCTACACAAAGTATAGAGCACCTGTGTGCTGTCACCTCCACTCATATAAGTCACCCTATGTTCCTGCCTCTTCTGGAAGAAAGTATTCATTACAGCCATATCCATTCTTTTTGCAAAGTCTAGCCACATCTGTCTTTCTGCATTCTTATTTTGAATGCCAACCCTGCCCATCACTTCCTCATCAGCTCTGTTGCTTTCTCCAATATGACCATTGAAGTCTGTACCAATCACTACTCTCTCATCTCTCATTATTTTATCTATATCACTCCGTAATTCTCCTTCACTTCTAACTCACATCCTACCTGTGGGGCATAACAACATCACACCTTCAATCTCTAGCCTCAGACTCATCACTATCTGACACTATTTTCACCTCCAGAACATTCCCAACAAGCTCTTCCTTCCAGACAACTCCAACTCTATTTCTCCTCCCATCCACACCATGGTAAAACAGCTTGCTGCTAATCTTTTATTCTGCTATCTTTCCACCTGGTCTTCTTAACACCTGGTCTTCTTAACACACAGAATATTCCACCTTCCTCATCTGCATCATGTCAACCAACTCTCTAGCTTTTCATGTCGTAGTCCCAATATTTCAAGTCCCTACTCTCGGCCCTAGTGTCTTGCTTTTCCTCTTTTCTCTGCCTATGGACTTGCCTTCCACCTCTCCTTCCTCAACCAACAATAGTCCAATTGCCATTTGTGCCCTGTAGGTCAATAGTGCAGATGGCAGTCATTGTTAACCTGGGCCTCAACGGATCTGGTTTGGCTTTTATGGGTCTTGAGATTCGCACGGCTAGTTTGGTATAGGTTTCATCTTGGATTCCCTTCCTGATACAACCCTCTGCATTTATTGAAGCTTGGGACTGGCTCAGAAAGGCACCAGCTTCTACCCTCCTGATGCTGCATTACTCTCAGATAACTTTACCACAGTAAAAGGCAAACTCACTGACCAATGAACTACTTGACCACCAACCTCACACACCAGAAGAAGGGATTGGTAAAAGATAATACCTTTTTTCTTTAAGTGTAATTGGCAATTCCAGTGACGCACTTACTGAACAGAGATGAACAGCTAAAAATTTGTGTCTTCTCTTTGAAATGTTAAGATGTAGAGTCAACTGCATGTAAAAGTACAATTTCCAGGTTTTTCCACTATGTTTGCTGAGATCATTGCAGGACACTCCACTGTTAGCCTTCTGAAGATGTCTCACACAGACATAAGTACATCTCTCTTTTAAAAACATGTGCTCTACCCAACCTCTTGTTTTCTTGGCTGCTTCTTTATTTATACCTGTGTCATGGACAACCATTCATCACTGACATATGAGATGACTATTGCTCCCACCAGCAGTGTGCATATTTTTTTAGTATGCATGGGTGTGATTGCACTGTCATCATCTATCCATGAAACACTGACTTTATGTTCCCTGAATGTCGCCAAGGTTTAAATTTCAATCAAGCTTATGTGGCTTTAATTTTCAAGGTGCTGGTGGTGAACAAGCCCCCCCACACACACACATACATATATATGTATATGTGAGTGTTTGTTGGGTTAATTGGTTCTTCAAAATATAAAGTAATGAAGCATTTGTAATGACTCACTTATTAAATGTTGCTGCTACATTTAATTACATTACCTCAAAACCTTGTCATCTTCGTGGTGATGGTATATTCACCATTCATTGCAATCACTCATAACCCCCCCCCCCCCCCCCCCCCCCCCAAACACCACACACACACACACACACACACACACACTCCATGTAACATAAGCTTGGGCTGATCTGAACCACAAGGTTTATTGAGCATTTTCCCAGTATGGCGTGTGAAAAAGAGGAGTAAATTAAACCACTTTAAACCCTCGATATCTTACATGACCTTTATTCAAGCTAGGAAAGACATCTTGAAAAAAAGAACAGCAGAGGAGACGAAAGTAATGGCACAAAACATTACTATTATATGTGTGGCTGGAGTGTCTGAGAAGCTTGAAAGCTTTCATGGTAGGTTGAAGCACCCAAACACAAGCTGGCCATGTTGCATCTTCACCTTCTTGTGCAAATGAATGCACAGACTTTTTTATATACTGGAGCCTAAAAAACAATTCTGTATAAATATCTTAAAGGATTACCATGATTCTGAATGTACCTGTTTCTAAATGAAAATGATATACTCCTCTTTAGAGAGTAAAGTACATATTTTGGATAAAACAGAAAGATAGTTGTTAGGAAATTAAGAGCAGATGACTTTTTAAATTCCAATTAAAAATAAATCTGTATGTTACTAATATTTTCAACTAGGAAATTAATAAATAAATTAAACAGACGTTTTTTTTTTTTTTAAAAGGGAACAAATTAAAGTAATTATTCAGTATCACCCAACATGAATAATTAAAGTAACTGATATATCATATTGCCTGGTTAAAAAAAAAAGGACAAATGGACAAAGATAGACACAGAGATATGTGCCACTGTTACTGTCATTATGCATATGATATACTGAAAAGGAGAGTAGAGTGTGAAAAAAAAAGTGTCCAGTGGGAATTTCCAAATAAAACACAATGTGAAATAGCGATCATACACTTTTCATTAAAATAAGAAAGAGAAAAAAAAGATAAAGATCACTTTTCAGATGGCTGCCACTTCCTGCTGATGATGCAACGCCACAGCTTGGTGTGATGGGAAGATGCAAGATTGACTGTCAATTCAATGGTACCACAGGATTATCTGTTAATCCCAGACTCTATAGAAACATGTGTTGTGATGTTTCAACTTGGCTGGCCTCAAAATTATCACGTTCCTCTAAATTTCCTTGTTCTTTGAGTCAGGGTTTTTAATCAGATTCTGGTATCCAAGTTACTGTAGATCAGTGCTTCGCAATTATTTTCTGCTGCGCCCCCCCCCCCCACCAGGAAGAAGAAACAAATAATAACTTCATCAAAATTGTTTTTTAGTCTGTAAAGATTTAAAGTGCATCAATCTCACCGAAGTGACAGTGAAGCCAAGCGCTACATCAGCATCGTAATATTTCCTCGTCTTAACTTTCTGTTGACTTTCATTTGTCTCATTAGCTCCGTCTCTCTCCGCCTTTCTTTTCATTCCTGTTAAATATTTTTTCCGTGGTGTCTCTTGAGGGTTTGTTCTCCTGCACTGTACTGCGTGCGTACATGTCGGTGCAAAAAAACAAAAAAACGAAAAAACAAAAACGACACCATAGAGCTAATACTCCCTGGGCACACTGTGACAATGAGAGCGCCACTGCTGCCTACTGGAGTATATGTGCAATTACACTTTAATCCAGTAAGGTGGCCGGACCCCACTCTTTGAGAAGGACTGCTGTAGATAGTTTTGCCTAATACTGGCAGTAAAATTAGCTATCTAGATGTCAGATGAATAGCCAGGTGGCGTAGCTTGCTGAGTTTAATACAAGATAATTCTCAGTTGTACTGTGATGGATGGCAACCTGTTCAGATGTAGTCCATTTGTCACCCAGTGACAGCTCCAGCCACTAAGACCCTGTTCAAGTTAAAGTGGATAAAGAAAATGAATGACAATTTCTCTTTTAACAGGTTTCAATCAAACATTTTCTAATACTTGTAATGTGTCTACATGCAGCTACCTAGACTTTAACTGAAACTAAATAATGAAATTAATTAACGTGTCAAGGATTATATGTTATATGCTTCATCCCCATGGGGATATTGCTGTTAGATACAGATGCTGCACATAAATAGCTGCATCCACCGGGTTAGTAAAATTTAAATGAATAAATGAATCAAGAAGAAAAATAGACTGCTTTCTTACAAGCAGGACAGATGGCGGTAAATTAACTCCAAAGAAGCCCATGAATTTGAAATCAAAGTCTGTTTACTAGACATCCCAATTTCAGCACTAATACCACTCAAGGTGCTTTGCCTCTAAGGGAAAGATATATATAAAAATATATATTTTATTCCCACCCCCTCCGTGCCTGTTAAGTTCGATATCGGCAGCCTCAGGCAAATCAAGGTTCTAGTGATGAGCTTCAGAGTGTTGGCACTAATCTACTCAGCACAACTGCTGGAGCTCTTATGTTAGACAGAGATACAAACAGGCCAGGGGGTCAGTGAATACATCCGAGTTGGTATCATTTATTTGAAATTGTGGCAGCGACTGTAAAAGTAAAGTCCTTGGGGCAATGTTCTTTAGCCCCCATTATCTGAAGAATAGTAAGAAAAAAAGCAGGAATCATCTTTTAATCATACTGTTGAAATATGTTCATAATTACCTGAGGGAAATGTACTCACTCCAGTGACTAGGAAGGTTACCCAGCTATATCAGACATAATTACAATTACAGAATTTCATATTGTTATTAGGTGTGTGTGAGCTAAGCAGTGAGTGAGTGAAAAAGAGACAGTAAGAGAGAAAGACACCAAATGCGAGGATGAATCGCTGTCACTGTCTATTCATATGAGTCTATGTATTCCAGATACCGTATATTGTAAAACCTTGATTACAAAGAAATTGGGATGCTGGATAAAACATAAATAAAAAGCAATGTATAATGCAATTATTTCACACCCAATAAAACACAAAGAACATATCAGACATTGAAACTGAGGCATTTTGCAATTTCATTGAAAAAATTAACTCATTTTGACTTTGATGGCAGCAACACATCTAAAAAAAAAGTTAGAACAGAGTGATGTTCACTATTGTGTCGCGTCACCTCGTCTCTTAACAACTGTCTGTAAATGCCTGGGAATTGAAGAGACCAGTTGATGGAGTTTTAAGAGGGAAATGTCCCATTCTTGTCTCATGCAGGATGTCCAGCTGTCTTTGTTGCTGGATTTTTTGTTTTATCCATCCATCCATCCATCCATTTTCTATACCCGTTTCATCCTTGAAGGGTCACGGGGATCTGCTGGAGCCTATCCCAGCCGTCTACGGGCGAAAGGCAGGGGTTAACCCTGGACAGGTCGATTTTTTGTTTTATGTTGCACCAAATTATTTGTATTGGTGAAAGGTCTGGACTGCAGGCAGGCCAGTTCTGCACCCAGACTCTTCTCTTGCAATGCTATGGTGTTGGAATGACTTTTTTGACATGTGTTGTTGCCATCAAAGTGAAAATGAGCAAATATTTTCCATGAAATGGTCAAATGTCTCAGTTTCAAAAGCTCATATGGTTTTTATGTTCCATTTGGAATACAGTATCCATACACACACACACACACACACACAAGTATAAATACATATTGTACATTGTTCACTTTTCACATCTTGATTGTACTGCTATGGCAGAGTCTTGTACATAGGAATTTGACCATCAGTACACATAATGTGTGTACATGATGTGTGACTAGAGGGGTCTGAACACTCACTAAATTTAGCAACAAAGCCGCTAAGTTGGCAACCCTGCTTTTTCTTCTTCTTTTTTGACTTTTTCACAGCACTGCATGCATATGTATGTGTATGTTTATATATATACACACACACACACACAAGATACTATTATACTAGCTGGAGTCCATATCGTTATTCATTCTGTCATTGTGCTTTATG
This sequence comes from Hirundichthys speculiger, assembly GCA_018398805.1. Classification (NCBI taxonomy): domain Eukaryota; kingdom Metazoa; phylum Chordata; class Actinopteri; order Beloniformes; family Exocoetidae; genus Hirundichthys; species Hirundichthys speculiger. Next base: position 1,914,901 of record JAGFBZ010000863.1, read on the forward strand.
CGTTTTACCCAGGAACTCCAAGGTCTACCAGTACTGCAGAATGCCCTGTCCTGAGAGAAAAGCCAAGGAGAAGTGCATTATTGAATTTCTTGGTGCTGGAATAATAGATCTTTCATCATGTAAAAAAAAGAAACACTAGTATGCAGAAAAATTTTTTTTTTCCTTTTCCTTTAATCCTCTCAGCTGTTGGGTTTCTTCATGGTGCCACCATTCTCTCCAAACTCGTCCTCCAAACTGCACTGCAGGAAGTAGATGTCCAAGAGGGATGTTCATGAAAGACCAGTTTCAATGCTCCAAGAGAACATTTTTAGTATCTTCTAAGGGTATTCGGACTCTCGTCACCATGGCTTCCTTCAGTTCCATCCAACTCAGCATACCTTGGTTGATTTTATTTGCATGGTTTTAACTCTGTATTATCAGAATGTTCAAGAAATGTTCTGAAAAGCCTCCAACTAATCCAAAATGCTGCAGAAACAGTTCTTGAGTTTCTGCTCATTGGCTCTGTATAAGATGTAGAAGATCATTTAAAATCTTTTTTGTTGCATAAAACTCTTAATCACTATGGTTATAGTGTCATATCATTGCAACAGAAGAATTTGCTGTAAATTTCAAGGCTGACCTGGAATTATGATCACAATATTATAATTACCGCAGCCTTACCTGTGGTTGGAAAATGCTACTGCAAGAGTTTTAATGAGAATTCAGAGGACAGATCGTATTTCTCTCATTTTAGCCTTTCTCCTTAAATCTATTTAAACTTTAAAATTCTGCTGCTCACATGTTAAGTCCTTAAGGGCTAATTGTTCCAGACTGTAGGTTTACTTGTTTACTAGATTTTCTAAAAGTATAATGGGAGTTTGGGGTTGGCATGTAGACATCCTCTACTTTTAAGTTTAGAAAGAACTTTCCTCTTTGATAAAGCTTACAGTTATTCTTGGCTCAGGCGACTGAACCATCCCTTTGTTATGTGGTTGTAGCCTCAGGCTCCTCAGGGACCTCCCATGATGCATTGAGTACCTTCCCTCTACCTCTTACTCTTATTTATTTCTCTCTTTAAGCATTTATATGCAATTACTGCATGCTAGACTTTGTTTCTATGTGTGTTTTTTTTATTTTAGTTTGTTTGTTTGTTTGTTTTTTCTTCCCCCCACGTAGCTTGTACTTTTATTTCCTTATGGGTATCTCTTGCTCTAGAGCTGAATTTTTTATGATCTGCAGTTACTGGCCCTGCCATCAACAAACAAGCACTGCTCTTTGTTTCTTGTTGGTGTCTTGCACTCTTTGTCTCTTATCCCCCCCACTCACCCCCAAACCCCCACGCCAAACCAGACGCTCTCCTCAAGTTCTCCACCCCTGAAAATGATCACTATCTACATGTAAATAAATAAGCTGAGCTTCCTAAGTACTTACAGTAGGTGTGCATGCCTTTCAAATGTTTACTTTGAATCACATGTTAGCTGACTTCATGTCGCCACCAGATTTCATCAAAACGATGCTAAAAGATTACCTGCAGGACGTCTTTCTGCGCTAGGTTTTCTCCACTGAGACCCGTAAGAAATACCTAGAAACACTGTATAAAAATCTCAGATAGATCCTTTCAAGTTCCTTCAAAGTGTGAGATCACGTAGTCTCTCAGATACAGCTTCCTTTCACATTTTCATACATCTGTGAAGCTGGACATACGATAGATGTAATTCAATAGCATTTTTTTTTTTTTGTCAGAGACTACATTAAAGAAAGAGAAAATGCATGGATGATGATGGCCTGTGGCTCAGCATGTTAAGTGGGCCCTCCTTTGATATAATGACTGGTCTAAAGTCTAATGCGTTTTGTCACCGAACCACATTTTATCTCTATGCCTTCCTTTACAGTTTCCTTCCATGTCAGCTTGCTACCGTTGATATGTATGAGTGGGCTATCATTTGCTTCATGTATTGCTTCTGCTTTTAACTCTGGTGTATATTATTCAAAAGGAGAGAGTTCTGCTATCACTCCCTGATCTTTGCTGGACTCTTCTTTTCCTTTCAGCTTTTCACTTCATGGGTCGCTACAGCGAATCAGTGGTGAAAGAATATCCAAAATTTATGTCCTTTACAAATCTTTTACTTCCATCATTGCATCACTTGAGGGATGGGTGCATGATAATTTATTGTGTCACAAGGATGTTAGAGGTGGACAGATAAAGGGAAGCAACAAATACCATTTTAAGTGGCATGAGTCCCTGAAATTTAGGATTCGGACATGTTGCTCTTATGTCATGGCCCATTTATTAGTTTCAGTAATGCATGATAATGGCAGGAAATCATGATTTTTCTGATATGTACTTATACAGAGTGTACGTATTTGCATCTTGGGTTGTGCTTGCTGTTAGGAATGAATGTTGCCTGCCTTTTTTGTCCCACATCTTGTTTTGTTGCTACAGGTTGAATTGGACATTTTTCATCCATCCATTTCACATATCAGTGTCATGTTGCCAAGTTTTTTTTTTTTTTTTTCTATGAAGTGCATGCTGCACACCGTTGGATATTTTAGGATCCTCAATCAAGCCAACCAGTATGTTTGTGGGTTGTTGAAAAAACTGTAGTAACTGGAGAAAAAACAAACCAAAAAAAAAAGAAAAAAAAAAAAAAACAGGCACAAGACAAACAGAAAAAACACAAAAACCCCACAGAAAGGCCCCAGCAAAGATTTGAGCTCGCTCTGAGGCCGTTGCACAGGTACATTTTCACATGATCCTTAAATAGTGCCCTGGCAACAATTTTATTTTTAGATCAACATAGAAACAGAAGGCTGGTAGTTATGGCAGATGTGATGGCAACACATTAAAAAAAAAAAGAAAAAGAAAAAAAGATAAAGTTTTTACAGCTGTGCTTGGCTATTAACCACTATGCCAGTTGGTCGAAAATTGCCTATAAATGATTTGTGTTTCTAAATTCAAATTGGCAACTGAAGAATCTGATATAATAGATCACATTAATTAAAAAGTCACATCAGTATCACTCCACATAATTGATTTAGCTCTCAGTCATGATGTAACTTGACCACTGTGCTCTCTGTGACAGATCGTCACATTTTTGATCATATGTTGTCACTAACAGGGTTTTTTCATCTAGGTTTAATCAAGACATAAAAAAAAGTATGCAGTCCTTTTTTACTATTTATCATTATTATTATTTAAAATATGCATTTTTTGCATATTTTTTACATTGATTTGTAAGATTATGCTTTTTTTCCCCACTTTTAACAGGAGCTATCTGTATAAATAAGGGATCAAAATTGAGCAAGCAGCACAACATGCAATGAACTAATGACATCACCATTGTCACCTCCTTTCCACCTCTGGAACAGTTGAGAAGTCCTATATTGGACTGGATCATCTCTAGTTCTCTCCCTTTTGTGTGTGTATATGAGTGAACTGTTCACTTTTTTGCAAAGTGAGTAATCAGAAAAAAAGATCTTCAAAACAGCATCAAATCCTGCAGTTTTGAAAGGAACTTGGTAGATGGGCTGTTCAAAACATCTTAAAGAACTAACCACTGATCTTTTGTGGATTTTGTGTGCCTCAGATCCTGCTATCGCTATGTTTAATCCCAGACTCACTTAATGATGTGATCAGGTCTCTGATCAGATCAGGGCCATACTATCACTTCAAGAATTCCTGTTTTTGAAAAGAAATGAAACTGACTTTATATCTGGGGTTGTTGTCCTGCTGAAGAATGCATGTGGGGCCAATCAAAAAAAAAAAATAAATAAAAAAAAAAAATTCAAGCAAACTGTGCTGTGCCTTTGGTGAACAATCTGCCTTCTGCTAGAGCCAAATACAATATTTTAAATTTTGATTCATCAGTCCAGAGCACCTGCTGCCCCTCTTGCACCCCAGTTCCTATGTTTCTGTGCATGGCTGAATCACTTGGCATGGTTTTCATTCTCCCATGAAGAAAAGCTCTGGCCAGATTTCTCCAGACGTAACTGGGTCCCACTGGTTTCTGCTGGTTTTGAGCTGATGGCGCAGCTGGGCATCTCCTTACCTCAAAGGGAAATAAGCATAATATGTCTTTCATGTGCTGCATGAAGTTTCCTTGAGTGACTACTGCATCTATGACCCTCAACGTTGCCTGTTTTCTTCCTCTGTGACTTTGTGCTTTAAAAGAGCTTGACTGGCACATCTTGACATCCCTGTCTACTTTGATATTTTTGCCTGGGAGTAAACCTGTTGATTTAGTATAACTGCATTCTGTTTTGTTGCTGTTTTGAGCTTTGGCATGGTGTATAACCTGTGCCATTAAAATGTCTTCCACAAACTCCTTTGGCATCAGTTTGACTGTGCCGCACCCACTTTTAAGCCTCCTACACACTTCTCTCTCATTCATGTAATGACTGTTTTTCAACCCGCATCTGAAATTGTTATCCATTAGCATTTGCTTCAAACAACTTGTTCATCATACACCTGACTATATTTCTACAAACTCCCTGGTTCTGTGCAAGTTTTCCTGATAGACGAAGTGATGATACTATTAAGAAGGAAAAGGATCATACCACACCAAATATTAATTTGATTGAGATATTGTCTTCTGTGAGCTCACTTTCCTTTTTAAACTCAACATAAAATTATTAGAAATAACCAAAAAAAAGGAGCAATTAAGTACTCCTTATTAGGGTAGGTTATTTCAACATACAGATAATAAATATATTATCTAAATCGCTTTGCCCATAAAAAGATCCCATGATGCATTCAAGTGTAGTCGACAAACTGATCTGTACTCAATTCCCCACAAATGTTTGATTATCATTATTATTATTATTTTTATCATTATTATTATTATTATTATTATTATTGGATTTTACTTTAATTTAGTTTTATTTTTTGTCTTGATTAGAATACATCTGACATTGTCTTTTTCCTTCAAAACATCTTAAGTCATTGCTTGGCAATATTAGAACTGATAATTCTAGATATTTGTAACAAGTGAAGACAAAGTTTTCTTATTACAGTGAGAATATAATATGGAGAAAGATACTGGTACCTGCTTCTATTCAAATGGAATTTCCTCAGCCCTATGGACCATTAGATGGAAAAAATAATAATAAATTCATGTGAACTGAAGGGATGTTTTCAGCAATAACGCACAACAATGAATATTTTCTGCATTCACAAAAACCAAAACATTCAATGATTTTATGTTATCTATTCATCTGAAGGCCGTTGCTTCTTCATATCTATGAGTGCCCTTTAGCTCTGAGGACCAAGGTTATTTTTCAGGGCTTTATCTTATTGTATCTTGAAGGATTCCGATGACATCAAATCAATGAGTTCAACATTTACAAATCCTCTGTCACACGAACAAACACAGTTTCAGTGCTCTACATCACAGATTCTCCAAATCGCTGGACTCTACTGAGGGAATGAGCACCCGTATTCCACAATATACTGATTATAGAGGAAGTTTTAGTATCAAAGTACTGTACACATTATGAAGACTTGACATTTTATGCAGTCAACACGATGCTTGTCTTCAGAAACACACTCAAACACAAAAAAGTTACAGTTTTATGGAGGAATCTTTTCACCAAATTCTCCACAAGCAGTGAGACCACCTACGCTGAGCAGAAGTGAACAGAAAACTGAGGGCATCCAGTACCTCTGTTATGCTGTGGAAAAAAACTACCTTGGAGTGAGTGTACTTTTGTTTTATGAAAAAAATAAATAAATAAAGTTATTGACAGTGATCACCTTTACCTCTGAATAAACATTTCTGTCCTAAGGAGCCAAGGTGAATCTGGTCCATTCAGGTGGAACCTGAACCACCCAACAGCTTTCTGACAGTATTTTCCCTTCTGAGGATTAAGGTTTCAGGGTGCTATTTTATGATTTATGTATTATGTAAAACTGAATAAGTGCCCTACATGAAGTAAAACTTGAATTTTTTGCTTCAAACTGTTATTTATTTTAATGACTAACACAAAGACTCTTTGTCGTGAAATGCTTAAAAATATATTATAAGCAAATAATACAGTATTTTGTACTAGAGTACTTTTATTCTGACATGTTGGGGATCTTCAGCAGCTCAGAGTGTCAGTAACTATGATGACAAAGGCTAGAGCTGTCACAAGTGAGAGCTCTAAGGATGTTACCGAGGCTCTGAGGTTAAGTATTACCAAGGCTCGCTCTGTCCTCCTGGGCTTGATCTAGGCACTGGATTTTGATTATGCACGGCAACTGAAGTATACCCTTGAGGTATTCCAAAAACTTTTCTGGAACCGGATGCTTCAAAGCTGTCAAACAAAGCCAGGTTCATGAATAAGAAACATCTGGTTTGAAAAGAGACTTTTTTTACAGCACTAACTTTAAAGCTGGCCTACACGGTCAGCATTAGAATCAACAGTGTCATGCTTCAAATACATACAATAATACATACTGTAATAGTATGTACCACATAGTGATCTATACTGGGAAATATAGCTACATGTGCAGTCGCAGTGGACATTTTGTTTTGACTGACCCCTAAAAGTTCTCCTAAAAGTTAAAAACTGCACCACAAACTTTTGCAGCCAAACAAAACCAAATATCCAGTTTTTCCATTTATGATCTCCTGAATTCTGCTGCAGTCCCTCAGTAGTGTTAAAAATGTGAACATTGTGTTTTTGGGTCCGCTGTATTAATGTTTTATTACATCGCATCTTTTCATGGCTGTGCAGTTGAAAATCTGTCTGAAGAAAAAAAAATCTGTCTGTCTAATTTTCAAGTCTAAAGCACTCTCCGTGCATGTTTCGAATGTTTAAATGTTTATTTCAAGAAAATGTTTTTTTCTCATCTATTTATCATTAACGTGTAGAATTAAACTTGTTCTATGGGTATTATTTATCAATGTATTCTGTAGTTTTTTTTTAAGATCGATCTAACAACTGTTTTAACAACAGTCTGCTGTCATATTTAAAATCAATCATTTGGATCTACTAATCTTAAGTGATCAACCATAAAGGGTTTCATTTAATTAATAATGAATTTATCCAGTACCAAGCCAAAACCTGGGTCGCTGCATAACTGCTTCCTTTTTAGCTATTCAGAATTATAATAAAGTTGTCTCCAATACAATTGTCTCATTACTAAGATGACGTCGCTGCTAAGAGTTGAACAACACCATTAACATTTGTGGGCTACACCTCCATCCTTACTGTTGCTGAACCAACATTAATGGAACAAGACAATCAGTGGATTCAGAATTAATTTATTTTAATGGGTAATTTCTTAAATAACTAACTAACCTCTACTTAGTGCAGTTATGTTGCTTTTTTTGTTGTTTTTTTTGGGGGGGGGTGCACAACTCTCAAAATATTTATTATAAAGCAAATTCTGCTCTGTATTTTTAAACAGAAGTCCAGTGAAACACTATCACAGTGGCACTTAAATTAATGATCTTATACAATCCTGACCTTACACTGATGATTGTCGTTGCTGACTAATTTGTCTTTGTCTCAAGTTTAGCCTGCTGTGCTGCTATTCTAAAACTGGCTGGTTTTCTGTGTGAGAGCAGTTTGCAACTAAATGCATTGCAAAGAGTACAAGCTTGGTGTAAAGTAGGGGTTTAATAACGCATTAATGCAAATTCTGTTTAACCCCTCAATTTCTTTTAACACAAGATTAACGCACGCACATTTCTGTAAATATGATCCTTGGCCAATAAGTGTATTTACAGTCAACGTGTGGGACAGACATGGCGACAGAAAAGGGTCTTATGAATGGCAAGTTTGCTCCCAGATGGGTCTGTTAACAAGAAAAAGGGTTATTTGTATTTATTGTCGCTTTGAATTAAGTTAAAACCACAGGCCGTGGTAAAGTTAGTTTCACATTCGACATTTGCTTGTTTTCTTTCACTTTAAACTTTAATAGCATCATGAATATGGCACCGATTTCATCCATGTCGGTATCATTTTGTAGATATAAGTATGCCAAGACATTTCACAAGTGTCATCAACCCTTCAAGCTCAGTGAGTGTGGCAAAAACTCTAAGGAACAGCGCTGAATGTCCTTCTGAATACCTCGCTGCTGCCGTGAAGCTTAGAGACCGTCAGCAAATTACTGCGGTCAAGCAGCAGCCCGACAAAATACACAAAGAAGCATGATGAATTAAACCCCCAAAAATACGGCAGCATTGGTGGACTTCCGGTTTTCAAACTAAAGGCTTAAAGAAAAAAAATAAAGCAGATCCCTGTGACCCTGTATAGGACAAAACAGGTATAGATGATGGATGGATGGATAAACAAAACATTAAAAAATGCGATTAATGTGCGATTAGTCACGAGTTAACTATGAAAATCTTGCGATTAATCGTGATTAAAACTTTTAATTAATGACAGCCCTATTTTAAAGTAATTATTCATGTTTTTTAGCTGGCTCTTATATCTATTGATAATTCATCTGTACCCTGTAACAGTAATCCAGTGATGTTCAACCACTGTGCTGTGACAGATTATCCACTGTGAAAATATTCAAACTTCATTTAATTCATGCAAGGCAATGCTATTTAGTAACAGCAAATAGTTTGCAATTGTTGAGCACCTGTTGCTAAGGTGTAGTGACAACCAGGGTGATTAAATACTCTCCCATGTAAGTGTGTAGCATCAGGTACCACTGATGATGTCATACAGGATGCACTACTTTGAGTTACTGTGAGTTACACACACAAAAAAAAGAAAAAAAGAAGGTACCAGCTTTTACACACAACTGTATCCAATGACCCAAATCTTGATAGGCAGATGTTAATGGATGGATAGATGGATGGATGGATGGATGGATGATGGATTCTTAGTCCACGATTTTACTGAATTGACAAAAATTTGAATTTTTTGCACAGAGGCATTTATATGTATCATCAAAGCTACTTCGTCCATAAAAACAACTGAATATTTATAAGAAAATATTTATCTAACATAATTGGTGTCTCACGTACACACACTCATCACAAGACTTTTTGAAATGAAATACTCCAGGCAAACAGCAAAGCAGTGCACAAATTAGGAGGAAATAAATGACAATAAATAAACAGACGTTGAACTTTGACTGTTGGATGTTTTTTTTTTTTTCTTTCTTTCTTTCCCCCCAAAAAACAAAATGAAATGGGATTTTTAAAATAAATGGACCTGGAATGAAGTTAGCTCTGGCTGGCGGCCGGAGCAGAATGTGGATCTCATTCTGTTTCTCAGCATTACAGTGTCAGACTGGAGGGTTCTCGTGTGCAGCTACACATCCATGAAAAATAACCACATAACAGACTGACAGATGAGACAGTGGTACACGTGTGCGCACGTGCACACACACACACACGCACACTCAGTTTTTACGGTACGTCTGCAGTCAATCTAAGTGTTATATTCTGGACACAAGGTATCACCCTCTGCTTTCTCTCTGGTTGTGCAGAAGCAACAATCACCTGAATGACCGTATGTGTGTGTGTGCGTGTGTGTGTTTGCGCGCGTGTGTGTGCGTTAGTGCATGTACCTACATCCAGGAAAAATTGGCAATGATGTTGCATCTGAAGCTTGTGCCCACATTCATTACCTGCTCTGATAGAAAAGACTTGATGTAATCTCACGATGCACACAAGAAAATGGGCACCGACAAACAAGCTTGACGCACACATTCATGTTCAGTCAAACAGGGTCAAAGATGGACGTGACAACCAACACACAAAATACACTTAGAGGAGAGAAGTGACCTGATCCACATATATGTAAGTTGTCTGCCTCTCAAGTCAGTCTGCGTTTCCTTGTTCACTGAACAGTTTCTCTCCTCTCTGGTCAGTATTGTATCAAATGAGAAAACATGACAGCTGAGACCAAAAAATTCTTCAACTCCTCAGTGCAACAGACCCACACACGAACGTTTACTGCAGTGTGTGTAGTTAATCAGCGCTGCAACTCAACTTTCACAAGAAGATATGCTATTTTACATTTAACTATGGCTGTTTTATTTTTTGAAAGGTTGAATATGTCAAGACAACCCTCCGAAGTTGATGAGAAGATGAGGAAATAAACTTATCAGGGAGGGTAACAAGATTCCAACAAGCAACACTAAGGAAACTTCAAAAATTTCCACCAGGTCTTTTTCACATCTTGCACCTGACTACCAATCTCTATTCTGCACAAGTCTGGGCTGTAGGTTAGGGTGACAAGAAGTTTCTTCTTACAAAAAAAGAATATGCAAGCCCATCTGAATTATGCCCCAAAAGATAGAAAGGCAGTGATACCAAACCTCGAGGGAAAATGTGTTTTGGTCTGATGAGACAAAGGTTGAACTTTGCCTCCATAGTTGTAAAAGAGCACCATCGAAGGAACACCATGCCAGCGGTGAAGTACCGTGGGGGCAGCATCATGCATTGGGGCAGCTTCTCTTCAGCTGGATCAAGGGCATTTGTCAAAATAGATGGGAAAATGAAAAGCCCCAAAACCTTCTTTCCATTATGCAAATCTCCAGATTTACTCAAAGAAATCCATACACAGGGCATGCCCTCATAATTTGAACTTGAACTTTGGAATTTTAACCACACTGTTCATTTTCAAAGTCTAGATGTGTGATTTTAATAGAGACTTATTCATAAGGTCAAAAGGTTCTTTCACTAAGTATTTATTTGGAGGGATGTTCAAATAAGATTTTAATCAAATGGTGGTAGATTATCTTTTTTCAAAATATACCCCCCATTTTGATTTTTTTTTTCCCTCTGCAGTTCTATTTATTGGAATATTGCATTTGAGATGTAACACATATGACATGCTTTTATTATTTTTCTCTTAATATTTAAAAAAAAAACAATTTCATAACAGTAAATTGCTGGCTAATAATTGCATTCATTTCACAGCAATTTTTCTGTAAATATTTTCACAACAATTTCACAGGACATTATTGTAATTATTCCACGTAATGTTACAATAAAACAGCAACTCTCTACTGTAAATTCATGGTTACCATGCCCAAGGAATTACCATGATATAGCAGTAATTAGCTGTGGACTTACTGTAAACTACTGTGAAAATAAATACAGTAAATTGCTGAGAAAATATTTACATTGAATTACTGTGAAAATAATGCAATTATTAGCCAATAATTTATTGTAAATTTACAATTTAATAAAAAGTGTATTATATTGTAAAGACCATTTGTTAATTGTAATTTTACTGTACCCTCTCACTTAATGCTCAAAAAAGAAAACAAAACAAAATGATAATTTGTTTTCACTTTTTAATCAAGCTTATAAGTGCAAAGTGCAATATTACATCTAACAGGTTTCCCAGGCAAACATGCTGCCAACATATTCAGTACAAATCTTAAGCAAAAGTATAAAATGTTCAACAGCAAAAATGTGCAAACACTACAAATTTAAACAGTTAAACTACTCAGAGAAACTAGATTTTTTTTACTCTTACATATAGTTCCTTGCAAAAGTATTTGGCCCCCTTGAACTTTTTAACCTTTTGCCACATTTCAGGCTTCAAACATAAAGATGTAAAATTAGATTTTTTGTCAAGAATCAATAACAAGTGGGACACAATCGTACAGTGGAACGGAATTTATTGGCTATTTCAAACTTCTTTAACAAATAAAGAACTTAAAAGTGGGGTGTGTAATATTAATGGGTTCCTTTACTTTCAGCGCAGCAAACTGACTCCAGAAGTTCAGTGAGGATCTCTGAATGATCCAATGTTGTCCTGAATGACTGATGATGATCAATAGAATCCACCTGTGTGTAATCAAGTCTCCGTATATATGCACCTGCTCTGTGATCGTCTCAGGGTTCTGTTTAAAGCTCAGAGAGCATCATGAGACCAAGGAACACACCAGGCAGGTCCCAGATACTGTTGTGGAGAGGTTTAAAGCTGGATGTGGATACAAAAAGATTTCCCAAGCTTTAAACTAGTGATGGTGAGATGAAGCCTCGTGAAGCATCGTAACACTTCAGCCAATTGGTTCGAGAAAGGGTTCATTTCTTGATGTTTCATATGCACATGACACCACCTACTAGTCAGGTTTATAATCACAGCCAGCCGAATCTTAAGATGTGATGCATTGAATTTATGTATCAGTTATGGCTCTGGCGAAATGACTGTGAATAACAAAATGTATATGACCAAATAATTGGTCTACATAAATGATCAAGTGCATAATAAAATATTGTTTGAATGTAATCTCTGTTTAATGTTTCCCAAAGTAGTATCATAAGAACGGGGAAGACACGCGGCAAAGGGTCGACAAGCCGGGAGTCGAACTCACGGCCAGCCACATGAGGACTGTAGCCTCTGTACATGGGCCGCATGCCATAACCACTGTGCTACCGGGGCCGCTCAGCTTTATTGTCATTTTAAGAAAATCACCTGAACTTATTCGGGCAGAGAACAGTAAAAGTGTTTGTGGAACTACGGAGGGAGCGCACTGAATATGCTTGTGCAACTTGGACAATGATGACCATTAAAGGGGTGATTTTATGTATATTTATTCAGAAATAGCAATTTTTCCAGTTTTTGGTTTTAACCTATTTCTTTTTTTAGACACAATCTCTCCAGCCTTGGAGAACACCCTTTCACATGGCACAGAGGATTCTGGGGTGCATAAAAATGTTTGTGCCATCATGTACAAACTATATACTGAACTACCACAAACTATATAAACGCTATCCAGATTCTAGCATCCAAGCTATCCAAACTCTATCCACACTCTGAACTGACCGCAACTCGCCTACAAAAACCCACATTTGAATGGAGCCTGTGGCGTTTATAAAGCTGTCAAACCCGCGACCAAGATCTGAACCACTTCCCGAAGCAGTCACGTGGGACAGCCGGGCAGCGAAGCTTCGGACGTCATCGTTTTCGGCTCCTCTCCTAAATGAAGCAAGCCTCGATACGCGCTTTTGCGGACACGCCCCCACCATTTCTCGATACATGTTCGAAGCCTCGGCACGCCTCGTAACATCACTACTTTAAACATCTCAAGGAGCATTGTGCAAGCAATCACATAGAAATGGAAGGAGTATCAGACCACTGCAAATCTAACAAGACCCGGCCGTCCCTCTAAACTTTCATCTGGAACAAGGAGAAGACTCAGAGATGCAGCCAAGAGGCCCATGATCACTCTGGATGAACTGCAGACATCTACAGCTGAGGTGGGAGAGTCTGTCCATAGGACAACAATCAGTCGTACACTGCACAAATCTAGCCTTTATGAAAGAGTGGCAAGAAGAAAGACATTTCTCAAAGATATCCATAAAAAGTCTGGTTTAAAGTTTGCCACAAGCCACCTGGGAGACACACGAAACATGTGGAAGAAGGAGCTCTGGTCAGATGAAACCAAAATCAAACTTTTTGGCCACAATGCAAAACAATATGTTTGGAGTAAAAGCAACACAGCTCATCACCCTGAACACACCATCCCCACTGTCAAACACGGTAGTGGCAGCATCATGGTTTGGGCCTGCTTTTCTTCAGCAGGGACAGGGAAGATGGTTAAAATTGATGGGAAGATGGATGGAGCCAAATACAGGACCATTCTGAAGAAAACCTGTTGGAGTCTGCAAAAGACCTGAGACTGGGACGGAGATTTATCTTCCAACAGGACAATGATCCAAAACATAAATACAAATCTACAATGGAATGGTTCACAAATAAACGTATCCAGGTGTTAGAACGGCCAAGTCAAAGTCCAGACCTGAATCCAATCCAGAATCTGTGGAAAGAGCTGAAGACTGCTGTTCACAAAAGCTCTCCATCCAACCTCACTGAGCTCCAGCTGTTTTACAGGAAGAATGGGCAAGAATTTAGTCTCTGGATGTGTTAAACTGGTAGACAAACCCCAAGAGACTGGCAGCTGGAACTGCAGCAAAAGGTGGTGTTACAAAGTATTAACGCAAGGGGGCCCAATCATGTTACACGCCCCACTTTTCAATTTTTTATTTGTTAAAAAAGTTAAAAATATCCATTGAATTTTGTTCCACTTCACGATTTTGTCCCACTTGTTATTGATTCTTGACAAAAAAATTAAATTTCATATCTTTATGTTTGAAGCCTGAAATGTGGTAAAAGGTTGAAAAGTTCAAGGGGGCCGTATACTTTCACAAGGAACTGTAAAATCAAAATGGCTGCAAATGGAATCGAGGGGTCATGACAAAAGGGACACCCTTTACATACAGCTTTAAAAATTAACAATTTAAAATGTGCAACAGCAAAACTGTACAACAGTACAACCACTTCAATTCAGGCATGTTTTAAAGGGATAGTTTAACATTTTAGCAAACTGGCCCATTTCCATAACCCCTTTAGGCATAGTAGGTCCGTTACCTTTAATTGTCGGTACAAGCTATTTTTAGATAAGCAAAGCAGAGGCGTGAGCTGCTCAGAGCTACGCTACGGATGGGATTTCTCGGTTTCCCTCATCAAACTCATTAAATACACAATCCAACAACAAGCTATGAGATAATAGCTGATTGTTATAAGATGTTCTCGTTACAAGATGTTCTCACGTCTCTGCTCCGCTTATCTAAAAATAGTTTGTACATACAAATAAAAGTAACAAACCTACCACTATGACTGTAGGGATTATGGCAATGGAACAATTTGCCAAAATGGAATCCACAGGTCAAAAAAGGAACACTCACAAGTTGTTAAAGGAAAAAAAGACATTGTACCTTCTACAAACTTCTACATTACCTGGCACTCGAAATCTACCAGTTTGCACATTAGAGTGCTTACATGTGCATTGATCCCTCCACGCTTCCTCTTTGTCTTCGAGCCAGTTTCTGGATTGATACCTAGGAAGCATCTGTAAATCAACAATTAAGTATTTATATCAGGTAATCTTTTCTGTTAAACTAGAAAAATTGCATTTCCTAGCGAAAATGCAGTGGGAATGCTCATTGCTGAAAAGAAAAGTAATAGTAAAAAAAGTAAACAGTAATAGTAGTAAAAGTAATAGTAGTAATAGCGGTAGAAGTAATAGTAAAGTGTAAAGAAAAGTTGTTTAGGCCTAAAAGACAAGCCGTTGATGGATAAAGAAATGCTTAGAAAAAAGAAAAAAAAAAGCACTGACATTACATTAGTCTACGTCAGGGGTCTCCAACTCCAGTCCTCGAGAGCCCCAACCCTGCATGTTTTAGATGTTTCCTTGCTTCAGCACACCTAATTCAAATGAATGGATCATCATCAGCCCGTCATCCTGGTCTGCACAAGTGTGTTCATGACTCATTCACGTGAATCTGAAATTTTACAGTTGATATTTTTCATACTGGTTTGGACACTGTGTTGTTTGAGGGGTTTTCACTTGGAGTTCTGGCATTTTTGAACATTTGCTATAATGTGTAATCATGAAAACAGGATAGTTGTTAGCTGCTGATTGATTTCACAGAAGTACAGAGAAGCAAGGAAATGGAGGTTTAAACTGTTTCTTCCCTCAATCTTGCCTCTCTGCCTGGCTTTCAGACTGTGTGTTCAGACAAAAGCAGATGGTGTAATTTCAAATGTTTATATGAAGGAGTGTCTCTGCACCCCAGACCTTGCACTGTTTGCAGTGAGTTCATGGACTGTTATTTTTGTTGGTGGTAATATGGATGGAAACTTTTGGCAGCAGTATAAGTCCTGCCATTAGTTGCTTCAGAGATGGGATCTGATCTCTTCATTTCAGTTATTGCTCTGCTACTAGCATAACACCCCAATGCACTCTGGAGACATTCTCTGATTATTTCCATAATGCCTCTCTCTCTCTCTCTCTCTCTCCCCCCGTGTTATACTTCTGACATTTCAACTGTTTGTCATCGGCCTCAACTTAGAAAATAGAATAAGTTACTTATGTGCAACCACAAAAGATGCATACAGCTCCTCTGTGTATAATACAGCTGGCAAAACAGATCATAATTTGGTACTTTTCAGATCCACCCATAAACCCATTGTTCAAAGGCAACTTGTAACCAAAGAAAGTGTGAGCAGGAAGTCACAGAAGGCCAAAAAGACACTGGAGGGATACTTTGAGGCTACAGCCTAGGATGCACTTTGAGAACCACATAAAGAGATGACATCAAAAGCATGACTGAGTGTGTGACTGACTATATTAACTTTGGTGTTAACATTACAGCTTTGGAAGACATCATGCACAGTTCAGCCCACACTGCTATGAGTATAGCTCAAAAATATAAAAATTTAAAATATTAAGTCTGGAAAATGTTATTTAACTATATCTAGCTGTTGGGGCAGCAGTTCCAGGGACTCAGTGAAACTGAACAAATTGGTAAAGAAGACTGGCTCTGTCCCCAGGACCACTCTGGAGGACCTGAGGCCAGTTGTCAAAGACAACACAACACAGTGATAAAAGCGACACAAAGGAATGCTTGTAATTTTTAGCACTATAGACAGTAGAGGTTAAGTTGCTAAGATTATTTGATTGGTCTTTTGCGTGGTCGCTGTAATTTTTGATTCCCTAATTGCTTTCTTGAGTCAGTTGCCTCTATCAAGATGTCCGGCGTACCTCTGAGCCACTTTCATCGTTGCTGATGAGTGACTGCGTATACCGTAGAATTCCAAAAGACATGTTGGAAAATAGTCTACTGTGCTGTCTTTTCAACAGGTTGGCACTGTTGCCTCACATGAGGTTCTAGAAAGCTCAACCTAGTTGAGCAGGTACCCTGTGTGCAAAACCTGTGATCCTCAGGCAGATGGACCAGGTCCGAGGCCCAGACTGTGACTCTTTACCAAATTTCAGCCATGGGCTTAAAAAAAAGAGTATCAAAAATGTTGAAATTAAAAGCAGCAGTGGTGGCAGTGGTAACTGGAACACCTGACTCCTGAAAGTCTTAGAAACAGCGAAGTTGCAGAAAAGAATCTTTGGGAGTTCCAGTTCCCTCAAGACCCAAGACCCAAACACTGATCTCCAGATGGGGTGTGGGGAAGCTGGGAGTTAATTTACACTGACAACAAAAACTAAGGAAATATATGTTTGGTAGATTATTTTTTTGTTGCCACAATGCTTCTAGGAAACAAATCTAATACCGCTGGAAAGCTAGTTTATTTCCCCTTTAAATGCTGCTACATTTCTGAGGAACCTGCATTTGTGGGATGAGCAGCGGAGATGAGAATGTGGTTTGAGCCCATGAAAACATTTATCAAGTCTTCTCTGCTTGTGCCAACAACAATTGGAACGGCAGTGAACTTGAGTACTACTTGAGTGCTATGACATCACAGCTCAGCTAGCAGGGTAGTATATATTGAAAAGCATCTATGATTCAATTAACATGTAAAACAAATCAGAATGAACCAGGGACTCCACTGGCAAGAGTTTCTATAACCACCATTTATGCTGTGTTTTTAATGCTTGTTGTGCTTTGGTATTTCAGCCATGTTATAAATAACTAAAAGGAAAATAACTGAAGACACCTGGAGGAATTTTTCAAATAGGCTCAATCTATCTCAATCAATTAACCATTAAATTTGAAGTCAGGATAACTAACTAGTCTCCCATGAAAACATTTTAAAAATACATTCCATTGCACAACAACAAAGTTCTAACTTTTTCTTTTACTCCATTCTCCTCCACCATTATGCAATCACGGACCTTTTCTGCCTTAAGTGTACACAAGTCTCCACTGGATGCAATCTGAATAAAATGGGCAGCTCAAGAAAAAAACTGGTTATTTAAGCCATACCTGTCTAAATGCAGACTTTAAATTTGGAGCAGTACTACTTATGTAACTTTTCAAGTACAAACAAGTGTGCACATTGAGAAATGGCCATAGAATCAGATGTTTAAAGTAAAACAGGAAGTTAATAAAACAGAGCACAAGAAATAACAGAAAGCTAAGGAAAACCTCAAGAAGCGCAAAAGAAGTTCGAAACCAACAGGTAAAACCAACGGTAAAACCATGACTATACCATAAACCAGGGGTATTCAATTAAAAGTCACAGAGGTCCAGTTACTAAATTTTGCCAAAGTAGAAGGTCCAAGCCAAAGTACGTATTTTGAAAAAGTAACTAATTTTTATTTTAACTTTAAATGCAGGAAATATTCCAACATATTCCCATATCTTTTATCATGAATAAAAGCAGTCCCATGCATTTAAATAAGTTTAAGGCTTTTATTTCAAATCTACCAAAAGTGAAACCTCAGAATAAAATCAATAATAGTGCAAGTCCATGCCTGAAGAATTGAAGGTTTCTTCAAGTAAAAAATTAAACCCTGAAAAAACTAAAAAGTGCAAAAAAAGGACGTTGACTTTTTCATAAAACATTTTTCTTTGAACTGTCCTTTCTTTTTGAATTAAAGGCCACTTTAAGTAAAAAAGTTAAACTAATGTACGTTCAGGAAACATTAACTAAAAAGTGCCAAAAAAAAAAAAAGGTGCTGTGTTTTGTCTCATAGTGGCGCTTCATGTTCCCACTTTGAATCAGTGCCACGGTCTCAGAGCTTATGACACAGACAGACTTGGAAATGCTGACCAGGTATAAACATACATTTTGCTGTCCATTCATCTTAAAAAAAAAACTAAACGTTTTTAGTGTCTACCTTTGTCTTTTTCGAGCAAGTCATATCTCCGTGGTATCAACTTTGCTTTCTTCCTGCGGTGTTGCAAACGTCAGTTCTAAAGTTCTAAAGGAATAATGTAGGGGTGGTTTGGTTTGGGGTGCAATGAATTCTGGGGATATAATCTTAATTTGCTCGGAGAATTTGCATGTGGCCACTGTATTCTAGTTGATGCGATGTCAAGAAACAGACTTCAGCCATGTGTGGCTCCGTTGCCAACAACAAACACGCGTTTTCAAGCTATGTCACCCACTACATGTGCTAGATTGCCGTATTAATTGAAGTAGCAGTGCCCGCTGTAAATATCCATAGTCGTTCAAAGCCGTTCTGTAAAAATGACACTACTTATTTTTTGCATAGGTCATGGGTCCGGACAGAACCATCTCCTGGTCCGGATCCGGACCGGAGTCCGCTGTTGCGTGACCCCCGCCATAAATAGTTCTTAAAGCAGTGATGTCTGAGGGATCAGAGCTTGTGTCTTTTCTCTTTGTACAATGTATTTCTTCCAGTTTACTTAATTGTTTAGTATTCTGCACAAAAGATAGAAAAAAATCCTTGTCAATATTTCTTTGAAGAACATTATTTTTAAACATTTCAATTATTTTTTTTTAAATATATTTGTGACAAAGTGAAGACCCGCTGCCCATCTTTGCTTCTCAAAGACTCATGAGAATGCTTTTGTACCAAATCACTATTACAATCACTTGCTGACGTCATTTGTTTGAAATAATTTAATCTCTCCAAAAACACTAACCTCTGTAACATGTTATTTCTGTTTTTGGATTGCATCATAGGGCCCAAATGTTTAAGACATCTGCATTTTCAATATCTTTCCAACTTTTTGTAACTATGGAGTTGTACTTTAATAATCCCAATGGGAAACAACATTTTTTTTAGTGTACTTCTGACCAATGAAAAAGTTTAATTAAAAAAAAATATGTTTAAAATAAAAATAAACATACAGGTATGATCATCGATTAGATCCTTAAGGAATCTTACCTACAGAAAGTGATTTTAAATAGTCATTGATCTGGGTGGAAATGACCATCTGTGTTGCTCCTTATTGAAGTGAAACTAGAAAGAAGAAATCACTGATTAAAAAAAAATGCAGTTAAATCACAACATTGTGTGAATGAGTGGTTAATTTTGCTTAGAAGTGTGCACAACATTCTTCTTTTAACAATCAGAACAGTCCACAGAACAGAGCCAGCCTTCTGCAACAGTTTGTGGGGAAATTCATGGAAACTGAGCAGATGGTTGTAAGAAAAAAACAAGTTATCTCCACCATCTCTTTGTATACAGAAGATATGCAACGTTTTACTGCGATACTGAAAGATCTAAATTTCCTCCTTAGCAGAGTCTGCTATGTTACTTTTTGTATGATTATGTGTTATGTAATATAACATCTCAAGTCTAGTCATGTATAGTCAAGTGTTGTCATCATGACCACTTCTCTGCTACCACCACTTCATCCAGGGTTTAGTAGAGCATGGTATTTTTTTGTTTTGTTTTGTTTGTTTGTTTTTGGCATTTTTCTTTTGGTCAGTAATGGACTGGAACACCTCCAAAACAGAAATTAGCTTGAGAAATGCAGTCTGTTGGACTTTTATGATGCCAGATGTTAGGGTAACAACTACATAGACACAGAAAAAAGATATTTAACATTTTGTAAGGCAGAATGTCTTACACCACTGAAAACTTGTTGAGAGTGGTTGTAGGATGTCATATAGCTGGGTTATACAGGCCTTCAGGGCTCTAAGGGTGACACCATATGAACCTGCAGCCTTGTTTCAGTTCTGTCTCACCAGCTGTCTCTTCACCTAACAGGCAAGTCAAAGGGTGTCTCAGTGTTTTCTGATGTTGAATGAGAAGATAACGAGACTGCACTCAGTCCATGATTAATGTATTGGGTGAGGCTGTTGAAAAATGTAGAATAAAATAAAGCTTATTGTCCACTGCCAGGGCATTAATGTGAATTCTGTTTTTATAAAAAAAAAAAAGTCTACAAACAAAATCCAACAAAATGATTGTGGCTCAGCACAATCAGAATATTAAAACGGGTAATTTCTGAGGTAACAGCAGAAACTTTCAATGGGGAGTTCAACTTGGCAGTTGTTACAGATAATCTTGTTTCTGTTGAATCCTCCGTCTGGGAGAACTTTAAAATGAAAATGTCCATGTTAAAGTTCAGTAACTTTACCAATCCGTGTATCATTCATTCTTTCCATTTTCAATTGTCAATCAAAAATTTTAAAAAAAATTAAAAAGTGACATTTTACATTTTTCATTTTTTATCTAACACAAAAAAAAGTCAGTTTTTTTTTTTTTTTTTAATATTTCAATTTTAGACTTGGATCAAAAATATGAAATTAAATAACAGGCCACAGGACTGAATTTGTTTTATAATTGAGGACTGGACTTTCTGTTGTCATTACACATCTGTGCCACTAGATGGCGCTGCACTGAAGTAACCAGTAAGAGAATAGCACCACCGTAAACACATGGAGCAGATCTGATGCAACGTGGAGGAATGACACGGTCCAGAATTTTTTTTTTTTTAGACAGAATTGTTAATATTGCTACCTGAATTACTACCTGAACAGTAAAGTACACAGATTTTTACCGTTCTCCATGTCTGTTTAAGCTTTACCGCATATTTACCTGCCAATTGTCTTCCAGTTCCGCAGCAGATTGTTTCATGACGTGGATAAAGTTCGAAAGTGAAAAAAAAAACAAGCAAATGTCGGATGTGGAACTAACTTTACCGCGCCCTGTGGTGGTAAATCAATTCACAGCGGCAAAAATACAAATAACCTATTTCTTGTTAACAGACCCATCTGACAGCACCTTAAAGCTAAACTTACCGTTCATAAGACCCTTTTTTGCCGCCATGTCTGCCTCCACACATTGACAGTAAATACAGTTATTGGCTGACGGTCATATTTAAAGAAACATGTGTGCATTAATCTTGCGTTTAAAAAATAGTGGCGTTACACAGAATTTGCATTAACATGTTATTAATAAATATATTTATAAATTAATTTAGGATACTGTTTTCAATTCAGAAACATTACACAACCTCCTGACTAACTCCCTCCACCTATGTATTCCACTTCTTTCTACAATTTACTAATTTCTTGTTTTTCCTCTAAAATCAAAAACATCCATCAGCAGCTTGCTCCTAATAATCATCAAATCCCATCCTTAAATTAAAAATGCTGGCGTAATTAGTTAGAATGATCACTATAAATTCACGTCAGGCACATACAGTGGGTGTTCACAGGAAACTGACTGCACCACAGCTATTATCTGCACTCACACAAATGCTTAGATCATGCAGATCAAATTTTGGTTGCATATGTGAACAAAACAGTCGCAATATTGAGTCCCATTTTGTTATTATTAGTATTATTAATAATATTTGTATTATTACTAGGCTACTACACCACGTGGGGCAAATTGCTATGACTTTTCAAAACCTTATGGGTGTTTATGAAATTCCCATTTTTTTTTTTTTAGAAGTTTCATCTTTTCCAGGCTCATAGTACAGTTGGAAAACTTCTAACTGTACTGTAAAATTAAGCCTCATAAAGCAAAAAGAGAGAGACAATTGTCAGAGCATCATGTGAGTAATAAAATGAGAGGAAAAATGTACAGAGGTAAGTTAGTCATGTGTTATACATAATGCATTAGGCACGTGTTTCACTAAGCTTTGAGATGTGTTGTTCACAGTTTTTGACATGTTGATGCATTTACTTCATGACAGCATCCATGCTTAAAATGTCACTACTTTCTATTCTGTTGCACTGGAGAATCAAAAGTGTTGGAGACAATGATTCTAAGTAGTATTCCAAAGCTATGTAATATGCATTACTGAAGAGCAATATCATAAAAAAAAAAAAGCTACAACAAATAATCTCATTGTGGTTTGCAGTTTCGCTGGGGTGTTGATGTTTTGAATACAGCCTTTACTGATGCTGACTGTGAATATATATGGGTTGTCCTTTTTCTCTCCTTGTCAAAAAAGAATAATATAGTCTTGATAAAATGACTCTTGCTGTTTCCCTCCCTTTTTTCTGTGTTTTTGAAGGCTACTACATTTGCAATTTGCAACTTTAAGTATGCATTGCTCTCCAAACACACTGATGGCTGTTATGACATGCTCATATCCGTGTACTACTTTATGTATCTGTCCTTTGGAATATTTTCATAGCTTGTTGTGAAACTAATCAAACCAAATTCTATTCAAAAAAACATGATTGTGGAACACCGCTGCTGTTTTCTCACTGCTTCTGTTGTCTGTTGTCTCTGATTTTGACTGACTCTAATATACAAGACCTTAGTTTATAAGCAAACCCTTTTTTAAACGGTTAAAGCCTGTGCTGTTTGCAAGGCCAACATGTCTTCTTTTTTCAGCTTTTCCCTTTGGGTGTCACCACTACAGCAGACCATCAGTTTCCATCTCACCTATCTTCTACATCCTCCCCTGTCACACCTACCAACTGCATATTCACTTTCACCAAATCCAAAAATCTCCTCCTTGACTCTCTCGCTTTTCTCCGGCCTGGTAGCTCCATCTCTGCGTTCCCCATCCCACCTCTATATGTGCAAACCACATGTAGGCCCCGATCATACACCTCCCGCTAGCCGCTAGCCGCTACCCGCTACCCGCAAATTGCGGGTTAAGGAACCTACGCTAACCGCTAATGCAATCTTCCGCTATCCGTTATGCTGACTCCCTTACTCACATTGTAGGTGTGGCAATGGGCATGTTTTTTGTGCTTTCTGCAAACTTGGTATCTTGCGATCACGGCTTTAGGGTAGGGGATGGTCAGACCACCCACTACCCGCTACCCTAAACCCACAATAAGATACAGAGTTTGCAGAAAGCGCAACCCGCATGTCGGTGCGTAAAAAAGCACGTCCAAATAGCATAAATGTGCATCCACCTGGTCACATGTGGACGTGGACAAATGGCTGTACCTCTTGATTACGCATCACCATATTACTTTCATACGTTTTTATTCTCTTGAAGGCAGAGGATGTCTGGTCAGCAGTTGTGGTGGATGTGGGAATAGTCACGGCCAGACACCTCAGTCTGTACAACTGTGGCATGATCTCATTCAGATGTTTGCTGTGTAGGTAACCAAGGAGGTCTTTGGGACAAGTCCGTCATGGCCTACTTCACAGTCACTTCTGTTTTTAAACAGGTTCAGATCATCAAAAAAAGCCCCATGGCTCTGGTGTCAAGCTGGAAAAGGTTGGATGCGGGAATTTATTTTCAATATGTCTGAAACTGCTGGTGGTCGAGGAGGGACAGGAATATTAATTGTTCCTGATCTTTAAATCGGTTCTGTAACTGGCAGACGAAGGTTTTCCAGAACACTGTTGTGGAGTTTCTTGTACTGTGCACGTATCCCTTCGTGCACTGTTCCTCTCCTTGCGCTCAGAGCCCCCGAGATGCGCTCAGTGGTAGAAAGTAGATGTCATCATACCTGTTCCTCTGGCTTAATGGTGTCACAAAACTCTTTCAAACCCTGACAGGCAGAACTGCTCATCCAATGACTCATTCTGCAGTATTTTAAAAAGCACATCAGCTGCAGCAAGATGCTCAGCTGTCTCAGGCTTCCCAGCACCCGCTGCTGAGAATATGTTCCCACGGCTCTGCCTGAGCGTGTTTATCCGGGAGTGCACAAACTATCTGGGACTTTCAGGTTGCTGATAGGAATTGTCTGTGTAAACATATTTTTATGTATATATCAGTGCAGAGGAGGAGGAGAAGGAGGGAAGTGGAGGAAGCTCTACAGCAGAGTCCCAGATGAGCTTCGCATGAGAGCTGCGTCCAATCTGGATGAAAAGATGCTCCATAGCGGGTTGCGGGTAGCGGTTTGTGGGTTAGCGCAACCTGCTCTTAAAGGCAATGGCTACTGACGCACTGATTGGTTTAACAGGTTGAACGCCCTAACCACTCCCATGCATAAATATAGTGGGTAGCGCAGGTAGGATAGCGGATTTAGGGAGGTGGAAGATTGTGTTCTTGCGGGGGAAAGCCTCTCCCGCTACCCGCTATCCCTTAATAGCAGCTTTAGGAGATTTGGCAGAAGATCTCCTAAAGATCTCCTCTCTTGCTTGATCTCCAAGATGTCTAATATTGATTGTTTCTCTGATTTGCCCATTTCTAATCTTATCCATCCTCGTAACTCCCTGTTCAAAAAAAAAAGAGAACCATAATCTCTTCAACGCAACAGCACTGACAAGAGACAGTAAGCAGAGTTGGAAGTGGTGGTCTCCAAGCCATAGAGAAAGGGTATTATATTTGTTCTTTCTCTTCACTCTTACTGCTACTCTTTTGTCAGAGATAACTCCAGACACTCTTTTCGACCCACTCACGCTGTTTGCATCTCTTCTTCAATGCTCTGAACACCCAGCACCTTCACCACCTCCTCCCCTTGCATCTTCACTGTTTTGCCTTCATTTATCTGTGCAGAGCACTGCATACTCTAGCTCCATAGGTAGCTAATTTGAAACCAGTGAGGAGGACACTATGGCAGTACAATCCAGACAACTTTTCTGCATTTTTTTTTGTCAGCATCAGAAAGCTTTTTGAAAGGTTTTATCGCTCAAAGGAAAGTATTATCCAAAGTGGCATTTAAAAAAACGGATTCACTCTGTTTCTTAGAACTAATAATGAGTATTTAAAAAAAAACAGGATTAATTGGGTTACAGAAATAGATGGTATTCTTTTTAATGTGTCATTTTAGTCCTGTGTCAAACTGGACCCCTGACATTACTGAAAAACACCAGAAAATGAAAATTGCCTCCAGTTTGGCCAGTCTAGTCTTTTCTATGTTGAAGAAATGAGACATTAAAATCATTCTTACTGGTTGACAGCTCCATTGTCCCTCCTATTGTGTGTTTCTGCAATGCAAAGATTAATGAAACATAAACATAACTCCACTTTAAGCAGCAATTGTCTAATGTTAACTAATATCTTCAGTTTTCCTTCTTAGATTTTTGCCACTTGGAAAAATGGAGAGTGCCAAAATAAAGAAAATACAAAAATGTAAAAAAAAAAAAAAAGGAGAATACATTTTTTTTTTCCTCCTACTCCCATTTTGATCCTTCTCGTTCTTTCTAAAAACGAAATGAATAACTCCAAACTAGACTTTGTGTTTTCTGACACAAAATCTTTTGATATTCAACAGTCAATTCATTGAGACGGCACAATATAAGTCTGTATTGCACGATGTAATTTTGCCTTCTGGAGAAATTAAACAAGTTCAGACAAAAGAAACTTAAGATAGATGGCAACTTTAAAAAGATTGTTTATGTCATATATGTCTATCACCCCAGTTAAAGCACTTGTCAACAGAGCAAATCCTTACAAAAACTGAAACTTATCTAATGTCATCTCCATGTTTTCTCCCCTTTTGTCCACACAGTTTCCTGTAATTTCTTCTTATCTGCCCAGATCCACTGTTTACTCCATTATGCAGTGGATAATTACAGGGTTTAAAACACCAGTTTGAGCTATTAATAATTAATGGATTTTAATTTACCTCAGTTGAGTGGGCAGAGAAGCGACATCAGTTACACTGGCAGCATAAAATACAGCAGTTCTCATCTTGGACAGCGATATCTCCAAAAATAAAAATAAAAAAAGGTTTTGTCCTTTATTTGTATTAAATGCAGAAAAGCTATCATCAGCCACAGAAAGGAAAGTGGGGTTGATCTCTGATCTCCACTCACACACTCAATGATATGCAAGTGCATAATTTATTTGAAGAATTCAACAATTTTGGAGGAATTTATCTATCTGTGTATGCATGTATTGGATTCTGTCAGAGCTGTTCTTTTTCACTGATTCTGTTTTTAACTTTTATGGACAGAATTACTTGAAGCTGTCAAAGAGCAGAGCGGGTCCAGCTTGGTGTCCTCAGGATTCCATCTCTGCTTTTCGTGGTTGACAAGGTTCTGCTTGCATCATCAAGCTGTAATCTTCAACTCTCACTGCAGTGATTAGCAGCTGAGTGTGAAGCAGCAGTGATGGCAATCAGCACCTCCAAATCTGAGGTCATGGTTATCAGTTGGAATGTCATCAGATACAAGTGGCTGAAATGAGTGTCTTATGCAGGGTTACTAGACTCTGCCTTCGAGATGGGGTGAGGAGTTCAGTCAGTCAAGAGGGACTTAGAGGAGAGTCACTGCTCCTCCACAATGAGGGGAGATAGTTGGGGAGGTTTGGGCATCTGGATATGGTGTCCCGTGAATACCAGAGGATTCTGTATCCCTGGGAAATGTTCCAAGCATGTCTGGACATGTCTCGGAGGAGGCTCGGAGGCAGACCGAGGACACGCTGGACATTATAATTCCTCAGCTGTCCTGGGAAAACCTCAGAATCCTCCCAGAAGAGCTGGTGGAGGTGATCAGTCTGGGCTTCTCTGCTAAGACTGTTGACCCCGCGTGACCCAAACCAGGGAACCAGGGAAACATTAGTTGATGGATTGAAAAACCATGTGAACCCCTTGGAATAAACTAGTTTTCTGCATTATTGTGTTGTAATATATAAACTGATTATCAATTAACTAAAGTCACTTGAACAGACAAACAAACAAATATGAACACGCTCATATACATTCACGGTACTGGAGGAAAAACACTGAATCCTTTGAGTTACAAAAGAGCAAGTACTTTTAGTATGACTAGATCAGTCATGCACAATGTTCAGGAGGGATTTTTTTTTCACCATTCCCCTGAACAGAATTGTTTCAGCTATTACACATTTTTAAATTTTTGGCATGAACAGCTCTCTTGATGTCATTCTGTAGCATCTGTATGGGATTAAACTCTGGGCTCTGACTGGGCCACTCCAAAAGGTGGAATTTTTTTCATTCGGCTGTCTATTTACTTTGACGGGCCATCATCCTACTGCATTTTATAGCTTCCATTAAGCTTCAGCTGGTAGTCACCAGTCACCCTGTACGAGTCTTTTGGTAAATTTGGAAATGTTTTAAAATTTTTATCCTTGATGATGAAAAGGTTCCTTTTTATATACAAATCCAATTCCAAAAGTTGGGTCATTGAAAAAATTTAAATAAATGCAACAGATTGCAATGACTTGCAAAGCTCTTAAACTCATATTTTATTCCCAATAGAACTTAATGCACACATCAGACGGTGAAACTGAGACATTTTACCATTTCATGGAATATATTAGCTAATTTTGACTTTGATGGCAGCAACACAACTAAAAAGTTTGAACAGGGTGATGTTTGCCATTGTGTACCTTCCCCTCTTTTAACAACCGTCTGGAAACATCTGGGAAGTGAGAAGACCAGTTGCTGAAGTTTCAAGAGAAGAATATTGTCCCATTCTTCTCTGATGCAGGATTCGAATTTTGAATTTTGATTCATCTGATTTTTAAACAGTTCTCCATTTTTCCTCAGATCATTTAGATAAGCTTTAAATGGTAAAATCTCTCGGTCTCAAAATCTAATATGTCCTCTATGTTCTAGTCAGAATAATATAAGTTTATAAGACTTGAAAATTATTGCATTCTATTTTTATTTATGTCTTACACAGTGTCCCAACTCCTTTGGAATTGGGGTTGTACCATACAGTATTAACTGTTGTGAGTTATCAGCTGAAATACAATGTTTTTTTTCTATAATTGTGAAATTTGATCACATATTAGGGCAAATTTATGCAGAAACCCAGAAAATTCCAAGGGTTTGCAAACTTTTTTATATTCACTATATACATATGAGTAAAAGAACAAAAGACTCAGAGCCTTGTAAAAGAACTTCTTCACATCTTGTTGAAAAATTCCCTCCTGTATTTATGACCAGTTGTGCTGTTTTCTCCATCAGTCATCCAGGTGCTCAGCACCTCCACTTTTTTATGTGTTTCTCAAATCAATAAGCCGCATTGGGTAAAACACAGAGGAGATGGCACGAGTGTTCATCCACATTCTCATTTTGAAAAGCTCTGTGCTCTCTTGACTTTTTTTTTTATGTGTCCTTACTTTGTCACTGTGTATTTGAATTTGTGTGTATAGTTCTGAGTGTGATAGGGAGAGCAAGATGTTGACCTTTCCTTCTTCTACTTTCACTCTTTTCTATGCTTTATTCTGACTGTAAAATTAATCCCTTCAAATTGGAGTTAAAGCTGCTTAATATTGAACCAGCCATCCTTATGCTCCTAAAAGAATTAAGGGGTTTGACAAACATCATATGAGGGTATCCTGGAGGGTCTGGTACTGGGATGTTAGCATTAGATACTTTGGGCGCAGTGGGTTGAGGGATGGGGTCTCTGTGGATTGGGTTTACTTCTCATGGGTGCCATCAGATCCCATCAGAGGGATGTCTGGGGAGTTTGAAGACTATGGGCCCGATCTTCCACCAGATCTCCTAAAGCCGCTATTAAGGGATAGCGGGTAGCAGGAGGGACGTTCCCCCGCAAAGAATGCAATCTTCCACTTTGCTAAACCCGGTATCCCACCTGCGCTACCTGCTTCATTATGCATAGGAGTGGTTAGGGCGTTCCACCTGTTAAAGCAGTCAGTGCGCCAGTAGCCATTGCCTTTAAGAGCAGGATGCGCTACCCGTAATCGCTATCCGCAAACCGCTATAGAGTGTCTTTTCATCCAGATCGGAGCAGCTCTCATGCGCAGCTCGCCTGGGACTCTGCTTTAGAGCTTCCTCCTCTCCCTTCCTCCTCCTCCTCTGCACTGATATATACTAGGGCTGTCAATTTCTCAAAATAATTAATCAGATTAATCGCATGACTGTCAATAGTTAATCATGATTAATCACAAATTAATCACATATTTTTATCTGTTCTAAATCTACCTTGGACAGATCTTTTTCAAGTTGTATTACTCTTATTAATACAAGTCCTGACTAGAACCAGGAAATATAACCATATTAGTCCAGTCCTGAGGTCTCTGGCTTCCTGTCACTCAGAGAATAGACTTTAAAACAGTTCTACTTGTGTACAAGTCTCTTAATGGCCCCAAAGTCCATCTCTGACATGTTAGAGCCATATGAACCAACCAGGACTCTGAGAACCTCAGGTAGTGGTCTCCTGCTGGTGTCCAGAGTCAGGACTAAACAAGGTGAAGCTGCATTTCAGTTTTATGCTCCTCAAATCTGGAACAGTCTTCCAGAAGATGTGAGACAGACCTGAACTCTGACAATATTCAGATCCAGACTGAAAACAGTTCTGTTTAGATGTGAAGATGATGACTGGAAGGATTTTATCTGCACTCTTCATTTTTAAATTTAATTAATTAATTTTTTTTATTAATTAATTTTATTTATTATTGATTATTTTTATGCTTGTATGGAATGATTCTATTTGCCTTCTTGTGATTTGATGCATCTGTAAAGCACTTTGAATTGCCTCTACAAATAAAGTTGCCTTGCCTAATATGAGATTACACAAATGCTTGTGTGCATTCTGCATCTGCGCTCTGATTAGCCGACAAGTGATATTTGAGTAGTTGGACTCCGGTGGTAACTAAATTCACATCGACATTAAACTCAAACGAACATTTGTCTTTTGGAGTGAGCCATCAGGCAAGGTTTTGAAGCTGAACTTACCATTCAAAATAGTATCTTTTGTATCCATTTTATCCCAGCTACTGCTCACGGAGGTTTGTTTACGTCTGTCTGTCTGCGGCATGGCCGTCAACGTCAGTGCATGGCTTCCTGTTTTGACAAACTACGGAGGAGCCCGAGGCTCATGACGTCTGGAGGCAACACCTACTCTCCTCTCTACTATTGTACATGAATGGCCGGCTCGCGTTAATCGCACATTTAAAAAATTGGTTGCGTTAACTTTTGATTAACGCAAAATAATTTTAACGTGTTAACTTTGACAGCCCTAATATATACATTAAAAAAAATTTTTTTCACAGACAATTCCTATTGGCTACCTGAAAGTCCCAGATAGTTGGCGCACTACCGGTAAACATGCTCTGGTTGTCTTTGGTTTAACTGGCGAGCTACCTGTTTAAGACAATCTCTGCCATTTTCTTAGGGGTTCAGCTAAAACCATATCACGCTTTTTATACAAGAGTTAATTCGAGAGGTGGAGCCGTTAGTGCACGTCCACATGTGACCAGGTGGACGTAGGGATGTAAAGATATGGAAAATCTGATAACTCGATTATAGTGACCAAATTATCATGGTTTACAATATAATTGCAGTATTCTTAATTGCTGTACAAATGTCCAAAAAACATATACAGTACATTAAAAAAATGTGATAAAACCTTGTGATTTTTTTGTCATGCTAAAACATTAGAATCCAAAATCTTATAAAAATGAAACTTTCACATTAAAAGGGCAAACAACTGGCACAGAAAGAGATTTTATTTTAAATGAACAAAGCTTATTTGTCTGGTGCAAGTATTAAAGTGAAACTTCAGATTAAATAAACTTTGGACTTTAAGCTGAACCTTAAATAAGTATAAATGTGCAAATAAAGAAACAGTACAAATTACAACAAAACATAAACAAGTGCTCTGCAGACAGGATAATTGTCTACCATCAGTTGTCTCCCTCCATTCTTAAAAAAATAAAAGCAAAATATGCCCAGACCTTGCATTTTGTCCTTTGAGTGGGTTGGTAAATGTCCTGCATGCTATCACCACTTTCCGCCATGTTTACGATACGATGCTTATGATACAAGCTACATATTCACGTGAGACACAGTCACGAGTCGCTCGCGAGACTTGAATGAGGCTGATATTACATATCCCGGTAATCGACAGCGTGATAATGAGATGAAGTCAAACATAAACGGTAATCGTTATCGCGTAAACCTTCACCACACTTTACCTAATACCAGTAACCGTTCCATCCCTAGGTGGACGCACATTGATGCCATTTGGATGCACTCTAGTAAGTGCCGACATGCGGGTTGCAGGTGGTCTGACTACCTGCAACCCGCGATCGCAAGATACAGAGTTTGCGGAAAGGGCAAAAGACACGCCCATTGGCACACCTACAATGTGAGTAAGGGAGTCGGCATAACGGGCAGCGGCTTTAGGGAGCGGAAGATTGCATTAGTGGTTAGTGGAGGTTCCTAAACCGGCAATTTGTGGGTAGCGGCTAGCGGGAAGTGTACGATGAAATGCACAACTCAGACTCTGTTGTTTTGTTTAAGCACTTCCGAAAAAAAAATTAAAAAAAACTGCTGTGGCTGGCCCATATTTGTCCTTCTGAGGGGCAATGATGAAACAATCTATATTGGGCAATGATGTTGTCATGTAGGGACTATCCAAAAACTTTTAGATAGGTGGGAAGTGCTAATATGACATTCATGTGAATGGCAGGATGCAGGATTTCCTAGCAGAAACATTGCAGTGCAACAAGATAACCAGTTTACTCATGATACCTTTCAGCAGTCAAAGTCATTGCTGATTAGTGTACATACAGCGAAAATTGAAACTGAGAAAACGTTCACAATTTATGAAGAAACCTTTTCTTTGTTCAATAATGTGAGAAATCTTGTCTGATTTCCAAGGAAAAATAATGATGAATTTCCACCCCTAGAG
The DNA here is from genome assembly GCA_018398805.1 of Hirundichthys speculiger. Lineage (NCBI taxonomy): Eukaryota > Metazoa > Chordata > Actinopteri > Beloniformes > Exocoetidae > Hirundichthys > Hirundichthys speculiger. Next base: position 1,947,008 of record JAGFBZ010000863.1, read on the forward strand.
GTTTTCATTTGTAAATATGGACATCTGTTTGGCCACTCTGTACATCACTTTCCTCGGACTGGCAAGGGATATTTTATTCTATCTGAACGGTAGTACAGAAATAGTAGTTATTAAGTCTTGAGAATTTAACGTAAACAATGTTCACAGCTTGAGTGCACACTAAGTAAAAGGCACCAATCTAGATGCAGAGAAACCTCCTTGTAAGCCTCTCTTGATGGTGTTGGACTCAGATCTGTAGATTTGTTTGACCCATGTTGTCTGCAAACATGCCAAAATTCCTGGATGGCAGATAGATGGAGAACAAAAGAAAATATTGTTTTTTCCACAAATATACTAAAAGTGTATGAGGCACAAGTGTGATTTTAGTTCCGTTTATAGTTTCTACTTATATATATATATATATATATACACACACACACACACACACATACATAGGGAGAGACAGAGAGAGATAGGGATATTCAGCTTTCAGATGAAATTTTGAAATGCACCTAATATGCACTATATCAGTGGTTCTCAAACTTTTAGTGCTGCATACCACCTGAGAAATTGAGCTCTCCGAGTACCCCCATAATGACCAATTTTAAAATATAGCCATATATACCTTCTCAGTTAGCTTTAACACTAGAACCGCCAACATTCCAAACCTCCTAGAGCCGCCGAGGGGGGTCATTTTGACCCCCTTGCTACAACAGTGTCAGTGATGCTAAGATGTCATTTCTAGAAGTTGTGAAGTGGCTAATTCCTAAATATTTCTGAAATATTAAAGGAAACTTGTCAAAACAAGTGTTTAAAATGTATATTTTTGCCATCTTTTTTCTCCGTAGCCGAATGCTGCGCCCACTCTCTCTCTCAGCCACACAGATAAATACATCGGTACGTTCATCAACAAACTGTAGGAGCTGTATGTTAACACAAACATGAAAATGACAGCAATCGAATAACAGACTATTTACAATACAAAACAACAGATTTCAGATGTTAACAGATATTTTAATAATTTTGGAAAAACGGATTAACGCTGCGTGCTCCCCCTCACGCACACATGACTCCATTCAGCCCTCCTCTCCACCGGCGCGGCTCCGCCACCGTTCAGCCACAGGTTTGCTGTATCACCTGGTCCATCAGGTACATGAACGCATTCACAGGGTCGTCAATGTTGTGGCGTGCGTATGCAGTTGGACCACTTCTCTCCACCGGGACATTTTTGGACTGGGCTCTCCCGGTCCGCGGTCCCAGCTTTATGGGTCCAAACGGTTCTGTCTTTGGCTGTCTCATGTAGCTGACATACAGGTTGAGCTCTGATCAATGTAAATATTTATGATTAGATCAGTCAGAGTCGTTGCCTCGCTAAAATACCAAATGATTAGAACCAGAGGAAACTAAAACGCTTGACTTCTGAATTTACCTGTCAGAGTATTTCCGCGAGCCTCCACTGTGTCTGAGGACTGAATGTATGTGGTGGTGACCCCGCACTTATAGAAGCCGTTTTTCATAAATTCGGCTCCTCATCTTCAGTTGATGTCGTATCACCTGGTAAAAATGACGAGTCGTCGGTCTCTCTCTCCACCGATTCCTCCTCACTCACATCTACGGTGATCTCTGCTCTTTCTGACTCTCCCTCACTCAGATCTCTGGTACAACAGCCAGCTGTTATTTTTGTTGGGTTCAATTCTTAAATTTTGCTGTTTGTTTGAAAGATTTAGTGATGACAATAATTGTCAAAGTCCGATGACGGCACAAAGTTTGAGCGTTGCTAAGCAACAGGGAGAAGCGGGAGGGGCGTTGCGCAAAAGGGGGCAGCTGTATACAGTGTTTATGTGAGGGGGTAAAAATTACCCCCCTCGGCGGTTCTAGGTATAAATGGTCATATTATTTTATCTTTTCATCACACACTCACTAAAATTCACTGAATGATTAATAATTCCATTTTAGGAAAAGTCATGAACTTACAGATGTAGGGGTTTTATTTTAACAGAAATACAAATGTTTGAAAATGCTAGGGGGTAAAAATTACCCCCTTGGCGGTTCTAGTGTTAAACACACAGGAGAGATGTTTTCTCCTTATTGTGGTTATTTATTGTTACCTGAACTTTATTTGAAATGTTGTATTTATAATGCATTGTCATGCATTGACAAGTCATGACGTTCCCTGTTATGACGCGTCATGACGCGTACCACTGGTGGTACGAGCACCACAGTTTGCGCACCACTGCACTATATCATTTACAGGTTAACTTATTTGACCTTCTCTAAAACTTTGAATGCACATGTCTAATTGTTTAATGTTTCAGTACTTATTGCAGAACCTGGTGTTCTGGAACAAGGTGAATAACACAAAAAAAAAAAAAAAACACAAGTGTTTGATCCATTAATTGACCATTAAGTGCTCTGGTTCAATGATAATTCATATTTAACGATACATTTTGATATCATGAGACTAAGATGACACCTGATAGTTAATTAACAGAACCTGGCCACTGCAAGGCTTCAAACGAGATGTTCTCAGAAGGACATTGCCACTGAGCTTAAAGTGTCACAGAGTGTCATCAGCAAGTTGCAACAGAGACATAGATACTGGAAGTCACAGAAAGACATAGAAGTGGGCAACTTTTGTCACATCCCATGCTGATGACTGCTTCACGCTGAGGATATTTTTTCATTGTGGTATACCCACCACTACTTTTAGCTTTTGTTTCGAAAAATTGTTTCAATGAGAAAAAATTACCATTGCTGCTTCGACTAAAATGCCCGACAGCCATGATATCAATGCAGCAGGAACTTTTGTCCTTTTCCACAAATTGAAAAACTTGAATAACCCTATCTTTTTGTGAAGTGTATATATATATATATATATATATATATATATATATATATATATATAGATGTTAGGGCTGGGCAAATTAACGCGTTATTATTGGGTTAATGCATTAATTTATTAACGCCGACATTTATTTTATAGCGTGTTAACGAATGTTGCTCACATGCTTTTGTTTTGAAAAGTCTGTTACAGGCTGCTGTGCGGAACCGGAAGAGAATTTGCAGGTAAACTTAACCTTTGTGTCGTGTTCGTTTCTCCCCCCTTACTTTAGTGCTCCCGGTCAAATTTGACCAGCCTGTTTTAACTGCTCCTACATTAACAGAAAAACCACTGATTAACACCAAATTTTATTTAACTCCTTTTTAAGCTGTAAACAATGTCTCAGACCACTGGTTTATATGAATAACTGCAGGGAATATACATAAAATAGACACAGAAATAGTCAACTGTATTGAAATTATCATTTATTGTAAAAAGAAAGATCAAAACAGTGACCAAATTCACACATCAACATGAGCCTATCATTTGTATGTGTGTGTGTGTGTGTGTGGGTGTGTGGGAGTGGGCTGTGTCTTCACATGTGTCTTCACACACAGAAGTGGCAACCTAACAATATTTTCTACTCTTGCTCTTCCTCCTCTTTCCTGGGTGGATGAATACCAGAGCAAATTGCCATCCTTGGACTGGAATATCACGGGACAGCTCCCACCGCTACACCAGGCTGTGGGCTCGAATGTGAATGTTCAGCACCGGACAGCTCCCACCATTACTACTACTGAACATTCACATTCAGCACCGGACAGCTCCCAAAGCCCGGAGTAGTGGTGGGAGCTGTCCAGTGCTGAACATTCACAATTAGCACTGGACAGCTCCCACAACCTGGAGAAGAGGTGGGAGCTGTCTGGTGTTTAACATTCACGTTCAGAACTGGACAGCTCCCACAGCCCGGAGAAGTGGTGGTAACTGTCCAGTGCTGAACATTCACGTTCAGCACTGGACAGCTCCCACCACTTCTCTGGGCTGTGGGAGCTATCCAGTGATGAAGTGGTGGGAGCTGTCCGGTGCTGAACATTCACGTTCAGCACTGGACAGCTCCCACAGCCTGGAGAAGTGGTGGTAACTGTCCAGTGCTGAACATTCACGTTCAGCACTGGACAGCTCCCACCACTTCTCTGGGCTGTGGGAGCTGTCCAGTGCTGAATTGGTGGATTTCCATCCTTGGACTGGAATATCACAGGTGCCTCTTCCTCAGGTTTGTCTTCCTCTGGAGCCTCTTCCTCGCCATCTGTTGACTGGTCAGTCTCACAATGGTCTGGTCAAAATCAAGATCAATGTTGTCTTCTATTTCTGAGACATCGTCCTCTATTTCTGGTTGAACTTCAATCCCCTGTTCATCAGGTTGAAATAAAAGGTCCAGAGCTTCTCTGACAAGAAATCATCTGATCGGGCGCCTAGTCAATGTGTTCATAGTAAAATGAGGGCAATGCACACAAAAAAAACCATATATATAAGGGGTCTCTGACCCTTTAGTTTGGAAACTGTGGTTCATGTGGGGGGATGGGCCCATAAGCACAGGAATGAGGTGGGAAGAGGAGACACCTATTTGTTCAGTCTGAAAGGGGTTCACGTGGGGTGGGGTGGTGTATGTGTGTGTGTGTGTGTGTGTGTGTGTGTGTATAGTGGTGTATTTGTGGTTGTGTACAATCTGATGGATGAACACAATCTAGGGTCACCCAATAATTTCCTATGGTGGTCATTTTTGACCGGGAACACCACAGGTGTTACAAAGTTGAATAAACTACTCAAAATTGAGAGAAAATGGTGATCAGCAATTATATATGTTCAAATGGCTAGTGTGGAGGATATCATGAGGCCCTGAGACAATCAAATGTAAAACACAATATTTATGATTGATGGAAGTAGGAAATCGGTCAGATTTGACCCGAACACGACAGAAAGGTTAAGGAAAAGCTAAAACAGACATGTAGAACGGTAAAAATCTGTGAACTTTACAGTTCGGGTAGCAACTCAGGTAGCAATATTAACAAAACTTTTGCGTCATTCCTCCATGTTACATCAGATCTGCTCCATGTGTTCACTGTCCTGCTGTTCCCTTACTGGTTACTTCAGTGCGGCTCTAACTAGTGGCACAGATGTGTAATGACAACAGAAAGTCCAGTCCTCAATTTATCAAACAAATTCAGTTCTGTGGTCCATTTTTTAATTTCATATTTTTGATCCAAGTCTAAAATTGAAATATTAAAAAAATGCATTTTTTTGTTATATTAAAAAACAGAAAACGTAATAAAATGTCACTTTTTATTTATTTATTTATTTTTTTTTTGATTGACAATTGAAAATGAAATGAATGAATGATACACGGATTGGTAAAGTTACTAAACTTTAACATGGACATTTTAATTTTAAAGTTCTCCCAGACGGAGGATTTGACAGAAACAATGTTTTTTGTGATCGCTGCCAAGTTAACCTCCCTGTTAAAAGTTTCTGCTGTTGCCTCAAAAATTGCCTGTTTTAATGTTCTGATTGTGCTGAGTCACAATTGTTTTTAGACTTTTTTTTTTTTTTTTTGTAAAAACAGGATGACATTAATGCCCTGGCAGTGGCAATAAGCTCTTATTTTATATTTTTTAAGATGAGATTTACACTAAATATGTGTTACTGACAAGTGCTGATGTTAAAAGTGTTTGAACAACAAATGTAATGACACTTTAGTTCATATGGCAGCAGAACATTTCAATAACAATGCATTTTTCCACTACTTTTGAATTAATTATTTAATTTTGCGTAAACAATGCGATTAATCATGATTAATCAGGGAAATAATGTGATTAATCGTGATTAAAATTAAATTTTTTAATCGTTGCCCCGCCCTAACACACACACCACACACATATATATATATATATATATATATATATATATATATATATATATATATATATATATATATATATATATATATATATATATATAATTAAGGCGGGGCAACGACAGCCGGCGATGGCTGGCTGAGCCGGCGGAAGCCGGCGGAAGCTGGACGCAGCCGGACAGAGAGCCAGAGCCAGCAGGGATGAGACAGCTGAGGAGTAGGCTAGCCGGCCAGCAGGCTAACCAGTCAGCGGCCGATGGAGAGTTGCCGGCAGAGAGACACCTCGGCCAAGAGAGATGGGAGGACCCAATCGTTCAGTCAGCATTTGCTGTAACCTAGACCCCGGATGACCCAGGAGGACCCAGAACCAGGGGGATCCAAAGCCAAACTTACAGCAAGAATAAAAACATGCATGACTATAAAATACAGCAAAATTATTATACTGACTCTTACACAAAAATAAGGAATTTAATATAAATAACCCCAATTCTAAATGTTTACTCAGCCTGCTTTTAGTTTATTGTTTAATTGTTCAAAAGAACTGGTAGAAGAGACACTGACTCACCAGTTGCGTTCTCTAGACACGATGTACACTGGAATATGTAATATTTTTAATAACCTTTTTATAAGTTTTATACAACATCATAACTTACAATTTTCAATAGAATTTATCAGTCTTGACATGAGGTTGAGAACAGAGAGGTCAATATATCAGCCACACTTCTTAATTGATTTATATCCGGCCAAGTCTGTCTTGTTACTCCCTTTTGATTAAAAGGACAAAAAAGAAAAAATGTTTTGGCAGAGCTTTAGGTCCGGCTCCAATAGACGGGCTTATTTTCTTTTTAGATCATTATTTTTATTGTATGGAAGCTGAAGTTTTCACTTGACTCAAGGTGAAAGAGCAACATTTATTGTAAATATTAAAACCCAGAACTGACGAATATGATTGGAAGTGTGAATTTTATTGATTTAAATGTGGATATGTAAGGAAACCAGAGTAATGACTTGGTATTAACAATGAAACATCTTTTTTAAAATGTCAGGAAATCTTTGGAGTTGAAAAGGCAGCAAGAGGTAGACTTCAGAAGACAGGATGCAGGCAAGTGAAAATTTTTACACCATATAAATGTAAATTTTATTTGGAATACAATGTGGCAGTTAATTCAAAAACATTAACTGGGGCAGAAAAAAGGGCCTTTAAAAAGCAAATAACAATTGAATAGACAAAGACAAGTCTCTCATACTGAACAATGGAAACCTGGGAGAATAATGAATAATGCAACACAGGTGTGTGGCAATCAGCATAAATCTGGTGTGACACAACACAAGAAAACAGAACTAATCATGATGCAGAGAGGAATAAGCTCTACAGAGCAACAAGGAAATAAAGCTTCAAAATGACAAGGTGGAAACTAAAATATAGAAGAACATAACAAAACCTATTGACCATTACACTGAAAAAGCACCATAAGGTATGGCCTACAGATATAAGATGCTCTATATGCAGTTCAGTTTGTCTATTCGTGAATTTCTACACAGATGATTCTTAGGCTGCATTCACACTTAATGGACTTGGTACGATTGAGGACTCAGTTCTACTTTGCTTTCATTGTGCACAAACAAACTGAACTTTTTGAATAACGCATTCCCAGCCTTGCATGTGGAGGCGCTGCATCAAGAATTACTGAAGGAGAAGCCAAGAAAAATAATGAACACAAGACCTCACTCATCCGCTTCTTCGGGTCTTCAGGTTTTTTTTTCTGATATTTAATTCAAATATGCAATGTGTTTTTGGATAAAACGTATCAAAGGTTTTTGCCTGATCCTCGCTCCACTTCCATTTCTACCGACTATTGTGCTATACTACATGTACGTTTGTGTTTACCCACGATGCCTTGCGTTCAGGCTGTGTTTACCCACAATTCCATGTGTCCTAGTCCACTTTCTGCATTTGGGTAACCTGAAGTGGACCGAGACCTACAATTTTAGGTGGACCAGAGTTTACTTGTTTGTGCAATTGGACGCTGATGCGGACCATTCACATCAACTTTCAAGCAGACAAACTCTGGTCGGTTTAAAGCGAACCAAACAGGGCTGGTGTGAGGGCACACTTAGAGTGATGTTTGTCATGCCGGTGTGAACAATACATATGTTTTGTTTTTTTTTTCCAATTGCTGAGAACAGTCCTCTTGGAGTAATTTGCCTTAACACTCATTGCTGTAAAATGTGTTTACATTACTTTTAATGAGCTGACTGAGGCCTACAGCTGTTTACAGCATATGTGCGACATAACAGCTTTACGTCCATATATCTACACACAAAATCCTTTGTGTGAATTCTTGTTGCCTCATTAAACCTTTTTTCCTGGTAAAATCACTGACCTTCTCAGGACCAGCAGTCTTTCTAGGACCAAAGCTCAGTCTTAATGAGGCAGCAAGTCCTTTCTGGGGTCTTGGCTAGGGTTAGGATGAAATCAAGTCAGTGGAATGCCCTAATAAGGAATGCTGTGTTTGTATGCAAGTGTGTGTGTGGAGGGGAGAAATCTGACAAAAAGAGCTGCTTGATGAATCTAACAGGAGTACAGTAATTTGCTGTTTTCAGCCTGGTCTCACATAAATGTGAAATGAGCATCCTTCATACTGCATTACATGATACAAGAACACGTTAAAATTGCATGCCAGTGCCACAGAAAGCCTGCACTTTTGACTGTTGCAAGTATAAAAGTTGTGTTCATTTCAAATATGTCAGTCAGGCCTGTGTGCTTGGTTACCAAGGTGACATGCTCCTGCAAAATACACCTACGTGGTTTAAAATGAGAAAACATCCCACTGACATAAATTATTGATGTTTGTTTCTTGCCTGTTTCACAACTTCCCATGATACTGGGTTGTTTCAAGCATTTGAAACCTCACATCAAGCTCGTATTGTCATGGATAAGGTGTGACAGACTTAAAAGCAGGAGGCAATGGAGGCAGCAGTAGCAAACAAAAGTCATTTTAATCAGAAATGTTGCATAAAGGAGGAAATCCAAAAAAAAAACAAACAGCCAAAGCACTAAAGTTAAACAATGTGAAAAACAGAAAATGCAGAAACATAGAGAGAGAAAAACTAACAAAATAACAACCAAATGACAAAAGACCAACAGGAAATAAGGAAGAAAAAAAGAATACCTCGAAACAGGGGGCTGATGAGACACGGGTATGAACAATCGAAACAATCAGAAGAAAAGGCAAAGTTAAACTTAAAACGGCACACAACAAATGACTCATAATAAGACTGGAAGCAAGGCTGCACACGAAGAGCAGATAAGTCTGAGAAGGAAAACTGAACTAAAGAAGTCTCTAGTTTTAGTCTTAATAATAGGAAGATAAAAAATCATAATTAATTGAATTCAGAGATCGTACCCTTCCCCTTACCCGTTAACACTAGCCACTTCCCACAAATTGCAGGTATCGGAAACTCTGCTAACAGCTAATGCAATCTTCCTCCTGCTAAAGCCCCTAACCATTATGCCGACTCCCTTACATACTTTGTAGGTGTGACAATCAGCGTGTCTTTTGCCCTTTCCTCAAACTCAGTATCTTACCATTGTGGGTTTAGGGTTGCGGGTGGTCAGACCACCTGCAACCTGCATGTCGGCGTGTACAAGAGCGCGTCCAAATGGCCAAATGAGTGTCCACCTGTACTAACAGCTCTACCTGTCAAATTAACTGTTGTATAAAAAGCGTGCTTTGGCCTCAGTTGAACCCCTGAGAAAATGGCAGAGATTGTCTTAAACGGCTTGCTCGCCAGTTAAACCACAGACGACCAGAGTGCGCACTAGTCAAACCATGGTGTGCTTGTTTACTGGGGGAGGGAGGGAGGGAGGGAGGGATGGATGTATGGATGGATGGATGTAGGTTTTGTTATCAGTGCAGAGGAGGGAGCTCTACAGCAGAGTCCCAGACGAGCTGCACACGAGAGCTGCTCCGATCTGGATGAAAAGACGCTCTATAGCGGTTTGCAGGTAGCGCAACCTGCTCTTAAAGGCAATGGCTACTGACGCACTGATTGGTTAAACAGGTGGAACACCCTAACCACTCCTATGCATAATGTAGCGGGTAGCGCAGGTGGGATAGCAGGTTTAGCAAGGTGGAAGATTGCGGTTTTTGTGGGGGAACGCCCCTCCCGCTACCCACTATCCCTAAATAGCGAAGCAATTTAGCAGATCTGGTGGAAGATCGGGCCCATAGTATTTGCTCTACCATTACTCAAGGAAAAGAAAAGTTGTAAATCCAAGCAGTTAATTGACACTTCTTTTATTATTGTATTTATTTTGCCTTTTATTTTAACAGGAAGTTCCTTGAGATAAAATCTTTTTTTTAAGGGGGGACCTGGAAACTGATTAATATTCAAAAGTTTTTAAACAAGAGACATTGTTTCTGATGGTCAAATGAGGCCTTTCTCCATTGAGTTTGGTTTATAGAGCGGCAATTCTCCTACTTCCAACAGTTTATGGACATTTATCTTAACCTAATTAGTGAGTCTAAATGGGCCATATGTGAGAGTGTGAGTTTGCATAGTTGTATATCTCTTTGTGTTAGCATTGTGATGAACTGGCAATCTGTTCAGCCTGTGACGTGGGTCTCACTAAATACCAGGCAGCTGAGTGTTACACCTAATAGATGGATATTGCTAAGGTGATAAATCCATGTTTAAACAGATGCTTATTTTTCTGGTAGATTAAAATAAAGAAAAAGCACACTGACAGCAAAGACCATTGTGAGATTAAAAATTCAAGAAGCCCTCCAGCTAAAACTTCAGTTTGCCCACACTGACCTTCCCTGACCAACCACCCTCAGAATACAAAGCTCTCCTGACTTTAGGTTCTATTTTAACAGATCAAGTTTAACAATCAAGTTCATTTGAAAACAGTTTACATGTCTTGCTCTTGAATAATTGCTCCTCCAAAGTCAGATAATATGTTCATGTATATTAATCAATATATTGATTATGTTTTATTCCTGCAAAAAACTGAAATAACAGTGTTGTACTGAAAAAAATGAGAGGAAAAACAGGCTAAAAGCAGAATAAATGCATCAACTTATAGGTTTTGTGGTTTTCTGGGTCTGAGGCCTTTGAGCACTTTCTCATTTTGACATACTGATAAAACAGCAGCTGGCAAACAAAAGCTAAAAAAAAAAAAAAAAAAAAAAAATCTATATGCATTCATTTGCAGTGGGGGAAGTTGTTCCAGAGTTTAGGTGCTAGATTGTAAACCTCTGGTCACTGCTAGTCAGTGCTGAGGCTCCTCCCAGTGGTGAGACAGGACAAGAGGTTTTTAGATAGGACTCATGCTTAAAGTAAACATGACGTGTTTTTGTTTCACACTTCCTTCCTTTAATCTGCATGCCGGGGTCCCTAACAAGGGTTTAGCGATTTTGATCATTATATAATTTTTACACAATAATTATTGGTATTATGTTGCTTCTGTGTAAGCATAATGTTTAATGATTTATAAAGAAAATGCTTCATACCGAGGTGAGCAACAAATAAAGCCTTTATAGACACTTAGATGATGAGACACAAGGAAAAAGAAAAGTAAACAGACAAAAAGGACAAAGATGGATAAGAATGAGTGGAAATAAGAAGGAAAGAGAGAAATTAAAGGAAAAACAAAGTCAGAGCAGGTGTGAAAAAGGAATTAGTGAGTGGGTGAAAACATTAAAGAATGAAAAAAAAGATTAAGAGAAATAATTAAGAAAGATGATGGAACGGGGTTCAAGAAAATGATAAAAAAAAAGAGAGAGCAAGCAAGAGACATAGACAAAGAGACAGAGAGAGAGAGTATCCTTAATGACCACTTTAGTAGTTTGGAGGCAGTAATTCGGTTTGCCTCCGGGCTGCAGGTCATGTAACACTATCCTTTCCGAAGCAGATAACTCTGGGTTTATGGTGTGTGCACATTTGCATGAGTGTGTGTGAGAGCATGTGTGCGTGTTTGTAAGGCAATCCCCACATAGCCTGAATCGCTTCTCTGTAGGAGTCTTGTGGAAATTGCTGTATAAATGAAATTATGTTGTAATTTAAAAACAATTTATCAAAGACACTTTGGTGTCACTCCCATTGGACCCATTAGGCCTTCTCACACTCCCAGAAGCCAGGAAGATTTTAAGCTTCAGAAGAGCAACTGCAACATCAGTGAGGAGAGATGAAAGTGAAAAGTTCCACTTCTATCATGAGAAAAAAAAAAAAAAAAAAAAAAAAAAATATATATATATATATATATATATATATATATATATATATATATATAACAATGTTCAATGACTGTACGACTTCTGAAGCAACACTGATGGCCATGTGGGGAAAGATTATTATCTCCATTATCAAAGAGAAAAAAACAACACACTTTCCACATTCACTGCTACAAACATTAAGACAAATGGAACAATACCAAAGCATAGAGCCTGGACTGAATGTAATACTTTATTTTATTTTGTTTTTTTGTTTTTCCCCCTGAAAGGCTACATATAAACAGCAAAACTAAATGCTGAGAGCTGTCAGTGTTGGACTTTTGCTCCCTGTCTTCTTTACCAGGTGAGTGCATTTCTATATTTCTGTTTTTAAAAGGGAAATTGATCCATGTATAGTTGGCCTTTCCCATGTGGTTTCCATGTGGGCTTCACCTGCTGAGGGTCATAGTGGACCCTCATCCACGGGTGCAGTTATTAAGTTCTGGAGGGAATATGGCTGGTTAAGCTGCTGTGCAGAGGAGGCAGTACAGAACACTGGTGGGAGGAAAGAGCAAATGAAAGAAAATATTCTCATAAATATATGTTCAGAATGCCAGAAGAAGATATTATCAGAATCGAGAAGCATCATTATTCCTAACTGATGAATAAAATATGGGTGACCTCTCACTAGAAGGAAATTATGCGATGATTGCATAAAGATTATTCACAAAGCATGTTTTGCTCTTCATTTTATTTTAGGGTTTACACATTTTTTTCCAGGTACAATTCAAGCACTTTTCAAGCACTTTCAAGTTTTTTTTTTTAAATAAAATTCCAGCACTCTGCTGTGTTAAATTCCACATTTATATGAACACATATACTCAAAATAATCATTGCATTTCATTATTTTATTTTGTTTTTAAATATTTATTTTATTGTTTTTTTCTTTATCTTAAGTATGTGTAAAGATAAGCAGCAGGTGGTAAAGTTCTACTTATAGAGAAAAACAAATTCAGTCAGACTGAAACTGTCAGGAACATTCAACTGTCACAACTGTCCGTCACTGTGCAAACATCTTTGGTTGGCTGATTATTGACTAGTTTCCAATAATCTTTATCAGTCACTGAAACATCCATATTGGTTGGTCCCTAGGTAATAGAGGGAAAATAAAATGACATAATGTTCAGAACAAACAACACAGATTAAGCTGTTTCTAATGTGGATATGTCCAGACTGGTAGCATAAAAGGATTTAAAAATGTAATACTACATCAACACTAGGGGTGCAATGGTACAGGTGGCTCACGGTACGGTCTGTACCGCGGTTTTTGTGTCACGGTTTCAGTATGGATTTGGTACAGTTTCAGACCACCCGCTACCTTAAACCCGCGAACGCAAGATACCGAGTTTGTAGAAAGCGAACTCGCATGTTGGCGCGTAAAAGAGTCCAAATGGCATAAATGTCACATGGTCACATGTGGACGTGCACAAACGGCTCTACCTCTCGATTACGCATCACTGTATTACTTGCATACGTTTTTATTCTCTTGAGGTCAGAGGATGTCTGGTCAGCAGTTGTGGTGGATGTGGGAATAGTCACGGCCAGACACGTCAGTCTGTACAGCTGTGGCATGATCTCATCCAGATGTCTGCTGTGGAGGAAACCAACGAGATCTTTGTCTCTGGTGGAAGCTGGAAAAGGTTTGATGCGGGAATTGATTTCTGATATGTCTGAAACTGTTGGTGGTCCAGGAGGGACAGGAACATTAATTGTTCATGATCTTTAAATGTGCATCCAATGATTTGTTCTGCAGTATTTTAAAAAGCACATCAGCTGTGCCAAGACGCACAACTGGTAACAACTGGATCTTACGCAGGTAAGAACACAGGTTTAGGGAGGTGGAAGATTGCATTCTGTTAACTGTTAACTGTTTTCACTCCCTCGCCGGTGTATTCAACATCAAAACCAAAATGCTCCCACACCGGTGATTAAAAAAAGTTTTTCCAAATTTCTCCATAACCGCTGGCCATGCCCACTTGTTTTTTTTGTTTTTTTTTCTGCGTCTATGAGCCGTAGCAAACTGGCCAAAGTGTGATAGGCTGGTCACTGTGAGTGAGTAGAGGCAAGTGCACATTGACATGCAGTGGTGGGCCTGTTGCCAAAAAGACACGGCTGCTCACGTGCAAGTCCAATGCAAACAACATGAATACCGGACATAAAAGCGTATTGTCCAGTGCAGGTCGAAACGAGTACCGTTGCATCCCTAATCAACACCATGTAATATTTCTAACTATGACCTTAATTTTTTTGGTTCCTCTAAAATTTAAGACAAGAAGTTAGACAATACTGCCTTGCAGCTTCCCTTTTAGGATTTGCAGGTAGAGAAGCAGTGGCACGCGTTAACACAAATCTGTTTAACGCCACTATTTTTTTTAACACGATTAACGCACACAGGTTTCTGTAAATTTAAGATTCAAGATTCAAGATTCAAGTCTCTTTATTGTCATTATGCAAGCATAACGAAATTTTGCACGTCATTTTGCATGACCCTTGGCCAATAAGTGTGTTTATAGTCGCGATATCTGTGGGACAGACATCGCGACAGAAAAGGGTCTTATGAACGGCAAGTTTAGCTTTAAGGTGCTGCCAGATGGGTCTGTTGAAAAGAAAAAAGTTATATGTATTTACTGTCGCTGTGAATTAAGTTACCACCGCAGGATCCGGTAAAGTTAGTTTCACATTCGACATTCGCTTGTTTTTTTCCCCTTTAAACTTTAATAGCGTCATGAAAACGGCACCAATTTCATCCAGGTCGGTATCAATTTTGTAGATATAAGTATGCCAGACATTTCCCAAGTGTCATCAACCCTCCAAGCTCAGTAAGTGTGGCAAAAACTCTAAGGAACAGCGCTGAATGTCCTTCTGAATACCTCGCAGCTGCCGTGGAGCTTAGGGACTGTCAGCAAATTACTGCGGTCAAGCAGCAGCTCCGACAAAATACACAAAGAAGCTGATGAATTAAGCCCCCAAACAGCACGGCAGCATTGGTGGTTCTAGGAAGTAGTTTCGTAACCTGAACATTTCGTAAGTAGAGACATGTTTTCCATGTAAATGTCCTCATCCGTTCCAAGCCCCCCAAAATTTATTTGGTTAATTTATTAAAACAAACAACAATGACAACAATGGTACCATATTAGTATCCAGTATCGGTATCAGTAAGATTCATCTTTTATGTGACTTGAGAGCAGTAGACTGCAAATGTGAAGAGCTGCAAGTTCTTTTTGTTGACTTGGCAGAAGGCTGCTGGTAGATTTTGTATTTGTATGTCGTTTTCTGGCCAACGACCATTAATTTGATAACCTTGCACCAGCCTGGTGCTGTCATCT
Source organism: Hirundichthys speculiger (assembly GCA_018398805.1). Taxonomy (NCBI): domain Eukaryota; kingdom Metazoa; phylum Chordata; class Actinopteri; order Beloniformes; family Exocoetidae; genus Hirundichthys; species Hirundichthys speculiger. Next base: position 1,962,323 of record JAGFBZ010000863.1, read on the forward strand.
CCAAATGTGTTATTGGTGAGATGGTTCCAAGTGATAACAGGCTTAAAAAACAGACCACGCAGAGGTGCATGCAAAGTCCAGGTGGAACAATTTTCATTTTAAGAATTTTATTTTTTTTATCCATCCTATGAGCAAACTATTCAATTTTATAACTATTTGTTGTGAAAGAAAAAAGTTTAAAATTTCAAGTATTTTCCAGCACTTTATCCAAAATTTAAGCACCTTTGAAACCTTGAAATAACAACATTAAAATTGAAGCACTCAAAAACATGCCTCTAATTCTGTATAAATCTGTGACTTTATCAATTGTATGTGATGAGGTAAATACAAATTTACTCTCTGTACAGCTGTCATGTGTATAAAATCTTGCTGCAAAATTGTTTGTTGTTTTGTTTAGTTTTTTTCTGATGATGGGCAAGATGGGCATTTCAACATCTTGGCCGACAGGGCCAGCCCCTAAAGGTCATTCAGTAAACTGCAAATTCCCCTGCTTCCACACTCACGCCGTCTTTAAAACCAGATGTTAATATGCCAACCGGATGTTGGTAATCAAGTTTTATTGAACTGACAAATAAATCTGCCTGTAAAAATTCAAGTTTGAAATGAACTAAATTGACATCTGGTCACAGACACAGAGCAGAAAACTGCGACCGAAACTCTGCTCAACGTTCTCTCACAGCGTATGAGTCTGAAACTATGATGCAAATTTTGATCCCAAACTTTATAACTCAGTCCCAGATGAAACTATCCAATCACAGGGCTCATAGTTTTGAGGCTCCTCAATTCCCCTGAAGCTCCTGGAAGGGAAATACAAATTCAGAGGAAACACTTGTTAAAGTGAAACTAAAGTAACTTCACACTTCGTGCATTTTCACAATATTGAATATATATTTGTTTTTCAATATCATAAGGTATAACTCTCCTGAGTTGCAGAAATACTCAGAAATGTATTCCACATTCCCCTTAACTTTGTCTTCTTATAAATATTATTCTTGCCTTTAAATATTTTTCATTTTGACAGCTTTCATGACATAAACAAAGTGTTAATTAACTTACTATTTTGCCTCACAGTTTTCTGGCATGGCTGTCTTTGCTACTTTCTTCTTTAACTTTTTCCTATTATTATTTCTTCACAGTTTTTCACTAAAAAGACAACTTGGATAAAAAGTATGCAGAAGAAGCATCAAATTATGTTTGAAATGCCCATATTGCCATGCATACGTGCAGACCCTGAACAGGAAAGGTGGTTCAAGTGTCTGTTGTTGAAACTGATTAACCAGTCTCACCTGCTCTGACAGATTCAGCATCCACTATCTAACAGGGATCCTTCTGAAATGTTACAGAACTGCATGGAATATGTCTGGATTAATCAAATGTAAATTAATTATATGCTGTTTCTGTGATTATTTACAAATGTCTGTAATGAGTCTCTGATGCTGAAAATATATTTTTGACCAAATCATTTCTGTCACACAATAAAACACAATAAAACTCTGTCTAAATGAACTCTGTTGAAAACCTGGTGTGTATTTACTCATTACTTTAATATACTGTTATAAAGAGAAGGTGCTTGAGGAAGAGAAAGAACTAAAATTTTCATAAAATATTATTTATGTCAGAGCTAAGGTCAGAGCTCCCTGTTGTCAAGTTCAGGAGGCTGATTCTGTATTTCTTAACCGATATTCTTCTGTGGTACGTAGCGGCTCTCATAACAGTTCAAGGGCTCCAGACTGCAACCACTGAGTCGATCATTTTTGGAGACAGTGCAGCAAAATTTTACAACAAGGCAGACCAGAAAGGATTTTTTATCATTATTATCATCATTATTATTTTTAATTTCATCATATATTTTATGAAACTCCGGGAAGAAGCCAGAATCTGTGTGTCTGTGAGTCTAAGAACAGAGACCCTGTGGTCATCGCAACACCAGGTGGAGACAATTAAACCTGCTCAGCTTTCATCTATCTGTGTTCTGTCAGCAGGTAGCTTATTGTCCCTCTCACTTTTTTTTTTTTTGGAGAAAAGATCCTTCAGATCTATTAAAACAATAATCTCATATTTCTGAGGCTAAGACGTGTGGTCAGCAGGTAATCTTGGGTTTGAAAAAGTGAAAAAGAAAACAACCACCTGACATTAAAGGCTCATGCTGTTGATATAGAAAAGATACTATGATGTATTGCTATTATGGAAGCCTATTTCCCTCCCTGGGTGTGGCCTTACACTTGTCAGGTGACTAATTTGGTGACTCATCCAAAGGAAACAGCAGTAAGGCCAAACATGCCAATAGCAAGATGCACTGAAAACCGCAGCACATCCGCCAGCAGTGTGTTGATGTTGTTGCAGCAGGGTTAATTTAAGCTGTGTTCTCAAATTTTGTGCTGTTGGTGTAGATCACCAGTGCAGCGAGTGGAAATAACCTAGAGCCTTGCAGATTGGGTGTGGGCAGCTATTAAAAACCATGACTCATACATCACCACACCGCTGGCCTGTTACTGGCAAGATGAACTTAATTTGTTCTGGGACAAAGCATTAATGTTTTTAAGACAATAATAGGTTTAGTGTGGCTTGAGATTTGGCTTTGTGCTTTAGAAGACTCCAGTAAGACTTAAACCACAGAGAGTCCAGTAGGGGCTGTTGGCCATGGCCAGAACACAAACAGTCTTCATTGTTATAGCTAGTTAGTGTGCAGAGAGAGCCAAGTACACGAATATTCAGACCTAATGTTTCAGCTAAGCTGGGCAACTGTGTGTATTTAGGACAAAAAGGGAAAAAAAAAAGTTCCACACATAGCACTCTGAGACCACCTGGTATCAATTGGCAGTAATTGTGGTCCACATTTGAGCCTCTTCGATGCTTAACACTGACTTTATGCCAAGGGTAGTAAAATAGGGGGAGGCAGTTTGCACCGAGAGTACAGTGTGAAAAAAATACGGAAAGACATAGGTTAAAATGTGCAGGAATGTGGGAAAAGAGAGGTCGAGGTGCTTGGAATATAAAAAAATAAAAAGTAAAAATGTTACAGGAGCAGAGAGACAGACACACAAACCTAAGACACACACACACACTTTTTTTTTTTTTTTAATATATATTCTTCACAGAACGAACAAGCCGAGACCAAAGAGCTGGAACATTTAAGGTTGCAAAATTAAGCTCTTAAAATGTAATAAAACTTAAGTTTAATTTAGTTCCAAAGCAATTAAAACACAGCTGTCAGTCCTTATGAACAAAAAAGAACAAAAAGACTTTCAACAAAAGTTCTATGTAACAAAACTAATGGGTCTGCAAGGACATTAGGTGTTTCACTGGTTTTCTGTCATGAAGGCAGTTTAAGCCTGAGTGGATCACTCATGTTGACCAGATATCTTTCTCCAGATGTGGTTCTGTTTGGAATTTCAGATTAAGTGACTGCAAAAAGTGTCACCTTTCAATGTGTGTTTTTTTGGCAGAAGTATCAAACCTGTCCGTGTTACACACAGTTGCTATGACTGATCTTTATTAAATGTTCTATTTAAAAAGAAAAGTGATAGTATGAACTATCTATCAAAACTGTATCTGGCATTAAATCCTCAAACATTAATTTAATTTTAATTTTGTAACAGCTGCTTTTATTCTTTGCTTTCATGATTGATAGTACAAAAATTAACAAAGCTATGATCAGCTAAATTGAACTTTAAAATAAAGCAGGCCTAGTCTGCTCAAGTAACAAATACCAGCACTGAAGAAACGCCAGAGGGTCCGACGTGCCCTGAAAGCATTTCCATTAGAAAGCGCTAATAAAGAGAGCTCCTTCATGTAAAGCAGCGGTGTCAAACTCCAGTCCTGGTGGGCTATTGTCCTGCATGTCTTAGATCAGGGGTGGGCATCTCCAGTCCTCAAGGGCCGCTGTCCTGCAAGTCTTAAACGTTTTCCTGCTTAAGCACACCTGACGTTTTTACGTTGTTTCACTGAAAGACACTGCTTCATTGTTAGTGCTCTGGATTGATAATGTAGCATCAACGTTAGGCATACGTGTGCGTCGATCCTTGAAACGTGGTGTCTTTTTAATCATTCCTTGAAAAGCTGGAGGAAACTGAGGCTCGAGACCACAGTCATCTCCATATGGGTCAGTTCAGACGCACTCAGGCTCAAGCTGATGCCTCGGACTCCTGCAGTAAAAGAGCTGCAGCGAGCCGCCAACCTCAGAGTTCGCACCAAAAGCCTCCGCTCTGTTTCTTAATTCAGTTAATTCTGTATCTTTAATAGCCTACTTTTGTTGTTCATTAGTTGAAGTGAACTGATTGGTCTTTGGTTTTTCAGTAAAGTTTCTTGTTGACTGCCTTCTCACTGGCCGGGAGTTTTGTTTCTGTTGTTCACTTGTTTGACTTGTGGTCTTGTAAAAAAAGGTTTTGCATGTTGTTTGCACGTTGTTCTGCATGTTTGTTTGATTTTTCAAATGCAGTACATATCTTCACACTTTAACGCAATTCCTAAATTACAGTTACTTTTTTCCTTTTATTTATTTGTTTGCTTACCAGTAGTAGGCTACACAGAAATTTGTGTGCAGGGTGTTGTGTGGAGGGCTGGGAGGTGTTGGGGGTCAGCAGGAAGATCATGATGGGTTCAGGGACCATTTATTCAAAAAAGGCTGAAAAGCACTTTGCTAATATACTGAAAGCCAATGAAATGCCAGAAGGATTTTGAAACTATCATTTCTAAGGTGAACAAGTTGCTGGAAATTTTCTGGAAAATATATGTATGGGCAGGTACAGTATGTCCTTCCACAGGTTAATTTGATTCATTCTTTTTTCTTTGATCTGCTCTCATTTGCAATTCTTGCAGTCAAACCGAGGTCTCTTGCTACACAGGTGCATGGCTGCCCACCCACCATCCTGTGATCATCTTTCTCCCTGCCTATCCATGCTTGCTGAAAATGCCGGTGAGACTTGAACTCAAGCACTTTAGTTAGAAGCCATGATCATAGTTAGCTGTTAGGCCTCTATAACACAAACCACAAAACATCTCACAGCAGAGGTTTAGCAAATATATCCACAACATTACCAGGTGTGGACAACAACAAGGCATTGTCCACACTTGCGACAACTGAAGACTGCTACCCAAAAAATTACAAGAGTAAACTACAAAGATTGAGAGAATACAAATACGCCACCAAAAAGCAAAAAGCTATACTGCAGAATTTAAACTGAGGGTTATGAAATATGCAGCTGAAAAGAATAATCAAGCAGCAAAAATTTTAGAGTGAGAAAGAAACTTGTCAGGGACTGGAGAAAAGCAGAGGTAACACTGACAGATATGAAAAAAAATCAAAGAAGGCTAACCGCAGGCTGAATGAGCGATGGCCAGACCTGGAGGAACAAGTCCACATTTGGGTCCTTGAACAACTGCTGCTGTAAGGGGCTCATAAACGGTGCAATTATCACCTGCCTCTGTCACCCACTGCGACTTGTATATTTTTTTCTTATTCACAACGTGTTTTTTGACTGATGCAAAAAATACTCCAGTCCAGTAAAAGTCTGGTAAAAGTAACGTTGCTATGAGCAGAATACCCCAAAAATGTAATAAACATAAGCAGGAGGTCTACTAGATGGTAGTGCCTCCTGACGTGTCTGTGAATCACTTGAAACAAAGCTGCTGAAAATACCAATATGGAAACGCTCCTTTATAGTCGAAGCATGAGTGTGTGATTGAGAGAGTTATAAGAAAACATTTTATTGCGGGAAAGCACAAAGAGGATACAGAATAGTGTATACCACATGAGAAGTTGCAGAACAGCAAACCACCGTCCGTCTGAGAGAAAACAGTAGGATGAATAATGGCTGCTTAACTACCAAGTTATTTAACTTGATCTCTTTCTGTGTTGATTGAGAGATCCCAAGCAGCAAAAATGACATATTGTTAGATGACGTGTGTTCTAAAGTTGCCTCTGATATTTTCCTTTAAAGAGGAGCAGGGTATCCCATTCAAGACTAAAGACATATTTGAACTACATCAAAAAACTTCATCAGCTGCTCACTGAGCACATTGAAAGTATCTCTCTGTGTTCTTCTATCTGGTGCCTATTGACGAGACTAGAAACAAAGATCAATCAAAGAGTTTAATACAATCATGAATACAAAGAATTATTATGCCATGCAGAATATTTTAATCGGCTGATGGTACACTTGTCCACACCACCACCGAGATGCTGCCATGGACAAATGCATGCTTGAAGTCAGATTTTGTCCATCTTTTAAGGATCCAGAGGAAGGCGGATCCTTGGTTCTTCTGAGTTTTATGGTCCTTTGTCTTCGAATTCAGATGACCAACAGCAGGTCCAGACACATGTGGTTGTGTGTGTCCCTCAGATGTTTATCTATGCTGTCACAGGCTCTTGCAAACTGTTGGTGGGGGTCAGGGAGGATGTTACAGTAATTAAGTCATAAACCTAAGCTGAGAAACTCACGGTCATAAAAGGAGACAGCATTCCTTCATGTCAAGTTTTAATAGTTTAAAGATCTACTGAGTTAATCCTAAATCCTAACGACATCTTCAGCAGGTCTCTGCACCTTACGAATGCAAGAGAAGCCATTTCATTGGATAGCTGAACAACTTTGCTTTTTGAGATTCTGATTCTGAATTACCTCCAAAAGAATAATCTATCAATCAAAATTGTCTAAAAGATGTTTTGGCCAGTTTCAAACTGTATGACCCATAAAATAAATATGCAACTCCTCCCCGTTAGTCTCCGGTGGCTTAGTGGTAGTGTTGTCACTTACAATTTGGGATATCCCAGGTTTAAATAGTGGTTGTGTCAGGAAGGGCATCTGGTGCAAAAACTTGTGCCGGATCCTCCCCACCCCTCAAATCTTTCATCTGAAATTGATGAAAGATTTGGCTCTCCACAAGGTAAAGAATTGCCAGCAAATTGTACACTTGGATGAACACATTTATTGTTACCTGTCACCATTTCTCCACAGTTCAAGTCTTACTCCATACTGCCTTGGTAGATTTTTTCTTTTTTTGATAACAATGCTATATGGAAACTTCATGTATCCCCAGGTGGTGACAATCAAGCGCCAATCTGTGAGCATGGGCTCTGTCACAGTGGTCTCTCGCCTGCTCCAAGAATCAGCATGCCATGTTTGACTGATCTGGATACGGGAACTTCAAGATGGTGTTCCGCAAGCCAAAGGCATTATTTAGAGTGAGCCCGGGTACCATCTGAAAACTGAAGGCCAAGTACCATATAACCAGGAATTTCAGAGACAGGCCACGAAGTGGCCAGTCCAAGAAAATAATTTCCTCATCCACTTAGTCCTTTGGCATATCGCTCTGCAAACTTTGACTGCAAATCTGTAGAAGACTGCCTACGGTTCCTGATGGCTGTCAGTCCAGAAAATCCAGAAAGGACTTAACACAGCCAGTATCTGGTCTCATAGGACTGCCTGGACACCTGGCATGACTGCCCTACACCATCAGGCCCGTTTGTGCTGGTGTCAGCAACACGTATAATGAAACTTGAACATGTGGATGAGTGTTATGCTCAGTGACAGGTCTTGATTCTGCCTACGACACTTATAGGGTCAAAGACACCAAAAACACTTTAGCGATTGCTGCACCGACAGAGTAACATCTTTTGGTGGAAGCAATGTGATGGTGTGGTGCGGCATCTCCCTCACTGGAAAAATTACACTTGTCATCAGCGATATCAAGATGAAATTCTGCAACTAGTGGCAATTCCATATCCCCACAGTCTGGGGTCAACCTCTATACTTGCAACAACTGCTGGTTGAAGAATGGGATGCCGTCCCAAAGCAATGTGACCAGCATGAGGAGGAGGTGGCAGGCTGCTGTGGCTGTGTATGGTTCTTCCACACACTACCGAGGCTGTTGTTAGTTAATTGAATAAATGTAAAAGGTTAAATTTACAATATGTTGTTTTTCTTCAGATTTCAATCATCCAATTTACCAAAGAACACAAAACAAGAGTTGAGAACAGTGAAAAAAAGAAAATTTGATTGCATTGGTAGAGAAGATTTAGCAAATCTTCTGTGGGCACAATTGACATACTCAGCTCTGCTGCTCATCCCACAATTCCATGTTCCTTACAAATGTAGCACCATTTAAAAAGGAAATAATCAGGCTTTCCAACCGTCTAAGGTTTATGGTGAGATTTGTAGCCCAGCGCTAACGCTATTGTGAATATCTCTATTAATCTAATGCAGAAATATTAATGTTTCATGTTAAATATTCTTGTTAAATGGCTTATTTCTACAAACAACACACAAAGAAATCAATGATGATTAAACAATTTCTGCAAACAATAATAATGAAAATTCATTAATAAAAATTAGATTTAAGACTACTTTTACTTCATATTCTCCAGAATCTACCATCCCTGTTAGTCGCTTCATTTAGAATTAATTAAAGTGTAAATGGGCTCATCTACAGAGTCTCACATCTGGGCTATTTTCTCTGTTACAAACATGTTTATTACTCTAAATGGAAGATAGAAGAAGGCACAAAATCAATGAAACAATTGTGTAAACAGAATGGGCAAGAGAGGGTAATGTTAAAAAATTAGCCAGACTGGTTAGATGAATAACACACGCACTGAGGAAGTGGGTGGTAATGGTCAGAAATCCACAGGGAGCAGGCAGGAACAGAAATACATGCTGCAAGAGCATGTGGAAATGGTAAGAGATTCACCAGGACACGTGGGAGGATGGATTAACAAACAAACTAACTTAAAAAAAACCCAAAACAGTCCAGTTCAGGGATCTTATTACAACAATCAAGACCATGAGCTGCTGGGAGTGAAAGCAATACTGAAGGAACTGGCTTAAAGGTTAGAAGAGTTATTCATGAGACTCATCATAATAATTTATCATTCATTCAAGCTCATGTCAAACAAGGTAAGCACTCATTTTTAATAGATTTGACTTTGCACTGATTTATAGACCAGAGACATACAATGTCTGATGAATTATCTTGACAGGTTTCCCATGGTAGAAAAAAGGGATTTTTGGGTCTGATTTCTCACCAAAATGCTTATTCTCAGATGTTACCTGTGAAACTTAAAAGAGAAGATACACGAGAACAGTAGTCCTTCACTGTTCCACCGTCATGCAAATGTACCCAGATATCTCGATGATCATAGAGTACGGCTAAGCACCAAAGACTTATTCTTGAAGGTAAGCTTAAAATTATCTTGATAAAATGCTGTTATGAAATTCACCAAGCACAACTAAGCTGAAAAGAAAATCCTTATTCAAGTAATTTATTTGTTCAATAATCCTGTGGTCATTAATATAGAAGCACTCTCATCTCAGCACCGTTCCACAAGAAACCTGATAGATACAGGTATGTGTCTGAGGGTCCAAAATGTAGCAGGATCACAAAAAAAGTGCAGAAAACCTGAAATGGCATATTTACTTGGCCTGTTGTTTTGTGTAGTGTAGCTGTCACGCAACTTGATGCAATTCTGCAATTCATATATAATCAAACTATGATTTTTATCCAAAACTCTTTCTACATGGTTGCACATCCACAATTGTCCTCTGCTCTCTGTATCGCACACAGTGGAGAGTGCTTTTTTAGGTGATCGGTGTCTCCTGTTGGGCAGACAAAAATATCTGTGTTTATTCATTATTTCAGTTCTGATTCAGCTTTGCATCCTCAACGGGACCTCAAGTCCCACAGGCATCGATTCAGAGTGGAGCGCCAGGAAGCACCACCTACTTGGCTGGATTCGTGACAGATTACAAGTTTCAAGATTCAAGATCATGTGACAGTTGCGCTAAGTCTATTCATTTTGAGATGAATATCTAGCCATGTCTTGTTCTTTCTTGAATTATACAAAAAAGGATGAGTGGTGTCAAATTAATATATTGTATCATACTGACTTCTACTGCTGTCATTAAAAGAAACACATGACCACTATGATTTCTTTAAGTGTAGGTGTCATTGTCCTATTTATTGTGAATATGATACATTGGTCCATAAAACAAAACTCAGAAAGTACACATCCTCTGAGGCTCTGCTACAGATTTTGAAGTCCATGACTGTGAAATCACTAAAAATAGCAATTTTATTGTGGAATGATTGTGATACTAGAATATGCTCTATAATGGCAATGCTTCTTGAATTTCTTTCAACATTTGGTCATCTAAGTCAGCAAAAGTCAACCAAAGGAATCAACAACAAATGCAGGCTCTACTGCATATACTTTCAATCATTTCAATGGTTGAAAAACTATGTTAAAATAATACAGCAAAATATAAGTATACTACTTTTGATTTCACATTTTGTAATTAAGTAAAAAGAAAAAGATTAAACTTACATGCAAATGCCATTAAATGGGTCTTTCCATTTACATTGGTAGGATGTCCCAGTAAGTCTTCAAGTAAATGACCAATACTGTCACTGTCTGTCAACAGATGTTTGTTTCTTCAGCTGGTAAACAACAGTTAACATCCAATTTTGAAAACTACATTATAAAATTGTTTTCAGAATAACTCTACATAAATGTGTACTTATAAAACTGGTCGGTGAAAAGTCATAGACCGATTTACTGACGTGAACTGTGCCATCATTTAAAAGAGAGAAAAAATAAAAGTTTAATATTTACCACCACAAGACGGCATAAACAACAAACCTTTTGCTCTCCTTTCATAGTCACACACACCCTTGCATGTGTGTGAGGCAGTCAGACTAATGTGTGTGACCTATGGTGCTAGCTTACGGCACTGGGAACATTAGTGGTTCAGATTGAAACAAATGAAGACAGCTCTTCACTTAGTCACAGTCAGATGGAGCCAGGCAATAATAACACAAAGAGGGAGAGGAAGCAAGACTATATATGTGTGAGTTTGTATGCGTGTGTCTATATTCTTAAGTGTGTGAAACCAGTGTATATTTCTACTATGCGCGCATAGGTATTGGTATTTGCACAAGCATGTAGTTCTTGTTTAATGCATGGTTGTGTCTTTTGTTCTTTTCTTTGTGTCTTTTGAATGCACATTACTGCTTAAATGTAACAACCCGTATTTTTTCATTGTTTTTTGTTTTTGTTTTTTTTTTTTTGTCTGAGCATCCGAGTGTGTATACTTTCATGTGTCAATCTCTGGAGATGTGGTAGACTTTTGTCTAAAGTATTGTATGTTCAAAACTGCATGTCTGTGCACATATGACATGTCTGTGTGTATTTTCGGTTACAGCCAGTGAATAATATATTCAGGTGGAGATGATGATGAAAACCTTTAGGGCTTTTCTGATGAGAGCCATGTGAATTAAAAACTGACAATACAAGTCTTACTCAAGACAAATGCTTTCTCCGTGATACTCATTATTGTGTGGACTACTGGCATGTATGTGTGCATGTGAGTGTGAGCAGATAAGTGATTCTTAGTGTTTTGCTGTTATTAAAGTAATGTTATTAGTTTTGATGTATGATGTGTTGGTGATTAAGTTCTACAGTCTTTTTTTCAAAACTGTTTTTCTTGATATCTAATATATCTGCAGGCTTCATTTGCACCCTGAGATGTCACAGGGTGATTTCACTCCTACAGCAGCTTGTTTGGTTCAGACTTTTTAGTTTGATTCAGAATAAAACAGCAGTTGTGAGTCATCACCTGGATATGGTCTGAACACGGCAGCTTAACTTTGAACCAATAGAAAGAGGTGTTCTCGGTCTCAATCAAATTGAAGACAGTTTTAGTTAGTTTCAGGTGGGACAAACTTAAGCATTTTATCTAATTGCATGCCGTTTCAGTGTACTATCAGTATAACCCGAAAAAAAAAAAAAACAGTAGCACCTTGTGGAGCGGAAGAGACCCAGTTTATGCCATCTTCTGAAATGGACCCTGACTCATGGCTGAGATCAAAAAAGAAGCTGCTTGCTGCTGAACTTCTCCCAATATATGACAGTAATTTAGTGAATTCAAATCACCCATGAGTATTAAGGTTTTGTATCAATGTTGGTGATGATGATAACACAACTCTGTGAGAAATGTATTGCATACTAAGGACAGTAGGACGTTACTGACCATTACAAAGGATAGTAGCAAATATTAAAACGAGAAGTCTGAAGTGGAAACTGGTCCCATATAAACAGCAGTTGAACATGGGTAAGGACCTTTTTGCCTCTCACTTTCTAGTCTAACAGGAAGTAAGAGGCAAAGCAAAAAAGTGAACCTTGGTTTCGAAATTTGTGTTACTTTGTTGAGTTGGTTGACTTTCATGAGTGAAAGTAACTTCATAACCATGGATAGAAAGAGGACACTGTATGGCAAGTAGGGAGAGTTTTGCTGTATTCTTCTCATTTAGCTCCTTTACAATTGCGATATTTCAATAAACATGGGACATGTTTGATTGAGCCACAAATTAACACTTACTAAAGTAATTATTTTAATTTAAATTAAATCTAGCAACAACTGCCCACTACCAACTTTAACAGCACTAAGTAAAATAAATGCCTAATTCAATTCAACTTTATTTGCATAGCATCTATTACATTACAAATTGTCTTTAGGCACTTTTCAGACACCAAGATCAAACCCTCTGAGCAAAAATTAATGAAAAGAAGCAGTGGCAGTAGAAGAGTAAAAACTCCCCTACTGCCACCTTTAAACTAAACAGAGGCAAGGAAAAACTCCCCTGTAAGAGGGAAGAAACCTTGAGCAGGACCTGACTAATAAGGTGGGACCTTCCTGCTAAAGGCCAGCAATATGAGAGCAGGACTCATTGTTACTATTTTTAAACCAAGAGAAGTGGAACAAAATCCACACTGATATATCCTACTACCACAACTTTACTAATTCAGATTTTTTTGCATTGTGTCATATTATGCATTATGACACAATGCAATCATGTATCTTGTTGACTTTAGATAAAAGGCTTCCCTGTAAATCCATCCCTCACATTTCTACCTTTAAGAGTAGACCAGCAAAGAATACCCTGTGAAGTGCAAGTATGAACTGTAACTATGGATATAGTCAGGACCTCATTGTCCTCAAATTCACCAGAAAACCAGAGAATTTACCAGAAGAGAGTGTTTGTTTGTGAGTGAAAAGAGTTATACAAACATGCCAGTGCTTATAAGCATCATGAATAAGCACTTAAGGCTACTGTAGACTATTACAGAGCAAGTGCACTATTTAAGAGCAAGTGAAAGGTTTGTTTTCCAGCATTCTGCTATAGTACAGCAAGTGGGGAGAGCTTTGCACTTAAAGCTTTTGTGACTAAATAATGTAGGCAGAGCCCTAAAACTAAACTCACAGCACATGCAGTGATTCATCCTTTTCCATGCTTGTCATTATGACCCAGGGGCAGCTCCATGAAAGTACTAATGGAAAAGCACATACAGAATATCAAGAGATGAAGGATGTGGGCTGATGGTGCATTCCTTACTGAAGTCATTGAATAATGGGATGCTCAGCAGAATTTATTCCAGTGCTCCTAATGACCAGTCTGACATTTTTTATTTATTTCCTGTCAAGAAAGATTGCATATTGTCTCTTTAAAGGGTATCATATTGAAAGAACTGTAAGAATATGAAATCAAAATTTTAGCTAGCTGATGGAAAAGAAATGCTGAAAAACATGGTTTCCATGGTTGATTAGTGGACTGTTCAAAATCTGAAGCAGAGTTTATCTTCTAATCTAGGAGATGATGGCCTTAGTAAAATGCGGTAGGAGATCAACATTGTTGTTTTGGCTAGTGTAAAATGAAAGCAAATGTACATCAAGCTCTGTGCAGTGGCATACAAAAGAATGTGAAGCCTTAACTGGTTCAATGCATTCATTTGGGACATTTGGCATTCAGTCATGAAATATGAACCGATGGCACATCTAAGTCACAAGAACAATTATAAGTCATAGTGTGTATATTGTACATATCAATTAAACACTGACCATTTTTAATTTAAAAATAGGAAGTAAAACTTTTGAGTTAATAACTGGTCAAATTTCCTTTGGCAGCAGTGACTTTAAGCAATGCCTTTTGGTAGTGCCAGGTCAGACTGGCACAATGTTCAGGGAACTTCTTGAGCATTCGTCTCTGCAGAACAATTTTAAATTTAAAGACAATTGACCTTTTGGTAAGCACCGCCCCTTCCTAGTTACTGTTGCTAGGTCAGACAAACTTGCTGCTCCTGCGTTAAGGACTGTGTTAATTCACTATTTTCCGATGTGTATCATCAGTGTGTTTTGTAACTTTCCCCACGTTCAGTGCTTGTGTGGACGGACACATAACTGAACCACAGCCTGCAGTTTTCTAGTGTTTGTTTTGGTTTGGGAAAGGGAATAAAAAAATGCCCCCTTTCAAATGTTCTGGACACCTCGAGTCACTGTTACAGGTCCCCAGCAACAATATTTCACCATGGCATTATTATAGTACAATATTAACACTGATGATACACATCGGAAAAATAGCGAATTAACACAGTCCTTAACGCAGGAGCAGCAAGATTTGTTCGACCTAGCAACAGTAACTAGGGAGGGGGTGGTGCTTACCGAAAAGGTCAATTGTAGGGTGTTTGTTGTAAATAACTCCCTTGAGATTATTCCACTGAGTGAAAGGTCTCGGCTTTGACTCAGCTACTACTTTGTATAACTGTTTCCAATCACAAACAGGTGTTGTCATCCAAGGGAATATGAACCAAAATATTAGTAGAATTTTAGTTTAGCATAGTAGACGTTGGGTAATACAAACATACCATCACTAATTACCACCCAAGGCAGTGAAGCAAACCTATTCATGATGCTTTTTCTCCAACATTTCACTATCTTGAAATGTTCACTATATGGGATGATGTGTTAATGTTGATAGGCTTTGGCAATTTCTGAATAATATAAAGAGAGGAATATTCTTCCCAAACAATTCAACATTTGTTTCATCTGTCCACAAAACATTTTCCTAGTAGCAGCATGCACTGCCAAGATACTCCTTTGACAAATTTCAGGTTAACAGCAGTATTTTTCTTTGGAGACCAGCACCTTGCTCCATGGCGTTCTTTGATGGATGCTCTGCCTGTTCAATGATGTACTTATAGACTCATTAAACAAGTTTGCCAGTTCCACTGATGTCGTCAAGCCATTAGTTGTTACTCATGGGTTATTTACTTCAGTGAGGATTCTGTGTTTGGAATCCACATCTGGGAAGAGTAGTCATTGAATGTGTTTTTCCCATTCTTTTGCAGATCAACTAATGTTATGGTCTTGGGGTTTCCCTCTTCGTTCTTCTGATTCAGTCCTGCTCTCTTGTTTACCCCTTGGCTACTGTTCTCCTATTTTGTTAGCAGAGTTCCTTTATTTCTTGTTTTAGTTTGGAAAATCAAATTCTTTATGTGATAAGTTATGGTTTGACTTCCTTTGTTCTTATCTGCAGTGATTGTTCACACCTGTGTCTTGTTGCAAGACCTGGTGCTCTTCTGCACTTGGGTCCTCAACTACTGATTCATGACTCTTGATCATATGTCTTCAGAGATCTTCTTTTTGCAAGGCATATTTCATATCAGCACATCCTTAACAGTAAACTAAAAATGTTTGGGTGTCTTTTATCAAAGTAGTCCTAAACTACTCCCTCAAGCTCATTCCATTAATTGGACTCCCAATGTGCAAACTACTTAGGTTCACTGGGTACAATGGTTTAATTTACTTTTAGATCCCCTGTAGCTGGGAAAACCTAGAGCCATCAGCCCAAGAGCTCTTGGATGACTGACAGTGGGTTCCAGTAGGCTTTTACTTGGAAGGGTCCTGAAATAATCTGCTGTGGCTTACAATTACACAAGGTACCTGCTGATTAACTAAGCTTCCTCTTTGGACCCTTTACAGGTCAATCCATAGTAAGTGGCAGTGGTTTTATTTTTTTTTGGGTACAATTAACAGCATAACTAAGCATATTCTCTCTAAAATTAGGATGACAATCCTTTGGTTTTTAATTCAGTTCAATTCAGTGTATATGTAGTAGGTAAAAGTTTATTAATTCCCACAGGGAAATTAATTGTTGCAGTAACTGTCATTATTAAATGTCTTCAAAGATTATTTGAGGATGGTTAGAGCTGTGGGCAGGAATGAACTCCTGTAGTGGTTTGTGTTGAAGTGGCTCTGGAGAAGCCTCTGGCTGAAGAAACTCTGTTCAATTATTGTAAAGAGGATGCTGAGGATGGTCCAATATGTTTTTTTCAGATTATGAAGTATCCTTTTTTACACAATCAGCTCCAGAGAGTCTAGAACAGTCCGCAGAATATAGTTATACTTCTTTATTCGTTTTTTTTTAAGTCACTGGTTCTGATGCTGTTACCCCAACAGATGACTGGAGATGAGATATGATGATGAAAATGAAATATTAGTCACAGCTCAGAAACTGTACTCAGAATTCAAGTTAGTGGTAAGTGTTAAGAAAGGTGATGCCACCTAACAACTGGGTATGCCCATTGTCAACCAAAAGACCAACCTTACTATGAATAATACACTATATTGCCAAAAGTATTTGTTCACTCATCCAAATTTTCTGAATCAGGTTTTCCAATCACTTCTATGGCCACAGGTGTATAAAATTAAGCACCTAGACATGCAGACTGTTTTTACAAACATTTGTGAAAAAATGGGTTGCTCTCAGGAGCTCAGTGAATTCCAGCGTGGAACTGTGATAGGATGCCACCTGTGCAACAAATCCAGTCATGAAATTTCCTCACTCCTAAATATTCTACAGCCAACACTCAGCTGTATTACAAGGAAATGGAAGTGTTTGGGAACGATACAACTCAGCCACAAAGTGGTAGGCCACGTAAACTGACGGAGCGAGATCAGTGGATTCTGAAGCGCATAGTGTGAAGATGTCTCCAACTTTCTGCAGTCAATCACTACAGGAATGGGTTTCCATGGTCAAGCAGCTGCATCCAAGCTGTACATCACCAAGTGTAATGCAAAGCGTCAGATGCAGTGGTGTAAAGCAGCCACCACTGGACTCTAGAGCAGTGGAGGAACGTTCTCTGGAGTGATGAATCACACTTCTCCATCTGATGGAAGAGTCTGGGTTTGGTGGTTGCCAGGAGAATGGTACTTGTCTGACTGGCTAAGGGGGTATCAGTGTGGAAGAGAGTTCAGAAGGGAAACAGCTTTGGGGAAAAAGCTGTTCCTTAACCTGCTGGTTTTGGCCTTGAGGCTCCTGTAGCGCCTTCTGGAGGGGAGGAGCTGGAAAAGACCATGGGCTGGATGGGAGGAGTCCTTCAGGATGCTGTGTGCTCGGCGCAGACAGCGTTGTGCCAAGTGTGAAGTTTGGTGGAGGGGGGATTATGGTGCAGGGTTGTTTTTCCGGAGCTGGGCTTGGCCCCTTAGTTCCAGTGAAAGGAACTCTGAACGCTTCAGCAGACCAAGACATTTTGGACAATTCCATGCTCCTAACTTTGTGGGAATTATTTGGAGCTGGTCCTTTCCTCTTCCAACATGACTGTTGGAAGCAAGGTCCATAAAGACATGAATGGCATAACCTGGTATGGATGAATTTAACTGGTCTGCACAGAGTCCTGACCTTAACCCGATAGAACACCTTTGGGATGAATTAGAGCGGAGACTGAGAGCCAGGCCTTCTTGGCCAACATCAGTGTGACCTCAACAAATGCGCTCCCTGGAACACTGGTCAAAAATTGACCACCAAAAGTTGAAAGCTGTTCTAGCTGCAAATGAAGAGGGGCACGTCATATTGATTAGGAATGGGATGTCACTAAGTCTTATGTGAGTCAAGGCAGGTGAGTGAATACTTTTGGCTATATAGTGTATGTTGCTTATAATTCTACCTGATGTAGCACAAGAGTATTCTACTCGTACAAGAACTGTTTTTTTTTTTTTTTTTTTTTTTTTTTTTTGGGGGGGGAGTATGTTTATTTCTGCTGCAAAGTTTGTTTTGGAATCAATCCCTAGTGGTCAGTTGAAGAACTGCAGCTTTTCCTATATCAATATTAGCTTCAACCTGAAAGTTTGATTGTTGGTGCTTTGTTAAAGCTGGGAATTTACCAACTTTTGGAGTGTTTTCATTTTATCTTCTTTAGTATTCTCTGTTGGTTCTGTAGGCGTCATCTATTATATACATTTCACTCAATGTTGCAACAGTGAGACATAAAGAGCACATGAGTTCACACAGTTTTGGGAAACACTGCTAAAAATATCACCACCCTTTATGTGTAACACTGTGTTTTATTGGGACAACAAAGCATTATTGACATAGTAACAGCTGGACTAAAGATAGTCTTACATATTAAACACTCACCACTTCCCATTTCACAACTTCATGACATCCAGGCACAGCTGGGTAAGGCTAAAAATGGCTAAATCAAGACATTTCAAGAAGATAGAATTGCACCTGCTAAGATCACTGATGAAGCAGAGACGTGCTCTGAGGGCATAAGCTGCAGAGTATGAGCTACAAGCTATACTCCACATGCATAGTGGGTGGGATAATAGAAAAGCTGAGGTCTGAGCAGACCTCAAGCTATTTAGAACAATGTCCTTTGGACAGACAAGACCAAATAGGAGACGTTTGCCCATATTGCATAACACCATATTTGCTGAAAATCAAACACAGTATATTATGCATATCATATATAGCTGATGATTCTAGTTTCTTTTGTAGACACAGAACCTGGAAACCTTGTACTTATTGAGTTGACCATGAACTCACCTTTATGGCAAAGTATTCTCCTGACAAATGCAAGGCCATCTGTTTAACAGCGAAAAAGTGTATAAAACTGGGTCATGTAACTGTGCAATGATCCTAAGCACACCAAGAGAAAAAAAGATCAAGGCCTGACATTGTCAAGATAAAAGTCTCGATCTCAACCCAATTTAAATTATATTGCTTTGTTCACCATGAAACCCACTGAAACCACTAGCTCATGTTTTGGGGAAAATTAAAATTCATGACCAAGAATCACACCATCACACAAGCTGAACGTGTACTTGTGTACTTAGTGGCAACAGTGGACCAGTGGACTGTTGCACGAAACCAAGATAAGGTATTAAGCTGAGGTATGTCAGATATGGATGAACATATCCTCCAGTCAGTTACATGAAAGAGAGACAGGATACGATACCATGGAGAGTTATTCTGTGGAGCTAGTCTGGTCAGGACCAGGCTAACAAACAGGGTTTCTTAATCATGTTGTTCTGATCTCTTCAGTCAGCTGTCACTCCATTTGGAAATACATTTAATGAATAGTTATTCATGAAATTCTGTGTATGTTTCCTTATTTTCATCAGCCTGCATTAAAATTATACAAATTGTAATTTGGAATCATCATTATCTATAGAAGATTTTGGGGTTACAATTATAAAGGTGACAGACCTTAGGAAGATCTCAGACATTTTTCTTCATATATTCCTTTTCAATATTTGTTAAGATGATTAGATATAACTGGATATAAAGTTCCATGCATATCATGTGCATTTCTTTCCTAATGTCGTATCTCCTTTTTAATAGTGCAGTAGATGAACCAGCTCTCTTCAGAAGAGCTTTCTAACAGGAGAGTGTGTCAGGAAAGTTTGACCCCCTGGTGTTTCTCTAATGATGACAGGCTTTTCCTTACTTGAGCAGACTCGGCCTTCTTTATTTAAATAAAATTTGATTCATCAAGAACAGATAGCCTCTGTACGGCCCACGTACAGAGGCTTTAGTTCTCAACTCAGCCGTCACAGGTTTGACTCCAAACCTGTATGACTCTTCACTGCATGTCTTCCCCATTCTCTCTGCCCCCTTTCCATCTATCTATGTCTCTCTCTACAAATAAAGGTCACTAGTGCCAGTAAAAAATAAATGAAAAAAAAGAACAGATGTAAAATAAAAATAAGTAAAGCTGTAAATGTGAAAATAAGGTAATATATCTTTTAGGGTAATTAAATTAATGCTCAAGATTTAAGGTTTTTTTTAATACCAGATAGAATTTTGATGTATAATTTAAACTAAATTTTAGGCTTCTAATGTAAATGTTAAATTAAGATAATAATGCATTGAAGTTTGGTGTTTTGGAGTTGTGGATACAATACTTCCCAGAGATTATGAAGGAATTAAAAATATACAGAATTTTTTAAACATTTTTCAAGGTCACATTTCAAGAAGGACCTGGCTTGAGATAGCCAGACTTTCTAAATCTGGTTCGGTTTTCATGCAATCAAATAAGCCAGGATAAATTTAGGAGAAAAGGTCTGTGCAACAGGCCTCAGTACACTAAAGCAAAAACATAACTGCCAAACCCATACACACACACAAAGTGATCAACATGAGAGCATGCGCACAATAAAAGTACCAGTTGCATATGATCATTAAGGAGTGATTGATAATAGATGATGTTAGCTTGGAAAAGCATCCTATTAAATGACCATTGCATTCTGATTTTGTTTGGAAAACACTGCCAATTTCACAGATTTTACATAAACCATTATTTATAATCATGACCTCTGTTAAATGAATCTCTGATCAAGCACTTTAACTATTTTCCCAAATAAGCCTTAACATATACTGCACACAGAGGCTTCAACAACCAGCAGATCCACTTCGGCAGATACTTTCAGTTTCTCTCTAAATTATGTCCTGATAACAGCCCTGCTAACTAATTGGAAACTACATACTCACTGTCTATTAGCAGCGACTGTGAAAAACAGATAACAAAACAGATACATTTTAATGAACCAGCGTAGAGTGAAAACACCAGTTTGTGTATTATGATTAGAGAAATGTGGTATAATACTTAACATTAATCACTTCATAAGATTAATTAACTAAAAAAGTTAACCGCACAATAAAAAAATCATATCAGCATTTGAGCAGAAAAATTGAGTACATATACAAAAATATGATACTGCTGTCCATGGAAGACAAATAGTACCATCTGTATTTCTATATTATATGCATTTAATCATGTTTTCTGAAAGAAAAAAATCTACTGAATTTATTCATAAATAGTTTAACTGAACAAATCACACCAGAGAGCAATTTAAACCATTTTTCTTTTCCCACAGGGGTTGGTAGGTGGAGCACTTGGATTGACAAGCGGACAGTAACCTTGGCAAAGTTCTGGGTTATGAGAAGAGATTATTCTGATAATCATTTTAATCTCTCAGGGTCTACTCTGCAGTAGGAGTTGTAATTGCTGTAACTAAGGGGTAGAGAGGCTGTCTGCGAATTACAAGGCTGTGGTTCAGTTTCTGGCTCCCCCAATCTACATATTGAAGTTTACCTGGGCAAGACATTTAACCCATTTTATATTTGATTAGATGTTTTTAAATGTATGTAATTTGGACAAACATTTCTCTCTCTTAGCCTTAGGAGAAATAACTAAAACACTGGTTTTGTCCTGGTTGAGTTGCAGGAAGTTTTCTGCCATCCAAGATTTAATACCTAAAATTTAATTAAAAAGTTCATTAATTGGCTGCGTCTTCAGGAGACATAGCAATTGACAGGTTGCATATCATTAGCATAGCTGTGAAAGCTAATGACATGTCACGTAATGACATCCCCAAGTAGAAGCATATATATAAAAAAAAAAAAAAAAAACATTCATCCTAAAATTGAGCCTTGGGGCACACCACATTTAATTTCATGGATCTCTGAGGAGCATGTATCCATACTAACCAAAAATCTGTGAGATAGCACTGGAACCAGTTAAAAACAGTGCCAGAGAAGCCAACTAGGTGCCTGAATCTATTCAAATGGATTGACTGATCTATTGTGTCCTAGGCTATGCTTAGATTCCTGTAGCACCAAAACTAAAATCGTTGTCCAAGTTGCACCAAAGATCATTGACGGTCTTTAATAAACCTGTCTCTGTATGTTCATCCAAAAACCAAACTGGAATCTCTCACCAAGATTATTTTTGATTAAAAAAAATAATCCAACTGAATATGTTTTTCTAAAAATGTTGCTTTAAAAAATGGCAAGTTGGATAGTGGTCTATGGTAATTAAAAACAACAGGATTCAGATGGTATTCAGTTCTTCAGAAGGGGTCTCACCACAGCTGTTTCAAAAGCATAAGGGAAGATACCCATCTAAAGAGAGTAATTCATGATGTTTAATAGCTCACTTTCAAAGGGTTCATAAAAAGTTTTCAAAAGCAGAGTGGAAATTGGATCTAAAAGGCAGGTGGTCAGATTTAGACAGAAGAGAGACCTTCAGTTTAATTAAAAACTATTTTTTGGTCAATTAAAAACGCTGGATCTTATGAAAATCAATTTTGCTTTTGATGTGGTCTGCAAATTCTTCACACGGAAGGTCATTTGTGCCTGTCTGTTTGTTCATAGCAGGGTTAACTAAGTGGTCAGTGGTGAAAAAGAGGATTCTGGGGTCATTTTTATTGTTGGTAGTTATTCTGACAAAATAGGAGTCCCTTGTCTGTTTGACTGCAGCATTGTAGATATTAAGTTGTTCTTGTAGAATTCAATAATGTATTGAACAGTTTGAAAGAAAATGGAGGATAAACAGCTATCCTGCAGTTTCATTTCAGTGGACTAATTTCCTTAGATCTTCACAGAGGTGTAGGTTTAGTTTTTACCTTTTTTGTTCTTAAGGGAGCTACTGGGTTCAGGCTTGACTTAGGTTTGGTGTTAGATTAGGTTTGCTGTAAACTTGCATGACATGTTTGATAAAATCCAGAGTTGAGCAGGTGGATAAAATCTCTAGCTAGTAGTCTGACCACTCATCTATATGTAAGTTAAAATCACCGAAAGGTAATGGACTTACATTTCTATAGTGCTTTTCTATTCTAGTCTGACCACCACTCAAAGTGCTTTACAGCATGTGTCACATTCACCCATTCACGCACACATTCACACACTGATGGCCGAGGCTACCACGCAGGGTGCCACATGCTCACCAGGAGCAACTTGGGGTTCAGTATCTTGCTCAGGGATACTTCGACATGTAGCCAGGAGCATGGGAATCGAACCGGCAACTTTCCGGTTACCGGACAACCCACTCTACCACCTGAGCCACAGCCGCCCAGTTAAGATCATATTGTAGAAGAGTGTATAATAATGATTAAAAACACAGAGAATCTGTTGATAAAAGCAGCACACTTTCAAGGTGGTCTGTAAGCTGTGATATATGATATTGGGTGGCTGCTACAAGCAAAGGCATGATATTTAAAGGTGGTGAATGGATGGAATGCAATTTGCTTAGCGGCAAGTGAGGTAGAAGAAATTGATGCAGTACCACCACCCTTCAGCTGCCCTTCCTAATAGAAAAGAAAATTTGGTGGAGAGGCCTCAGTGAGAACTACTGGCGCGTCAGCACCCAGCCATGCACCGAACTCCCATAAGCAGCCTGCCTGGCGCGAGAGGGTTTATTTGTGATTAGAGTTCTAATGGGGTGAGTAAGTTGTGGACACTTTACAGTAACAGATGCTGGTGGTGGTAGACAGGAGGGAAGCATGCGGGGGGGTAGTGATAGAGATGGTGGTTAGTGGGACTAAAGAGGAAGAGGAGGTAAACATTTAGTCACAAGTGGATATCATGGTCTGGGCATTATGCTGAATGATGGCAGATAAAACATGACTGCCCAGCTTATTCAGGTGGATACTATCAGCCTCGTAGAACGAAGCCAATCTTGTTCACCATCCATGCTGATTGGAGCCAAGTGTTGAGGCTGAGGAGCCTGCTGAAGCGCCACACTCCATGTTTCACTGAAGGGAGGAGCCAAGAGATAAAAATAGACAATCCACAGCCATTCAAAAGGTTAAAAAGCTTGTTAAAATCATTTTTAGTCAACTCAGATTGTCCACGGGATGTGTCAGTAAAACCCACATGTAAAATTAACCTTTTAATCAAGGATGGAAATGAACGCAGCAGCCCTGGAAGTTTCTCCAGGATCACTGGGACTATTGCTCCAGGGAACAAGTGGGTGATAAGTTGAAAGAGTGCACATTCCTAATAATGGAGTCCCTAACTATTGCTTTAGTTGGGGAAAATGGATAACTAGGAGATGAGGATGCAGGTGAAGGTGTACCTGTGGGTCTCGGGTCCTGGGTGCCTTCGATGGTGACAGCTGCGGTGAGGATGAGCAGCGGGCAGGGAGGGGGGCCAGAGCTGTATCTCTCCCTGGTGCTTAACACCAAAAGTCACCCTGTGCCTCTTCATACTCTAAGAATATGTATATGGTGGTGGTGGAGGCTGCCTGGAGCCAAGGAGGAGATGGGTGGAGAGTCAGCATGATGCTTCCCTGCCAAGGTTACCAACCTCAGTCCATGAACCCTGGTGAGATGGCATGGGGCTTAGTGGCACCTTTGGTTTAGCTCTGAGTCATGTCCAGGTGTCATCATGGGCACTTCGAGGGTCTGCAGCGAGAGAGCCTGGAGAGACTGCTGGCTACGGCAGAGACACTGCCCCAGCGAGGATGCTGCTGTGGTATAGCTGCTGCTCTGAGCAAGGAGAGACTGGAGGCTGCAATGGCAAGAAGGGTGCTGAGATGTTGGACACTTGCGTACAGGTTACGTCTGGTCTCACTGGACCAAAGATGATGGTGTCCATCAGCTTCTCGGCTTCGTGGATCTGGTAGAGCTCATGAATTTCTGCTTTCCAGTTCTGCAATTTTGACATTCAAGTTGGAGCATCCGGGTGAGAGGTGAGTGGTGCCATTTAAAATTAGTCCATTAAAAACTCGAGCAAAGTTAGCAAAGTTCAACACAGTCCAGTAGATACAATCCGATTTAGTCCAGTTATATTCCAGTTCAGAAATTGGATGTTAAATAATAGGAGTTGATAAAACAGAATTGGTGACCCAGATGTAATGAAGCAAGAGAGCAATAGACTTGTAACTAACATTTCCTCACAAATGTGGTGTGGTGTGGTGTGTGTGATGTTAAGTAACAATAGTTAAAAATCTACAAGGAGTGGATCAGAGCAGGACCAAAACTGAGTCCTGCTAAGGGCACCAGTGTAAAATGATCTGAGTGATAAACAAGAATAAAAAAGGACAACATAGCAGTTTTTAGTCTATTTACAGCTTACTCTTTGTTTCAGTATAGGTATGTGTGTTTTTGTTTTTCATCAGGATCTTTTCCATTATAATCAATGATTTCAATCTTGGCCAGTAGTGATAATGAGGACCAAAACCAGATTGTAATCAGGGTAAATTGCATTTTAGGGATCTGGTTTATGGGTAAAGTATGAATTGTGTTAAAGGCAAAGGTTAAGCTTGAAGTGGTTTTAGTTAAGTTCAGGGCTTGGTTTTCAGTTAGCCTATCTGAAAGGGATATAGGTCAATGCCTTGTAATGTGAATGTGTCCATGAGTATGTCTGTTTATATGATAATTAAATTAATTAAAGGCCATGTTCATATTTGATATGAAATTATGAAACCTGATTTTATTTCAATTTTATTTACACATGAACATATTGAAGTGTCAAAGCTGGTCCGTTTATTGTTTAGTCATGATAATGCTTGATAAGCTGAACCAGATACTTGTTTTTCACTGGACAGAAAGCTTACATGAGTCCCATTTTCCTAACGCCACCAAATTAATGCCATTATATACTTTACAATTATTTACCGTTCGTAGTGTATAACATCATAGTTACAGAGGGTTTCTGTCAACTGCATGCATGTCAAGATATGCTACTGGGATCCTCTCACATCGGATAAAGATGTCTGAAGAATGTCCCTTTCAAATGGGAAATGCACTTGACCAAACCTGTAGAGCACTCAAATGCTTTTTAACAGCTTGGTTCTACCTCTTTTGTTTGTCCAAGTTGTTGTGAAATAGTTTCATAGTTTCAGGAAGCTTGATCACAGATGGAAAGGAAACAAAAATATCTGTATTAAAACTGCCAACTGTTTTCATGCTGCCGTCTCTTTACAAGAACAACACCAATGTGTCAGTCAGTATACCAGTGTTGTCAGACTGAAATGACATCCATCACATCTTCAATATGAAAACTTGTCATGATTTGGCAGCAGTAGTGACTTGCCCTAGAGGGTAGAACTACCAGCATCTGATTAATAATAAACATTTAAACAAACATGACAGAATGAAGTTAGTGTTTGGGAAAGGAAAATTGTCTCTGAAGCTAGTCAGAAGGAAATGGGTGTGAGACACATTGTTATCACCTTTTTTAAGCCATCACAGTGGGGACGGCAACTGCTCATACGTGCATGTGTGTGGTACTGAGTGCACTTAACATTTGGTCTTTAAAAATCAATGTCAAATCCTGGTGAAGGACTACACATGGCTTTTAAGCAATTATCACGTATGATGAGCACCTATATAGACATACAAACTGACTTAGAGGCAATTATTAGTGTGGGACTGATTAATTTTCACTCTCTGTCAATTTAACACCTGATACTTCACTAAAGGAAAAGAAATAAAGTACATGTAAGAGGCCAAAGTAGCATGGAAAATTCACATATATACCGGTAGCATTTATCAGAAAAATATAAATTGAGAGTTTGAGAGCCAAGGTAATATTCTATTTTTAATGTACATTTTTCCTCTAACAAACACAAGAGCATACAGAGTGAAGCTATGACTGAATATAAGCACACTAATCCAATATGATGATTGATATTTGTCATTTATTTGATGACATCAAGAAATATGTACTTTGACACTAACTACTGTATATCAATATTTGCTTAGTTCAACATAATGTACAGAAAAAAGGGCCGCTACATTCGCATATAGTGTATTGTGTTTGTATGAACTGTGTTGTTGAAGTAACAAAAATAATGATTTTGATAGTGTCCTAAAAGGACATCATGAGTCAGTTTTTTTCAAACAGTTCTTACAAATGATGAACTTTTTAGAAATGTGCAACTGTTCCTCAGATTGAATGTGAAACTCCTGTTGATATATCACAGAGGTAGTCTTTAAAATTTTATGTTACATACCCACGCATGGTCTTTTCTTAATCCTAGTTTTATTCTTAAACTTGGCTAGTTTTAGTGTTGTGTTACATAGTTGTGATGGTTAAAATGGGAAATGAAAGTTTTCCTCCAGCCATCCGAAGGAATCCAAATCCAGACTATGTTCTACTGCATAAATTGGAAGTTTGGATGACAAATGCTGGACTGAAGCACAGCTGTCTACTTCCTAAGAAGACATGGGTCCCATAATTATTTATATCATAAATGTTTGGCCTTTGAAAAGATTTAGTATTAAAGTGCCTCATCCTGCTTTGATAGTCAAGACTCCCCGGTTGTTTTTGGTCTCCTGGGCGGTTGAAATCTTTGTGCTCGTTATCCTGCTGCAGTAAGAACAGTTTTCTGAAAAGATGCAAACCACAAGGTGTAGCTTAACTCTGAGTAATAGAGAGCTGTTTCTTCTAGTTCAGGGACCAGATGAATAAATGATGCATGCTCCAAAAATTAATTAATCTATATTTTCTGTCATACAAATTGATATTTATAAAGCAATGATGTGCAGTGACAGTGGATGCACCTGATTCATTTTTCAGACCTCAAACTACAAGTCTATGACCATGTTGATCTTGACATGATGAACCTTGAAATGATGAAAAAAAAAAAATCAATTTAACTCATATAGATACAATTTGACAAGAAATCACATTTTTATTTTATACACCCTATTAATATATTCTTGTATATATTCCTAGCTATTCTAGGCTGTGACTTTAATACAGTTACTTAGACTTCCTTTCAGAGTCCAAAAACATACAATTTAGGTTGACTGATTGTCTACAAAGAGTAGAAAGAAAGAGAATAAGAGTGAGAACATGGATCCACAACCAGCCTTTGTATATGGGGCTTATGTGGGTTATAAACTGCATGAAAAATGGGCCCCATGTGAGACTGTCCATTGGATCCATAATGACCCCATGTGAATTCACCACATGGTTTATTGAGTATTGAATGGGCATAGACCCAAAGGGGGCATCTGATCTGTCCACATGAGCCAACCACATAAGGAAATTGAGGTGGAGTCATGGTGAAAATGTGTTATGTGTGAAAAAAACCCATATGGGGGGCATTTATCAGTCAGTTCAGAACCCACAAGGGCCCTGAATGCAAGTGTTGCCTGGATGATGACAATAAAGATTAGCCCTCTCCTCATTTTAACCTGCATGAACCTGTGCAGAACAGTAGTCTGCTTAGGTGGTGATGTTAGGAAAACCTTGGTAATATAATTTAAGAAGAAATCAAGGATTTGGATATTATTTTGATTATCTGTTGTCAAATGATAGTTGGGTTATGAGCTGCATTAGACTTTCTAGGCCTGTTTAAAATACAGTCTGCCATTCTCCATCTTTTTATCTGTGTCTCCCTCCTTATCACCTCCATTGAAGACTGTATAAACCATTTTGCAAACTGTTCATTTATTATTTGGCAATAAAGCTCGTGTCCCCCTGATGTTTTAAGCTAATGTGCTTTTTGGCTTCTTGTTTATATTCAAAGCATCTTTTTTTTTTTTTTTTTTTGCCTCTGCAGGACTGTTTGTACTGAACTTAGAGACCTATCTTCCTTTTTTGCATTCAAGAGTTAATTTTATGCTTGAAATTTCAGGTCTGAAACCAAATAAATCTGTTTTTGTTGTTTCATTCCTATTGCATATGTAGTTTATCTAGTTGTGGTGGAAGCAGCATTTCTTTTAAATTGCCAAGTGTTTTGCATGTGTGTGAAAATCACTCTCTCACATGAGCATACAATTTCAGCATGACTGAGAATTTAGATTTCCTAAAGTATACTGCATGTACAGACGACTTTATAAATTTGACAAAAAGAATGCATATTCACTTTTCTCCAATTATTCATGAAACACCGCTTGGTAAATTAAACTACAGAGAGTTTTATGCATCTCAAGTGTCCCAACCAAGATTAGATCCAAGTTTCACTCCGACAGAGAATAAAAACACGTGGCTTATCAAACCCAGTCTCCTCATAGACTTTTTTTTTGTAACTTCCATAATATTTCAACAGTATAGATCAGATTTGCCACCAGTTACTGTGAGATTCTGATATGTCCGTGGCCAATGAAAATAAGCAGCCAATACTATTCAAGTGTGTCTTATTCTTTCTATCCTGATTTTCTTTGTTTAGCTAATGTTGTCTGCATGATGAGATTTTCTTCTTCCCTCAGTTAACAAAGTTGATTGTTCCACTGGTCACTTTTTAATCTGTGTTTCTGCGAAATCATCACTTACCTGTCAATGCCAGGTATCAGCAGTTTGTGAATATGTATATTAGATTATAGCTGTCACTTTATCATGAGAGATCCGATCCCTTAAGTATGTCCAGTAGTTTGAACTTTAATGAAATCTGTACTGTTTCTTTTAGTTTCTGATGTACTGTGCTTTTAACCTTTATAGTGATATCGGCAGGGCTGTTCCTGTTGTTCAAAAAAAGTTTCATCGATATCAAACATGGAATTGGTCTCGAAAACTCATGTGACTGATGTGCCCCCTCTGGCGCCATTTAGGATGGATAACAAATGTAAAAAAATGTAAGAACGTAGACCATATGAGAGCATAGACATAGTTTCTATATTCTACCCTTCATGAGCATGCATACTCTGAAGGAAAACAACGGGATATGTTACAAAGACAAAGTCAATGAAGATGCCAGGGATCTATGTGTGTGTGTTTCTTAAAGCAGAAGACTCCTCATGATTGCATTGTTGATTGTTACTGAAATATTTTAGCTATGTCAGGTCCAGCAAATATCTATCTATGGGTTTCTGTTCTCACTATCAGTGTGGATATCTTCATGTACTGTTCATGTTAGGGTCTGGGGTTGGTTTTGTGTCTTTTTTTTTTTCTGCTTGTTTTTTCTGGAGTTTTGCCTGTTTTTCTTGTATTCCTTGTGTCCCTCTCCATTTCTGCCAACTGTCCAGTTTTATTTTGAAAGTCTGTTTCCATGTTTGGTTTTGTTCTGTTTTACTTCCTGTGTCTCGTCGCCCTGATTGTTCGCACCTGTGTCTTGTTTGCCCCTTGGTTTATTGAAGTCTTGCCTTTTCTCCTCATCCTTGCTTGGCTGGCTGGTTATTCTCCTTGTTATCTCCTCATGTCTCCTGCCTTTTTCTGATCCTGCTGTGCAAACCATCTGTGGCCTCCCCATGCCACTCCCTTCATCTTCTTTGTTGAGCTCCTTTGGATTAGTTTTTGCTGTTTTCATTTTGGTATTTTGGGTTTAGTTACATTGTTTGTTTTATTCACTGGATTTCCTGCCTGGCACCGCTGTGTGTTTTATTAAAAGACTTTGTGGATTACTGCTGCCTCCCTAGTCACCTGCATCCTCCACTCCATACCCCTCAATACAAAACAGTACTCAAGGCTATACAGTGAATATTGAGTTGGCAGTGTAAAACAAAAGGACAGAAAAATTACTGGACAGACTCAGTTTCACTGATCCCACGACGTCATGATGTGACATGTTTTGTATCAGAGAATCTTGGTTTCTATGAGTGATAAAATACTAAACAGCCAAAGCGAGAATAACAAATGTAGAACTTAATTTTCCTGTTTAGATGCTTAACTACCTCACACACACACAAAAAAAAAAAAAACTTTTCCAACAATGAGCTCATGCCATTCATTTGTTAATTGTGAGTGAAATCCTTCAACTCTCAATGTTCCAGGCTAAGCAGATGCAGAGAAAAACCTAAAAATGTCCCTTGATGGTCGGAGAGCTCCACAGGCTTTATTGCGATGCAGATTTAGTGGTACCCCTAGTTTTGTGGTATTACAGACCCTGGAGCCACCCTGGAAGAGGTTGAAACAATAAAACTTTGAATTTTCTTCTCTTTTCTTTTAATTTCACCAATTTTCACTATTTGGTGTGGATAAAATCCCAAGACATGTCCATTTAATTGGAAAGTATACTAGTGATGGAACAGAAATACAGAATTTGACTTAGACACATTATTTGAGCCTGTCTTGCAGAGTGGGCAACAATAACAACATCTTTAAGTATCTTGCAACTATTTAAACATTCTTTCACTCACCCACTGGTAATTTCTGGCACTCTAACATTACTATTCATTTAAGCTCTTTAAAGGTTCCCCTGAGATAGTTGAGCTAAGTGGCATTATCTTCTGCATATTTACAGATTTCCTCTTAAAAAAAAAGCAATGGAGGTCACCTCTCTCCCACAAAAGCCCCGTTTCACTGAATGCAGAATTACTACAAACCCCTGGGGTGCAGGGTGAGTTTTTGTTACAACCTCAACTCAGAAAAGTTTAAGAAGCTAGGGGTCAATAACCAAAGTGATTTCATATAAATGTTTTTGGGCTTTGGGACTTGAATCTTGCTCTCGTGTTTCATTTAGGAAGCTGATCTGAAGACTTTAATGTGAGTGTGGAACAGGCCTTCCAAACCAAAAATCCTTGGTAAAATTAAGTTAAGTCATTATAAGCTGGCTGATTTATGTTACGTGTATACTGAAAATAATAATTCCCGATTCTTCATTTTTACTGTAAATTTAAAAATAAACTCATAAAAGGTGAAAACTATTTTGTGTCCTTTCTTTGCAGGCAGTATGAAACCAAGACATTTTATATTTTTTTTTTTTTTTTTTTTTTGTCTTGGCAGCTTCATTCCCTTTGTTGATGTGTCCATTTTTGCATTTCAGGTCTTAAAAGTTGGTAAAGTGCAACGTAGTGCTTGTAGGCAGATGAAAAGGAAAAGAAAAAGTTGTTTTAAAGAGGTAATAGCAGTAGGTGATTGAAATGATTTGGTACAAAAGCAACATCCTTGAAAGAGTGAAGCTACAGTTGAAACATCCACTGGTGTGCCTCCAGTTAACTCAAATGTTGACAGTTAACCTATCAGAAGCTTCCAAAGTCATGACATCATCATCTGGGCTTTCCCAAACTTTACACTACTAACAAAAAGTTAGGAACATTCGGCTTTCAGATGACATTTCAGAGTGCGCCTAAAACGTACTATAACATTTACAGGTGAACTTTATTTGACCTCCTTTATACTTTTGAATGCAATTGTTCAGTGTTTCAGTATTGATGGCATAACATCTTCTCTAGCAAGGTGATTAACTGCAAAAATCAAAAGTGCCTAATCTATAATTGGCCCACTAAATGTTGAATGACAATTTGCATTTAAACATTCTGACATTATCAGGACGACACCCAACAATTGATCAACAGTACCTCGCCATTGCAAGGTTTCAAGCGAGATGTTCTCAGAGGGAAGTTGCCACTGAGCTTAAAGTGTCACAGAGCATCATCAGCAGGTTGTAACAGAGACACAGATAATGGCAGAGTCACAGAAAGGCACAAAAGTGGACATCCTATATATGTAAATGTGTGTGTGTGTGTATATAAATATATAATATATACGGAATCTGGCTGTCCTGGCCCTGATGCTCAAAAACCTCTTCCCACTTCCCAGAGGGCAGCAGGGAAAACGGTCCATGGTGAGGGGGAGTGGAGTCTTTTATAATGAGCAGTCACCAGTCAAGAATGTCTATCATCTACCCCTAGGAATGTTGTGCTACTAACCACCTCCACAGCTCTCTTGTTGATGACAAGTGGTGTACGACTGGACCTCTTGCTCCAGAAGTTGATGATCATGTCTTTTGTCCACTCAACTTTAACAATGAGATTGCTGTTACTACACCACTCCATCAATTGCTTTTCCTCCTCTCTGTAGGATAGGTCACTGCTGTCCTGGATGAGGCCCACCACTGTTGTGTCATCTGCAAACTCAATGATGTGATTCAAAGCAGCTGAGGTGCAGCAGTGTGTTATCAGTGTGAAGAATTACATCTCCATCAGGACCAACAACAAGCCATGGTTGATGCAGGACTCACACGCAATGTTCAAAGCACAGAACACTGCAAATCTAGTAAGAGAGAGTGCCAAGAACAGCAAGAGCCTATAAAATGAGCAAAACATGCTGGAAAGATTCAAAAATTATTTTAGAACCCAAGCAACATCAGGACCACGTGGCAAGGAATCCTGGAGATAGCAGATTACAAGGTTTCTTCTCCATTGTGTGGAACAACTCACACCTCCTAAACAAACTCCACTATTTTCTTTGGTAGATTTTCAGCTCTCAAAACCACCCCAACAACAAAGCTAATCCCCATCCTGAGGAGAAGGCACTGAGACTCAGCATGGCTGATGTCTGGAAGACCTTGACAAAAGTAAATGACCCCCAAAACATACCAGAACAAGTATTCTTGGCTCAAAGATAAGAACACCCTCATACAAATGCTGTTTGTTGACTCCAGCTAAGCATTCGATATGCTCATCACTGAGAATTCATTACAAATTGAGCCCCCTGGTAATCAGCACCTTAACTGGCTACTGGACTTTCTCTCTGACAGACCAGTCAGTGCGAGTAGGAAACAGCCTGATGACAGGCAGCAGACTGACCTCAGAACTCTTACCAAGTTGCGTGAGATACCCACGATGGGCACCCCTATCGTGAGACAAACAGACATACACTACATAATAACATGAACTGATTAAAGGAATCTGGAGGCAGACACACATGTTCTCCAGCTGTCTTTAACCATGCCAACGAACTGTCATTTATCAGTAGCTGGTATGACCACATTGGTAAGGTTACTTTGTGAAACCTTTATGATTCTGTGATGGCAGAAAAGTACATTCAATTTATGATTGAATGTAAAATAATAGATTTTAGTGAACTAAAAAAGACCATGTTTTTTCCAGGAAATCCATGCATTTTTCATCAAGACAATAGAAAACCATATTATGCAAACATTACAAAGGCAGGAAGGAGGAGGTATGGGTTTAAGACTGACCTATCTGCAGCCCTGACCTGTCAACGGCAGAGAATGTGGGGAGAATTTTAAAAGAAAAAAATGTGTTAATGAAGACTCAGTGCTATTGCACAGGTTAGAGATGTTTGAAGAAAGAATGGTACAAACAAGAAATGGACACATGAAACGCTTCATTGCTTTAAATCCTCAAAGCCATGAATGTCTTTTTTAGTGTTGTGAGATGTGGCAACACTACATAATGATAAAGGCTTTATTTTTGTTTTATTTTTGTTTTTTGAATGTGTTGCAGGCTAAATTTCCAAAATATATCTGTTAAAAAAATAAAATTAAGTTGAAATTGAAGTTAATTTGCACTTTCTAAATCTTCCAAATCAGCTTTTGGGATGAAAAAATATAATATCCCAAAAACATAAATGTGAAAAAGGATAAAGTCCTGAAAACCTCCAGACCAGGATATGCTGACAGTTACCCTGTTAACTTTTGCAAACTCTACAAAATGAACAGAAGTGTGAAAAAATAACGAAAAGCTAAATTGTAAAAAAAAAAGAGAAAAACTACCTTTATTTCAAAATATTTTTAAATATAAAAAGAACAGAAGAATTTAACAAATTATACAATAACTCTCTAAAATCTAGATTTTCAATGAAACAAATCTGCTTTTACTGTTTTGTGGCCTAAAACACACAGCAACATACAGGCTCCATCCATTAGGCACAAAGAAAATGAAAAGATGCACAATGAATTGAAATGGAACGGGTAAAAAAAAATGTCATTAAACTTTAATAATTAGCATCTGGAAAAAAAAGGACATGGAAAGACCTTCTTCCACTTTTATATAAATAGCTTCAACAAATTATAAATATTCCATTTTGCGACATTATAAATTCAGAAAAAATCTGATAGTACTACCAAGAGTTAGTGCAAGAAGTAGTGGTTAAAATATCACAATAAGTCAAAACTGGTGAAGGACTGTTTATTCTTAGAAATCATGGACCCACACACATTATATATATATATATATATATATACATATATATATATATATATATATATATATATATATATATTAGGTCTGAGCAACTATTAAAATTTTTAATCGCGATTAATCGCATTATTTCCCTAATTAATCACGATTATTTGCATTGTATACGCAGGATCAAATAATGAATTCAAAAGTGGTGTAAAATGCATTTTTATTGAAATGTGCCATAACATTTATTGTTCAAACACTTTTAACATCAGCACTTGTCAGTAACACATATTTAGTGTAAATCTCATCTTAAAAAATGTCAAATGAAATAACGCTTATTGCTACTGCCAGGGCATCAATGGTCATCCTGTTTTTATAAAAAATAAAAAAATGTCTACAAACAAAATCCAAGAAAATGATTGTGGCTCAGCACAATCAGAACATTAAAACAGGTAATTTCTGAAGTAACAGCAGAAACTTTTAACGGGGAGTTCCTTGTTTCTGTCAAATCCTCAGTCTGGGAGAACTTTAAAATGAAAATGTCCATAAAGTTCAATAACATTACCAATCAGTGTATCATTCATTCTTTCCATCTTCAATTGTCATTAAAAAAAATAATAATAATAAAAAGTGACATTTTATTGCATTTTTTTTGTTTTTTAATCTAACACAAAAAAATAAAAAAAAATGACTGTTTTTTTTTTTTTTAATATATTTCAATTTTAGACTTGGATCAAAAATATGAAATTAAAAAACGGGCCACAGAACTGACTTTGTTTTTATAATCGAGGACTGGATGTTCTGTTGTCATTACACATCTGTGCCACTAGATGGAGCCGCACAGAAGTAACCAGCTAGAGAACAGCACGACAGTGAACACATGGAGCAGATCTGATGTAACATGGAGGAATGACACAAAAGTTTTGTTGCAGTCCAGTTTTTTTTTTTTTTTTAGACAGAATTGTTAATATTGCTAAGTGAGTTTCTACCCGAACTGTAAAGTTAACAAATTTTTACCGTTCTCCAATCTGTTTTAGCTTTTCCTTAAGTTTACCTGCAAATTGTCTTCCGGTTCCGCAGCAGGCAGTAACAGACATTTCAAAACAAAAGCACGTGAGTAACGTGTGCTAACGCGCGACAAAATAAATGTCGGCGTTAATAAATGAATGCGTTAATACGATAATAAAGCGTTAACTTGCCCAGCCCTAATTATATACATATATATATATATATACATATATATATATAGAATATATATATATATATATATATATATATAGATATTAGAGATATATATATATATATATATATATATCATATAGATATATATATATAGATATATATATAGATATATATATATATATTATATATATATATATATATATATATATATATATATACATATATATATATATACAAACAAACAAAAAAAAAAACGTTAGCTGTAGCAGAGTTACTGATAGGCTTGCTGTTGTTTGGAAGCCATGCTTGTTATATTGGCTCTTCAGAAGACACCCAGATACACTACAGTTGACAACAACATTTGTCATTTAATCTGGAGATAAGAACGGGCAGATTTATAGATAGAATACTGGCAAAAATTAAAAAGCTGCACCTCCTGCAGTAAATACAATGGAAACATTTGAATTTGCTGAAATGTATAATGCTGTACCCTACGATGGTCTGGTGGGCTGTCCTTAGTGTACTCCTGCCTTCTGCAGGATACACCCTGAATTGAGAAAGCTTCAGCAAATCCCAATAACTCTAAATAGGAATAAATGGGTAAAGCTAATGGATGGGTGAAAAGATGGACAAGGTTGTAATTCATATTTTTCTCTCTCTCTCTCTCTTTTAAATATTACTACATGTGTATCTAATGCATTAGTTTACAATAACATACTAAAATCAAGACACCCTGCTCCTAAAGAGCAATGTATGAAATGGTGAGACCTGAATAGTAGCATTTTATTAAGAAAGTTCTTTTCATTACCTTTCACAGTTTCAATTTCACCACTTTATATTTATTAGTTGGTGTTGAATTTCTGATGCACTGACCATGGGATTAAAAGGCAACAGAGTTAATCATCCCCAACCAATATTCCTTTTTATTATTTGCTGAAAAATGTAATTCATTACTGCCTATGCAACTGCATCCTTTTGTTTGCTGTTGGGCAGCACAATGGCTCAGGGCCTTTCTTGTATGTTTTCCTTGTACTTGTGTGGGTTTTCTCCAATTGCGTTCCTCAGTCAGAAGAAAATCATGTTCTGTTTTGTTGTTTTGTTTTTTTTCCCCATGCTTCATAAAAATAAAATGAGTGGCCATTTATCTGAACATCTTCAGACTCCAGAACATCCTCATAGAACAGTTTTACTGTTTATGAAGATATTAAAAATCTATTCTGACATGTTTCAGTAGTTGAATATGTTACTTTAAAATAGAAAACAAACAGAACAAACAGGGAAAAATTTGTGGTAGAACTAAATTGTAAATTAAGAATTCATGAGACTGGAAATTTGCCTCATGAGTATATGTATGCAACACGAGTACTAAACCGTTATGAAAACTATAAATGTTCTAAATCTTCTCTAAAATAACAATCAAAATTTGGTCAATTTTTACTTCTTTTGATGGCTGTCAAAAGGAAACACCACCACCATCCTGGCCAAAAACTGCAGCCAGTTTAGTGCCACAAATGGCTACGAGATACTAAATCAATCTGTGCAGAAAAATCTCAAATTTTGCACCACTGACTGTACTATAATGGTTTGGTAGAAAAATGTCCTTTTTATGTCACTAGGCAACTGTCAAAAGGAGGAAATAGCAGGAGAAACCCTAAACTTTCCCAAAAGTCAAACCTGTACTTCCTTAAATTGGCTGACTTTAATTTAAGGGTTCTTCTTCAGAGGACAAACCCCACAACAATTAGTTATTAAGCATCTTTAATTTTTGTTTTCAGGTATAGCGATTATAGCTGGTAAATGAGTCAATATTTTCTGATGTGTGTATTTTCTATTTTCATAACATGTTTATAAATAAAAGAGAGTCTACAAGAGTGGTAACGGAGGAAACAAATAATTGCCTGACAGTAGAACATGTATAGACTCCCACCCCTTTTCTACCCTCCTATAATACTAATAGGATGAGTCGCTGACAGCGTCATTCATTTGTGCCGGATAGGACTTGACCTCACTATACAGTAACTCTCCCGTGTACTTTCATGGCCCTCTCTAATGGACCATTATTTCAGGTATTTCACAGCCAAAAAGACATTCAGCCTTGTTTTTGTGCTTTTTTTCTTCCCAATGTAAAAAGGAAATGTTTTAAGTGGCCCCTGGGTAGAGCATCCAGGAGGCAGGACGAACGCATCGCAGAAATTGTAGTTTTTGTTTAGTGCATGTCTGTACTGGCAGATGA
Source organism: Hirundichthys speculiger (assembly GCA_018398805.1). Taxonomy (NCBI): domain Eukaryota; kingdom Metazoa; phylum Chordata; class Actinopteri; order Beloniformes; family Exocoetidae; genus Hirundichthys; species Hirundichthys speculiger. The sequence continues at coordinate 2,000,393 of JAGFBZ010000863.1, forward strand.
GGTGACTGACTGACTTGTAATCAAAACTGTTATATAATCTACTAATATTATTAATATGTCAATAGAAATAATTACAAGCAGAAAATACTTAAAAAATAGAAGGAAGTGCAAAACTAAAAGGGAGATGGGTCACAATCAGGGATTAAGTGCCCATATTGTGTCTAGATAACAAAAAGGTTTCAGAACAACTTTTATCTAGATGTTTCCTTGATATAACTCCCCTTCTGAGGTGAATAAAGTATAATTTTATTGAACTGAAAATAGTTTACGACGTTCAGCATCTCAGAAGCAGAAATGAAGCCTTTTTGATTCAAAAGTTATTACGTTGTCTTAGACCCTTTTCCATAATTCAATAAAAGTTATTTTCTTTACAGGATTAATAAAGTATTATTGAATTGGACTGAATTGATCAAGATGATAAAAATAAAACATGTTAGGTCACAAGCCTGGCTCCTGCACAAACAAAAAACAAGGAGGAACTACAATTTGTGGAAACATTATAATAACACCTTCTATTGATTGGTATGTTGTAGTTTTTCACTGAATAGTACAGACCTTTGTCTCTATAAGATATCACTGATTTAAAAAGTATAGTATTTTCATCTCTGAGTTTCTTGGAGTCAGTAAAAGGGTCATGAGACTGCTGATGGCTGTTTTTCAAAACTGCATACTGGAGACTGTGCACCATCAGTACAAACCAGTAGCGTACCAAAGTCATTTAGCAGTGTTTGGACTTGTCAAGCATTTTTTTTATTGTCAGAAAATGAATGAATGAATGGGATAAAATAAGCTAAAATGAAAATTGTTCTTTGTTACAATAGCATACCTGTGTTTAGCTGCAAGTAGGAAAAGCAGAATGTTTATATGAATGTTTTTCTATTTTGAAGTATGTAATGCCCTGGAAATATTAATCAAAATACATTGCCTGAATTTAACTAGGCAAAGAGGTAAGAGCCTCCCACTGGAAAAGTGTTGCAAAGATCAATATATTACAGCCTGCACCAAGTTATATATAATCTAAACTGATGCAGTGAGCACCTTCCAAAAATAATCATATCAGAAGACATACCCTGTGGTCATGGAAAAGATGTTACTATGTTTTAAAAGGGTCAAATTATTGGTCTGCATCAATAAAAAGAATCAACACTTACGGAAATTGCTGACGATACCAAAATAGTATTAAGAACTGTTAAGAACACATTTCAGTGGGCTTGGTAGCATAAATATTCAACTCTGGAGCAATTTAGCAGTTTTAGAAAGACGGCCACATCAGGGTAAGAAGTGCAGTGGAGAAAGTGGTGCATTAATCATAATAACAAAACTGACTTCTGAACAAAATCAATCATTTTTAGTCATAGATTAAGAGGAACAATTATGTCTCCACATTCATCAGCCCAGTGATAGAGTGTTAAAATGAGCATGAAGTGCACATGGATCCTCAGTTTAATAGTATCAAGCGTTTTTCCAGATGTGCTCGACAAGACTTCAAACGGTGGTCCAACTGTCCCACCATCAAATCAACAGGCCATCTGGCTTATAAATACACCAGGCTCTTTTTGCTTTGTCAGCTTAAACAAATACAAAATGGCAGAGTTTCATACGCTACATTTCCTATTATCAATTTTAATATGCATTGGGCAAAACTTGTTCAAGCGACAAGCATGAACTTTTAAATTCATTTATGGTGCAACATTGTTTTCACTTTAAATGACAATAAAAATGTCACATCAACTGAAAAATCACTGCTCGCGCAACACTTTAAGGGTTGAAATTGAAACACTAAGATTGTCTTGACCCACTCAATGCCAAAAGATACTCAAAAGATCAAAAAATGGGTTATGGTTAATATGTAATACATACATATATACATATATATTGGGGCTGTCAGTCGATTAAATTTTTTAATCAAGATTAATTGAAAGATTTTCATAGTTAACTCGTGATTAATTGCACATTAATCACATTTTTTTTAATGTTCTGTTTATCCATCCGTCCATCATCTATACCCATTTTGTCCTATACAGGGTCAAAGGGATCTGCTTTATTTATTATTAAGCCTTTAGATTTAAAACTGGAAGTCCACCAATGTTGCCGTACTTTTTGGGAGCTTAATTCATCATGCTTCTTTGGGTATTTTGTCCGGGCTACTGCTTGACCACAGTAATTAGCTGACGGCAGCTAAGCTAAGCTCCATGGCAGCAGCGAGGTACTCAGAAGGACATTAAGCGCTGTTCCTTAGAGTTTTTGCCACACTCACTGAGCTTGGAGGGTTGATGACACTTGTGAAATGTCTGGCATACTTGTATCTACAAAATGATACCAACCTGCAAAAACAAGCGAGTGTCGGATGTGAAACTAACCTTACCACCTCCTGCGGTGGTAACTCAATTCACAGCGACAGTAAATACAAACAACCTTTTTCTTGTCAAGAGACCCATCTGGCAGCACCTTAAAGCTAAACTTGCTGTTCATAAGACCCTTTTCTGTCGCCAAGTCTGTCAACAAGTTGACTGTAAATACACTTATTGGCCGAGGGTCATATTTACAGAAATGTGTGTGCGTTAATCTCACGTATAAAAAAAAAAAAAATTGTGGCATTAAACAGAATTTACCTATATTTACCTATACATATATATATATATATATATATATATATATATATATATATATATATATATATATATATATATGAACATCTTACATGCAAATCATGTATACATGGATAGAAACCAATAGGTTCCACCAATAGGTTTTTAAATGTAGGCCCGTGAAGAAAGCTCTGAACTTGCCTCTCTAAGGTAGACACAGTTGTAATTGACCTCAGGTCAGCAGGCAGCTTGTTCCATTGACCAGGACTACAGGAACTGGATGTATCCTCAGCAGACTTGGATTTAATTCTTGGCACAGCTAAAAGGCTGACATCTGATGACCTGAGAGACCTGATCAGTTTATAGATGGTGAGCAAGTCAGAGATGTACTGAGGGGCCAAAGTACTAAGTACTTTCTAGATGAGTAGGAGGATATTGAAAGTAATACCATCATGTACTGGGAGCTGAAAGGGTGACTTAAGTACAGAGGTAATACAACCCCAAAACAGAAAAAAGTTGGGAACAGTGTGAAAAATAGACATAAAAGGAAAGAAAAACAGTGACTCTCAGATTTGTTGTTGCCTTTCATTTGTATTTGTTTACAGATTTTGTAGTTGTTTTTTTAAATGTTTTTTTCTTATCAACTTCATTTCATTTGTCAAAATGTGTTAAATTTCAGGCTTGTAACACATTTCCAAAGCATCTGGCATGGGAGCAATTTTGTGCTAAATTTTGTGTAATAATAAAAAAAGAAAAAGCTATCACTCACATAGGTGATGTAAACATGTTGATTTATGATGACAATTTAGTACAAAATCATTATTTTGTACTCCTAAGGCTTTCATGAATGCACCTCATCAACAAACACATGATGAAATCACTAAAATGTATTAAGAAAAACATTCCTCAAAAAACAAGTTTGGAACGGAGTTACATATTTCTCCTTCTTTATTGCATGATATCATTGATCAATTCAAGGACTTTGCAGCAATGTCAATGCATAAAGATGCAAGCATGAGCTGGACACCTGTAGTTTCAACCCCCCCAGACAGCAGTGCATCAGAAACTTCTGTTCATCAATAGCTCAATAACATACCCACAAGACCAAAAGAAACGTGTACTGCAGTGCTTGACAAATGTAGTTACATTCAAAAAGGCCGGAGAACATGCTGAAAAAAAAAAAAATATATATATATTGCTGAAGGTTATTACTGTGGGCAGGAAGGATTTCCTGTTGCAGTTTGTGTTGCAGGAGATCTGAAGAAGCTTCCGACTTAAGACACTGTGTTGATGAATCACTTTGTTGTCGTGAGGATGTTCGGGGGGGTCCATTATGTTTTTCATGCTATGAAGCATCCTGCTTTGCACAATCACCTCTACAGGCTCCAAAACAGTGCAAGCCTTCATTATAACTCGCTGGCTCTGATGCTGCTATGCCAACAGAAGACTGAAGATGAGATGGCACTTTCCACCACAGACTTCTAGAAATCTCTAAAAATCTGTAAGCACTTGCACATAAATCACCTCCTCCCTAAAAACCAACTTGAGAATTACAAATGTCGGGGAAAATATGGATTTGATCATAAGAACACGTGTATCTTCACGAAAAACAGTCGATCACCAGTTGGGAGCCCAGGGACCAGCATATAAGGTGTAAACCTTCTTATAACCTCCTCAGCCTGCATTGATTACTTACTTTTATTTGCTTTTTTAACAAGGAAACACGCTATACCAGTTACAAATTACTTCCAATGTTTAAGTAGCCTACCAGTACTGGCTACTATCGTAGAGTCATTCAATAAGTTGCTGTTTTTTTCAAAGGCATTGTGAAGTGGTGCTGCAGCCAGGCGCTCAGATACATTAGAGAACTCTGTCACTGAAAAGCCCTGCTTCATGTCCATGTTGTGCAGGACAGAATTGATTTACACACTTTAATGAGTTTACAGAGCAGGGTGTCACCACTTGCTTCCAAATACAACCACCTCATGGTCAGGACACCAGTGCACTCTATAATAGCCCGATTAAACAAATTTGTGCTGCACACGTTTCATGAATGAAGCCATGTGTTTTGGGGGTGGTGTCTACATCTGGCTCACTAGTATGACCCAAATCAGGCAATAAAGAAAATTGCAGTACCTAAACTGACCTTAGTGAACTTGCTCCAAAACTGAGTCAATCTCCTTTGACACCCATGGTAATTTGTCCAATGTTAGAGCGGAAACAAACATTTTTATGGCTGAGTTCAAAAACAGTTTTCATCCCCATATCCAGATTTCACACCTATAGTAACTATACAGGACGTAGATTTTTACTTGACAGAGCAGGCAAAATTATATGAAACCAAAACTGTATGCATAAATAGGGACATAAATGTTTTGGTCCTCAGAGCCAGATTTTACATTCATGGCAACAAATACGGGAGTGCAATTTTTTTTTACCTAATGAGGCAAAATTATATACATAAATAGGAAGATGTGTGCCCCCCTACCTTTCCCTCACCCACCCGGGCAGTGTTGTCTCCATAAAGCTCAGAGTTCTGTGGAGGATTATAGCTGCTCCCAGTATTGCGCTCTTCTGGACTGAGATCTCAGATGTTGTTCCTGGTATCTGCTGAAGCCCACTGATCCGGCTTGGGGGTTACAGCTCCCAGTGCCCCGATCACTATTGGCACCACTGCTCCCTTCACTCTCTACATTTTTTCCAGACTTCAGCACTTTGTATTTGTCTTTTCCATGGAGGGTGTTCTTCTACTACAGCTGGGTCTTGGTCCCTCCAGCTGAGGCACCCTTCAGGTTGGCCTGCTGAACCTTTTCAGATGAACTAACTCTGCCCAGACCTCCACCTAGACCCAGCTGTGAAAAAGCCTCAGGGACTGCAAAATGAACAGCAAAATAGCGATGGAGCTCTTGATGTTGCAGTGGAGCACTGGCTCATCAAGCTCATCAATCACTAGTGCTCAATTGAAGCTCCACCAGTCCACATTTTAACTCTGACAAAACTTGATTCACATGTCATTTTAGTGGTGATGTCAAAAGCAAAGATGGATCAACAGATTTGATTAAAATGAATATAAGATAAGGTTATTTCCCATAAAAGGCCTCCAGGCTTGCAAATTTTGCCCATTTACCCATTTTGGGATTCACTCTGTTTGGACAGTCACCTCCTTCTTTGCTTCCCCTCCCCCAAAACATGATTCGGTGATTAGTGAGGTCACAGGGGCTTTGTACTTTCCCATTCATTATTTAAATTCAACTTCAATTCACTTTTATTTATGTAGGGCCAATTCACGACAATGGCATCCCGAAACAGTTAAAACGAAACCATTCCATGCTAGGGATGGAATGGTCACCGGTATTACGGTAAAGCGCGGTAAAATTTTACGTGATAACGATTACCGTTTATGTTTGACTTCATCTCATTACTGCGGTCGATTACCGGGATATGGAATATCAGCCTCATTCAAGTCTACGAGCGACTCGCAACTGTGTCTCGTATAAATTTGTAGCTTATATCATCGGCATTGTAACGTAAGCATGGCGGAAAGTGGTGATAGCACACAGGACCTTTACCAATCCACTAAATGACAAAGTCCAAGGTCTGTTTTTTTTGTTTTTTTTAAGAATGCAGAGGGACAACTGGTGGAGGACAATTATCCTGTCAGCAGAGCACTTGTTTACATTTTATTGTAATTTGTACAAGCAACTTGAAGGAGCTAAGCCTAATGCTTCAAGCTACTGAGATGAGTATCTCAGGAGTAGATACTCCTGAGATACTGGTCGATGCGCTTCGCTAACTCACATTTCGTAAACGGTACCGTTGCGTGTTCATTGAAAAAATGACCAGAACAATGTTCTTCTGATGCAGTTAATATATTAATTTATTCCATTAACTGATCCAAAAACCATAATGTTAGAGCCACAGCGGTCAAAAACCTTTTGCCCTTCCGGGTCCAACATCTAACCAATAACAGGCAGCTACCTTTATACCTGACCCTCAGGTAACAACACAGCGACACCCACAGACACACAGAGTGAACTACAATTCATAACATATTTGGCTCTTATACAACTGTTTCTTTATTTGCACATTTATACTTATTCAAGGTTCAGCTTAAAGTCCAAAGTTTATTTCATCTGAACTTGCACTATAATTTTTGTTCCTGATAATTGTTTGCATATTTTGACCTACTATGGTTGTTAAAGTGCTTATTTAAATTTGCACCAGACAAATAAGCTTTGTTCCTGTTATTTATTTTGTTTATTTAAAATAAAACCTCTTTCAGTGCCAGTTGTTTGCCCTTTTAATGTGAAAGTTTCATTTTGATAAGATTTTGGCTTCTGATGTTTTAGTATGACAAGAAAATCACAAGAGATTGTGAAATTATTCAAATGTATGTGTATTTTTTAGACATTTGTACAGCAATTAAGAATACCCCGATAATATTGTAAACCATGATAATTTGGTCACTATAATCGAGATATAAAATTTTCCATATCGTTAGATCCCTATTTTATGCTTTAGAACTTAAATATAATCAATTTATGTCCAAAATATATTCCTGTTCAGTCAAATTCACAGTATTTCATGCACAATCCCATTCGTTCCATTTTCTAATCCAAATCATGACCCTATTCTTTTGGATCACGATTCACTTAATCCAATTAATTCCAAATCATAATTCAGTTAATTTTTATTTATATCAATTATATTCATGATTGAGAAAGGAGACTCCAAGTGATTTCTTGAAAAACAGCAAAAAGCAACCCTGCAGCATCAACCATGATGTTAACATCTGGCATCATCAAAGTCAGGATGGGAGAAAGTGAAAGGAATGGCAGGAAGAGAATTTCAGAGGAAAGCAAAGCGTCTAACTTCTAATAAAATAATGATAAATACTTCCTAACATCATTAAAATTACAGTTTCAATGACGTTGAAAAACGTTTACATATTACAGAAATCTCAACTTATAACTCACAGCTGTGATACGATTTTTAATTAAATGATGTGAATTTAAAAAAATATTTACGTGACCAAATGTAATGTTCAGTCTAATTGGCTTCATTGCAAGATACATAACTTCAAAATCTGCTTTGTTGTTATATTTTGATTGGCTTTTCAAAGACCAGATTCATGAATTTAACAAAAACATGTTCTTTATCAGCATCAGCCTCAGGTACATCAGCATCAGCCTCAGGTACATTTGCAGAGCTTATCCTTTCAAAGAATAAGAAAAACTCAGTTGAGTTTTTTGCAGACTAGTCTTATATATGCATGTGTGTGTGTGTGTATAAAAAGGTATCTATAATATAAAATTCTTGTTAGGAGCCTGATCATCAAACGCTTAACGATCTGACAACAAATGATCATCAAAGCACGTATTGTCAACAAAAAAACATGCAGGAAATGAGGTGCAACCATGTCCAATACAGGAGTTGAACATTTGAAAATGGTCCAAGGGAGGAAACAAGCAGTCTGTGTGATGATTTGCTCATAACACACACGCGCACACACAAACACAAAAAAACACGAGTAAGGGAATGGATTCTGACAACAGGGACCATAGACAGTCTGTGCTATAGAGACAGCTGAAAGTAGTATCAGGGGTCACCACAGCAAATATCCAGCTCCATCTAATCCTATTCTCTGCATCATCTTTCCTCACACCAGCTAACTTCATGTTCTCTTTCATGACATCCATAAATCTTCTCTTTGGTCTTCTTCAAGGCCTCCTGCCTGACAGTTTCAACCTCATCATCCTTCTACCAATATAATCACTTTTCTTCCCCTGTACATGTCCAAACCATCTCAGTTTGGCTTCTCTGACTTTCTCTCCAAAACATCTAACATACGCTGTCCCTCGGATACTCATTCCTGATCCTAGAACCTCAACATTTTAACCTCTGCTACCTCCAAATCTGCCTTCTGCTTTTCCTCAGAGCCAGTCTCTAAATCATACATTGCAGGTCTCACCACCATCTTGCACACCTTTCCTTTCTTTCTTGCTGATACTCGTTTATCACGCATCACACCTGACTCTATCGCCAAACATTCAAACTTTGTTACCACTTTTCAACACTCTGTTGCTTCTGGTGCTCTGAAACTGTTGACCCCAAGTACTTAAAATCCTCTAACTTCTTCATTTCTGCTCCCGTTCCACTTGGGTCCCTCTCATTCACACACATGTATTCTGCCTTGCTGTGGTTAGCCTTCATTCCACCCCTTTCCCAATCATACCTCCACCACTCTAGAAATTTTCCTCCACCTTCTCCCTGCTGTCATTACAGATCTCAATTTCATCTGCAAACATCATAGCCCCATGAAGATTCCTTACCCCATCTGTCCGTCTGCCCATCACCATAACAAACAAGAAGAGGCTCAGAGCTGATCCTTTTATGCGTCCCACCTCCAGCCTGAACTGCTATGTCACACCCACGGCACACCTCAACATTGTTTTACAGCTCTCATACATGTCCTGCACCACTCTAACATACTTTTCTACTACTCCAGATTTTCTTATACAATACCATAGCTCCTCTCCCGGCACCCTGTCACATCCTTTCTCAAGGTTGACAAAGACACAATGCAGCTCCCTCTGACGTTCTCTATATTTCTCCTTCAGCATCCTCAAAGCTAATGTTGCATCTGCAGTACTCTTAGTCTACCTTCCACTGCTCTTTCACATACTTTCACAACTATTGTGCGGCTCGTCAACTTTGTTCCACGATAGTTCCACTATCTCCCTTTATCTTAAAAAATTGGCACCAACCAGGACACTTCTCCATTCTTTAGGCATCTTTTTACTCTAAAATCTTGAACGTCTGAGTCAAAAACTGCCACCTCTCCCAGACACTTCCGTACCTCCACAGGTATGTTATCAGGACCAACTGCCTTTCCACTCTTCATCCTCTTCAATGCTCTCCTCAATTCAGCCTTACTAATATTTGTTACCTCCTGATTCAAAAGTCACCTTTTCTACTCTTCATTCTCTTTCATTTTCCTCATTCATCAGCTCTTCAAAGTACTCTTTCCATCTTCCTGTCACACTCCTAGCATCCATCAGTACATTTCCATCTCTATCCTAAATCACCCTATCCTGCTGCACATCCTTCCCCTCTCTGTGCCTTTGCCTCACCAACCTGTATAAGTAACTTTCTCCCACCTTGCTGTTCAACCATACAAATCATTATAAGCCTTTGGTTTTGGCCTCCAAGTACTCCTGTTTTACTCTCGTTGGTCCTCTCAGTCTCCCACTTCTTCTTAGCTAACCTCTCTCTCTTTGTAGATACTCCTGCACCTCCTCATTCCACCACCAAATCTCCTTGTCTCCTTTCCTTCAAGATATCACACCAAGTACTCTCTCACCAGCCTCCCTGATCATATTTGCTATAGATGTCCAGTCATCAGGAAGCACCACCTGACCTCCCACAGCCTGTCTTAACTCCTCTGTGAAAGCAGGGCATAAAATTAGAATTTTTACCAAGTAGCCCTTGGCTACCAGGTTTTTGAAGTTGGTAGCCAGCTAGCAATTTTGGTCGCCAGTGTTTTTCGTTGCCCCATACGCCCCCTTAGACTGCTTACATTGTCATGGATGCTCCCAGCATGTTCAGCAACTTCAGCCAGCTCTTTTGTTTCCTGTGTGCCATTATTGGACAAACTGATCAATCCAGGTGTGTCTGAGCATTGCTGTGAGGTCAGACACACCTGGATTAATCAGTTTGTCAATTAATGGCACACAGGAAACACAGCAGCTGGCTGAAGTTCAGGAAGTAGTGCAGCTGTGCATAAAGCCACGTTAACATAATGTGAACATTCATTATAGCCTAAATGAAAACACAAAAGGGGTATATATGAAAAGTATTTATTTGAAGGGATTTGCATATTTTTTGTTCATTTAACATTGCTTGTATTTACATTTACATTTGATTTTCATTCCACACATTGTTTTCATTTCATATTGCTCTTCTTTTACAGTTTTTCATCTCATTTCACGTGACTTTTCTTCACACTTTTAATGACTTATTGTACTTATTTGTAGCAGACTTTGTATTTTCTATGACTGTTTTGGAAGGAGTGTATTTGTGGACTGGTCCAGAGTAGTTTATTTTACATGAGAGAGGAGCCCAATCCTATTCACTGTAACAATCTTTTTTATTTCTTCACGCGCTATCCCCTCAAAGCTAATGTTGCATCTGCAGTACTCTGAAAATTTCTCTTTGAGATGAATAAAGTATCTATCTATCTATCTATCTATCTATCTATCTATCATCGGATGTCACACACTAACCTTGCAACATCTACCACCTACAGTACCTGTAGTCTGGGGCGCCGAAAAGGGGGGGTAAAGGATACGGATTATAGGGGCCCATGATTGAGGGGGGCCCAGAGAGGCCCCTAATGATGATCAAAAATAGCATCAACAAATTTCGCCGCTGTGTTGGGGGGCCCGGTAAAGATTCTTTTCATGGGGCCCAAAATCCCTAGCGGCGCCCCTGCCTGTAGTAGCTGCTGCTGTAGCAGTTATCACGAGGCAAGTGACAGATCTCAGATTGGGAATGTTTGTTTTTTTTTTTTTTTCTACTCCGCCCAATGCGGTATTATTATTTTTTAATAACGCAGGTTACGGGAAAATACTAATACAAGAGGACGGCAGGAGAGAAGAGTAAAATATGGGACTTTTCCGGCCAAAACGGGATACTTGACAGGTATGATTTACAAGCATAAAAGCGCATTTTATTCTGTTTCTATGATGCTTACTATGAAAACTAATAAAATTTCTTTCTTGTTAACTATTCTATTGTGTATTTATATGAGATTATTTACCAAAATGATCCATTTAGCTGTGGAGTAGATTCAGTGATAGGTTTTTGCATTCGTCCATCTTCAGTTTTGTCCATCTGTCAGTCGCTGGGTTAGGCGCATGTGTAGTTATGACTTCCAGCAAATGATGTGCACCCAAAACATGGCCACTTTTCGCCAAATAAACTTTGTTTCTAAATTATTTAGATATGTTTGCCTTGCTGACACATGACAAATGTGCAGAAATCATAGAAAAGAAAAGGTTTTTTTTTTCTAAGTTGATGGTGAATTTTGTGGCCCTCGCCACTAGCAACAAGGCAGAAAAAAACGGTCGAAATGGTCAAATTTTGGTCACATTTGGTGACCATTTCGTCGCGATTTTATGCCCCGGAAAGCCACATGATACTCTTCCTTTTTCAGCTTCCACCACTTTGTCCTCTGCTCTGCCTTTGTCCTCTTCATCTTCCTCACCGTGAGAGTCATCCTACACACCACCATCCTCTGCTGTCTGGCTACACTCTCACCTACCACTACTTTGCAGTCACCAGTCTCCATCAGGTTACATCATCAAGACAAAATATAGTCCACCTGTGTGCTCCTACCTCCACTCTTACAAGTCACCCTATGTCCTGCCTCTTCTGGAAGAAAGTATTCACTACAGCTTTAACATCCCTTTTCCCAAGTCTTTCACCATCTGTCCTTCTGTGATCCTATCCTGGACACCAAACCTGCCCATCACCTCCTCTTCAACTCTACTGCCTTTCCCCAACAGGTCCACCGAAGTCTTCACCAACCACCACACTTTCATCTCTGGAGATACTTTCCATGACGCCAGAATTTCTCCTTCTCTTCTAACTCACATCCTACTTGTGGGGCATAACCATTAACACTGAAGATCACGCCTTCAATTTCCAGCTTCAGACTCATCACTCTTACACTCGTTTCCCTTTGAAGAACATTCCTAACAAGATCCTCCTTCAAGATAACTCCATTCCTCTTCCCATCCACACCATGATAAAACAGCTGGAACTCTGCTCCTAAGCTTCCAGCCTTTCTACCTTTCCACCTGGTCTCCTGAACACACAGAATATCTACCTTCCTTCCCTGCATCATGTCAACCAACTCTTTAGCTGTTTAAGGGGAACTATTATGAAAAAAATAACATTTTCTATGCTTGGAAGCACACATTTGGGGGTCTGAGGTGACGACCAAATCAAAAACTGTGACAAGACACAACTCTGTTCTCAATGTGCATATATGTCTGTACTTGTGGTTTTGTGAAATGTCATCACTCACAGCTGAAGTACTAATGCAATTCAAAGTCTGCTTCTGGACAAGAATGGTCAAAATCCCTGAATGTGTTCTTGGATCATTCATTTTATTGAAGATTCATCCAGTGGACGCATCCAGTGGCAGAAGTAATGGTTGAGGAAAAAGGAGTAACAGTAAGTGTGACACAGAATGTAGTTGAAAAATGTTTTCACACACAAAATAGTTCTGCTTTCAGATTTGTTGTTAGAGGGATTTTTTTTACATTGGCTCTATCTGGATCACTCAACATCCTCTGAGTTTTTTTTTTTTTTCTTTTCACCTCTACCAAAGCATGGGTTTTCTTCTATATGTGGTCTTGTCCAGGGTGTACCCTGCCTTTCACTCAAAGCAAGCTGGGATAGACTCCAGCAGATCCATGTGACCCTGAATAGGACTAATATGGGTATGGATAATGGATGGATGGATGAACCTTTACCAAATCTTATTTTATAACACAATTGAATATCAAAAAACATAAGACCCATTACAAAACATATCATATGAACTAATGGTCATGGGTAGAGGAGTCCATGGGTCATTCTGAGTCGTGTTAATGTTCAGTGTTTATTTTTATGTTTTATGTTTAAGTATGAATTTCCAAGTACACAACTACAAACCTGGTGTACTTAGACATACTTTAGAAATGGCTTCTGTCTCTTATTTTTGGGCAGCCTTAGTCTGAAAAGATGTCATTAAGTGAGCCATTCAAAACTGCAGGACACTATGACATCACAGAGCCATCTCCAAAATGAGGAGGAAAGTTCATGGCCTCCAATTTCCACTCAGATCCAGGATTTCTTCCGGATCACACCCAAAATGAAATCAGTTCTTTCTTTTCACATTTCCAACAACTCCTGAAAATGTCATCATAATCCATCCATAACGTTTTGAGTTATCTTGAACACGGACAGACAGACAAGCAGAAAGATAAACGGCAGCAAAATCATAACCTCCTTGGCGGAGGTAAAAATTGTTCGTTTACCTGGGTTGCTGGGTTACGCTCATACAGACAAGGGGCTCTCCTAGTCAATGGGAAGCCAGGAAGATGCTAAGCGATAGCCAATGGCAGAGCAGCTCTGACACACCGCGTTCAAACCGAGATATAGAGCCGACAGCTATGTTTACATTCGGTAAACTCTGGGAGCTGCGAGTAGCAGCGCTACTGTATTTTTGCCTTTCGTATCCTGGAATTTCAGGATACGAAAGGATATTTTCCCTTTGAGGCATTTCGTAACCTGAAAATTTCATATGTAGAGACGTATTATATATATATATATATATACACATATATATATATATATATATATATATATATATATATATATATATATATATATATATATATATTCATAGATACAACTATCACTGTTACCCCCTTCTGCTTAATTCTCAGATGAAAGGTTCTATAATTCCAGAAGAAAAAAAGAGCTGCTTAATGTACAGTAGAAAAAAATGGCTCTTTTGTTTTATAGGGATTGGATGACTCATACTTCTCTGTTATTGCCAACCAAGGCTCAAAATTAAAAGACTTAAAGAAATTTCTAAATGGAATTCATTTTCGCTGGATGGAACAGATGTCAGAATTCCATTGATCTTTCATTCCAACTTTTCATATTCTTTCTTGATTTAATTCTAACCATTTTGGTGGACTGTAATTATTTGCTCAAACCATAAACCACAGCAGTTGTGTAATTGTCTTGAGGCCTCATGACAGGCAAATGAAAAGTCAAAAATGTATCCAAAACATTGAGAAATCACAACAAGGAAAAAAGACGAGAAATAAATCTACAAAACCTGCAAAATAAGTGAATGTCTTCTGTGCCTGTGTCTTCTGTAAGACATGAACAAATACAGCAATCACCAACATTTCCTCCAAGTCTCCAAGTTTGTTTGTGTGTGTGTGTGTGTGTGTGGGTGTGTGTGTGCGTGTGTGTGTGGGAGCGAGAGATGAGGCCATCGATGAAAATCAATAACGCGCCTGCAGGAGCTGCTAATGTTGCATTAAGAGTTGGTCGTGAATGTGGACATGGGGAGCATGACTGCAAACTCAAAAGAGATGCACAGCCCAAAACTAAACATTGTTAAATAAATAAGCTTGTTTATGATTTGTAAAATACCTGAATAAGTTTTTAAAATGCAACCGATGGTACTTTGGTAAGATTATTTATTTATCATTCTTATAGTTGAGTAATTTATTATGAATACATTTTATAATGTTTTATTTTCCTGCATATAACTTGGATTAGTAAAAAAGAAGCTACTCTGATGCTACATTGAATAAGATTTTATCAAAGAAATGATGAAAAGGTTAACCAATTTCACTGTCAACTAATGTGAATCAGGTAAAAGCTCAGAGAAGATAACACCGTTGTTGTGGAGGTTGGAACTTTCTAAGAAGCTGCCTCCTTTTCCGTGGGCCCTCAGAGAGAAACCCCGGGTCCGTTTCAGAAAAAATGAGTCACTATCTAATTTTCTTTTTGAAAGACAAGTAAGTTACACTTAGAATACAAGGCATTTTTCTTTTTTGTGTTCAGAAAAGGAAAAGAGAAATTTAAAAATTATTTGATTTAGATTTTTTTTATTCTCATTTTTTTGTGCTTATGGGCATACTGTCAAAGTGTCAGGAAGCTGTAATGTACCTCCACCTCTTAAGTGAAAGACTCAGCAAAATGCACATATTATAATAGATTGTTGATTTCATGAGAAAGGAAATGCCTTTATTTATCTGTACATCTTGACAAACTGCATCCCTTTCAACTAGGAGAAAACATTTGCTGAACCTTTTTTTGTGAAAATGTTACAAGCCAAAAGGTCCAAAGTCAGACATTTGTAAGTTAGATCCAAACATGATCTTGTTTTTGCCCTTCTTTTTTTTTTTTTTTTTTTGATGAAATAGTGCAAAAAAAAAAAAAATTAAATCTTTGCCTTTCAATGGAAATTTTGTACTTTGTGCATTTGGCTGATTTTTCCATTTACTCGCTGTGTTGGAATGTGAACCTGCCTCTTCTGAATAAGTGTCCATTCTGTGCTGTTTCTGTCATAAATGTTGCTAACGGTAGAGATTTTTACTATACCAGCCTACCACAATTGGACAAGTTGATAATGTCAAGATGCGCCTACTTTGGTTGAAAGTGAATGTGAAAACATGGCAGCAGCTGCAAACGTGGAGCGAGGTGAGGAGGAGGAAGTGCTTGTAAAAAAAGACCAGTGCAACAGCAGTCACTCTGCATGACAAAATGAATCAGAGGTTGATTGATATTACAAATTCTATTACCATATACTCGACTAAGGTCATGGCGCCATTTCTTACAGTGGTAAAAAGCGGATTTAAGAACATGATAAAGAGACACTTGATGGACACTATGAGTTACCTTGTCGTAAGTACTTTAGCCAAACTGAAAAGTACGGCAAAGTCTGCCAGCAAGTAGAGAAAGATATTGCGACGATAAACACAATGCAACTACTACGGACTTGTGTTCAAGTTGCACAATGTTTACAATAGTCTCACAATCCACTTCATCAATGAAGAGTGGAAGTTATGCAGCAGATGCCTACAGATAGAATATTTCCCTGAGGATCATACGGGTGAACTCGTGTGTGTTTGTGTGTATTTATATATAGATAGAAGAAAAGATTATATATCGCAACATATATCGTTACCGTACATGCTTTAGACTATACCGCAATATAGATTCCAAGCCATATCGCCCAGCCCTACTGCCAAGGTTTGTCCACGATCACACCTGTTTTCAAAAACTACGTAAAAGTTGACATTGTTGCATTTCTGTCTTTTAGACACCTTAAATTAAAAAATAAAAAGAATTTTTAAAACTTCAGTCTTCCCCTTTCTTGACCTCAAATCAAGAAAAGGGCTTGTATTTTCCATTTGTCTTCCAACATTTATGACTGAAAAGAAACAAAAAAAGAAAATCCAACAACCAGAAGATACACAGCCTGATATGGCTCCAGTATAGATCACTGTGTCTTCAAACTTTGTCTAATTTTTGGTGAACTCCATCAAGATACCGCAAGGAGACAGTTTGTCACCTCCACTGGCCAAATTATTTGTCTCTTTTTAACTACAGTTGGATGTTTTAATCTTCACATTATGTGTTTATAAATATTGCTGCAAATGACATTTGTGCTTTAGAGTGCTTAGAAATGTCTAGTGGCTATATTAAAACATTAAACGGCACAGAAAATGAGACAAATAATGAGCTAATTAACTTTTTACACTGCTGCTTCAAGTTTTCATCCATTTTGACAGGGATCATTTGGTTTCCTTGAAGTGGTGCAATCTTCTATAATCAAAAGATCAGTTTTCCTTTTACGCCCAATTACAAGAATATATATATAACTTTAATTGATTATATATGATTACGTATATTTTTCATTTTAATTGTTATAGCCATCTCTGATGTAAAAACAAGCCATCTGAATCTAGTTTATGTCTTCAGTTCCATTGTGTGGAACTTAGGAGTGATGCAGAAATGTAACTAAAATTAACTTCTTAAATCCCACCCTCCATTCTCAGGATAAAACTTGAAAAGGACACGCAGCCTTTTTTAAACGGGGGTTGTATTTTCAAAGTGTCAAAACCTATCATTGGTGTGAAGATAAAAAAAAAAAAAAAAGACTTTTGTTACTATATCGCAAGCGACGGAGATCTTCAAACAGCATATAATGTTGCACAACCACTTGCCATTCTAGCTACTGACAGCACCCTAATCATGATTTCTACCGATTTGTTGGCAAAGAAGAGGAGTATTCACTTCATAGTAACTTCAACTTCACCACTAGATGTCATTAAATCTCACTTCACTTTCAGAGAGAGAGAGAGTATGTTTGGACGAGGGACATGCTGGTGCACCAGTGCCAAGGTGCTACACAGTGACAGGAAAACTCATCAAGAAACAGAAGGAAGCAATAAACCAGCATCTTCTTTTTATATCAATGATACAAACTCTTCAGTCTTTCTCAATAAAGAGATCACTCAAGAAAGAGTAAAGTTCTTCAAAGCTCAAAGTTTTCCAAGAATTAGTTGCAGATATTGGAGATGTCAAATACACCCCAAACTCGTAGACAGCTGTTTTCTGTCTGGGAGCCAGTTTTTTTTGGTCATGAACATACAAAGAACCAGCTCAAAACTGTTTCTTTGTCAAAAAAATCAATCAATCAATCAAAATGTTCTTTATATTTTCTAATAAGAAAGTTTAGCATTAAGGCATACTGCTTGCATGTAGTTTGCAGACAGATCATAACTCCCTCCTTTTATCAAAACGTCTGGGCCAACTGCATCCTCACCGTAAGACAGTCATGTGACCTCCTAAACCAGGGGTGTCCAAAGTCAGTCCTGGAGGGCCGCTGTACTGCAGGTTTTGCATGTTTCCCTGCTTTAACACACCCTATCCTAATTATTGGCTGTCATTATCTTGTCATCAAGGTCAGCACATGTCTGTAAATGACACAGCCACCTGTATCAGGGTGAGTAGAAGGAGGGAAACATCTAAAACCTGCAGGACACCAGCCCTCAAGGACCGACTTTGGACACCCCTGTCCTAAATGTTGCTGCACTGTTGTTTGCAGCTGTGGATTTAACATCATCAGCTGATGTTTAGTGTCATCTCAAATAGCGTCTGCAAAATAAATCTCAAAACAACCACTAGAGGTCTCTTTTTCAGTGTGTTTGCTTAAACATGATACAGCTAAGTTATATTGCATCGATCACAACCTGCATTTTTTTTAAATGTTTACCATTATTTTGCCAATATTTGCCATTATCATAATATTAATCGTGACGACTGCATCTAAATTAAAGATCTACAGCATTACTAGGGGAACAGGGGCGACAGGGGAAGCACGATAATTGTACAGACCTGATCAGGTCTGTGATGTCACAGAACCCTTCCAAACTGAAATATATGAGGATAGGCCTGTCTGGCACCAAAAACATCATCTATTCTAAGATGACATTTTGAATGATTGCTCCAAAAATGTTCAAAGGATATTTCTGGAAAGATACAATTTCACCTGTATCTAATTTAGAGTCATTCGTATTAAAACCTGGTAAAAGCCAGCTGTTCTGCTTTTAATACCGACACGCCAATGAAAAAGATGTTTAGCAAGAGAATAACTCTTAAACTGAACTCTCAGTGCAAATGACCTTTTCAAGAGATTACACAATGCTCAATCAAGAGGGAACAGGTTGTCATGTCAACAGTGGATTAAACTGTTGGCTCAAGAAAAAGTGGCAGGCCCCTAGAAAATGGGAAAACTGCAATGAACACGTGGATTCTCAAAGCCAAAAAACTGAGCTGGATAATATTATTCCCATGGCAACGTGTTTACTTATTACATTCTTTTTCTGTATTCTCAGTCCGAACCCTACGATGGATGTTTCATTGCAGTGTGATTGCATCGCGCCCCGTTCCATCACTGCGTTCTTCATAATTCAGCAGCTTAGATCACCTCGCTGATGACCTGACAATGATTAAACATCGCTGCCAGAAACCTTTCTACCTTTCTTTCTTCTTTCCTCTCCATCTGCGTATTCTCTCAGTAAACTCTAGATACATCTCTCCACTGCAGTTTCTTCACATAATTTCTTGATTTTGACAAGCTACATGGCTAATAAGAATCATCAACAGATGATTCCAGTGCTGATAATTTCAGATTTTGACAGCAAAAAAAAACCCTCATAAATACATAAATAAATGTTGAAAAAAAACTTTGAGTGTGAACAATTCTTTACAAATTTTCAGAAACTAAGAAAATATTCTCTTTCCTTGAATCAGCTAGTATGTAAATAAACACCATTTAACAAATGCAGTATGTGGTATGTGTGCAGCTTCGTCCCATGAAGCCTCTCCAGTTCCTACTGATGGCCCTCTCCCACCTTTCCTCTCTCTGGAGCCTTGCCAAAGTCACTTTTTAATTTTGGCCCTTTGTGAAAGAAGACACAGAACCAAACAACATGGCAGAAGCGTTGACATGAAGGAAAGGAAAACCACCAGCTTAATCTTTAAATAAGGAGTTCCCAGAACACGTTCATGGTTAAGAGGGTCGGGACAGGAAAAGTCACAAACTGCATTTAAAAATACACATTACTTTGAACAGAATTCACAGAGCCTGAGAGGTAGTTATTAAAACTGGATAAAACTGTCATCAGAAACAAAGTCTTCAGACATATTAAAACTTGTTCAGCGGCATTTATTCCATTTGTAGTGAATCCATGACAAAAGTGGCTCCTTTTTAAACAAAAGCACCGACTTTCGTCTGTAACAACTTCCACAACATCTTCAACAAAGGCAAGTGAGTGCAGATGTTTATAATTTATAGGACGACCATTTACTTAAATTTACAGTATAAACTTGCACAAAGTTGTCCCTACGAGAATCCCAATCAGATCCCAAGAAGACAGAAATCAGCCATTTTAAACTAAAAGACCACTAGGTGAAATCCCAGTAAAATTGACGGTGTGTGATCATTTTGATCACATCTGACTACATGGAGACGCGTTACTATTTTACAGTGCAGCATTCAGCAATCAGTAACACTCACCATCCTTGTTGAAATGTGGGATCATATGTTAGGTTGCAGGGCTGCCTCTGTCCTCTGTTCCTCAGTGTGCTGAGTGGTTTGTGCGTTTCTTCTTCTTTCATATTTCATCTTAAGTTTGCTTATTTAAAACAAGTTGAGCGTGTAATCCGCTTAGCTGATACAAACGTGATTATGATTTGTTCAAGCAATGATATTTTGCTGAAGTCATTTGTTGAAGACAAAATTGACACAGAAGACAAAGTGAGAGAATCAATTAATGCATTTCTTATAAGCGCAGAATTATTTACTGAGAGAAAAAGAGGGACTATATGCCATAACTTAGCCGACTTAAACTTCCTGACGGTATTCTGTGCTCATATTCCCGAAGTATGAAGCCAGTACAAGTTCCATAGTGTCATGTGGTAACCTAGTATACTATTCATGAAATCCATCATTTGACGCAGTATTTTAGTTTTTACGGGTTTAATGCTCTCTGTATATGGATTTACACAGTCTGAATTGTTTTTGCCGATTGTTGACTACAGTGATCCCTTAGTTATCGCGGTTAATGGGGACCGGCGCCCCCCCGCAATAATCATAATCCGCGAAATGGAGGCGGAGCCCCCTGAGCCTAAATAATGTGTTTAAAATATGTTTAAACACCGCAAAAAAGTAGCGAGACACTGCAGTGACACAAGACAAAGGCTAAACTGTGGTCTTTCTGTTTCCCAATCAGCTGGACTAAAACTGGCCTATGCCTTCTGTGGAGAAAAAAATGAACAACCCGGGGGTTATACACAACCCCAAAATAAGCCCGATATTATATTGGCATGTTACCAACATGTTAAACTCAAACTGCAAATAAGTTTGAAACATATATATATATATATATATATATATAGTGGTACCTCTACTTACGAACGTCTCTACATACAGAATTTTCAGGTTACGAAATGCCTCAACGGAAAGAAATTTCAGGATACGAAAGGCACAAATACAGTACGCGCTGCTACTCGCAGCTCCCAGAGTTTACCGAACGTAAACATACTTGTAGCTGCTCTGCCATTGGCTATCGGCTAGCATCTTCCTGGCATCCCATTGACATTTTAGGAAAATTCCATGAAGTTTCAGAATTTGTTGAAAAGAATCACCCAAAAAAAGTGTTCACTAGTCGGGCTATCGCTCGTTATGATGATGTTTGCCTTGCACATTTTCGAAGGACTGTTAAAAGCCGACAAAGCCTTCTTGGATCGGTTCTTTACAAAACGTCAGGCAAAAACCACTGCTGAGGGAGAAAAGGTGACGACGATAGCAGTTAAAAGGTAAATTAACATAATTTTAAATTATTTACTGTATTCTTTGTCTTTTACATGATCTACAACTCTCATTTTATGTTTATTGTGCTGTAATCTAATTGTAACATGTATTTGTTACATGTTTTGATGTATTTTTATGATTTATAAAAAATTTATGTCCAAATTTTGGGGGGCTTGGAACGGATTAGAGCATTTACATGAAAAACTCGCTCTACTTATGGAATTTTCAATTTATAAAAATTTTTAAAACCAATCAATTTCATAAGTAGAGGTACCACAGCATACATATACATCATATATATATATATATATATATATATATATATATATATATATATATATATATATATACACTCATACATGATTCGTAAGAGACTGTCCAGACAGCGTCAGTTAATTTGGGTAAATGTGTTTCTACCATATTTTCAGAAACAAAAAATGCAATCTGCGACCACCCGCGCAGACCGTAAGCAGAATAGGCAACTATGCCCCACAGCTACTGCCCTGGACTGGGAGAGGCCAATATAGAACGAAACAGAGAACAATAATAATTAATGAAAAAAAAACCTTGAAAATTTTAATTGTTAAAAGTTTGGCTATGTTGCATGCAGAATTCAATTACTTGTTCATTTAAGATTTTAATACACTTTTAAAAGTGTACATCTCCCAAGATAAACTATCGATAGTAGAATCTAAAAAAAGGAGACGGAAATTAATTGCCCCTTTTCCAGGATTGATTACCTCAATAAACAACCTGTCTTTTTTTACAGTAGAAAACTTTCAGAATTGCATTAGCAATTTTTATTTTATTTCTCCTTTAAATAATGTATGAAATTATTGTCAAACATTTATAGAAAAAAATAAATAAATAAAAACAATCCACTGATAAGGATGCTGATATGGAGGTTTTTTTTTTTATGTTAAGGTTTGTTAATATCAATTGGGAAGGAAAACCACAACTATACTGCTAGATAATTATGTTAAAACAAGGAATATTATATTATATTATATAATATGACAACGGCATATGAAAATCACAATTTCATAGAAAAAAAAACACTACTAAATCTCATGTTGTGAATATAGATGCATGTCATCAGGCCACGGTTTTTCTTCCTAAAACTACACAGAATATATACTGCAAGACTCGTGAGGTTTGGATTTTTCTTTCCATCTGCTTCCTTCTCAGATGTCAGAGCCCTCTGACTCCAGGGCTCATAGCCTGAATCCCTTCAACAACAGGAAATTAATACGATAGTGCGCCTGCATTTATATTAATAACATTATCAGTATTCACAAATCACGGGCTCCATTTCTCATTCATTTAAAAAAAAGTATGCCATTTACATCAGGGATGTGCACCGGAATCTTGTGAGAAAAGCTCTGGAAGCAGTAAATCTCATTTAGTTCATTTAGTTTAAATGTTGTATCAAACACTAATTCATTCTGGAACATGAACCAGAGTTCATTCATCTTGAAAAAACAGACAGTAATGAAAATTAAACGTCTATTTTCCCCTCATAATACCCTGATTTGACCTTAACTCCTGGACAGTGGCCCCCATGATATTTTTTTTTTTTTCTGAAAGAATCCTTCACAGATGTATTCTGAAAATTATATAGATATTGATTAGAAAAACCATTTCTTGAAAGTGTTTAAAGGGTAAAGAAAATCTTTATAATCTCAGAGAAAATTACAGTAACAACTGCCAACTGCTTACAAGCCTTGCTGTTTTTAACAAACATGCTTTTGAGCTCTTGCATGTTGTCACAAAAATTGTGAATTAAAAAAAAAACTAATTGTTTTGTATATGGGCATTAGATTAAAAAAAAGAAAACAAAGCTAAACGTTTTCTAAATGTATTAAAATATCAAAATAATAAGTTATTTAAATATGCGTGCAACATAACCAAATTGAGACAATGTCCTAATAAACAACCTTCAAGGCCCCCTTAAAACACTTATTTAACTGTATTCACTGCATGAAGGATTAACAGCAATAAAATGATTAATTTCTGAAGTAAATCTGAGCATTAATCAGGAAATATTTGTGTAGGTCTTCATTCATCCAGGTGATTGTAACAGCAAGTTCTTTAATAGGATGCAACTGGACGTCTTCATGTAAGATCCGATGATTAGCACTCTTTAAAACTTTTACCATCAAAGCAGCAGCACAGCTGAGCAAAAATTTGTTTTTGTTTTTTTTTGTATTTTGGATTTGTAAAGATTAGATCTGGAGCTTCTGGTACAACTGACAACTGTTAATAAGTTTACACAACAAGCATTTGATAGCTCCTTTCATGCTTCCACGTGCTGCGGCAAATATGTCACTAAAACGCATGAAGAACTAAGAGACCGTCCATTTCTGGAAGACAGCTACTGGCTGCGCTCAAACGTTTTAAGCATTTTAAGTCATTCAAACCTCAGATCACGATCAAAACAAGTCTTATATACACCTTGAAAGTGTTGATCTGCATTGCTCCAGGCTTTTTAAGGTAATAACACACATATGTTGTATCAGGTCATAATCAGTTAAACATCCTCAGCACCCCCGACTCTTCTTTCTCTAAGAGAGCCGTGCTTACATTTTGAGTTTTTTTTTCCTCCTGCAGGGAGATGGGGATGGTTGGATATCTCCAAAACCCTTTTCTTCCATTTACAATTTCACTCTGTGGAAATGAAGAACAGCCTGTTAATGTTTAAACACTAAGATGTCATTCATTCGTTCATTCATTCGTTGCTTTTTCTTCATCTACTGTTTCAGTGAAGGGGGGGGGGCGTAATTAATATTGTCGTTCCTTAATGTATTTGGGAGAAGTTGCTATTAATGCAGACTGGCTCAAAAACAATCTGCAAAGGCTCAGCAAATTCAATCTGCACTTGTATGAATGCCAATGGCTGCCTAGAAGGTAAGAAGAGAAAAAAAAAGAAAGAGAGAAAGGAAAGAAAAAACATTACAGGATAATTTGGTAAACTAGTTTTATGGTCATTGGACAGAAAGTGGCGTGCTGAGTGTTACTAACCTGCTGCTGGCAAGAGTGAAGCAGCAGAGAAAGCAAATTCACTGGAGAAAATAAAGAGTTGCAACTGCTCACCTCAAACTGATGCGTTAATGGCTCGATTATGGAAATGAACATTCATTTGACGACTGAAAGGTAAAACCTTTTTAAATACTTATCAGTGATCCCGGTGTCTATATCACGTTTGTGTTTTCTTTTTTTTAAGAATATAGAAATACCCAGCTCTTTTAATCAACTGTAGCCCGATGATTTAATAGTGGAATAATAGACAGAAAGGTTAAAAAAAATGATGCTTGATGCAGTTTTTAATCTACAATCAAAACTTTGATCGAAGCACAGCTTGTGAATAAAAATGAAAAAGATGCCCACTAATTCAGAGTATAAAGATGAACTTCATGAGAGGAAAAAGCTTCAAATTAGTTTTATACTTGCACATCTCCGCGCTTGAAGGGATGATTCAAAAAGATCCCAGCGAAACCAATAAACTGCAAACACACTTTATTGTTAATTCCAGAATTTCCTGATGGAGGCTGTAATCACCATGTGAACATATCCTGCCTGGTCAGGCTGCGGGGTTTTTTCAGTAAATGTTCACAGTAAGATCACCTGGATAATCCCTCTCAAGGCCAAAATAAATATTAATCAGAACCTGCATCAGTTTTTATTATTTTTTTCGCTTGGTGTTACTATAGTACAATGCAAATTTGCAGCAGAACCATCCCGTGGCATTTTTTAAATCTTTCAGCTGATAATTTCAGTCAAGTCCAGACTATTATCCAACACACTTGTCACAGAAAGATTTTTCTCAAGGCTCTCTGGCTTCTTATCTTTTCAGCGGTGCAGAGCTGCCTACATTTAGAAAAAGAGGAAAAAAAACGTCCACCCTCCTGCAACCATTCAGTCTTGATCTGTGGTTTAAAAACTTGACATTTAAGTGATTCATGAATTTAAGTGTATTCACTCGAAGCCACTCGTGAGAAGTCATTTAGATAGATCTGAAAAATCATATTCAGTTTCCGTTACAGATTTAGCTTTTTTTTCACCTGCTACTCTCACATCCTCTGATAGTTACTCTCCTTTTTATGCGCTAAACAAAAAAAAAAAAGACACCGGTGCTCTTTTCTAACACAAGACTAAATTGGGATCGAAAAGTGCAGATACATGATCGGAAAAACATGGAATTTATGCTGAAAATTGATGAGCTAGAACATGAGGAATAACAAAATACAAAGCAGGTGGAAATATTAGTGGAATGTGGCTTTTTAAGTTATTGATGAAAAGTATTTATAACAAGCACCTGCAATGTAATTTGACACTAACTGATAAACTGCATCACCATAAATCACATCCAAACTCTTGAATGAATAACTACGACCAATCAATTAACTTCAGTGTAATATCATCATTGTACAAAATGAAACGCGCTGGATGATGTTACTGAACAATCTCTTTCAGTTCAGGTCAGTCTACAATCTGAACTTGCTGTAAGGAAAACATCAATTTTTCTTGATGATGCCGACATCTTAATATCCAATTGTCATTTTATAATGATCAAAACCGAATGTAAGGACTGAAGAAAGGTGAATGGCTTCTGCATTTGCGGTCTAACTCCAGATATTATTGACACCTGGAGTGAAGTATTTATGTGTTTCTCTGCTCATTTTTTTTTTCAAAATCTAACATTCAAGGTTAAAAAAAAAGATCCCCATCAACTGAGCTGAGCAAGACATGGCATCCTCGGGCCGCTCTGTAAAGCTTCATAAAGCTGCTCACAGAGCTCCACTGGTAGTCATGATGAAAAAAAGGGGGGAAAATGCTTTAATAGTGTAAAGACTAGGGTCAGTAATACTCTATAACTTGAATTTTATGTTGCATCATTGTTATCATTGTTGTCATTATCATTATTATTAGTAGTAAGTAACTGTTCTCATTTGGTATCATCTCAGCTTTCACTGTAACAGTCAAATTTCCCTTCAGCACTTTAAATCTGATTAAATATATTTTAAGTTATCAGGCTGGCCTCACGGTGCCTGGAATAAATAAACTGAAAATGAACTCAATCAAAATTTTTTAAAAAAAAAAATAATAATAAAAAAAAATCAATAAACACTGAAAACAAACATGATAAATAAATAAATCTGGTGAAATAAAAACAACAACAACATCTGTGCATTTGAAAGCATTTCAAGAAAAGAAAGAAAAAAAAGAAGCACTACAAACTAAATATACCCCCAAGGAGCCGGACTCCATTTCACACAACATTTGGTAGAGCTGTGTGTCCTAGCGTCATTCTTTTCTGTAACTAAGCCACGAATGTGCATCAAGTTGAGCTCATTTACTCATGAAAGATAGATATTTAAAAGGCAGGAAGTTAGCTGTACTTAGAGTTTACTCCATTTATTCTGCAACTCTGAAGAAAACAAACATTAAGCACTGGATCAAAGTGGATAAAACAGATCAGATTGTTGTTTTAAAAAAAAAAAACTCATTCATCGTTTACCAATCACAACACCTGATGAGCTTAAGATTCTTCTTGTTTATCATTTGACTGAGGCATCCAGGTGACCAACATGGTTTCAGTCCGGACAGGAAGGCGGGAAAGTTTCAGTGCCAGTGACCCCCACCAGACCTGATGATTTCCTGCAGCCAGTCTGTGCACCTGTTGCTTTGTTGGAATAGTAACTCAGTTGGTAGTAACAGGCCTGAGAGGGCAAAACTGGCACAGACTTCGCACAGACTGGCTGGTTATTTCTGGCATCAGAGAGAAAAAAAAACATGGAAGCCTCCAAATTTGTTTAATGTCACTTAAAAAAAATCCCACTTCCTAAAATGTTTCAGTTCACTTCTGTTTAAACATTGTTTTATTATCCCATTATACAAATTCCAGCAGCATGTCCTTCCCCAAAAATGAAAAAGAACAACATCAAACTTTCAGTAAACTATTCAAAAAGGAACCTATGCCAGTTTCTTAACATGCCTGACCTGCTGTAGTGCCCTTGAGCAAACGAACCCAACCTCGACCTTTCCAAAAATAAAAACCTCTGACCTGAAGGAAAAGCCGATATGAGGAGTTTTACTATTTTACTAAGAGCAGACAAAACAGTCACATCAACCTTCAGACTGCAACACAAAGACTCTGATTCCGCATCCCGACTTCTCAGCGCGCACAAAACGCGTCCCTCGAGCCCCGGAGAGCAGCCGCACGAGCATCACCTCAGCAAAAACTGTTTACCTTGCGCTCCGGAGCTCCGGCGGCTCTCCTCCGCTGTCTCCGCGCTTCACCGGAACACCGGATGCTGCGCTGCGCCCCGACGCTGCCGCGCGCTCCCCTCCGCTGTCTCCGCCGGCAGGTGCGCGAGACCAAACAAGGCGGCGCGAGAGAAGGAGGGGAGGGGGGGTGTGTGCCGATTTGTCACCGGGGGCAGCGTGAGCTTGACGGTTTCTGGATGTGGACTGGAGGATAATGAAGGGGGAGGGTGGTGTCGTTAAAAAGACTGAGCCCCCCCCCCCCCCCCCCCCCCCCCCCCCCCCTCTCCCTCCATCCTTAACCCTTGTTGAACCGCAGATGAGCCACAAATGACCACCACACTTACAGACACTGAAACTGAAGTATGCCCTTCAAGGAAAGGGAATAAAATAAAATAAAAAAAATACACCCTTCATATATCACCCCCATTTCTCTCTTTCTTTCTTTCTTTCACTCGCATCCTTCTTTCACCATTTCACTGTTTATTTGTCCAGTCATGTGTTCTGCTCTCACAGCTGAAGTCTTTTTTTCTTTCCTTTTTTTTTTCTTCCTTCTATGGCCATCTGTGAATGCTGAGATTTAAATCAATTTGTGCAAACAGTAGCTGTTTTAATATAATAAGTGAGTGCATGTGTGTGGGCAAAGTAAACATCTGACTGCACATGTTTATTTCTTTAATAATACGAATGTTTGGGCGGCAGTCGTATTTGTTACATCAGTGGTTCTCAAACTTTTAATACTGCGTACCACCTGAGAAACTGTTCAGCTCTCTGAGTACCACCATGATGACCAGTTTTAAAATGTAGCCATATATGCCTTCATAATTAGCCTTAAATTCACAGGAGAGATGTTTATTCCTTATTGTAGTTATTTATTGTTACCTGAATTTCATGTTAAAAACTTATTTATAATGCATTGGTATGTTTCCGATTAATAAAAGAGAAAAAAAGGGAAAATGGGGAAAGTCCTGAGGGTCCCCCGCCTACCACCAGAGAGCGCTCGCGTACCACTGATGGTACGCGTACCACAGTTTGCGCACCACTGTGTTATATGATTTGAAAATCTGGCAGGACTGACGTTAACACAAGGCATGAAACAAAGACGACTGTGCAGGCTCAGCTGAATTTTAACAGGACAGTCACCATCATGCGTCACAAACTGGCATTAGGAGTAAAGACGGGGAAGCTGTGCAGCAGGTTAACGGCCCAGAGCGCAGTCAGCGGCCGTCTACTGAGTACGGCGGCTTCAGACAGGTGAAGTGTCTGTGCAGAACACCTGTTCGCCTTGCTGCTGGATGCCCAGCAATGCACAGGTTCACTCTCATAGCATCATATTCAGACTACTTTCTGTCCTTTGAGACCAGATATCCTTCTTTTTTTTTATCCATCTCCAACTTGTTTTTGAGCACCATAGATAATTGACCTTTTTATAACTTTAGAACCACAGTCATTGCTGAATGAGAATTTCAGGAAATTTTGAATATTTAAAGGCTTCTTAAAACCTGCAGACATCTCAGAAGAAATATAACAAAGACAACAAAACACGCACCTTCCAGGATTTTTGTGATGGGAATCAGCAAGCTTAGACACTAATTTTAGAGTTTTAATCATCATATTTAAAATGTTAAACGTCTTGTGCCCGAGCCACTGCTGGACTACTAAAGCTGTATCAGCCACAGCAGGGCCGCGGATCCTGAGACAGATCGCTCCCAGGACCCAGCTCTTATACTGTATATAGGAGTGTGTGTGTGTGTGTGTGTGTGTTGTGTGTGTGAACCCTCCAGTTATTTCAATATTTACATTAATACAATGTATGCTTAAACTGTCTAATGCATTTGTTCACACAGTCCTTTTAGAGTGCTAAAACTTCTCTCAAGCATAATAGTTACCTGTGTTTTCCTTAATAGCTTAATGGTGCTCCTGTCCAGACTTGTAACACTATTAAAAACTTTAAATACTCAAGTTCTTTGATAGAAAGGATATTTGCATGCGGATGAAGTGGAACATCCATCTAAAAGCAATTAAAAAGGAAATCACGCTCACAGTGACAAGAAAAAAGGGGGAATAAAATAAATTTTAAAAGAGGGCAAAGGATATTCACTGGATTAAAGAAAGCAAATAGGCAAAAATACTGCACCTTTATATTTTAGCTGGTTATTTTACCTTAGTCATTTTAATCAAACAACCAAAAAAGCAAAGGAGACTCCTGCAACTACAAACACTGGGTTAAAAACAGTTCAATAAGTTAAAACCGCTGGTCCGATGGTGGTGAGCCATGATCTTTAAGGAGGAAATGTACACTGTAAAGAAAGATACAGCATATTTACTCAATAAAATTTAGGCAACAGATTGCATGCAATAACATTAATTTAAATATAGCCATGTTTGTAATTGAGTAAATTTTAATTAAATTAGACCCTTTGGAGTTAACCATTGAATATGAGTAGATTTCATTAAAGTACATCAAGGAATTGATTAAAACCCAAACAAAAATATTGAGTAGATATCAAAAAGATACATGTCTAAATTAGTTAAAAGGAATAAAATAACAATTAATCAATTACATACAATTACCATGTAATTGAGTAATAATGATTATATCTTAATCAGTGAATTTATCTGAAGTTTACTCAGTGGATTTAATTGAATCTAAATATAATTCTCAGATATGTTTATCTCATGACCGACCTTTTAAGTTGAGATTACAGTGGTTACCAGGAAGTACAGAAAAAATAAACTAAATTAACAGAACACACATTGAATGCTTGCCAAAAGTAACGCTTTTGCCATATTTATCTTACTGCGTAGAGGTGTGGGGAAACACCTACAGAAGCACTCTACAGCCAATATGCATACTTCAGAAAAGAGCCATAAGGACACTAAACAATGCAGGATACAGAAAACACACAAACCACTGTTTATAAAATCACACACACTGAAATGTATGGATCTGGTTAAATACAAAATAGCGCAAATAATGTTCAAAGCAAGGAATAATTTACTACCAGAAAATATCAGAGGAATGTTCACAGAGAGAGAAGGAGGCTACAATCTAAGGGGAGAACTAAATTTTAGAAAACGTAAAGTAAGAACAACAATGAAAAGCATGTGCATATCGAAACTGTGGAGTGACCCTGTGGAACAGTTTGGAGTAGAAAATGAAACAACGTACTAACATAAATCTGTTTAAAAAGAGATACAAAAAATTAATTATAAACAGGTATATGGAAGAAGAAATGGGTTAACGAAGAGTGTAATAAATAAATAAAATAGGGGAAAATGGTATATTATACTTGCTTAAGATATGTTTAATATTTATATGAATATTTATGTGGTATATATTGTATGTTGGGAGGGATAGTTGTAGTTATGTAATATATGTTGTATATTTTTATGTATGTAGCATATAATAATTTTTATCGGGATATTTATGCAGTTTATATAGGGTATATTTATATAGATTAATATAATATATTGTATTTTCTATAATAGGCATGTTTATGTAGTGTTTTATGTGGACTGTATTTATAGGGATATGGTGTAGATATAGTAGTGGCGATGGTGTAAATTCATCGAGTTATAAAAGGGTAGGAACTAAGAAAAAGTGTGTACTTCTTCCTACTCCTTTTTCAAGCCTATGTGTATATGAAGATGTTACTATTTGTTTTTTTTTTTTGCTGTTTTTGTTTTTATGTTTTTTTATGTACATGTTTGTTTGAAATAAAATTCAATTCAATTCAATTTTAATTATAAAAGGCTGGGGCGCCGAAAAGGGAGGGTAAAGGATATGGATTATAGGGGCCCATGATTGAGGGGGGCCCAGAGAGGCCCCTAATGATGATCAAAAATAGCATCAACAAATTTTGCCGCTGTGTTGGGGGGCCCTATAAAGATTCTTTTCATGGGGCCCAAAATCCCTAGCGGCGCCCCTGATAAAAGGTATAGCCTTTCTTTGAAAACTTTTACAAATGCTGACTTTGAACACTGTCTTAGTGAAAACAAAAATGAGTACAGTTGCCAGAGGACCTGTCGAGGAGAACTAAGAAACATTAGGGCATGGGTATACTGTCCTACTGACTTAAATTTACAGATTAATTAAATGCTTGTGATAAATGAGAGAGGAGACCATTTATGGTCATTGCATAAACTGAAGGAATTGAAACTGAAGGTCACCTCTGTGACCTTCCTAGACTCAGTGTCTCATTAATTTATATCAGATATGATCTCTAAGAAAAACCACAAATCTATGAAACATGCATGTCACAACAGAAAACATGTAAAAGAACAACTTTTACATAAACATTTCTACCTTGAACTGACCACAACAGAATTCTCACCGGCATATGGCACTCTCAAACATGCAGTTCTCAAGTTCTGTTAAAGCTGAACCTTGTGTGGCACAAAAGTCTTACTTCAAGCCAGAAGTTTGATCTTGAGGGACTGGACTTTGGAGGACAACTTTGTTGCATCCAATTCCAAGAAAAGTTTCTGGAATACCTTAAAGGTGTTCTTAAGCTCCTTGGGATGATCAAGATTCAGTGCATAGGTCAAGCCCAAGAGGAGACAGCAAGCCCTGCCTATATCTCCAAGTCCTTTGATAACTTCTATGCCCTCAAGGGCAACTTCACTTTCCTTTGGGCTGTCATTTACAGACGCTATGTCCTTTGTGATCACAGTTATTGCCACTACAAGCTGTTGAAGTTCCTCCAAGTTCTAGGTGCCCTACGACATGAAAATGTAATCAGTGGCTTAGCATATAATCTTTTATTTAAAGTAGCATTTCACTTAAAAAAAAAAAAAAAAAGAAGAAAAAAAACTGCATAACACATCACAAACCTTTCATGTTCATTTAGGGCCCTTATTCACTGTTCACTTGAGGCCTCATAAAAACCAGAAGGAGTTGATTTCAACAGACTGAAGCTGTTCTAGTAGGTCAACAATTAAAAAGTATGAAAATAGTTTTGGTATCATATCCCATAACATAGGTGACACCATCTAATCATTAGTTGCAGTTGAATTAGTTTAATGCAAAGTAAGTTCACCTACTCTTAACTCTTTGATGAGATGTTCCCCATGCTCTCCAAGGTATTCTATCAGGCACCAAAGGACAACCTCTCTGGGCGCTTCAACCGTAGGGCAAGCAGAGGTCTGGAGAGGAATGGAAAAACTGATAAACCAATCATAAAAATAATAAAACAAAAAAACAACAACAAAAAAAAAACCCCACTAACTTTCAAATGATCAAACCTGGCTGTGCTAGACACAAAATAAGTGGTACAGCATAGCTCCTTGCATGTTTTCAGAAGAATTGTATTGTACTGTTTTAGTGTTTGAATGAGAAAATTTACACGACCGTCATGTTATCTCGCCTCTCTGATTCAACTTGTCGCGGCTAGCAAGAGATTAATAAATGGTTAACCTTAATAAAAGTGAAGCTCTTAAACCAAGCACTGAGTTAATGCATTATCAAGGTAACTTAACATTTGTGACAAAACAGGGAAAGAACAGAGAGAAGTGATAACATTACCTGCGTGGTTAACGGTCCAACACAAAGAGGAAGTTCGGAACATGGACGCTCACTATAAGCGCAATAACAATTATTTGCCATTATTAAAACGTGTCTAACCACAACACAAACCCTGACATGCTTCTTGACAGTATTTAATGAGTAAATACCGAGAACATATTAATAACACAACCGGAAAATGGGCAAAATAAAAGCGGAGATACGAACCAACATCTTTCTAAATGAACGCTTGCGCCCTGATCGGTAATATGAACGCCAAGAGCGTTCTGCTGCTTGGTCTCTCCCTCATGTTGTATCATAATTCAACATACACCTTAGCTTTGTATTGACCTCACCAACCCAGAACAAATAAAATAAGTTTTCTCCCCGTAGTCAGCCAGATACGATGTGGAAAGTTGAAGAGGGAGGTATCCCCCCATCTGCATTCTTTGTGCCAAATTCAAAAAGCGCGGTTAACAGGAAGTGCTTTTTAATTAAAAAATGACCAATTTCATTAAGTTGAATTTATTAAATTTTCTCTCTATTTAGAATGAAATAAACTGAAATCTTATATTTGATTAAAGAAGAATATGTCGGTTTTACTCAAGACATTTTTATTTAGAGTTTACTTAAGTAATTACCACAAAATCAAGGACACATTAATATTAAATATATATTTACCAAATTATTTAATTAAAACCTACATGGCCACATAATCATTTATTGGAGAAAAAAAATCAAATTGATCATGATTATTGATCATTTAAACAGTTGGTTCAATCTAAGAGAATAAAATCGACAATAGAATTTATTGTAATTGTCAGGGCATTTTCACAAACACAATGCAAAGAAAACACATGTTACGGAGCATAAACAGCTGTGCAGTATTAAAGAGAACCATGGTCCAATCCTGTGGAGTAAGTATCATGATCTGGGGTTGTACAGGTATAGGTTCAGTTAGATTATCTGCCAAAGAAATGAGGTTCACTGGTGCTGACGACCTGCATACACTCAGTGATCACGTTTGTCCTTCAGTAGATTTTCTCCTTCCTTATTCCACAAACATAAACAAAGATCATTATGTCAGGATTTTTCAGGTTATGAATGTGAGAGAGTGAGAGAGTATTTAAAATGTAAGATCTGTTCTGTTATTAGCATTAGTTCAATGTCAAATGCAACCTAAAACTAAAAGACTCAAGCAGTCAATGCTTTTTCTTTTTAATCCACAAGTTGTAAACCCCTCTCTGGTGCTGCCCTGTCTCCCCTTTCTCCCCTTCTCCGGTTCGATGCCTCATTTAATGCACATCGCCAGACCAGAGCACTAGCACACAAGACTTTTACACTTGGCTTCATGATCGGTTTGGAGGTGGCCGGCTCCGCGGTGGGGAACTTTATGGTGGGCAGGCTGTGGCACAGGAATGTGCTGCTATTCCTCTTGCCACCTCATCGGCCACTTTTGCCCATCAATTTTAATGTAACAAGCAAATCCTTAAACACTTTAGCTTGGGCTCGCAACAGCACGGGTATTTGGTCGCAGTCGCTGATTTGAATTCGGAAAACAGCCTAATACATCACTTTCAAGAAACACGCTATCCGTTAATGTTTAGGGTCTTGAAAACCCTGGCAGGGGCCTCCCTGTGTGGCGTTTGTGTGTTCTCCCTGTGTTTGTGTGGGTTTTGTTCAGGTACTCTGGCTTGAGTGTGTAGGAATGAGTGTGAGTGTGCAGGAATGAGTGTGAGTGTGCATGGTTGTTTGTTTGGACTGCCAGGATGTACCCCTGCTTTTCACCCAAAGAGAGCTGGGATAGGCTCCAGCAGATCCCTGCGATCCTGCACAGGACTAAGCGGGTATAGATAATGGATGGATGGATGAATAGAGGCCAAGTCAGACACACATAAGTCTCATCAACCAGACGGCTGTTGCATGAAACCAGGAAAAGGGATTAAGCCGAGACATATCAGTTATCCTGACTGAACTCGGCCTCAAATCAGTTGCACAAAAGCAGGGCAGATGAGTTACCATGGAGAGGTATTCTGTGCAGCTAGCCTCTTTGAGACTAGCCAGGATTTCTTAATCCTGCAGAGCTCTCTTTTTAGACAGCTGTCACTCCGCTTGGAAATAAATTTAAATCGACAGTTATACATTCTGTGTTTATCTCACGTCGTCGTTATTAGCCAGCATCAAAATTTAAAGACAAATTGTCATTCGACATTATGGTCTTCATTATACAGTCCATTCAGGCTATAATTATAAAAGGATGATGGACTTTATTAAAACCGATATTTGAATTGCTGTCAGATGTTTGATTGATGGCACGTCTATATTTCTCTATAATATTACTGTAATTGTTGAGATGCTTAGAAATAACTGGAATTGCAGAGATTTCATAACATCAGTGCTGAGGGTCATTTAAAGTCCGTTTCATGTCGTGTGTGTCGTTTTTGAATGATGTTTTAAACAGGTGAGGGGCTTTCTGATGGGAAGGAGTGTTTCAGGACAGCTCAGACCCAAAGACTACCATTTTGAAAGATGCTGTTTCTCCAGTGATTGGTATTCAATACTTTTTTTTTCCTTTGATTTGTTTTTAATAAATCTAATTGATCACAAACAAGGTGGTACAAAAAAAAAATCTAAAAAGGTATCAGAGAAACAATAACGAATCCTTTGTTAAAATATTAAAATTAAATTATCATTCAAGATGTTATGTGGAGAGTCGTAAGAGGGACCCAGATGCAGGAGGTTTTCAGCAAAAAAATAATTTATTCCAACAAAAAAGGCAAAAAAAAAATCCACACTTAACTTAAACTCCAGTAACCAAGGTGACAATGAGGCAGGACACACAGGGAGGGAGATGGGTGGTGAACAGACGAGCCAGCAACAGAACAGGGAGAGAGCAGACTTAAATACACAGAGGGACAAACGAGGGGCAGGTGCAAGCAATCAAGAGAACACAGGGAAGGACCCAATAACAACAAGACGGACTTCAAAGTCACACATGAAACAAGAGACTCAGGACAGAGGAGACGAGACGAAACCCTCACAAAAACCAAAAACACACCGTGCACAACCCACACCATAACACAAGAGTTCCCATATCAGACATCAGATAGCTTTAGAATTTGATCTTGAAATCTCCAGGGCTTCTTTGTAAATACTCAAGGAAATAAATAAACAACAATGCAGTGAAGTTTGATTTCTGATGGAAAACATTTGAAGTCGTGGAAATGCAGCATCACCATATTTTCAGGGTCACATCTCTCCATACGAAACAATACACATTTTATTTTTTTTTCAACATATTTTCTATGAAAAAAAATTAATCAAATCAGTCCCAAAAAGAAATGACGGACTGAAGTTTCCTCACTGCTTTTACAAAATGGACATTTAGAATCCAATTTCTTTTTATAGACCTCAGTGGTATGTAATTACCTTAACAGGAATATTAAGGCCAAAAAAAGTATTTTCCATGTTTAGTTTTACATTTCGGATATGTTGATTTCTCAAAGTAAAATACCAGCATAGTCAAATGAACTCTTGAAGTGTAGTTTTTATTTATACATACACATGTGTACATATTGTGTGTTTAACCTCCTCATACGTTTTCATTATAAGCTCTTACTCACTTGATGAAACATGAGCAACACACATCCTCTCCATTTCTGAATCAGTAAATCTGCAACTCGCATCATGGTCTGGTTAGGGAAGCCGTGAACATGCACGTGCCAGGATTAGTTACACCTGGCTCGACATATCTGCACAATGTCATCCTGGTTTGGCGTTTGCAGAGAAGTCAGGACGAACTCAGTAGGATATGTCAAGCCCTGCTTCCTCAGACATCCCGGGTCTCTGAATTCCACCTTCGTGCAGCCGCCCTCAGGGGTGACTTGAGACCAGAGAGTATTTACAGTTGTAATGGCAGCCTTTTAGCGAGTCAGTGACGCTGATATTATTGAACCCATTCTATAAATTATCAGCTGGAATTCTGCCAAATTTTACACATCGGAGACGAGGCTCTGCAATGGTTATTTCCGCTTTAATGACTGCAGTACTGCAGGAGGCAGTTGCTGAAACACCTCCTCTGTTGTGTTTTGATAGCAGATGTGGCATGGTTCCGGAGCAGGGAGATACAGAGTGGAAAACGCTGAGGAAATGTACTTTATACAGCTCCTGGCATCATTTATCAGTTTCAAACTGAGTCTTTTTTTTTCATGCTTACACCTTTCCTTCAAGCTGCTGAATTCTTGGCTGCTCTGAGATTTTCTTTTTGGTAAAAGTCATTGACTGAGGCACCAGAAATGAATATGAATGTTATGGCCCCCAACATCGCTGTAATCATTCTCCAAAGGTAAAGCTAGCTTTCAAAAAAAAAAAAAAAAAAAAAAAATCACTCCAGAGGGTGTGACCTCTCAGGGGGATATTTTTCCCACATAGCTTTTAAAAAAAATCTCTTCCATGTCACAGATTTGGCATAGTGACATGGTGATGTTCAAACTTCTTTGCAGATTGTTTAAATTTTGTTTTAATTGAGCTTTGAGCACGGCACCCATCTTTACTTTATTTTTATGTGTTCAGTTTATTTAATAATTATATGTTTTATTTGTATGGTTTTGGATGCGGGGTGGATTTTAAAATGTAACATGCTAAACATCTTGAAGTTTCTTAAAAGCAGAAGTGTTTTTATTACTTACGCTGTGCACACTTCAAGACAGAACAATGGAACGTTTTTTTCTTTTCTCTGAAAATGATGTGCTCTGCTGAACTGAGGCAATGGACCTTTATTCTTATTTATTTATTTTTTTCTCTAACATTAAGAAATCATGCCTTTTTTTTTTTTTTTTTTTTGCATGCACAATTTCCTTCGCTAAAAGGACCTAAACAGATGGAAAGTCACTTTAGAGATGTTGATTGCATTTTTATTCTCCTTACCTTCACCATTTTGCCCAGATTTTATTTTTGTTCTCCCTCAGTAGTTTTGAATAAAGGTTCATATTTCCATAGATGTACCGCTGCCTTTAGAGTGAAATACCCTGCAGCCTTGGAACTGAAGTGAGTGATATCTGATGGTATTCACGCACTTTCTCCAACCTTGTTTCATCAGAGAGGTCGATTATGATACAAGCAGATGGAGCTCAGGGTGAAATGTCTACATTTACCACTAATCCAGAAGAGAAAAACAGAAAATCAACAAATAGCTGTAAAAACTGAAATCAGAAGACACAGAGCAAATCTTATGATCAGATTAAAACCTGTTTTTTTTTATTTGTTATTTTCAGTTTTTCCACATTTGCATTTGAAATATAAAATTGATCATGTAAAAGCCAAACTTAGCCTCTTCTCTGTTTACTGTCGGTCCTTTACCAGTTATACAAAACCCAACATATTTACCTTGTAATATGACATTTTTCTCCATATTTTTCATGAAAGATGAATATTTGGATGTCTCCTACAAAGCGTTCTGAGTTGGATAGCTTGCTTGAAAATGTTTTTTTGCATCAGGTTTGGCGATAAAGCCGCCTTTTTTTATCGAAGGTGCAAACCCAGACTGTAATAAAC
The DNA here is from genome assembly GCA_018398805.1 of Hirundichthys speculiger. Lineage (NCBI taxonomy): Eukaryota > Metazoa > Chordata > Actinopteri > Beloniformes > Exocoetidae > Hirundichthys > Hirundichthys speculiger. The sequence goes on from JAGFBZ010000863.1 coordinate 2,039,268, forward strand.
AAACTGATTATCATAATGGGAGAAGCGCAGGCAGAGAGGAAGAGTGTGTGATATTTACTCAGCTGAAATGTGGACTTAGAGAATGAAGTGCTGCGAGGTGAACCATCCTTATTCGCTCTAATAGCGCAAAGTCAAAATCTATTTGTTCATCATTCAAATGAGGATAATGTGCCGATCATGGTGGCGTAATTAAATCAGGGAGGTGGGCTGATGGAAACACGGAGACTGACGTTAATCTGTTGTTCCATAAATTACAACTCTTCAGTTCTGTCAAAGTACATGAATCATTTTGTCGAATGTATCATTAATAGGAATGTTTCTTTTTAAATCAAATATAAAAGCCATAACTACACAGAAAATGTAGGTTTTTAATTTTTAATTATTCTTTTTCCAAATAAAACTGCATTTCAAGAGACACAGCATCTAGATTTAAGACATTGGAAGATGATTGAATGATTAATTAATGCAGTAAATAAGATTTTACACACTCATTTGCTCAAGTGGATATTCATTATGTCAGATCATCCTCCATCATCTCTTTGCTGCAAATTTTACAAGATCTGACTTCCAAAGACTGGATTCCAAGCAACATGAAGAGATGACATTTCACTGTAACTTGATGGAAAGTAGAAACTACTCTGGTTTATGGTTTCTTTCTTACAACTATAATCTGCGTTGCTACAAAAACATACCAAGAAAAAACAATAGTCAAAACAATAAAAAAAAAACACACACTCACCGACTTCAGAGTTTTGATCATATTTTACGCCTGAGATTTTCACCTAATATAGTTGACAGACATAAAAACATCACAGACACAAGAACGTGCATGTTTTCAGACATGCAGACTGGCGAGCACCGCCGGTTTGCTGGGAGTAAGGGAGATTTTTAATATTGTGTGGGTAGCATTGGGAGACTAAATGGGTGCTGAGGAAGAGAAATTGCAGAGATGGGATTTCATTTAGTCAACGGAGAGAGAGAGAGAGAGAGAGAGAGAGAGAGAGAGAGAGAGAGTAATGGGATGCAGACACACCCATACGTGTCCAAGAGCAGACGCAGCTTTGAAGTTTTGGAAGTGTCTCTGTATACTGTACATTCAAAGACACACATACAGAGCTATGAGCTAATGAAGAACTGTAATTCATAAGTAGACACACAAGAGCAAAGGCACACTGTGGTTTTCTTGCAGAAAAGGCCTTTTGTGGATACAGACACACGGAACATATTGCAGTGGACGAGCACGCGTGCACAAAGTCTGTGCGCTCGGTGAGTGCTATGTGCCGACAGTCAGGAGTAAGTGTACCATGGTGAGTCATTGAAAGTCTCTCCATCCATTTAGCTATGAGCCTCAACAGACTTCAGCTGCCTGCTGCGTTTATTAAAAATATAATCGCCCTATTATACTCATTAGGTTATTGCTTGCGCTGCCAATGTGGAGAAAAAAAAAACAGAAGAAGAAAAAAACATTGAGGAGAAAAATTAACCATTGCTTAACCTAAAACAAGAAAACTTTATCCATCGTTTTGGTATTTGTCTTTGATATAAATCAGGTGGGGTCTCATCACTCCATTGCTGCAGACAGTCATTGTGATTTATTATAATGATTATTACTTCATGTCGGACGTGTGAAATCACCTCAGAGTGGGGTGGGGTGAGCAGCTGTGAATTTAATTTAATAGCCTGTGAAAACGGCATTAACCCCTGCCAGGGAATATCAGTGTTGTAGACGCTGATGGTCGTGATCCGGGCTTTCCTCATCCCAGTCAGTTGACTTGTTCACAGTTCCTGGACTCTAAAAGGTCTGATCTCACTAGCCAACCTCAACCTTTGTAACATGCTCTTTAAACCGGTATGAAATACACCTCTGAACGACCGAATGGGAGTATTAAGCTGTTAAGAGTAGTTTTACAAGGTCAATTCAGAATGCACTGAAGGATGTCACATAAAGCCTGAGGCCTGTGGCTGTACATCAGTCTACATTTAAAAAATGGTTTGGTTCTTTTACTTTGCAGACTTTTACCTTGTTATAACCTTTTTTATTTTGCCTTGTGGTAAAGTGATAATCGTGACAGCACAACCATCATAAGATGACATTTCATTGTTTAATTAAATCAAAATTGTGTATTCTGGTCAGTGTAAACCTAATTGTATCATGCAATCCTGGTAACTCTTTTTCTTGGCATGTTTTTCAAAGACCTAAAAAAATATATTTTATTTTATGAGTTTTTAATGTCTATGTTGCAGTCTCAGACTACTTTAGGTCATTTAGGTTCACCAATGTATACAAAGAGACAGAAATAAGAGAAAAAAACATCTTCTTTTTGCTCATTGGTCCAGGATTGTCCGAGGGGCTGGGTGGATCTAAAATATATGGACAGAGCAGTGAAAGTACAGTGAAGGACGTGTGCTTCATCTGCACTTATACAACTTCTGGCCTTCCTGCAAATTTGAATTTAAATATGGATGCTTTTAAGATGGCTTAAGAGAAAACTGTGAAAGAATTAGAAATTGAACTGTTCTCTGATTCAGAACTTGCTCTCCCAGTGGCTTGCTTTTGTTATTAAAGAGGGGAAACCTGAGTACCGCAAAAAATTATATCCACTGGGTGGCAGCTCCGATCAAAACCGGTCATTACCGCTGCATCTGAGGCTTTTGCATGTCGTGTAAACTTCCAGTTTTGAAGCAACTACATGAACTGCCGCTGACTCGGATGCATACCTGTCAAGAGTCCCGTTTTGGCCGGGAAATTCCCGTATTTACTCTTCTCTCCCGCCGTTCTCCCATATTAGTATTTTCCCGTAAATCTCCCGTATTTTAACCTGCGTTATTAAAAAATAATAATACTGCACACTGGGTGGAGTAAAAAAAAAAAAAAACATTTCCAATCTGAGATCTGTCACTTGCCTCGTGATAACTGCCACAGCAGTAGCTGCTACAGGTACTGTAGGTGGTAGATGTCGCGAGGTTAGTGTGTGACATCAGATGAGTGACAGCGCACGAAGAAAAAAAAAGATTGTTACAGAGAATAGGATGTCGTTAGACAACAGAACTGTTTGCGCTTTTCTCTCAAATAAAATAAACTACTCTGGACCAGTCCAAAAATACACTCCTTCTAAAACAGCCATAAAGAATTCAAAGTCTGCAACAAATTAGTACAAGTCATTAAAAGAGTAAAGAAAAGTCACGTGAAATGAGATGTAAAACTGTAAAAGAGCAATATGAAATAAAAACAATGTGTGTAATGAAAATCAATGTAAATGTAAATACAAGCAATGTTAAATGAACAAAAAATATGCAAATCCCTTCAAATAAATACTCCTCATATATACCCCCTTTGTGTTTTCATTTAGGCTATAATGAATGTACACATTATGTCAATGTGGATTTATGCACAGCTGCACTACTTCCTGAACTTCAGCCAGCTCTTTTGTTTCCTGTGTGCCATTTAATTAACAAACTGATTAATCCAGGTGTGTCTGACCTCACAGCAATGATCAGACACACCTGGATTGATCAGTTTGTCCAATAATGGCACACAGGAAACAAAAGAGCTGGCTGAAGTTCAAGAGTAGTGTAGCTGTCATTTTAGCGTTCCTGTACACCAAAAAGGTAAGGGATACTGCTTGTGGCCCCAGAAAATTTCCCTTATTTTCAAATCCAAAACTTGACAGATATGCTCGGATGGCGCTGATTTAGCGCGAGGTTAAGGACAAAATGGGTAATATCGACAAACCGAACCTCACAAGAAATTCCAAGCTATGTTTGACTGTGAGATGGGTGGTGGTCCTGTGTACTTCTTCTGGAATAATTGGAGAAACCCGGTTCCGCCCCCTGCTCGCGGGCCACTGGTCCGCATGACACAAATGTTTTTCCTCCTTCAATACATTTGATTCTCCTGCACTTTACAAATTGGACATGGAAAAATTTGATTGGTCATAAATTTCTGTTTTATCAAAGTCAAAACTCCTGCAGTATGCCTTAATTTATACCTTCAGTGTGTGTAACAAATGTTCTTCAGCTGATAACAGACAATCATTATTCCCCCTGTCTTTATTAAACATGCCCATTAAACATTAACAGTGCTGAAGGAAATAAATAAGAGACACATTGGGCTTAATCTGTCAAACCTCTTTGAACAGCAGTGAGCGCTTTCAATCACTCTGGATCAGACTTTCACAATGTTCAGGTTTGGACATTTCCTCTTTAAAGAAGTGCTTCAACTCAGACACATTTGTATGACTTCTGGTGTGAACAGCTATCTTGAGGTCATACCACGGCAGCTCTATGAGTTAAGTCCTGAGCTCTGACTTGTCCCCTCCGAACAAATGCAGATTTTCTTTTTCTGAAGACATTCTATGTTGGATTTCCTTCGACGCTTCGGATCACTGTCCTGTTATATCACCCAGCTTCTAAGAAGCTTTAGCTGGCAGACAGCCACCCTCACATTCTCCTATAGGATATTTTAATAGAAATGGAAAATAATTATTCACCTGATGATGAGAACTGGTCCAGGCCCTGAGGCAGCAAAGCAAGCTCAAATCAGTAGTTAATATTCTGAGTGTCTCAGTTTCTACTTCCCAGTAGAACTGTAGAGTTCTACTGGGAGGAAATTATGAGTTTATGAGATTTGCAAATCAAAGCATTTTGTTTTAATTTACATTTATCACAACATTCCACCTTTTTTTTTGGCGTTGGGGCTGTAACTCTAAACCACACCTCCAAACTGAATTTATTAACTGAACTCCAGGCAGGCAAAGTATTGAGTCCAACAACCTTTTGTACCAGCACTGTGAATGTTTGATGTGCACTCAATAAATAAAGGAGAAATTGAGACTGTTTGTGTGGGTTTTCATTTTAAACACATTGTGTCAGTCTAATATTGTAACTCACATGCAGATCGGATCACATTTTACAGCAAATAAGAAAGGAAAAGGAATAATTTCCAAAAGGTCCACTTACTTCATTACTGCAAAAAACATCTTCAACCACTTTACTCACTCCATACTCATTTGTGGTACTTAAAGCTTGACATGTAGAGTCATAATTATGAGATTTTTACAAAGGGGGGACAACAATGTTTATTTAGTGACAATGTATTATTATAAAGTATTTATAAAAGTGAGGAAATCAACACAGCTGTAATTCAGTTAATTTTAATTCAGTTTAAGTCAGTTCAATAATATGTAATTTATCCTTAGAGGAAAATAAAATAACTCACTTTTACTCAAGGTCTGTGTTCTCCACTTGACTATTTTTACTTATAATACCAAACTTCAACTGGTGACCTGTCCAGGGTGTACCCCTGCCTTTCGCCCATAGATGGCTGGGATAGGCTCCAGCAGATCCCCGTGACCCTTCGGAGGATGAAGCGGGTATAGATAATGGATGGATGGATGGATGGATGGATGGATACCAAACTTCAGCACTGGAAGCTCATTCTCACTGAGACGCGTTTTGGACCAAGCATGTCTGGAGAGTTAACTGGTTTGTTTTATTACTTCTTAATGTTTTTTTTTAATAATGTCATTAATATTTTACAGTAATTAAAAACATATTTAAAAAAGACTGAGAACTTAAAACACATTTGTTTAATTTTAATGACCTCTCACGGCCCACCTGCAGTCCCACGACAGCCCAGCAGGGTGCCGCGGCCCACACTTTGAGAATCACTGCTATATTAAAAATATGAGTATATTAAAAATATGAGGAAAAACTTGCTGCCAAATGGTCTTTATTATAAGACAAAAACAGGTCCTTAAGCAAATATTTTCCCACCCCATTTCAACATTTCAATCCCCCCCGGTAGTCGGGCCGCTCCTCCGGCTCTGGGTGACTGCAGCTCTCATCTTCCTTCATGATCGTTTTAAACGTTTGATGACGTAATTGTTAGCGTGACAGAAGCGACAGCCCGGGTTGCCATGTTTGATTGATTTCCAAAGATATCAGGCTCGTCTGTGGTGTATTTTAAATGGCGTTCGCTGGAAACCTGGCACGGTTTTGACCGTGCGTGAACTTTGAAAGAGCATCGTTCACAACTGACCAAATGAACTCGTTCATGCCCCACGCTCCTGAAGGGGAAAGAGAACGCGCTCAGTTCACGTTCGCGAAAAATATGAACTAGTTCGTGAACTTTCGTTCAATAAACGCGTTCAGGTACAACACTGACTACAGATATGAAATTCACTGAGCAATAAAGCAGTGAATCAAAGAAATAACATGTAAACCTCGGCACAGTCTTTGGTAAAAGGTGCTTAATGTCAGTGGGCCTCAGATTTGCTGAGTACAGCTTGTGCACAAGTTCATTCTTTCTACTGTGCTTCGGCATTTTCTTTTTATTGCAGTGCAGACCAGGATGTTCTGGCAGAGACCGGTGGAGAAATGCCGCTGCATGAGAGCACAGAGGGCCAACCTCACTTCGCTCTGACTTAATTGTAAACCAGCAGACTCATTTGTAGACCCATCAAAGGTTTTGTAGAACCTCATGGAAACAAAGACAATCATAGTGTGGGAAAAACATTTTAGTTGGTTGAAATTATTCTTTATGCTGCATTCAGCGGGTGGAAATATGCAGCACAATCTTAAACACTGTGGAATAACTTCCATTTCGGCTGCTCCCTGTTTGGGGTCGCCGTAGCTGAATGATCCGCATGATTGGTTTGGCACAGTTATAGGTGGATGCCCATCCTGATGCAACCGGTATACAAACCCAGGACCTTGAACTCTGTGGAAATGTGCAACAAATAGAAAAAAACTACTCTGCTGCCTGACTTATCGTGTAATTTGATCAGTTCATCAGACATTTACGTTTGTATTGACTGTTCCGTAAATCCAGCCAAAAGTATACATATTTCACAATGAAGACAAGAAACATTTTAGTAGTCCCGCAGGATCCTTATATTATCACTAGATGGATAAAGTTGTCACGCAAGAATAATGTATATAATTGAGTTTGCCCCAGTAAATGAATGTTGGTGTTCTGTAAACAGGAATAGCTTACTATAACTCTTCACTTCCATATCAAAATCATGAAGCTATAACACCATATAACAATGTTTGGCAAACAGCAAATTATTATTTCAGACAAAATGTGTTATGGTCTTCTCAGTTAATCTGCAGTCACTTTGATGAGTGTGTTTAGCCACAAAATGCATCTGGGAAATACGTTTTAAGCCTTTAGTGTAAGATGGATTTTATTATACTTCTGGGAAACAATTCCCAGATTTAGTAACCATTGCAGCCCATTATTCAGTTGAATGATGTCACGTTTCTGCACTGTGATAAATGAAGAGACCCTTACTTGGTTTTGACTGTGTGCCCTGCACAGGAGAGAGAGCGCAGCTCAGACCACTTATCACCCTCAAGCAGTCTCAGATGAACAATTCAGAATGCATGATCAAATCTTCTGGTCCACGAGTCTCTTTTTGTATCACTAAATTGTTGTGATGCAAGAATTCCAAGCATTTCTATTTCATGTTTAAGGTCATTCATGGTGATGCCAATTTCGGTATGTTTTTTTCAGTTAAACTGGTACTGATTTTGTTCTTTGGAGTTGTTGTTTTTAGTACACAAAAAAAATAGAACGTCAATGACAAAGTAAAAAAAAAAAGAAGTGTAGTTAGAGAAAATGGGGAAAAGAGAGGTTTGACGGGAATTTATCTAATGACTAAATATTAAGTGAAGAAAAAGAATACTTGTACAAACAGATTACTTTCTTGAGTGAAAATCATTCGCAAGATTTCAAACTTTAAAACGTTCTCTGTTTAAAAAACCACAGGGTGTCACACTGGAGGAGCAGACTTCCTCCAAGACAAAAGTGAGCCAAATCAGACAGTTCCAGGAGATAGCTCGCCCATCTCTATATTTAAGCAAAGCCAACACGTTTGTATTCAGATCACATCCCTTTCTTTGTTCGTCTTTTTAATCAAAGATGATCTATTTTTTCAGTGGAGGAAAAGCGAGAACTTTGCTCACTTGAAAAAGCTACACGTACACACACACTTGCCTCCATTCCCAGACAATGAAAGTAAAGAGCTTCAGAGGAGACGATGTGAGGCAGGTGAAGGCTATGCACTCACTTAGCATCCAGGTAGCACCCAGTAGCACTTTTATATAGCCAGCAGTAGTTTCCTGCTGTAGTAAAGTTTACAATACTATATTGTGGAACTTTAATTCTTGGAATTTTAGGCGCAGATATTCATTATTCATTCATGAAGATCTGTGTTTGGCGACCTTGATTCAGCTCTACTATTTCCCTCCCCATGCAGGATACATATGAACATTAATGCAAACAAACAAGGATCAACATGACCTTTAATCATTGTTCACCTGAAATACTTCCTCATACACACATTGTTTTTCCCATAAATTAGACACACCATCGATATTTAATTGCACCTTATGATTACAGTTGCATTTTTTTTCCCTCATTTGTTGACACTCACACACACTCATGCATATATAAGTTTCCACCTCCTGTGTTTATTAAGTAATTTGTGCGGGACCTTGTGTCCTCTGCTGATGGTAAAAATAAAACAGCAGCCTCCCACACACACACACACACACACACATGCACAAACATGGCATTTAAGTTGCTGTCTATGCTAAGTACTAAGGGACTGTGCATAGCTCCCAGCTCATAAAGTGGAAATGTAACAAGGCAGACAGTACTATATGTAATAACTCTGACGATTACCCCAGCCTCTGGAACTGCACACTCGAGGGTTTGTGTGTGTGGGTGTGTGTGTGCGTATACTGTTCATGTGTGTACATGAGCTGATTGGCTGAGAGAGCTGGAAATTGGTGGCAGGGGGTAAAGGCAGTTGTCTCACCTCAAACAGAGAAAATAAAGTAGGTTTTATGATTATTATTGGTATTCCCCATTCTGCTGCTACTTTGGCTAAGTAACCGTGACATGTACGGCACTGACATGTACGGCACTGACACGTCCGCGCACACACAAACAAGTCAAGTGTAAATACTTGAACTTCTGGCATACACACTCCTAATGCTTAGGCAAACCTCTCTCTTTCTCTCTCTCTCTCTCTCTGATGCTCACAAACACACACGCAGCATGTAGATGTGACACACAGCCACACTCACATATTCAATCCAACATTGGAGTAAATGAGCACAGTCTGTGACATACAATGTGTCTTTCGCTCTGACTCACCATGTATGTCTCACACACACACACCACACACACACACACACATGGACATGCACACAGACCAATATTTTGAGTGTAAATGAGTGAAGTTTATGACAAGCAGAAGAGACATTCACTGGAGACAATTACCATTCCTTGGTGTGCAAAAGAAGCCACATACAGTCACACAACAACAGTTGCACACACATATTAGCTTCTCACAAACACATGGACCATAACACACACACACACACACACACACATGACAATATCTTTTTTTCTGTGCTGTGCTGACAGGACTGTCCATACTGGGCCTTTGTTAGTTCTGGTTGGCCAGCCATATTTATAGTACGCCATGTACATGCATGGGTGTTTTATATACCAGCAACCTTTGTGAAATCGTTCGTTCTGGGCTTCAGGCATTAAACCCTGTTGGATATTCACACTGGTCTATTTTATTAATTTATTCAATCACACATGATGGCAATTAACTTTTCAGAGTAATGTAAGAACATCTAACAACATATTTTTCAATTCACACACATTGAATCAAAACTAAGTCCACAAATCTGTGACGTGACACACCTTGCCCTTTTTCTGATTGTGATATTAATGATGAGACCACAATTCAAACATGCACGAACATGAAAATATATGAATTTTGTGTGAGGGTGAAAGTACATACCGTGCACATTAGTCAGTGATGATTGCTTAGTTCATTTGTCATGCAGCTGTAATCCTAATAATAATTGTAAAAACATTTTAAGCAGGTGACCTCACTGTGTATTTGATGCATTTTCATTGACATGTACAATAGATCAGGTGCGTGCAGTATTTGCCAACTGATGTTTCCGTATATAACATTTCATCAATTGTTTCTATAGTATTAGAAGTATATAATTTCCCTTCAAAATAAGCGATTAATAAGGTATTGTTTAGATTTGTCCAATTAGATTAGATTTAAATGAGGACTACATCATTGGGTTTCTTTTGATAAATCAATTAATGAAACTTTATTATAGTGATTTACATAGTGCTTTACAGGATTAAAAATAACAAATTTGATTTTTCAAATCCACAACCCCACCACCTTTTATCAACCATAAGACATGCAGGCATATGTACCCACACTAGAAAATTGAGGAATTAAAAGTGAAAATACAGTTAACGTCAAAATTGAGAAACACTGACTTTTTCTCTGTGAGGAAAGAAAAAAAATCTGAAACAGCAGCAGAACAGTTTTAGTGCATTAAAAGTTCAAGCAAGCTTTCCTCTATGTAGAAATGGGCTCCTATATACTTTTACTGACTGTTAGAGTATGTTACAGATACGGTGCAGTAGTTTTCTTTCTGCACTTCATTCACACACACACACACGCACACACCCACACACACACACATATTAAATACTAACTATCTGCACAGAGGACAAGCTGTCATGAGATGCTTCATGGCTTTTCCAAATGTCCCAACAGTCGCTCTGCTTCACAAACATGAATGTACATGGTGAGTTTACCACTCTTAACTAATTGTGGCTTTAACAACATGCCAGCAAATGACAGCTGATTTAGCAGGCATTTACATTTATACACATATTCACGCACAATCACGTCAATGACTCCCTTAGACCAACAAAACACTGCCGTTCAGCAGAGTGCAGAACTGTGAATAAATCCATAGCAATGAGATACTTAGCCAAATTAATGTGTTGACTGTTACAGCAACAAACTGTACTGTTGACACAAACAGAAGCAGGTCAAAACTGTTAGAGTACCTCCGGAAGTTTATATAAAAGCTTAAATGATATTTTGTGAGGGGGCTGGTGTGGGGTGGGGGCTGGGTAGGTTAATACAAATCTTTTTCCATCTTTTTCTGCAGGAGAGATTTCCCTTGGTTCCCTTGAAATGCATTATTCACACCAACTGCACATTTTGGAGCTAATATAATCTTGAGCTGAAATTAGAATCTTAGTTAAATGGTTATTATAATGAGTGATAATAGTGGTGTTTTACCTGAAATTGTGTCATTAATTTTCTACCCTTCAAAAACTTTGAGAGCCCACATCTGCAAAGTATTAACATTTGACACTTTATGTTTATGGCATCATTATATTTTAGCACAAAAATACTGAATTTAAAACGGCACACATCTTTATGTTTGATTCTCCTTTAATTAATGAAAAGTTCCAGTGTATAGCTGATTATCTGAAATATTCACAACAGGAAACACACTGTGATATGTAATAAAAGCACACTATTTAATCTTTCCTTTTTCTTGCCTCCTTGTTTTAAATGGGGGGGGGGGGCATTTTTCTGTTCAGAGTTTTCTTTGTCAAAACTGTTCAGACATTTCTCTTTAGTTTCAGTTTATTTACGCACAATATCAGAAGAAAAAAAAAAAAGTGAGCTCAGCAAATTGAGATGGGGGCCAAGAGAGGCCATCAGGCTTGTCCACTGTGTTCAAAAACGATATGAGGAAACATGACAATGTTGACTCAAGAGCAATCTTTTATGTATTTATCCTGCTCTCCACCTGGTGTCCTCTTCCAAAACTCACCAACCCCTTAACGACACAAGCTGATCAAGAGAAACAAGGCTAATTGTAAGAACCACATTTAAAAAAAGAATATATATATATATATGTATATCTATATATATCTATATATATATATATATATATATATATATATATATATATATATATATATATATATATATATAATTTGGGCTGTCAGAGTTAACACGTTATTAACGCGTTAACGCCACTATTTTTTTAACGCAAGATTAACGCACATGTTTCTGTAAATATGACCCTTGGCCAATAAGTAGATTTACAGTCAACGTGTGGGACAGACATGGCGACAGAAATGGGTCATATGAATGGCAAGTTTAGCCTTAATGTGCTGGCAGATGAGTCTGTTGAGAAGAAAAAAGGTTATTTGTATTTATTGTCGGCTGTGAATTGAGTTACCACCGCAGGGCGCGGTAAAGTCAAGCAACATTTGCTTGTTTTTTTTTTTCTTTTTAAACTTTAATAGCATTGTGAAAACGGCACTGATTTCATCCAGGTTGGTATCATTTTATAGATATAAGTATGCTAGACATTTAACAAGTATCATCAACCCTCCAAGCTCAGTGAGTGTGGCAAAAATTCAAAGGAAGAGCGCTGAATGTCCTTCTGAGTACCTCGCTGCTGCCGTAGAGTTTAGGGACCGTCAGCAAATTACTGCCGCCAAGCAGAAGCTCCGACAAAATACACTAAAGCCTGGTTTATGCTCAGAAATCAGGTTGTCTGTGTGTGTAACGCAGATATCCCCCCCCCACCTCCCCAAACACACACACACACACACACACCCTACGCAGACACTCCGGTGCACCTCCCCAAAATTGTAGGTGACCGCAGACAGTGCCGCAGAGAGTGTCGCAGAGAGGAGAGAAAGGAGGCCTCTGACTGGTTAATTCTACATCCGTGTAGAAAAGAGCATGTCATCGAAGAAATGAGGAAGTACCCACATCTGTACATTCTTGTTCTCCGCACTACAAAGACAGCACATATTCTAGTAATTCATGGAGGGAAATAGGATGAATGTGGGTCTGGATACGCCCGAGACGGTGAGGAAGTGGAAGAACGCAAAACATAAGTTTAGTAAGTTTAGATAGTTCGTGATTGTCCCTGTTGCGTTGTGGCGTGGAATAACATAGCACAGACCGCGCTTCAAAATTAGGCATAAATCAAAAGTAACTGAGGCATCTCTGCGACAAGACAACTGTGACACATTGCCACGAGAGTATACAAAGCCCTTAATAATCATGATGAATTAAGCCCCCAAAAAGTACGGCAGCATTGGTGGACTTCCGGTTTTCAAACTAAAGACTTAAAAAAATAAATAAAGCAGATCCCAGTGACCCTGTATAGCAGTGGTTCCCAATCACGGGGCCGCGGACCAGTACGGGGCTGCGCAAGAAAAAAATTATTTAAGTTTTATTCATAACATGAGTCTAAACGAGTTTTTGCTTTGAAAAATCTTTCAATTTGAAAAATGACCGGATTCTCTCGGCTACATCTTGGTCATCTGAGCGCCAAAATTTAACTCAGCTAGCAAAATGAGTAAGAAACAGATGTCTTTGTAAAGTTTCCTTGTGAAGGGGAAAATGCACAGTAAAGAGAAAGAAGAACAGCCTACGACTTCCAAGACAAAGAAAGTTTTTAGCAAACAATACCATGAGTCCTAATTGAAATATGTATTTATCACGACAGGTTATTCTACGTACCAAGCCTGCTCTGCGTGAGTATTTTTTTCTTTGTTGTTATTTATTTAATGGGTACAGAGGATGATACCAGAGACTTTGATGTTATACTCATGTTATGTTATTGGCGTAATACAATAAATGTCAAGCGTTGACCGGTCTGCAGTTACAGAAAGGTTGGGAACCACTGCTGTATAGGACAATTATATATATATATATATATATAAAGACTATTTCAAAAATCAGTCAATTATTTGATACCTGATCATATTTGTTTTGAATTGTTGCTGTGGCAGGAGTAATAAGCTGGTTTATAAGAGCCAACATGTGGTGCTCATATTACACGTGGTGCTTTGAGGGATGTGAAACTTCCCTCAAAGCACCAGCAGAGGATTACTGGCCGTTTTCTACCTCTTAGGTTTACTCATCACTCCAAGTCTTTCAGAGAATGTAGTAACCAAATTTCAAGAGTCTATCCTGTTATTATTTTATTTAATGCCACATCTTACGGCCATTGTTGATACAGTAGAGGCATCTGTCTGAACGTTACAACTGCACAAGTGAATTACCTTTTTGACAGAGCTTTCAACTTGACATGTGCAACACTCAATAATGTTGCTCTTCTGAAAAAGAAAGTCAGCAGCCAAGGGGTCAAGCTGATGAGTACATCGCTGCACAGAAACTTCTCAAAGACACTTTCATTTTCAATTCCTTGGCCTACTACCGTAACAAACATGACAGTTATTCTTCAAAACATATTCAATAAACAGGTGTTTATGACAGATTCCTTTTTCTTGCGTATTATGATCCAATTGAACATTCTGACTCAGAGTAATACTGAATAACTATGGCCCGGAATATTATAACTCTTTATTTTTGGGACGACCAAATAACTTTTTAAAAAGTCTCCAGTTCTGCACTAATAGCTGAGGATGAAAAAAAGCATGAAAAGTCATATCACATAAAAAACCTTCTCATCACATTTAAGCTCTCAGTATTACCAAGCTCCGTTGCATCCTAAAGATCTCACTGGACCAAGCTATCCCAAAAGAGCACTTTATTCTCAGGCTGCAAGCGTTCGTGAGGGCCCCAGTGTTTCCGAGAAAAGGAAGAGCCTTCAGCTATTAGGCTGATTAGAGGAGAACTCTGACTTTGGGTTTGGGAGGAAGCCATTCATAGACATACGTATTTTAAAGATTTTTTGGACCGAGGGGATGCTGAATCATCCCTCAGCTAAGTGTTCATATGTTTAGGCTACCAGGGGACCTCCCAGGATGCACTGAGCTTCTTCCCCAACCCCCCTTCTCTTTCCCTCCGTCTCTCTCTCTGCCCTTTCTTTTATTTCATTTACACTGCTATTATGTCTTTCTTTTCTGTAGGTTGTGCTTTTTCTCTCCCTGTACCTTTGAAGTCCAATATGTGAATTTACTGCTATTTTTGTCATTACTTTTCTTTCATTTCTTTTATTCGGTGAAGCAACCATTGTGATGGACTCAGTCCATTGATTTATCTTCTGTACTAAGACCAATCATCAGGCACTGTAAAAGAAGCAATAAAATATACTTGCACCAACGTTATTCATGACATAAAGGTGGGGCATAAAAGCAGCTAGAAGAAAACATGTAAAAGTTTGGTGGATGCCCCCAAATTTAACATCAGTCGAGGTCAGAGGCCTCCACAGCATCAGAACTGCCAATGTTTGTGTAGCACTAAGCAGCAGATGTTCAGAGCAGGTGGAAAGAAAAACAAAGGAACAGACAGGATATAGAGGAGCAACAGAGAGGAGCTGAACTGGTGAGGAATGTGTCAGCAAAGAGCGAAGAGGGAGGTCGCCTAATCTGTGTGTGTGTGAGCCCTGCCATGATGAAGATGACATAACCGCCATCTTCACCATCAGATCAAATTAAAGCAAAACCAGGTTATTGAGGTAAAAGTGGAGAAGAGAGAGTCATTGGTGAATCATTGGTAGAAGGTTAAATCTTCCTGTCTGTGTTCACATGTGAGTGTCTATTGGCTGGACTGTTGTGAGGCAAGCTTGTTACTCTGACAGGGTGAGACGAATGGAGTGAAATGCATGATGGGACTCTGTGATGAGTGGTAAGGGTTTGAATAAACATGACTGATTTCAACTCAACCCCATCAGTGTGTATGTGTATGTTTCTGAAAGAGAGAGAGCAGGAGAGGCCATCAGGCTTGTCCACTGTGTTCACTGAAGCTTTTTATTGAAGCTCTCATGAATCTTTTTCCTTCTCAAATATTCAGTCTTTCCCTCTTGCTGTACCCCCCCACCTCTCCACCCCACCCCCACCCCCAACCTCTGACTTCTCAGCTTCATCTTTTACTCTCTTGAAGAGCCCAGAGATGGGGCCTGGCCCAAACTTCTAAAACTCAATATTTACTCACAGACAAGTCATCAGGTTTTTGTCACCAAATTCAATGCATTTAGACGAGTGGTTCTCAACTGGTTTGGCTTCAGGACCCACCACCACCCTTAATGACAAGCCGTGACCCAAATCAAGGAAAATTTCCAACTTCTCAAATTTATTGAATGAAAAGATCATGCAGTTTGAATCTGAGATAGTAAAATAGAATATCACAGAATGCCAAGACAAAAAAATAAGTTCATTGGTGAACCAAAATGGCAAAAACCAAATTGGCATAACCAAAATTGAATCCAAAACACTTCACTTCAGTAACTTCAGCCTTTTTAAACAGACTCAACATGCACAAACATGAAATAAAAAAGTGCAACCACTGAGCAGTAGTTTCAAAAATAACTCCGATATGTAGCGCGTGCTGAGTACCCACTTCTTGAATATAACAATTTCCTATTAAAACTATCTAGTCACTTATTTTAGCATTATTCATAAAGCTGACATAACAATCAGAACATTTCAGTAACAGCCATTTTTAAGACTCAACAGTCCTTTTATGCACAAACATGAAATAAAACAGTGCAACCACTGAGCAGTAGTTTAAAAAAGAACTCAAAATATATAGTTTTAGTTGAATAACCACTCACTGACCTTTGTCTTCAAGATAAGAAAATCCATATCTCATATATTCTTCGTTGTATCTGTGTTCCACCATGCTCAACATATGGAAACAAACTTTGCAGGTCTTTTTCTATGGTGTGAACTGGCGGGTGTCAACTCGCATTACAGGGCATTATCGCCATCTACTGTTAAGAAGTATGAATGACATGCATTTTTTTTTTTCTTTTAGTATTTCCTTCCCCAGGCAAAGGCCCACGACCCACTGAAAACAGGTCTGCGGCCTACTTTTGGGTCGCGACCCACCACTTGAGAACCACTGATTTAGACAACAGATTATTAATATATTTAATTTAAGAAAACAAGAAGGCTTTTTGTAGTTTGTACTTCTTTACTGCAAACCAAATCTGTAGAAGACTGCCTACGGTTTCTGAGTGTTGACAGGATGAGGGTGTTTTTTTCTTGGGACTTCCACTTCACAGCAAGCAAAATAAGCAGGTTTTCCAGTGGTCTAAAATTCATTGCCAAGACGCATTGTTACATCAAAGAAATAATCCACCAAACATAAAGTCCCTTACTTTTGTTCTTAGCTTATATGAGTGACATCCTGACCACTGTCGGGTTTATGCTTTCCATTCATGCTCTCATTTTATCCACATACTGCCTTATTTTCTTGTTGTCCTCACCCTCTGTCTTCCTCTTCCACATCATCCACCTCTTCCTTTTGCACATTGACTGAATGATTTGCTGTCTTTTTAACTGCATATTGTACACATCTCAGAAAACAGTAGACAGTACATTGCTAGGCTACTAGTACTACGCTACTAGTACAGTAGTTGTCTCTAGAATGTAGTATGCCACCTTAAAAACAGTTATGCTAACGTATAACCAGAAGCTGGTCACATGATGGCTGCAATGGGCTTCTGCTGTAGTGCTTTGTTGCAGTATGGGATAGAGTAAGGGATACTGATCAGTTGTATACATGAAAGTGATTGCACACCATCCATATATTTCTCACATATTGCAGATTTGGCAATTGTTTGCATACTGCATGCTGTGTACTACATTTATGCAAAATCTCTATGCACTAGTAGTGTAGTCCACAGTTTTAAAAACAGCCATTGTCTGCTTCAGCTGCACTGAAAACCACAACAACTTTAAGTCTCAATTAGAAATTAACAAGCTGTGTAGTCTGAGCAGCACAGCTATCAGCTGACTCTGTTTCTTTCAAGGCTTTAAAAGCCTTCGAAGAAATATGCCAGCTATTTTTTGTGGCAGGCATGTTAGAGAGTCAGGAGAGCATAAAGGAGCTTGACCCCATAGTTCCAGTGAAAGGAACTCTGAATGCTTCATCATAGCAAGTCATTTTGGACAATTTCATGCTCCCAACTTTGTGGAAACAGTCTGGGGATGGCTGCTTGCTGTTCCAACATGACTGTGCACCGGTGCACAAAGCAAGATTCATAAAGATATGGATGAGTGACTCTGTGCAGGCCAGTCAAGTTCTTCCACACCAGAGTGCTGACCTCAACCTGAGAGAACACCTTTGGGATGAATTAAAGTCAGCATCTGCCCTCACTAATGTGCTCCTGGAAGAATGGTCAGAAATTCCTATAAACACACTCCAAAACCTTGTGGAAATCCTTCCTAGAAGGGTTAAAACTGTTATAGCTATACAGGGTAGAGCCTAGATGTTCATTTGTTTTTTGCACCTATATGGCAATAAGTGGCACTTATCTCACGCACATGGAGAAGCTTACTTGAACATTGATTTGAATCTTGTCAACAATTTTGAGAGCGGTTTTGGAGCCTATTTCATAGCCAGTAAATGTCACTACCCACACTTCAGTCGAAAAAAAACAAAGCTTATTTGCCTTTATTCAACTGGATTGTAACAGCAATGTCATTCAACAGAATCAATCATCAACATATTAAAAAAAAGTACAAAAGCCTGCCCGCTTAGTTCTCTTCAGCTGTTCCTTACTTCAGACATCTATACAGTTAATATAATGCATGGTCTCCTTAAAGAAGTGGTGCAGCGTGAGTTAAAGTTTGATTAACACGTCCATATTGTTCATATTCCATGCCTTCACAGTATGGTCTGGGATTCTGGTTATACCTAGGTCATAGTCTTTGACCTGAGCCAAGTCAGAGCATGTGAGCGGAGCGGAGCGTGAGCGAGCGAGGAGCGGAGCGGACGAATTTTGAAAGGAGCGCAGAGCGGGAGTTTTTTTTTCTAGGATGATTCGGGTGGAGCGGGGCGTCATCCCGCTCCAGTTTCGCTCCGTTACCGCTCATATCACGGTCTTCAAGTATAACAATAGGAGAACAGTGAATGAAAAATAGTTTCGGGAAAGGTTAATAACAAACAAAAGTGTATTAAACCAGCTAATTCCGTTAGGTGAAATTATTTTCTTATTTTTTCTTGTCAGTAAATATCTATTTTTTGGACTTTAAAACGGCTGTCGGCTCTGCGGGCCAGGCATACACTGTGCGACTGTCGGCTCGTTTTGAGCCGATTTTCCAGTCGTGCGAGTATTTTTTGGATCGGGCCGAATTTCGACCCTATCGTGGGTCGTGCTTCGTGCAGTATACGTGGGGTAACGACGAGAGATTAACACCTCCCGACGAGCTCCCGATCACAAGTCGTGTGCTCGCAAGAAAATCAAACTTGTTTGAAATCCTGGTCGCTCCTCGTGAAGGTATCTCACAGTAGAAGCAGCAGGTGCGTTTAAGATGAACTGCGCCTCGCCTGGCGAGGAGACAAGATCAGGCGGCCGCAGCAGGAGGTGGAGACAAAAAGCTGCAGTCAAGTCGGACAGTTTCCAGCACATACAGGTGGAGACACTTACTTTAGATCACCTGTATGTTAGTTTGCAGACCACGTTCTTAGATAAAGTGTCCTCGATCGCTGATTGAAGTTAAAATAAAAGTGATCCTCCTGTTGCATGAAACGTGTTCTTATCTGCATTGTGCGCCGACCGCCGGTGATCGATTCTGCGCAGGCCTGGCTCATTTCGAACGCACCCTTAGGTGCGTTATGAACGTATAGTGTAAGCAGTCAAGTCGCATCAGAGCATCGGGCCGTACAGTGTGAGAGCATTACTCGTGGGCTGTGAACTTTTGAACTCAGCGATCTAGTCGTGCAGTTTGAGATAGGGCTGATTCAAATGATTTAAAATATCGCACAGTGTATGCCCGGCCTTAGGCTTCAGGTAAACATGTACATTTTATATGCATGCAAACATTTTTTGGAGCGGAGCGGAGCGCGGAGCGGAGCGGAGCGGGGTGCAGTGTTACTGGAGCGCTGAGCGGTTATGGGTGGAGCGGCGATTTGCGACTTTGAGGGAAGAGCGGAGCGGTGACAACCTTTGTGAGCGAGGAGCGGAAATTATTGCCGCTCCACTCCGCTCACATGCTCTGAGCCAAGTATACCCTCATAATAAGTGTCTATGCTAAATTAAGAACTACAGATCTTTTCTAATTGTATAAGTGACGATTAATTGTTAAAGGAGCAATAAGTGGAAATCCATTATTTAAGACTGAAGGAATTAAAAAATTGCTACATGGAGAACGAGAGGTGTAATTTCATCTGGAGTATAGGATGACGTCACACACCCGCTCTCTGTGTTGATCTCCAGCCTCAAGTTTACAAGCCGGTCCGGCCGCGCGTTCATGTGCGTTCATGTGAAACTTCGCCTCCTCCCTCCTCCCCCCTCCCTCTCTATAAAACGCGACAGCCAGTGAGTAGTGAGTACTTGGCTGAATTCACATATATTAGCAGAACACACGTATCCTACGTCTTAGTCTGGTCATATTTTCAATGTAACGCTAGTTTTAGCAAATGTTGGAAGGTAAATAAATAAGTTATAGGCATAAATAAATAGAAACGGACAAAACTACTACAACCGTTGCCTTTTTTTATTTTATTTAGACAGTTTTAGCAACTATTACGATATCCACAAAATTACTTTTCAGCTATTAGCGGCTAATTTACCGGTAGATTGTATTTGCAGGAAAGCTATTCACTGCCGTCATATTGTTACTAACGTTGAACTGTCTACTAACGCAATTAGCGGCGAATAGATAACGTTTGATGCAAATGGTGACTCACTAAATTAGTGACATAAAGATTAATTTACGGACAAACCAGTATAAACATTATAATGTTATAAATGACTTACTTTGTTACTCGCCATGGTGATGTTTTGCTCGGTGTAGGTAGATCTTTGAAGCGAGCGGGGGTGCAGTGGGGGAGTGTGTGGAGGGGAGGGGGGGGGGGGGTTGGTGGCGAGCAGAGGCAGAGGGAGGTGTGGCTAATGGCACACTTTGTTTTGGTCTACAGGCAGTGCTCAACAGCAAACCTAGCGGTGAAATGATTTCGCTTTTTGCTCCTTTAAGCAATGTTTCAAAGAGCACAGAGTGTATTTTTTAGGGTTCACGTAATTTTGGATAAATACATCTATTATACACAATGTGATGATCTGCTTTACCTAAGACATGAGAACAGTCATGATGGTTTTAATCATTTGAATAAATAAATAAACATAAAGTGAGAAAAAACATACTAGAACTGTTGAGATTTATTATATAATCATGTACAACCAGTACAGCATTAAACACTGATCTCATTGCCATAACATAACAAATCCTCATAACTACCAATGATACTTATCAATATCAATTCAACATTAACACAAATATAAAGTATTGTTTGTTGTAAACTAGTTTGTGCATTCAAAGCACTAACAGGAAACCTTTCCTGTGTGAAACTTGCACATGTGTTTCCCACATTTGTAGCAGGTTGTCCTATTTTGCAGTCCTTTTTTTTGCTGTGCAGAAGTACCAGTGTGGCTAAAGCTGCTGTGTGGGGAAGGTTGTGTCACTTTTACATGCAAGGAATCACAAGAACCTTTCCAAGCTCCTCCAAAAAGAACCTCTTCCAGTTCCTCTTGCTTGCCCTCCAGGTAAAATGGTAGAAGAACTGTACTTATATACCATATATATATCCACACCATCAAGGTGCCCTCAAAGCAGTTTACAATGGCCTCTCATTCACCCATTCACACACCAGTGGGCGGCTGCTGCCATGCAAGGTGCTGCCAACCCACTGGGGGCAAGTTAGGGTTAAGGACACTTTGGCATGTGGACAGTCGTGGGCCGGGATCGAACCGCCAACCCTCCAGTGACTGGACGACCCACTCTACCAAATGAGCTACAGCCACCCTAAGCTAGGGTTCAGTTCACTCCATATAACATAGGCATTGTAGGTAGAAATTTCAACGATGTTGTGAAACACTGCGAGAGGCCAGTGGGTGGTTCTCCTCTGTTCATACCTATTACTATGTCAAGGCTGTCCTTTACTCCTTTGTTGGAATTGTAGTCAAGGATGATGGCTGGTTTTCTGTCCTTCTGAATGCTGACCTCTTGACATTCTTGTTCTTCGTTTGTATATATAAAGCAACTCTGTGGGACTTCTGTTCCTTCTGTTAATTACTTCACTCCTATGCTGTTCTACTGTTCCACTGTTTTGAGATTCCCTCTTGACCCTTAAAAGACCATCAGGTGAATGCTTCTGTGGGAACCTGAGCAAAGGTGGCGGGAACAAGGACGATTCTGGGGATAGTTTTAAGCTCCCTCTTGAGCACCTATCACCACTGTCCCATAAATAAAATAAAATTACATATAAAGCATATACAGTTCCGCGGTTAAAGATTCCCATCATTGTCCTTGATTTAGCACACACTCGTAAATCTAAAATTTATTTCGATAGATATGGGTAAAATCTGACAAGGAACAGCCTCAATATACAAAAGATTGCAGCACCTGTACAAAAGTATATTTTAATTGTTGTGTATTTTGGGCCAAAGTCATCACATTTCAGGTAAAAGACTGACATTAAGGGTATTTTTATTAGCATGGTAGCGGTCTGACCACCCGCTACCTGCTATCCTAAACCCGCGATCGCAAGATACCGAGTTTGTGAAAAGCGCAAAAGACACGCTCATTGCCACACCTACAATGTGAGTAAGGGAGTTGGCATAGCAGATAGCGGCTTTAGGGAAGCAGAAGTTTGCATTAGCAGGTTAGCGGAGGTTCCTAAACGTACAATTCGCGGGTAGCGGGTGGTGTACGATCGGGGCCTTAGTTCGCAGAAATAATAACTACTGGAACGACTTCTATCCATACAAATCATAAAACATCTGCTAGTCTTTCACTGTAACCCTGTAACCCATGTTACAGTATAACATGGGTATGAGCAGCTGTTTGAAAGAACGCATTTCTGATCATCACAAGCTTCTTCATTTTCTGTGTCCACAACAAAATTTGACCTCCAACCAATGCTTTATGATCTAATATCCCAGCTATATACCCTTGCTCAACACGATTGACAGCTTTATTGTTAGAGGTGACAACAGATTCTTTCTGACTTGTAACTTGTCAACAGTGCATTTAGATGATTCTTTAAGTGAATTTAAGAAAAGACAATGTCTTTTCACTTGTCTGTGCAGATAATCTCATGTTCTACAGACCTTAAAGACAGGCAGCCTAGATATGACTTTGATGACCAAATGTCCAACATCACACAGTGTTTCATTTTTCTATGCCGAAGTGTGTTCGGCAATGGTGTACCTACTTTTTTTTTTTTTTACTAGTTTTTGTTTACAGCTTTATCCAAGGTATTGAAGTTTTTTAAATCTGACAGGAATGTGGGTGGAGGTGGTTATGTGATTGTTTTGTTTTTATCCCATTAACATAGGTGTTTCATTTTCACATGTTAAGAGTAAAGTCCTAACTTTGTTACGAGTCTAGATAGACTTGTGCTCCAGAAGTTTTACTTTCAAAAGTTTTAATCTTAAACTAACAACACCAGGCACATACTCTTTTCCAGCGTTAAAAAATAACAGTGGTGATATTCCTGTGTAGGGTTGCAAACCTGAATTAGAACAAGCCTCAGGACATAGCCACAGCGAACTGCAACACATATTGTGAGAACCGTGGATGTATCTTCCTTCACATGACCGTGTGTATTCGTGAATTTGTGTGTGAATGTGTTTCATTATCTGCTCACATCTCTTCTGAGTTCATTTCAGAGCGGTGGGAAATGAACTGCCTTTTGAAATCAATTCATCCCAAATGTACAACAGTCACAAGTTTACCGGCACATTTTATGCAACCAATTAGGAACTGTGTAGCCCGGAGAAGATGGAGAAAAGGTGGAATTTCAAGCATACAATTTTTTGTGCTTTTATTAATAAAAGTGGATGTCATATATATTTGGGCCCATATCACAAAGTGTTTAACATCAGCATACTGAATACTACCGTCAGGTCTTGCTCAGTGTAAATCTGGGCCGTCAGGCTTCTGCTCTGATGGGGAGTTGAATAGTGATTCCCCTCTTGTCATTCCTGCTGAGCTGAGGACAGCAGTCTGATTCTTCTCATATGAGCCCCGCTGTGTCTTGAACTTGGCTCAATTCCCCCTGATATGAGTCCTGCTGGGTTTGTTTGCTCGGCCCAACAAATGTTTGACATGGTGAAGTGGAGGGCAAGTGTTTGAATTCCTGTCTCAATCTGAGAGTGCACAAAAACTTTTTCTAGATATTTCCTCAGCTGCGTTTCCCCAGTCTAAGAGATGGGTAATAATGTGCATTACATTATAATGAATACATAAATTATCTGCTGATTGTTTTATGGCTGTAGCCTTTAGTGGATATCTTGAAGCCTGGCAATAAGGTTTCATTGAGAACAGGACTTCATGAAAACAGGAATATGTCACAGTGTCAATAATACAACAAGCAGTAATACGTTGCCAGATGCATATGCCATGACAGTTCGTACAGTAGTTATTAACAGGAGGTTCTGCTCTGGTCGGTCAGGCTGCAAAAAAAAAGTAAAGAGTTAACAATAGCTTTAGGGCTGTCCTTTTTGCATCGAGTCTGAAGGCTTCTGTTGATTTATTTTCCCAGTGCTCAGGTGGGAGGACATGTTTCCAGTGCTTTTACCTGACCCAAATAACCAGTATGTTTTTGAGTTATACCTTAAGCAGACTTTGTTAGCCTATTCTTTGTAAGTGATTTAGTATGTGATCTGAAAACATAATTTTAGAAACCTTTCCAAAGAATTTGCTAATCATGGTAACCTTTAGTTTAAAACTGGTTGCTGTGTTGACAACACAAATGATATTTGTGGATGCAGTAAAATACAGCTTCATGGTAATATATATATATATATATATTTTTTTTTATGTGCATCTAAAGGCTTCATAGGAAACATTTTCACACCAAGATGAAGTCAAACAATTCCACACAGATAATTGAGGCATTCAATCTGACAACCTTAGCACTGAGCTCATGGCATTGTACTGGGAAAATGCCTTGTCTTGTCATTACTTCCCTCCAGCTACAAAATATCACTTAAATATAACATGTATACACCAAGCAGGTGACATATTTATACCAATTAATGGGATTTAACCCAAAGATCTTAAGTAAATTAAAAAAAATTCTTTTAGTCAATGCTAAATGTGTTCCACTTAGCCTAGCACTACCTGCTATCTCCCCTCTGAAGTCCCACAGGCTCAGATGTTCACCATGAAAACGGAGGAGGGGCCTGTAATCATGACAAGTGGCAGTATTTTTACAGCAATAGATCTGCGCTGTCGAATCGGCAATAGAAGACCGTGTTGTTCATGAAAATCTTTGTAAATCTGTGAGTAGATTTGCACACATATCACCTCTTTACTAAAACCGTGGTGCATAGCTTTGATTTCATGACAAGAAATGTGAACGATCATGAACGTCGCAAGCTGTCGGCCCTCCCACTGCTCATTAATTAGCATAAATCTCTGCCCAGGGGACCATATAAGTAAGTGTAAAAGTGGATCCTTAACCTGCATGTCTACCCGTGGACATGGTGTATGTTAAAAAAAGAGGGTGCGAGAGGAAGAGAGAGAGAGATAGCAAAAGAATGAACACATTTTCAGATGGGCCAACAAAGTAATTTCAACTGTAGCCTTAGTATAGGCTGACAGGAACCAGTAAGGCATGACCTGGAAAGAGCTCCTAAATATATTATACGCATTACTGCTATGCATTGTGGCAGGCAGGGGATGCCTTCACACATTTTTAAACTTCTACAATAGAACTTTATAACTTTCATGTTTTTCTGTAAGTCCAATCAATCTTCAGAGAAAGGCAACTTTTAAAAAACAATATATTCACATTCACATTCACATGAATATTTCACATTCACACATAATCACATAATTTATTAACGCCGACATTTATTTTAACGCGCGTTAATGCATGTTGCTCACATGCTTTTGTTTTGAAAAGTCTGTTACTGGCTGCTGTGGAACCGGAAGATAATTGGCAGGTAAACTTGCGGAAAAGTTTAAACAGACATAGAGAACAGTAAAAATCAGTGTAATTTACAGTTCGGGTAGCAACACAGGTAGCAATATTAACAATTCTTTGTTCAAGACGATCACGTCATTCCTCCATTTATCATCAGATCTGCTCCATGCGTTGACTGTCTTGCTGTTCTCTAGCTGTTTACTTCAGTGCGGCTCCATCTAGTGGCACAGATGTGTAATAACAATAGAAAGTCTCATCATTGATTATAAAACAAAGCCATTTCTGGGTCACGTAAACCAGACAATAAATATTAAAAACAAATTCAGTCCCATGGCCTGTTTGCTAAAATTGAAATATAAAAAAACAGCCAATTTTTTTTGTATTTGATTAAAAAAAATGAAAAAAAGTCACTTTTTAATTGTTTTAATTTTTGATTGAGAATCGAAAATGGAAAAAAAAACCAAAAGATACACAGATAATAAGAGAGTGATAAAGTTACATAACTTTTACATGGACATTTTCATTTTAAAGTTCTCCCAGGCAGAGGATTCAACAGAAACAAGGTTATTTGTAACAACTGCCAAGTTGAACTCCCCATTAAAAGTTTCTGCTGTTATCTCAAAAATTACCTGTTTTAATGTTGTGATTGTGGCCTCTAGATGTTAGGATTTTGTTGGTTTTGTTTATTCATAAAAAAACAGGATGACATTAATGCCCTGGAAGTGGCAATAAGCTTTATTTTATTTGACATTTTTTAAGATGAGATTTACACTAAATATGTGTTACTGGCAAGTGCTGATGTTAAAAGTGTTTGAACAACAAATGTTATGGTACTTTAGTTCATATGGCAGCGGAACATTTAAATAACAGTGACCTTTGCACTACTTTTGAATTCATTATTTGATTTTCCGTATACAATGTGATTAATCATGATTAATCAGGGAAATTATGTGATTAATCACGGTTAATAATTTTAATCGTTGCCCAGCCCTAATATATATATATATATATATATATATATATATATATATATATATATATATATATATATATATATATATATATATATATATGTTAAGCCAATGTAATCAGTCCAGAGAATCCATTTTCATTTTCTTCGTACTGACAAAAAGTTTGGGACAACTAGTGTTTTCACAAATGCCGAAGTCTGCATTAATTTCACTTCAAACAGTTTCCACACAGATTTGTTCTGCTCAGTGTCCCAATGTCTCTAACCTCCCACATGATGCTGGAGATATAAGGCCTTAGATGGGAGTTAAAGATCTCTTTCACTGTTATCCTCTCCTGCCACGTGATCTAACTCATCAGCGGGTGATGATCAGTTGACAGCTCATGAAACGAGTTGAGAAGTGGGTGAGTTTCAGTATTCCTCTCTTTTGATCACAGCTGGAAGGAAGACAAAATGGAAGATTGACAGACAGATTGGGGTAATATCCACAGTAATCCAAACACTGTGTGCTACATTGTGGGGAAGAGAGTTGAGCTGAAAGGCAAAGCTTTCAATGTACCAAGTGATCTACATTCTAACGTCTCCCTAAAGAGATTATACCTCTCCGTTGACTTAGTAATATCTCAATATTCCACTGGTAAAGCTAGATGAGGTGGCTAGGGGAGAAGGGGGACTGGGGCTCAACATATAAATGGATGGATGGATGGAGGTATTGTTGCTTGGATGTAGGAATTAACCTCAAAATGTTATCAGCAACTTTCAGGCATTTGTTTAAAATTCTGTGTGGATACTGTTGTGTAAGAAATAATATATGCTTCTATACTTATTTTTAACAACGTGGTGACGATAATTATATTGAACTAAGCCTGAGAATAAGACTAAAAAAATAAATACTTACAGTGACTAGATTTTAGTGAATTTTAATAACCATTGCATGCAAAGGGGCCACATACATGCATCTCTGCAGGTCACTGACAAAATGACCAAGAGCATTAAGTAAAACAATTGTTTTAACAAAACACACTAGAGTGCAATAGACAAAATATATGTGTCATAGAAAAGCACAGCCTTGCAGCTGTCCAGTGCACAGGTGAACTCAGCCTCTAGCCATTAACTATTAACTCTATCTTTCACCTGAAGAGCCATCGCCAACAACAGCCCATTGGCAGGAATTATATTTCTTGAATTGCCCTTCCTTATCTTTGTGATGAAGGGTTATTGGATGTTCAGTGTTGGTTACGTCTTGATTTCAACAATAAGTCTCACCATCCATTCTGAAAGAATAAAACTTTGTCGACAGCTTAAACCAAACTGCTAAAGAAGCAGAGGTGAAGAAATGCTATGGGCACTGGGATGTACAAGTAAAATTTTAGGCCAGCCACTGCCACAATTAGCAATTAAATATAATTAAATGGACAGCTGTTGGTGTGCACCGTTTAGCACTTTTCTGGTGGCTGAGTCCCTGTCATGAGAGGATGGGACAGAGAAAGACACTTACAACAGTGCTCGGCCAAGGATACCTGCTGTGCCAAGAAAGGAAAAAAAAAAAAAGAATAAGACAAAGTTTATGGCAGCAATAAATACAACAGAGTTAAAGCTAGTAGCTGTGCTAATCATTGAACCAAAGATGTATACTGCCTTAATGTACCTTTAAATGCAATCACATCCACGTTCATAATATTGATTCAAATGATCATAATGTGTCATTGAGATCCACTCTGAGACTTGGAGTATGATGTATTGGATTTCAGTGAACAGTAAAAAGTTATTGCCCTTGTGCTCTGCAGGATTTCAGTTTTTTTTTTCCCTCGACTTTCCTTCAAAGGAAAAGTATTAAAGGAGTTTATGTGCTTCTATCTAGTGAGGCTTATCTAGTGTAAGTTTCATTACATTATAATCACATATAAATCAATTGATACTTGGTTGTGACTGAGAAATCAGTTGGATTTTCATCAAAATAATTAAATATTTATTTCCACACAATGTTTGGCCATTATATATTCCAGCTGAAGATAAGCCAGTCAAAGGTTATTGCCCCCCTGACATTTCCATTACGACTTCAATATAGTTAAATTTCCTCTCACACTTACCAAAAAGAAATGATAAAAGCATTTAATAATAAATGTTATTATTCTTTCAAGTGTAGGCTGTGTGCAGAGATGCAGAAGTGTTTCTTCATTGCCCAAAAATGGAAAAGTGGAAGACATCAATTGTTGATCCTGCCTTTGTCTGGTATCTAAGAAGACTCATCCATCTATCCTCAATGATTGCAAGATTATTAGTTTTGCCTCATTTTAAGGCTGGTGCTGAAGACACAATCATCTACCTTTTTCGTTCATAATTCTCATGATGGTCTTGGAGCAAAGTGAGATTTTTTTTTAATTTATTTCATTCCTCCAATGGGCTGTACTCAATATGGTTTAAACTATGTTGTGAATGTGAAAGGGTTATGACCTCACTTTGCCCACCTCCAAAAACAGGGGTCAATTAAGATATTGGCTGACCTGACACTGAGGGAGGAAGTATTTTACGGTGCCCCTATGGGTCAAAATCTTTCAGGGTCCAGATATGGATGTACATGCCCATTCATATCCCTGGTGACATCTATGGTGAAATGTAATCAAGGGAATGGCTTTGGTTAATGGATGGTACCATTCACATGTTAAATGCATTGCCTATATGGAAATTAAAGTCAGCAGCTATAATTACATTTATATTTTAACCTATGATGGTGTCTTTAAGATTTTGAAATATTAGGTAAGAGTGTACATTAATATTTTGGAGGGTGGTTTGACGGTGACACCCGGTAAAGTGACACTGAGGACTAGGCAGTCAGCATGTGGAACCTCAAATTAGGACCAAGCAAGTCGAAAATGCATTTGTGTGTTTTGTTTGATTTAATTTTCTGTTGCACCTATTAATGCACTGTAACTGACATACATTGTTCCTTCCACTTTTAATCTTTTTTCTTCATCTGTCTCAATGGATTTTAGTCCTTTTCTTTATTGTTTTTAATACTCTGATGCAATATTTGCCGATGTAAAGCACTCTGAATTGCGTTAGTTTGAAATGTGCTACATAATAGCCTTCACTATATCATGAATAAATAAAAAGGCAGTGAATAAAATTGCAATATTTGAACAAATGCTTCACCATTCCAAAAGAACATATTAACAGAACCTAGGAAGGGCATTATATGATCAATCTGCAACAAAGTTCATTTCCAGTTAAGTTTCCAGCCTGTCTTTATTTGCACGCGTGTCCAGTGAGAGTGGGTGACATGTGATTACAGTCGTGTAGTGACGGGAATCTGCTCTGACATCTAGCTGAGATAATGAGATGCAGATCACTTTTGATTTCAAAACTGGCACATTATCGAACATGGACCAGTGCTGACGTAGATGAAGAAGAACAACTGATGTATTACACATCACCTCCCCACCTCAGCGTCTCGTGGGCTGTAAGGATGCCCACTTCTCTCTCGTGAGCCAGAAAATCCAACACAAGGATGTAATTGAAGTGACTGCAAATTAGTGATAAAGTTAAATTTTTGCTGCTTTTTTTTCCTTTTTTTCCTTGTTCACATGCTTGTGCCTTCAATACAAGTCGCTCATACCTGAATCCAGCATTGATAACGCCAGCAGGAATGGAAACAATGGGAGTAAACATGACTTTGCTAAAGCGACACTGCAAAGAATTTTTCAATATAAAGCCATAAAGATGCTGGTGGCAAATATGTCAGTATTAGACTGATATTTTACAGTTCATGTAATGTGACATGCGTCAACAATATTCTGCTCTGAATGTTCTGTACTGAAGTACAACTTCCAGTTTCTACCAGCATCTTATCTACAAGACACTACTGTATAAAGATATATTTTTCTATTTTCTATAAGATGCAAAAATGTCTGCCTTCATGTAGTAACATTACCATTCACCAGTGCAATTTAAAGCCAGTGTCATGGTAAATAAGTCTTACAAGAATCAAGTTTGCTCAGCAAGTAATTTCTGATTTTCAATAGACGTCCTTCAGAGCAGAAAACCAACATAAATATGTTCATCTGAGTGGCAACAGGGATTGCTATAAATCCAGCAATACTCACAGTATACACTTGGATGTAATATTATGAAATGAATCTGAGTTCCTTTTAAACTCTTTCTGATCCTCAGTAAGATTTTATTTCTCTTTTTTTCAAGATTTGGTCCACTTCTTAGACATCTGGGACTTAAGCCAAGATATTCCTTCAGCACTGAATATAAGGGTTCTTTAACATGATATCGGTTGCATAAAAGATACAAACAATTGGTTTACCAACAAAAGACAAGAGATTGTTGTGAATAACTGCAAGGGGTAATTACAAATCAAAAAAGTAGCAAGTGAGGGAGATTTAGACAGTGTTGCAGGATAAGGTTGATGCCCTCTCCCTGGGTGTAAATATGGTTTGATTTGCTGATTTATTCATGGTGTTGATTTATTCAGCTGCAGTGCAAAACATCGCCCTCTGACTGCTTCTCTATCAATAATACAATACAAAAAATACAATGCTTCTGGAGACTGGGCAAGTGTGAATGTGTGTATTGTGCTTCTCTAAAAATGAGTCCCATCATGCATACACCAGTAGGAGATGACTGCAGAAACCACCTGGGTTTCAGAAGACAGGAGTCGGTTCTCTTCGACAGCAAATGACAACTTTTCCAACTTCCACATTGATTCGGTTTCAGTTTCAAATAAAGTTTTCCAGTAAAACCAAACTCACAGATTTCTAGCAGCATATGCATATCGGGAAATAAAGTCTCCTTTGGAAGTGTCAAGGTAAATTCAGCAGGATCAAATGAATGCTTGCTGCACCCATCTTTAAGTGAGTGGACACGGCGCTTGAAACAGTGAGTTTAACTAATTTAGTTGGTGATTATCACCCAAATTATCCCTCCCGACAACTTCAGCATTTCTCAAGACAGCTTTCTCAAAGGAAGTCTGACTGGACTTTGCTTTGCAGCACATCCCCTGGACCTCAGAATTGCTGAGGTCGGTCGTTATGTAGTCCATATTGTGCTCTTGCCATTTGTTTCCCTGCAATGAAAATTTTTTTGCAGATCCTTTATTATATTTTAAATAAACACGCTTTTGACAACCTTCCCAATTGACTTTGCACTTTTTTTTTTTCTCTGTTGTTTGCCACCTTGTTGCTACTAGAACAGTGTGAGCTGCAGTCTTGGAGGTTTTCCAGTTTTCCTATTTGAAGCAAAATGCTGCCCCACATGTTATCCCAGCATGTTTTGACAATGTGGCCAAGAACTGCTTTCTAATGAAAAATTTTTGTGTGTGTGTGTGTGTATTCTTGGATCTGCAGGTAGTTCCTGTAACACTTTGTGATGTGTTTTTGAGATAATAACCCCTACTGCCTGTGAATTTCTTACCATAAATCTGAAAATATGAAAATGTACCTTGAATCTAAAAAAAAAAGTCCCATGATTCAATTTAATTCAATTAGAGTCTCTCTCACTAGGGGTTTGATTTATTTATCATTTGCATCATTGTTTCTCCTGTCCAGCTACTTAAACACACTCTTTTGATCTTTCCATAAAGCTATAACACACATTCATCCAGCACATAGATAAAACAGGGGCCTTTTACTAAATCCACTGTGAAATGCCAACATGCCTCGATACACAATAAGCGTTTGGCCTTGTCTCTACTTTTAAGGGACATGCTATTAACCCTTACTCTCTTTTTTTCTATGTCTATTTTGTTTTGTATCTGTTATTGAGTTATTTTTATGTGGATAGTGCTTGATCTTGATTGAACTTGATATGAACTATTTTTTTATTTTTCTGATGGTTTAATTTGACCTTGAGAACCCCCTAAAATTGAGCTCTGACGCATTCGCAATTTTCTTGTCATGATTCCCAGAATCATAATTATGCTGTATGTACACAAAATCATGTAATCTGGATGCGCACCCGTGTTCATAACTGAAGGTTCATAACTGAACACGGGTTTCAGTTATGAACCTGTGTTCATAACTGAAAAAGCATCTTTTGGACAGATCTGCAAAGAAAAAGTATGGTTTTCACCTTCAAAAATCATTCCACAGTCTAAAGCCATTCCTGTCAAATCCTGTCATTCTGCTGCTGGTGTGTGTGTGTGTGTGTGTGTGTGTGTGTGTGTGTGCAATGGGATTACTCTACTTATGTGGAATCAAGTGTTCTCTGTTTGTCTGTTTTGTGTCAGTGAAAGTGATTGGTCCAAGACAAAATGTAGGATCAGTGTCAGGATCAGTTACAATCTCTGGCAGCATTGACACACAGAATTTACATATTGCACATGGCCAGCAGTGCGTTTATTTGTGTAGTTGTAGTTTTCATTCACTGTTTTATGTGTTGCGTGTACTGCATTTAACTTTTATTTACACAACAAAGAAGTAGTAAAAAGAAGGGGAATAAAAACAAGATCCAGAACAGTGACAACGCAGGGTTAAGGGGGATAAAATTTAAAGTGAGTGCAGTAAGTGAATTATGTGATGTGGGTGTGCTGTGTGAGTTGTTACTAAAATTCAGTTCTTCTGTTGTATTACTTTTACTCTAGCTGCTAAAATTGGACATGATGCAGTTGTGGATCCCCACTTAGATCCAGAAAGGAGAGGACTGTCCACTGATCTCTACCAATACTACCACTGTCCCTCTGCTTTCTTAAGAAAAGAATAATATCTCCAGACCTCAGATTTTGTTCTTTTAGTGGGTTGATAAATGTCCTCTATGCTATAACCACTTTTTGCCATGCTTACTGTTTGAGCAGTATAAAGACAGGAACTTAGATTTCCTATTTTGTTGTACAACACTTAAACGCCCCTCGGTATCTCCCTCTCACTGTTTCACAGTACTCCTGGTCTGCTGTGTTAATGTACCGGCCTGTAAGAGTTGAACTGCAGCTGTTCCAGACAAAGTTTGTAAACCGACCGTAAGTCTTCATGTGGTTTCTTCTTAAGGAGTTGAAGTTACCGCACTCACGTTACGATGCAGATGTCACAAGCTACATATTCTCGTGAGACACAGTCGTGAGTCGCTCATGAGACTTGATTGAGGCTGATATTACATATCCTGGTAATCGACCACTGTGCTGCCTTATCAGTCAGTTATGTTCATTTTGTTAAATAGCACCTCCTGCTGGTGGTTTTGCATAGCAGTCATTCAGTGCAGTTAATCTGTGTCTCTAGTTGATGACATCATCAGTATGTGTCAAGGCAGTTATTCATGTCAGAGCAGAGGAAAGTCCATGCCCTTTTTATCGGACATCATCCAGGCGTTAAAGTCTTTGAAAGCATCGTCGGTATGTGAAAGCTACTCTTTAGTTTCTCATTTATTGCTGTTTATGTATATTTTCACAAGCGGAGACATTTGAATAGATTGTGTGCAGATAAATGTACAGATGGTGAATTCATTTCAGTCACATGTTCTAGCTAGTTCAACTTTAAGTTGATATAAAATGTGGAAAATAAATAATCAGACAACATTGTATATAGCAATATGTTCACCAACAGCTTGTCTTTTGTTTCGGATACTTTTTGTTGTTATTTTTGAATACAGCTATATCACATTTATAGATTTATACGTACATTTGGGACCTTATTTGGATATTTTGTGTATTGATTTGTATAATACGTGATATGTTTAAGTTCATACTCAATGGAAATCTGAACAGTTTGTAACTGTATGTTTTCTTTCTGTCAGTTTTACCCTACTGCCAGTTGCTACATTAAAGAAGTCAACTTGAGGCCTCTTTGTCCATGTAGTAATTGGGGATGGAGTTTATCTACCTGTCAATTCATGCAAGGCGTGTGAAGAGGACAGGAAAGTAAAACGACGCTTTCTGGCGGACTGAACTGCGACCAAAAGGACAGCAAAGGACACAGTGAGTGCCACAACACATTTAAGGAAAAGACAATACTTTCCAAATGTCGGACAAAAAATCATCAGGATCTAAATCATTACGGACAAGGTCACAAGCCTCATGTTCATCTTCGTCCAAACGATCACATGGCTCCGCCACCAGTGTAGCTGCAGCCTTAGCTCGTGCTGAAGCTCAAGCTGCTAAAGCAGAAGCAGCATTTGCAGAAAAAGAAAGCCAAATTAAACTAGAAAAGGCACGCATAGAAGCATCTCTGAATGTAGAGAGGACACGCTTGGAGGTATCTCTTGACACTCTTCAACTTGAGAAAAAGGCAGCAGCTGCAGAAGCTAAAGCTGAAGCATTAGAGGCAGCCATAGAAGAACAAGAGGACTTCAGCTCCAAACTTGATCTGCAACCATATGATTCAGCAGAGCGCATAAAAGAGTATGTGGAGGACCAGGCAAAATATGCTACCTATCAGTCAGCAAATGAAAGTGTTAGCCAACCACCCATTGTCACACAGCATCCTCCCAAAGCTATTGAACAATGTCAAATTCAGGATAGCAAACCCAGTCAAGACTGTCAACCTAAGGAGCATATTTCAGTTGCAGGAAGCCAAGTTGAGCATACTGATACTCACACGCCACACCTCTCAGGTAGAACACCCCAGAAAGTGTGTAATTCAAAGGAAAACATGGATACCAGAAATCATGCAGCCGTATCTAAGGACACAACTCACCCTCAATCTCATATCAGTATGCAGATACTACACAGGCTAATGCTGCTGACAGTCAATGTATGTCAGACTTGGTCAGGTTTTTTGCAAGACGTGAACTTGTGTCTTCAGGTCTCTTGCAGTTCAGTGATCAGCCTGAGAGTTACAGGGCTTGGAAAGCATCATTCTTAAACGCTATAAGAGGTTTAAAGCTTACAGACAGTGAAGAAATGGATCTCTTATTGAAGTGGCTGGGTACTGAGTCAGCTGCTCAGGTGAGAAGGATAAGAGCTGTGCATATCCACTATCCAGAAAGAGGACTCAAAATGGCTTGGGACAGACTCGATGAGTGTTATGGGTCGCCAGAGGTAATTGAGAATTCACTCTTCAGGAGATTGGATGGCTTTCCTAAGATCTCCAACAAGGACCACAGGAAGTTAAGAGAGCTAGGTGACCTCTTAATGGAGCTTGAAGCCGCAAAACTTGACGGGGACCTGCCAGGACTCACATACCTTGACACAGCTCGTGGCATTAACCCTATAGTGCAGAAGCTGCCATACAATTTGCAGGAGAGATGGCTCTCTCACGGCTCTAGGTTTAAGGAAGAGTACAACGTCTCTTTCCCACCATTTGGTTACTTTGTGGATTTCGTTTGCCAGCAAGCTAAGAGGCGAAACGATCCCAGCTTCTCACTCATTCCGGGAAACACAGACCCTCCAATGATGGGAAAGTCAGCTCCTAAGTTTCAGCAGTCTGAGGCCTCCCAATCTCAGTTCACAAGACTGAGGTGTCTTCTTACACCTCCACTTCAGCTGACACGACACGCAAGAGTAAAGTGGATCATACTAAGCAATGGTCCCTTACACAATAAACCACACCCTCTTCAAAATGCCGTGGATTTAGAGAAAAGTCCATTGTGGATAGGAAGGCATTTTAAAAGCAACACATGGCATCTGCTACAAATGCTGTGCATCATCAGCACACCTAGCCAAAAATTGTGACAGCAGCATTAAGTGTGCAGAATGTGGAAGCGCGAGTCACACCTCAGCCCTGCACCCTGGACCTGCTCCCTGGTCCTCAGAGGCCCAAATCCCTGCATGTGAGCATGGCGGGGAGGAAGGGAACAATGTTGGAGAAACTACTGTTTCCTCAAGCTGCACACAAGTGTGTGGAGGAGATCTCACTGAAAAATCATGTGCGAAGATTTGTCTGGTGAAGGTCTATCCAGCGGGCCAGCAAGAAAAAGCAATTCGGTTATATGCAATACTGGATGATCAGAGCAATCGCTCGTTAATAAGGTCTGAGTTTTTTGACCTTTTCAACATCAGAAGCCACAACTCTCCTTACTGTCTCAAAACATGTGCTGGTGTGGTTGAGACAGAAGGCAGAAGAGCACATGGGTTTCAGGTTGAATCCCTGGATGGGAGGATTATTCTCCCTCTACCAACACTGATTGAGTGTAATGCAATTCCGAATAATCGCTTTGAAATCCCACACACCGGAAGCAGCACTGCAGCATGCACATCTAAAACCTCTGGCACAAAAGATCCCAGAACTCGACCCCCAGGCTCCTATTATGGTCCTACTTGGCAGAGACATTATAAGGATCCACAAAGTACGGAAGCAGATAAATGGGCCTCATAACTCCCCCTATGCACAAAAACTGGACTTGGGATGGGTAATCGTTGGCAATGTCTGTCTGGGAAATGTCCACAAGCCGGCCACTGTGAACACCTACTATACCAACACTCTGGAAAATGGTCGCCACTCTGTTTTTGAACCATGCCCTAATCGGTATGTTGTGAAGGAAAAGTGGTATAGCAGAAAGGTGCCAGGTCTCCCCACACCTGTTCATGGGGAGGGTCCCGCATGTGAGGACTGTGGAGGGCACCTGGGCTATGGTGTCTTTCAACAGACAAAAGAGGATAACAAGTTCGGCCCTTCAGTAGAGGATTTACTCTTTCTGAAGTCTATGGAACTGGGAGTCTATAAGGATGAGGACAATAGCTGGGTAGCTCCTTTGCCCTTCAGACAGCCACGTCCTCGCCTTCCAAATAACAGGTCACAAGCAGCAGATCGTCTGTCCTCACTGCGTCGCTCCTTTATCAAGAAGCTTGAGATGAAGAAGCATTTCATCTCATTCATGGAAAAGATATTCCAAAATGGCCATGCAGAAGTAGCTCCTCCCCTTGAAAAGGATGAAGAATGTTTGGTAAAACTCCCTAGCTTTGGGGTTTATCATCCAAGGAAACCAGGCCAGATTCGAGTGGTCTTTGATTCAAGCGCTCAACACAGGGGAGTCTCACTGAATCAGGTCCTTCTTACTGGCCCGGACCTCAACAACAGTCTCCTTGGCGTACTAATACGGTTTCGAAAGGACTCCATTGCCATCACAGCGGACATACAACAAATGTTCCACTGTTTTGTTGTCAGGCCAGAAGACAGAAATTTCTTGAGATTTCTCTGGTATGGAGACAACAACCTGGATAACGACATCACTGAGTACCGCATGAAAGTGCATGTCTTCGGCAATAGTCCGTCACCAGCCGTCGCCATTCACTGTCTCAGACGAGCTGCTGAAGAGGGGAGAGAGAGTTTGGCAAGGATGCAAGGCAGTTTGTTGAAAGAGACTTTTATGTTGATGATGGCCTAAAGTCGTTACCAACAACAGAGGCTGCTATCGATTTTGCTCAAAAGAACACAAAGCATGCTGGCTTGCTCAAACCTGAAGCTACATAAAATAGCCTCAAACATAGTAGAGAGGTCATGGAGGCATTCCCCACCGAAGATCACGCCAATGACCTTAAGGATCTAGATCTTGGTGTCGACTCTCTACCTATACAGCGCAGTCTTGGAATTTGCTGGGGACTTGAAGACAGACACTTTCCTATTCAAGGTGGCAGAAGAAAGGAAGCCTTTCACTCGCCGGGGTGTTTTGTCAACAGTGAACAGCTTGTATGACCCATTGGGATTCGTGGCACCTGTCACCATACAAGGCAAAGCTCTGTTAAGAGAACTTTCAATGGAGACGAGTGATTGGGATGCTCCATTACCTTCAGACAAGGAAGAGCTGTGGGAAAAGTGGAGAGAATCACTGAAGGAGCTGCAGCACCTGAAGATCCCAAGGCCATATACAAGTGTGTCTCCAACAGATGTCCAGCGCAAAGAACTCTGTGTTTTTTGCAGATGCTTCAGACAAGGCAATAGCTGCAGTTGCCTATCTAAAGATCTCAGATGCTGAAGGAAACTGCCACACAGGTTTTCGTATTAGGCAAGGCAAGATTGGCTCCACGTCCAGAACAAACCATACCTCGTTTGGAGTTGTGCGCTGCTGTGATGGCTGTGGACATGGCAGAGCTCATTACTTCTGAGATTGACATCAGGTGTGATGCTGTCAGCTTTTATACGGATAGCAAGGTAGTTCTGGGCTACATTTATAATGAGAAGCGCAGATTCTACGTATATGTCACCAATCGGATCCAGAGAATCAGGAGGAGCACGCAACCACAACAATGGCATTATGTGTCCACCGAACATAACCCTGCAGACCATGCCACAAGGTCTATCCATGCAGCCCGCCTGAAAGACACCACTTGGTTTACTGGGCCAGTGTTCATGTCTCAACCGGAGAAATCTTCTCCTAAGACAGACATCTTCGAACTCGTGGACCCTGAGCAAGATAAGACATTCGCACACAAGTGACAGTGCTGACTTCTAACATCCATAACAACCAGCTGGGATCTAAGCGCTTTGAGCGCTTTTCGACATGGAGGTCTCTTAATCGTGCAATATCAAATCCTTTCTTAGATATATTGTATGTATCTTCAGGAAGACCTCAGAAGATTCCACAGGGAGCTGCAAGGGTGGCATCATTGTGGTAGATCATACACAGTTGAGGAACTCGTTCAGAGCAAGAAGGTCATCATTCGATCTGTGCAGCAGGAAACTTATGCCAAGGAAATGGAATGCATCAGGACTCAAAAGGATATCCCCAAGGACAGTTCGTTGAGGATGCTGGATCCTTTCATTGATGAGGATGGCCTATTGAGAGTCGGAGGACGCATACACGAATCACAGCTGGGATATGAAGAGAAAAGGCCTTTAGTCATTCCTGGAAGGCATCATGTTGCATCCCTCCTTGTGCAACATCACCATGTAGAATCACAACACCAAGGACGCCATTTTACTGAGGGCGCTGTCCGCTCAGCTGGCTACTGGATTGTGGGTGCCAAAAGGTGTGTAAGTAGCTCCATCTTTAAGTGCGTCACATGCCGTAAGCTCCGGAGAACTTGTGAAGTTCAGAAAATGGCTGACTTACCGTCTGATAGACTCAGCATGGA
This sequence comes from Hirundichthys speculiger, assembly GCA_018398805.1. Classification (NCBI taxonomy): domain Eukaryota; kingdom Metazoa; phylum Chordata; class Actinopteri; order Beloniformes; family Exocoetidae; genus Hirundichthys; species Hirundichthys speculiger. Next base: position 2,078,923 of record JAGFBZ010000863.1, read on the forward strand.
GCCGCCTTTTACGCATGTTGGCATTGACGTATTTGGACCCTGGACAATCTCTGCGCGCCGTACAAGGGGGGTCATGCTGACAGCAAAAGATGGGCGGTTTTTATTCACTTGTTTAAGCACCAGAGCCATCCATCTCGAGGTCATAGAGTCCATGGACAGTTCAGGATTTATAAATGCTCTGAGAAGGTTCCTGGCTATCCGTGGGCCAGTCAAGGAAATCCGTTCTGATAGGGGAACAAATTTTGTCGGGGCGTGCAAAGATCTAGGTATCTCCTCCAATATTGACGAAAATGTGGTGAAGAGGTACCTCTCAGAAAAGGGCTGTAAATGGACATTCAATCCACCTCATTCTTCCCATATGGGAGGGGTGTGGGAAAGAATGATCGGCATTACCCGCAAGATCCTCGACTCCATGCTTCTCCATCTCAGTCAGGGCTTTCTAGACTCACTCATGAGGTGCTCACCACCTTTATGGCTGAGGTGATGGCTATTGTGAACAACAGACCTCTTGTACCAGTGTCAACAGATGCACAAGAGCCATTCATCCTCACACCTGCTACATTGCTTACACAGAAAAGTGGTCCTTATCCCATTCCTCCAGGCGGATTCGATGACAGGGATCTGTACAAGCGACAGTGGCGGCAGGTGCAAAGCCTCGCCAACACATTCTGGGACAGGTGGCGGAAACAGTACCTGTCTACCCTGCAGTCACGAAGGAGATGGACGTCCAGTAGGCCGAACATCACACCAGGATCCGTGGTGCTCATGCGGGATTGTCAGTCCAAGAGGAACGACTGGCCTTTAGGAGTTATAACCCAGGTGTTTCCCAGCAAGGACGGAAAAGTCCGTAAGGTTGAGGTGAAGATCAACAGACAGGAAGGAACAAAGCTGTTCCTTAGGCCCGTGGCAGAAATCGTCTTGCTGTTCTCTCCTGAGGACTAGGAACATGTGACTGCATTCTGAGATGAACTCTTTAAGTTTAAGTTGTGGTATCTTGGGATACCAGGCGGGGAGTGTGCTGCCTTATCAGTCAGTTATGTTCATTTTGTTAAATAGCACCTCCTGCTGGTGGTTTTGCATAGCAGTCATTCAGTGCAGTTAATCTGTGTCTCTAGTTGATGACATCATCAGTATGTGTCAAGGCAGTTATTCATGTCAGAGCAGAGGAAAGTCCATGCCCTTTTTATCGGACATCATCCAGGCGTTAAAGTCTTTGAAAGCATCGTCGGTATGTGAAAGCTACTCTTTAGTTTCTCATTTATTGCTGTTTATGTATATTTTCACAAGCGGAGACATTTGAATAGATTGTGTGCAGATAAATGTACAGATGGTGAATTCATTTCAGTCACATGTTCTAGCTAGTTAACTTTAAGTTGATAAAATGTGGAAAATAAATAATCAGACACATTGTATATAGCAATATGTTCACCAACAGCTTGTCTTTTGTTTCGGATACTTTTTGTTGTTATTTTTGAATACAGCTATATCACATTTATAGATTTATACGTACATTTGGGACCTTATTTGGATATTTTGTGTATTGATTTGTATAATACGTGATATGTTTAAGTTCATACTCAATGGAAATCTGAACAGTTTGTAACTGTATGTTTTCTTTCTGTCAGTTTTACCCTACTGCCAGTTGCTACATTAAAGAAGTCAACTTGAGGCCTCTTTGTCCATGTAGTAATTGGGGATGGAGTTTATCTACCTGTCAATTCATGCAAGGCGTGTGAAGAGGACAGGAAAACCACGGTAATGAGATGAAGTCAAACATAAACGGTAATCGTTATCGCGTAAAATTTTCACCACGCTTTACCGTAATACTGGTAACCATTCCATCCCTATGATGGTGAGGTGGTGAATTGAAGCGACGTTCATTCCAGACATTTCATTTCATTTCATTTAATGTCAGACTTGTAATCATCAACACCAAAACTGTAGTATTTTACCTGGAGGGGCTAAAGAGCCACATGCAGCTCCAGAGCCGTGGGTTGCAGACCCCTGTTCTATGTGTTCCAGCCTGTGACCAGGTGTGGCACCATAGAGCAACAGAGAGGGTGTGAGTCTGAGCACAGACCTCTTCAACCAGCAAATGTTACAAACTTGTGTGAAATCGCCACAAACAATTTCTCTCATTAGAGTATATCAGAATTTAGTATTGGGATGAACAAACACTTGAATTAAGATTCTGAAATCTAATTAAAAGACAATTAGGCTAACTTTAAGTGTCAGTATATATACATACATGCCGGGGAATTATGGATGTATATACAGCAAGTGTGTGTGATAAAGTAAGATAGCTGTATAACACGTGGTAGGAGCTTCAAGATGGCGAGGAGGTCACGTGACAGTTATTTGCCCAAGATGGCAGAGGACAAAGCAGGAATTCTCAAGTGCTGATAATTGTAGTGTGGTTTGGTTAGTAGAAGAAAAATAGAAAGGAAAGGACAGAATAAAATCAACAAAGCTACAATGTTTCCCAGCGACCAGCAGCTACTCTGTCGTTTCCCCACAGATGCCCCGATGTGAGACCAACTTCACAAAGCTGCTCTGATCTTTGAACTGGGAAATAGAGATTCACGTCTGCAAATGACCTTGAACAAATCCAAAGACCCGGCGGTTAGGGAGAATGCACCAGCCTTGGCCACTGGGCGCAAGTGGACACCAGCAAGAGCAGTGGAAGAGGCAACAGCAGCTCTCAGACATGCTGACGTCGTGGGGAACGTTCAGCAAGGAAGAGGAGGCCTCGGACTAACAACCAGCCGCCCAACCTGGAGAAATGCCACTGCACCAGCAAGGAGGAAGATGGTGGTGGAGGAAGTGCGGCGTCAGGAGGAGGTCGCAAGAAGGGCCAAGGCAGTCACCCTCGGCAAACAGGGAATGTGGACACGGTGGGAAGGTGTCGAAAGGAGGAGGTTGAGCTGGAGGGATGTATGGGCCATGGATGCTAGGTGTTTGAGCTTCGCCATCAGAGCCACCTACGACGTCCTTCCAACGCCAACTAATCTCCACCAGTGGGTTGGCGAAGATCCTGCGTGCGTCCTGTGTGCCAAGCCAGCCTCCCTCCGACACATACTCACAGGGTGTAAAACCAGCCTCACCCAAGGACGGTACACTTGGCGCCACAACCAAGTCCTGAAGAGCCTTGCTTCCACACTGGAGGGAAAACGATCCAGCACCAATGCCCTTCTGCTGCCGACACCTAACACCTCATGGGGAACTGCCTTTGTCCGGGAAGGGGCCACAGCTACCAGGAGCAACTCTACTCCATCAGAGAGAAGCCAGCTGTGCCCAGCACATGACTGGAAGATGCTGGCCGATGTTGGCAAACAGCTGGTGTTCCCCCCAGAGATCGCCACCACCACCTTGAGGCCTGACTTGGTGCTCTGGTCCCCTTCCTTGAAAAAAGTGTACATAGTGGAACTCACTGTACCCTGGGAGGACTCCATGGAGGAAGCATACGAGCGGAAACATCTGCGGTATTCCGAGCTTGCCACTGAAGCTCGACATCGAGGCTGGAATGCCGAAGTCCGCCCAGTAGAAGTTGGGTGCAGGGGCTTCGTGGGTACATCTACCACCAGACTACTAAGGGACTTGGGAGTCAGGGGCCAGAGCCAGCGTACAGCCATCAAAGCTGCGTCAGAAGCAGCAGAAAGGAGCAGCCAGTGGCTCTGGCTAAAGAGGAACGACCCCAGCTGGGCCCCCAAGTAGCGTGACAGGAGGTATGCGGTCAGCCTTGGCCTGACTCAGGGAACAGGACGCCCCTGCCATGCATAGTCCCCTGAGATGTCCGCCACTTGACAGCAAGGTGACTCTCATGGATAATTGGGCTTGGGACACAAGCTCAGGTCTGATCATCCTGCAGCTGGCCGCCTCTGGGGAGGGTGTATAGTGTTAAAGGCCGAAACACCCCATGATCCAGAGGTACACTACTGATGATGCGTCCCAAATTCAGTTCTTCCCACAATCCCCTTCAAGACCATTTACCAAGTCCACCAGTCAATTGCATGCGCTTGCACAGGAAATCAACATCCCATCCTGTGTTTTCTGGAATCTAGTTGCTTTTTACAATGAAAAAAAAAACAAAACACATAAGCGCAATTCACAGTTACAGCAGAACCGATGGTCTGGTTCTAAGCTTAAGTGACACACAAGAAAAAGGAATTTACAAAAAACACTAAACTAAGCTCTGCCCAGACATAAAAGCCTCTTACGTGGATCGTTCCAGAAGCAGTGGATGGTGTTGTGATGTCCATGGAGTCTGAACTCATGATCCAGGCTCGGTTGGATAGGGCAGGGTTAAACGTACACTCTGCTGGTACCCAGGAACCGCTCCCATCCTCTCATCTCTCTCTTTCCTCTCTGTCTGGTTGTTGAAGAGATCCAGCGTTACGCTGGCCTGTCTTCCCGGTCGGTCTGAGGATCTTCATATGTCAGGGGGGACGCACAGGGTGCCTTTCTGCACGCCAAGTCTTCCATCGGCAGGTCACTCCGTCGATGCAGCACGGCCACACAAGACGTGTGGTTATCCTTGCAACCGCACAGGGACTCCTTTAGACGGGGCGCCGGGGAATGCAGGCCTTTGGCTAATTACCTTGCTGGAGCAGGCCAGAGAGATGTTGTACCTTTCGTGTAGGAGATCAGAAAGAGTGAAAGAAGGGAGTGAGACATTTTTATGTCTGGTGTAGTGTGGTCCGCCTCCCCGGGGACCCCTGCTGTGTTTTGGGGGTTAGCATCCAATAAGAGGGCACTGAGAACATTTTACCATCCATCCATCCTTAGCTTCCGCTTATCCGAAGTCGGAGTCAGAGAGGTCCAGACCTCCCTCCCCTCGGCCGCTTCCACCAGCTCCTCTGGGAGAATCCCAAGGCGTTCCCAGGCCAGCCGAGAGACATAATCTCTCCAGTGGGTCCTGGGTCTTCCCCATGGTCTCCTCCCAGTTTAACATTTTAACACCTGGTTGTAAAACCATCAGGTGCAAAGCTGGGAGTTTCAGTTCTGGTGTTTCTTTGCCTCAAAAGCCATGCGATCTTTGTGTAACATATGGTGTGTGGCCTAACAATATGGATGCGCTCCTTGAAGATTACGATCGTCAGAATGAAGAGAGTTTTTAGGGACCACGAAGATGTCCTGGCCCATGGAGCAGTGCTGTTGGATCACTGGACTGGGCCCAGTGTCAAACAGACCAAGCCACCGGATCTGCGCCATCCCAGTGCATGTTAAGGCGTTGACCCCTCTCGGTTTCTGGCCACTGGTTCAGCAATTAGCTGAGAGGTATGCGTTTGTTGGGATAAAAAATATAAAAATGGGTTAGAGTTAGGGTTAGGGGCACCAAACACATTCACCCTTTACACTCCCACAAAAAAAAAAGTCTGCTATAAGATTAAATTGCATATAGATACTAGATGGTTTTGCTGGACATTGGCACTAACCATGAATGTAAATGACACACAAAAAAATAAATAAATTAAAAGAGAAAACTGTCTATCTAAAGCCCTGTTTGGGTTTGTTCTCATACAATTAAATTCTATCTTTAGATATGGGATATCACAGCTGTCCTTGAGCACAAGACTGCCTGCTGTTTTCGATTACATTATTAACACGACTACTCGATGCATCGAGTTTCCTTGCCGTGTGGGAGAACAGGCCAACATTAAGAAGCAATTTACAGCAATGTCAGGTAATGTAAAATCGTAAATGTAATTGGCACAATTGAATGAAACTTACATCGCTAAAAGGGCTCGAGTGAAAATAAATTTGCATATGATCAATGTACAGGTTATTTGTGACTTAATGATGGTTCTGACAAATGTAGTGTCATAGTGGCATGGAGCAACACATGACCCATTAGTCCTGAGGCAGAGCAATGTAGAAACAGACTCCAGGAGCTGCACATGACAGCTGGCAACGGGATTATTCACACTTAAAAACATTCACAAGGTACTTTGCATTGACCATTTATGGCAGAATGTGGCTGTGTAGAGGTGAACCCACCTGCACAGACCTCCAGGTGGGCTGTGATTTATAAAGGGAAATGTTCTCTGAGGTGCGTAAACCTGGTTTTAGAAATCAGAATATTTTTTGGGCACACACCATGTTTGGATTTCGGGGGCTAAAAGCTAAGAAGCATTTAGTTAAGAGCCTAAGAGCAGTTTCATAAATGAGCAGTATGTTTCCACCATACTGTTCAACTGCAGCGGCCTTCTAGATGGGTCTGGGTGCACACACCTGAGTCAACATAATAAATTAATAAATCAAATAATAAATTATCTGATTGTTTTTTTGATTATTTATCTAGTGATGATTCAACAAGAGACAGATTAAAACACCATTTAACATAAATAGAGATAGAAACATAAGGAAAAGGGCAGTGAAGTATAAAAGAAGGAGAGGCAAAGCTAATAGTGTTGTCATAATTAGGATTGGAATTATAATGTCATATGGTTTAAGATTTTTATGATTAATTTAGTAATGAGCATTAAGACGTTAAAAATGATGGCGTAGAACTACATGTTGGTGAAATAACACTCAGAAAAAAAAAAACAGGACTTAAATGTTTTTCAACTACCGCTACTCAAATATAATTGTGAAGGACTGAGTGAGCCAGCAAAAGAAATCACAGGCAAATTTCAAAAACAAAAGGTTCTTTTTCTTTTCTTTTTTTACAAATTAGAAGAAACTTGGCCCATAAATCAAATAAAACTGAAGCATTTAACATTGTCTAAAAAAAAAAGGAAAAAGAAAATCCTAACTGAAAAACCCATCAAAGACAAACTGACCCAACTCATTGGACACACAGGGGCTTCATATAATGGCTCATCAGACCATTAACAACACACAAGGGACGGAAAATACAATCAAAACAGTTCATTTACAAGCATACACAGATGTTGATCCTTCAGTTATATATATATATATATATATAAAAACAAGCTCCGACATCCCATGATGAAATATTTGCTTTCCATTTATCTCCCTGTTCGGGGTGACCACAGCAGAGTGGTCTTTGTTAGAAGCTTGGCGCATGTTTTATCCTGGATGTCCTTCCTGAAGCAACCGAGATTTGAGCTAGATGATAGCACTACCGCTACGCCACTGGGGAGGCTGTCCATATTGTAATATTAATAACTAATAATCTGGTGTTATGTGTACAAGGAATTATTTAGAGCTACAGAATCCCATAAGTCTTCATATTGTGGTAGTATAGTTAATTTATTCTTATTTATTTTGTTGTCTGAGATTTATAAAATATTTCCTGTAGTGAAGTGCCGCTTCTTCTTCTCCTTCTTCTTGTCCTTTCGGCTGCTCCCTTTTCAAGGTGGCTACAGCGGAGTGATCCGCATGGCTGATTTGGCACAGGTTTTACGTCAGATGCCCTTCCTGACGCAACCAGGACTCAAACCAGGACCTCACACATAGACGACACCACTAAGCCACCTGGGAGGCTCCAACAACTCCAACTGCATACATGGTAATTTAATTTTCTGTTCTGAAATGGCATCTTGAATTTCTTTCATTTTATATTTTTGTGGTATTGCTACTGCAAGTGGTTTTTTGAAGATTCAATATAAAGACACAAAGAGTGGTTGTCTTGTTTCCGGTAAAGTGTGAAACTTAGTGACAAGATCCAATCTGTGGTTATTGTGGGTCTGTGACAATTGTTCTTACCCAGTGGACGGGCTATCCACCTAATCATTTTTTATAGCCACTTCACCCTGTTCAGGGTCAAGGGGGTCTACTGAAGCTGTCTTCAGTATCCTGCCGTATCCTGGACAGGTCAGCAGTTCATAGCAAGACCACACAGAGACATACAACCACATATGCTCATAATCGCTCCTAGGGTTAATTTAGCCTAACATACATTTTTTTGGAGTGTGGGAGAAAACTGGAGAACCTGGAGAACTCATGTAAGTGTGGTGTCTGAACAATATGATATTTACATGATATTTACCTTTTATAAGTTCAACTAGACCCTTCTCAGTTTTAAGGCCTCTGCAGAAGTTAATTGAGTTTAAGAGCATTCTGTAGAGTCAGCGGGCTCATGTTGGTGTGTGTACTACTAGTCCACATCCTGTCTTTTTCAGCTAAATAGAGTACAGTTCACGTCCAAAAAGAGACAACAAATGAGAATCTGTCTTAGAGAGTTTCTGATCGATTCCAACTGTAAACTTAAGATAGTACTGTTTATGTTTGAAGAAGATAAGCAAGTAAGGAGTGAATATGAAACGGTCTCATTAAAATTGACTGATTCCACCTGTGAAACTGAAGATTGGAAAGGCGTTACACAGAGGCTATAAAGAGCCTGCGTATTTCTTTGTTCTTCGATCTTTTCCTCATCAGCCCCGGAGAGGTCCCAGACTGCTGCAGAAGTCTGTCATCAATGCCTTCTTTTTCTGTAAATAAATATCTTTTTTGCATTTAAAAAGTCAGCCTGGAGCAGCTTTTTTCTGAACCCATTAACACACTCAGAACTGCACAGCGAATCCAGACTGGAAGAGATCAGGAGAAGAAAAGCACATCGAGAAGATGCAAACTGTGAGGCAACAGTACTTTTCCTGATCTAAGCCATTGCCACATACTTTTATTTTGAAGTAACTCTTATACACTGTTCATGTTTGCTGTCTATATAGCAAAGACTGTTTTTTGTGTACATGCTGATAACATCCAGTACAAATAACAGTAGATGAAAAATACCAAAGAATCAAGTTTTGTTACTTTTTCTGTCCTTTTCCAGCTGTCCTTTCTATTACTTGTTTTGAATTCAATTTAATTCAATTCAATTTTATTTGTATAGCTTCTGTTACAATGTCAATTGTCTCTAGACGCTTTACAGAGACCCAGAGCATGAGCCCCCAGCAAATATCATTAAATAAAATTAAAATATTAAATCCAAATCAAGGATAACGGCCAGTAAAAATCTCTCACAGATGAATTCTAAAGGTCTAAAAAACCTTTAGAATTCATCTTCATGTCTGAACAAACTAACATATCCTTCAACTCCAAAACCATAAAGCTTTTACCTGCTTTTATTTTCTCTTTGTGCACCGTTACTCTCACAGTTGTTGGCCATTTCTTTCTTGTTTGGATAACCTCCTCAGTCTTCCTTGTTTGCACCCTCTTTCTTTCTTCCACCAGTAATTGTCTGTTTTTCCAAAGTCTTGCTGGGCATCAGATAAGAGCTTTTCAGAGCAAAAATGACAAGTACACAGAAGGAGGCTCATTTCAGTTCACAAACAATAATGTGTAAAAGCACAGTAGATGACATGTAAAACAAGCACTCTGCGGAGACCGCCTGGGCGGACTCGGAATAGACAATTCAACGGACCACTTACTGACAAATTCAGCCAATTTGTACTTGGAGGAAATATGCACAAGGTGCAGAGTCTATAAGCAAAAAGCACTGTTAATGTAAATATACTACAGCACCATAAAATCGCTGATCCACAATAGGGCAGTAAAATAGATGGATCAGCCCCAAAGAAAGTTAGAGATTTGTTTCATTTTAAAAGTCTGAGGCAAAATTATAACAGCAAGGACAAGCAATCAAAGTGAATGTCACAGTTATTTTGGTTTATAGGAGCTTTTTCAGAGTTTTCATGACAATTGAAATAAGCTCCTCTGTTGTTTTTTTTTTTTTTTTTTTTTTTTTTTTTCCTTTTGTGTACACACCACAGGAAATGTGGCTGATTGTGAAACTGAATTCTAAAAACTCTGGGACCAGAGTCATTACCAAGGTTTAGGGATTAGTGAGGTCCAGATTTCTTTTTATTTTATTTTTTTATCAATATAATTAACAAGAAAAAACAAGCAAGGTTGTAATTTTATTACAGCCATCCAATATATTCTCTGTTCTTTCCCTCAAGGCTCACATAAAGAAAACAGACCCATAGTTATAAGAAGTTAATGGAAATATATGAAATGATAATAATTATACAATTAACAACAATCCAGGAGAGTTATTTCAAATTTTCTGAATAATTTAATGCAAGCAACTATTATGCAAATATGTCTGGAAGATTCCAGTCATAAACTAATTAAGAAATAAACAAAACACCACTTGCAGATATGCTTATATCATAGTAGCCTACATATGGATATCGGGAATTTCACATGCTCATGACTTCTAATTTTAAGATGAGTAGAAGACAATCCCTTCTAAAGCCAAATAATATTACCAATGTTAAATAATTATAGTAATGATAAATTGAGTCAAACATCTGCAAGCCTGCTCATGTCACCACAAGTAGGCTTTCTTTTTTTTTTATTATTTTCTTTAAGTCAGTTGTTGTGAATAGATAGCATTCAACTTTAACGTAGCAAGCCTTACTCAAGTCTTGGTGCTCCCTTATTTGCTCAGTTCACATAAGTGAAGGGACCAACTGTTGCCACCGTGAAGCTGAAGGCTAAATGATACAAAACTGGGTTGGGTTATGTAACCATTAGTGGGTTGCCATACCATGTGTGATTGGAGTCTTCCAAGATGGCGCCGTTGTGCATGGCAGGCCGTCTACCTCTGCTCTCTGATTTGCTCCTTTTGCTGTTAATAACAGTCTTTGTTAAGAATGTGTCACCTCTGCTGATGTATGATCACCAGACATTGCTAAATATACAGGATTCAGTGATTAAGCCTATGATCTATGGCTGTAGGGGACAATCAAAGACGCTCCCACCGTTTTTGGCGTCTGTGCCCCACTACCTGCGGCGTCTAGCTGTTCACCTGCCCCGCAAGCGTTGCCACAGAAAGTGAGGGAAACGAAGCGGTGCACTCGTCAGACTGAGAGCCTACCTGGCGCGGCCCTTAGCACATGATCCTCACCGGCTCGTATGGCTTTACTGGAAGTACAATGGCTTCTTCGTGCGGCGCTCCTCGGAGATCAGCTGGCTCCGTTCACCTGTCACCGGCTACCAACATCCCCGCCGCCCGCGGTGGGTCAGCGTCTGCAGACGAGGCTCCATGCAGCAACACCTGAGACCTGTTGCTCGTGCATCTGAGTAAATTGACCGCACACCGATGCGCTTTGCTCTCATTAACTCGAGGTCTGTGGCAAATAAAACGTTCATCCTGAATGACTTCTTCTCAACACGTGAGTTGGATTTTCTCTTGTTGACGGAAACGTGGATTAATCCAGGTGATGACAGCGCCTTCACTTAGCTCCTCCCTCCTCGCTGCTCCTTCTTCAGCTCACCGCGTTCATCTGGCCGTGGAGGCGGAGTCGCTACAGTATTCAGGAATGACTTTAGATGCAAGCCTTTGTGTGTGAATAACTATTCTTGTTTCGAACTGCAGTTATTTACAATAGAGTGTGCTTGTCCAATCTTATGTGCTGTTGTCTACCGTCCACCTAAATATAACAAAGAGTTCATGCAGGAATTCTCTGAGTTTTTAGATGAGGTGGTCCCTAAATATGATCAACTCCTGATCTGTGGGGATTTCGATATCCACTTATACTGTCCTGATCAAATGGCAAACGACTTTAAACGCCTTCTGGCATCATTTGACTTGACTCAGTCTGTGGATGGGCCAACTCACGAAGCTGGGCACACTTTGGACTTAATCATTTCTCATGGGCTGCCTGTCACAATGGTGGAAATTTCTGAGACTTCCATCTCAGATCACCTGTCCATAATTTTCAGTGTTCCTGCTCCTCCACCTGTCAGTAAGCCTCCGGCTCCAGGTTCTCGCTGTCAGATTATTACTTCTTCAACAGCTGGGGAGTTTTCTGCTGCTTTTGTGGACTCTGAATTTACTTCCCTTAATAAGAGTGTTCCTCCTGAATGCCCAGACAGCATTCTGTCATCTTTTTATTCTATGTGCACTGAGATCCTGGACACTATTGCTCCTTTTAGGCGCAGGTCCTCTAAACCTAAGGCTGATCCCTGGTTGAATGGCTCTACCCGGACCCTCAGACAGCGCTGCAGACAGGCAGAGCGACGCTGGAAGAAGGATAAACTACATGTATCGCTTGAAATACTGAGGGACAGTCTCGCTCAGTATCAGAGGGCTGTGAAAGAGGCGAAGTCCAAATACTTGTCCAATATCATTTCTACTAATGGACATTGTCCTCGTGTGTTGTTTAGCACTATAAACTCTGTTGTGAACCCCCACACCTCTCCTCTGAGTGATGCCACTGTTTCCACCTGTGAGGACTTTTTACGCTTCTTCATTGAAAAAGTGAAGTCGGTGAGAGCACTGAGCAGCTGCAGTATAGGCTCGGACCAGCCTGTTACTGCCTCACACTCTGCTGTGTTCGACCATTTTGACCCTGTTTCTCTTTCGTCCCTCACTGATATTGTTGTACATATGAAAACTACAAGTTGTCCTCTGGACATTCTTCCAACTAAATTGTTAAAAGAGGTGCTTTCCATTGTTGGGCCTTCCCTCCTGGTTTTAATGAACATTTGTCTCAGCTCAGGATGTGTCCCTGATTCTTTTAAACATGCCATAGTGAGACCACTTCTTAAAAAACCACATCTTGAAGCCAGTGTTCTGTCCAATTTTAGACCTGTTTCTAATTTGCCTTTTATTTCAAAGGTCATTGAGAGAATTGTTTTTACCCAACTGCAATCGTTTTTAGAAAATAATTGTGTTTTTGAAATATTTCAGTCTGGGTTCAGGACAAGGCACAGCACTGAGTCTGCACTGTTGAAAGTGCATAATGACATTGCTCTTTCCGTCGATGCCAAATGTCCTGCTGTTTTAGTTTTGTTAGACCTGACAGCAGCATTCGATACAGTGGATCATTCAATCCTCTTGTCTTGCCTTAATCAGTGTGCTGGTATTTGTGGTACAGCGCTGAAATGGTTCAAATCGTACCTGACAAACAGAAGTTTTTCTGTAATGATTAGTGACTTGTCCTCCTCTGCTGCTCCTTTGATCTGTAGTGTGCCCCAAGGCTCCACACTGGGCCCTTTGTTCTCGCTGTTGCCTCTGTGCTCTATCATTGCTAGGCACAACCTAGCCTTTCACTGCTATGCAGATGACCTGCAAATTTATCTTCCTGTGCTCCCAAACAAAAGTGGTGCTCTTCAAACTCTTTCTGACTGCATTGCAGAAATTAAAATGTGGTTGGGGCAAAATTTTCTGCACCTAAATGACAATAAGACAGAGTATGTCTTCTTTGGCGATTCAGCAAACTCTGGTGACCTATCGTTTAAAGTTAAATCTTCTGTTAGGAATCTCTGAGTTATTTTTGATGGCAGCTTAAAATTTGACAAGCAAATTGACAGCGTGGTCAGGGCCAGTTTTTATCAGTTACGGGTTTTAACAAAAGTAAAGCAATTTTTAAATCGTGCAGACTTGGAAAAAACCATTCATGCCTTTATTAGCTCTAGAATTGATTACTGTAATGCATTGTATGTTGGTGTCTCCAAGTCATCACTTAGCCGCCTTCAGCTTGTTCAGAACGCCGCTGCACGCTTTTTAACTAATACCCGACGTCAGGAACACATCACCCCAGTTTTATTTTCTCTTCACTGGCTTCCTGTTTCTTTTAGAATTGATTTTAAACTGTTAATCTTTGTTTTTAAAGCCGTCAATGGGCTTGCCCCTCTCTACTTATGTGAACAAGTGCGTGTTCAGAACTCCACTAGAGGCCTACGGTCCTCAATCCAGCTCTTTCTGGAAGTCCCCAGAACCAGGACTAAACTCTGGGGTGATCGGGCCTTCTCAGTTGCTGGACCCAGACTCTGGAATAAGCTGCCCCCCGAAATGCGCACCATCACTGACTTTGGGGTTTTTAAATCTAGACTTGAAACCTATTTATTTAGACTGGCGTTTAATACACAGTATTGATGTGAGATATTTTTAATTTAATTTTAATTATATTGTTATGTCGATTTTAAAGTGTTTTGTTTTAATGTGGAATGGAATGGAATTTTAATGGAAAGCACTTTGGTCACCTTGTGCGTTGTAAAGGGCTCTACAAATAAACATTGATTGATTGATTGATTGATATGTGGTCAACATGAAAACTTTATTCTGTAGGTTCCTTACCATTATGACTGTCTGAATCTTCTGTGATGCACATTAAATAAACTGCAAAAATCTTTCTCTTCAACAAATCTGGAATTGTCAACATACTTGAGAAGGGTTCAGCAAAATACTGTGCCCCTGATTCACTCCTCTTGTCTAAACATAACACATCATTCCTCAGGTCATCTGCCAACCTAATCCCTCAAACCCAATCAGAGGCACTACAGAGGGGCCATAACTTTGTGCAAGCTACAGTCTTTTCAAATTAAAGGTCAAATAGTACATAAAATTTAGATATTTAGATATTTATATTCTGCTTTCTTGTCTTGAAAAAAAGATTACTGAAGTCTGGACCTTGGTGAACTCATATGTGGGTATGGATGTGGTCGGGACATTGTATATATATATATATATATATATATATATATATATATATATATATATATATATATATATATCAGTTGTTCATTTTAATGCCTGATACAACTAAAGGTACATTTGTTTGGACAAACATAACGATAACCACAAAGATTGCTCATAAGAGTTTTATTTAAGAGCTGATATCTCACCATTTTCCATGGTTTTCTTGATTATAACCTAAATCACTTAAGTTTTTATATCAATAGCTATGGCGTTGTACTGCCAAAAATACTGCTTTTATGCATTCATTGTTTTCTTTTCTGTCTGTTTTAGTCACATGATGACATTTAGTGGTACCAGGTATTAAAATGAACAAGAAAGTGAAGAAAAAAATGGTGGTCTAATAATTCTTTCCATGACTATATATATATATATATATATATATATATATATATATATATATATATATATATATATATATATATATATATATATATATATATATATATAATAATATAGATTAAAAACGAACAGTGAGCAGGACCTGGCTCATAAAGGGGGACTTTTTTGCCAATGGCCAGCCTGGTGTAGAAGAAAAGAGAAGGGTGGACAGAGGAGGACAGAGAAAGGAGAGGCATAAAGATATTGGCAATATTATATAGGACAAAATATATGAATAGTAATAATCTGTTAGCTGGGGAACTAAGAATTCTATGTACTTATATTATGACTGGTACATTGTTAGTACATGCACTGCAGAGATGACTATATAAACAGGTATAGGCAGCAACACTGAGGTGGTCAGAGAGTCAGACAGTAGGTCACTATGTTAACTACGGAGGAAGAGGAAAAGAGGGGAGAGAAGAGTGGTAAGGACACCGCTCAGTGGATAATGTTGGTGTCCCCCTGCAACATAAGCCTATAGCAGCAAAGCTATGATGAGGCTATGTTTAAGACAAGCCTGCTCTAGTGTTCCTATAACCGTAGCAATGGCTACGAGCCCTAACACACGATTGTTTAGATTAGCTACATGCTTTACTAAACAGAAATGTTTAAGGTTTATTTTTAAAGGTGAAGGTGGTGTCAGCCTCTTTAACCTTGGTAGCTGGTTCCATAAAGGTGCCTGATAGCAGAAGGCCCATCCTCCAAATCTACTTTCGTATATTCTTGGTACTACAAGTAAACCTGCACTCTGAGAGTGGAGAGCTCTATTAGGAGCATAAGTACGGTGTACATTTTAGGACATCATCAGCCGTCAGAGTCGGGTCTCGGTCATCAGATGAAAAGTCATCGTATCTCAGGAATATCTCTGTCAGATATCAGGAAAACCTTTGTCAGGTATCAGAAAAACCTCTGTCAGGTCTCAGAAAAAACTTTGTCAGGTCTCAGAAAAAAAACATTGTTTTGGAGCCAACACCTGGTGGTCAGTTGAAGAATTGTAAGTTCTGTTCATTCCTGGATTGGCTTCAGCACAGAAGTGGGCTGGCTACACTTGGTTCAAACACAAAGAAAAGGCTAGAACTCTGGTAACAGAGAGAAAAATGCACAAAATCTGACACTGAACAAAATCAGAAGGGTACTGACAGATACAGGAAATGAGCAGACAATTAAATACCGGTGAGACACATCAGGAGGAGGTCAGGGGATCCCCCAAGGACAGAAGCAAAAGACAGAAAGTGAAGTGACAAGGGAATGAAATAGATGACGTTGAGTGTCAACATAAAAAATGTGAACAGCTACAAGAACATGACCTAAGAGTCTGGATGGAGAGAGAATGATGCAAGGTCTTCCCCGAAACTGCTCCTCTCTTGGCTCTGGATTACTGAGGCTGTTTCAGTCTTGTCTCAATTTACAGCCCAATCAATGCCCTCAGAATTTTCTACTGGTTTAAGTCAAATAATTTTAATACCCTCCTCACCTGTTTCTGATTCCACCAGCCCCAATTTTACCTTAGAAATGTTTTAGATGATCTTGCATCATTTTGGTTTTTGCTCATCTGTGTTTCCCCAAATGGTTCTTACTTTGCTTTTATAAAAGCCTGTCTGCCTTCTGTATCTGGGAGGCGAGATTTTCAATTTAGTAATGGTAAAACATGCTCCCCTTTTTCAGTCCCCACTCCTGAACTTTTTTTTCTCAGATGAATACAGAAAAATCCACACACTTATAAAACGGGAGAATGACATTTAAAAAAAAGAAAAAATAAACGTGAAGCAAAAAGTCCTTGATTAGCAAAGATAGGAAATCTAATATATCTCAACCACTCGAAACTGGTAATGGAAAAAGGCTCAATCTCCATTACTGCTTCAAAAACTTATAAAGGATAAAAGATGGCATTTTTTTTTTTATCCTTGCTAAAAGAGGACAGCAGTAGTGTGCACATAACGGCTGAACGCGTCTTCAGGCTTCACTGTAAACTATTTTTTTAACTGAAGAGCACAAAGTTCACTATTTCTATGAGGTCTTTCTGTTGTATATACAATGTCAAATCATTGAAGTTTGGGACAATATGGGAAAAGCCATGCTATTAAAAATCCATCCATTATCTATACCTGCTTAATCCTATGCAGGGTCACGGGGATCTGCAGGAGCCTATCCCAGCTCTCTTCAGGGGAAAGGCAGGGGTCCACCCTGGACAGGTCACCAGTCCATCGCAGGGCCACATGTAGACAAACAACCAAGCACACTCACAATCACTCCTACGGGCAATTTAGAACCACGAATTAACCTGACATGCATGTCTTTGATTCGAACCAGGAACCTTCTTACTGTGAGGCAACAGTGCTAACCACCAAGCCACTGTGCTGCCCGCTATTAAAAATACATTAATAAATAAGAAATAATATTTTCAAAAGCAGTAGCCATGAAATAACAAGTCCTTGAGGATCAAACAAAAAATCCATTATATTTTTTATTTGAAAAAAAAATAGCCCTTAAAGAACTATTGGAAGGGAATTGCATTATTTGTCCTACTGTGTGTAATTAATCTATTTAAGGAATACAATGAAACTTCAGAGTAAAGGACACATCTGGAAGGCTAAGCTGGATTCGTATAATCTCTGGTCCTTCAAACAGCACTGTATCAGCAATATTATTATCAGTAGTTGATATAACCACTTGTTGAAGTGATTACTGGGGAAACTTTTGTAAAACAATACAGATCTACATTCACAAATGCCACTTAAATATTTACTGTGCAAAAAAAAAAAAAGTCTTCTGTTAAGCTTGTTCGTAGGCAGTGTCGATGTCTCTGGACTTGAACACCTCTGGGCTGGACCAGCACTCAGTGGAAAGAGGCTATGTTGTGGTCTGACAAATCAGTAGATCCAGACCATCCAGACTGTTACCATCAAGATCAGAGGCAAGTCTGAAAGCCATGGTCCGTGATTGTGCAGGGTTGTATCAGTGGCCTTGGTATAAGTGTTTTCCATTACGGCAGAAGAAAAGTACATCGGGATTTAGAGAAGAGTAACACATCCTGCCCTCACACCAATGCATTTCTGTGACAACACAATGCAAAACAATAATTAAGGAAGAAGAGGGTCTGGGTTCTGGACCTGCCTGCTATCCTGAACCGTCCTCAAAAGACAATGTGTGCAGAATGGGAAACAAAAAAAAAAAAACAAACAGTGTACACCTACTGTTGTGGAAAATATATTATGTTTGTTTATCCATGTCTCAGTGACTATATCTCTAAGACTGAAAGTAAAGACTCTCTTAAGTTTTCATCAAGTTTAATTCCACTGCAATGCAAGGAGTCAGACAGCAAGTTGCAGATCATGGCAAAATGGCCCTGGAATGGGATGTCACAATGAATTTAAGCACAGGCAGAAAGATGACAGACGGTGCTAGAAAGATCCTTAAAAACAACCGTCTGTTATTGACGAATGATAAAGCCTTGGAGCTGTGTGAGAGACGTCTAGGCTCCCCCCCGGGCCGGAGCCTGCAACCATGATTATGCATATCAGTTATGAAAACCCATATGTGAGCATTACAATTATTAGAATAGCATCTCTATATTTATTTTTCTCAACACACCGGCAGACGTGTTTCTTGGAAGAATGGGGCAAATTGGCAGTTGAAATCCTTCACCGCTTGGTGTTTTTGATGCCAGAACACATTAGTTTTGAGAAGGAATACCTTTACTGTATCATTTTTTTGGACTGTGTTGCAGGTCTGACAAATGAAATAAAGATGATGAAAAAATCTGAAATAAATATATGTCAGAATAGATGTAAGAACAGGTTTTTTTTTTTTTTTTTTTTTGCATTTGCTTCTTTTCATTTCCCCAGTCACTGACATGAAATGTGTCTGTGCTGCCTCTTCCCAGTCTGATTTTTGCAAATTTCCATATCACCCACAGTGCATCGTCTCCTTTCACTAAATTTCTTCCATCCGCACGTAGTCCTAATGTTTTTTTCTTTTTTCAGGATATTTCATCTACTTTAAGTTGTACATTTGTAAACATGCAGGCGCTTTCAAACTTCAATTATCTGGGTAGAGAAAGCGTGCAGTGTGAACCGTGGTCATCAAACGAACTTAAGA
The DNA here is from genome assembly GCA_018398805.1 of Hirundichthys speculiger. Lineage (NCBI taxonomy): Eukaryota > Metazoa > Chordata > Actinopteri > Beloniformes > Exocoetidae > Hirundichthys > Hirundichthys speculiger. Next base: position 2,097,800 of record JAGFBZ010000863.1, read on the forward strand.
ATGAGAAGAGAAAACCATAGTCATCATAAAAAACTAAATCGAGGAACAAAACCTTAATACTTTAATACAATTAAATAAAGCTTTAATCTCTTAGGCACACACACAAAGCCATTGGAATGTATAATATCACATTTCCTCTCACTGCTTTTCTTCTGTGTATTATCAGCCTTCCAGCTCCAGCAACAGACATGATTATCACATTTCAACAAACTTAATTTGCCTTCCACTTTCCTGAATGTAAAAGTTCAGTAGAAATGAACAAGACCCAGGGTTGAAAGGATATTTTAACTGCTTGAACAAAAGCCTTTGGGCATTTACTTACTGGGTGTTTGTGGTTGAAAGCACTTTTTACTTATTTCTAAAACGCTGGATTCAATACGTCACTTCAGCCCGATGCTGTTGAACCTGAAATCTGTAGTAGGTCACACTTCCAAATAACTAAATATTCCTAAGCCAAATTCTAAAATGTATCTGCAATGTCTTTGGATTCATGCTGGCCATTTAACAAGGACAGATCGAATTAAGGCCACGTACCGTATTTCCTCTTCAGACTCACTGAATACCTGATTCATAATGTATGTGAATCAGGTCTTCAGTGTTGATCCAAGATAAAAATTAAATCACTGAGGCTAAACTATTTGTAATAAGTGTCCTGAGGAATAAACATTAAACTGGTAGATATCTGAACTTCAGTCTAATGAACTTAAATTCAAGAATTCTGCTTCCAGGACACAGCAACTGTATGCTGTAAGCAGGGCCATTTCTAGTCACCTTGGGGGCCCTAGGCAAGAGTGAGCATGGGGGCCCTTCCGGCCCAAAAACACCAAGAAAATCATTCAATCCAAAAATCTTTTATTTTAAATAACAGAGGTGCACAATAATATTTTTGATTAATGTGACATTGCAGAAAATTCAAGGAGACATATGATATCATCCTCTTTCAAATACAAATCAGTTACTGGTTAGCTTACTGTTAATTACTGTTTAAATAAGCCAAGCTAAGGTGCAGTAAACATGAGACAAAACTGAGACTACAGACTGGGACAAAGTGGCATCACAACTTTTTTTTAATAATGTCAGCTTATACACCTTTGAACTTACCACTTTCTTGATTTCTTTTTTTCTTTATCTTCTTGTTTTTTTTTTCTTTTTGCGTGTCCTGATGGATATGATTAATTTTTCTTGTATCGAGTTTGAAGCACCGCAGAAAGCCATGGGCAGTTGGGGCCCCATTAGGGGGGTTCCAAACGTGTCGCTGCAGTGCCTATGGAGGTTTCAGGTTGTGTCATTGATATGGATCGATATTGGCCGCGTTTCGGGGGTCCCTTAACACATGAGGCAGTGACAGCTAGTGGGGGCCCTATGCGAGGGGGCTTTCAACATATCGTCGTTGCAGTGTCTAAAGCAGTTCAGTCATTTTGTCATTGACAAAAGGACCAATGTCAGTGCTGTCCTGGGGCCCCTTCCAGCTCGGGGCCCTAGGCAATTGCCTAGTATGTCTACCCCGTTGCGGCGTCTCTGGCTGCAAGGACCCAGTACATACTACCAGGCTCTCTGAGAGCTGGTTGATGCACATGGAGGAAGGAAGTGGCGATAAACGATTACACGGCATCATTGACCAAAACTCTACTGACTCCGCTGAGATGAGTTCAATTGCAGAGTGAAGGAAAAGCAGCCAGCATCGTCTCAGTTCCTCAGATGTAGATATTTATTCAGAAATGTTGGAAAAGAATTGCAGGTAATAACTTTACGAAGCTGAATGAGCCGGTGCTCAGGGTGAACACTCAGCAGAACAGAGGCCTATTATTGTTTTCAAATAATTCAAAAGGTATTTTAGGGTGAGTTTGTACATACCTCTGTATACGTTACTGTGCTGCAGAATGGTGTGTCATGTGTAGATGTTATGCCGTAAACGGTGCTGGTGTGGCCCCAGAAGTCGTCTTCATATACACACACATACTATGTAAATGAGTTGAGCTAGTGTGCATTGGAGGATAAAAAAGAAAGTGTGGAAGAGAGATTTTCTCACAAGGACGTAGGTGTAAAGAAAAGAAGTGCACTTAGCCTAAGAATAACGTGTGTGTGTGTGTGTGTGGTCTTCTTTTTCTGTCTTTAAAAAAGCACCCTTTTTTAATGGTAAAATGGGACCATGAGTAGAGTACCACCTCTTTCCATTCAGAGGAAGTTTACGCTTGTCTGTGTCTGTAACGCTCGCCCTTCCCCCTCACTTTTTTCCCTCACACATCCCCTCCACCCTTCCTATCCTCTAACTTTTGTTTGCTTCTGTCCCTCTCATTTTCCTTTTATACTTTATTTATTTCAGTATATATCTGTCTTCATATTTACTTATTTTTATGTTTTGTTTTGTTGTTTTCTTTTCCTCATCATCTGTCTGTCTTCAAAGTCCCCATTTCCTTCACTATCTGTCCTGCATTCAACAGCATGCAGGTTGGATAAGTCAGCAGTTTGGTTGTTTTTAGATCTACCTCAACTGCATTCACCACAATATTCACCATGTTATCTTTTCATTGAGATATTTTGCATGTCACAGAATCTTCAAATTATTTTCTATATTTGCATTTTCAGGTTTGTGTGGGTTTTTTTCTTTTACTTATTATTCTACAGCAGCTGTGCAGCCGTCATAGAAAAGAAATGTGCTGACTTGTTTCCCTGTTAAATTCACTGCCTGTATTCGGGCTGACAATATCAGCTAAATGACTGTAACTTTAAATGGGTTTGCAAATTAAGGTGCAAACTTTTGGGCTGTTTCTAAAAGACTTAACATACACCAAATAACTCCAAGTACTTTGTTGGCTTGTTACTTTCCATGATTTAAATTATGCTAGGAGGTCACGAGTGAAAACTGTGTTTTTACATTCACAGAGAATGTGACTCAACGATGACTCGATTATTGGTTCAACTCCCTATAAGCCCTATGTTTTTGATGCCTATCTCATGCACCTGGTTGACGAAGTCCTGGACCAGCTCAGCACAGCTCTTTTTTCCACAACAGTTACAGCCTTCTCCACTCTATATGGCTTTTAACAATTTGTGAGATTTCCATTCTATTTGGATGAACTCTTCATCCATAGTGACACCTGGATGGAGCATTTGCATCAGGTGACCTTGATGCTCAAGTCCCTGAGGCAGGCTGGGCTCACCAGCAACCCAAAGAAGAATGTGGTTGGACAGAGGGAGGTACAGTATCTGGGGTACCAATTGAGTTGTGTGCAGGTATGACCACAAATAGAAGAGAACCCAAGGCTGAAAAGGAAGCAAGGCATTTTATGGGTCTGGCTGGGTACTGCAGGAGGTTCATACTGAACTTTGCAGATCGGATCTGACCTGACCCTAAAGGGTTTACCCTGGATCTGGTCGGAGCAGTTCCAGGTGGTGTTTGACAGGACCAAACAAGCTCTCTGTGGGGAACCACTGCTTCACACACCTAACTTCTCTACTTCAGTTACCAGCTGAGCAGCCACGGTCCAAAACACGTACATGTAGTTGGAATAGGTACTCAGAGCTTCCCTGAAGAACTGCTGCTGTGGGCGTTGAGGGTGTTGACTTGATTGGATATGCTATGAGCAAGAGATGACGTCATTCAGCTGCCTAATGTCCGCCAACGACTTGTCTCTTCTCATTTAATCCCAACATTATCCAAACAGCAAATGGAAATGCATCACATTCATCTTAGTGTTTTTCTCATAATTTTCACTTTGCTTTTCTTCTTTAATTCTTTCATCTTTGCTGTCTTCTTCTTGACAAACAGCCAAAGTGGTGAACTACCACCCCCAGTTGGTTTGGAATGAAAGTTTACGTGCAACCAGCTCTGTCACCGTAACTGGAGACATGATGGCTGAAAGGACCGAGGAGGAGGTCGGTCCTGTTAAAATTCCAGCCCATTAGTTTTACCCCAGACCCCTGCTAATGGAAAACTGGCATAAAAGTACAGGCCTGAGGGAGTAATAAATAGAGGAAGGGCGCACACCAATGTATTTTACATGGTCTCTTATCAGGAGCAAGACAGTAGAATTGTTTAATAGGCTGAGCATCACTAACATCTATATCATGTTACTGGTATGAGACCCAACACTCTACCTCCTCAAGTTCCATGTTGTTCATTGTTTATTTTAATTTTGTTTTTTTTTTTTGAAAGCCAGGCTGGCTTTGTTAAGATTCATGATAACAACCTTCTAAAATAATGTCCTTTGGATTGATGAGATAAAAAAACTGGAGCTTTTTGGCAAGTCCAGCTCCACCTGCTATGGAACATGGGGGGTCTGGTACAGGGGACCTTGAATCTGCAGAAATATTTGAAAGATGTAGTGTGAAGAGTTCTTTGCTCGGGAAGACTGGACCACAACACCTGTTGCCAGATGCAGAAATCTCATTGAGAGTTGCAGATATCGCATGATGTCAGTGATAGCTTCTAAAGGCTGTGCAACAAAATATATAAGATATATAACTGTACCATCATTTTTGTCTGTGCCATCTTCATTTGTTAAGTAAATGTGTTAAACATGGAAGAAATAATGATGGATGGCTTTAGGTTTTGTCAGCTTAAGCTATTTTGGAGATGGTTCTGTTTTTTTCTTGTACTTATGGATGGCTTTCACATCTGAATATGGAGTATTTTAGCCACACAACAGCTGTAACATACTTCTCTCTCTCAAGTGTTTTGTGTGCCTTATTTTTATTTAGATTCCTAATATAACTATTTTTGTTTATCAGTGTGGAAAAAAGTGCCTCTGCAGGCATGTCATTCCAGGCCTAACAGTTCTAGGAAATAGTGAAATGCTGTCATTATGTGGTGTTATGGCCATGGTTAATGACGCACAGTAACTGGCACTGTTGGAGAATAATGGCTTACTTCGCAAAGGAGCCATTTCTCCACATGGAGAAATAGTGTTTAGAGAGTGTAATATTTTTGAGCATCTCATCTTTGACGAGAATGTACACTAAAGGAGTTTCTTTAGTCATTTGTTCCCCCCCCCCTTCCTTTCTGCAGATCAGAAGCTGTTCAAAGAAACAGCAATTTAATGCTAATTTTTCGATGGCTTTTCAAAACATTTCACAATTCTCTCCAACATAGCACTGTTAAAATGTGCAAAGCACAAAGAAAGCATATTAGAGTCTATGTTACATCATTTCATAACAGAATGCGAAAAGTTTCTACTGTTTTTTTTTCTTTCTAAAGCACCATCTTTCGACTTTTACTTTCTACAACTGGAGCTATTAGAGCAATCTAATGATGTAAGTGAAATGTGGTATTTATAAATATGATTGCATCAGTGTGGAATTATGTGAAAGAAGAATCACAATGTTTTCATGAGCCTGCGTTAATTGCTACCATGGCTGCACCATCCTACTAAAATAGCCCAGAAAGGACAAACCAAACAGGTAAAGAAGACCATTCAGGTTGAATAAGTTTTGAGAAATTGGCATTTCATCTTTTGAAAGTCTTGTTTCATGTCTAAGGTGTTACCTAATCAGATACTGAGGTGCATTAGGTCATATTGATGCAAAAATCCAGAAGTTGTAATTGATTTCCAAACTTTCAAGCAGCATCATTGCATTATTTATCTATATTGCAACATTTGAGGCTGCAGCATCGAGAGGCAGAGTATGAGCTGGGGGGGACTGTGTGTGGAAATCATTGCCAAGAATGCTGAAAAGAATGCTAAGAAAGCAACGCTTAGAAATGTATAATACAGTTAACAATTCAACATTAAGACAATTGCATAAAATAGCTTGAATCATCTTCCTGCATATGTTTGAAGCAATGTCGTTCTTATGTATAAAGTCAAGCTTTTTATTCCATTCTGTTTTATTGAAAGCAACTTGTATTTAAATTATGGCTTGGACATCAGTGTGTTCTTGAGAATTTTCTGTTTTCAACACAAGTTTGTGTTTCTTTTGCTGCGAGTCACAGCAAGTCCTAGCGCGTGCATGTGTGTGTGTGCGTGTACGTGGATGTGAGAGTGGTTGTGCTGCCTCTGTCTGGAGCTAGTGGAGTAATCATTAAAATTACATGGAACGAGGTAGCTTTTTTCTTCTAGATTTATCCTTTGAGCTGTCACTCAACTCTGCGTGTATGCATGTTTCTGTCTGTGTGTCTGAAGCCACTTTCTTTTCACACTTTGGTTTTATATTCAGAGTTTAGTCTGCCTCTCTTGATTACAGCTCGGAAAGTGGATATAATGTTGAAAATGAATGCATGGAACAAAATTGAGATGAAAAACAAAAACAACTTAAATATACACATTTAGGAAAATAGCAATAGCGGTCATGCTTGATTCATTAATATCTTTCAGCACACTGATGCCAAGATATAATCATAACCACTGAACATCAGGTATGCAGAGATGCTGTATGCCTGGGAATTTTCAAGTAATTCAGTCTGAGATGGATGTAGTAACATTATCTTTCTATTTACAGAATATAAACTATTTTGCAGAGAAGGCAATCTCAAGCCACTTATTGTTTTATTGATTAAACAGTCTAGACAGAGCCCCTATAATACAAGATACAGTGTTGGAGATGCTCAAAAACATCATGCGAATCTATAAAAAGAAAAAAAAAGTAACCTAAAATCTTTTAACAATCACACATTTCCATAATATATGTTGGCTTATGAACTTTGTTAGAAAAAACATGTCAAAGAACATTTATAAAAAGTTATCATGGCTTTTCCACTGATAATTTATAAGCTGCAACAAGGTATTTATCTTATCCCACATTCTGTCTAAATAACATCACGGACTCGATTCACGGTGTAGGTTTTTTCAGTACCCAAAAATCTGAATAAATTCTTTACAAAGACTTTAGACATATGGTTTTCTTTTCAGGGAATAGTTTCTCCAAAGATCTGAAATCAACTGAGTTGAATTGATTGGCAGTTTATCTGTCCCCAGAGTGAAGTTTTGTTGTTGCAGTTTAAACTCAAATAAAGATTAATTTTAGAAAGAACAATCAATTAAAATAAAAATCAATTGACTGTTTGAACTGCTTTATTGTTAGGCATATAGAGAGAAAAAGGCACCATTTGCATCCCCAAGGAACACCATTAATGTGCTGGGGTGTTGTGTTTTTATCTTGGTAATGACAGAACTGATTATTGCTGCATTGTTCTTGAACAAGGAATGAACAATTTGGGTACATACAGTGATCTCTTATTTTTTGCAGTTAATGGGGACCCCCCCCAGGCTCAACTGTGGTCTTTCTGTTACCTTCACAGTCCTCTGGTCTCTGAACCGTAGTAAACAAACTGCTGGTATTGTGCTATTTTTGGCTTGTAATTAGCGGCTAACAGGCTAACAACAACAAAAGAAACAGTCCGGTTTTTCTCTGCATGGAACGGGTACTTTATTCTGGCACTGCAGGAACTTGTAACATCACACAGTTTGTATTGTTCGGCTCCTGTCAGTTAACAAAGAATGCAAATCTTATACACGCTGGGCTGCTGTTTATGCTCACTTCACTCACTTTTCATCTAACCTCGTTTTCTTCTGCCGTCCCACGACACACACACACTACATTACCCATAAGGCCACACCATTACCCATAAGGCTACCTTCTTAAAGGGCCCAGGCTGGCTCACAGCATTTCTTCACTGTGAGAGAACGCCACAACATCCTGTGATGTTTCTGTGATTTTTAAAAAAAATTATATTATATATTATAATTATACTATATTTCTGAAAAATGCGCGAATAACTAAATCTGCGAAACTTAAACCGTGAATTGGCAAGGGATCACTGTATTCTGTTTGATTCATGAAAGCACCCACTACACTCTTACTATGACAACGCTTTAGAGGTGTATGGGAGTGCTCATGTGCACTGGGAAAATAAGGCTTGTACAGTAAGAGTCGTATGATCCAATGTCTGATTTATGACTGAATGTGATCATATCATCAGTTTCTTCTAAATAATACAAATGTAAGGTAGCTTCTATATATGGCGTTTTAGCATATATGACCAGTATATCCTGCACCCCACCTCTTCATAGTAGCGGCCCGTCCTCTGAACAAAATGTGAGTATTAAAGTTGCATTCTTGGGCGGAGTTGTATTGGTGTGTGTCCACACCACCTCTGGGTTGGTTGGTTTTTCTTATTCTTATCCCAGATATGCCTCAGTACACATGTTGAAGAGGCATGCTGCAGTGAGTCACACCACACTTCCATGCAATTTGTGGTTCTGTCAGATACTGAAGGCATCAGTTCATAGGGTCAACAGTAACAGCTCAATTACATGTCAAGAGAAGTGAGTAAAGTCATGCCACTCGAGTCATACCTTGCTTTCTTGAAGCATGGCACATCAAGGGCTCAGTGGATAGACGGGTCATCTCTATATAGCAGTTTGATTCACAGCCCCTTCACATCTTCATATATTTTTGGGCAGGATACCAAAATCCCACATTGCTCCGGATATGTTGAGCGGTTGTGACTGTGGACCAAAGAGCAATGAATATATAGACTCTGCATAGAACAACAGCAGCTTTATGGCAATTGAAGAACCAGACTGTTAAGCACTTTGTAGGATATAAATTGCAGTGAAAGGGAGCTTTACTTTCCTCAGTGATCACTGTGTAAGTACCCTGTGGGACTTCCAGATTCATTCGTTGATGGAACATTAGAATGGCAACATCGGAAAGAAGAAACAAAAAGAAGTTCGAAAAATACCAGGGGCTGAAGGAAGAGCTGGAAAAAAATGTGGGTTGTGAAGGCAACAGTGGTACCTATAGTGACTGAGGCACTGGGGGCTGTCACTCCCAAGTCGGGTGGATGGCTCGAGCAGATACCAGGAACAACATCTGGGATCTCCATCCAGAAGAGCGCAGTACTGGGAATAGCTAAGATCCTGCACAGAACCCAGACATGACCTTGAAGGAGACACAATACTGCACATATGGGCGAAGGAAGTGTGTAGAATGTATAGTATATAGACATTGCAATGAACTAGGCAAATAGGAACGCTTGTAGCTAGAGTTGAAGTTGTGTTTTACAAAAAAGGAAGGACATAAGAAGTGAAGATAGATTTCTATTTCTGGCTGTCCTTGTCCTTGTCCTTGTCAATCAATGGCTGAACAATGTGAGAGAAGTGAAATGCCACATTTATGGGTAATTTGCCTCATCAGAAGTATATTTGTTTCTAAGAACGTCTTTGAACTCAAATAATATAAAATGAAATAGACACATTTTTACAATTTAAAAGGATTAAAAAAAACAATGCAGTGATTAATTTATCATCTATACTCGCTTCTCTCTTGTCTCCCAAACTACTTACTGACACCATTGCTAGCCTTGGTGGCCTCTCTCCTTATTGTGAACCTGTGGTGACTAACTTGTGAGTCAAGTTCAATGGTTGCTTTAATTTTGACAGACAGATTGACTCTGTTGTCAAAGTGAGTTTTTTTCAGCTCTGTCTATTGGCCAAAGAGAAGCCATTCCTAAGTCAGAAAGATCTTAAAATGGCTACGCATGCGTTGATCAGCTCCCTCCTTAACTACTGTAATGTTGGAGTGAACCAGTGTTCCCTTAGGTACCTCCAGCTGGTACAAAATGCTGTTGCTCGGATGTTGACGAACACCCGATGGCAGAGCTACATCACTTGTTTTATTCTCCCTTCACTGGCTCCCTGTTAATTTTAGAGTTGATTTCAAACTCTTAATGTTTGTTTTTAAAGCAGTTCATGGTCTTTCCCCTCGCTATCTATGAGATCTTTTAAACATTTATCGACCAAGCAGGGCTCTGCAGTCTGCAGAGCAACATCTGCTCAAGGTTCTGATGTCTCAATTTAAACAGTGGGGTGATCATTCTTTTGCAGTAGCCTGTTCTAGACTTTGAAACACTTTTAATTTAATTTTCAACAGAGGTCAATCTGATCCTTCAGGTCCATAAGCAAAAGACATAACTTTTTAGACTGTCCTTTGGTACATAAACGCTCTGTGACATTATAAATGCTATTTGTTTTACCTACTTCCATGATTTAATTTGAAATGTCTTATTCATTTGTGTTTAATCTTTGTTTTAATGTTAGATGTTTTTAATTATTTGGTTTTACATTGTACCATGGAAAGCACTTTGATTCAGCTCTGGCTGTTGTAAAGTGCTAACTAAATAAAGGTTGATTGATTGATTGATTCCCTCCTATTTTGAGTCAGGAGTCAGGAGTCTGGAGCGTATTTGTTGTAAGACATTGTACAACCTGGAATCCCCAGTCATACCTTATATGAGTATATTTTGGACTATGGAAGATAGGGGAGTACCAGAAGAAACCCCATCTAAAATCCAGTTTATTTCAATTTAACTTTATTTTTATAGCTTCTATTACAATACAAATTGTCACAAGGCGCTTTTCAGAGACCCAAAGCATGACTCCCCGAATATTATTACCTATAACAAATATTATTAAATCTTAAACAAACGATGGCATGTAAAAAACTCCCATAGTGGGAGAAAACTCTTTAAGCCAAATAGCTAGGGGTGTAACGGTACACAAAAATCTCGGTTCGGTACGTACCTCGGTTTTGAGGTCACGGTTCGGTTCATTTTCGGTACAGTAAGAAAACAAAATGCAAAATATAAACGTGCTAGTTGTTTATTACACACACAGAAAATAACATTGGCTCAGACTTAAAAAAAAATATCTATCTGATGTGCAAAATTGAACAGTTAAATAACAGATTAAATAACATTTATAAGGCTCAGACTTATAAACAACAAAATCTTAAATCTTAAAAACAAATCTTTTCTACATCAAATGTGCAAAATTGAACAACACTGAACAGTTTCAAGTTTCTCAGATTAACTTTTACCCCCCCCCCAATCTTTAGCCCTGATGGCTTTCACTCAATCTTCATGTTTTTTGCTAGAAAAATCAGCTTATCCACATTATCTGCAGAAAGAGCAGACCTGCTTGCAGTTACAATGTCTCCAGCTGTGGAAAATACCCTCTCACTGGGCACGGAGGTAGCAGGTATGGCGAGGTAGTGTCTGGCTAATTTAGCAGTAAGAGGAAAGATGGCCTCATTGGTTTTCCACCACAGAAGTGGGTCAGAATCCAGTGAAATGCAGTTGACTGCCTTGTATGAGATAACCTCTTCTTTCACCAGCTGTAAAGTAGGCTTATCTCCGACCTGAGTCTTGAAGAGTGTACCGAACAGTTCAGTCATTGCAGACTTCTTGACAGGTGGAGATGATTCCGGTGCCCCTGAGTGTTCTGCTCCTGAGGATGCACTGGCTGCTGATGTCCCTGTGGCCTCCTCACTCTGCAAAATAAAATGATAACAAATGTATGAATATTTAATGAGTACTATTAACACCAGTGTCTTTGTTTCAAATTTAAAAAAGCCATTTTCTACAAACAAAAATTATTATACCTTTTCTTCCATTGACACAATCTCTGTGATGAGGCTGTTGTAGATTCTCTCACGACAAGCATCATCCACATGAGGTAGGGCCTTGAACCTGGGGTCTAGAGCAGTACATTTGTGGAGGAAGTCTTCACAATCAGAATATCGGTCCTCAAGGTTGTCTCTGATGGCAGCCTTGACTTCACTAACAGTTGGACTGTCTTCTTCACTGGGTTCCATAGATTTCAGCACTGTGGTTTTGAGGGGCAGGATCATAGATGCTGAGGGTGTGGTTTCGGTGCTTATCAGTGTAGTGATGGTTTTGAGTGGTTTAAGGACCTCAAGTATCTCCTCTGCCATCCTCACATCCTGGTCAGACAGTGTGTTTATATCTTTGTTTTTCTTGATGACTTTTTCGGCCAGGGCCGAGTAGACTGCTGCCTGCTGCTCCAGGTACCTCTCCAGCATGTCAAAACTGGAATTCCAGCGAGTGGGGACATCCTGAATGAGGGTGTGTTTTGGTATACCGAGCATCTCCTGTTTGCTTTCAAGAATGTGTGCAGCTGTTGAGCTACGGTGAAAGAAAGAGACAATCCTTCTCACTCTGCCTAGCACTCTGGACACTTGGTTGAGTCCTGTTGCTTTTTGTGAAGCTAAATTTATTGTGTGAGCGAAACATCCAATTTGGGGGCCCAGACCAGCTTCTTTTACTGCATTTACAATGTTCCTTGCATTGTCTGTTGTGACAGTAATTGTTGTTCCTGGCCTCTCAAGCTTCCACTCCAACACAGTCCCCTTAAGTCCCTCTGCAAGATTTGCGCTGGTGTGTTGTTCATAAATGGGCCGAGTTTGCAGAATATGGCTTGCTAAAGTCCACTCAGGGGTGATGTGGTGGGCAGTCACAGTTATGTAGCTTTCTGTAGCTCTGGATGTCCACCCATCTGTTGTGAGTGCAATGGCAGATGCAGAGGACAGATCTTGGGTAACTGCATATTTTGTTTTTTCATAAAGTCCCGGTATTATTTTTTGGCTAAAATGTGGACGAGAAGGTAATTGATATCGGGGCTCAATTACCTTCATCATATGTCTGAAGCCAGCGTTCTCTACTACTGAATAGGGTCTTAAGTCTGCAGCTATAAAAACACCAACAGCATTTGTAATTGCTTTTGCCCGATCTGATTCACCAGGGAGAGGCTGTTTAAATGCAGTGGGGAGCTGGGTTTGTACAACGGTCGTCTTTCTCTTCGTTGTAGTGATGTTCACGCTGGGGTGGTGCCGTTTCAAATGACTTAACATGTTTGACGTGTTGCCAGAAAACATACCCCGACCGCGGTTTGAACAATGTCGGCAAACCACTTTGGTTTTATCGACATTTCTTTGTCCCTGTTTATATGTCACCGGGAAGCCGAAGTGTTCCCAGACGGGAGACTTTAAAGTCGCGGGCGGGTCCTCGAGTTCTGGCTTATTGCCAATGCTAGCGGCATTAGCCATGACTTCGGCTACAACTGTTGCTTGTTGTTTCTCGGTGTGAACGCAACTGCATATGTGCAGCTGCAGCGCTCTGCTCCACAACGTGCGGTCCTCTACTTAATATGTCCGTGTGGAAACTCGTTCGGTACGCCTCCGTTCCGAACTGAACACGTCATACCGAACGGTTCAATACAAATACATGTACCGTTACACCCCTACAAATAGCGGCAAGGAAAAACTCCCATTTAAGAGGGAATAAACCTTGAGCAGGACCCGGATCATAAAAGGGACCTTCCTGCCGAAGACCAGCATGGTAAAGGAAGAAAAGAGGAGGGAGAGACAACAGAAAGGATAGAGGACAAAGAGAGGAGAGGCACAAATATATTGGTAATATTATTTAGGACAAAATATATCAACAGTAGTTATCCGCTAGCTGAGGAAATAAGAATTCTATGCACTTACATTATTACTGATTCATTTTTAGTACAAGGATTACAGAAATAACTATATAAACAGGTGTAGGCAGCAACACTGAGGTGGTCAGAGGGTCAGACTCCAGGTCAGCATGCTAGTTGAGACATATACTGTGTATAGACAGGTGGAGGTAAACACTGGGATGGTCAGAGGGTGGAACTGGAGGTCAGTATGTATGCTGTTTAAACAATATCCTGATTGAAAATAACTCAGAGGGTTTCTTACAGTTGTACTCGACGTCAAGATAAATCTGTTACAATGGTGTTTGCAACAAAAAAAAATTTCATTGACAGCATTGAACTTGTGGGACACCATAGCAGACCCTCATCTAAATCAGCGTTGTGCTGTCCCTTTAATCCTGATAACGTGCTCTAATCTGTGCAGTAAAATGTTGTGATCAAATCAATCAATCAAAAGCAGCACTGAGGTCCAGCACAACTACAGGGGTTGGACAATGAAACTGAAGCACCTGCTTTTAGAGCACAATCATTTATTAGTATGGTGTAGGGCCTCCTTTTGCAGCCAATACAGCATCAACTCATCTTGGGAATGACATATACAAGTCCTGCACAGTGGTCAGAGGGATTTGAAGCCATTCTTCCTGCAGGACAGTGGTCAGGTCACTACGTGATGCTGGTGGAGGAAAACGTTTCCTGACTCGTTCCTCCAAAACACCCCAAAGTGGCTCAATTTATTTAATTATTTTATTTAACCTTTATTTAACCAGATTAGTCCCATTGAGATTAAGAATCTCTTTTTCAAGGGAGACCTGGCCAAGACAGGCAGCAGCAGCAAAACACAAAGTTGCAGACAAAGACATACAAGGAAACAAAGTACCAATTACAAGCAGTAAAATTTGCATGAAATAAAACTATCTATAAAACAAGATGAGAGTCATTTATACAAACATCAAGCTAAAAACAGCGACATCCCATGGAAACTGCTTCCAAGTCCTTCATCTTAGATTTAAAAACATTTAGCGACACGAGCTCCTTCAGTTTTAAATTGTTCTGCAACAAGTTCTAGGCTGAGCGGGGGCATCCTACCTGAGAGTACAACTCACAGTGATGAGTCAGTGATTTACAATTGGTAATAAACCTTAGAGACGCATGGTAGGCTGTATCAAGTATGGAGACATTGAGCAGAGGCATGCATGTACAAAAGATCACCATAATCTAACACAGGTAAAAAAGTTGCAGCAACTAGACGCTTTTTTGCATAAAAAGAAAAACACAACTTATTCCGAAAATAAAAACCCAGTTTTAGCCTTAGTTTCTTCACCAGGTTCAGCACGTGAGGTTTAAAATTTAGAGAATCGTCAATCAAGATACCCAGGTACTTGTATGAGTTAACAACTTCTATCTCCTTTCTATCAACAGTGACCAACACAGGTACATTTTGTAACCTAGCTTTTGAGGTGGTAAATAACATAACCTTTGTCTTATCTGCATTTAAAACCAGTTTCAGCTCATGCAGTTTATTCTGAGCAACCACAAAAGCATTTTGCAAGTACTCAACAGCCAGTGCAAGAGATGCTGCACAGCAGTATAAAACAGTGTCATCAGCATAAAAATGGAAAGTAGCATTTGACACATTTTGACCCAGACTATTCACATAAATAGTGAACAAGAGTGGACCTAACACAGAGCCTTGTGGCACACCTTTGTGGATCGATACAACATCTGAGCATAGACCATCAGCATATAAATCAATGAATCAATGCACATGGTCCTCCAGAATGGTTCGGTAGTCTCTGGCAGTGACGCACCCATCCAGCACAAGTATTGGACCAAGGGAATGCCATGATATGGCAGCCCTAACCATCACTGATCCACCCCCATGCTGCACTCTGGGCATGCAACAGTCTGGGTGGTACGCTTCTTTGGGGTTTCTCCACACCGGAACTCTCCCAGATGTGGGGAAAACAGTAAAAGTGGACTCATCAGAGAACGATACATGTTTCACGTTGTCCACAGCCCAAGATTTTTCACTCCTTGCACCATTGAAACCGACGTTTGGTATTGTCACGAGTGACCAAAGATTCGGCTATAGCAGCCCGGTCGTGTATACTGACCCTGTGGAGCTCCTGATGGACAGTTCTGGTGGCAACAGGAGAGTTGAGGTGCACATTGATTCTGCCGTGATTTGGGCAGCTGTAGTTTTATGTTTTTTGGATACAATCAAGGTTAGCACCTGATCATCCCTTTCAGACAGCTTCGTCTTGGGTCCACAGTTAATTTTTTTGGATGTGGTTCATCCTTCTTGGTGGTATGCTGACATTACCCTGGATACAAAGACAAAGACTTGCTGTCTTCATCACAGATGCGCCAGTAAGACGTGCACCAACAATTTGTCCCTTTTTGAACTCTGATATGTCACCTATGATGTTGTGTCCATTGCAATATTTTAAGCAAAATTGTGCTCTTACCCAGATAACTGAACCTTCACACTCTGCTCTTACTGGTGCTATGTGGAATGAATGAAGACTGGCCACCAGGCTGGTCCAATCTAGCCATGAAACCTTCCACACTAAAATTACAGGTGTTTCAGTTTCATTGTCCAACCCCTGTAGTTTGGGCACCAATCCATTGTCTGAGGCCATGAGGAGGTCGTTGGTGACTATGACCAGCATTGTTTCTGTGATATGATGCATTCTGAACCCTGAATGACAAACTTCAAATAGATCATTTCCATGCAGGTGGTTTTGGTCTATAATTCGCTAAGATGTCTGGGTCGAGAGATGTTTTTTTCTTTTTAATGGAAAGGTTTAATTACTATGACTTTAAAAACCTGTTGTACATATCCATATGCAGATTAGATTAGATTAGATTAGATTAGATCAAATGAGAAGTACTTTATTCTAGGATAGGTTAAGGTGACCTAATATTAGCATACGAATAAAAGAGAAAACATTTTTGAGTAGTCTAGTTGGGGTCTGATAGACGTGTGAATGGTTTAGGATTAATGAAGGTTGAGGTCAATTTAGAGAGGTCTGTAGAAGAGAAAATAATGCATTTAGAGCTTGTCTTGCATCAAGAAATCTATTAAATATGAATGCTAATGTGTGGTTTCTTGGCAGTGGCTCAGGGAACAACTGCAAGAGAACCTAATTTGACACAGCTACAGCAGGTCTCTAATTAGTTTCTCCTTCTATTTATGCAAAAAAGACAAAGACCTGCATCTTCAAGTCATGTCACTATTGTGAATGGAAGAGATTCTCTTGATAACTTCCATTTCAGCTGCTCCCTGTTTGGTGTCGCCACAGCAGAGGGGTCTGAATAAGAAGTTTGGCACAAGTTTTACGCCGGATGCCCTTCCTGACACAACCAGGATCAAAACCTGGGATCTCCCACATGGTAGCGCTGCTGCTTAGCCACCGGAGAAGCAAGAGATTCCCTTGATAAAGAGTAGAATAAAAATCCAACATCATAATACTTGCTCTGTGTACCAGTGTATGTGTCAGGATTGAACCCTCATCAGCTGGAGATGTGCTGCAGTTGGAATCTAGGGCTAGTGTTTAGTTAATTCAAATGTAAATAAATAAAATAGAGAAGATAAGTCTTAGGGCTTCTCCGCACTGTCTGCTGTTGCAGACAAAAGATCAGAATGGTGAACGAATTGTGAGGATATATTTGGTCTTTGGTCAAAATTAGTATAGGAGTGTATAGGAGCCCAAAGATATTTCTGTTGTAGCACCATCACATTTATTGGACAAACAGATTATTTCTGAACTTAACCTCTGAATCACTGTGTGCATCATTTAATTCTCTGGCCAACGACCCATCTGATAGTTAAACAACTGACTGACAGAGGGACAGACAGACAGCGATGAGGACTAACACAAGTAACAGAGGTAGAGCACATTGAGACTTATTCCGTTCACAGATTACATATCCCTCCTCGACTTGACCCTTCCATCTCGCTCTTTTTCTGCCTCTTTCTCTCATCACACACGTGCGAAGACATGCTACTTCTTGTCACTTTCTGGTTTCTGCAGTTCATTGCCTGCCTGATGACAGTACTGACATCTTGCTCCATGCCCCCTACCCACCAGTCCTGCATTAACAATGACAGGTGTGTGTGTCTAAATGTGTGTGTGTGTGAGTATGACTGAGAAAGAGAAAACAAGTCAGCTGAAAGGCCAGACTATTTACCACCCCAGCTAATGTGCGTTCAGAGGGCACTCTCTTTCCTTCGTTCCCTTTTCCTTTCTTGCACACACACTTGTATACAGCCCATAAATGAGTGTATATATGACATGTATATTCTAATTGTGTGTCACGTTTGGTATGGGTCAACTCTGCTGCCACATTCTCCCATCTGCAGCTCCATTAGTGACTTCCCCCCCAAATTCACTGCACCCCCCTTCCAACTGAGTCAAATTGTCACTCTGCCAACCCCCCCCCCCACTCCATAATCCAAGTCATTTTATGCAAAATAGTCCTCCCTTTGTTGAAGCGCTTCCTCTCAGTGGAAGATGATCGAACTGTGCTATTTCTTAGCTTCGGTTGAGCACAGTTGGAAGTTAGAAATGGCAGTTGGAGAATAATTAGGTGTAAATTGTACTGTATTGCTGGAGTTCATTCAGGAAACTGGTGGCCACCAGCCGTACTATAAAGTCTGTTTCTACTACCAGGGTCCTGGGGTAGTTTCATGGGACCAAAATCATTTTTGGGAACTTTCATAGGGTTCAAAACCTCCGAGCAGCCCTGCGAACTCTTTGGGGGTGTGTGCAGCAGAACAGCAAAAGGAAATGCCGCAAACATCTTCAGCGTCTCTTCATTTTTGAGTTTTCCTTCTTTTATTTCTTAGTATTTATTGCGATCACAAACTGTCAAATTGATACACTACTCCCACCAGGTGGTAGAGATTGATACTTTAGGTCAAACCGGCTCTGTCTTTGTAAATTAAAACATGGTGGTTGAAAGAAAGCTGAATTTTCAAAGGAAATTTGAAGGTACAACCACCTTTAATGTTACGGGAGGCTCTAATTTCTTATGAACGAATGAATGACAACCTACCTAACAATAGAACATAGCAGAGGCCAAAAAAAATTGCATCCATTTTTACACGAAGAAAATTTTCTTGCCTTTTGACTCTCATAACCCACATGTAACTGCATTTCTTGGGCCTCATTCGTTAAATCTTCATAAATCTGTTGGTAGATTTACACCTAAATCACTTATTAAAAACCTACACTCAGGATTCATATAAATTTGGATTTGTCAGTAAGAATGTGCTTTCAAGTGGTCTTGAAACCTTCAGATAATCTCACAAATCCAGCCGAGGAGGGTGTTGTTGGCAAGTGCTCCGATTTCAAAACGCTCCCGGTGAGACCTGAGATCAGAGTATAACTGGGCCACAGTGCTTCCATTCCCTGTGCGACAAAGACTTAATGCGTGCCTTCTATCCCTCAGTAGCAATGAAGGATATCAAAAAAATCTTTAAAGGATTTTATTTATACCACACACTTCACTGAGATCAATGCACAGGACTTAAAGCTGTCAGAGCAGATTTCTGCTCATCAGCATGAATATATTTTACTCTCAATAAAAACCAACAGAAGCTGATGTGATATACTGCCAAACAATGCAAGCATGAACAATTTGAACCAAGTGTTTCAATCTGAACATGTAGAAAATGTTATTTATCATGCTGCTTCAAGCCAATGTAATTGAGTGGAACATATTCTGAGTAAGCGGATGCTCACCAGGTCCTCGCCAGGAACAAGCTACTTTCCTCTTTTTAATTCCTTTATTAAAAGTGAAACCTTAAAAATGATCACCAGGCTTATTGGCCTTTTTTAAACTTTTTTTTGTAATGCAAGTAAATGTTCAGTAGTTTTAAGCAAGAAATCAGCTGAGATACTTGCTATGGGAATAATTAGTCATCAGTTTCAGAAGTTTAAGCTCACCATTGAATTTCTTATTTGTAAGAACTAAATGCAAGACCAAAAAAATACTTCTCCCAGGTCAGCTGAAGCTTCAACTCCACTCATATTTACAGTACCCCCATTAAAGTGGCTTGATTCTGCACCTGAAGTCGTCTGCATTATGCTCTGTTAACCCTTTCGACACCAGAGTGCCCTGTGGGGAGCTCTGGTGTTGAACAGTCTACATTAATACATTGGACGGTCGACATTAATGTGGTTACAGGTTGAAGAAGCTGGATTTTTTTTTTTTTTTATGATGTCAGGGTTACAGAACTTCACCTGAAAATGGATAATGAACTCCATTTTGATTGATTATTCCATTGAAGGTTTTTGGCATTTTAAGCTTCCCTTGTCAGCTGGTCCGATCTAACGCAGTAACATATTAGCTGTACAATAGTAACTACAACACAGAACTCCAATATCTTTAATGCATGAACACGCAGACAATCTTAAGTTAAACGATGCCTTATTTCCATCATATAAAACTCCTTTTTTTACCCAAATGAAATTTCAGAGGAGCCATTGTCTCCCTTACCCATCTTGCGAGGAGCTTCCAAAGCTTCAAGAACTTCCTAGATCTCTCTATCATTGAAAAGGTATTGAAAAATGGAAAGAACGTATAACCTCTCAATTTATTCCTCTCTTGAGAGAGCCTTTCAACTGGAGAACGTGCTTTATTCAGTGGAGGAAAACTTTGAGATTTGCCCAAATGCATAAACATGCAAAGACGACCACGCCGCTGCACAACGAAGCACAACATGAAGTATGAAGCGAATTGCCTGTCTAGTTTTTGTTTTCTTTCAGTTGTAGCATTTCAAGCACTTCAATTATTTTAGTCTAATTAATGCTAAAATGGACTATTGTATATTACTTCCTCAGACACTCCTGGCAAAGAATGTCATCGGGGCAAAGAAGCCATCCCTTAATCAGTCAATAGTGAGATTACAGACAAAAAAAATTCAAACCAAAAGTGTCACTGGTTAGTTGCAGGCTCGGAGCCCTGAGAGGTTCTTCTCACTTGCTTGGAGAAACGGTGTATGTTTGCAGATCTGCAGCAGGGTTGGGCAGCACACGGGTTGGATGTTCATGCGGTTTATTCTTTTCTGTCTGTGCAATGAACATCTGAACACAAACAAAAGAACAGCAGCCTGTACTTAGATACAAAGTAAATGTCCGAAACATTATTGTAACAGGTACAAGGCAGTTGGCGGCGTTAAACACTGACCTAACTCTATTAGGTCTCAGCCCTGTCTTTATCGCTTTAGATAACAGAGTCTGTTAAAGTAAATGTATTTTTAAATGTATTCCAGAAATTATATATGCAATACTGAGGTTTTTGTTTTCTATGCAGCTTGCTTCCATCCATCCATCCATTATCTATACCCGTTTCATCCTCCGAAGGGTCATGGGGATCTGTTGGAGCCTATCGCAGCTTGCTTATATGTTGAAAAAAAATAAAAATAAATACGTAAACAGCATATATTGTATTTTCTGTTTGAATCCTGGCAGGGGCATTTTTTGTGTGGAGTTTTTCTCAGTCCAAAAACAGGCACGTCAAGGTCAATTGGAGCTTTTAAATTGCTCATAGAAGTGAGCGTGACTATGTGTGATTTTTTAATGGGATGGTCGTGGTCAAACTTTCAGGTGATGGCCACAATCTAGTTTTATATTTACTTTAATGTTATAAGGACAAGCACCATTTACTGTATCTTAACAACTAACTTCAGTTATCTGAAAGCCCACTCATATTTGCTGTAAACTTAATGGAAGACAGTCTTAGTAAGGTATAGATAAATAATGGATAGATAGATGCATATACTCTATTTTCTATCATTACATACAATTTTTTTTGTTAATTTTTATTGTCATTTTTATGACAGAAACATTTCGATGGAAGGGGTATCTTTTAATGATCACGTGGCTCATCATGCCACACTCTCCCGTCCCCGCCGGCGCTGCCTCAAGTTTGACACCTTTGTCTCCTCTTCTTGAAGAAAAGACACCAGCTGGAGGTTAGCCTGCTGTCATACCTGTCAATGTAATGCACTTGCCTGCAAGAGAACTTGACTGAGGCCACCCGAAGCAGAAAGCAGGGGAAGCCGAGGCCTGCCTTTCAGCGCTTGCAGACACAATTGGCAGGCGTTCAGTGGGAGGAGGTGGCTGTCACACTGAATGTAACAGGCGTTCAGGAGAAGAGAACTATTTTGAATGTAGAAGTGTAATTATAAACAAAGCAACAGTGTGATTCTCTAAGGACCCGCACAAATGCTTAAACTGCCAGCGCCATTAACCATGGCTCTATAGTCGACTCCCTTATTATGAAGCCTAATTCACCGTGGACAACGACAATCTGGGGACTTAATGCGATTTAAAAATTTACCTCCCACATCCGTGTTTGCAGCGGTTACACAGAGAAAGTGCTTTATGTACTGGCTGATTTGATTTTGCCGTTTTGCCGTGCACAGGTGCCTGTTAAATAATTTAAGAGATATATAACAAGAGTTCCAGATTTTGTATTTTGTGTAGGGATGAGAGCCCATGTGAGAAAGGTCTGTCATGTAGACAAGAGAACGAGTAGCTCTATTAATAATAAAATGACCATCCTCTTTTTTGATGGCATGGTTTGACCACATGGTTTGTTTGTTCAAGCAGGGAAAAACAACCTTAAATCACATTTACAGGTTATGTGAGCTCTGGGTTGTGAGAGTCTCCTCTAAAGACGTGACGTTGACATGTGTCTGCTGTTGGATCTCTTAGAAACTCTGACCTGTGGACTCTAATACGAAGTCCCGCTGCAGTTAATGTCTTTAATGAACTTGTGCTCAGCAGCAGAGGGAACTGTTGGTCTTCTTTTTTTCTGATCTTCACGTGAGCTAGATTCATCATAGACTTCGATGGTTTTGAGAGTGCACTTGAAAGGTCCTTCAAGTGTTTTGAGCAGACCAGTGATGGACCGTCCTCGCCTCCTGCTTAGCTGAGCAGATATTGCCGTCATATGGACTCTAGTTGTCTTTGGATGCAAGTATTTGCTGTATAACAACACATACAACTAAAAGTTAAGATGGAAAGAAATTCCATAAATTATCCTGAAACAAGAAACACCTGTTAATAAACAACTATTTAGGTAGTAAGAATTAACATTAACATATAATTGCCCTCCTTACCAGGGAAATTATACATTAAACTGACTTTCAATGTATACATCTTTTTAAAACTTTTTTAACAATACATACAACTAAAACAAACAAAAACAGAAAAACAAAAAGAAATCAATATTTCTTACCTAATAAATTGTGCTGCTAGTTTCCCTCAAAATATCATCGTCCGAATAACATTTTATATTTATGGCATAATTGGCATAAAAGGAATAACTCTTAAAACCAAAGTGGAGCAACAGAAATAATAGTTCTAATTATGAAATGATTGTCGATCATGCACAGTTCCATATGTGATGCAGTCTCCAGGAAGCAGGCAGACAGGGACAAACACTCACACACCCACACATGAATGCACATGCAGAGCTAATTATGAGTGCTGCAGCCACACTCTGGAATATATTGCTGTGCTTGGATGCTGAGCAGAGAATAACATTAGCATACTTTACTCAGCTGACATCTTTGAATTGTCAACACCCAGTCCATCACTAACTGGTCCCTCTTTCACACATGCACAACCGTATATTTATTGGTGTGGCCGTATGAAGATGGTATAGTAGCTCCCGCTAATTTTTTAATTACTTTTTTTTTTTTTTTTTTTTTTTTTTTTGTCAAGCTAACTGGGACAGTTTTAGCATTATTTCAAATTATCCCATACTTGTCTGATACATTTTTAATGTGAGGAAATTAAGTTGTTTTTATTTTAATTTATATTAGTTTTTATGTTCAATGGTGTCATCCATACAGCAGGTATCCTGACTTTTTCAAACTTTCAGTTTTTTTTTCACATTTTGTCTCAGACTCATTATTAAAGGGGACTCTCTTTATTTTTTCTCTAATAATCTACACATCCTGTGACCCTGCACAGGAATAAATGTGTATAGATGATGGATGGATGGATGGATGATCTCGGCACAACACTAAATAATGAAAGATAGCACTGGCCTAAAGTTATTGATGTGTTTTCTTATGATCTCTTGGTTTTGGTTTCTCGTTTTTTTTTTTTTTTTTTTTTTTTTTTTTTTTTACTTCTGTCTAGTTCATTTACTTTTTTATTGTGAAAGCATTTCCTCCTTGTGCATTCTGTTGAGTTTTGCATTCTGTTTTAGATTCACAACTTGTCTTAATTTGTTAAATACTCTAGACCAACCAAGCAATATTTTAAACTGGAAAAAAAAACTGCAAAATTAAAAAAAAAAAAAAAACACGTAAAATTAAAAAACAAAAAGTGCAGTTTTCTAGTGCAGCTGATGTTAGTGTGTTCTGTGCATGTGGGTGAGAGGAAATGCATCCTTCAGCAGTCCTCTCTGACAGTCTGATACAGGAACATATTTCATTAATTCCTGA
The DNA here is from genome assembly GCA_018398805.1 of Hirundichthys speculiger. Taxonomy (NCBI): domain Eukaryota; kingdom Metazoa; phylum Chordata; class Actinopteri; order Beloniformes; family Exocoetidae; genus Hirundichthys; species Hirundichthys speculiger. The sequence goes on from JAGFBZ010000863.1 coordinate 2,121,533, forward strand.
AACCCTGTTTCTTTCAGAGAGGTCTAAATTCACTGAAGGCAAAGCACGAAAAGAGAGGACAGACAAAGACAAAAGACAGTGATGGGTGTTGAGTGTGTGTTGTACGGTGTTTGTGGTGGAGATAAATGACTGTCCCCCCAAATCTGCACCAGAGCCTCAGCAGCTCAGCAGCCACACATGAAGTTAGTTGCTCAGCATCAACCAGTGATTGCAACCAGTGCTACAGGCTGCTTGGTGCCATTAAGTTTGTTATGCAGCAGTCCTCCACCAGTACATTTCCCCCCAGGAACCATCTGGCCCCCCCCCAGGCAAAAAGCCCAACCAAGGAGACGAGCCCACCGAGCTGATAGAAATGCAATATAAATGTATGTGTACATGTTATGTATGAGCCTGAGACACTGGTTTTTCTTGTGTTCTATTTATTATTTTACATTTGTTTTGCGTTTCGTTTTTTTTTTTCTCTGAATGATAAATTAACTGAGAAACAACTAATGCCTGGTATTTTTTTATTCATACATGTATATTTCACTTTAACAGCTCTCCATTATAAACTAAGCTCTGATCTGCCAGTCGTTACAGTTGTCACTGGACTAAATCCAAGCTGTATTTGGAGTCACAATAAATAGTGTGAGTATGACATTTGTCTTGTTTGTATAAAATGCACAAATGGAAAACACAAATGAAAAAATGCAACCACTTAAGTGTGCAGTCATTCCAATGAGTACAGGGAAGAGATTTTACTGTCCAGATGAGGAATGCTTTGCTAATATGACAGACGTATTACCAGTAACGATCCACCAGACAAATGATGCAGCAGCCGATTCAATTTAACATCTACATTAGCTGTGTGATGTGATTTAGGGGATGCATGCGCACTCATTTTCCACCATGTGCACACACAAACACACACACACACACCACAAATGCAACATTTTTTCAAACTCACAGACTAAATAGTACACAAAGTCTGTGTTTTTAACCTCTTCCTGATATAAGCAAAAATGCATATGTTTGTGCACATGCACAGAGATTAACTAGTACATGCTAAGACTGTTCTGAATTTTATGCAAGAGAGGCAGAAAGAATTATTGATGGAGAAAGCTTGAAGAGTATTTGACTTCTTATAAGCCAATATGATACTTTGAACAGTCATGTTAATACATGCAACCATTTATTAAATAAAAATAAATCATCATGGCAGTGGTCACTGGAAGAAGTTTCTGTTCTCTGAGCTATGGTGCAGTTATTTATGCTCTGAACTCTTACTGCTGTAGTGTGACTCAGCGTGACGCAGAAACTATCCAGGATGCATGCTTTTCTCACTGGTCAATATAATGCTGGAAGATAAACTCATTGCCCAATAAAAAAAAAAAAAAAAAAAAAAATGTTTTAAAAATTAAAACTAAAGAAAGCCAAGTAGGTTTGAGGGGGAGAAGTTTTTCCCATTTAGTCACTATTTATCTTTGTCTTCTCTTTCATGGTCCGTGGTGATGTAATGTCTGTGGAATAGGCTAAAAACTGTTGTTTGAAGGATGATTGGTTGATTGGTACCCAAACTAATCACAGCAGCATTGCATGGAACAATTTAATTTGAAAAATCAGTATAATGTCAGACTCAACAGTAGTATTTGTTTGATAGTCTAGTGGTTTAGTGGGTGGAACTCTCATATAGTGGTTTGGGGGTTTAAATTCCAGTGTTGTAATATGCTGTTTATTCCCTTTTTTGCCATTGCTTTCATTCAGTCCAATAAAGGCCACTAGAAAATATTTTAAAAAGATGCGAAATATGACATATAAAACATAACCTTGCTAACTACTGCTGACCAAATGGTGAACGATCTACTCTGTTGGTTACATAAATGTGTAAATCTGATTCTGATGGAGTTGGTCCCTCGCCAGCCATGAATCTCACCACATGTCACTGGTGTTGTTATTTTGGTTTACAGATCAGAACATTTTCATTTCAAACAGAAAAGGGATGTTTTAAATAAATGTATGGTTTATAAAGCTACATTGTCATCTTTGACTATCTGAGTATTTTTGCAGTATCAACAAGAGGCCGGTAGTAGGGTGTCATCTTTTTAGGTTTTTGGGTCACCCTAGCGCAGTGCTTCTCAAGTATTTTCTGCTGCGCCCCCCTTTGGAAGAAGAAAACATTTCGCACCCCCCACCCTCCACCCTGACTATGAATAGTATAATTTGTCTATAAAATTGTTATAAGTTCACCTCTGCATAAAACTCCACCTTTATTAACATTAAGAGAAACAAAAAAGAAAGAAATATATATAACATGAATGTATATAACTGATAACAATTAATAACTTTATTAAAATAGTTTTTTAGTCTGTAAAGATTTAAAGTGCATCAATCCCACCGTAGTCACATTGAAGCCAAGCGCTACATCAGCATCGTAATATTTCCTCATCTTAACTTTCTGGAGACTTTTGTTTGTCTCATTATCTCCTTCTCCCTCCGCCTTTCTCTTCATTCCTGTTAAATATTTTTCCATGTTGTCTCTTGAGGGTTCTTCGTCTTATCTCCTGCTCTGTGCTGTGTGTGCGCATGTCTGTGCAAAAAAAAAAAAAAAACGGACACAACACTGCTAATACTCTCTGCGCACACTGTGATAATGAGAGCACCACTGCCCCCTACTGGAGTACATGTGCAATTACATTTTATTCCATTACGGCAAAAAAAAAAAAAAAAAAAAGGCTTGTTCCCTGGGGTCACACACGCCCCCCTGGCATCGCACTGCGCCCCCCCCCAAAGAGTCGCGCCCTACTATTTGAGAAGGACTGCCCTAGCGTAATATTAAAACTACAAAATGTGTCAAGCAGGTTAATTTTTGACAAAGAATAGACGATGCGTTGGTAGGAGACAACTAGGGTCTGGTTGTGAGAGGCAGATGTGCAGGAAAAGGTTTCATCATGGAATTAAAACTGCCCATTTACACATTTGTGTCTGTGTTTTTTTTTTCTTTTGACTCAGTGCAGAGTTAAGATGATGCCAGTCAGCGTTTTTCTAAATAGACTGTTGCCTGCAGTCAGATTGACACATGGCAGGGGTTTTACAGCAGTAATATACTACAGAGAGAGTGGCCTAGACTTGTCACAGTCAATTTTGTTGATACTGAGAGACATACAATGAGTTATACACACACTCTCTTTAATTTTGAAAACTGTGCCATAGAGCTTATGTCTGTATACGGAGTATTATAACCTCATTAACAGAAAGGGTAGAAACCAAAGCAGCATTACCAACTAACACAAACCAGAGGTCACCACTGAAAAGGTCATTTCACATGAAGATTGTGGTGCTTTAATTAAAAAACACAATGTGTGGCTGAAAGTTGTGAGAGCCCCTCTGCCTGACACATACTGACATGTTATTCTGCTTTTGAGTCCGTCTCTAATAAAATCTATTAATACCTCATAATTAATTAGAGCTATGAAAAAGAAAATTAACTGTAAATATTTTCTAGGTTTTCTTGCCCAGAAAACCAAATGTCAGTAAATAACCAGCCATGCTGACTTCAAAGTGGCCATATTATGATTTTCTATGCTTGATGACTTATCTGCAGTGTTATTATGATGAATTTTCATCTTAGATTTGACCAGAGGTTAAAAAGAAAAAAAAAAAAAAGCAAGGTAACCATATGATGTTCCTTTGCGCGAAGTGTGCGATCGGATTCTCCAGACAGTCCACGTTCACAAAAGCAAGAGCATCAGTGGTCATTTTAAAGCATAAGTTTAAGACGCCGCAGTCAAGGATTGAGTGTGTTTCCCATCCTGGTGGATCTGCTAAGATTTCCGAGAATATCACCAGAGAAATGTTTTTTTGGATGCGAGGTAAAGCTCAGTGGATGCAGTTTGTTCTTTGCTTCCAGCAGTAGAGCACAAGCCAGTTTACTCACTGCAGGCGGTGAGTAAAGCGTCTTGTCTTGTTAACTGGTGTATGCATGCATTTAAGTTTTGGTGCAATCAACACAGATGCCAAGTGTCACACATGTATTTAGACATGCATATAGACAATATTTAACTTTTATTTATCTCACGCAAAAAACGATCAATTTCAGTGATTATTTCACCAAAACAATCTTGATTGTTAGCAAAGTCAAAAGCACTGCAGCGACAGCAAAACTGCCTTTTCTGTTTCTTGGCTGTAGATATGTCCAACTTAGTTGGTAAACCCATAAGACATCAACAAAAAAACACAGATAATCTTAACTGTAATGTTACACAATAGCAGAAAATGAGCGTGAACAGTCATGAACAGGGAAGTCCTGCTGTCGTCTTTGTTGTGGCGGTTTGTTGTACTTCCTGCTTTCTTTCCTGAATCCGATTATGGCTTGAACGTGTGTTGAAGACATTTGAGGGAAATGTTGAAAGCTGCTGATCATATCTGTATGCCGAAAATGTCGTTTCTGACCAACAACAGGAGTCGTGCTGGCAAACAAATCATTAGCGATCCATTTTGGCAAGCTTCCAAGTAATTAACACTTGAGCCAAAATCTGCTTGTTTTCAGGAGAGTCTCTCTTTCCATTTTTGATCTTTGTTGTCCAGAAATAATTATCAGCTTTTGGAGTTATGCTGGGTGCAGAGCTACTCTAGAGGTACCGGAGATTAAAATGATTTTGTCTGAAAGTGAGTATAATATGGCCATTTTAAACACCCACCCATCCAGCACGCTTTGCCAGCACTGGGAAATTGACTTGGCAAACAGGGATATTTCATTGACAGTTTAGGAAACTCACCAAAATGTGACATTTTTTTTATCGTAGATCAAAACACGTCTTGTGAAAAATCAGTCTATGTTTTTCTGAAAAATGGCATAAAAGTGACTTGTCCACATTTTGTGGATGGCATTTTTTTCTGTGTCATATGCAGAAAGGTTGATGAACATGTAGAGAACTAATGTCTTTTATAGTGGTGCCTGGATTATACTTTTGCTAAAAAATACGGTTTGTTTCTTTACGCAGTGAACATGTCAGTACTCATTACTGAAATGAATGAAGTACTTGTTTTAATACAAGAAAATCCATTGTGCCCAGTTGTACCACAGCTAGTTAAAAAAAAATACATTCATTCTGTCATTTGACGCTCTGTTTCATTTGAAAAAAGAAAAAGATAAGTATAAATGCAATGCATTTTGTCACAATGCCCATCTTTAGATGACAGAGATAATTAAAAATACATTTGTTAAGTCAAATGGAAAATTATTTAACTTGAAAAAAGGAAGAAGTAAGAATACATTAATTCTGCCAGGTAACACATTCTTCAGCTCAAATGAATGAGCTCATAGAACTAATAAAAAAAAAACAAGATACAAAAATCTGTAAAAGACAATGCTGTCGAGACTCAAGAGAATCAATTAACAAATTTATTTTTTTTTTTCCAGCGTCTGAACGATCATAGGTTTGATGTTGACCAGTGCACCTGATGGATGGGGATTGTTTGTCAGGACAGATTTAAATTACTTTTTAAAACAAATAAACAAATAAACCTATTCAAGTCTCAAATAATATGGTGAATAATATATGCAGCTATATCAGCTGATGATTGATTATAATCTCAGTCAGTCCAAGATTTGACATCTGAAACACATGTGCTTCCTACTTCTTCTGGACAAGTCTCCTCAGCCAGGTATTTAAACTGGTCAGACTGGTATTTAAACACAACTAAATGTGTATCTGTTGTCAGATCTAGTCAGCTGGTATGAGCTCTAATCAGAACATTAGTAGGATCACTGATGTTTCTTCTAAATAACGAGATTCATTAATCCGTTGGAGCATTACTATAGAATCAGACATGACCATATTCCTGATCATAGTAGCAGCTGCATTCTGACATATATTTCAATAGCCTTTGTAATGCAACATATGTGATATTTGGTAAAAATGAGAAGAGCACAATAGACTAAATTAAAGAGTAGTTACATGATGTAGGCAGACCTCATTGTCAACGCGCCTCTGCTGACCAGAGATGTTGAAAATAAAAAATTTAAAGGCTGTATTATGATTTTGAGTCAGTTTGCGCAGAAATCTAAAGCAAAGTCGAAAACATTAAGCTGCTCTGCTCCATAATATAAAGTCATTTTCACGAAACATCAGTTCTTTACGTCTGTCTTGTAGTGAAAAACAACACGTTCCTCCCTCACTTCAGTGCCTCACATGAACTTTTCCAGTGTTACATTACATTGAAACATTTTGTTTATATTTTTTTATATTTGTCTCTATCTTTCCTTCTGTTTTCATTAATTGTAGGTAATAAATGCAGGTGCTGTTGTAATGCATACAATGTGGAATCAGTACTGTACATTTTTCGCCTCTGTGTTCTCTCATCATCCCAGGCGTGAATTGGTCTTCCATCCAGCCATCCTGTCAGCTTGATTCTGCTATTCTTAGTCAGTCTGTCTGCCACCACAGTCCCCCTGGACGCCGTGTCTTCAGACAGACAGTCCCATCTGACTAACAATCCTTACCTCCCATACAGACAGGATGTATTAAATTGGTCATGGTGGAATTCAGCTACATTGTGTTTAATTAACACCTGATGTCATTCTATAAGAGCAGCTTGGAGACATAAACATCCTGAGGTTCCCATTTGGTTCAGTCCAGTGATATTAGACAACAAAGTGCAATATGGAAACTGTCAACTGTGACAGAAACTGAGACAAAAGCAACAAAAGAGAAAAAAACTACTCAAAATGTGGTTTAACTTCTTAGCCTCTTAATCTTTAAAAACGGATCTCCAATGATTCTTAATGATATGATGAACTGGACATTAAAGAAAATAAAGGATTGTTTAAAGATGTTTCGTCTCTACGTATTCAGATAAAAAAAAAAAAGAAATCTTGTTGATGATATTCTTATTAACACTGGCCACAGAATATTTTAATCATGTACCTCCATTGAAAATAATTCAGGACAGTTCTGGTTATGTGAAGCATTTGATTTTTAAATGAGTTTATTTTTAACTATCGATCTTCACCAACTTTAGACTGAATTAAGTCTATTACTTTTAGATTATTAGAAATTAATAATTTATTCCATCGTTTCACATATTGATTTTAGATTCTTAGATTCTTTTAGATTTGATCTTTTTTTTTAAAATGATCTGTATTCTATAATTGAAAAATAGGAATAGACTGTTGTGTATTAAAGAAATTTCGGACTTTCATATATATATATATATATATATATATATATATATATATATATATATATATATATATATATATATATATATATGCCAAGAGTTTAAGTAATTTAACTCACATAATTTACACTGGTATTATTTTTAATTATGCATTTATGCAGTAACAAAAGCATTTTATGTTATCATATTCTGCCTAATTTTCATATTAAATCATGTAATAACTTTCAATGCATTTATTCCATAGTTAATCCACTTTTTTGAATAAATCCCTGCTGCTATTGTATTACTAAACCATCCAGTAAAGCACAGGGAATTAATCAGGCGTGGTACATCCATGCTGAACAAAATAGAAAGAGATTATTAAATGAACACAACAAAGAAACAATTTCATTCTTTGCTGTGGATATAGCACCTGCCTCTCTCTTTTTCTCCTCAGGTCCTCATCTGGGTGGTCAGTCTCCACGGGCAGGATTAGAGGAGAGCAGGTGGAAGAGAGTGGAGGACAAATACTGCACATTAGAGACCTGTCCTGACCTGGGCAGCTTTGTGAAAGGCAGCAACAAAGAAATCAGTCAACACAAAGTAAGAAAAGAGACGGGGACAGGTGGGAAGACAAGGAAAGAGAAGGTTTGGAGAGAGGGGGAGAGCAAATAACGAAGTGAAGGAGGGAAACAGGGGAGTAACTTCACAAAGATGATCCCTGGGGTTGTCTTATGTCTGTCTGTGTGTGTGTGCATGTGTGTGTGTGTAATGAGCACAGTGGGCTGTTGAGGCGCTCATGTTGAATCCCCAAAACAGAGAAGAAATGATAGTGTAGAATGCGAATGGAGGAGAGGGAGAGGTCGTTACGGACACAATAACACATTGAGTGCATATATAGGCAAGCCCATGTACACACATTTACACATGTGCACACACATTTACACATGTGCACACACATTTACACATGTGCACACCCCTGGTGATGCAGCGAGCTTAAACTGTCACAGTGAAAGAAGGCTCTGTTGGGTTCCAAGTTATGTCCCTGTGGATTAGAAAAATGCTTGCGGCATTTGAAAGAAACACACGCAGAGCAAAAGAACTCAAACTTAGCTGTTCTATCGCAAAATTCAGAAAACATCAGATTAATTAAAAATAAAAAAGACTCTAAAACAATCATGTTCGGAAAACGTTTTTGAGAGCATCTTTTTTAGTGTTGAGGTGGTGGTGTTGGTGAGGGGTTGTTGGAGAGGGGGAGATTACCTACGAAACAAACAAAAAGGTGAGTAAATGTTAAGGACAATGCTCCCAGGCCTCAGACCAATGACAGTACTGATCATTGCAGCAGTGAAAACAACATTATGTGAACACAAACTGAACTAACTGAAAATGCTAAAGTAATTTCATGCACACCGGGGCTGCACCAGGATGCTCAGCAACATGTGTGAAAACAACCTAAATGCCAATATCTGCTTTTCAACCTTGTTCTGAATTTTGCTCGCCAATTTACAACACGTTGCTCATTTGCGTATTCACACATTTACTTCTTATCATATGCTCTCTACACAAGCATAACATCACGATTAATTAATGTTAATGTTAGCGAGTCTGCGCCGCTGGATAGCTCGATGGTTTAGGGAGGCAACTCCTGGCATGCGACCCTTTACCGCATGTTTTCCTCACGTTCTCTCTCTGCTCCACTTCCCCGTCTCTTTCCACTGTAAATAAAGGCCACTAGAGCCAAAAAAATCTTTACAAATAAATAATGAGTAAGTCTTCCTTGTGGTTGCAAAGGAGCTCTGACCCATCAGCGTCTGGACAAAGAACATGTGAGGGTGTTCTGGAGCGTCCGGTACTGCGATGTTATCAATAAATCGTTGTGGGCCCTGTGGGTTTTGGGAAGGGGTCTGTGGAGTCTGAACACCAAATGAACACCTCAGATTCTTTGCTCTGTTCTTTAAACATTTCCTAAAAAGTTTTGTTGAGGACCCCACTGCTGACCTGCTGAGGGAGGCGGCTCATGTAGGGGCGAGACGTTACCGTGTCGACGGTGAAGTTGGTCCGCAAAAATTTTTAGGTTGGTGTCAAATGCCAAAATAAGATTACTGTTAGAAGATCAGTGCTGTTAACTCACGTCGTCTGTCAGTGGTCATAATGTCATGGTTGATCAGTGTATAATCGGTAAATAAATCGTATGCAGCACATCATTTCAACGGTCACACCCTTGTGAACACATGGGGGGGGGCGACATCATTGTCTTATCGAGTGTAGCAGGGCTGGAGATCAATGATGATGACTTACTGAAGCAAAGCTTTGAACACAAGTTATTTTCCATACACAGCACGTTCTTTAGAACAACAGTGTGACTGCTGTCTGTCGTCTTCCAGACTGGGGCTGCAGGAGTTATTGTCTGGCAAAAGGCAGCGTACACCTTTGACAAGTTACCAGTCCTAAAGTTTTTATATTTTTACAATTCAGAATGTATTTGGAACTGATAAAAGATTCCCTAAACTTACCTGAGATTCTTCCTCTATGGCAGTCCCAAAGTCATTTCCCACCTCCAGTGGGAACAACTTTATACATACATGTATATATTTATATACATCTTCCTACCTACACTGACACTTTAGATAAATGTGCTGCACTACTATGTCACTATATGTTACTAACCAATTTTCCTGTTTGTTGTTGATACTAACCTGCTTTTGTCATCTATGTAGCTGCTGAATAGTCTGAATTTTCCCCGGGATTAATAAAGCATCTATCTGTGTGTCTATGTATCTATCAGTTGATGCATGTCGGTGTATGAAGTGTTAGTGCAGAGACAGAGTGAGGGGTAGCAATGGAGGAAGTCACAGAGCTGAATAGGCGTATGTGTGAACAAGGGCAAGTCTGAGCAGCTGAACACATCGCTCTTTCTGGCAATTCTGTTCTCACTCAGCTGATTCTGCAAAAGGGCTTGCTGTGTGTAAGCACACATCAATGTACCACGAAACCATCTCTGTTTGGTCTGTGTAAATTACCAAAGGGGGACAGAAGCAGTTTAATGAGGACATCTTTTTTGCACTGACATGGCACAACTGCTGCGTTAAAGGGGCCTCCTGTCTCTGAGCCAAGCTCTTTCCTCTTTGTTGCTTTCTTCTAATGACACTACAATAAACTATTTTTATAAGAACTTCAGTCTTTTCTTATGAGCATTTTGACCAACTTCCTTTAATGTTGCTGATATTATGCTTACATGGCATTTTAGAGTGCAGACAAATGATAGTGTCTCTTCTTCTTTTCTTCGTCCAACCAAGCTGCCTCATGAATGCACTCAGAACCCATTGTATCATCGGATACAGTGTCACTGTAGTTTCCATTTACACTTTAAGGACTAAAAAAAAAAAAAAAATCTCATAGCTTGCATTAATGATTTTTCTGTTACTATCAGAATACAGTGATTCAGTTTTATGTTTAAAAAATGCAAAAAAGTAGCGAGGCACTGCAGCGAAACAAGACAAAGGCTCAACTGTGGTCTCTGAACTGTAGTAAAGAAACCGCTGGTATTTTGCTATTTTTGGCTCATAATTAGCGGGTAACAGGCTAACAACAACAAAAGAAAAAGTCCTGTTTTCTCTGCATGGAATGAGCACTTTATTCTGGCACCACAGGAACTTGTAACATCACACAGGTTGTATTGTTGGGCTCCTGTCGGTTAACAGAGAATATAAATCTATACACGCTGGGCTGCTGTTGATGCTCACTCCACTTTTCATCTAACCCTGTTTTCGTTCTGCTGTCCCACAACACACACACTACATTACCCATAAGGCCACATCATTACCCATAAGGTCACCTTCTTAAAGGGGTCAGGCTGGCTCACAGCATTTCTTCACTGTGAGAGAATGCGCACAACATCCTGTGATGTCTCCGCGATCTTTTCTTGATTTTTTTATTACATTATATATTTCTGAAAAATCCGCGAATAACTAAAACCGCGGAACTTAAAGCGCAAATTGGCGAAGGATCACTGTATGTATGCAACATTTTTTAAGGTTATTATTATTGTTATTAAGTTAAGATTAAGATTTTTTTATTATTAAGATTTTGTGCAGAGTCAGCCCAAAAGTTGATAGGTTTTCTTCCTTGTAGCTACTGGTAAAGCTTAGAAACATTTTTTAGAGGCAAAAATCCAAGAAAAGCACAATTCAAGAAATCTTTAAATTATCAGTAAAACGTTATGCCAAACAAACAAATGCATGTACAGCACGAGGCACCGGGCCGTCACACTTGTCCCAAGAGCTTCCTATAGACTTCATGTTGAGCTGGAAACACCTCTTATCAGAAAGCATGAGATAAACATGAGGCAGACAAGGGAGCTCTTTTGTTTTTTACATTTTTAATAACAGGACTAGTCAACATTAACATAACATTACAAAGGCAACAGCTGCGTAAGTGCGACAGAATGCTCTGCAGTGTAGAAACATATACATCACCACGAGGCAGCAGTTCAGCGATACAGACACTCTCAGCACATGCAAAGCAGCTGGGATGAAGGTAGCCTTGGCCGACTTGAAATCTAGCCCCTGTGGTTTTCAGGCCATAGCACTGGTAGTGTTGTGAAGCTTTGAACATCTAAAGTAGATTTCTTTCCCGGAAACAGACACATTCATTTTCTACAATAGTTTTCTTGTCCCTTTCATTTCAGAGTAACAGCAAAGTTTCACGGAAACTTCAGAATGAGATTATGGATCCTGGGACAGAGTTACGGCACCAGCACTTTGCCAATGCAGAATTACTTTTGTAACTTAAAAAAAAAAAAAAAGAACAAGCCCTGACCGTATCCAAAATCACTCACTATAAAAGTATTATTCCACAGTCACTGTGCAGTTCTACGTAGGGATGTTCTGTGTCGGGAGCACCTCCAAATCCTCAGAATGAATTTTCACATCCTACGAGTGCTATTTTTTTCAGCAATATTCACCATCACATGGATAAAACGCAAGAGATCAGTTGTACACCATTCAGGATTCATTGAACAGTGAATTCACTGAATGCCCTAAATAGTAAATAAAAATTGTCACAACATATTTTGAATGCACTAAAATAAAAATGGGCATTAGTCTTGTGTATCAGTGAGTTAGAGATGATTTCAAACAGTCCTTATGTATTCTTTAGGCCATTACTGACCTGCACAAGTGGAAATGAGAACACTGAGCAGCAATGAGCAAATCTAACAAAACACAGTTCAGGCAAGTATTAATATTTATATTTATTTAATTATTTTATCTGTACAATGCCAGAGAACACATCAAATCAAATCTTATTTATAAAGCCCGTTCCATACTAGAGGAGCCAGAGGCACCACAGGAACCAACCAGACCCAGGCCAACCAGGACCCACACTGCAGACATCAGCCACAATGTAGTGCCCCGCCCACCCGGGGAACTGGCGACCCCCATGGCGGCGACCCCGGGAACCAAGCAGGTGTAGCTCCCGACGTGAAGGACCCCCATGAGGAGAACACTGGAGAAACGAATAAATGAAATTTAACTATAAGGCAAGTTCAAAAGGTAGGTCTTGAGCTTCCTTTTAAAAGCATCAACAGTCTCTGCAGCCCTGAGGTCCTCAGGTAGGCTGTTCCAGAGTCGGGGCCGTAATGATGAAACGAGGCCTCACTATAGTTTTCTAACCTTAGGATCAAACGTACCTGAGGACCTCAGGGTCCGTGAGGGCTCGTACCTTAAAAGGAGGTCAGATAAATGAGAAGGCCCAAGACCATTAAGACATTTATAAACTAATAAAAGAACCTTAAAATCAATCCTGAAACACATGGGGAACCGATGCAGCGATTCTACGTTCTCCTGGAGGAGCTGGAGGAGGTGGCCGGTGGGAGGAAGATCTGGGCCTCTTTTCTTAGGCTGCTGCTCCTGTAACCTGAATTTAGATAAACGGAAGTTAATGGATGTCCTATTCAGCTGATCCCAAAACTGATCTGGTGACTGAATATCCATGAGCTCCATGCATACTCGAGCATGTGACCTGATCAAACCTTCCTCTTCAAACTGATGATGAACTTTAAATGATGGATTTTAGTTAAGGTTATGTTGTAGCTTATCACTGACTGCGTCTGGCTTTCCTTTTTTAAAGCCTCTCTTCTCTTGGCTGCTCCTTCTACAGAAGAAGGCTGCTTCATACTGTTGGAATACGACACAGAAACATTTCACCATCTCGTTATTTCAGTCTCCACATGTATTTTTTTAATGCATTTTGTCCATGATACCTTAACACTGATCTATTTCTCCCAATTTGTGTGGTGTTTAGGAACTAAATTTTTTCAAATGGGATCACGCCCATTTAAGTACCTCGCTCTTAGGTGAGGAGAGTGGGGAGCTCTAAGAGACTTGAAAGGAAGGGAAAAAAGTTGAAAAGATTTTTATTTTTAAGATTGTTTTCTCAACAGGAATCAGAGGGGAGAAAAGGGTAAATAAATACGCATATTCCACAGTTTTAGATGAAAGAGAAAAACTTTACTTCCGCGGCTCTTAGAGAATTGGTATAACTTACTCGAGCGAGGCAACTATATACACCAACTATGCAAGAATTTGAAAGGGAATCATGTCTTTGTGCACTGATGGATTGTAAGATGTCTTTTTTCTCCTGTTCTGCGGACATGTTTTCAGTTAGGGTTCAGTGATCATGGAAATTACAGATGTGTGTGTGTGTGTGTGTGAAGTAATACTGCTGACCAGTCCACTGACTGATGTGCTCCAAAAATTAGGCATCTCCTCCACAACGCATTCTCCTTGCCATATCACACTTAAAATCAACCTCGAGGCTTCCTTACTCTGTGAATGCATATCTGAGTGTGCTTTATATGCTTCAAGGTGCAAAGAGTTTTCACTGACCACAGGAGTGTGAAGGTTAGTTCACCTTCACTTTGAATAACCATTCAGTCATGAAAAAGTACACATCGTAAATACATGAAAAATAAAACCTGTCCTTACCAATCTGTGAAGTTAGGTGAATGCAGCCTCAGTTGAAGAACAATATGTGACATATTACACCATATCGTAACAAAAACTAAGCCAAAATGCAAAACACAGAGGGATTCAATGCCTATTAGAAAAACATTAACAATATTTTATGAAGTAATAGAGAAAATAATACAAATACTGATACAAATTACTATAACTAAACAGCTTAAGCTCATTGAGGTTCATTGCCACGACTAAACTATGAATGTACTGATTGTAAGTGTTATAAGAAGGAATAATAGCAAAGTCGTTACTTTCTCAACTTTTTAAAAAATGTGCTGCAGGCCTGACATAAAAAACATGAAATGAAGCTCACAAAAAAAAAAATAATAATAATATCTTGGCTTCATATTAGTCGGGAAGATATAAGGCAAAGTTAATGTAAGAATCACTGTTTCATTCAAATAAGAGGGTGAAAAAAATGATTTGTTTATACAGGTATTCTGCTGTATCCTGCCTATACAAAGGCACCAGAGGCTACTTACATAGGTAGAAAGACCATATAACACCCCCGAACCCTCCTACTCCCCTATTTTCTATCTTGTCATTAGTTTTTATGATAATCACTTGTTTAATTGAGAGCAATATAAAATAACTGCTGCCGTGGATAATGTTTTGAGCTGGGAGGTCTTTGGTCGTCTTGGAAACTGTCACGTTCTCTTTGCACTTCCTCAGTCAAATTTTCTCCTTCTTACTCAGCCTATAATTTAATGATAACATGATAATAATTGACTTTTGTCCATTACTTTTTTCCAGCTGTATTATCTGGGTCCTCCACCTTGCTCGCTTGAATAGAAAAAACTGCAGTAAGATGATCTTCTTTTTTTTTTTAATCATTGGTTTAAAAAAATGTAGTTTCAAAATAAAGTCAGACAAAAATGATCACCATAAAGTATAGAAATACAGATGCTGTTTCAGATAATAATTTGACAGAGATGAAGTGAAATAACCAAATTTACTATATATAGTTCATCATATGAGGTAATCTCATTAGGTTGATAAGTTATTAATTCCTACATAAGTATTTGTGCATTCTGCAGCAGCGAAAATACAAAAACCAGACTACATTAAGTTGAAATATTATTACTGATATGCAGATTAAATGTAAAATGTGCATTGGTACACTAAGAAAGACTATCGCAACACAAAGGCTTTGTGGAGACATGCTGGTGTAGACAGTCATCCAGGTTATGGTAACCCTCAATGGGTTGAAACAAGGCAACCAGACATGTTCCTTTTTTTGTTCTTGAAGATGTTTCACCTTCCATACTGAAGGCGTCACCAGTTTAAATGGACTGGTGGAGAGTTTTGAACTTAAGAACTCTTGAAATCTTAAGCACTCACTCTCCCATCACTCCTGTGGTTCGTTAGGTCTTTTGTCCTCTGTCAGTCCTTGACCTGGTTTTTGTCACATTGATCAAGATGTGAATGGTTGTGAAATCACCTGGGTAGGAGGTTCAAGGCTGCATTCTAACTGACCAGAATCCACCTTTATTTAATGTTAGTTGGAGCTGAACATCTTCAAGAACTTAGAAAAGAAAGTCCAGTTGCCTAGATGCAAGCCTTTCAGGGCTGTTTGTAAAGAAAAAAAAAAGGTTTGGTTTTTTTATGTTTTGGGATTTTTTCAGGGTTCTACTTGTTTGTTGTGTTTCTTGTCTCCTGTTTTGTTACTGTTTAATTTGAGAGTCTGTTTCTACGTATATTGAGTTCTGGTTTATTTCCCATGTCCTGTCTGCCCTGGTCGTTTTCACCTATGTCTCATCAGCCCCGTTGCCCTTCCTTCATGTTGGTCTGTCCTGTTTGTTCCCTGTGTTGCTGCCCCGCTTTCTTGCTGTTGGTTGGAGACTCTGGCTCAGTTAAGCTGTTATATTTTTGGACTTATTAATGGACTTTTCCTGGACAGTCCTGCCTCTCCATCTCCTGGATTTGTGTTCTCAACTCCACAAATGGTAAAAGAACGGACCAGTCAGTCATGGAAGGAGAAATGATGATTCTTTTTGAATACTTCCAGAGAAAACTATGGCACTATGACAACCTGCTGGAGGAGGAAATGATCTCCTTTTTAAGGGCACTTGACTCACCTTCGTCACTGCCCAGGCTGTAGTCACGGTCTCCACCCCAGCCTGTCCCAGAGGTGGTCAGAGAATTATCCCAGTCTGTCCCACCTCAGACTCAGACAAGCGCTGATGAGGACTTTGCCATCTGTCCAGGCGGGTTCCCCTCATTCTGAGGAGGCCCTGGACTCGGCGTCTCCTCCTGCTGTCCTGGTTCCTGCTCCTCTGGCCTCTCCACCAGCCTCAACAGGCTTCTTTTTTTGTGCAATCCAGTTTTAAGTAGGATTTGTGAATATCGCACTATTCTGTCAAGCTTGATTTTCTTCCAGCCATCCACCATTTATCTGGATTCAGGTCACAGGAAGTGTCTTTAGTCAGAGGCTTCTTCAGATCTTCGTGCTCACAGCTGTAACTATCTACAATAACTCTTTGAAGAGGCTTAAATCATGACATTTACTGCAACAATTGATTTCCCTCCAGGATTAATAAAGTATTATTGAATTGAAAGTAATTGGATCATTTTGAGTTGACCATACATGTCTTTTCTATGTAAACATTGTTTATGCGTCTTACCCCCTAGTTGATGTGACTGTAGGCTGCAAAAAAGTCATGTTGCACTGCAAAATATAGACTCTACACAATAACACAAAACTATGTAACAAGACCCTTAATGAGACTAAAATAAAATATTCCATGTCAATTCATGTCCTGGCCAAATATTGTTGTGACAGAAAAGATTTTTTTGTCTCTCACTTTCAGAAAAATTCAATTTTATTTTTCATCCACAGTAAACAAAAAAAACTTGAATAACCTCTAAAAGAAACCCTTAAAAAAAGTTCTAATTTACTTAATCTTGATTTTCCTCCACTGCTTATACCACATTATTTAGCTCTAAAGCCTTAAAACACTCAGAATAAGGTCAGAGTCCATATTGCACTGTTGCACTGTTGCACTGTCCTGAGAGAAAAAGCTCAAGAAGTTGGTTAAACCACATAAGTTATGCTTTCAGTATTGGGTTTGTTTCTTTTGAACTGAAGTTGTGTTGCTCTACAATAATCTGCGGTTCTCTAGTCCTATGCTCCACTTTAAATGTGCTTCCTCTTGTCTCTCCATTCTGTACCACCACAAATGTTTCCTCCAGAAGACATGCATTTCTTAACAGTGTTGCAAGCTATCTAAAGGTCCAAAAGGTGTCCAGATAGGTTATCATTCAAATAACAAAGCAGTTTTCTGCAAATGAACCATTCAACGTGACTATAAATTATTCAAACAAATTAAAACGCATCCTTTCTTTTACCTCTTTTCAGCTAAATGTGTGTGACCTGATTTCAACCGTTTTGTAAAGGGACATAAAGAGATTTTAATGGTTACATAGCGACACGTCGTAAACTGGGTTGAATGTAATGTAAGGTAAATGGAACTGGAAAACCGTGGAAATCCTTTCAATGTTAACAAGTAGCATACGGATGCTTTTCTATCAGGACCAAAGACTACAGCAGGGTCTCAGCAACTGAATTTCTTGTTTCCAAAAGATGTGCTTTCTATTGATTTACCATGGTGACATCCATGCAAAGAAAAAAAAGAAAAGAAAAGAAACTGAGATAATCAAAGGATTGAGTGATGTATACTCTCTATAGATGGGATCATTCTCTCATCCTGGAATAGAGCCTGGATGTAGTAAGTACAACCAGAGTGCCATATCCAAACCTTGTTCTTACTGTGCTGGAGAAACAGTTTCTTGCAAGAATGAATGTCAGCAGTCAGGTAACGCCTCAAGAGAAAATCTATGTCAGTGACAATATACCACTCCAGGCAGGGGCGGACTGGTAATCTGTGCATTCTGGAAAAGTCCAAAACAGCCGTCCCAATCTACGGCCTTCGGCCCTGTTCAATGACCCAAATTTTCAATCCATCAACTAACAGCAGGGGTCGCTAAGATGATCATTATCAGATATAGGCCTAAAAACCAACAAAGCAGACTAATGTTAGTGTCTGTCAACAGAAAGATGGCAAGCAGAAAACGCAAGGAGAAAGGTGGATGGGAAAAATTAAAACTGAAGAAAGCCACGTAAGAACCTTATAGATTAGACTTAAAAGCATCCCTTTTGATAGAGTTTATACTTAGGGGCTAGCTTGGGTGCCTACCAACCATCCCCTTAGTTTTTCTGCTCCAGAGTATTAGTGGGACATCCAGTCTACCAAGCATCTTCCCTCACTCTGTTATTTTTAAATCTCCATGTAATGTATTTTCTCTCTCTTTTTTTCCCCTTGCATTGCAAGTATCTTGAACCTGTAGCATCTTCCAGAGGGCACACAATAAGTCTTGTAGGGAAGGTGGAGAACAGCTATCAATTTTCTGAGGTGTGTAGATGATGTCCCGAAGCCTCCTCCTTATTTATTTTATTAGAACTCTTGTAGTACTCTCATACTCCAAATCAGCACAATATGATAAGCCAGTGAAAAGTCTCCACCAGGTTTTGACCCATGTTGTTCTTTCTGTGGACTCTACGGAAGTGAAGTCACCGTTGTTGTTTTTGTTTTGTTTTTTGTTTAATGACTTTTGTGCTGTTAGAAGCAAAATGAAGGTACCCAGGTATTTGAAGGCTCTGCAGTGACCCTTGATGCAGAAGAGGAACCAGGTCTGCACTGTTCTCTCCCAAAATTCAGGTGATTTCCTTTTCTTTTCAAGATGTTCAGTGTTCATTGTCAAGTTGTTAGCAGAACTCTGAGTTGATCTGTCGTCACCCTCATCTCCCCTGGAATTTGTCCCACCACAAAAGTAACATCAGCAACTTTGATGAGTGTGTTAATGGGGTCGACTGGATTACACTAATGCATATAGACAGCATCCAGCAGTGGACTCAGAATGCAACCTTATGGAGTGCTGTTGTTGAGTGACTGGGTAAAGGACATGTCGGGAGGCTGAGATTCCCTAAAGATAGTTGCTGAGAAAGTCCTTTACCTTTACCTGATGCACGGAACTGTTTCTGCCGTCTGCCCGGCCTCCCACCTGAACTCCCACTGAATTCTTCTGGCCTGGGGCCCTAGTGACTTTTTTTCTTTAATTTTTTGGTCAAGGTTTCTTCCGCTTAAAGTGGAATTTTTCCTTTGACTGTTTGGCTTAAAGTTTTTTTTTCTCCCACTGTGGGAGTTTTTTACTTGCCATTATCCTTGTTTAGGATTTAATATTATAATTTTAGTTGATGATATTTGCTCGGGGGTCATGCTCTGGGTCTCTGTAAAGCGCCTAGAGACAATTGACATTGTAACAGACGCTATACAAATAAAACTGAATTGTATATGTATATATATATATTATATATATATATATATATAATTATATATATATATATATATATATATATATATATTAGGGCTGGGCAAGTTAACACGTTATTATCGGGTTAACACATTAATTTATTAACATCGTATTTTATTTTAAGTATTTTATTGTGTGTTAACGCATCTTGCTCATATGCTTTTGTTTTGAAAAGTCTGTTACTGGCTGCTGGCTACTGGAAGAGAATTGGCAGGTAAATATGCGAAAAAGCTAAAACAGACACGAAGGGCAGGAAAAATCTGTGTACTTTACAGTTTGGATAGCAACTCACGTAGAAATATTAACAATTCAGTCTGAAAAAAAAAATATGGACTACAACAAAACTTTCATACCCCTTTGTTCAAGATGATCGTGTCATTTCTCCATTTTACATCAGATCTGCTCCATCTGTTCACTGTTGTGCTATTCTCTTACTGGTTACTTCAGTGTGGCTCCATCCAGCGGCACAGATGTATAACGACAGCAAAATGTCTCGTCCTTGTTTATAAGAAAAAAAAAAATCAGTCCTGTAGCCGTTTTTTTGTAGTCGTATTTTTGATCCAAGTCTAAAATTGAAATATGAAGAAAACAGGCATTTTTTCGTTTTTTTGTCTTAGATTAAAAAAAATAAAATGTCACTTCTCAATTTTTTTTTATTTTTGTTTGACAGTTGAGAATGTAAAGAATGAATGATACACAGATCGATAAAGTTACAGAACTTTCACATGGACATTTTCATTTTAAAGTTCTCCCAGACGGCAGATTCCACAGAAACAAGGTTATTTGTAACCACTGACAAGTTGAACTCCCCATTAAAAGTTTCTGCTGTTATCTCAGAAATTGCCTGTTTAAATGTTATGATTGTGGCTCAGACTTTTTTTTATTTCTTATTAAAAACAGGATGACATTAATGCCCTGGCAGTGGCAATAAGCTTTATTTTATTTAATATTTTTTAAGATGAGATTAACACTAAATATGTGTTACTGACAAGTGCTAACAACAAGTGTTATGACACTTTAGTTCATGTGGCAGCAGAACATTTAAATAGAAGTGACCTTTACACTACTTTTGAATTCATTATTTGATTTTCCGTATACAATGCGATTAATCGTGATTAATCAAGAAAATCATGTGATTAATCGCGATTAAAATCAGTGCTGTAGTACTCGAGTCCGGACTCAGACTCGAGTCCGGACTCGAGACGTTTCTCTGTTGTCTCGGACTTGTCTCGGGCTCCTTGGTATTTGGACTCGGACTTGTCTCGGACTTGGCCATCGGACTCGCTAAATGTTAGTCTAAATGTCTCGACCGAGTCCTCTATGAATATTTTTTCCTTCCCTGAAATTAATGTCCGCCTTCAAAACAAACTTCAAGGGAATCTATTCAGATTATTGGTTGAATTCAAAAGCCATCATTGGGCGCCTGGTAACCATGGTTACCAAGCAGCCCGGCATATGATTGGTAGCTATATCTGAGCGCCAGGCACCAAGCAGTCACATACCGGTGCATATTCACACACATGCAGGGACAGGGGAATAATGTCGGCCAACAGCGGCATCATACGGTTCGCATTCATCCACCACAGACAACTGGGGAAGAGGAAACACGAGGCCACGTGCAAATTTTGCACCAAAACTGTAACAGAAACTTGTGGAACTACATCCAACTTTGTGAGACACCTACAGAGGCACCACACTGCAAGGTAAGTCGCCACCGGCCATTGCTTCCCCCTCCCAAACAGCGAGCATGTTTCATGTCTTTGCATTTCAGTATTTTACCGTGTTAAGAAAACCACCAGGGTTGTAATTAAAGTTAATTATTGCGACAATAGCCGTATTCTCTCCTCTTGGAAAACTAACGGGGGTCGGTCCATTTTACAAAAATAGCCATGTAGCTAACACTAATATTAGCTTATGTGTGGACTAGTTACCTACTCTGGTTTACCGTGACCCGATTTCAACAAACCAAATGTGGGACGAAAATCGGGGGCAGGAATATTTTGGTGAAGTTTTGTTTTGCGGAAGCTGTTTTGTAGACAATTTTAATAGTATTTAAGTATGCTTGTGCAAACATCTTGCTAAATTAGCAGTCAACAGTCAGACATGCTCACAAACAGCACGTTTACAATGAATAACTCCGGACCGGAGCAACACACAGAGTTAACCAAGGATGACAGGGATCATTACAGAGCCGAGGCGATTCCTGGTGACCGACAGCAGTAGTTATTCCTAAATTGAGGGCTAACTGCAGGTTAGGGTTAGGGTTAGGGCATTTACCCCGCTACAAAGTCAGGATGCTGTGGACAGTGGAAACGCAAGCTCAAATGGACAAAGCCTCCCCTCAGTCCTCTTAGTGTTTCAGTTATGGAGCAAATCATTGTCAAAAATGCTCATATTGATTCTTAAAAACCTTGAAATTGTCAATCAGCTTCTTGATGTGAAACATGATTGATAGCCTACTCTCAAAGTTCAAAATACAGGCTACTTGAGAACTGCATTTTTCTCTGAAAAAAACATCTTATTTTCTGAGTCAGTCCACACACACAGGCAGCCTCAGACCAGAAATGGTGTATTGCGATGTTGGACCCTCAGTTTGGACTGAGCTGGGTTGACATGGATGTGAAGACCAGTGGCAGCAGCTTCGTCATCAAGAGACTAAGGGAGGAAGTACGGAAGTCACTGACAGGTTTGTGTGTCTCTTGTAAGGACATGCATTAGTTATTACTAGTGCTATTTCTATGATAACAGTATAGTAAACTATATACAGTATATGTAGCATTTTTTAATCATAGTTTTCACTGTAGCACTTTTCAATATAGCAGATGTAAAAGCTGCTAAATAAATTCAACTTATAACAAGAAATTTTTACTACTACTGCCACTGCAATTATTGCTTCAGCTAACATTTGTATTCACATTACATAATATTTTCAAGGTGTTTAAGAAGGTGTGCACTTTTGTGCTCTTTCTTCCAGAGAGCTTAATTGCTGAAGCAGAAAGGATGGATCTCCGTGACCTGGAAAACATTCGAGCAGAGGAGGGATCTACAGCAGAACCATGTCAGGATTCTCCTCCTCATTCCAAGATTCCACGACTTCTGGCAAAGTATAAAACTCATAAAAAGAAGCAAAGCGCTCCCACTGAGGCAAGTGTTGTCACCCAGGTAATGAAGTACTTGGAAGCCATTCAGAGCAATCCAGTAGATGAGGATGCCCTCACATTCTGGTTTAAGAACAAGGAGAAATATTCACATCTGCATGCTCTTGCTCTGAAAGTGCTTATTGTCCCCGCTTCTTCAGCTCCAGTTGAAAGAGTTTTTAGTGCTGGAGGACTTCTTATGAGACCACATAGAGCAAGCCTAGGATCCAGAATGCTCTCCTCTCTCATATTTCTCAAGTGCAACAACAGACTTCTGTAACCAAAAAGACACTGTCATGCATGTACAGTAAAAGTTTAGACAAAGAGTCAAAATTGGACCAGTTGAGGCTGGTCCAATTCTGGCCACACAGAACAGGCCTAAGATCCAGAATGCTCTCCTCTTTCATATTTCTCAAGTGCAACAACAGACTTCTGTAACCAAAAGGACATTGTCATACACATAAAAGTTTAAAGGCACAGAGCTAGTTGATGCTGGTCCAGTTCTGCACTTAAAATTGCTCATTTTAATCCCCTGGAGGACTTTACTTGGCAAATTAAGTTTTTGCTATTGACATGGTAACCTACAGCTCTTTATTTGACCTATGGCAAACACACACACACACGGCTGTAGATTAGTTTGAGTTTGACTTTAATCATTCTGATGTTAGATTGCTTGGAAAGGCTGTCAAAAATGGATCTTTACTTTTTTTTTTTGCTTTATATGGATTTGCAGTAGCGATGTATTTTTGTAGAAACATGAGAAAGAGTGATCTGTGCTTTACATGATGTATTCTGTTGGCTACTTGGTTGTTAATTCTTTTCACAGAGTCGTTGTAGACAGGATCACAGTATGCAAAAGAAAGAACTTTTAAGTTGTATAAAATGGTTCATCTAGCCTCCTTGATAAGTTTGTTATGGTGAATTTACATCCAAGTCATGTTTCAGCATCACACTGTTGTATAATTTTTTGTAAAATTTAGGGGTGGAACAATTCTTTTTAACAGCGATTCGATTGATATAATTTTATCTATCAATTCAGTTGAATTGTGGTTGTATTAAAGTAGGTGAACACTGCACTTCTGATTTGAAAGCTGTAATTTTTTTTTAATGCACACAGAATGTTATTCTGTAATAAAAAGTTTGGTGAAATGTGAAGTTGCACTTCAGTTTCATTCGAGTTTAAAGTGAAAAGGCTATATTTCAAGTAAATAGTATTACCTGAGTTGATTGTATAGTATGGCTACTGCACTTTTTCATCATCACAAATACAATAGCCTAGGCAGAGTTGGGGTTACATGTTGTCTTGTCTTTGGAGATTATTGAGTACAATATTAGGTGAAATTGCTAATTGATACTACAGTGTTTTTGCACATGCTTATTGATGATTACAAATCATAGTGCTATAGTAGAAATGACAACAAGTAATTGATCTCAAATGTGTGTGTGTGTGTGTATATCTATAAATATGTCTGTATATCTAGATAGATATATAGTCGGTGTAATATATATGTGTTTACTCTCGCTCTCATTTAGACTCGGACTTGGACTCTGGCCTTGTGGACTTGGACTTGACTTGGACCTGGACCTTTTTTGACTCGGACTTGACTCGGACTCGACTAGCATGGACTTGGACTTGTCTTGGACTCGACAAAAGTGGACTTGACTACAGCCCTGATTAAAATTTTAATTGTTGTCCAGCCCTAATTCTGACATATTTCGCCACCACATTGGGTTTTTCACCACTGAAATAGTGAACATCCTCCTCAACACTGGAATTCTGGAACACCTATCGAAACTGAATATGCAATAATGAATAATATCTTAACATGCAAAGATTTGTCACCCTTACTCGTTCGACCATCAATCACCTTGGAAGAGACAACGGATGTGTGGTCGAAGGAAGACCAATATGCTCACAAAGAGCGTTAATAAATCACACAGATGGATGACAGACTGATATGTGTGAACAGCCGTGGATTGGAATCCACAACCAACACCCTTCTGTTTTGAGAGGAAATGCACTGGGATGAATATATCCAGTGTCTACCTGGGATACTCCACATGTAAGACAATCATACCCATTTGACCCAGCAAGAAGATTTAAAAACTTGCAACAGTTCACTCCCACAGGACATGATGTGGCTGCGGGGAACCTCACCACTGCAGCTCTGAACCACACAGGAGAGTTAAGTCTGGAGTTGCCAGGTGAAGAAGGCTATCCTACACCACCCGACATGGTATGGCACTTCGGGCCTAAGACTTACCAGTACCTCCCAAGATACTGGTGTGGGAGATGTCACCTTGCATATCTTCAACCATTCGTAGTGCCAGCCAGCAACCTGTCGGTCAACCAATGGTCTACGCCCAACGGATGTGCAAAGTGACCAGTAGAAGGCCATAAACCTTTGACCTCTGATGTCCGAGGGGCCTTCATGACACTGACCCCTCCTGATGGTGGAGCCCATCTAAGTCACACACTGGATAACCATATGAAGACCCAGGAAGATGCCAGGATTAAACTTGACCACATGGTTTACAAGTGGACTGTGGTAGCAGTTATTTTTAAAGTTTCTTACACCTGTACTTTTTATTTAAATTATGTGTCATATCAGAATCAGAATCAGAATCAGATTTATTATTGTCACTGAGCCAGCGTCCCAACACAGTGAAATTTGTCTTCCCAGTACACCGTCCAAGAGAAACATACAGAAACAACAACAACAACATATGGACAGGAGTCAACGGTGCTTGGGTCAGCGCTATAAGAGCGCTTCTACCGTGTCAGAGAGAAGTACACTTAAGCACATGCCCAAGTACACCACCCTCCGGCCAGGGCACTTTTAGCAGAAGAAAATATGATCACATAGGGGATGGAGGGGGGAGAGGATAAAAAAGAGGTGTCTCACACCACATGTCCTTGATCAGAGGCACATGTTGTGGGATTCACGAAAAAAACCTCAGCACAAGCATTACAAACTTATTACGAAGACATCATATGGGTCAGGAAGAGGTGGGGGGAGGGGGAGTGTCCAGCTAAACAGTCTGTGCGCTCGCTGAGTGCCCAGTCCGTCAAGCGTGGGCGGGTAAAAACATCCAGGAGCCAGCGGAGGCAGTTGGGCAGGGGGGGGGAAGTGTGTGTGTGTACATGTGTATGTGTGTGCATAAGCCAGTGAGCCCTGGAGCCACAGGTGTTGTTTGGAAAGGGGAGGGGTCGGGAAGGAGCGTCAGAAAGTCATAATATTCAGGAGAGATTAGGTCAGAGGCCGGCCTTGAGGCGAGCTTCGTCAGGGGAGCCAGATTCAGATAAGAGAAGAATGTTTTCGGTCAGGCTGACATAAATTCTGTCTGCCTTCAAAGTTCTTGCTGGTTCATCTCGGCGGGAATAACTCCAATTGTCCGAATTACAGGTCAATTCTCCCTGAGCGGCGCTTGAACTTCTCCAGGATCGAATCCATTTCGCCAGAGTTCAAAACCGTCACTAGAATCACTTCCAGTTTCCGGTTCAGCTCACCAAGAGCAGCAGTCTGAGTGATCACAGCACGACTCACTCCAACACACACAGCAGGCAGGTTGGCGGTGTCCAGGATAGCAGCTGCCGTGTAAATTTTCCGATACAGCAGGTATCCGCCAACTCCAAACAGCAGAAATCCTGTGATCATAAATCCCAATAGGTACACTTTGGTGTCCACAATGAACAAGGGGGGCAGACATCCCAGATTCCATCCAAAATCCTTGATGTATCCAGCCAGTATTCCATCGGGACCGGAGGACTCTCCTGTGTCCTGTTTTCTCTTCGAGAAAAATTGATTAATTGCATTGAGAAACCAGCTGATCAGATCCATAATTAGAGATTTGAATATTATGCCGAGTGAGGCTCCAAAAAAAGCTCAGACAAGACAAAAGAGAAGCAGCAGGGACAGATAGATGGGAGCTCACAGAAATGCGACTGCCTCCACCGAGAGCAGGAAGTAAAGACCTGCCTCTTATCATGCCTCAGGAAAATGATATCAAATGCTGTATCAGTGTTACACATGCCCAATTCCAATAGAAACTTCATTCATACTGGAATTACTTTCCAACACTGACTTGGAAATGACCCTGAGTCTAAATGTGTTTGCGCTCATAAAAATGATCTTACAGCCAAAAATCTAACTGAAGTGGTTGTTTTAAAATGAGATGAGAATTTGAGCAAATATATGATAAACAGGGAAATGTTGGATAAATTATACATAGTTATCACACATTTGCTATTAAACTGTACCCTACCTAGTGAAGAACTACTGAAAGAGTTAAGTATGTGTCACCTTTAAAATGGCTTGTGTGATTGCTGGATAACATGCTGTATAAGAGTGTGAGAGTTATCATATGAACAGAAGAAGAAGAGCCGGGAACTGGGACTGCATGAGAGAACATTGGGCATTGTACAGCTATGTATTGATCAGTGTACGTAGATAGGTCAAATTAAGATATGCAGTTAGTCACTCCCCAACCCCTTAGAGCTGCATATCCTATGTAAAGCAGGGATGTCCTAAGACAATAAAAGAAGGAGTTCGGCAGGAGTCAACTCAGAGCGGGTTGGAGATTGTAACTGAGCACTCTCTGTCCGTTCTCCTTGCAAGTAAACGTAATAACTGTCTCTCGTCTTCCTTCTTAAAAGTGTTTTGGGTTGTCTGAATCTGACAGTTTGAACAAAAAATGTTAAAAGTGACCTTTACACTACTTTTGAATTCATTATTTGATTTTGCGTATACAATGCGATTAATCGTGATTAAAAATTGAATCGTTCGCCAGCTCTAATATATATATATATATATATATATATATATATATATATATATATATATATATATATTAGGGCTGTCAAAGTTAACGCGTTAACCCTTGATTAACGCAAAATAATTTTTTTAAAGCAACTAATTTTTTTAACGCGCGATTAACGCGAGCCGGCCGCTGATGTACAACAGTAGAAGGGAGAGTAGGTGTTGCCTCCAGGCTTCATGAGCCTCGGGCTCCACCGTAGTTTGTCAAAACAGGAAGCCATGCACTGACGTCGACGGCCATGCCGCAGACAGACAGATGTAAACAAACCTCCGTGAGCAGTAGCTTGGATAAAATAGATACAAAAGATACTATTTTTAATGGTAAGTTTAGCTTCAAAACCTTGCCTGATGGCTAACTCCAAAAGACTAATGTCGTTTGTGTTTACTGTCGATGTGAATTTAGTTACCACCGGAGTCCGACTACTCAAGTCGGCTAAATAGAGCGCGGATGCAGAGAGCCCCCCCCCCCCCCCCCCCCCCGCCCTTTGAAGCAAACCACGAAAATATTTTGTATGAAGAACATAAGAGAAAATATTGAGTATATATATATATATATATAATATGTAATGGATTTAGCATTGTAGAAATAAATAAACATGCATTTTTTTGCATAAGCCAAGCATTTGTGTAATCTCATATTAGGCAAGGCAACTTTATTTGTAGAGCACAATTCGTACACAAGGCAATTCAAAGTGCTTTACAGATGCATAAAATCACAAGAAGGCAAATAGAGTCATTCCATACAAACATAAAAATAATCAATAATAAATAAAATTAATTAATTTAAAAAAATTAATTTATTAAATTAAAAATGAAGAGTGCAGATAAAATCCTTCCAGTCATCATCTTCACATCTAAACAGAACTGTTTTCAGTCTGGATCTGAACATTGTCAGAGTTCAGGTCTGTCTCACATCTTCTAGAAGACTGTTCCATATTTTAGGAGCATAAAACTGAAATTCATCTTCACCTTGTTTAGTTCTGACTCTGGGCACCAGCAGGAGACCACTACCTGAGTTTCTCAGAGTCCAGGTTGGTTCATATGGATCTAACATGTCAGAGATGGACTTTGGGGCCATGAAGAGACTTGAACACAAGTAGAGCTGTTTTAAAGTCTATTCTCTGAGTGACAGGAAGCCAGAGACCTCAGGACTGGACTAATATGGTCATATTTCCTGGTTCTAGTCAGGACTCGTATTAATATTAATATGAGTAATACAGCTTGAAAAAGATCTGTATAAGGTAGATTTAGAACAGATAAAAATATGCGAAATTGACAGCCCTAATATATATATATATATATATATATATATATATATATATATATATATATATATATATATATATATATATATATATAATATATATACCACACACACACATACTGCAGGCCCCCAAAAAAGTCACCACCTGGATTTAACTAAGCAAATAGGTAAGCACCTCCAATTGGATAACTACTGCATGGGCAATTATATTTCAGCTGGCAACAAGCTATTTAACCCCAACTGGTGCAATAAGTAGCTTCTCATTTCCTAAACAACCATGTCAAAAGACACATCCCGTGGTGGTGGAAAAAATCTTAGTCTGTTCGAGAAGGGTCAAATTATTGGCATGCATCAAGCAAAGAAAACATCTAAGGAGATTGCAGAAACTACCAAAATTGGGTTAAGAACTGTCCAACGCATTATTAAAAACTGGAAGGATAGTGGGGACCCATCGTCTTTGAGGAGGAAATGTGGCTGGAAAAAAATCCTCAATGATCATGATGAGCGATCACTTAAATGTTTGGTGAGATCAAATCGAAGGAAAACAACAGTAGAACTGAGGGCGATATTTATTAGTGAACGTAAGAGCATTTCCACACGCACAATATGAAGGAAACTCAAGGGATTGGGACTGAACAGCTGTGTAGCCTTAACAAAACTACTAATCAGTGAGGCTAACCTGAAAAAAAAAGGCTTCAGTTTGTTAGGGAGCATAAATATTGGACTCTGGAGCAATGGAAGGTCATGTGGTCTGATGAGCCCAGATTGACCCTGTTCCAGAGTGATAGACGCATCAGAGTAAGAAGAGAGGCAGTTGAAGTGATGCTCCCATCATGCCTAGTTCCTACTGTACCAGCCTGTGGGGGCAGTGTTCTGATCTGGGGTTGCTGCAGTTGGTCAGGTCCAGGTTCAGCAACAGTATGAGCGCAAAGAATGAGGTCAGCTGACTACCTGAATATACTGAATGACCAGATTATTCCATCAATGGATTTTTTCTTCCCTGATGGCACGGGCATATTCGAAGATGACAATACCAGGATTTATCAGGCTCAGATTGTGAAAGACTGGTTCAGGGAGCATGAGACATCATTTTCACACATGGATGGGCCACCAGAATCCAGACTTGAATCCAATTGAGAATCTATGAAATGTGCTGAAGAAGGCTTTGTGCAGCGGTCAGACTCTACCATCATCAATGCAAGATCTTGGTGAAAACCTAATGCAACAGGATGGAAATAAATCTTGTGACATTGCAGAAGCTCATTGAAACAATGCCACAGCGAATGCGTGCAGTAAGAAAATCTAAAGGCAGTCCAAAGAAATATTAGAGTCCATGACCTTTTTTTGTGGTGACGAATCTTTTTTTGACCAGGCAGTAAATAAAAAAATGTGTGTGTGTATGTGTATATGTATGTGTATATGTATATGTATATATATATATATATATATATATATATATATATATATATATATATATATATATATATATATATATATATATATATATATATATATAAGTTTGCTGAAAGTGCATTGTTTTATTGTTTCCCTTGTACAAAGATTAGAACAGGGGAAATGTGTACATATGACATTGTTGCAGGCATTCTTTGGCCTAAATAAGGCACAGGACTGTATGCGTGTATGTATGTATATATATATATATATATATATATATATATATATATATATATATATATATATATTAGGGGTGTAACGGTACATGTATTTGTATTGAACCGTTTCGGTATGGGTAGGTCGGTTCGGGACGGGGGCGTACCGAACGAGTTTCCACACGGACATATTAAGTAGAGGACCGCATGTTGTGGAGCAGAGCGCTGCAGCCGCACATGCGCAGTTGTGCGCACACCCAGTGTTGCCAACTTAGCGACTTTGTCGCTATATCTAGCGACTTTCCAGACCCCCCTACGGACTTAATTTGTAAAAAAGCGACTAGCGACAAATCTAGCTACTTTTTCTGGTGATTTTGAGACTCACGCAGACTCAAAGCGCTAGGTTCACTTGGCTGCTGTCTGCCTCGCGAGCCGCTCCTCTGTCTCTCTCTCGGGCTCAGTGCACAGCCAGCGCGAGTTTCTGTGTGTGGACTGGGCGCGTGTCACCACATACACAAGCGAGGCGACGCGCGTGCACACAAACACCCTAATCAGTGGTAGAGAACGCTGGCTTCAAACACATGATAAAGGTAATTGACCCCAGATATCAATTACCTTCTCGTCCACATTTTAGCCAGAAAATCATACCCGGACTTTATGAAAGAATAAAAAGATTAGTTTTTAAAGAAACACCCTGAGCCTTATTCATGTTATTTAATCTAACCAACAGCTGTGTTGCAACTGTTCAATTTTGCACATCAGATGGATTATTTTTTTAAGCAAAAGTCTGAGCCAATGTTATTTTTATTTTGTTCTTCAAAATATCTACATTTCAGAATATTGTATTTATAATTTTGAGCGGAATTCTAGCTTTGTATAGGCTAATGTTCCTATTGTTAAAAAGCACAAAAGTGTGTTATAAACAACTAGCACATTTATATTTTGCATTTATGTTTCTTATTGTACCGAAAATGAACCGAACCGTGACCTCAAAACCGAGGTACGTACCGAACCGAGAGTTTTGTGTACCGTTACACCCCTATATATATATATATATATACCCATATGTCTCATTTGAGCCAAAGAAAGCTTAGAAAGCTTAATTTAATGACCAGTGCTGCCATATTAACACTCTCTGTGAAATCACACAATTTATTCACTAACACATATTAACTCAATGAGAAGGAATCCACCCCAAAAATCTCTTATACATATTTTCCTTCTCATTTGCACTTCATCCTGCTGATTCTGTCTAAAATGAAGCAATGAAATGAATCCATCACTGAACTGATAATGAAAGGCAATGGAGACACTGCTTCCGGGACTTTAGTTTGTACATTTAGCCGGAAAATGACTCTGAACTGTCATAAGTGAAATTCTCTGATGGAAACACTTGTGTGGGTGTGTGATCGTTGTATCTGTGAGTGTGTGTATGTGCATGTACTGTATGTGTGAATGTGAATGGCTTCCAGTCCCAGTCATCATGAATCATTGGTTTAAATGATCCTAGCATGCTAATTCCTGCTGATTCCTTTCCATGCTGTTATTATAAAAGTCAGCACAACAGTCATTAACAGCAGAAAACAGCTTAAAACTTTCCCCATCTGACTCCTGAATGAACCCGGCTCAGCACGCCATGAAACATGACCCTGCGTGGGTGTGTTTGTATGTGTGTGAGCATGTGTGTGAGAGAGAGGGAGTGCGTGTGAGCTTCCTAATCCAGGATTTATTGGCCATTAGTACAGCCTGAAAGTCATTACAGTTCATTTTGCTGCCGGCTTGACGTTTTATTAGGACAAATACAGGCTTTTTGGATACGTGCATGTGCGTACTCGTGTGTGTATATCAATGTGTTTGTGTGCTGTTGTGTTTATGAGTGTTTGTGTTTGCATGTGAGTGCATGTGAGTGACATTTTACCAGGACAAATTTCCCCACAGGGATCATGGCCATGATTTCTGAGAGCAGGAAAAAGACTAAAAAGCCTCAAGAAAGGAGAGACAGATAGATAATAGAGGGATTGACAGCTGGATACAGGGAAAAAAGGATTGACATGAGGTGCAGTGGATGGATGACGTGAAAAACAGATGGATGAAGAGATACAAAGATCAAATAAGGGATGGACAGATGGATAGGAGGCCTAATAGGCAAATATTGGTGGGAAAAGGTGGGCAAAGATGTGTGGAAAAGTGAAGTAGTAAGGAATAAAATGGAGGTAAAGCTATATTTATACATGAAAAGATGGGAATGATGGATAAGGTTTCAAATGTCTGAAACGTAGCTGGTTACTGGGCTGACACAGCATAATACCAATTAAGCAGTTGGACATTAGAACAGTTATATGCACTGATACCTAACTAAAAGATTCTGACTTCAGTTTTTCAATTCAATTAAATTTAGTTCAATTCAGTTCAATTTAGTGCTGTCATGTGTGTATTTCATTTTTTTGTATGACCTCTGAAAAAAGTGTTCTGGAGTAACCATTTGTCATTCAGTTCATCATCATCATCATCATCATTTGTGATCATAACTGTAATGTGGTGTACTGTGTTTTTGAACACCACCACAAAATTAGTTTTAACCATTTATACATTTTGATCAACAATTTTTGAGGCAGCATTTGACTGAGGTTTTTGTATACTCAACTGTGATTTTTCCATGTAATGAGGACTGGAATATATAAAGAATAAATGATGAAATGTTTTGAAAAAAACAAGAACATACTAAACCCAAGGCACTTTTTGGAGTTTCAGATTCCAATAGTAGGCATTTATCACTGGGTGTAATGTATGCTGAACACACAATCCCCATTTCAGATTCAGCAATCTGTAGCTGGCCATGTGGTCTGAAGAAATCCATGAACATGCATAAATGTGAATCATTTAAACTTAGAATTGCCTAGTCACACCTCCTCAGCCTGGCTTGCCATATGCAAAACTTATTAAACCAGGTTGCACTGACTAGACAGGGTCAAATCTTGTTTTTTGATTGATGTAAAAAAAAACTCTTGTCTTTAAGTATTACTGAAAGATATTCAAGTCACTGACAAAATACTGACATAAGATGGGTTAATATTAGTCTTGTCTGAGTGAGAAAGAAACCTCTGACTGAAGAAATGCTGTTGCTGAATCATTTAAAAGAGGATGCTCAAAGTTATCCATGATGTTTTTCATTTCATGAAGTTTACTCCTTTGCACAGTCACCTCCAGGGGATCCAGAACACTCCCCAGAACAGAGCCAGCACTCTTTTTATTTTGTCCAGTTTCTTTAAGTCACTGGCTTTGATGCTGCTCCCCTAACAGATGACTGCAGATAGGATTACACTCTCCACAACAGACTGAAACTATGCAACATCTAGCAGCAAACATTGAAGGATTTAAGCTTCCTCAAGAAATACAGTCTGCTCTGTCCCTTCTTATAAACAGTATCAGTGTTGAATTTCTAGTCCAGTCTGTTGTCCAGCTGAACACTGTAATATTTCTACTCTTCCACTATCTCCACTTCTTCTCTCATGACGGAAATGCTGTTTGAGTTGTTCCTGGTCCTCCTAAAATCCACAATCATCTGCTCTGTCTTGTTCACATTCAAGATGAGATGACTGTTCCCACACCATGCCACAAAGCAGTCCACCTCTTATCTGTACTCAGTCTCTTGTCCTTCTCTCATACACCCCACTGCTGCATAGTCCTCAGGGCTCTGGTGCTGGAGGTCTGAGGTGTACAGAGGGAAGAGGAAGGGTTAGAGTACAGTCCCCTGTGGCGCTCCTGTGCTGCTGACTACCCACTTGCAGGACCATCATATTCTAATTAACAGCACTTTATTTTCTTGATTTATCAGTCCAAACTACTTTGTGTATTTCTTTGCTTTCATTTTTCTTTTTGGGAAGTTGTGAGAGTTGTCCTATTTTTATATAAAATTACTTTTCATT
Source organism: Hirundichthys speculiger (assembly GCA_018398805.1). Lineage (NCBI taxonomy): Eukaryota > Metazoa > Chordata > Actinopteri > Beloniformes > Exocoetidae > Hirundichthys > Hirundichthys speculiger. Next base: position 2,155,819 of record JAGFBZ010000863.1, read on the forward strand.
TATTAGTCCTCTACATATATATCGTGCATATATTCTCCCGAGCCGACCATCTTTTACTTTTGATCCTACCGCCAGACATGTATTTTATGCGGTAAATCCACGAAACTGACACCAGAAGGATTCACCAATCATTATAAAGCTTCTAGCAGACGCAACAAAATGCATGTGAGAGTGGGCAGAAGAATGAAAAAGTTGCTTGAGAAAATCCAATAAGCACACATCATAATGATGTATATCAGCCTCTGAGGATGAAAGCTGAGTTTTGCAAGACAGAAACTGTTGACATAATCCTTGATGTATTGCTAAATAGCTAAAAGGTGATCATAATTACCAAAATTCAGCTCATTAACCAAAAGATGTCAAGTTAAAAAGAAAATATAATCTTGAACAAGAAAAGGCAAAATTGCATGCTTTGCGTAAATGCAAGACAGATGTGTTATTCATGAAAAGAGATCATATTAACAGATCCAAAAAGCACTAGTCTGACTTGAGTTTCCTGTATAATGACAGAAGTTAACATTGAACTTAAATGAACTGATACTTCATTAAACTATTGAACATCTGAAGTGCTACTGTTTCCCTAAACTGTTTTATCTTCACCATGTCACAGCGGTTTGAGTCATGTAGGTCTGTAACACTGTAGTTTGAACTACAATGTCTCCAGATGCATTTATTCTGCCCCCCCGCAGGGAAATTTGTCTCATCCAGGGCATACAGAGGCCTCAAAACAAAAGAAAAAGCAATACTCTGCACCCCCCCCCCCAACTATCTTGAGAGAAAATTACAAAAAAAAGGGCTAAATATGAAAGATGAATGTGAGGTTATTTTATTACATTTTCTTTTTAATTACTTGTCTGGTAATAAATAAAAGTTATAATAATAACCATAACAAAGATATCAATAATAATAATGCGGCATGCACATTAGCGCATTTGCCCGGCATCCCTTACTGTGCACCAGGGTGACTGGAAATAGTTGTCTCCCTGTTGAAATGTGTTAAGCTGTTGTTCTTGGGTGTGTTATAATTACTCAACATGGCCCAGTCTGTACACTAGTTAATCTCAGCACCCTAAATGAGCAGTTGTGTGCTACCACTGACATCCCTCCTGTTCGGCTCGATCTAGTAGGTCCAAACGTGGGGTTGAGGTGTGCATACAACACAGAATATTTTGATCATTGCTGTTAATTTCATTTTAACAGCCGAAATGTGGAGTGCCCTCTGGTGGAACCATACATACCTGTTGATGACTGAAAGAAAAAAACTGAACTTGATTAAATATGGACAGCTTTTTCTCTGTGGATTTAGGGAAGGCGGTTAAATATGTGCATGTGTATATTAATACACGCTCGATTTCTCTCTCTCAACTGTGTATACAAAATTGCTAACGTTTTCAAAGGGAAGTTTGCTGGGAAGCTGGCTTTCATGAATGCACATTAAAAAAAAATCAACAAAAGCTTGCAGAGGGTGGCATATTTTGATTTTTTCTGTTGATGTTGTCTCTATTTTGTAGTAATCTGAGAACACCTGGTCTTTTTTACTCTTAAAAAAGAATAAGAAATAGAAACAACAAAATTTCTTAGAATCATTATTTAGTTCTAAGTGTGATTACATAATGATGTGATTACTTCAAAACATGCAAAACATGGAAATTTACATTTCCCATCTTGTAGAGAGAACACTTTGAATAATATATGTCCATACATCAAAATTATGATACATATCTCATAAACTTTATAGCTGTGAACATTAATTTGTATTCTCTGGCAATCTGTGACATATTCACTGAGAGCTGATGTTCGAAAGACCCTTGTGAGCAACACTGATTCCAAAAATTCATTCAGACCATGATTTTGGGATCGTTTTTAAATCCTTCTTTATACATTTGAAATTAGAAGTTTACATACGCTGTAAAGAAAAACTTTTTTTCCCCTCACTGTCTGACATTAAAACAGACTAAACAGGTCAGTTCAGATTACCAGAATTATTTCTAAATGCCAGACTAATGGGAGAGATTTTTTTTTTATTACTTTCTTCAAAATCAAAAGGTTACATGCACTAAGATCACTATGCCTTCACACAATTTTGGAAAGCCCAGATGATGAAGTCATAGCTTTGGACTTCATCATCTTTGCATCTTATAGGTTAATTGACTACATTTGAGTAAAATGTTGTCATGTCGTATCGTATCGTATTGTATCGTATCGTATCGACGCGTATCATCGTGTATTAATTAAGGCACACCTCAAACACTTCCTTGTGTGACATCATGGGTAAATCAAAATAAGTTAGACAAGATATCAGGAAGAGAATTGTGGACCTTCACAAGTCTCATCTTTGGGTACAACTTCCAGATGGCTGAAGGTGACACATTCATCTGTTCAAACAATTATATGCAAGTATAAACTCAATGGGAATGTCCAACCATCATACCGCTCAGGAAGGAGACGGGTTTTGTGTCCCAGAGGTGAACGTGCTTTGGAGTAAATCGTATCAACCCCCAAACAAAAGCAAAACACTTTGTGAAGATGCAGCTGAAGCTGGTTAGAGAGTCATCGAACACTGTGCTCAGTGGTATCTAGTGCGCTGTTGTTTCTTGTTCTCCTCTTTCCTTGCAGCCATAGTTTAATGTAACAGGTTTTGGGGGCAATGAATGCATCTGATCATTTTTATATTGTGAGGAGCGCACATGTTGGTGAGTGCTTTGTTTGTTTTGCAGAAGTCCCTGTGGGATCCCATTCATGTGAATATCTGTATCCTCTATTTCTATGCTGTAGCCTTATACCATACAAGACTCTCACCTCTACCACTCACTCATCCATACATGTTCAACTTCACTACTGATTTCCACATCTCATAGTTCTCGTTTGTTTTATATTGCGTTAATGTTTGGGGGGTTTTTTGTTTTTTTTTGGAGACATGTCCTGTAAAATGAATAATAAACTTTTTGGCCATGACTATCGTTACATTTGGAGGAAAAATGGGAACACTTGGAATCCTTAAGGCACCATCTTAACTGTGAAGTACGAGGGTGGCAGCATCATGTTGTGGGGGTGTTTTGCTGCAGGAGGCACTGGTACACTACACAACATATGTAGAAATATTGAAGCAACACCTCAAGACATCAGCCAGGAGGTTGAAGCTTGGGAGTAAATTGGTCTTCCAAATGGACAATGACACTAAGCAAACCATCAAATTAGTTACAAGGAGCCTTAAGGACAACAAAGTCAATATTTTGGAGGGATCATCACAAAGTCCAGATCTCAATCCCACAGAAAAAGGCAGAGCTGAAAAGGTGTGTGTGAGCAAGATCTGCCCCAGTTTTACCAGTTCCGCCTGGAGGAATGGATTGAAATTTCATCAAACTATTGTGAGAAGCTTGTGGACGGAAATCCAAAACTATTGAGCCAAGTTATAAAGTTTAAAGGAAATGCTACCAAATACTTGGAACTGTATAGAAACTTCTGACTTCGAAGAAAGTAATAAAAAAATGGATTTAAAAAATTATCTCTCTCATTATTCTGGAATTTAGCAAATAGAAATAATTTTTTTTTCTAAATGACCTAAAACGGGAAAAGTTTGGTCTGATTTAATGTCAGACAGTGATGGGAAAAAAAAAAAAAAAAAAGAGTATAGAGTGTGTAAGCTTCTGGTTTCAATTGTATATTTAAAATCAGACTTTTGTCAGACAATTTAATAGCAGTTGTATGTTTCAGATCATTTAGACTCAAATACAGCTACAATCTTTTTGGGAAATGCACTCCAGGCTAATAAATCGATCTCGTGCTCTATATGACCAAAAGAACATTTATCTCAAATTTTAAGTCATCAAAGCATCAAATCAAACAAAACCCAAAACAGTTACCTCAGACTGACTTTATTTTCTGCATTTTATCTTCTTTGGCAATACAAAATATTTGAATACACTATGCAGCTGACATATCTTCACATCTGGGGACTGGAGGTCTTGTAATATTAGAGCTGTCTTTCCCAACATATATGCAGTCATGTTCTCTTTCTGGATACCAAAATTACATATCATACGCCAAATCCTCAATCCAATGACACTGCATGTGATGAGCACTTTGTTAGGTCCACCAGTTCAACTGCTTGTGAACACAAATATCTAATCAGCCAATCACATGGCAGCAACACAGTGCATTTAGACATGTACTGTACACGTGGTCAAGACGACTTGCTGAAGTTCAAACTGAGCATCAGAATGGACATGATGATGAGTTCACTGGACTCAAATGGCCTTCTCAGTCACCAGATCTCAATCCAACAGAGCACCTTTGAGATGTGCTGGAACAGGAGATTCACATCATAGATGTGGAGTCAACAAGTCTGCAGCAACCACGTGATGCAATCATGACAAATGTGGACCAAAATCTCTGATGAATATTTCCAACACCACGAATCTATACCACGAAAGAATTCAGGCAGTTCTCAAGGCAAAAAGTATTTGCAAGGTGTACCTAATAAAGTGGCTGGTGAAAGTATTTGTCACATGGTGTCTAAACCAACATATAACATATAGTAACAGCGAATTAGGAATGTGTGTGTGTGTTATGCAGATTCTGTATTTAACATCAAGAAGAGGAAACGAGCAGTTTCCTGCTGGTGTGTCAAACACTGAGGTGAGAGCAGGCTGTTTCCCCTGCTATTTCTCCTTCCTATCTAATAAGGATTTGTTTGGTTGCTTTATTTATTTTTTTTAATCAGTCTATGCTAGGGTAGGATGATGCAAATAAAAGCACTTGTTTGAGGTAAGACACCAAAGACACTACATTTTGGAAAAATGCTGAGAATCTCCTTCGAATTGCATATGAACTTGATTTCCACTTTCCTTTAAATGAATTTGGATGCCAAAGATGCTCTGGTGTTCTCCCCATCACCTCAGGAGTGAACTTGTCAAATGAAATAAGCAGGACTTTCCACAATATGCCACATAATTAAGGATTAAGAAAGGGTGCTGATTTGAGATCAGGCTGGAGATGTTTGTATAACAGATTATCACCTTGGCTGCCTCTGACAAATGTATTGATTCCAACTTGAAAGCCAGATAATGTGCTCCTAAAGATCTGAACTGAATAGAAGTAATTTTAGTTTATTCCTCTTGTGCTGAACATAAGTAATTTCTTTACATAGAACTTTACAAAAAAAAGTACTGGCGTTAGATTCAAGCCTTATTAAATAAAAGACCATTTAATTCCATTATATTACAATATTTGTCAGTTGAATCTAGTTCCCTATAATGCAGATTTGCACTGTTATGAGTGTGTTCCACGTCCCCAGTTCATGCTTACACACAGAGCTGATCCTCTCTCTCTTTTACTTCTTTTACCTCCCAAAGGGGAATAATAAACATGCAACACTGGTTTTTCCTTGGGATCATACATGCGCACGATGGGATTCATTAGTTCCTGGTTTGCCATTTGGTGTCCCAATTAACATTTTTCATGAATCATTTAATCAAATATTAATAATCCATGTACCATTAGTTTTTTCCATTTTCAATTGACAATCAAAAATCAAAAAGTATCTGATAAATTGGTTATTTGCTTCTGAATCCGATACCGAAAAAATAAAAAAGGCCTCATTTTTCATACCTTCAATTCTAGGCTCAAACTAGTTTTACATAATGTCCACTGAAAAACATTTCTGCCCTTGGCTTATCAAACCAATTTCTTAAAAGAAAAGAACAAAAAAAAAAAAAACATCTGGTTTATATCTATCGCAAAGGGAAACAAGATCAAGTTTCAAAGAATAAAGAGCAAATCTGTTTCTTTTAACCACTGTTTCCACTGCATCAAACTGATACATCTTTAAACAAGTATTCTTTTCATACAATTATCCTAGTTAAAAGGCAATAGAATGCTTATCACAAACTTACATTTCTTTTGATATAGTAACATTCTTTGGCCATATGTGTTTTATCTCCACATACCATGTGGCTTTTCTGTTGATTTTCTTCTGGTGAAGGCTCTTGTGGTCAGATCTCTGGGAGCAGGTGTGAATGGAATTGCACATCTGTGGGAGCTGGTATAGATATGCTCTTACATCCATCAGGAACTTCAGGTGCTGGGGTGAAAACAGCAGTCTGGAACATAAGTCTTTAAATGGCCCAGTATGTGAACATTAAGGCTTTTTCTGCCCTTTTTACTGACCTTGGCCAGACATTAATTTGTGCTTCAGACATAAAGTACAGTGCATCCTACACTGCAGCAACCATATTTTGTTTTTATGTTATCTCTATTTCTACTTACTAGTAACATATATATCTCTTTAAAGTTTTTAGGCTATGAAAGAAAATAGGTCAATATAAACTGAAACACTGACATAAATGAAACATATAAATTATGATGAAATATAGTCAGCTGTAGAAAGCTTTGTCCAATCATGCTTTTTCCCTCAAAGCCTACTGAATGTTACTTTTCTTATCAACACATAATATGATATAATAAACCTCTTTTATCCCCAATGACTGTTATTAACTTGTTCATGATCTGCCAATTCTTCATTTCAATTCAGTTGTATTTGTACAGTGTCTATTACAATACAAATTGTTCAGAGACCCAGAGCATGACCCCTGAGCAGATATTATTTACTATAAGTAACTTGATTAAATTAAAGAAACAATGGCAAGTAAAAAAAAAAAAAAAAAAAAAAAAAAACTTCTTGAAAGGGAGAAAAACATTTAAACCAAACAGTGGCAAGGAAAAACTCCCTTTTATGAGGGAGGAAACCTTGAGCAGGACCAGAATAATCAGGGGGGCCTTCCTGTTGAAGGCCAGCAGGGTAAAGGAAGAAAAGAGGAGGGAGATAGCAAAAAGATATTGGCAATATTGTATAGAACAAAACATATAAATAGTAACTGTCCATTAGCTGGAAAACTAAAAAATCTATGTACTTGTATTATGACATTGTTAGTTTATGCACTGCAGAGATGACTATATAACAGGTGTAGGCAGCAACACTGAGGTGGTTCAGACTGCAGGTCAGCATGTTAGCTGATATCCCAGAAACATCTATATAGACAGCTGGAGGTAAACGCTTGGATGGTCTGCAGGTCAGTATGTTCTTCAACACTTTTATTTCATTGAATTTGTACTTAATTACTTTACTCAACTCAAGTTCAGTTTAAATCAATCCAGTTCAATTTGCTTTATTAATCCCAGATTTCATAGAATATTTATTTACCCACAAATTCATATTAAATGACACCAAAAAAACCAAAGCTTTTCATGTATACAGTCTTTTATTGATGACGAACTATCACTATCACGTCCATGAAGCGTAGCATCCGATACAACAGTTGTCTAAGTGCATGAATGTAAACCCCTTTAATTCATGATTATTTAATGCAGAATGGTGCCAGGTTTCACAGTTGGGGTAAATGACAGAGGATAAATATTTTCTAGCTTTATAAGGAATTAGGTGTAAAACAAAGGCTTTTCTTGAGTGAAAGTGGACCAAGTATGTTTGAATATTCTACTTTTAGACATTAAATATGTTATACTCTTAACTTTACCTATTAAGATTGCCCTGAGGGAGATAGCACTCCTACTATGTGTGTGTGTGTGTGTGTGTGTGTCATTTCCTTCCTCTCCTGCACCACGGTGTCAATTAAAATGCCATCTGGCATCACTGTCACTGTTCACAAAATGACTTGTTTCCCCTGAAAGCCCTAATAGGATCACCTTTCCATCACTCAACCTAAATCTTTTCTATAATTGCTCCATTCAGTGATCAGCCAGTGTTTGAAACTTTGTCCCTGCTTTTAAAAGAACACCTATTTCCCTAGGTCTCTTTAGTTCTGTTATTTTGCCAGGATTTTCTTTGATTCCAATATCATTGCCTTTTTTTCTTAGTGTGCTGGGAGTACAGAAACTTTTTTTAAGTGACTTGTGAAGGGCCACCAAAAAAGTATACACACATTAGAAAACAAATAGGTACCTTGCATGTGACCTAAATAGATATATGCCTCCACCTCACCTCTCAGACTATGTAGCTTTTGTCAAAAGGTAGAAAATGTTCAACTTTTTCTGCTTCAACACGTGCATCAGCCAGTAAAACTGAGGCCACACAGCTAGAGGTAGCAAATGAAATTATACATGAAGGCAAGACTAATTCAAAGCACACAGATCATTTGTCGCCAGTAGGAAGAAATTGGATTGGTTGTTTTTGGTATAATGAAGGAATGCCAAAAGCACTATCCCTGGAGTGTTGCTGCACCACTATTGTGAGTCCACCATTAGTGTTCAAGTTTGAAAAAAATCAGCCCTTCATTATTAATTTATCAGTTGGCACAGGCTCCATGGTGGTGGATAGTTAGCACTGGTGCCCCACAACTAGAAGGTTTCCATTTCAAATCTCAGCTTTCTTTGTGGAGTTTGTATTGTATTACCATTATCCAGTGCATTGATTTTCTCCAGGTACCACTATTTTCTCGCTATGTCTAAAAACATGCATGTTAGGCTGATTTATCATTCTGAACTGTCACAGATGTGGTGTACATTATTGTCTGTCTTTGTGTTTGCCCTGGTATGGACTGGTAGCCTATCCAAGGACATGTCCTACCATTTGTCTGTTGACAGTTCCACCCCCAGTATAGAAAATGAATGAAACAATCCTGACAGATGCAAATTTATGTTAGAAATTCATTCATGTGTTCATTCATATAGAGCTGGGGGCTTGAACATTTCCCAGCTTTCAGGGCTGGAACTTTTTGATGAGTAAATTACAAAAAAAAGTAACACATTTAATAGCACCTTTCTTAGTTCCCTAATTTATGGCACAACACTGATGCACACACTGCAGTCTGCTAGGTGGTAATACACCTAAGATTCATTTGTCAGCTGAAAAGAAGCAGAGTTACCAACTTGGCAACTTTGTTGTGATATTTAGCGATTCTCTCAGCTACTTAAAAAAAAAAGCAACTAGCAACAAATCTAGCAACTTTTTCTGGTGTTTTTGGAGACTTTGATGTGAAAACACCTGTAATTACTCTACCTAACAAGCAGCAGGTGCTGTGGTGGGCCCCTCCCCTCATCCAAAAGTGCTCTCAGGCAGCCACAGTAGCCAGTCGCTCTCAGAAACAATCAAAGACAGAGATGTTCATCTCTCTGTGTCTGCACAGCAAATTGCGCATGGGTTCGATTTTTTTCTCTGTTTTAAGTTCCCATATATGTCTATTTATTGATTCAGTTGTCAGCCCCATAAAAAAAACCTGAGTTATTGTGTGAAATATTGCAAATATTGGCTATATATATATATATATACACATTAGGGGTGCAACGGTACAGGTGGCTCACGGTGCGGTCCGTACCGCGGTTTTTGTGTCACGGATTTGGGACAGTTTCAGACCACTTGCTACCCTAAACAATTGATCGCGAGATAGCGAGATACCAAGTTTGCGGAAAGCGCAACTCGCATGTCGGCGCGTAAAAGAGCGCGTCCAAATGGAATAAATGTGCAGCTGTGGCAGCTCTCATTCAGATGTCTGCTGTGGAGGAAATCAAGGAGATCTTTGTCTCTGGTGTCAAGCTGGAAAAGGTTGGATGGGGAAATTTATTTCCGATATGTCTGGAACTGTTGGTGGTCAAGGAGGGACAGGAACATTAATTGTTCGTGATCTTTAAATGCGCATCCAACGATTCGTTCTGCAGTATTTTGTGCGCCAGGACGCACAACTGGTAACAACTGGATCTTACGCAGGTAAGATCCGGGTTTAAGGAGGTGGAAGACTGCGTTCTGTTAACTGTTAACTGTTTTCACTTCCTCGCCGGTGTATTCAACAGCAAAACCAAAATGCTCCCACACCGGTGATTTAAAAAGGTTTTTCCCAATTTCTCCGCTACCGCTGGCCATGCCTTCTTGTTTTTGTTTTTTTTTTCTTTTTCTGCATCTATGAGCTGCAGCCATCCGGCCAAAGTGCAATAGGCTGGTCACTGTGCGTGAGTAGAGGCGGGTGGACATTGACCTGCAGTGGCGGCCTGTTGTCTAAAAGGCATGCACGCTCACGTGCAAGCTGGGGCGCCGAAAAGGGGGGGTAAAGGATACGGATTATAGGGGCCCATGATTGAGGGGGGCCCAGAGAGGCCCCTAATGATGATCAAAAATAGCATCAACAAATTTCGCCGCTGTGTTGGGGGGCCCGGTAAAGATTCTTTTCATGGGGCCCAAAATCCCTAGCGGCGCCCCTGCGTGCAAGTCCAATGCAAAGTTATTGGTACATAAATACAGCGGGACATAAAAGTGCATTGTCCCGTGCAGGTCGTACCGAACAGTTCGGTATTTTACCGAGTACCGCTGCATCCCTAATATATATATATATTAGCAGTTATATTTTATTCACATACTTTATGTAATTATGAGAAAAAAAACAGACAATAAAACTCTTAACTAATTTTATATTTACTTTTACCATGTACAGACAAAATACTTCCTAACAGATACAGGAGATTTTATGTATATGACTGCACAGAACTTGTCCTAGAAGTTATTTCATTACTATGTCGTTAACACAGCACTTATACCTGGATCAGAAAAGAAAAAAAAAAGTCCTTGCAAAAACAAGACAGCATCTGGTTCTTGTACATTTTGTCTTTTTTTTTTTTTGTCATGGGGGTGGCAAGGGTTCTTGTTCAGTTAACAGAGTGGTCTAATATTCAGCTCAATACAATGATTGACTTATTGATAACTGACCATTTTATTAATTTACACGTGGTGTTGTTTCTTGAAGCACAGAAAAGTTTTCCTCAACTCTGACATGGTGCAATAATAACAAGCAGAACACATACTGTGCTTGTTGTGTTTCCAGAATGTATTATAATTTTTTTTCCTTTTGCAACACGACTAGTTTATATGCAGAATATTGGACAGCACTGTGCCGGTACACTGTTGTTTCTGAAGGCTGGTCCCCCACTCACCATGCTGGTCATGAAAAAAACATTTTTACGTATGATTGCCAAGTGTCAAACGTGTAGCCTATTTCTAGGTTATAATTTGAATCTATAAAAGGTTATTTTAGAACACAGTGGGTGACTAAACCCAACATTAGAATTGTTGAAATTATAAATATTTATTTGAAACAAAAATTACACATAAATGTAAATTAAACATTTCAAGTGCCCAAATGTTTGTGGCCTGCAGTATTGATAAATGATACCATAATCCTTCCATCCATCATTTGTCTCTTGACAGCCTTTATTTCCATCTGTTATTGTTTTCACAAATGTTCCTAATGAAAAAAAAGGGAAAGGAAAAAAAGAAGTTAGAAAGAATGGAGAATCCACAACTGCACATCCACATCCAAAATAAATGCAATCTGTCTGAAACATGGTCTTTCCATGTGTGATTCATGTACGATTGGAAGCTTCAAGCTGGGATTTTTATTATTATTATTATTTTAAATTGTCCTGATTGTGTGAAAATTTTGTTATCATGGCATTTGTATAATGTATTATGAAATTATATTTTTTTGGTGTCTTTGCAATTTATGATAATCACTGTTATATTTCAGTGTTATCAAGCAATCTTGCATTTTGATCTCTATTGTATTCAGTTCTAACTTTTTTCAGTCCTAAAATAATTCATACGCAGCGCTTTAAAAAAAAAACACTAATGAATAAAACAAAAAACGAGAAAGTACACAATAAAGTTTGCTTGCTTCCTCAAAACTTATAGTTTTGAGGAAAGTTATGTCAGTCTAAGTGCAAAATGATTTTTTAAAATATATGATAATAATATATAATTTAATAATAATGCCTTGAGGTAATATGTCCATCACTCTATGCCCCTACAGCCGCACAGACTTTTTTTCTTCATCTAGCCCCAGAGGATTTCTGCCAATCACACCACTTCCAGCCCAAAAGAAAACACCTATTTTACTTTGGTTTTGTTTTTTTTTATTTTAAAAGAATGAAAATAAATAAATTGTCCACTGCCCTAACAAGTGTCAGATGGTTTAAGACATCAAGAAATACCCAAACTTGTGCTGTCTCACATGTAGACACACATGTACATAAATGCACACATGTTAACAGTCAATTATGGATACCTCTGGTCTCTGGCCAGGGATCGTCTGACAGCTCCATGGGAATTGACTTTCAGGATCTAATAGTGCTGTGTGTGTGTAAGTGTGTATTTGGACCATTAGATACCCATGGGAGGCATGTCAGACTGTGACAAGGGACTGGTCCACTCCCCAGAGGGGACAGCAGAGAAGGGGTAACAATGCTGGTGATAGGTGAGTTCGACTCTGATTTTTTTTTTTCATTTTGTATGCGTGTGTGTTTGTGTGTGTGTGTGTGTGTGTGTGTGTGTGTGTGTGTGTGTGTGCACATGTGATGGTTTGCAAGCATGTCTAAGGGTCTTAGCTCATTCTTGTAGGAATTTTGGGCATTAAATTCAATGATGATGATGGTGGTGGTGGTAGTAATAATGTTATAAATGATGCTGACGACAAGGATAAAAGCGATATTAAAAAAAAATCAATTGATCCTACATGCTGAACTGTAATTCTAGTGACCATTAGACAACATAGATATAAGCATGAATTAGATCGGACTTACATTTCAGTTAGAAAAAGTAAAAAGTAAAAAGTTTAAATCCTGTGATTGTGAATGATTTTGTGTATAACTGCAAACTACTTTCAGTTTTTTCCAAGAGAAAGTACAACTATGATCCATGGATCATATATGTGTGACATCATGGGTGTAGAAATTGAGAAAGTCTCTCACTGTGTGCAGAGTGGGTCTAGGTGATATTAGCTGAGCCAAGATGCTCCTCACAGGTGCATGTTAAGATATTATTCATTATTGCATATTCAGTTTCGATAGGTGTTCCAGAATTCCAGTGTTGAGGAGGATGTTCACTATTTCAGTGGTGAAAAACTCAATGTGGTGGCGAAATATGTCAGAATTAGGGCTTGACAATAATTAAAAGCATGTGAGCAACATGCGTTAACGCACGATAAAATAAATGTCGCCGTTAATAAATTAATGAGTTAACGCGATAATAACGCGATAATAACGTGTTAACTTGCCCAGCCCTAGTCAGACTGACTCTAGTCAGGTAGAGTTGATCAGATATTTTAACTGAGTTACCAGCGACAAGCCATGGTAGGTTGAAAACTCTCTGGGGCAAATATACAAAGCCTGGAATATGAGCCATTACATGGCTGTAGGAAGCCTCCTGACATTGTGCTGACCAATGCTGACAAACAGTATTCATTTTGACACTGCGTTTTGATTGTTTTGTTTTGCAAATTAAAAAAAAAAAAAAAATTTTTCAAGCTTTAATGATATTATAGTAATCTAAAATGATGCAATTCTTGTTTGGTAAACTGTAATATGTAATGCATCTTACAAAGTTTTCGTTGAATTTTTGAAACCATTATCTACCCCCCCGATGAGATGATGTTAAAGGTTTAATAAGAATTTGAAACAGAGCTTGGACTAAAGAGTAAGAATAAGTTAAAGAGCACTCACAACAAAGTGCATACAGTGTTTTCTTTTTATGTCTTCTGATCGGTCGCATGCTGGTAGAGGTCCTCTGTTTAGACTTTGTGCTGCATTTTAAAAGAAAACTGAAGACCTGAGGAATAGAAAGGAAAAAAGCAATGAATCAGGTTAGATTTTTCTCTTTTCAGCCTGTAAAGTTTTAATTCATAACCCAGATTAATGGTCCGTTTACTTCTTAAACTAATAACATTGACTTTATGTGACAAGGGCTGTGACTTTTAATTTATCGTTCAGAAAAATCCTGATTAGTAGTTGATGATACAAAATTGACCTTAGCATGCTAACATTGCAGATAACAGTTAAGCTTTGTCAAAGTGAGTTATTGGATGGACAGAGAAGAGAACATATTTACCCCCCTTATCTAACTCAGGGGCTGATGGCAGAAGAAGCTAATTCCTAAAATGCCTTTAACATCAAATGTGAATTACATCCAAAAGTCTGTTCTTCTCTTTCTCCCAGGCCTTTAGAGATGCGCGGTTGAACCGCGCCCCCGTGGGCGGAGCGGATAATCCGCATATCGGGCGGATGACTCGTCAAAAAATAATACTTTAATTAAATTCGGGCGGGTTGCGGTTGACACTCAAATAATAATAATAAAAAAAATATTTTACATATTATTAAAAAGTGGCAGTCGGTTCGGTTTTGAAAATTTGAAAAAAACGTTCCTGCAAATGGATAGCGGGCGGATAGAGATTTTAAGAAGCGGTTGCGGGTTAAAATATACGTCATCCGCGCATCTCTACAGGCCTTGACATTTTGTCACATTATATTTTCAGTAATGTGTACGGGAGCTATTTGTTCTGCATTCCCAGGCAGGGTCAGATACGTGCATGTGATGTCTTTACCCCACAGGAAGGTTAGTTCATACTAGATCTCTTCTCACATGTCCTGCCTTTCGACACAACTAGAATTAAGACTGATTGGATTTTGTTTACACTCAGTATTTTCATCTAATTTTTATTGTTGGTAAAAGTGTCAGTATAACTTGTCATAGACACACAATATGCCATCATAGTTTCAATTTTATCCGGCCATTACCCAGTTTTTAGGAAAAGAAGGATTATTGACTATGATGAAAATTATTTGATTAGGACGTCAATGCTAAACACAAATGCCGCTGATTTCGAGAGCAGTGCGTTGCACAGCAGGACTGTTGATAGATGAGCAGGTAACTTTTCAATGACACAGAAAAGCTTTGCTTGTTTCCTGGATAAACATGACACATCATGAGCACGAAGATAATCCTGAATTTTGAACCTTCATTTAACAGATAGAAGTATAAAGGAAACAATTCCCACTCTCTTCTTGAACCAACACCATTATACTGTATTTATGTAAGAAAAAAAAAAATGGTGTAAGTGGCACACTGGAGAAAAATGTTTACCATTCTGTTACATCTGCCTCCCTTCTTTTAAACATTTGGGAGCTAAGGATTATTATTGTTGCAGTTTTGCAATAAGAATGTGTCCCTACTCTTGCTAAACACGACTTTTCAGTGGCTATGCAGTCTCGCTGTCATCATTGTCAGAATCTCATCTCCATGAGCACGATGCATTTTTAACGGAAGATGAGTCTGGACTGCAGGCCAGTCAAGCGCACGCACGCTGTGTCTAAAGCTACACGGCTGAAGTTGTCCAGAAAAGCCTTACATTTTCAAGCAGAAATAACCTCAAAAGGGGGAAAAAAAAAAAAAATGTCACCTGGATGGTAGGCTACATCTCTCTAAAAATCAACTGTACACCTCTACATCACTGGTAACCTTACGTCACCTATGACATGGACGGTCCCGCAGCCCCAGACCATCACTGATGCTGGCTTTTGCTCCTTTTGCTGACAATAGCTTGTGAGGTCTCTCTCATCTTTGTGACATAGAACCAAATCTACCATGAACTCACCTGACAGCAAGCCATATGTTCACTATCTTTCTGTTCATCTCAGATGAACTTGTGCCAAGAGAAGTCAGGGGCATCTGTGCCACACACTTGAAATATGGCTTCTTCCTTCTCTAATACAGTTTCTGGATGCAATGTTGAATGTCTGTGGTCTTCAAAGGTACTCCCACGGCCATGTGGCTGTATTGATCATGGTGGGATGACAGTTTCTCATGCAGTGCGCCTGAGGGCTCGAAGGTCATGGTGCATCAGTGATTTCTGCCTTTGAGCTTTACAGAGGGAAATTTCCCCAGACTCCCTGATTTAATTCACAATATTATGCACTTTAGATGTTGAAAGACCAAAGAGCTATAGAATTTTGCAGTATTTTTTATTTTTATTTTTTATCTTTTTGGTGATAGATGATAGATCAGTCTGTTTCTATAATGTTCCAGGACATTGTGACTTCTAATTTATATAAGTTTATTTTTTTCTGTTGTGCTCGCTTTACTTTCCAGATTAATTTGAATTTTCTTCATACAATGAAATTGATCAATGAAGACACTGAAAATATTTCTTGAGGACTTTGTCTGCAAAATAATACAAAAAAATAAATACATTTTAAATGGAAGTTTTTGTGTCTATTTTGAAAGCCTCCTGAATCTTTTTGCAATGGGATTTATGAACAAGTCTGAGTGAAGAAATTCAATCAAATTCCAAAAATGTTTCTTCATGGTTTGATTTGGAACAGAATGTGCAGTCTTCCCAATGCATTTGCTTGTTTGAAAACAAAATGTTTTTTTAAACACACTGCAACTATTATGAACACAATTGTATTATTCAGTTTTAGAAAAGCGCACTGTACCTACATCAGTCACTTCACACTGAGAAAAAAATATATAATGGTCGAGCTGAAGCGTCGGTAGTTATTTCTGATTTGTTGCAGTCTATCAGTCGCTAATAGCTGAGAGTTCATTGCTCTAATTGAATTGCTTCCTCAGTATATCATTATCATCAGTTGTTTGAGGACGCCATCACCTGTGAAGAAAATGAAAAGAAAAAAAAATGTGATCATCACAGGAGTGCAGCTGACACATACATGAAGGTGAGTGTAAAGGAAGCTCTGGTGCTGGATGTGATAGGACAAGAAGGCATCTGTTCATGAAAAATAGTTTCAGTCCTGTACACCATAATGTGTGATAGACTTTGCGGCAGGTGGCCGCACAGCCTTCCCCATCTCCATCAGTTATACAGGGCCAGCTTTGCATGGAGGCGGCGTTCATTCAGCCTCCAAACATCAGGGCTTTCACCAGAAAAAAATGCTTTGCAACCAGGCATTAACAGCCCAGACGGCAGCTTAGTCCAACAAAGCACGCGTCGACTTAGCATATCAATGAAGTAGAGTAAATACACACTGTTGAAATCGACTCAGAATGATTTAACAGAAGTCCAGACAGATTTCAGATTTTAAAATTCAGCCAGTTAATTGACCGTCAGCTTTTTCATACTTGTAGAATAATAATAATAATTATTATTACTATAATTTTTACATCAGGTCTCCGATTTCTTTTTCTTTTGTTTTGAACAAGTTTTTAATAAGTTCACAATGCCCCCAGTCCTAACAACAGATGTTGTTCAAGGACAGCGTAGCGCCGGGTTTCAGCTGAGGACCTTCCACGACGCATCCTGCCTCTCCAAGTTCCAGCCTAACGGCACCTGCTTATGGCTGCTTAGGGAGGGAATATTGTCAGGGGATTCCTCACAAATATACGATAACAAGAACCGGTCTGTCTGTCTGTCTGTCTGTCTGTGTGTGAGTGTGTGTGTGTGTGATTGATCATTAATATTTCATTTTTTTACAGACTTGGTTGAGTCCCTGAGGAGAAAAACATATTTTTTAGTATTCACACACATTCACCTGTCTCACATAAGCATCTGCACCTGCACATCAGCACTCTTGGCTTCCACCACGCAAAACCACATAGAGACATGAACTATCAAAATTCTCACACACATAGGGTCCAATTTGCCTCCTGGATGGTTGAGTTGTTTTATACAAGGGGTCTCGAGGGGCAACAATGTCCCAGCTAGGGCCATGTGTTTTGTTTGTCTACATATTTGTGTTGTGTGTGTCCATGGTTGAGAATGCATGTGCTTCTTTGGCCAACTATCTTTGAGAGAAAGCATGTATGTGTGTCTGTGTGTGTGTGGGTGGGTGCAGTTGTGTGTGTCAGCAAGCCACATTGGTAGAATAAACACAAAAATGAAAAAAAATGCATATGTGAACCTCTGTGTGAGTGAATTCCAATAAAGTGTATTAGTGCTGAAAATAGAAATCCACAATTTAATAGAACTGTCAAGAGCAGCTTTATCTCTCTTTCTCTCTTTTTCACTCACACAAACCTCTTTTCTGTCTTTGTTAATTTTTGGAATTATGCACAACCAGATCTACACAAGGAGGGTTTTTTTTTTTTAATTTTATTTTTTTTACATATGAACCAAAGTCTAAAACTGATATGTGACTTAACAGGGATTTACTGCATTGAAATGTTTCTTAAAGCTACATGTAAAAAAAAAAAAAAAAAAAAAAAAACTTGGAATTTGTTTGTTTAAGCTTGCTTCCCATCTTTGCAGAGGATCAGTGGGATATATTATTCACAAGTGGAAAATATTCAAGAGTGGATGCCCTACTAAGTTCACCCTAAACTCACACCCTGCTGCTCTAAGAAAAGACAAAAAGACCAAGACTTAAAGTCTCTGTGCCTCATATATTCAGCGTGTCACTGGGGATTCTTCCCATTTTATTGCACATATTGTTGCAAAGTGATCAGATAATATAATGGACCAGAGATATAATCAATAACAAAGAAAATAACTGGATTCAATGACAGCTCAAAAAGAGCTCATTTTAGCTGGTTTCTCAACTCCACTTGTCTGATGTCCTCAGTGACCAGAGCAGATGGTGCAGCTGACTCACTCCCTGCACGACGCTCTGCAGCACAATGTTTGCTAAGTGTTTTAAAAACTAACGATTCAGAGTTTGTTTAAAGCTTCAGTGTCTCGGTGCTGGAAAGTAGTTAAACCCATCTGCTTGTGTCACTTAATGGCTCAAAAAAAAAAAAAAAATGCTCCCACAAAACAAAGAAAACAAGGAAAGGAAACAAACCAAGAGAAACGTGTCCTGGATTCCAGTTACATCAAAATACAATGGGGGGGGGGGGGGGGGGGCTATGGCAAAAAGGACAGTCTGGCAAACAGGTTTTAATCAACGATGCAGGTACAGAATTGAAATAACAAGACAGCACAATTAATGTATGAGGCAGAGATGCTAAACTGTGATAGATACCTGAATGACGTACGTTAACCGCCACTAATGCTGCTCTTCAATTTTCTGATCAATGTACAGTCATCTTTTATAACAGAAAACTAACAGAGTAAAGAAAAAAATGTCCGGTTAGTATCTGTGATAGAGCCCCTGGTGTCTTTGGTACACAGTTTCATCGGTTTTCCTCAGCAGATAAGTTGTTCTAAGAATTATGGAGAACTTGTCATACTTGTTATTTGGATGAAGGGAGTTTCACTGTTTTTGTGATTTCTTGTAATCCCACATGGACTCTGTAAGGCTGAAATTAGGACTCTGCAGGGGCCAGACCATCTGCTGCAGGATTCTTGGTTCTTCTCGAGGCCAAATGAAGTCTTCACATTTCTGTCTGGATGGAAAGTCACAATATAAGTCTGACAGGACAACAAGTTCTGTCAGATACCCGCTAAATGCTTCTGGTAGTAAGGTCCTCAACATTCTGCCGTGCTGTTCAAACTTTAAAAAGAAAAGCAAGTAGAAGAGCAAGTCTGCGTTTCCCCAAATGCTGTCAGACGTCTTTTTTGTTAGTTTGTTGTCATCGATGTTTTATGGCTATGCTGGATTATGATTAATATTTGCATGACTGCACCTTGGCCGTGCTAATGATTTATTTGATACAGTCAACTCTGGAGCATGAAAATGGATTTATATTAATAAACTAGATGAAGCTGATGAGCGTGTGTGTAGGGGGGGAGGGAAATGACAATCATACTTCGGAACTTCCTCACCTAATGAAGAGTGTTTGGTACACTTGTGATCTTTGCATTTAGTCAAGAGAGGAGCATTTTATTCCTTTTGTCAGTGTAAAAGATTCCCCCAGACAGGACTCCATGATCTCTCCCTGAGTGCTGTCCTCATAGCTCTGCCATGCAGATGACTCTGCTTCAGGATTTCAATATTGCAGACACAATGACCTGACCGTGTAAGTATACCTTTTAACTTCTTTAAATGTGACATTATCTGATCTATAAAATACCATCATGGAAATGTCTTTAAATGCCACTCGGCAGCCTTCTTGTCACACCTTCAGCTCTAAAAAAAGACCAAGAAAAATTTCAAAGAGCACCACAAAAGGTCAATTATCCACAATGAGTATACACCGCTTTACTTTAGACACCAGCCTGCAAATCTGATTAGTTTTAACAAGCAGAAAAAATGTTGAGTGGAGGAATACTGGATTTTTTTAAACATTATTCTCAATTACACTTTTATTTATTTTTTATTATATGTATGGATAAAGAGGGAGGTATTATTAGTACACTTCTGTAAACTGGAATTTAATTTTAAATTGATGCGTTTAAAAAAGATTCAAAATCGGCCTACATCAGAATGCATTCTTAACTCTAAAAGCATTGATAGGCATGT
Source organism: Hirundichthys speculiger (assembly GCA_018398805.1). Taxonomy (NCBI): domain Eukaryota; kingdom Metazoa; phylum Chordata; class Actinopteri; order Beloniformes; family Exocoetidae; genus Hirundichthys; species Hirundichthys speculiger. The sequence continues at coordinate 2,175,943 of JAGFBZ010000863.1, forward strand.
TTATGCACAACCAGGAATGACCCTGGTTCCTGTCCACCTGATTTTAAACCTCATAGCTTACTTATGAAATGGAGCCACTCCTGAAAGGAATGAAGGGAAATGCAAAGAGCTAGCTGAAAAGCGCTAATGCTAAAAACATACTTTCAGAGAGCAAAGGTCAGGCCATCAAGCAAAACTTAGAACGTCATCAGTAAGGCAATAAGGGACCGTTAGTTAGCACCGCTGCAAGATCGGCGGAGCATCGTCCTGCTGTGGTCGCAGGTTCGACTCCCAGCCTGTGACCCTTTCCTGCATGTCTTCCCCTTCTCTCTGCCTCACGTTACTGTCTCTTCCTACTTTCAATAATAAAGCCCACTAGAGCCACAAAATCTTCAAAAAAAAAAAAAAGAGTGAGGAAAGAAAACATAATATCAAAGCTGTCCAGGGGATGGACAGATGAGACATACTTGATCTTTATATAAAAAACTCAGTCTTGATATCTCCATAGCTTTAATATCAAGAGGCGCCAAACTTCATAACAAAAAGTCAAAACATTCAATCCCAGTAAAGACTTGCAATGAAATTGAAACACTACCAAGCAATAAATAGTCTTTTATCTGACAACTATAGAGTTACAGCAGATATATAGCAGATAGATTTACCAAAGTCAAAGGAACTGTGTCCTCTGAGACTCTGAGGAGCTTCCACATGGTATTTACTTGTTTAAAAGATAATGTTTCTTTAGCTGGTAAATGACTGAGCTATTGTTTTGCTTTTAAGCACAGTAATAAATTACCTTTGAGCTCTAAATAGCAAAATATGAAGCTTAACCTGCAGTCTGTGGTCATCGCGTCCAACATTAAATGGCACCATATTAATATTAATATTATTTGAAGGAATAGCTGATTTATTGAGAAACAGATGGTGCGGTAAAGTGAATTTTGCTAGCTGGGGACAAGAGAGACAGACACGAGGGACGCCTGTGGATGTAAAAAGTTAGAAATAGAGGAAATAGGAGATGACAAACTCCATCACACCACAGAACCTTTTATCAACCTTTTTACATAAATAAAAACATTTTAGTTCAAAGGGAATAACACTGGCAGTGTACAGTAGTTAGAGCAGAAATCATTTGAGCATATTTCCTGATTAAATTGGAGACAGTTATCCAAAGAAATTCAGATTTGATGATAAAGACACTGGTAAAGCTCGGTGCTACTTCCAAGACACAGGCAGGCAGAGGCTGCACAAGTACGGACACTGCCAGCCCCACAAAGCACAATTACACAAAAATAAATGGCCCGTGACTGAAGAGTGACTTAAGGGACTTTACAGTTGGTGATGAGAGTGCTACTTAACACTCGCACTGATGAGCATAAGACAAAAACTAAATTGAAACAGGGCTGATGCTTAAAAGTAGAAATACCATGCATTTGAAATGTGAATAGTGTCCAAGTGGCATACACAGCTGTATGTTGCGACTCTGAATAAGTCCGCTTCTCCTGCTCATTTATTATGAAATGGCATCCCTTACATTGTACTATAATGAATTAAATTGTCTAAATGCCATCTGTTTAACTGTGTGAAACCTCATGTGGGTTTCTTTCCCTTTGTCAAAACATCTGGGTTCTAACTGGTTTACATTTTGTGCCGTCACTGTTGCTCAGCTTCCTACTTAGACTGTGAGCATATGTCCTCAAAGGTGAAGCGATACAAATTTCAGTGTGCTGTGCACAGCATTGTCACACTAATTGCAGGGCTTAAATTGTGCTTGTGCGGCAGGGAGCTAAGCAACAAATTAGTTATGTTGCTCAGAAAAGCCACAGCCGATCCACGTCCTGCCTCTGAGGGGCGCTGCTTATTGTTTTAACATCTGGCTTCCTATTACCTCTGAGTATTCAGTGACTTGGCAGCCTGTCTGTGTGTGCATGGGAGTTAGCAAAATCAAATGTGTGTGTAAATGTGGGTTTCAGTGGGTAGCTTGCAGAGAAAATAGATGTGAATGTGATTGTTCCAATCAGGGAAAGAGAGCAAGATTGTAATTTTGTGCATATGTGTGTGCATTTGTGATCTTGTTTTTCCATATTTGTGCAAGCCTACTATACTTGTAGGGTCAGACAGCTTTGTGAGAACTAAATTGTCATATTCAGTGAGTTCAGAGATTTTATTGAGGTTTGAAACTTGATTCTATGGTTAGAGTAAGAATTTGTTTGCGGTTGGGGTTATGGCAAAGACAGAGGAATGCATTGTGCCCAGGGAAGCATTCAAGATACAAAATGAAGCATGTTTGTGTGGGAGTGTGTGCACATATGCATTAGTGTGAAGAAGATGGATTCAAATGACAAAGACAGATTGAGCCATTTTGGTTTTCCATCTCAATAGGTATACATTACCTATATGATGGCTGAGCACCTTTCTTTTGTTAGAAAAACTCTTAGAAAAACAATAACTGTGCATAGTTAACGTCAATGAGTTATGTGTTTACCATAAAATTAAAAAGATTATGTAAAACTTGAAAAATATTTATGTGTTTGATTTTCTTTTTCATCATTTGCAAATTGAAAGTAACAAAAAAAAACATACCAAAGTTCAGGCACCATATGTCAGAATTCAAGGGTTCAAGATTTGTCTGTGTTATTTTACTATACGACCTTAACAGAAACATAAGGTGGCTTCGCCAGTTTACTTTTTCTCTTTAATTTTCTTTGCTGACAGTTTGAGCACGGATGTTGGTTATGCTCCGGACCAGGATGTAGACAAGACCGTGTTAAATTTGCTTTTTATTTTACATTTCAGGCTACATTGCTAAGAAGAAAATGTCTATACTTACTGTGATTACTATCAATTAAATACAAAACTGAGTACAGTAATGACCCTCTACAATCAATGCATATGTTAAAGGGGACATTTATTTCTGTTTTTTTTTTTTAACAAGGTGGCCCAGTTACTTGAGGTCTTCATAAAATGTCTTCTGGAACATATAATAACTTTGATCAAATATATCACAGAGATGCCGTGCAAAATCCCATTCCGGAACCATGTCTATCCTACCCATTTCCAAGGTACAGCAAACACAGCATAATGTGAATTAAGATGCAAATATAGATGGGGAAGCTGGATAACTTTACTCAAAGATGATAATTACAATTTTTGATGTCACAGTACCCCACACAGAATCTGAATATATGGTATAATTCACAGGAAAATTCCTCTTTCCAAGGACAACTTGAATGTGAAAAAAACAGCACTGTTTTAAAGGCATCTGCATACACCAATGAACAATCACAACATTAAAGGATAATGTTACTATTAAGTTCCAACTTGGCCACCATTTCTTTAACCATATATACCAGACCATATTATTTATTTTAAGTGTATGTATGCCTTCCTCAGGAACAGAAATCTGAAAACTCCTCTTTGAGTTCAGGAAAGGAGGAAATGGTGATAGACATGTTTTTATTACTGATCATTTCATTTTGATTGCTCTCCTTGTGTCATTAGAGGCCTGGGAACATGAGGGTTCTTCACAGGATCTCAGCTGGTCCCAGTATTGTGCTTTTCTGGGCGGAGATCTCAGATGTCGTTCCTGGAATCTGCAATCCATCCAGCTTGGGTAAATGGCTCCAGCAGTGCCCCATTACTGGTACCACTGTTGCCTTTACACCTTACATCTTTTCTTCTGGTGCCTATTTAGTTGAAAGCCCACTCAAAATGTCAAAGTTAATGGTAATTTTTGACAGATGGTTGGGGTCAGTTGGACAGAGCAAGATTTATTCTTACAATGGTGCACACCAAAGGAGAGGGTGTGGTTTTATCTTTCAATCCAGCAGGAACGAGAAGTTGACTATAAACAATCTAAGGTAAGTTTAAACATCATAAAGGGAGGAGGGAGCAATAAAACTGCATTAAAATTGAATGCCACCTGTATTAGTGTCAAGAAAAACAATTTGATAAATCTGAGTAATTTTGGATTGTTAATCCTGAGGATGACCTGAGAATAGCTTCCTCACCTTGATGGGACTGGGGCTCATCTGTGATAGAATTTAAGCAAATTATCTCCTCTTCGCATGGTATTGTTTTCACTACCATTTGGGGTTGGAGCTTCAAACTGTATTCATAACAAGGGGTTATATTTATTAACCCAAGCAATGGTTTTCATTACATAATTAGATTATATTTTCTTGCAGAACTCACAGATTTCAGAAATGCAATATAATTATATCATGCCAGTGTTACCTGAGAAGGTCTTTTGAGCGGTCTCAGTAAAATCTTCATCATCGGACCTGCAGCCCCCATCTTCTTTTTGTATTTGAGGAAAATAAATATAAATCGAGAATAAGAGCTGCAATGAAAATCCCAGCCATAACCATTAACATCTAGTCACAACATCTAACCCTAACTGTGCAGCTAGACTTGAATGTGTGTACTTACTCAATACTGGCTTTTCAAAAGTCAGAGTTCCAGACCAGTTCTCTGGGTAGTACCTCCTGTGTTGTTGGGACATGTTCCAGTGTAGTTTACATCTAATAACTCATGGCAACCACTTGTCACTTACCAGAGGCAATTTTCATTAAAAACTTTCTCACAGCAAAAGAAGAAGCCAGGTAAAATCCAACAGTTAGAGTAACTACACTCTCCGATGTGGATAATCACACTAAAAGGCAGTCCCCCCTGCAGCAGAGTGTGTCATCAGGAGGAAAAAGTGGTGGTTCTGCCTATCAAATTTTCCAGATGAGTCAACAAAGATTATCTCTCCACTTTGCCAGACTCTTGTGTGGACCCGGTGCATTAGCGGTCTGCAGATGGCAACAACCAGCCTAACAGCAGAACAGTATGCTTGATAATAATGTAGGTTGTCTTGCTGTGAAACCTCTTTTCATAAACTAGCCTGTAACAAAACTGGAGGTCCAGAACAATTGAGCAGTCTGCTGCTACAATAGTTTCCCCCCTCTTCCTAGTGCAGGTCATATCTCAAGGTGTCAAAGGCAGAAGAAGAAAAGTGACACAGCTTGAAGAGCTCTGTCAGTCCGCTCAGTGGTCATGGCTGACACATCTCTCTCGCACAGGGCATCAGCACAAGAAAGGCGATGATTGTGTTCATCCCCCAGTTGACATGAAGGAGGTATCCTTCGGCATGTGTTGATCTATGGTGGACAGAATTAGTACAGTACATTTTACAATATTAAAAGGTACACATTTGTCTTTGTACTTAAGTGTTTTGTATGGCTCTAAAGCATGGAAAACCATTAGCTTCATTTGTAAATCTACCTTGACCTCCTGTCCTTCATGTGTCTTTTGAAGACAAGAAGAGTGGCAGGATGGCTGGTATTTTTTGGAGTTTTTCCCAGATTCACAGGTTCTGTACTGACATCTGAGATCAACCTGCATAATATATACAGCAATCAATAGGTCTGTTTGTGGCTCTCTGTTCTCATGCATCATGTGTATTCTTCCTGTACTGCAGCCAAGAACATAACGTAGACCCTCCCATTATCCCTGTATGCTACCCTTCCTACTGCACTTACTCTCAACGCTTGCATTTCCCTGACTCCAGACAAATTGTGGCTTTCCTCCATGTCAAGGTGGAGAAACTCGAATGAAAGTCCTCCAGACATTTTTATACCTCCTCCTCAGTGGAGAGCATCACTTTAAGATGTATTCGAAACTCATCCTCCTTCACACACAGCAGCAGTGTAGCCAGATGGTAAGAATTTCTGTCATCCAGAATGCCAGTGCAGGATGGTAGCCACGGTAATGATTTCATAAAATAAGGTCACTCAGTTCCCTTAAAAGTATTTTAAAAAATTACACTTAATTAAATTTAATTACACTTAACCTTCTGCACTTAACCTTCCACAGAACCTCAAGCTCTTTCAACAGCTCCGTGCTACCAGTCGTCTGGGAAATATGGCACCAATTAATCCTCCTGGCTGTTTCCACACTGATGATGAGTAAACAAGGGAAGATGACCTCTTCATCAAAATATTTCACAGCGTGGATCTATTGAATAAGCATTCTAAACAATGTAAGGTGAGATCATACATCATGCCTTACCTCTAACCTGGGAAATAGGCCACTTCTGAGGTGGTCTCTCGATTAAAACAAGCAAAGAAGGTGGATTGGGGCTTAAAGTTGTAAAGAAAATGACAAAGTTTTAATACTGTATATAGCTGACTGGAAATTTGTGTTAGTCTTTCATGAATAGTGTTTCTGTTGGGGTTTTAAATGGGTTTTTCAAACACAGCTCCATGGTTTACTGTCGGCAAGACTTTCCATTCAAGACAGTTGCTGAATGCACGACAGACAGATGGAAAAAAAGAACAAAAGAGCCACGGCCCTGAATGATTCAGACAAGGAAAATTCAGCTTTGTCATCAAACTAATGAAGCTGCCAGTCTCAGATGATTACATTCAATTTATGTGTGTTCACATTCATGGCCACATTTTGACTTGTGAGCTTGTTCCTTCAAATATAATCTAACACAGAAATCCTTAAAAACTTGTTGCATGTCAGAGACAAACCTGACAAAATACTTGTGAATTCAACATTGTTCACATAAGTACAATTGTTTTAAAGGCACAGTAAACTTAATGTTTGTCATCTTCAGACTTTGAAGAAAGTAATGAAATTTTGGTAATATTAACTAATCTGAAAGAGGAAAATTTTCATCTGATTTAATGTCAGATAATGACGGTGAGGAAAAAAAAATTGTGTCTTTTTATACAATGTAATGTAAAAATCTGGATTCAACTATATTATCCATGATTCAGTTTGCACAAGTTTTAAGCCAAGTGCTCTTTCTGTTGCAACCAGGAATTGAACCCAGACCTACTAAATGGTAGGTGAGGGTTCTGCCACTGATTTCTTTGCAAAATGATTGTTCTAATCCTCTCCAGTAAGTGTCAGAATAATTTTGGATTTATACCTTTGTAAATATTACAGTGTTCTCCCCTCTATCATAGTAGTTATGTTCCAGAAACCGAGACCATATAGAAAACCTTTTTTTATATATAGTTTAAGCCTTAAAATACTCTCTAAATTAGTCGTAGGAGTGATTGTGAGTGTGCATGTCTACATGTGGCCCTGCGATGGGCTGGCGACCTGTCCAGGGTGTACCCCTGCCTTTTGCTAAATGGGTATGGATAATTTGATTCAAGCCTTCTTGTTTTTTCAGTGATATTAATGCCATAGAGTCTAGAGATATAAACCAAGAGGATGGAAGTTAATGGGGATCAATAAAAAAGATAATTTATCATGGGAAGTATGATTGTTTTTATTGTGGCAGTTCTACCTATTAGGTCTGTTGGTTCATCCAGTTTAAGGTGTCATTTTATTGCTTTTTTTTTTTGTTTTTGTTTTTACCATTTGTTGTTTTTAAAAATGAACTGAAATTAAAACCAACTAACTCAGTTTGAAAGAAACACTAATTCCCAACATTGCCTGTATTAAGTGAGAATGTTGCTGTCTGGGTTGCTGCATTCCATCTACTGGGATTTAGTGGCAGGATGGCGGATTTAGACCAGTTAATAGTATCTGAGATATTAAATAAGGAGTCTGTTAAGTCAATGATCTTGAGAAAAAACATTGATGGATTTTGTAGGTACAGGAGGATATCATCTGCAGATAGGCTGATCTTAAGTGATGCATTTCCTGTCTGGATTCCTGTGATGTTAACATTTTGACGTGTAACTGCTGCAAGAGGTTCGATGAAAATGACAAACACAGACAGTGAGAGTGAGCATCCTTGTCTTTTACTCCTGTGTAAAGTGGAGCATTGTGATATTAATCTATTTGTGATGATTGTTGCCATTGGTGATGTGTAAAGAATGCTGATCTAATGAATAAATTATTTGCCAAAGTCAAATTATTTAAGTGTTCAAAATAGAAATTCCCAGTTAACTTTATAAAATGCTTTCTCTGCATCCTACGAAGAAATGGGTGTTGGTGTGTTCGTTTGAGATGTATGATGAATTAATTAAATAGCCTGCATAGGCTATTAGGGGAATGTCCTCCTTTAATGAAGCGAGGTCTCAGTGGATAATAAGTGGAGGGTTTTTTTTTCTCTCTTTCTTTATGTGTAACACTAATGCTTTGTTCATGATTTTTGTGTCTGTATTATTAAGACAAAGTGGATGGTAATTTGATGGAGGCGTGGGATCTTTACTATGATCTCTTTAACATTAAAACCTGACACTGTTCATTTCAGCCATTAGTCTTATGGCTGCTCTATGAAATTCAGTAAAAATAATTGGCTTGTCAAGTTTCTTTGCTTGTTCTTCTGTAAAACAAAAAGCCAGATTGATATTGTTTAGGAATGTGTCAATGTCTTCTTCATTTGGTTTATTTCTAGATTACGTTGGTATAAAAGGTTTCGGAATGTTTCATTCACTATATTTCTTCTTATGTTTGTACAATGTTTTCTGCTGTGTTAACATTTGTAGAAATTGTTGATTTTTATTAATTATTTTGATTTGTTGGCGATATATTTCCCAGATTTTCTTGTTGTACCCAAAATGTTCATGTTTAAGTCATTGAATGAGAAATGTAGTCTTCCTGCTTATGTGTTTTTCAACTTCTGTAAATCGCCATGACTTTGAGGTGTGAGATTATTTTCACGTATGATTTCTAATTCTTTAATCTTCTTTTCTGAGCTTCTTTCCTCTTTGTTCTTTTTTTTCGTATGTGTGGAGGGTGAGTCATTTTGTCTTTTAGGTACCGCTTTCCCTGTTTCCCAAAGTAGTGATGGTGTTATTTCTGTTGTATCATTTCAAGGAAGGAAGCCCACTTTATTTTTTGTAGTTAAAGTTGGATTTTTTAGCAATTATGTATTAAACTTCCACCTGTTGCTGGCTTTAACAGATTTTTTTTTTCAAGGTAAGAGGGATTGGTGCATGATCAGTGCTGATGATGGGATGTATTAGTGTGTTCTCCCTGGCGGAAGGTTGGTGGTGATCCGCCTGGTGCTTTATCCTGATAGTGGAGCATCAGAGAGTGAATTGCATCTACTTCCAGTTATGCCAGCACCGGTGAATGAAGGCTTGAACAGTGGGAACACCAACCTCTGATTCCTGGGCAGGAAACAAGGGAGATGTTAGCCCTTGCAACACAAAAGGTGACAATCCTGTGGAGGCAGATGGGGGGCTAATTAATTTAGTACTTAACCCATGGCAGGTTTGAACTCAAGGTGGGAGGCCTCGTTGAGATAAAGTGGCCTCAAGCTTCTGGTTGACCCATTCCACTTGGCCATCACTCTGGGGGTGGAAACCTGGAGACAAACCTGACAAAAGCTCAGATGAGTGAACAGAATGCTTTCCAGAACTGTGAGGTAAACTGGGGACCATTATCAGACACAACATCATGGAAAAGACCATGGTATTTGAAAACATGATCAACCATAAGAGTGGCAGCTTCCTCAGCTGAAGGTAGCCCAGGCAGTGGTATGAGGTAAACTGACTTCAAGAACCTTACAACAGTGAAAATAGTGGTGTTATCATAAGAGAGGGGAAGACCAGTTACAAAGTCAAGGGCGATGTGGGACCAGGGACTTCTGGGAATAGATAGGGGTTGAAACAGACCAAGTGGGGATTGTGTGGGGGTGTTGAGTCAAGAAAGAAGATCTGCAGTTTCATATTGTATGTTCAGCCAGACTTGAATCAATTAAATTGTTATCTGCCCCAGAATCAATAAGGACACTGACCTTATATTGCTGAACAATCCATTCAATAGTGGCAGAAGGGGATGCAAGGAGGTTTGGATGGAGATCGTACTCACCAGTACTCCCGAACCCATTAGTGAGCATTGGCTTTAGCTGGAGAGGATAAAGCATAGTGATCAGATTCACCACAATGCAGGAAACTGATGGTGATGATTTTCTACTGTCTTTCTGCTGCTGAGACATGAAAACAATTGACTTGCATGGGTTCAGGCTGTGGATGATGCAGGAACAAGGGTGGGTGAAAAACAGCTCCCTCCATGAACATGACTGCATATTCTCTGTATGATATCAACTTTCAGCACTGCTGCAGACGGATGTCAACTTGAATGGTGAGGTCAACAAGTCCATCAAACTTGGCAGGAAGATCCCTGGAAGTTAGTTCATCTTTTATCTTCTTAGACAGAAGACTAAAGAACAAGTTGAATGGGGCTTCAGTATTAGCAGTATACAGTTCAGAATTCAATAGCGTAATGTGATATACAATGTGTACCTTGTTTAGACAACAGCATTTCTGTAGCTACCTCTCTGCCGTACTTAGAACGGTCCGAGACCTTCCTCGTCTCTACAGAAAACATAGAGAACTGGCCACAGAATGTCTTCCAGGCCTCCCGAATGGCTGTGCCCCACTCTCTGGCTCATCCTGTTAGTTGAGTGATCACATAGGTGACCTTGACTTGCTCAGCGGGAAAAGCAGATGGCTGTAACTGAAAAATCAGTTTGCACTGACACGGAAAAGATCTGAAGGTGCCAGGTTCTCCTGAATAGTGTTCAGGAGGAGGCAGTTGAGGCTGGGGATTGTAGTGGCAGAGCTGGCAGAGAATGTAGAGCAGGCATATATTGAGTTATACAGTTATATGAACCTGTGGGATTTGCACCGCAAATTCTGTAAAGCCTGTCGACATGGACATTACAGCTTTACAGATCTCGTCCACCTCAGTTTGCTGCTTCCCAAGCATGTTGCCGTGTTGCTGTTTACCTGGGTCCACTGCATCCATTCCTACCCTGATGATACTGTTAGGGTGTGTGTGAAGAGATGGATCCAAAAGCCGACCTTGGTAAGATACAGGCAGGACAGTGTATGAAGAGTACTGCTCACAGGACAACAGGGCACAGGAAGAATCAAAAGAGGAAAACCAGCAAATCGGAATAGAAATCAAGCAGATGTTTAAAATCACAACTCCAACAGAATAATACAATGAACAGACACTGGGTCAGTAATCCAAAAAACACAGTCCGGTAATCCAGGTGAAATCATTTAAACAACAAAATGATCAGATCAAGTCAGGTAAACTTATAAAAAGGCTGGAAAGGCTCAGGGAAAAACAAAGGCATGGAGTAGTGCTCCTGGCTTCTTTATCCATGGCTGTTTGTTGGGGACATTTTGAGTGATCTCACTCCTTTAGTTAAGAAGCAACCCCACACATGAATGGTCTCAGGATGCTTTACTGTTGGCATTACACGAGATTGATGGTAAAACTTACCTTTTCTTCTCCAAACAAGATTTCTTTGTCAGAAATGGGATTCATCAGAGAAAATGACTAACCCTTGTCCTCAGCAGTCCAATACCTGTACTTTTTGCAGAATATTAGTCTGTCTCTGTTTTTTTTTTCCTAGAGAAATGTGGCTTAGTTGCTCCCCTTATCGACACCAAGCCATCCAAAAGTCCTTTCTTCACTGTATGCTTACACTTGCCTGCTGCCATCCACGAGCAACTCTGCACTGGTTGTGCAGTGGTGTGCCCGGTCCTACAGCTGATCCAACTTGAGGAGACGGTCCTGATGTTTGCTGGACTTTGTTGGGCACCAGAGGCTTCCTCACAACAATTTCTCAAATCATACAATTAGCAATATCCTTGCTGAGCAACCCTGTTTGTGCAAAATAATGGTGACTGCACACGTTTTCATATAGGTAACCACGGTTAACAGAGGAAGAACAATGATTTCAAGCACCATGCTAGAATAAAAGCTTCCAGTCTGTTATTGTTATCAGCATGACAGGGTGATATCTGGCCTTATCCTTATTCACGCTCTCACAAGTTAACGAGTAAATCACTGGCATGATTTTAGCTGGTCTTTTTGCGGTGGAGCTGAAATGCAGTCGAAATGGTTTTTTTTTGGGGGGAATAAGGTCATTTTCATGGCAAAAGAGGGACTTTGCAACTAATTTTATGTAGCCATATTGAACTAACAACTTTACAGTGAAAGCAGGTTAGGTGTTCAGATTGGTTGATGCAAATATCTACCTTTGAACATATTTAAGAAGGTCCAGAAGACATCAATCCATGATTCGATTCACTACAAAGAAACATTAAGCTTGCCAAACGGAGTCCAATAGAAGGACAGTTTTTAAATACGTTGGTACGTTGGTGAAAAAATTGTACTCTATCTACACATGCCAGTCATTTCTTAGGATACAACTAAATTGGTAATTGTCATAAAAATGTATTCTGTCTTTCAGAAACCTGGCTGCAGAAGAAGGATTGTGTCAGCATCAATGAGTCAATGCCTGTTTGCTACTTAAATTTTCACAATTCTCCAAGTACAAGCTAATCATGAGGAGTGGCAGTTCTTTACCATTCAAGTTTATTAATCAACCCTAGACCAAGTCTTAGTTTCAACTCTTTTGGGTCTGACTTCCATTTTTTCTCACCCAAAGTGAAACATTGTAAACAACATCAAGAATAAAGTGTTTCTTATCTTATGTAGAAATTAAGACTTTCTACTTGCGGTGAGAGCTAAACTTTTATTGCAGAGTTTCGTAAGGCATCAAAGTTTACTTTACTTTCTTTTATTAAGGTTTCTGTTTTAAACTGATTTGGCTGGCATGAATAAATGAAGACTTCCATGGTTGACCAAAGAGAGAAGCAACCCCTGCAGAAAATGTCATCAACAGAAGAAATGTGAAAAATACTCTTGTAAGAGGGTGTGTATGTGTGTGTGTGTGTCCATTTATGAGTGAATCCCATGCAGTATGTTTGAGTCCCTGTGTGAGGCCTTGCTTCTTATTCAAAGTGACATTTTAAGCCGTTTAGCTGTCACTCAGCAGCGCAGTGGCACAGTGCTGATGACTACCACCCCCCCATGGGGGTTTTGGTACGACCCACTGGAGCTTTGCCTGTTAATAAGGGTCCTGCCATGTCCAACGGGTGGGGGTGGTTGACAGGATAAGTGGCTATCCTAGTAGGAGTGACACAGCTGAATAAATCTGGAGTCTCTGATGTGATATTTAATAAGATTTTAAAAGGAGTGAAAAGGGAAGCAGAAAGCCATTTAACAAAAAGTCATTGGAAGCCTCCCTTCAAGTTTTCTGAGGTGGCATACAATCAATCAGACATCAGAATTTATCTATCCTGAGATTAAATGAATAAGCTTAGGCTATTATCTGGGGAGCTGATGACAACATATCAAAATATAACACCACTCTTGTCTGCTGCAGACACGGAGATAGGGTCTTCTCAGATCTTTTGAGGCAAATCTGTAGATTTCTGATGATGTGCAGTACAGAGCACCACACAGGCGATGGTACTGTAAAACTTCAGCCTGTGTTTCCATAGGAAGACACCTTAGGTATTTTTTATTCATTTATTTATTTAAGGATCATGACCCTGTTACAAAACACATTCTTCTTTCATCAGCAGGTTTTTGGCTGACAATTATTGCAGAATTTGCTGGTCCTCTACCAGAGTGGGTGAACCTATACAACAAAGGTTACAACTGTTGGTGTTCTCCCATGTCTTTGTTGATCATACATACACATACATCAGAGTTTTTTGGTTAAAAAAGTAGCTAGAGTTGGGCCAAGGGCATAGGTTTGGTTTAATCTAGCTAGTGGTGGCTAGAGGCTAGTGCTAGTAGTGCATTGACTAAGTTGAGATGAACTAACACGGAGAGTGGCCAGAGGTGCACTTTGGAAATATGTGTTTCTAGTAGGGATGCATGATGGTACTGGCACAACATCGGTATCTGCCAATAAAGACTAAAAAACATTAACATAAAACATTGGTATCAACATAAAACATTGATGGTCCTATGCCAATATTAATTCATGTATTTATTTTTCCACCGCCACAAGCATGCTAGCGCAAGAAAGTTAAAAAAGCAGAGAGGCATCTTTGCGTTGATTACCATAAAAGAGGGACAAACCAAAGATGTCTGCTGTGTGGAGATTCTCAGTGTTGGAAAGTGATAAAGTTGCTGTTTGCGATGAAAACTCAATCTTGGTTATGAGAGGAGGAGTCAAAACATACTTCTTCATTAATGCTAATGTAGTAACTCATCTTCAGAGCCGTCATCCTGGGCAGTATGAGGAATTTGTGAATCTCAAGCGAGAGAAAGAGAAGAAGAGAAAAAGAAAAAAAAAAGTGATGAGCAGCCACTTCTCAACTCTTTAAAAGGAGACAAAATGTATGACTGTGACCAGCCCTGGGCAAAAGACATCACTCAGAAACTTCTGGAATTTAAATGTAAGTTGAAGTAAGCTACAATAATTTTTTTTTATTTTGTTAAGAGAATGCCTTTGCATCAGCCCCATCACCACAATGATAAGAGCATGAGAATTTAACGTTGTCAGTCTTAAGTACTGCATCAGAAGCATATGTGGATTATATTGGTATCGGCAATGAGGAAAAATTTGTTTCAGAAATTTCAGGATATTGGATAACAGCAAATATCCAATAATTTCATATATGAGATCTAATTAAACAAGTCCCAGAACATTTCAAGGAGTTAAGGAATTTAACCCAGTTTCACAACTTCCACTGGATGTTTTGTACCAAGGTTTATGATTTATGATGTAATTTCATATCATTTACTTAACCATTGCTTTTGTGAACTGATAAGTAGTTAAAATTAACTGATGTGTTCTTATTTCCATTTGAGAATTTGGTCTTCATGTCAGTTTATGACTTTTGAACCGAGCAAACACACAAGGCTTGTTTTTTTTTGTTTTTTTTTTGTTTTTACTCCTCCCTCTCCTTCATGTGCACAGTTGGCACCTCTTCCCTTTGCATCCTTTTCTGGTTGGGGTGGATGTCGCTGCCGTCACTTCCATGTCTCTCATAAATGCAGCATAGGATGGCGTTCATGGGAGGTGTGTGCACCCTTGAATGAGGGACTCTACTGTGCTTTTGGTGAGTTTCTCAAGAAACATTTTTTTGCCCTCCTTCAAGTCTAGATTGATTTCCCTCTCGACCTCTCCTCTGAGATGGGGATGACATCCTAGAAAAATGTCCATTTTTGGTCTGAGAAGGGACCATAACTTCAGCTGGGTCGTCTTCCTCATCAGTGTCAGAGTCTTCCTCCTCTGGGTTATCCTCAACCTCTGACACTTCCTCCTCTAAAGCTTCCTCACTGTCAACCGGGCTTCTCTCCTGATCACGGTCATGGTCAAATATGAAATGCACAACTGTGACCTCAGCCTCAAAAAAGCTTTATATATCAGAGCTGCAAGAAAGTTGTATGATTGAAACACTGTTGCAGCTTTGTTTTTCAACATGTGGGATTCCTGTTGGGTAAAAATATATTAAAAATTACTATGAGGTTGCCATGGAAGCTATAAAAGGGTATAAAGTGTGTTTCTGTGTGTGTGTAAATCACACCTGCATGTTGAGGTATGGGAAATGAGGGTACAAATGTGATTGAGCTATATTTTATACATAAATTGTAGTCTTACCTATTCATTTCCAGTGACCCTATATTTCACATGTATTTTATGTGTTTAAATGCCATGTGTGAACAAAGTCATGGACCCTCATGACAAACTGATGAAAATTACCAAATATTTTAGAGAGGAAACTGCTCAAAATTGACTGGAACACAACAAGGAGGGTTGAGATAGTTCTATATCTTCTCCATAGAGCACTTTGCCCATAATCAGCAGGCTTACATGTGTTTCCTAGAGTTTCCAAGAGTTGAATGGGAGGCAGAGCCTTCAGTTGTCAGGCACCTCTCTTGTGGAACCAGCTCACCAGTTAGTGTTCAGGAAAAGCACACCCTATTGGTCTTTTAAGATAAAGCTTAAAACGCTTTCTTTTTTGATAACGTTTATAGTAAAGGGTTGCTTCACTGATGATGGCCCCCTTGCACATCATATTCCACAGAAGTCTGGTTGCCTCTTTTAGATAATAATAAACTTTGTAAACTTAGAATGCTTTCTGTGTAAAATGCCATGAGTTGACTTTGTTGTGAATTGGCACTGCATTGTAAGTAAAGTGAAATGAACTGAATTGAAGATATCATAGCCCTAGTGGGTTTATATTCTACAAGAAACTCAGAAATGTATTGTGGCCCAGTGTTACTGATGGATTTGTAAAATAGTTGCAACACTTTAAAGTCTTTTTTCCTGGATTTTGTTAGATTTCTGCATCAGCTTTCCGTTTGAGTTGAAGCTGTCCAGTCATCTATTTGGGAAGATGGAACAGAAGACCGTCACAGTAGTTAAGTCTGCTGGAGACTTTGTATTTTTTAAATCTTGTCAAGACATGAAATCCCTGACTTTGAGATTTGTTTGAGATTATCAAAAAGTTGGTTTAGTTACAGTCATTGCTATGGCTGATGAAGCTCAAGTACAAGTCAATTAAAACGACAAAAAGAATGTCTAACCTGGCATTTTGTCTTAATACCTCTTGAATCAAAGTGAGAAGAAACTTTTTTTCTATCCTTATTGTTTAAAAATGTTTTTACAAACTACAGGAACGAACTTGCTTGTTTTTTTGGGTTTTTTTTTAGATGAAAAGGTGTTTGACCGCATCCGGCTGTTCACTTGCTGTAAGAACAGAGAGTGAATCTAACAGGCCAGAGTAACTTCGTGAAACTAAACATGTCGTTGGTAAGCAACATTTTTATGTATTATTTGACCACGAGGAACCATGCAAAGGCTTAACAACAGTGATCCAAGAATCAAACCCCAAGGGGCTCCACAGGTCATGGTGATAAGCCCATCCATGGAAACAACAAAGCCGTGCCTTCAAGATATGATTTGAAAACCAACTGAGAACCATGCTTGATAACCGCATCCAGTATTCCAGTCTCTCAAGTATTTAAAGGCTGAACTAAGATCCATTATATCAAAGGCTGAACGAACTGATGTTTCACCTGAGTTAGTGTTCTGATAAATATCATTTAAGATCTTAATCAGTGCTGTGATGTTGTCTAAAGCCATGCTGAAATCTGTCTCAAAGGCAATTTGTATTTAAGAATTTGTTGAGCTGAATCAAAGGAGCTTTCTGATTTTCTTTTTTTTTTCAAAATAAGAGAAGATTAGAAATCAGTTTGTATTTATTTAATATGGAGGTATCCAGGCTGATATACTTTAATAGGCATTTAACAGTTGAAGTTTTTAGCAATTTGGGAAAAGTGCCTGATAAGAGTGAAGCATTGACAACTTTCAAATCTGTTTCTCGATAAGTGAAAGCAGTTTTAAGGAAGCAGGTTGCTGGGGTCTTTGAACAGCATGATGTCCACTCTTTGACTTAGATGATTTAATGGCAAGTCAGATCTTTTTCTCTCTCTCTCTCTTTCCTTTTTTTTCTTGCTTTTAACATAAAAAGAGATGGAAACTCATTACAGCTTACTGAGATATGAAATCAAGGATTAACCCTACTGGGGGATTAGTTAGTTCCTCAACAGTAGCAAATAGCAGACTATTGTTGTTGGTATTCCTGCTGATCATGTTAAAGCTTGTCTCGCCTTTTTTAGAACAAAGTTGTAAAAGTAAAGATTTTTTTAATGTCATAGTACATTTGCAAAATACATTTACATTTCGAACTTTGTCAAACCATTCACCTCACCTCTTGAGTGCTTCGTGGATAGATGACATGGCATCGCCTTGATCCCTGTCACACCCGTAGCTTACGGAGCATAGAAAATGTTTTTTCTTTGTCCCACTCTTGTTTAAATCTCCTGTATTGCCAAGTCTGCAACAGTTCTCTTATTCTCTCTCTCTGTTTTACTTTTGTGCTTAACACATGCCATGTGGCAAGTCTTTTTTTTCTCCATGTTTTTAACACACACCAGACAGACATGCAGGATACAGCGATTTATGCTAATTAATGAGCAGTGTGACTGTCAATAAGTGTTCATATATTCCTACAATTAGATGAATGTTTCTGCAATGTTCATAAACCTGGTTTTGGAAGTGATTTATGACTCACATAAATCTCTACTCACATTTCTGAAGATTTAATGAATGAGGCCCAATAATTTTTGAGTTTTTACATTCAAAATGATTGAGAAGCAAGCTAACAGACTTGGACCTCAGGTTGACCGACAGAGAAACTAAGTTGGTTTGAGTGACTTGAGAAACTGACATTTCAGAGAAAAGTTCAAATAGTTAGAAAGACCAATCTCATTGACATCATTGCTAATGGCCAATCACTGATCTTGCTAGTTACCAAATCCACTGTGTGTCCCGATTTGTGCTCAGGTAATTTCACACACTGCAACAAATCACAGGTTTCAGAAAACTGAATTGGTTTGGCAGTTTTTTCTTTGGGGTTTTCAATGTAAATCTAAAATCACCACTGAAAACAAAATGATCAAAGTGTGTTGTGGCAACTTGCAGAGCACTTTCAGTTTCTGAAGATAATTGATAGCAGGAGTTTGGGAATCCATTTTAATACAGTCCAGAGATACACAAATAAATCAAAATCACCACATGTTAACTACTTGCAGTAAAATAAAGCAGCAATACCACCTTTCCCTTTGGTTTCAGAAATACTCATTGAAATTAGGTTTGGAGGTTTGACTTGATGAGAACTGGTGTAGTGTTACTATTACCTAACCAGGTGTAAAATCAAGATTATACACAGTAATAAAATCTTTAATCAAACATGACTTGTTTTTAAATGGTTACACATTTAGCTGTGCTATCTTTATAAAGTCAGCGGTGGAGCCTGAAATGAAGGTCTATAAAAAAGGTATTTTTACCAAATTATTGCTATTGAAAGACTGAGCAGAGTGCACCATTATCTTTCTTTGGGGAATAGAGAGGGCAGGTGGTGCACTGGGTCCCGGTTTGTCCAGGGAGCATTCCTGTCTGCCATCATCTTTGTGACCTGGATGAAAACATATAAGTAAGACTCTGCATTTACACTTTGTGTGACTTCCTCAGGCTGGTGAGAAGGAGGCTGATTCTGCTGCCGATGAGGAGGGGGAGGAGGACAAGGTGTCGCCTCTTTGACACGTTTCAAGGCTGGCTGAGAACTTCAAAGTCAAGATGGAGGTGGGCTGAGGGGAAGTGGAAGGAAACAGAAAGTGGGAGCTGGGTGAGAGACAGAGAGAGGGGTGAGTTTGATCCCAGCGGTGACCAGCTCATTCATTTAGTCAGTGAATTCCAGAAGGAGGAAGGACAGGAAGGGGAAATTGGAAATCTTTGGAAACTTTTATATTTATCAATAATATCATAATAATGCAGTGATACTATATTATGATACTTCTACTACTGAAATATCAAAATTAATTATGGCTCATTGCTATTAATTTACTCTAAATTTAGAGAGGGTAAAATTACAGCCAACTGTATCTTTTTTTTTTTGGTTCTTGGTTGGTTTTTCCTCTATAATTACAGTACTTAGATGTTCAAAATTGATCAGCTTCACAAGAGAATTTAAACAGAGCATGCAGATTGTAAAGTAGGAAAGTAAGAAAGTATATATCTAAAAACACCATTATTTGACATAAAGAAGTCTATTAGAAGTAATAAACAAGAAAAATTACCAATTTCCATTCTTTACAATTCCTGATTACTTTGAATATTTTTTGCACAATGTACAGTGTGCGGAAGTCTTAGGAATCATTAGTCTTGTTGTCTTAAGATGACTGATTGTTGGTGATTTTTTTTTTTTAAATAATCAACATAATTGTTATAATTGTAATAATAATAATAATAATAAGAATAATTTATGATGACCTGCCTCAGAACCAAGCACACATCAGCTGGACATTATATTATTTAGTATTTCTTTCCCTCCAGGGAAAAAGAGCCAGGTTCCTGTATTTTCTGTGTGTGTCTTAAAGACACTAAAAAAATATTATGGAGCTCATCAAATGATCAAACTACAAGAATAGTGGTGCCTAAATCATTGAAGGTTATTGTCTTATGAATCCAAAAATAATCCAAACTCCTTTTTTGAGCATCTTTTTCTGGTTATTGCTTGATTATAGATGTTTTAAGTCATTGCAGATCAATTACGTTTTGTAATTTTTAATTTAGAAAAAAACATTGAATATTAAACTATATCAGCTGTGTATAATATGTCTATGGAGAATGGATCGTGTAAGTCAGCCCGTGTTCATGTAACATTGACAAACAAGTCATGCTCTCTAGTTCTCTCAGGTCATTGTCCTATCTGATTCCTCTCCTGCAGTCCTTTGAGATTAAATTGATAGATGAAGGGTGTCAAAAATGTCCAGACTCTCAAATATTAATATGTATAACAGGATCTTCAAAACGATCAAGATTGTTTTTTATTCTTCTCACTGTCGGTGTCATTTACGTCCTGGAGGAAGAAGTATTAATTTGCTTCACAAAAGCAAAAGATCTAAAATCCATCTGTACAAATACCTTTTCCTGTGTTCTGCAATGAAATTTGACTCTCCATTTATAAGATTTTATTGTCCATGTAATGATGTAATGTAATGAAGAATGATTTCACTATTGTAACTGACAGAGGTGGAGCACAACATGTCAGGCTGTAACTAATGATTGTCATTAATTTGCTAATTGTTTTGTCACCTGATTGATTCAGAAACGTGGAAAATAATGCTGAATCTGAGGCCAGAGAGGCCCCTCGCAATGACTGCTTTCAACAAAGACACGTGATGAAACAAACTTTTCAAAAGAAAAGTGTCACTTTGAGTGTAACAGTGATTTTTTTTTTTTAATTTTTAATATCAAAACTAGCTTAGATCATCCATTCCCAAACTTTAGAATACCAAGGCCCAATTTGAAATGTGAAAAATCTCCGCAGCCCACCGAAACCTTTAATCACAACTGTGATCAACATACAGGACAAGGAACCATGATCCGATATTAATGTAAGGGGTCAACAAATATGGTGACACTTGTCTCTATTAAGTTAAGATGACAGTAGAATAACACTTAACTGGTTTGTTTTATTACTTCTAAATGTTTTTTTAATCATGTCATGAATATTTTACAGTAATTAAAAACATATTTAAAAAAGATTGAGGATTTAAAACACATTTGTTTAATTTTAATGACCTCTCACGGCCCACCTGCAGTCCCACGACGGCCCACCAGGGGGCCACGGGCCCACACTTTGGGAATCACTGGCTTAGATGATTATTATAGACATTTTTCCAACAAAGTAAAATAAAACCAACCATGTGAGCTGTTTTTATATGTAGGATTAAGCCTTTGAAAATATATGGTTATTTTATATCAATATCCGTTTTTTGAAGGTAACATGTAACTACAGCTGTCAGATGAATATAATAAGGTTAACAGGGAACATTTTTTCCTCTGTAATATAAGTGGTTTTATAGTTTAGTATTTTACTAAAATATAAGTAATTTGTTATATTTTGTAACTGCAATGTGTCAGTTTGTAGTTTATGCAAATTTCAAATAATTATAATTACATGGTGTCATAAATAACAGTGCATCTCAGGATGCATTTAGTCTTTTTTTTTTTTTTAACAAGCTGCTTTTTTAAAATAATGTACTGGTGCAGGTGCATGGAGGAAGGACAACGTATCAACACTGAGGTACTGGCAGCCTCCACACAGACCAGTATCTGTTTTTTGACCCGTGGCTCTCTGTATATTTTACCACTGGGCTGAGAAGAGAAAGAGAAAGAAAAAGTGGTTTCAAAACACTGTCATTCTGGATATGAGAGGCATGTCTGAGAAACTTAGGATTTTCTTAAAAGACGACATCCTGCTGCACTTTAAACCAAATAACAACTTCAGACAAAATTGGTTCAGCCCAGCACTAAAACACACAAAGAGAAAGCAAGCGGCAAAAAAGTACATCTATATCTGGAGTTGTTTCATAACTATATCATGTTGTGCCGTGAGGATAGATTTGATCATCCTACCTTTCATCGAAGACTATAAGGTACTTTAATTTCGCCTCACAATACACCACACAGACACACACACACAGACACAAATCCCCCAGCAGCATGGCTCACACAATTTGAGGAAAGAAATCCTTCAAGGACTTATTTTCTGGTAAAGAGCTGACTCCCACAGCAGCAAGAGGTCCAGGTATCTGTTCAGTCGCCTGTCTGGACCGACTCGAATCTCCCATGTTTGTTTTTGCACAAACACACCCACACACACATTCACATTCAACGTCTTTTTCATTCAAAATTTTTGCTGCAACTATGAAAGATTGATGCAGGTGTGTGTGTGTGTTGTTTGAAACAACATTAAAAGGAAGAAGAGAGCAGAAATCGAGAGAGAGCATTCTTTGGGGACTGTTTAGTACCTTCAGAAGTGTCTTCCCTTCAGACTAACCTGACACGCAGCCAATTAGCATCTGTTGATGCTAAACTTGGATTCGGTGACAGATTCACTGCCTGCATTCCTTCAGCAACAGTAGGAAGACTGATCCCTTTTGTTTTCATGTGGAGATGCCAGGGTTTTTTCTTTGTAATAGTAAAAAAAGGTTTTAGGTATTAAAATGAAAATCTGTCACCTGCGTGTGTTTTCAGTTGGGGACAGTAGTGGAGAGGTGAGGTAGATGATCCTATGAGTAAGCCGAGCCATCCAGTGTTTCTTGAAAACTATTTGTATTGTCCTGTGACTATGTTTTTCTGGTATCACTCATCATCTCTGCAGGAATATATAAAAATGTGAAGCGCTTAGGTGAAATGGTAAGATATTTATCATACATGTTAGGGATTTTTCTGTGCTTAAACCATGCATATTATTTATTAAATTGTTAGCATGAATCAGTAAGCTGGCTTTTTTTTGCTTTTTTTTCCTCCCAAAATAGGAGCTATTAGGCAGGATGAGACAAATGCATGTGGTAGGTCATAAAATTTGTAGTAAAACAAGAGGATTTCTTTGTTGTTGAATGTTTCTTAGATTAGAAAACATCTGTTTTGCTATAATGTGTTAATTAGAACAGGATTTTTTTTTCTTTTTTTTTTGGTCTCAGACTTCAGTGTCATGACTGGAATATATATTTAATTCCAATTCAGTTTTAATTTTATGCAACAATCTATGTTGCACAAAGTTAATATTACAACTTTTGTGGTCAAAACAACTTTTCATAAATGCAAGCAAGTGAAATTAAAGTTGCTTCATTTGTTTCATTATTGTTTATAAGCTTAGCTTTTAGAAATTAAATATAATTAGTTGCTATGTGTTGTTAAAATAAAATGGAAATTATGTTGGATTATAAAATAAATGTGTAAGTGTAACTTTTCCAACAGCTGGCTCATAACTTATTTTTACACATAAACTCTGAGAAATGTCAGAAGATCAGTTCCAGACTCCTCGTAATTTCAAATTCACACATAAACCTGACAGAGACACAAATTGTGCTTCTCGTAACATGTTGGCCTAATCTTCTGAGGTTTTATTTAATTATCTTGGACATGCTTTGATCAAAATGCTTCTTCCTTCAGTTGGAGCTTATCCCAGCTGTCCTATGGTGAAAGGTGGGGTACATCCTGGTCAGGACATGGATGGAGGGATGGGCGGATAGACCTTCCCAGTATATCTCTATTTCTATGTCTGAGCGCTTATTTTGTTTGTTTGCAAAAGATGTTGAGGTCTTCTGTCCCTTCCGTCGGCAAAAACAAGTCATACTAACTTTAAATTCTTGTCCGAGTTTTCTCTTGCAACAGCTGCCTATCACATCTGGAACTGTCACACATCAACAACGAATGAATTTAGCTCACAGAGCTACTGTGGACATCATGCAGAGGCGATTAAGAGACTCAAGAAAGTAATGACAGAAGAGAAAATGAGAGAGTTGCCAAGTAAAAATGGGCCTCCCTATAGGCAACCTCCATGCCTATAGGGAGGCCCATTGAGCTAAAAATGACAAAAGTTCCCTTGTGCTCCTTTAAGCCTTATTGTGACTTATCCCAATGTTGACCACAGTACAGCCTTTACGAACAGGTACTTTTGCTGCAAAGGTCAAAACAGTCTGTTGTACAAGGCTGTCATTTTGTTTATTCATACAATTATTAATAAATTGTTTGAGTTAATTCAGTTTAATTTAGCCTCGAATTGGACTAAATTTAAAATGCATGTCAGATGCTTTTTTTCTTTTAATCTTACTTTCATACACAGGTGTGTCTTTTCAAATGCTGTTTTGTTAGCTGGAGATGTGTTACATCAGCATTCCGTCATGTTTTCAGAGCCCGTTCAGGAGACTGGCGATGCAAACAGAAAAGCAGAGGGGGAAAAAAAGACATGTATACCTGTCAAACCTCAAAAAATGATTACATGACAGAGGAAAGACAATGAGAGTAGGTGAAAGAAAAACACAGGCTGGATGACTGAACTCTCCTGTGTGTGTGGTTGGATACCGCAGCGTGTGTCTGTGCACAGAAGTGTGGGTGGCTGCTAATGTTGGGGAACTAAATATTCTTGTGGTTATTCTCCCGCAGGGCAAAAGCAAGTCTATGAAGTGTGTAAGGTGCTTAGTGTGTGTGTCTGTGTCAGGGTAGTGGTTGCAATTGACAAGCCATGACGAGGTGCCTCTCATTCACATCTCCGCACTGAGCTTCCAATCCGACAGCACTCCGGATCAATCAAAAACTTCAGAGATGGGAATGCCGCGGAAGCAAGAAAACATGACTTGCTTGCCTGGTTTTACACAAGCCTAGACAGACAGATTGATCCATCCATGGCCTCATCTCCACTGCTTAAATATGACAATCAAACAAGCCTTCTGTGCCAAATCTCAAGCCCTCCCCAAATTAATTCTATCTTTTCTAGAGCTAAAGTGTGCTGCGCTACTTTAAATTTTAACATAACAGTTGCTCCTATAGTAACCAATGTTTAATGAAGGGGATTATTTTTATTCCACCCTGGTTTTCCCATGTTTTGGTTTTGAAATGTATTAAATGACATACATCATTGCATTTTACTTGAAAAACAGTGAAAACTTTAAATGTCTTTGAAAAAAATCCTAATGCTCAACTCCAAATAAAGTAGAAGTTACGATTTGAGGGTTTGTGGCCCTCAAAGATATGTTTTAAATGTTATATTTTTAGCCTTGTAACTGGATGACCACACGTCTCACAGTCTGCGTTGTGTTCTCTCTCAAATTGACAGGAACATACCCTGGGTTTTTTGTGAGGTTCAGGTAGTCAATATTCTTCTCCGTTTTGTCCTTACCCTTATGCAAAATCAGCACGTGGGAGTTTTGCAAAGTCACCTCAAAACTGGAAATTTACATAACACACAAAAGCCACAAATGCAGCCGTAACGACTGGTTTCAACCGGTGCTGCCACCCAGTGGATACTATTTTCATGTATTCAGGTTCCCCCTATTGTTCTATGAGTTTAAGGAAAAAACCATGTCTATCAAAGCACCTATCTGGTCAGTTTTGTGTCCAGACGAGAATTGCAAAATTATGTTATCATTCTCATTTTATTTGCATTTCCATGATACAGTTCTTTAATTCACACTTTCACGCTTACCTTCATCTGTTTGCAGACAGTATGTTAGTTTCATTTCATTTGTTTAAATCAAGTGGCAACATAGCAAATCCCCACTGAGTCCCATATTAAAATGCCTGACTTTGCAGCAGAAATAAACATATCTAAAGCCTGGTGCAAAAAAAATTGTTTTTTTGTCTCTATAATTAAATTTGACTTCCATGAAAGCTGCATGGGGAAGCGATTTTTACCTCCGCCAAGGAGGTTATGTTTTTGCCAGCGTTTGTCTGTCTGTGTACAAGATAACTCAAAAAGTTATAGATGGATTTTGATGAAATTTTCAGGTGTTGTCAGAAATGTGAAAAGGAAGAACTGATTTCATTTTGGCTGTGATCCAGAAGAAATCCTGGATTCTGGATCACTTTCAAATTTTCGATAACATTGCGGTCTATGGGGGCAAAATTTTTTTTCTCAATATCTCCATTAATTATTGCCCAAAACTCATGAAATTTCACTCAGGGATTGACAATGAGAACCTCTATCAAATTTCAAAGGCTGATCCGAATCTGATCCAGAACACAGATTTTATCGCAATCTGTAAATCGGTATATGGGAGAACTGTTGTGCTTGTGTCTGTGCTCTCCGAGTGCTTTTCTATTTTTTCTTTTTTTATCACATCATGTAAATTTATTTAAAGTAATAAAGTTGGCCAATGACCAGCACTGGCTCTGCCTTTGGATATGACAACTAGCCACTGCTGTCATCATTTTAGCTACTCAGCGTCATATTGACTACTGAGCTGTGAATGTAAACCAAAAAACAGGGCAAAGTCATATTTTAAAAAGAATGTGTTTTGCTGTGCTTTTGTGTTGTGATAAATGTAGATCACCGTGAGTGACTGGCTGTGGGTTGGTCTGGAAGGGTCAGAGGACAAATCTTAGCTTAGCTTAGCTGTGCTAACTGAGATCACCTGAATGCATGTCGCCACTGAAACATCTGAGCCAGCGGGCAGCTTTGCGAGTGGAAAGTGAGGCCTATCGCAGAGCTCCGCTGTGGGACCTGCTGTTGCTGTTCTTGTAGCAACACTTGAAATAAGGATGTTCAGATAAAATTATTATATAAACACTCTGAATTATCAGGCTGAGTTAACAGAGGCATAGCCAGCCAAGATAAAAAACAGCTAACATGTGCCGATTTCTCATTGCTGCTGGTTCCGTCTCTTTGCTATATGGCACCGTGCCGTTCAAACAAAATCAGGCTCTGTACAAACCAATGGGTCACCTGACTGGAGAGCTTGTTGATAGCTTTTACAGTCAGTGGTTTATGTACATCGATTTCTTGCATTTTAACACATTCTAAAAAAGTTTGGGAGAGTTAAGATTTTACAATTGTCTAATATGATTCGTTGTCCTCATTCTAACAGGGCATTTTGGCTTTGATGATAGCAAGAAATGATACAATCCATATTTAAAAACGGAATTCCCACTTCAAATTAAAATTTGATAACTCTGCATGGGTAATGAAATCTCAAATTAAATCTTAAGGCTTTGATTTTGCACCAAATAGTGAGTGTCTGAAGATGTCAAATTTAATTACCTAAATTCACAGAATTACAGTGACACATATAAGGCAGATAACAGTATAATACACAATATGTTTTGAGTAGCCAAGTTCAGTTTTCCTTTCCATCCCAAATGGATGGTTGGTTTTAGGTGTTTGAGTCAGGCCAATTACTTGTTTCCACTTTGAGCAGCTGGAAGCCACATGTGCTCTGACCCATCCATCCATTTCAGTAATTCTCACTTTTACTGGGAATAATTTCTCTGCAAAACACTCAGTAGCCCACTCAGGAGTGAAGCATTTGGGATGACCTTGTTGTCAGGGCTTTGGGATCCCTGCTCGGATGCTCCAAAGAGAAAAAATATTCTAGGAGCAGAGTATATCTGGCAAAGTCTTTGTTAGTTACTTTACAGCTCATAAGTTACTGCCAGAGCAGCCAGGATTGCATATTTAGCATCTTGAATAAATCTTTCTCATGAGGCAATTACCCCCTGTGGTTTAAAACAAACACTAACAAATTTGCAACTGTTTATTCATCTGGCAGGTCAGAAGAAAAAGATGTTAGCGCATGAATAAGTCCTGGAACACCTCCTGCTGCTTAACAGCAAATACAGTGCCACAAGGCCAGGCCCTCCCACGGTGTAATAACTTTCATCAGTCTGCCTTTGAAGAAGTTAATGATGAGAGTTAGATACTTCAAATAATGGTCTGAAAGTACAAGCTGTTAAATCAGTTGGACCTACAAATCTAATGTGGGTGGAGAAACTTGAAATGTAGTTCAAGTTTTTGAAATCAGCCTGAATACCCATAAATGTAATAATGTCTTTAGTTTAGTTTAAATTTAGTTTAAATATAAGCCATATGTACCCTGATCAGTATGAAGCTGGTATTGATGGGCAGTTGCTATATTATGTGGTGCATTGAAAACTTGCTGAATTTAGCATGGAAAAGTAATCCAGTAAAGAAATTCTAAAGGTTTTACGGAGCTGAGGTAAACGGCACAAGGGATCCACAGGGGTAACATCTT
Organism: Hirundichthys speculiger; assembly: GCA_018398805.1. NCBI lineage: Eukaryota > Metazoa > Chordata > Actinopteri > Beloniformes > Exocoetidae > Hirundichthys > Hirundichthys speculiger. The sequence continues at coordinate 2,203,813 of JAGFBZ010000863.1, forward strand.
GATTCTAACCATTTTTTGATCATCAATAATTACAACATATTTTATAAACTCTTGCTGCAATAAATAAAGAGTGGATCATAGCCTTCAATTGACCAAATTCAGAATGTGTGAAATGTAGTCTTTATATTTTGATTTTCTTTCAATGTTAATTGTTAATTAATTCAAATGCAAATGACTAAAATATAATTTGAAATCAATCTTCAACTGACTTGTAAGTGCCATAAATGTCACCATATGGACATTGTAATTATTGATTCAAGCCACAAGATGGCAGCATTTATAAGTGGTTCATAGTTACAGAGCCTTTATTGCTATGCAACACTAAAGGAATACAAACAGAGGAGCCCGTTTCACCTATTATTAACTGAACTTTTGCACTTCCCTCTTTGCAGAAAGGTCTGCTTTACTTTTTTTCTTTTTTTCTTTCAGGTGCTGGTCAAACCCTGTTGGTCACATGTTTGTTTTAGTAAGAGCTGTGACCTTGAGGTTGTCTTGTAACATTTTAGGACTCTTAAGGGTTCAGCCTTTGTTTCCTGAAGCAACAGTTTGTTATATTAGCATTCTGAGCTATTGTCGGCTGCAGTGCAGCTTTCTTGCTGCTCCTTAAAGCAATCTTAAATAGTTAAGTAATCAACCATCCCCTCAGAAAATGCCAGGTTTCTCTCAAGTACTAATAAGATGCCACAGTCCAGGTGAACACTGGTTTGTGATTACAAAGACATTGAATAGTGAGTGAAGTTCTTATGATGTTTTTTTTCCTTAAACTCTTTATTTGAGGAAGCAAAGCACCTTTGTCAAGACTCGAAAAGGTGTGCCATAAAGTTCAAACAATATTTCAATTTTTTTTCCTTCTTTTCACTGCAAATGGGGAGTGCCTAGTTACAGTGTTGTGTAGTGAGTGGGTTTCAGTGTTACACAACAATATTTCCACAACCTTTTTTCAACTGACTCATATGTTAGGACTGCTCAAAGATGTTAGGGATCTGTCATATAAAAAATATGCATTTTGGTAAACAGGCACTTGGAAAAATTGATGGCATAACATGACCAAAGTCGAACCAAGTTTCATCTTTAGGATGATGTACACCAATCAGCCATAACTTTAAAACCTCTAAAGTTATCCTGTTACATGGCAATGTTCTTCTGTGAAAACCTGCATCCTGGTGTTCACATGGATGTTACTTTTACACTTCACATTTACCTGAACATTTCTGCAGATCATTCACAGTTTTCACATAGTATCAGCACTCCCTTAGAGGAGAGCTACAGTATGTTACCCATAAAAACTGCTAAGGAAGGGCTCAACGAGGATGACACTTAGTCTGGGGTGTTTAGGTAGCCTCCAACCTCCCATGATCCCAATCTGATAGGATCTGTTGGCATTGAGGAGAAACAAGCTTAAATCACAGAGACCCCACAAAAGAGTCCCTGAGTCCTTTGCTAAAGTCCCAGTACCAAACACTCCAGGATATCTTCACACATTCTTCGTTCTCACTCTGGCTGGTCAAAGCTGACTCAATATTTGGCTGGTGATCATGACACTGTGTCTGTCATGATCAATCACATGCATCCGTTGGTGGATGTTTGGAGTCTAGTTGAAATACAAACCCAAGCAATCACAGAAGTTCAAACAGGAATCAAACAAACATATAATTTAGATTATCTGAAGCAAAGGACTCGGTCCCTTGGTACCACACTGGGTTTGTGTCCCCAGTTTATTTTCCTTCTTTTACCCTAGTCTCAAACTAATCCTTCTGGCATTCGCCTGTTGGAGAAAACAAAATACAACAACAGCAGACTTATATAGTGTCTTTCTAGCCCACGAAACCACTCAAGGCACTTGACTGGTTCTTGAAGTTTGAAAGCAAAGCCGTTTTGTTCTCAAAAGCTGTGGCACCACAATTGTCTTGGTGGAGCATGTAAAAAAAAAAAAAAAAAAGAGCCTACCCAAAGTATCATAAGAGTTCTGCTTTTTGTATCCACTAGGTGGCAGCACCAGTCTTAATGAGTTCCATTTATTTAATTATTAAACTTCAGCTTTAACTTTACTGTACATAATTTCATGGAAAGGTTGTAATGCTCCACTAAGTGCATAGCGCTTAAAGTGAATCAAGATGTCAAATATTTGATACAACGACCTCCCTAAGCTTGGACATCCCCCTGGACTCCAGCAGACCCCACTGAAAACATTCTCCCAATGATATGAGAGATGATCTACCATAAATAAAGGTTTGTGTTCATTACTTTAAAAAAAAAATGTCCCATGTGATTGACTGTTTCATTTCCATGTTTAGAAGTCAGAAGTAACAACCTTATATAGAATAATGTGTGTTTTTCAAGGATTTAATATTAGCTAGACCAACCGTCTGCCAGTGCTGGCGGTTGCTATGTTTTCATAACCAGAGGAGGGGAGTAGTAACTCTACCTCTCCGTTTCTGTCTCTGCCTCACACATGACACACGCACACGCAAGCATTGCAGCCAGAGAGCGCTTCAAAGATGTTATACAAAAAAAAAAAGATTTTGGCTGATAGGGATCCCATGTGACAGGCATGCTCAGGTTTAGAGGAAGGTCAGGTGCTGGAAAGGTTTCAGAGGTACATACTGTAACAGGGTTAGATACAGTACATCCCATAATGACCTTTACCTGAAACTCACACTGACCCAAAACATTTATTCCACCCACTTGAACCTGTCCACCAACGGTCGGTGCAACAATTTTCTCCACTGAGATTATGATATCAACATTTTAACCCTTTTTTTTTTTTTTTATTTTGCTGCAGGTCATAAAATCAAACTGTGTTGAAACTAAACTGCATTACGATGTGGTTGTGAAGACTGACTGATAAAAATCAGAGCCTAGATTTAAAGTTAAAGATGTTATTACCTCTGGATGAGGTAAATGTATAAATTGGCTGATGGTTCAATTCTTCAGATGGCTGGCTGAGGTTTTGCTTTGCAGGTCCTGCACAAAATCAATGTGACTTTTCGTTAATAGCACTAGAGAAGGTCTTCATGACTACGCTACTGCATACTGGAAGTCCATCGAAATGAATGGAGCCTGCACTTTTTTAACATGTCAAATGGCTCATTAGCAGGATACCTCACTCAGACCTAAAAATGAAAAACAATATTTAAAATGTCTACATGTGGCCTTGTGATGGACTGGCGACCTGTCCCAGGGTGTACCCCCGCCTTTGACCCGAAGAGAGCTGGGATGGACTGCAGCAGATCCCCGTGACCCTGCAGAGGATTAAGCAGGTATAGATGATGGATGGATGGATGGATGGATGTCGATATTAAAGTAGCCAAGCAAACCCTCATTTCTAGAAATGGTTTGTTTTTTATTAAGAGAATATATTTTGATTTGAGTGTTTTGAAGCAAATTACACACATAAAAACACAAGAAACTATTCTGTATGAAAATGTGTCATCCCTGAATTGCGTTATATTGCAGTATACTTAGATGTGTGTCAGCCTTGTATGTATACACATACATTTACATGCTGATGAAGCTGTAAAAATTGTGATTTCAGTTTCAGCAACACTTAACCCAGCCTAAGTGTGATCTCTATGGAACCAGAGATGCAGAGCGATCGACTAAGGTAAACAGGCTCACCTGGCACTGCCATCCTCTACCCACCCATGTATAACCGCTTTCTACCTCAAGGCAGGTGGGTAAGTCAGGACTGCCCTCATTCCAGCTTGATAAGGCAGGTGAAACACAAACAGTTTTCCCTTAAAGTTCAGACATTTCCTGAAATGCAAGTAAAACTTAAATGTCCCTGCCCTGAATCCACAGGTGTCCCTTCAGCACCTGTCGCCATTGGTGCTAATAAATGAAGCTAAGCTAACTAGCAGGATTTTGGTTGGTTTTGTCTGTAACCACAGTTCAATACAACTCAGGAGCTGGATATAAATGCTGAAAAAAGGCACAAACAGTGAAATATGTAGAGCCAAAAGTGTAACTGCAGTCTTACTTTTGCCAATAATAAAGTAAAATACAATACAACTGCGTGACCTCGGGTTAACAGATGAATGAACTGGGTCGTGTTGCTGCTTCAAGGCAGAAGATGTTTCCAATTTTGACTATATTGCCCAGGAAGACCGTCTAGGTTTTATGTGTGAGTTAATGGACATTTCCTGTGCAAAAAGAGCTAATGAGTAGGTTATGTACACTGACGGGTCTGAACACAATGGTCAAGTCTGTTGTATCACTGCTCAGAAGTGAACCAGTTGAACTGACAGTTGCATCACACTTTATGGGTATTTTTTGCTTAAGATGTAATTAAATAAATAATCACATGACAAAAAAATGCTGAACTTTCACTGAATTGACCAATTACACCTCTTTCACTTATTTATTTGTTTCATTTAAATTAAACCCTCCAGAGATTTATCTTAATTTCATGTCCTGCTACGTAAAATTCATACCAATCTGTCTCCGTTCTGTGTTTTAACCTGTTCTCATTGCGAGTGTGCTAAATACTAGATGAAAAGTAACAGGATTTAGACAAGGTCTGATTTTGAGACTGTTTTGACAGTTTTTCGCTTTCCTGTTTCCTGATTTCTTTTCACTTCATTACTTCAGTTTTCACTTGTTTCATTTACTGACTGGTTAAGTTTAGGCTTCAAAAACCAATCAGCTCGGTTTAAGAACCAAAAGTGCTTGTTTGGATGTTGGAAAAGATGTGTGACATACAGTCATGGAAAAAATTATTAGACCACCATTTTTTCTTCACTTTCTTGTTCATTTTAATACCTGGTACCACTAAACGTCATCATGTGACTAAAACAGACAGAAAAGAAAACACTGAATCCATAAAAGCAGTGTTTTTGGCAGTACAACGCCATAGCTATTGATGTAAAAACTTAAGTGATTTAGGTTATAATCAAGAAAACCATGGAAAATGGTAAGATATCAGCTCTTAAATAAAACCACAAGGGTGGTCTAATAATTTTTTCCATGACTGTATTTTATTTTCAGACGCATTCATTCGCAGCATTGATCTGTAAGATAATGTGCTGCACATTCAGATCAGATTTCCTGGTGCTCCATCTATAACTGGCTCTGATGAGCTGAGAGGTGAAGAAGCAGCAATGATGACACAACTGTGAAAAGTAATATTATAAACTAAATGTCACAGATGCTTGTTTGGTGTTTCTTCTGAATTACCCTGCCCTTAGTTTGCATTTAAGCCTACTTATATTTAAGCCTCCAGTATTTGATTCCTTTGTCTGCACCACTCGTGACAAAAATGGTGTTTGGACATTTAAAAAAAAGGAAGAAAGAAATAAAAAGATAACAGGCTCTTGTGTATAACAGATGTAGTTTGAGATCCTGCCACATCGTACGTCATATGAGATTCCATCGATGACCTTGGAAGTTAACTCAACAAGACCACTTGAGGGCCAAAAAGCAGTGCGCTCCGTCCTTGCCTCCTGAATCAGATCTCACATAAACCGAGAGAATTATCTATGTGCAGAGGCATGGAGCCTTTAGCCGGCAAAGCAAAAGTTTTCAAAATACTGTCGGCTGAATCTTTCAAAAGACAACAATAAAGGGATTACAGGCCAGGTTTTCAGGGTTTAAGCAGCAAATATATTTGTCTTTCTGACTTACGATAGCTGTGTGTTCTCTTTTATCTGTTCAGTCAAGCAATCTGTTCCATAGCTTATTGTGTGTTTAAGATTATTTTATGGTTGTTGAGATTAGGACTAAGACACATGCACACACAACGTCCAAGCAGATGTTTCCAATATGTTCTGCTTTCATTTGCAATTATTCACAGCTAGTAGATGGTTTGAATATTATTCACCCACAGGAGACACACTATGTAAGTTAAATAAAAACCTGATGTGTAGGATGTGTGTTGGTGTATAAACAGGCCCGATGTGACCTGTTAAATGTGACCACTTTTATGCAAAATAAACGTTTTCCTTGCAGTATGGAATAAATCAGCGTTTGGACGGAGATGTAGCAGTAAAGCAGCTCGGGGCATTTACAGTATCAGCTTCTTGCAAGTGTAGACTGAGGCATGTTTGACAACAGACAGCTGAGGAACATAATGAGTTTCAATATTTTTATTTAAAATACAGAAAAAGGTTAATAACAGATGCAGGCTGAAAGGAAACTGTCGCTTTTACGAATGACAATTTGCACCATTTTTAGGTCGCACAGGCAGTGGGATTGTCAGAGCTGCTTTACCGACTTAAAATGAAAATGATTATGTGCCGCTGACATATTACCTGGAAGACTGTGGCACAACTCTCTTAGCTCTGAATTAATAAATTATCCACTTTCTCACAGATGCAGAAGAACCGTCACCGCTGCTGCGAATGAGGCTTGTCACCCTGGTAACCCAGCAGGCTACCCTGATAGGCATGTGTGAGATGAGTATGGCATATTTACAGAGTACACAAATGATGAAACAAGAATCAAAGCGCATTTTGTGCCTCCATCAATTCATATTATCCAGACGTCAGATCTGAATGGACATGCACAGCAGATTTTGAGTCTCGTTGAACACTTCCCTCTTTTCAGATTTTAAGCTGCACGGCTCCATTCGATGCGACATTTCCTCTACGTTGAAAAATTGATCATTTAAAGAAGAAATTGCCATTCCCTTCCTCAAACGTTCAATCTATTGTTTGATCTAAGCAGCTGACACACCCAGTGCCCAAATTTCCCTCCATCACGGTTATATTCTCTGCACTCATGCACCCACTATTTCTCTCTCTCTCTTTCACTCTTATAGACTGACACACACGCACACACACACACACACAGGTCATAAGTCAAAAAGGGTTTGAATGGCAGGAAGGGAGTAGGGTTGTTAATACCGGACTTTACTGTAATATACGGTGTGAACTGCTTTCTGTTGCACCGAGCTTTATCCTCACCTTTCTCTCTCTCTCTCTCTCTCTCCCTCTCCCAACCAACGTGCACACACACTTACGCACACACACACATCCAGCCCCACATTGTGTGTGCCAACATCTTATCTCGACATCGGCAGACCTGGGTAGCTCCATTAACTTCCTTCCCTGTTATAAAGGGATGTGAGATGTGTTTACGTACGTGTGTGAGTGTGTATGTGTGTGTTGGAGGCTCTGCAATTGTCCCACCTTTACTTCCTGGAGACTACAACACAAGCATGCAACAAATAAATAAATAGAGGAACTTAAGGCCTATAACAGGAAAATTTAATGAGCCACTGTGCTGTTCATTATAGTTACTTTTGCAGATAAAGATCTGCAGTGGGATCCATATGTGCAAGACTGCAGTAAAATAAGTATGATTTTTTATCTGTGACTTTATACACACATTTATTTGTTTATTTATTTTCTATACTGTTTTATATTTTGATGCAGCCACCAGTGAAATACATTTTAAATGTTATTTAATATTACCAATGTTTATTGCATTCTAGCAAACTTTTTGGATGTTAGAGTTTTTATGATTTCACCTCCAACACAATGGATTTGAAATGAAACCATCGAGATATGATCAAAGTGTAGACCAGTTCACAAAATATGTGATTTACCATTCAGGAATTACAGTCCATGAAGGAAAGGAGCTCTATGTTCAGGTTCGTTAAAAGTAATTAGGAGAAAGTAAATATATTATAACCACACGTTTCAATACTTGGATGGAAATCACATATCAGAACATATCAGATGTTGAAACTGAGACATTTTACCATTTAGCTCATTTTGACTTTAATGGCAGCAACACATCTCAAAAAAGCTGAAACGGGCGATAAAAAGCTGGAAAAGTAACTGGTGCAAATCAAAAACAAATGGGGGAATATTTGACAGTTAAAAAATAATTGACAACAGGTCAGGTATAAAAGGAGCCTGTCAAAGAGGCAGAGCCTCTGGGATGTAAAGAGGGACAGTCAAACTGTGTCACCAATCTGCGACAAACTGTGTCTAAATTTTCCTCAGCGTAAAATTGCAAAGACTTTGAAAATTCCCACCATCTACAGTGCATAACGTCATCAAAAGATTCAGAGAATTGGGAGGAGTCTCTGTGCGCAAGTGACAAGGCCGAAGCTTATAACTGGATGTGTGTGATCTTCGGGCCCTCAAGCGACACTGTGTTAAAAACAGGCACGACTCTCTTCTGGACATCACTGCATGGACTCAGGAGCACTTCCAGAAAACACTGTCTGTCAACACAGTTCACTGTACAATCCACCAATTCAAGTTAAAGCTGCAACGAAGAAGCCATGTGTGAACACGATCCAGAAATGCCATCGTCTTCTCCGGACAAAAACTCATCTCAAATGGTCTGAACTACAAGGGAGAGAGATCATCCAGCTTGTCACAGATAAGAACTTTATAAAGTAAATATGACATAGGTTGTTAATTTCCTGGGACATTTTCCACTGAAATGTACAAACGAATCAAATTCAAAATTCAGCATTATTTCACTCATTGTAAAATGAATCAGAATTGTTGCGCCACTAGAATCCTGCATCGGGACAAGAATGAGACAACATTCTCTACTAAAACTCCTGTAACTGGTCTCCTCACGTCCCAGATGTTTACAGAAAGCTGTTAAAAGAAGAGCTATGCAATGCTCAACATCATCCTGTTCCAACTTTTTGGAGATATGTCACTTCTTTTTCCTTGTTGAAGGTGGGTTTGCTTTGGTAAATACAGTGCTGTGAAAAAGTATTTGCCCCAGTGTCCTGCTGCAGAACCCAAGTTGGTAGAGAGCAGAATCCATGGTTCCATCAGTCGCAGTAAGTCGTCCAGATCCTGAAGCAGCAAAGCCGCCCCAGACCATCACACTACCACCACCACATTTGATTGTTGGAATAATGTTTTTCTGAAATGCTGCGTTACTTTTACGCCAAATGTAAAATGGACAGGCACCTTCCGAAAAAGTTCAACTTTTGTTTCGTCAGTCCACAGAATATTTTCCCAAAAGTCTTGGGTTTCATCAAGATGTTTTTTTGGCAAAAGTGAGATGAGCCTTTATGCTCTTTTTTTGGTCAGCAAAAAAAATGGCTGAGTCATGAACGCTGACCCTTAACTGAGGCAAATGAGGCCTGTGGTTCTTTAGCTGTTGTTGTGGGTTCTTTTGTGACCTCTTGGATGAGTTGGATGAGGTCTTTGGGTACTTTTTGTAGCCCAGCCACTCCTGGGATGGTTCACCACTGTTCCATGTTTTCTCCATTTCTGGATAATGGCTCCCACTGCGGTTTGCAAAGCTTTAGAAACGGCTTTGTAACCTTTTCAAGACTGATAGATGTCAATTACTTTTTTTTTTCTCATCTGTTCCTGAATTTCTCTGCATCACAGCATGATGTCTAGCTTTTTGGGATCTTTTGACCTTTGTCAGTTAGGTTCTAATTAAATGATCTCATGATCTGACAGATCTGGCAGTAATAAAGTCTGGGTGTGGCCAGTGACACTGAACTCCAAAAAATGTGATTTACCACAATCACTTCATGATTTAACAAAGGGGGCAATTATTTTTTCACATAGGGCCATGTAGGCTTTTTTTTTCCCTTTAATAAAGTCCCCACTTAAAAACTGCATTTTGTATTTACTTGAGTTATCTTTGTCCAACATTAAAGTCTGTCTGATGACAATGAAACATTTAAGTGTGACAATTTTTCATAGCACCTGTATATCCAGCTGTGGAGAAGCTAGTCTACCTCTAAATGCACACATTTATGGATGTCTAATTTTTGGACTCCACAACTCTTCAATGTAGCTCTTTCACAATCGGTAATTTAAATACACAAAAAGACAAGGAGGCAAATTGGCCAACTGGTTGAGAGGGAAACCCACGGATGGATGCTGGAAATCCTCGTTTTCAGCAGACCAGGGATTGAGGCCAATGGCTCCCTGCTCCACGTCACCTCCCCTCTGCCAATGTTTCTGCCCCCCCGCCTCCCTCCAGACAATAATGCCTGTGGACCAGAAGACCACACACTTCAAAACACCCTCTGCAATAACAAATCTCATTGTCTCTCTTTGGACAAATGTTATGATGTTCTGACATATGAAGCATCCCTGTAATCTAATTTAAACCAAAACTGACATTTTCTTCAGCAAAAATAACACATAGCCACGTTGGAATTTATCTTAGAGAACAAACATGCGTGTTTGATAACTTAGATCTGTGTTTATTTTTGTGACTCTGCTGGTGGATGTACAGATTGCGTTTTCTTTTGAAAGACACACTATCTCACACACAAACAAGCATAAATAAAATGTGAAGAATTTTCTCCTCAGAGACAGATGCGTAAATGTAATTGATAAAAGATGCAGGATGCTATTTGTAAACAACCGTATCATCATTTTTGAGTCCCTGTAGGTATGAGAGTCCACTCATGGAAAACATGTAAAATTAAACTACTGATTCGTGTTCACGTACTACATGGATTTGGTTTTGGTTCAGGTTTCTCACCAGAAGAGACTGTAACAGCATTGGTCCAATTCTGTTCCAAATAAGCAGAATTAAGTAGAAAAACCAGCTTGAGCCATTTTAGAGCAGACTGACATCTGTAGGTGATCAAGCACGTTTATCATTTATGCTGCCTTTTCCTTTCCTCTGACCTCCAGGTTATCACAAACCATCTCAGCTAAGTTTACACAAGTGACAGTGGAAGCCAGGTCATCTAATGCAGCACTCCATTTCTCTGCTTAATTAAGTGGACGTCATCGAATGTAGAGGTGAAATTTTGTAAGTGATGATTGTCCTACTAGTCACAAACCATCTGGGATGGTGACCTGCAGATCCTGTGAACTACATTTTTAAGAGACAACTGTGCTGAATGTTCTCAGCTGCACTTTTGCTGTCATTTTCCAACAGAACCGAGGAGGAGGATCATTTGTTTGGGTTCGACACGACAAGTTATCGCTTTTAGTTTGCTGAGAGTCTGCAAAGCTGAGAGGGCACGACACTGGGAGAGTATAACAGGTTTTGCTGCTCACAAAAGTGAAACTGAGCACTGAAAACATCTTAGTTTAATTTAAGACATGATGGATTTTTTTCATATTTGCATGATGTGAACCTTCATTTGTATTCTGCTGTCTGTATAGCTGCAGGGAGGACCGCTCATTGCTGAAGAATGTCCAGGAAGGAAACAAAAAGAAAAAATAATAAAGCCATTTTTTTTAATTATAATGTCTCAAGGAGAGCCTGAGAGGTTTTAGCTCAAGTCATCCACAATTTGCTAAATGAGAAATTCCACAGTGTTTTTTTTTAAACAATCATTATAACCGTTGACTACATAACTGGTTTTGTTTTCACCTGGTGAGTCTATTTGTGCAAAGTCAAGTTCTGACACTTTGAGGGTATGTAGAAGTAAAAATGTAGGCCGAGTTCAGAGATGGGAGTAGTTCAGCATGAGTAATGACTTGTTATGGAGCAATGTACGACCCCTGGCAAAAACATAGAATTACCATTATTGGAAGATTTCCATTCAGCTGTTTTATTTTGTAAAATCAGACATGACACAAAACAATTTAATTTGAGAGAAAAGATTTCTAGCTTTTTAATACATATTCATTTTTTTTAATATTTGAGTGGCAATTAGACATATAAATAAATTAATTGTTTAATATCAGTATTCAGTTAAAATAAAATAAAGTGTCCCCAGGGAGGACTTTGTTATATCATCATTGCCCATGGAGATATATTTGCTCATTTCTGCCAGTCATCTTTAAATGTGTCATTGGAGCTGCACCAAACTGAAGCTCTGGCATCATTTTCTGATTCATGGCTGATTTGTTTTAGCCCACTCTGACCTCTTTTGCCGATGGCTTACATTTGACTTTTTCTTATTAAAATTTCTTTCTGTGGACTTCTTCCACTGCGACTCCTGTTTCTGACCTTTTGTTTTTCCTTTCTTGTGCTGTGCATTTTCTGTTTTCAAGACATATTGCTTCAGGCTGTCTTACCTGATACTGTGATGTCTTTTGTGGTTGACTATAAATTTCTCTTTTACAACCTTGCCACTTTGTGCTTGTGCCAAATTTCAAACACAGCTTGGGACAGCCAATACCTTTTGCCACAGTCCATGTTGAATAAGTTTCATCTGGGACTTTTACAGTCCCTTCCATTTTTTTTTTCTTTAACTGGCAGCTTTCCTGTGGAAGCTGTATTTCCTGACAAATATCCACATGCAACAACTAAGTAAGGTCCTCAATTTTACTGCAGCTGCAGAATAATTTGCATGTCAAGACTTATTCAGGTATTTGTAAATGACAATTCCAAGGTCTCTCCATAATTTTTTCCTTCCTAATCCAGCAACCTTTTCACCTTTTCCCTGATCTGAGAAAAAGATCTGATAAAATTATCACAATCAGTTGTAGCAGAATGAATAGAAGGTCTGCAGTTTGATCCCCAATTAAAATGTCCAACATTTCCCTGCATGGCGCCGAACCGCATGAACGCCAGTATGCCCAATAGTGTGTGACTCTAGAGACAAATACGTGTGAGGAAGTGGGATGAGTGTTGGCGTGAATGAGTGAATGAGAGAGACATTGTACTCAGATGCAACACTGTAAATTTCCTCTCCACTGTCCTCCGGTACCCTCTGGTAGGAAACACCTCCCATCACATGCAAGACTCTACGCATGAGTCCAACATTTGAAACTGGCTCCAGGTGAAACTAATGTGTAGTTTTATGTCTAAATCTGAGTCAAAGGAGACCATCAGTAAATGGGTACAGCAACATAAATCCTTGCTGGGTTCATGTATGATGTATGATGTATGACGAATGGACATGGGCCATAAATGGGTGCCTCATCTGGGTCCCACTTGGAGTAACCACATATGCACACCCAATCTTATATGTCCTATACATTTTTCATCTTAGATGGGCCCCACATATAAATGTTGGCTGGGTTAACTGGGTGATTTTACACCGTAGTAACCCACAACAAGGACGGGCAGGTCAGCGATTTACATGTCACTTCAACAACTCACAAGAAGGAATTTTCCTCCAACAGCTTATAGGCTTGAAACGCCCCAACACTCGCCTGGAAGTGACGACCCCTTTTGAGAAAGAACTAAAGACCAAGAACCAATAAAAGATGACTAGTTGTCTTGAACTCAGGCTTTTTAGGATTCACCATGACACCAGAACAGACAACGGACAGAACAATGTACAACATACAGTATACTTTATTTCACACATATACTTTACATGATACAAAAATAATGATCACAGTGTATTTTCTTAAAAAATAATGAAATTGCAATAGACAGATGTTTAAAAATAGCATTTAATAAATTATATAATCAATATCTGTCAATAAGAATACTGAGACATAATTAATAGGCCTTCCACCCCCACCCCCCAAAAAAACAAACAAACAAAAAAAAAAACGCTTTATAACGAAAGTTGAGTGTTGACTCTTTTAGTCCTTCTGTCCATCCCGGGCTCCTAGTATTCACTCTCCCAATAAAATGTCCTCATAAAAGAATCAGTGCATTTTTCACCTTCAGATCACCAGTTTCCAATTACTCAGGTTTCCCCGTGTCCATCAGGGTCCACCCTCCCCACTCCCCCCCAGCTGCCCTCACAGCTGATGGGAATCCTCTTGACCAGCAGGTCTACGGGGGGATGAGTGATTAATTCCACTGGTGAAGTTCGCTCGTTAGCATTTTGTTAGTATCTCAAGGAGTCGGAGGTTAGTCCAGTCGTCTCCAGTGGGACGGGACGCAGCGACACACCTCCTCGCTAAAGAAGAAACCTGCTTCACACTTTCGCTTTCTTACCTCACAGGGAGGCCTGAGACAACTGCAACGAGACAGAAGAGGGAAAACTAGATTTAGCTTCAAAGCCTTTTATCATTGTAATGGAAGCTTATCGATGAGCAATAAGTCTGCTGCTGACTTGTTGATTTTTATTCTTTTTTTTTCTTAAAATTTCAGGCGTATGTAGTTGTTCACTCCGTTCTGTGCATGTCTGGTGAACTATTCTTTAATATAGAAGTTGAATATAAATAATTCAATATCAGTTAAAATTCTTTATACAGTGAAGCATGCTAAAATCCATATTTTTGTAGTTAAATTTTGATGCAACAACTTGAACCTTTATATTGTTGTAGCCACAAGAAATATAATATGCTCAAAAGAGTCAATGTTAATAATCTAATGTGTTAAGCAAACAGTTGATATAAATGTTCTTGTCCTTTTAAGCTCATAATTTCACACCTTCCTGTTAAAGATCACATATCTATATGGTTGCATCTGTTCATTAGTAATAGCTTTTATTGTACTATTTTCTATATGATGATTTGATTGAAGGAACACCAGAGAAAGTTCACCTCAGCTACCTGGCCAAACCACATCTGAGAGACATCTTTATCTTTATCCCACAACATATCAACTGCCGTCTTTCTTCCATCCTTGGCAGATTGTAGTTTACGCCACTCTGAGAACTGTGGTGAATCTTGAATTTTGAGTTTTACGTCAGAGTTCTCTGCTGTATCTAACTCTGTCCGCCCTGTCCGTGCCTTTAGATTCCTGCCTCGGCCACTTCTCAGCCGGCCATGCTGCTGTCCGTCTGCCTAAGAAATACTTCACGGCTTGTTTGATCTGTTTGAACTCCAGTAATAAATTTCCATCAACCTCTCCTCCACACCTGTTTTCTGCATTTTAGGTTTTTCACTTAAGCCCAAATGATGAATCTATGAATCACGTGAGCATCTTTGGTCATATTTTAAGGACATTCTGCAGTTAGTAAAGCTGAAACATAAGGATTCATCTTAAGTGAACTTGAACATTGCTAAATTGACCATTTATTTATTCTGGACCCTCTTAGTGAATCAAATTTCCATGGAAGACTCAGATTTGTTTACTTGTCCAACTGTGTTTTACCGCTTCGCCAGTGTGAGCTGGAATATTCTCCAGCTGAGGCATTTCTCAAACTACATGGATTAGTCAAAGGCAACACTATTTGTCAATCATTATTGAAACTGTATCATGCTCTCCTCCAGCGGTTTGGTTGTGTAGCTTTTATTTCTTGTCTGTTGCTGTTGAATCCCTTATCCTTAAGTCAGGTATGCATTCATTGAAACCTGATGGCACCGTACGTGTGATCGTGGATGTGTTGTAGGCCACACTGATTCGCAGGGTTTCCTGGCAGATCATGGACATGAAACCCGATTCCCAAGTAATTCATGACATCTGATTCGTCCGAAGTAGGAATAAAAACTAAGCCTACATAAATGATGGTCTGGTGATGTGAACCGTGTCCCAGGAGCCCGCGGGCTTTCAGTACCACCAAACACTGACAGACCTGACAAAGACAAACACTAACAACGTTCTTGTGTGTTACAAGGGTTAAAGGTTACAACGTGGATTTAAATTTCAAAGACGTAAAAATAGCTGCCTTCATAACGACCAGGTGATTTAAAACTTGACCCGCTAGAGCTTTTCCCAGACCAAGACATCAACCCTGAAGTTACATTTAATAGCTTGACTGCTTTCCCAATTTCACGAGAATTAAATTATGTTATGCAAGTAGTTTTTTTTTTTTCTGATATAGAATTCGTCACAATTATCTAAGTCAGAACCGTTTCTTTTGATTTATTCTGTTGCACGGGGTTCACATGGCGGGTGATGAAATCCTTTTTTGTGGTAACTTTAAGAGACCCACGAACCTGTGATGAAATACATGAAAGAGCCTGAATGGTTGCAGTCTGTTTCAAACACACATGCGCCCGGTCCCAAATACTACTGTGTGCGACTCATAAATCACCCTCAAACAGGGTCAAACGGGGTCAAGATTGGACACGATGGATTGATGTGTATATGTGCGTGTGTGTTTCCTCCTTTGTGGGGAGAGGAAATGGTTAGGTGACAGCTAGGAGAAGTCATTAGCACACTGGAGTCTTGTATTACACAGTGGTCACCACGGTAACCGCCTACCAATGCCAGGCTACAGCTTCCTCTACATATAAAACTATCATCCTACAGGGTCCTATGTAATGTGTGTTTGTTGACTACGGGTACTCTCAGATGAAGTACAGTGAACAATGAAGCCTTAGCTTAACCTCACAGTCATAAGGTTTCAGAAACAAGGGCTCTATATTTGGAACTGTGTGGCCTAATGGATGCAGAACTGGTGAATGGAAGGTTGATGGACCGGTAGAAAGATGCATTGACCGGGTTGCAACTGTTTGGCTGACTGGATGCACATTCAGTGCGTTTACATGGGAAGTTTAATTCCTCTTTAATTCAGAATTTAAGTTAAAGCCGAATAAAAGTTACCATGTAAACACTTAATTCCATATGAAAATGTCAATTCCGTATTAAACTTAATTCCGAAGTAAGTGGCTGGTTTATTCCCATTTTAATTCCGCATTAAGTAATTCCGCAGTCATGTATACACTCATTCCTGTTTAAATTAATTCCCGTCTTTCTGCGCATGCTCGTTCTCTTGCCCGTCTGTCGCGATGACGCTTATATTCCGCGCTGGGCTTGTTTTCAAAACGGCAACACGCAGTAAACGGTGTTCAAGAGCAGAGACGATTTATTTAATAAATAGCTTGGAGGAACTGGAAATAATTAAAAGAACAGATGGCAGGAAACATAAAAATTGTGAGCTTTTCAAAGCGGCCAGGTTAAATGAAGGAGTTTTCGCAGATAGAGACGCCACCCAGGTCAAAAATAAGTGAAATGTTGTTGCTAACCGAGTTAGCTAAGTTTGTTTTCTTCCGGTAGATGTAAAGACGTCCGCCCCCCCCCCCCTATCCAATCAGAACCCTTCCCAACCCCCAGACCTAAAGCAGAGTTGGATAAAGCCGAACAAACGTGTTTTCCATGTAAACCTTAATTCGGAATTACTATTTCCATGTAAACTCGAAGGAAAATAGTTTAATTCGGAATTATTTAATTCCTAATTATTAATTCCGAATTAAAAAACATCATGTAACCACAGCCATTGATGAGAAAACGGACAGATAAAGAGATGGATAAACGAATGGTCAAAAAATGAATGGGTGAACAAAAGAGGGAACAAAGGACACAGTGACAAAAGAAAAGGACGGGCAACTTTAAAAACAACAAAAGCTGCAAAAAGTCAAGAGGCATGAGGCATGTAAGGTCTGTGACCATTTTGAGAGGGGTTTAAATGTAATACATGTAAACTTTAAAAGGTAATGCAAGTGAAATAAAAATCTAAACGATGCTTTTCTACAACAGAAGATACAGGTCTTTCAGAAAAGGATTTTACTCTTGTTATCTAACATTAAGATAAACTCTTCTGACGCAAACCGACGTAAACATAACCTTCAGGCCAAAACTCGCCTTATCTAAGAACTTAGAGTCAGCTTTATTGCTTCACCATCACACTCTTTGACAGTGTTGTTGAAAGGGCTGTGAAAAGGTTCTCAACCCCTTAATGATTTTTTCAGTTGCTTTCCTGTGAATCATGTCTAGACTTCTACGTCTCTAAAAGCTGAGTACTCTGCTGCAGAAGAGGGAATTTATTTAAATCCTCAGACATGAAAATGGTACTCAACCTCTGACATGCCCACTTACCTGCACGTGGCTTGGTGAAACCTCCTTCCTTTTAGGAAACACTTGTTTGGTGACTCATTACATTCACAGGAGCACTTAGTCTTGTTGAGTGGTTGGTGCCTCGGACACGTCTTGTTACACGTGCACTGACAGGTCTCCTTGTTGAAGATGTGGTTCAGAGGGCACAGTGGAGGAGGCAGCGTGTTGCAAACGCACTGGCAGGTGTTTCGGTCCAGGTGCCTGTTGGGGCCGCAGTTGTGAGCTCGACTCCCGCGTCGACACACGCACTGACAGCTTTCCAAGTCCAGCTCCTTGTCCGGGCCACATACATCTGATGAGAATATGTCTGCAAATTTGAAAGGATAAAGTGAGACGGCACATTTTAAAAAAGTACTGAAACTGGAGACATAAGTACCGCCTCCACACCGTCTCATTTTCTGTTTGCTCAAGCCTCCAAGTTAATGTTATTGTAATCACGATTGACGGAAATGATTTCATCAAGAGTGATGTCAGAAAAACGTTGATGATGTTAAAAAAACTCCTGCCAAGAAGAACGGCTATACTTTTCCACTCTTGTACAGAGCTTATGTGAAATGGAAATAATCTGGATCAGAAAACAAAAAAATAAAATACAGTTTTGAAGGTGCGATGTCAATTCAATCCAGTTCAACTTTATTAGTGTGGCATCTATTTAGGATGCACATTTTGGATCTTTTTTATGACCGTTAACCGACGCCCTTTAACGATTAATAACCGTTAACCGATAAGTCCGCTAGTAAGCGGGTTGGCTGCCGCGATGTTGCGCGCATTGTCGTGGACGCATGCGGACACTTCCTCGTGTATACTCTCGCGGCAATGTGTCACCGTCAGCTTGTCGCAGAGATACCGCCGTCACTTTTGATTTATACTAGCGCGGTCTCCACTATGTTATTCCACGCCACAACGCAAGAGCGACAATCAAGAACTAGCTAAACTTACTAAACTTATCTTTTGCGTTTTTCCACTTCCTCACCGTCTCAGTCGTATCCAGACCCACATTCATCGCAATCTCCCTCCATGAATTACTAGAATATGTTCTGTCTTTGTAGTGTGGAGAACGAAAATCGTACAGATGTGGGTACTTCCCTAATTTTTTCGATGATGCGCTCTTTTCTACGCGGATGTAGAATTGACCAATCAGAGGCCTGTTGCACCTGTCGACACGCCCCCATGAGTTGATTGAATTACATAGCTTAAAAACAAAATTGACCGTTAATATTAATCGGTTAGAGTTACTGTTATCTGTTAACGGTTAAACGGTTAACCATGTGCATCCCTACATCTATTACAATACAAATTGTCTCCAGCATTAGCAAAAATGAATGGAAACTACAAAACAGAAGCTGAAACGTAATGTTTAGGCCAATGAACACCTGATAATTAGCTATAGCTGGTTAAAAACAGCCCATATACACACTCTTTGCTGGAGCTTTTTTTTTTTTTTTAACAAAAACAGCTGGTTATTAAGCACAAAAAAACAACAAAATTCTCTTTCTTCAATATTTGCATTAAGATATGCAAACTTTCACAAACGTGCATGCACAGAAGATATGAGGCAGGCAGAGAGAGGGAGGCTGCGGACCGCTGCAGCTACATCAACACGCCACTTCATCTACACACAGAGTCGAGCTCACAAATATGACAGTGACACATTTTGGACTTTATTCCCTAGCTCTAACTACTGACTTCAGGGATACACACAAGCTCATTGACGTTTCAGGATTGAACTAGGGTTACAGAGATTTTTTTTTTTTTAACTCTTACTGGGTTTGACTTCTTGATTATTTTCAGCCTGAAACTCTCTACTCTGCAATTTTAAACCTGTGAAGATTCAATAAAAAGCAAGTTCTGTGCGCTCATTTTCACATTAAATAATACAATGGAATTAATTGTGTTTGAATTGAAATGAAATGAAATGAAAAATACTTTATTAATCCCAGAAGGGAAATTCAACAACAACAACAACCCAGTTGTACGTTTTGTTTGTTTGTTTTTTTTCTGGGGGGCGGGGGAGGGGGGGGGGGGGGGGAGGGGGGGGGGGGGCGTTATTTTAAGTAACAAAGCCAATGCACCTTATCTTAAGGGCAGAGTGTTTATAATTCTGATCAGGAATCTAATCCATGTTCACATATTTACATTATGGGTGTCATATGCATAATGATTTTAAAACTTTATTTCCTACTTTTTAAGTTCAATTATGGATTTTCAATACCATCATGTGATGAAGATATCTATCAGGCCTTTACAGTGACAACCCAGATCTGTGGAAGTTTTTAAAATGGGCTGTACTGTTTCTTTATTTTCCTGTTTACATTTATTCCTATCTATTGTGTTTTCATGTTATTGCACGTTATCTCCCTTTCATTGTATAATTTGTTTGATTGTAAAGCGCTTTGTTCAGCTTTTCTGTTAATAAATATACTCTCTCTAAATGTAACCTTCACATTGACCTTAAATGTAGCTGCGTTTGTTTAATGAGAAGTTGAAATAAAATTAGGACTTGTATTTTCTCTTTTTTCGAACATTTCTACTTGAGCATTTCTGTCATCATAATTAATCTTTTTTAATTATTATTACGTTTTATTAATGTGTGGATGTTGTGGAAATGTTGGATGACACTGAAAGTCTCACGCAGCCGTGTATGACCACACTGACAAACTATGAAACTGACATTCCTGAGATGTACTAGGATGCTCTCTTTCCTCTGGGACAACACAGATGGTTTTCTTTCACTAATGACACATCAGTTTTTAGAAGAAAAACATGGGGAGAGAGAGAAAGAGAGAGAGAGAGAGAGAGAGAGAGAGAGAGAGAGAGAGCAAAGTAAAGTCTGGTAAAAGGGTGTCCAGACTGTTCCACGCAAACATACGCGCAAGTGGATTTTCAGAGATGAACAAACCCAGATAACAAAGACACACTGTACACTGCCAACAAAAAGCAAGCTGTCTCTCCTCTCTCTGTGCTCTTAAATATGTCAACATCCTGAACCAAAGCAACAAGTTTCTGTAATACTTTATTTACCAAGAGGACTTGATGTTCAGAATCTGTAAGCTACAACATAATCTACATATGATGCTTTAGTTGACAGCTCTTTTGGTAAACAGCTGACTAAAACATATATTTTTGTTCTCTTGGACTTCAAATTTATTATTCCCAATCATTATAATATCTATAATACAATGACAGAGGAGTCAAGGATAACATCAGAGAAAGCGTCACATTATGTTCCACTGCCATGAAATTTAAGAAATAATTTAGAAATTGTCCAAGGCAGTGTGTCTATTGATATAAACTAGTTCATTTTAAGACTTTTGAAGACCTTTTAAATAACAATTATTATGAAAATTTAAGATCAGATCTGTGATGAAAATACACGTTTAATGCATGTATGTAGTGAACTTTATACATCAGTAGACAGTATGCCAGAAATCAAAACTGGTGATAACAAAAACAATTTCAGCAGCGGTACCATAGCAACTGAAGCTACTGTACTACATTAGCATCATTGAGCAGCTCACAAAAGCAGGATCAAATTTTTTTTTACTGATTTGTACTGTTTTCCACACTGCACGTGTGATTTCAGTGCTTTGATGCCGACTGTACCAAGTTTAAAACTTCCCCGACAAACGGAACAGTTGGCCCTGCAGACGTTTACAGGAGCTAGCTTCAATCATCTCGAGAACTCCATTCGTCATTAGACTTGCATTTACTCATTGTCAACCGTCTTGAGACCAGTGACCAGCTGGCTACAATTCCACACAGGTCTGCTGTGAGAATCAGACACCGATTCACTTGCTCAGTGACTCCCCATCTCCTCTGAGCTAATGGCTAATGTAGCTGAAGGATGGGACTTCACACGAGATGACTGCGCATAAACAAAAACATACATGGTCCCACATAAAATGAAACTGTTTGTTTGGCCTGTAATGAAGGCCATCTGAATCTAAATTTAAGACACTTTAATACTCTTTAAGGCCTTTTAGAAGGAATTTTATTTATGACTTTTTAAGGTCCTGCAGCCACCCAGTGAAGATAAGGACAAAATTATTTTCCAACAAGGAACCCTTCTGTGTAAATTATTGTCAGACATCAAAACAACAGAGACAATTATCCTTCTTTGGTTAAAGGCGCATCATCCTCCACGAAGAGCCTCCTCCCTAAGATCAGTGTTGGCCAAACCTACAGCAGCCACTGATCGTGCATCAGTTTCCTCAATCACATCACTCACTGAGAGTGAGGTAATAAAACACCTGACATAGGCTCTATCCACACCAGTCTGTATTCATTCCAAAACACCATTTCAATACAAATCTGACAGGCATCCACACTGGTATTTCATATCCCCTTTAACTGTAAACACATATCACACGACCATCCATGCTCAGTGGGCATGCACACACTGGTGAGAGTGGAAATAACGTTTGCTGCAGATTGTTTCCTATAACTCATATTGATATGTTGACTCATACGCTTTTATTCAGGTGCAGTGTTATTAAATAAAAATTTTTCCTTGGTAGCTGATACCAAGCACAACAAAGTCAGCAGCACTTGCAGCTTTGTCTCCACGTTGTCATTTGCAATGGTGTTAAGGCGCCTCTGTGTGTTGTCTTCTGGTGTTCATGTGATATAGGCTTGGTTGGTCAGGAAAGGATTAGGGTATGATGTGGAAGAGCAAATTATTCCAGTTTACAGTTCTGTCCATCCATTTTACAACAAACCCTACCGCCAACTTCCACCTGGTCATACTTTCTTTGTACCATCATTTTCATGTGATCAAAATTTTACCGTCCTCTGGCTAGTTTCTATAACTAAGGTAACACTTTCTCAAAGGTACGGTTAGGGGTAGGTTTTCTCAATCCTGTCCTAGTTGAGAACAGCTGACAATTTTTTTTTTATCTCATGTAACAACGTTATGGATCCAAATCAGGGACAAATATGAGCCTCCTACTGTTCCTCCATTGGGGAGGAGCCACATTTCATTCACATGCATCACCTCCTTTGGTATCTTCAATAGCTTGCAATACCGTTCTTATCACTGCGAACCACTGCCCCAGCCAATCACCAACAGTGCATTTGCACAAGCACAAGCTTGGGAGGGTCAACGATGGGTTGTTTTTTGGGGGGAGCACCAGAGGGAAGAGCTAACTCTGTGTTTTGCTGATGTTTTTTTCTTGTTTTTTTTCCCCAAAAAAATATCAACAAACATGATGTCAACTAGATACTCCATACCATGCCTTTAATGGTAGCGTTGAAGGTTTATGACACTTTTATCCACAATTAGTTGAGTTCTAGATCCTTCCCCTTTGTGGTTCCACTATGATGGAACGAGCTGCTAAATGCTAAACACCATCCCTCCCTATCTGCAAGACAACCAGGAACAATTCAATATAATAGCAGGGTAATTATGAGTGGTAAAAAAGAGCTTCTATTTTCAACTGACAAACTCAGGATTTTATGATGGCAGCCAAATTACATCATATTTCTATCAACTCTGTTCAGTGAGCTGTTGCAAAAGGGGGAAGATGTAAGGGGAGTCGCACTGGGAAGAGTGGAGTAACTTTTCACAGCTGGAGCAGAATGTGATTATTTCTGAACACAAACTGTGGTTCATGTTCGTAGTTTTACAAGCTGTCATAGAAAAACTATCCATTTTGCAATGTGTGTCATTGTTTGTTTACACCCTGATTGTGAGATGCATTTTTTTTCCTTATTGTAATGTGTTTATTGAATAATTTTATTACCTTAGACCAATTCCAGATTTAAACCCTGACTGAACTGAGTCACAACATCATCTTTCAAAATTAGCCGTACACCACCTCAGATAAAATACGAAACACCATGTCATTATTTATTAATCAAAAACTAAGTCAAATACAGAGTCAGTGTGTAAATACACTAAAACCTTTACTGCTGTCAAGGGAATAAAGAGTGTAAGGAACAGCCAGGTTTTGTAAAAGTATGAGCACGTTACAAAATAACATGCAATATACAACACTGTAATCTCAAAATTTTTGAGGAAAGAGTGAAAATAATAAATATTTATTTAGTACAGGTAAAAATGTTAGCCCTGATGTTAGTGTGTTAGAAAAGGTCCAACCAGAACTGTGTGTCTGAATCTGTTGTATTCTTTCACAGATCATTTTTACTGGTCTTGTTAAACACACTGGTGTATATTTGTATACCAATGTTATTTGTGGAATCTGCTGCTCTTTGGTCGCTGCATACCTCTGCTTTTCCAGCTGTTTACACTGAGTCCACACAAAGTGTTATCACAGTCAAACACAGCGAGTCTCTCAAACACACACACAGACTCCCACCAAGCACATAGCAGTCAGACGTAATCCTCTACGAACAAATGAACATTCTCCTGTTGCAAACACTAACACAGATGAAAATGGCTCTGGTAACAGTGTGTGTGTTCATCGGCTGAAAGGAAACATCGTCACACACCAAGCCAGACAGATAACTTAGATCTATTTCCAGCTATTCAAGTGAGTTGCAATGCACTGTTGATCTGCAGTTCTATTCTGTAAGACGAGAATGTTAGACACACTCTGGGTATTACGTATTTTTTGAACCCCAAAGGCCATCCAGGTTTGCCATGATACCTTATTTTTCCCCAAATCTTCTCTTTCTTTCTGGCCTTGTTGCACTTTCTTCTTCTTTCTAGCAGCTTTCTATCCACACGAGAGGCTAAGCAGCCCAGCATGAAGAACAATAAAGATAAAATAATAATAATAATAATGATAATCAAGCTATTCTGGGCTTCCCACAAAGGATACGGCCTCCTGAGTCCATTTGTTTCACTCGAACAATTACGCAAAGCAGTGACGCACCAGAAGCTCTTTTGTGCCAGGATCTAAAACAAAAAACTCAAAGAGCCCACGGTTTCTGTCTACCTCTTCCCATAAAAACAATGTCACATTACAAATCAGCAGTCAAAAGATGTGTGAAACTTTTTCTTTTTTTTTTTTTTTGAGTGGCTGGTACTTGACACGATAGACCAGATTACATTCTGTCTGATTTAACACCAGCAGGTACTGGAGTCTGATTCTGAGCTTTTAACACATTATTCTTCACGTGCAGTTAAATGACACTAGTAAAAGTCGCTGAGTGACTGGTAGTTTTTTAAACCTACCCATTACTGTGGCAGGTAGACAAAAACATTTATTTCTGACCCTCACAAACATCCACAGCTCCGGTGGGGGTGCACAGTGCAAATACTGAAGAGGTCAGTAACAATCCCAAACCAGCTATACTGTTTATGAGAAAATAAGACATTTTGGTATCTGAAAAGGCTCAACGGCACAGGCCAATTTGAAAAAGGATATCCATACGTCCCACTTCAAGAACGTCTCTAAAACGTCACACATGACAGGAGGAGGATTGGAGTGATCGTACACAGCAGATAGTGTTGTCCAGAACATGCTACTATGAAGGAGCGTCTCTGCAACCCGTAAACTGAACTGCTTGCTGAGAAAGTTCACCTGATGCTGGATGTGACATCATCATCAGTTGCTGCTGGTGTATAAACACTACACCTGAGTGCATTCATGGAGAACTCTGGAGAGGCCGAACAGTCCCACCTCTCTTCAATTCTTCCAACATTCTGACATCTTTTGTGTCAGAATGTTTGAAAGTTTAATATTTTTCATCCATCCATCCAGCTCTCTTTGGCAGGTTTTTGTCTGACAGACATATTCTGGTAATTTGCATACTTAGTTTTACATTTTGCTGTAATCTCAATGTGTTACCTTTATTTTGATAACAACTTTTTATATTAGTTTTTTTTTTTTTCAAATATTCCTTGTAGTTAATGAGATTTTAAATTTGAAGCAGATTCAATTTGGCATGACACTATTGAGCAGGAATTAAAATCTTAAATTTGATGACATGCACTCGTACATACTGTACTGATAAATCTGTCTAAAAGGTTAAATTGGAGCACTGCTAAAAGACAAAATCAAGATAATTTTTATAGTTCATTGTGGGTTCATCAAAAGCATCAGAAAGCCTTGTTTAAGTACTTTTGCTTTTTATTTTAATTCAATTCGCCATCTCTTATAAAAAAAAAAAAATATATTTTACTCATAATGCAATGTTTGCCTCCATTCTTAAAGTGTAGGGTTTGTGAATTCAATGATAATCCTTTATCAACCCTAGAAATCACGTCATTTACTATAAAAGCCCACCAGCTCGCCTGCATTCAAAGTCTTTTTAAAGTTGTGTCAACTAGAAGTACAATGAGAAAGGTGGTGTCAGTGTCGATAAATTCAAAAGCAAACAGATTCCTTTGTAGTAACAAGACATGATGCATGTAGTTTTGTACAAAAAGTTATTTATTTTCCCCAAAATGTCAGCTTTTTTTAATTGTTGCCTGATAAGAGCTTCAGGCAGGTTGTGCATCTTATACTTGAGAGTAGTTTCCATTCACTGATCTGCCAAGAAGGTCTGATTGATGAAGTGTGTGAGATGCTTGTCCTGGCAGACAGAAGACCTCTGAAGCTATTCGTCACTTTAGGGTTTCCGTCCCCCCTCACTCATCACAAGTATATTTACTCTCTTACTCAGGTTGGCCAGACTCTTGGAAGAGCCTTGATGGTTGCTGACTTCTTCATTTTTACATTTATTGAAGCCACTTTTCTCCTGAGAACACTCAAAGCTTTAGGAATTGTTTAACGGTCTTGCCATGACTTATCCTACACAGCAGATTTATTGCAGAGGCCTTCAGAGAGACGGTTTGAGTTCATGGCAAACATGCAGTGTAAATTTTGGAAGGTTTGTATGCACATCTTTCTCCTGATCTAAACTCTGTCAAGTCATTTTACTTTGTTAAAAGTGAACTCCAGTCAAGTCTAAGACGCATCTGTTTATAAAGCCAGACATGATCGACCAACTTAAACGATTTTGTAAACGATAGATTAGAGCTTTTGATGAATTTGCAAGAACTAGAATAGGTTTTGACTTTGTGATTATGGCTTACTGAACATTACCGTGATGGAAAAAAAAATCTATATTATCTATTAAATGAAATTCATAGACGATTTGTGTTTGATGCAACTGGTGAAAAAAACGGCTGCCCGTGGTCCCAGGCGCTAAACCTTTTTTATGTCTTAAGAGAACAGTTCCATATGAAAGCTACCATTGAAATAGACCAACATAAATGGGCTTAGAGAAACTGAACAAGGTGGTGATCATCAGGAATGCAGCCTTATGCTAACCAGAACAGATACTATTTCACTGTCACCACCTTAAGTATTGTTTTCCTCCTTCAGATCAACTGCTGTACATCCAGGATAGATATTCAAGACATGGGAAAGTAAAAGCCACACACACAGCTCCCATTTATTCTACCATCAACTACAGCCTTGACTTTGTGGAGAGCAGAGGATAATTTCTATGCAGTTAGATCAAGCATATCCTTATCTGCAGCTATAATTGTTGTTTTTCCTCCTCCTCCTTCTTCTTTCTTTTTCTTGGCTACCTCAGCAAAAATAAGCAAAGGCAGATTCTTTTCAGTGTTTCCTGAAAAAAAAAAATTAAAGATACAAGATAAACCTCTTTGTGAATGTGTAAACACTCACCATGATGTTGCTGGGAGGGTCTTGGAGGGGGCAGCGGCAGAGGAGGGGAGGTGTGCTGCACACTGGCAGCCATGCTGATGCATCGACACTGCCTGATGCTCCACGTCTGACCAGGAGGACACGTCCTGTTGGCTATGGGACACCTTGAGAACAGAGACAGGAATATTTAAAATCAGAATCATTTAGGAAATACACTGCCTGGCCAAAAAAAATGGTTGCCACCTGGATTTAACTAAGCAAAGTATTAGCCTCCTATTGGATAATTACCGCATGGACGATTATCTTTCAGCTGGCAACAAGTTATTTAACCCCAACTGGTCCAATGAGTTGCTTCCCATTCCCTAAACAACTATGTCGAAAGACATAGACATGGTCGTGGAAAAATGTTAGGCTGTTTGAGAAGGATCAAATCATTGGCATACATCAAGCAGAAAAAACATCTAAGGAGATTGCAGAAACTGCCAAAGTTGGGTTAAGAACTGTCCAATTAAAAACTGGAAGGATAGTGGGGACCCACCGTCTTCGAGGAGGAAAATGTGGCTGGAAAAAAATCCTCAGTGATCATGATTGGTGATCACTTAAATGTTTGGTGAGATCAAATCGAAGAAAAACAACAGTAGAACTCAGGGCTGTTTAATAGTGAAAGTAAGAGTATTTCCACACACAATGCGAAGGGAACTCAAGGGATTGGGACTGAACAGCTGTGTAGCCTTAAGAAAACCACTAATCAGTGAGGCTAACTGGGAAAAAAGGCTTCAATTTGCTAGGGAGCATAAAGATTAAACTCTGGAGCAATGAAAGAAGGGCATGTGGTCTGATGAGTCCAGATTTACCCTGTTCCAGAGTGATGGACGCATTAGGGTAAGAAGAGAGGCCTTTGAAGTGATGCACCCATCATGCCTAGTTCCTACTGAACCAGCCTGAGGGGGCAGTGTTATGATCTAAGGTTGCTGCAGTTGGTCAGGTCCAGGTTCAGCAACAGTATGAGCTCAAAGAATGAGGTCAGCTGACTACCTGAATATACTGAATGACCAGGTTATTCTATTAAAGGATTTTTTCTTTCCTGATGGCATGGGCATATTCCAAGATGACAATGTCAGGATTCATCGGGCTCAAATTGTGAAAGACTGGTTCAGGGAGCATGAGACATCATTTTCACACATGGATGGGCCACCACAGAGTCCAGACCTGAACCCCATTGAGAATCTTTGGGATGTGCTGGATAGAAGACTTTGTGCAGCGGTCAGACTCTACCATCATCAATGCAAGATCTTGGTGAAAAATGAATGCAACACTGGATGGAAATAAATCATGTGACATTGCAGAAGCTCATCGAAACAATGCCACAGTGGATGTGTGCCGTAATCAAAGCTAAAAGTAGTCCAACGAAATATTATAATGTATGACCTTTTTTCTTTCTGGCCACTTGGTTTTTTTTGGCCAGGCAGTTTATTTATGATAACCTCAGTAGAGGAAGTCCAGGCTTCCACATCTGATCTACAAATGCAACTTTATTTCATTATCCAAAAATAACTCACAGAATGATGATGAGGATGACAGCGTGACACTAGTTTGCTTTTTTTCTTCTGTGTTTTATGTACTAAAGGTTAATGGGGATTTTTTCAGACTTGCTGCTTACAGGGTTGTGCTGTCTTCTCTTCATTTATTTTTTTCTTGCCTCTGAGAAAAAGCTAGGGTTTTAAAGTTTTCATTGGTCTCAAAGTTCAGTTATATAGTTTTTCTCTTTGTGTCAATGCTTATATCCAGATTGGATCTTTTTCTGTCATCAACACATACTGTGAGGCAGTTATAGAAAGAAACTCTTCCAGAAAATGTCTGACTTGACTTTGCATTTTCTATCTACCCTTTGGATACTCACTGCTGACAAAATGCTTGCATCTTGCCGTAGAGACTTTATAAATCTACTAGCCAGGTTTCCAAAGATGTTTTCATTGACATAAATTACACTTGCCCTTCCTAGAGTGGTGCTGATGCCACAGATTTTCAGCTTCAAAGCTCAGAGGATTGTAATGTCTTCAGCTGCCATTTTTTTTTCCCCATGGCCAGCTATTGATGCAATAATTCTGAAGAGCATCAGTCGAAACTTTTTTTTTTCACTGCTCATAATAATAATAGTAATAGAAATAATACAACAATAATAATAATAATGATACATTTTTTGAATGGTACTATTTCGGAAAATATAATTTTTGTTAAAAACGTGTTTATGTGTGAAGAATTCACTAACTACAAGCTAACTGGAGGTGAAATATTTGGGGTAGCAAAGGCACTGTTTTTCCAACAAATCAAGCATAATCTCCCATGAAGTATTATTTTTTTAGATAATCCTTAAAAAGTTCCCCACTTTTCATCTTACCTACGGTGCTGACTGGGAAAGACATTAAGCGCTTCATTTCAAGAAGTGGGTTCCCTCAGATGTTTAAGTGAGCATGTGACATGGCAGTTTGCCCAGTCTTAACCCCCAGCCCATGATAAACCAACTGAAAGATTGTAGACAAATAAACACTTTGATCAAAGGGGGATTTCTTGGGTCAACTTCGGGGGAGGGAAGTGTTAGAGGACAATCTTTGATGAGATACTGTATCTCTTGGATGAAAAAAGAAAAAAAAAACTATTCTCTGGGCCTGGGAGACGTACTACTATCTTACATTTGTATGTCTGAAATTCTTTTACAATTTCCATGGGAAACATTTTACCCAAATATTTACAAAAAAATTGAATAATGATAAAAAGTTTGACTCACATAATCAAGGCTTCTGTGATTATTTTAACAGTCTTGCTTTACTATTTATGAAAAGAATCCTCATCAATGCACAGGAACAGCCAAATTAGAGCTTTGGTCTGCCTGATATTAATGCTTTTTGTGTGTATTGACCAAATGCAGTTCAGCTCACTTAAAAACTCCTAATCAGAGTGGAATGATGAACATCAAACAATGGCCTCACCAAATGAGGAAACTAAGTCCATCTATCCATCCATTATCCCTACACGTTTAGTCCTATACAGGGTCCTGAGGATCTGCTGGAGTCCTATCCAAGCTCTCTTCATGCGAAAGGCAGGGGTTCACCCTGGACAGGTCGCCAGTCCATTGCACAGGACCAGGAAACTAAATAAAACTTTAAATCCAATGGAAAGGGGAAACCCGCTTCATTAGCTTGTTACACATCCATTCCTGTATTCCAGTCATGTGACATGGCCCACAAATGTTGGGATTGAGAGCAGTTTAGGGATGATGATGAAAAAAGAGGAAAAGATATATCAATCAGGCGATGTCAATTGCTACTTGTATTCATGACCTGGTAGAGTAAAAGCATCGAGCCTTTGAGGCCTCAAACACTATTCTGTTTGTCAAAAAATGTGTAAGAAAATAATTGTTCAAAAACAATATGGCAAAAGATTGGAAGCAATTTGCATATTGCATACTTTCTTCCTCTATGATTCATAAGAAAGCTTTTTGAAGGAAAGACGAGGGAGCAAGTCTGGGTTTAACACCTGCGATCTTTGAGCCCTCAGAAGAACTGCATCAAGAACAGTCACTGATTAATTGCTCATATGAAATCATGGGCCACAGTTTACTTTAGAAAACCTCTGTCAAGTATTACAATACAGAGTTACAGGGCTAGGAAATGTTTCATTCCTTGGTGTCAACAATGCAAGATCTTTTTTTTCAGTGTTGTAAGCAGAAATGGCAGCACTTACAAAGATGCAAATGTGTGACTCAGCACTTTTTTTAAATGTCGCATGACTGGAATGCAAATGCGCATGTAAAGTCGTTTTAAAAAAATGAACTCTCTCTTAACTTTTAAGGTTTTGTATATTATAATGCAGCAAAATGGGGTTTTTTTGTCCATAATGGGATTTAAAATTGGGACAACACAGCCTCAACACCACATGACATTTTACACTGGGTCAATTAACAAAAACTTGAGAGTGAAAAAAAAAAACAACAAAGTGTTGTCTTGTTGCTTCCATATAAAATAAGGTGGAATTTAACAATCAGATGCAGCAAATCAAACTGATCTTCAGAAAATACAACTTACAATACTGTAAGTGAAAATTTCCCACTTTTATGTGCCACTTTTACATTTGCTACACTGATTCATTCACATTCAGATATGAATTGGCGACAGACTCGTAATGACATTTTAAG
Organism: Hirundichthys speculiger; assembly: GCA_018398805.1. Classification (NCBI taxonomy): domain Eukaryota; kingdom Metazoa; phylum Chordata; class Actinopteri; order Beloniformes; family Exocoetidae; genus Hirundichthys; species Hirundichthys speculiger. Next base: position 2,235,109 of record JAGFBZ010000863.1, read on the forward strand.
GAAATTTGGAATCTATAATTTTATACTAAGCAATGTTATTCCCAAGTGGAAATCATTCAAGACACCAGCAAATCTTTCCAGGAGTGGACATCCCAGCAAATTCACCCCAAGTTCAGACTGTGGAATGCTTAGAGAAACTTAAAAAAAACCCCAAAGCTATGCCTCAGACCCAGACTATACTAGCCTCAATTAATATGTTCAGCCTTAAAACTATTGAGCTCTTACTAATCCACAATAATAAAAAAAATCTGAACACGTTTGGAAGGCTTGCCAGGAGAAAGCTTTTCTAAAGCATCTTTAAAAAAGAATATGACAGCAATGCTTAGGTTTGCAAGATACATCTGAAGAAACCATAAGTCAGGGGTGTTCACATCCAGTTGGATGTCCCGCATGTCTTAGATGTGTCCCTCCTTCAGTGCACCTTCAAATGAATGGGTTGACAGACTTGACTTGCACAGACTTTGAAGACAAGGTCGAGGGTGAATCAAGCGTGTTGTGGCAGGGAAACATCTAAGACGTGTAGGACTCAAGGACTGAATTTGCACACCCATGCCATAAAACTTCTGGAAGAATGTGCAACTGTTCAGCATGGTAATAGAGAGCTTCACATCGTGGTACGTCTAGATTTGTAGGCTAGAAGAGGTGATGATTTGGGCTTGTAATGTGGCCTCAGGAGATTGCAATCACAGCCTCGACCTCAAAGTATTCTACAGTCCAGTGTTGCCATCAATCCGACAGCTAAATTTGAGCTGCAATTGGGTCATGCACTATGGCAAACCAGCAAATATAGACGAAACAGATAAAGAAAAAAAGGAAAAAATCAAGGTGGTGCACTGGTCTGGTCAAAGCCCAGACCGCAACTTCACTTAATTACTGTGGTGGAACTTTAAAACTGCTGTGCATTAATGAATGTTCACAAACTTCAATAAAGCGAAGCAACAAATCCCTCCACAACAGCATAAGAGACTGGCCATGTTATAGAGAAAACAATTTACAGTACGTTGACTTTATTCTCTTTCTAAATTGCACCAAGCAGCTTAAAGACAGCTACAGAATCGTTTTTGCTCAGTTAAAATATATATTCTGTTATGATAAAGATGAATTTAGATTTAATAAACTGTAAAGAAGTAGACTGTAGGTCAATAAGCGTACCCACACCAAAGACAGTTCAGATAGTCTGACAGGACTCAATGTTTCTGTTACTGGTTAGAACAGCACCGCTGTTTGCTATCTTAAGACCACCTGAGCTGTATATTTATTTCTTTGGTAACATTGTTCTCGTTTTCTTTTACCCCTTTGCCCTTTAATCATTTTCATCCTTCACACCAAATACTTTTTAAGACCCTATTAAATGCATAAAGATGTAAAATACGACCAGAGGAAACTATTGAGAGCAGCAACAACTCAGACAAAAACAATAACAGCCCAAATTAAACATGAACCTACTCATAAATCACTCTATCTTGTAAAAAAAAAAAAAAAAAGGAAGCTTTGGGTTTATGGCATCCCTCTCTTTTTGAGAACATTTTAACCTTAAGGTGCATTACTGAAGAGGTGAGAAAGCTATAACTTGATGTAAAAAAAAACTTTAAGTATCACCATAAAGAGACCCAACCACTTAGTTGTCTCTTTCAACTAATAAATTTTTGAAAGACTGGTGGAGGAGTTTACACAGCTCAACAAAATAACAAGAAATAGACACTAAAATATCCTGTAATGTTCGGCTCAGAACCCAGCTGTTGACTCCTGGAACACAACGCTGAACATACAGTAGTGTCTGCATGGAAATTTAAAGCCATTACAGACACATTTTTCAAGTTATTAGCATTACATAATTTTGACAGGACTCATACGATCTTGCGTAAATCACTCCGACTCTTTTCGCCAGCATTCGCACCTCTTCACTGGCACAACTGCTGTTGAGCGAATGAACACCTCCAGCTCAAAACTGTTCAAACATGCCTCCTATGGAGGGGCAAACAACGGACTTGGTTTGATGCTGTCACAAAAGTGTGTGCACGCTATTCAGCGTACTTAGTGTATGAGGGCAGAACCAGGTGTAGTCTAATGTATGGCACATGGTAACATAACTCATTTTTATAGATGTTATCTAAACCATATACGCAGAGGGAGAGTTGAATGTTACTACATTGAAAACGTGGGTTCTGATGCCTGGCTCTCTTTCTTTTTTTGCTTTTTTTTTGACAACACTGATCTCATACTATAATCAAAATATTTAAAAAAAATAAATAAAAAGCTTTTGTGGCCAATCAGATTTCATCATTGTGCGATGAGATTGATGTCTTCTACCAACATCTAATGTCTTTCTAAACAGACTTTAACCTCTTTCCATTAAACACAACTGACAACATTGTTTTCTTTCCTTTAATTTTCAAAAAGGCCTTATAGTCACCTCGAGACATGGAGGGTTTATCACCCTCCATGTAACTCAAATTGCTTTAATAACTTTCATAATTTCTCATAAGACACAATATATTCTGAATACAAACACAAGAAATATAAAAAAAATACCCTTGTAAGTGAAAACAAACTAAAACCTCATGCTGAATAACAGCAGTAATCAGAGACCTTGTTTGGGTTTCATCAAAATGCCAAGAAAAATACACTTCTGCTGAAAATGCTGTACACACAAAAACACACACACAGACACGTAGACAGTCAATTACATGATCTGCCAAAAAGTCAACGTCGTCTCTGTATGTTGCAGCTTGAGAGGACCTGATAACTTGAACCCAGAGCGACAGCGGGCAGTCTGTTTGCAGACAGACAAATTGTCTGAAGTTGTGAAAGAGTCTGGCGATAAAAAGAGACACAGTGTGGTTTCAATTAGAGTTGCAGTGGCACAGACATACACGGTGGGGGGTGGGGGGGTTGGGGGTCTCTCACTTTACCTAATGTGAAACATACGCATGCTTATGTATTTGTCCTTACATGCTGGATGATTTGTAGGTGTGCTAATTTCAACAATGCGTTTCATTTTCCAGCCCCAAACTGACGTACTGCCCTGTGTGCGTATCGAAGTGTTGTGAAACTCCACAGCACCAACTTCTGACAATGTTAGTAAAGCTCTGTTATTACGGTTGCCAAGGAGGAAAACTTGGCCATGAAAAGGGCATATAAAACAACCCCCCCCCCCCCCCCCCCTCAAAAAAAAAAAAAAAAAAAACTGGGACATTTTCTGAATTGCAACACCTTAAATCTATAAATTGTTTGGACCTTTTCAAAATAAGAACATAAGAGACTATTTTCATTGCCTTTACTGTCTAAGTTGCTCTCCAACTAGAACTTGATGCCAACAATACTACAAATTCTAAAATAGATGGAGGAGAGGCACAGAAAGAAACGTTCACAGAATACACAAATAATGTGGTTCAGTAATGATTCTATGATGATGAATTGGTGACACATGAAGATTGGGATAAAAGGAGTATCCATCAAAGGGCTATTCTTTTCCAGCAGGCCTATGTCATGCCTTACCACTTTGTGCCAAACTCCATCAGAAAATCATCAGTTGTAAAAAGAATATATACATTTTGGGGCAAAATTGCAAATAACTTTGGTCCTTTGTCATCTACAGTGGATAATATTGTAAAATGATTCAGGCAGTCTGAAGAAATCTCACTGAGTAAAGGACAAGACAGAGTCCTTACGCAGAACTGCATGAGAAGCCATCATGCCAGTGTGCAAAGCGCAGCCACATGGTCTCAGAAGAACCTTGGAAAACTGTCAGGTAACCCTGCACCACCCCTGCATCCAAAAATGTGACCTTATTACACAAAGATGAAGCCTTACAGTCTATCAAGTCTGCAGAAATACAGCCAGTTTATTTGGGCACAAGCTCATCATCTTAGATGGAAACAAAGGCTGTGAACATGTTTCGTGGTCAGATGAATCCACATTTCAGTTTGGTTTTGGGAAAAATGAACACTGGCTCGACGAAAGACAAAAATGAAAAGTACCATCCTGGCTGTTATCAGAAAAAGGAGAAAGGGCCAACATTGGTGACTGGATGGGGGTGCATCCAAGGGCTATATCCAGCTTGCTAAACTGACTTGAACCTGGAGGTATGGAAAAACACAGTTCCTCATATGACCACTACATGCTGGCTTTAAAGCGAGTCAATCCCCAATGACCCCCATGTTAAAACGACCAACTTTGCAGCAGAAATAAATATATTTACCGCCTCGTACAAAAAAAAGTCTTAGGTCTTTTAAAGCTAGATTTTTCAACAGTGAATTTTGGAAATCAATTTCTATGCAACTCATAAGATAAAAGTATACAACACAACAAATGTATGTATAATCAGGGGACAGTTTTTTTTCCCTTTCTGAGTGACAGGTGCACTGCTGTCATCACTTATGCTACTTGGCACTAAACATTTTGGATGAGTTTGACATCTGAGCTATGATTCAAGAGCTAAGAGAGCATAATCATTCTTATTTTAAAGGAAGTATGTGAAATTAGCGTGGTGTGGACCCAAATGCAGCACAAACAGTGTTGTAGAGTTTGTAACGACCTTTATTAAAACAGTCAGCAGTTGAATTGCAGGTAAGGAGAATGCCCTGGATCAGGGGTTAGGGGCAATGTCCGATGGAGAGGGATCTGGGTGGGGAGCAGCCCAGAACCAGCGACGGGCAGGGAACAGGCAGGCAGACATGAGAGACGCAGAGGTCAAAGGACGCCAGGGAGCTGATGGCCGAGGCTGGTCAGGGACTGAAGGCTGGTCGGTTTGGCGCTCACCAAGAGCGGAAGCAGGCAGGTCAGAACACAAGGGAAATCCAAGCAGGATCGGGTCAGAGACAGGCTGGGTCAGCAACAGGTGATCAGGCAGGGAAACGCTGGCAAGTCTTGCATGAGTAAGATGAGGAAACAGATGCCTTGGATGGTTGGTCCGGGTGCTGCAGATGGAAATCAGCAATAAGTTGGGGGTCAAGGATGAATCAGTGGCAGAGCTTATCAAGTGGAAGAGCTTATCAGTCTGCGACCATGACGAAGGATGGCTGGAGGTTATGCAGTGAAGTGCAACATCCATCTCCCGGTTCTTTCTCTCTGTCTGGCCGTTGGACTGGGGTGAAACCCAGAAAACAAGCTAGCTGAAGCCCTGATGAGTGCGCAGAATTTCTTTCAGAAAACAGATGTGAACTGCAGGCCTCGATCAGACACCACATCGACGGGAAGGCCATGCAGAGGAAAGACGTGTTGGAGGACAAGTTCTTCTGTCTCCTTAGCTGAGGGGAGCTTGGTCAAGGGAACAAAGTGAGCCATCTTGCTGAACCTATCCACAACAGTCAGGATGGTGGTGTGGCCCCGAGTGAGTGGAAGGCTTGAAACAATGTCCAAGGTTTCCGAAGTTTACTTCCTGCTCTCCAGCGAAGGCGGACTCTTTTCTGCGAGCTCCTCTCCCTCTATCTGATCCTCTCTGCTCTTTGTCCTGTCTGCGTGTTTTTGGAGCCTCATACGGATAATATCTGAATATCTAAATCTCTAACCATGGATCTGGTCAGCTGGTCTCTCAATGCATTTGATCAAATTTTCTCGACGAGAAGAGAAGGAAAAGGAGAGCCCTCGTGTCCGGACGGAACACACGCAGCCAGTTATGTTCAAGATTCATGGTTGAAATGGCGATTGAACTGCCAGGCTCCTCTGTTCATCGAGGACACTGAAGATGTTTACATATTTGGATTTATGATCACGGGATTCCTGCTGTTTGGAGTTGGCGGATACCTGATGTATCGGAAAATTAAGCGCAGGGATGCTGCTATTCCGGACCTGTTGTCCGTGTGCGTGGCTGTGAGCCGTGCTGTGAGTGCCGAGACTGTTAAGATAGACGAGATGAATCGAAAACTGGATGTGATTCACGGCGTGAGTCACCGACAGCTGATGATGCATGAACTCATGGGGAGAATTGATAACAACGTGGGTAGACTAGCTAAGGGAGAACTGACATGAATAATTCGGACTTTTGGATGATTCCCACGAGAGGTAACCAGCAATAGGACTCAAGGCAGGCAAAAATTCATTGTCAGCCTGACCGAAAACAATCTCTCTTATCTGAATCTGGCTCCCCGAGCGGCCTTCAGTCAAGGCCGAATTGAAAGAACTCTCCAAGGTCTTATCCGAAGAAGGCTCTGCCCCCCATCACGCCCCAGCTCCATATCCTTTCCCCAAGTCTCAACGTCCTCGCTGGATCCTGATGTTCTCCCCCCACGTGGAGCGGACTGATTGCGTGCGCACCACAGGCTGCGCGTGCACGGGCCGCTTGGCTGGGACATTTTTCCTGACCCATATGATGTCTTAGTAATAAGTTTGTTATGCTTGTGCTGAGGTTTTTTTTTTTTGTGAATCCCACAACATGTGCCTCTGATCAAGGACATGTTGTGTGAGACACCTTTTTTTTTTATCCTCTCCCTCCCTCATCCCCTATGAGATCATATTTTCTTCTGCTAAAAGTGCCCTGGCCAGAGGGTGGTGTACTTGGACATCTATGGGCACTTGTGGAGTGCTTGAGTGTACTGCTCTCTGACAAGGGTAGAAGCGCCGTCATGGCTGCTGCCCCAAGCACCGTTGACTCCTGTCTATATGTTGTTGTTGTTTCTGTATGTTTCTCTTGGACGGTGTACTGGGAAGACACATTTCACTGTGTTGGGATGCTGGCTCAGTGACGATAATAAATCTGATTCTGATTCTGATTCTAAAGGAAACGTGAGACCAAGGACGATGAGGCACAGGGAGAGGTTTTAGGAGATCAGCAGGAGCTTGGTGTGGCGTATTATGCTGGCTACAGATGGGACAAGCCTTAACTCCCATGTGTCCTGATCCAGAGATGCCCAGCAGAACCTCTGTTGCAGAAACTCCTTGGTACATTGGATCCCAGGATGGGAGGTGAGGTGTGTGCCATGGGCCCACTGGAGAAACTCAAAAGAGCCGGTTGTAGGGACAGGCACTGGATTCAGACTGGTTCTCCAAGGCAGCCTTAACTCTCTCCTCCACTCCCAGGTCAGAGCAGTGAGCTTGTGGGCAGGTTGAAGGATAGTGTCTGAACCTGGGGCTTCTGCATCATCCTCCCCCAGATAATGTCTGTCAGAGTCTAGCATGCAAAGGATAGGTGGTAGAAGTGAAAGGACTCTTGAGGGCTTGGAGAGCAGTGTCAGCAACACTAGTCCAGCATAAGGGCACCCTGGATGAGGTGAGTGCGGGGACAGGGGCTGCCACCGTGCTGTACCCTCGGATGAAGCATCTGTAGAAGTTGGTGAAGCCAAGGAACCTCTGCAAATGCTTCCGGGACTCAGGGATGGCAGAGACGGCTGAGACTTTGCACAGGTCAATCTGGATGCTTTCCTGGCCAATGATGTACATCAGGAAAGCTACAGAAGACACATGGAACTTGCATTGTTCTGCCTTTACAAAGAGGGAGTTCTCCAGAAGCCATTGGAGGACTACCTGGACGTGGTGGACATGGTCCTCCTTGATAAGACAGCAGATGAGGATATTGTCCAGGTAGACGAAAACATGTTTGTTGAGCATGTCACGGAGTACAGCATTGACCAGCTGACAGTCGAGGCTGGTCAGGTTGCCAGGGAGCAGGAGTGGAGATGGGCCCATGGACATATACTGATCTAATAACAGAACTGTGACAGTATGACTTGTGCTGTTAACTGTACTAACAGACCACCTCAGATGGTGTGGGGATGAGGTAGCTGAACAGCTTGCGAACCTCTGTTAAAGTCAAATCAGCCTTCTGCTGGCTGTGACTGCCAATGAAAGGTTGAAAATGTGTCAAAACATCTATCTTCATGCAAATTTTTTTTTTCCTCTTTGATAATTTTGATGAAACAATGTAGATACTACTGCTTCCTACATACTTTAAGTTGAAGCTATTCAAATCCAAATTGAAGGAAGGGTTTAGAAATTATAATTCTTTAATAACAAACAGTACCATAACATTCCAAAGGCTCAAATGTACTGTAATTAGGCATTTTAATGCACAGGAATAGTTTTTTTTTTTTTTTCATTTCACATCTTCATTAGTTAAACATGCAAAAGGATGACAATTTGATTTTCAATTTCAATTTACCCCAAGAGCACTATTAGCTTGTGTTTTGAACCTATTATCTGCACTAAGTTAAAGGAGGTTTTCATGAAAATGAAAAAGGTGACTATTAGAGTGTGGATTTATTTATTAATTCACCATGAAAGAAGCAAAAATATTAGAAGTGGTCAAAGGAAATGGGGTGGGACGAATGGACATCAGTGATGGATGATGGCCTGATCTTATCCATGGTTAAACAAAAAAAGAAGCCACTATAAAACATCAAGTCAAGTGAAGCACAATGTTCAGGTAGTTGATCCAGACTAGATGGAAACCATGTGCAAATTTTCATCATACATAAGCGAAGAGGATTTCTTTTTTTCCCCAGAGACAGATTGGGTTGATCATGAGAAATCTCAAACATTCAGAGCCGATCTTCAGTGAATTTCCTGGCACGTGATCTAAAAATCACACACCCAGAGGCCGGGATGCTTGTTTTCAGTGATGATGATAGCAACACTGCATTTTGATGATTTGATGATTAACAGGAGTCTTACTGGCCTCACGAAAAAAGTTTCTCTTGCAAAAAGTTTCTCTGAATCATACACAGTTATTTTACAAGCATCTCTACCTTTAACATATAATGTCAGAAGTGCTCTGATGACTGACACCCAGAAGAAGTTATATGACTGTGTATATATATATTCCTAACTAAACTCAGCTGGAGGCAAAATAGTGTGGTTGATTCGAGTTCAAATGGTCAAGTGTGGTCTCTAGAAAGCTGCGGAAATGAAGTTGCTAACAGTTTCTGTGGGTGGGGGGTGTACCCACAAAACAACATTACACAAGTCCCTCAGACCACCTCAGTCCCATAAGCTGGAGCAGTTCCAAAGCTGAAGGGCACAGACATCTAAGCCAATGATTTCCTATCAGGGAGACTTCAACACATAACGGGGTACTTCTGATATTACCATGGATATTTTAACACGTTTCCTTTTCAAATAATTTACTTGGCCAAATAAACAAACAAAAAGCATACACACAACTGTGAATTCATGATAAACATATATACACACACCAATGTTTGTATTGTATTTTGTTTGCCACTTTAATCCAGTTATTGGAAAACAATTAAACACTGGTTTCATTTTGTTTTTTCAGAGGACATGGGCCAAAAAATACAGTACAAACCACTTCCACATGGGATCCGGATGGTTAGTCTATCATAAATCACAATATGCCTCGAGCAGGTATATGCACAGGAATATAGACTCATGTCAGGAACTGTGAAGTTAATCGAGAGATAATGTGAAACGTGTTTCTTTAAGTGCCACTCCCTGTGTATGTAGACTTCTCAGGAAGCCAATATGAAAACAATAGACTTGAACATACTCTGGCCACTCACATGTAAGAGCACAATGTGAACAAAAAGAGAGAGCATGTTCCTGTCCTAAATAGAGTCCTCATTGGCTGAGGACGCAGTGACCAGAAGAAGACAGAAGCAAAAAATAATCAAATCTTTCCAGGGTCTAAGTGAGATTATGAAAAGCCTAAGGGGTCGGAAAGCAGCAGCAATGATGAGGTTTAGCAAAAGGTCTGGAAAATAACAAAATCAACATCCGCTGAAGTGAAGGAAACATGAAGTGTGTGCACATTAGTGAGAGAGCAAATCTTACTCAGGCAGGGCTCGTCTGATGATGCTGTGACCTTGTTTGTAGATGTCCAGTTTGGACAGACAGCTGCACTGGGTGTGGTTGGCCACACTGATGGTCACCGGCTTGGTGCCTTGGGTGATCGGCACTGTGATCTCAAAGAGCTGCAGAGAGAGCAACAATGCACAGGGAGACATTTGTGAATAAAAAGAAGGTGCTAAAGGGATCACAGAAGAGCCTCACCATCCAAAAGATCCTTATGGCGATGCATTGTGTGAAGTGGAGGATAAGGGGATGAAGTAGACTGCTTATTCCATAGCATGTAGCATGGACACAGGGAGGAAGAAGTGAAGGTTAGAGCCAAAAGTACCTATGAAATGATTTTCTTGGCTGGAAAGACAGGGATTTTAGAGTTTTGACAGTCACAAGAAGCACATTTATGATCCTCCGAGGACTGCTGTATATATATTTATACTGGATCTCAACTATTTCCTTTCTATAAAGAAGTTGCTTCTTTGTATGCTTATTTTCTTGGTATGTTGTCATTGCCATGGCGTTGATTCATGTGTCATTCATACTGCTGTTACAGTCAATCCAAGTAAATTTTACTGTGCTTTATATAATTACTTAAGTTCTAAGGCTCACTCAGTTCCCTTCTTATAAATATCTACTTCCAGGTGCTGCAAGTTTCCTTGCTGTATGCTTCAGCACCACTTACACCCACAACTATAACTGATCCAATCTCCCACCTGTGGTGCCAGGTGGGCTTAGCTATGCTTTCTCGTGTTTTGACCCTGCATGTTAAACAGTTACTCCTTTCTCTTAAACTGCTGCCTAATCTGGAGCTCAGTCCACAGGTGACTTCTTCTTTCTGAGCTCATTGGATTTGTTTGCTTTGTTTGAATGACTTACATACTGCACAATGCAACCGCCTAAAATGCTAAACTTGGTCTTTACTCCACCTGTTGTGTTGTGTATTTGTTCATCTGCGCACATTTCTTCTTCTGCTTGTTGAATGAAGAAGTACATTGTCACTATTACTTAAAGCACTCTTGTTACATGAATGAAAACAGATCAAATTGAAACCAATTCAATTCAACTTTATTTTGGATACCGTCTATTACAAGGCACTTTTCAGTGACCCAGAGAATGACTCCCGAGCAAATATTATTGAGTGTAGCTAATATTATTAAATCTCAAATAAGGAAACAATGGCAAGTAAAAAATTCCCCAAGCTAGAGAAAAACCTTTAAGCCAAACAGTGGCAAAGAAAAGCTCCCCTTTAAGAGGGAAGAAATCTCAAGCAGGACCTGGATCATAAGGGGGACCTTCCTGTTGAAGGCCAGGCAGGTAAAGGGGAAAAAAAGAAGAGGAAGATAGGATGGAGAGAGGAGAGGCAGAAATATATTGGCAAGAATATATAGGACAAAATATATTAATATTAATTATCCATTAGCTGGAGAACTAATAATTCTACGTACTTATATTATGACTGATACATTGTTAAGTACATGGACTACAAAGGATGATTACACACTGCCTGGCCAAAAGAAAGTTGCCACCTGGATTTAACTAAGCAAATAGCTACGAGCCTCCTATTGGATAATTACTGCATGGGTGATTATCTTTCATCTGGCAACAAGTTTTTTAACCCCAAATGGTACAATAAGTTGCTTCTCATTACCTAAACAACCATGTCGAAAGACACATCCCGTGGTCGTGGAAAAGATGTTAGTCTGTTTGAGAAGGGTCAAATAATTGTCATTCATCAAGCAGAGAAAACATCTAAGGAGATTGCAGAAACTACCAAAATTGGGTTAAGAACTGTCCAATTAAAAACTGGAGGGATAGTGGAGACCCATCGTCTTTGAGGAGGAAATGTGGGCAGAACAAAAATCCTCAATGATTGTGATCGGTGATCACTTAAAAGTTTGGTGAGATCAAATCTAAGAAAAACAACAGTAGAAGCCCACCTATCATCACCTATCATACCATCATCAATGCAATATCTTGGTGAAAAGTTAACGCAACACTGGATGGAAATAAATCTTGTGACATTGCAGAAGCTTATCGAAACAATGCCACAGCATATGTGTGCTGCAATCAAAGCTAAAGGCGGTCCAACAAAATATTAGTTTATGACCGTTTTTTTTTGGTGGCGACTGTTTTTTTGGCCAGGCAGTGTATAAACAGATGTAGGTAGCAACACTGAGGTGGTCAGAGGGTCAGACTGCAGGTCAGCATGTTAGTTGATATTCCAGAGACATCTATACACACAGGTGGAGGTAAACGCTGGGATGGTCAGAGGATGGAACTGTAGGTTAGTATGCAGCTCTGGCAACTCTGGTCTGCAAACATATTCAGAGAAAGAAAAAGGGAGGTGCAGGACAGCACAAAAAAACTACAGGAACAATGGAACATAGTTACATTCACGAGGTGCTCCGAATTAACTATGGAAACAGCTGAAGGAAGAAGAGGAAGGTTGGAAGAGAAGAGGGGTGAGGACACCGCTCAGTGGATCATGTTGTTGTCTCCCTGCAGCGTAGACCTATAGCAGCAAAGCTATGATGAAGCTATGTTTCAGACCAGCCTGTTCTAGTCTTGGTTTCAGCCATTCCTATAACTGTAGCTATGACTATTAGCCCTAACACACTATAGTTAAGACTAACTATAGGCTTTACTAATCAGAAATGTTTTCAGTTTAGTTTTAAAGATGGAGGTGGTGTCAGCCTCCTGAACCCAAACTGGTAGCTGGTTCCATAATAAAGGTGTCTGGTAGCAGAAGGCCCGTTCTCCAAATATACGTTTGGATATTCTAGGAACTACAAATAATCCTGCACTCTGAGAGCGGAAAGCTCTATTAGGAGCAGAAGGCGTTATCAGGTCTTGCAAATAACGAGAAGCTTGGCTGTTAAGGGCCTTATATGCGAATAACAGAATTTTGAATTTGGATTAGAAATTTTACAGCAAACCAATGGAGGGAGGCTAACTGGGGAGAAACATGATCTCTTTCGCTGACTCCTGTCAGGCTTTTAACATTTACCTGAATGAACACTTGAAAAGAAAAAATGTTAGTTATTGATAAAGTGAAACTTACAGAGAAACATATCCCTGTGTGATCTGGGAACAGTCTTCTTTTTCACTGTAACATGGTATGTATATGTACCTGAAATTTATTCTCAAGCTCACACTTAAATTTCAAATTCTCTTAAAAAAATAATAATAATATGAAAAATTTCTCCCACATTAACTTTTCTGAAAAATACATTCTATTCAAAATTAGCCATTCGACTTTCGTGAACATTAAGCCACTGGACACATCTTCTTCTTAAATTCTAAATTGTTCACAAACATTAATGCATTAGACTGACCAGTAAACAACTGAATATAAAATATGAACAAAAAGTGATAATACAGTTTAAAGGATTATTATTTAAAAACCATAGTTTTCAGACTGCACTCATAAAGATGCTCCATAAGACTGTTTTGCAGAGGACAACAGAAACCCTGTGAACCACTTTATTCTTCCAGTTAAAGACACTCAGCCTGAATGATAAGTAATTAGTCTCAATGACTCCTTATTCAGGAGCCTTAAACAGCTTGAACTGTCTCTCTGCGTCTCATCTTAATAAGGATCAACGGAGCACAAAGATATTTCTTTGAGTTGACAGAGACAACTGTTGTCTTGAAACATTTACATACATCAATGTAATATCAAGTTTTTGTGTGGAATTTAACATGATGCCTTTTCATCAAAAGGAGTCTAATGCTGCTCTTAGCGCATGATATCAGCTCTAATGGTGAGGACATCAGGTGAATTATGAAACATCTATGTTTCTTTAAACCAAAAAAATCAATGTTGCTGAGGGATTTAATATTTTTGTTGAATTAATATTATAATATATATGCTGTTGATAGATAAGGAAGCACTACTGGCAGCCTGAGTTGTCTAATAATTATAACAGTACATATTCATCAGTTTAAGGGTCAGAAAAAGTAGCTTTCCACTTTTGTCCTCGAATGATATAGATTCAAACTAGCAGTTGAGAGTCATTTTAATGAGAAAGAGACTGAATTCAGAAATATTTAGACGTGTCAGACAACAACTAAAGTAGCAGTGTGTTGACGTGTTTCTTGGCTGCACATTCCCAGACCTTGTGTTTGGGTCTCTTGCAACAGAGGACTGTATTGTTCTGAAAAAGCATTTTTCAGCAGAGAATGGAAACTTTATCACGTCGTACGTTTGTTGTTTTTTTGTTCTCAAAACCTAGACAGAGAACAAATACAAGAACACGAAATACCTTTATACTAAGACACTGTGCTGGATATAAGATTTTAGATGAATAGAATGAAATATTTCCTCAGAACAATCAAAAAAAGTCATCTAATAGAATTTTTATTATTTAATAGCCATATAATGACTAACCAGTGAGTAAAACTTTTCACTGTTCTTGTGTTTAGTATTTCACTTCTTTCCATATAAATCCTTGACTCTCCTATAATGCGTTAATGACCACTGTAGTCTTAAGAGAAAATATGTAATGCTTACGTTTGTCCACATGTCCAAAACACAGTGGTGTCACAATGAGAGGTTGTAAACTGTGAGATGGCAACGTATCATCCAGCTGTTATTTTCTCTGAGGCAGTGTCTACATGACATCACAGGACTCATTTTCTAACTTGTAGGTCTGTGGACATTAATTTTAACATTCCTCACCGTGCACTTTGTGCTTTTAACTCCAAACTCTAACCATTTGTGCGCAAAAGGAAATTCGTATGACATGTGACTGGTGATCTTTTTTTTTTTATTTTTAAACAGTGTTCTCACAAAATGATGGTGGGTATATAGTCAATGAATGCGACAAAAAGTGTTCCTGGCTAGAAATCACAAAGAATCGCTTACCTTACCTTTAGAGTTCTGCCAGATATCAAAACTGGTCAAATTTAGTTTGTTCTCAGCCATTAATATATGGACTCAGTTTGGGTACGACCAGTTCTAGTTTTTAAATCATAAGCAGACATTGCCACTACGTTTTCCTTTCTGTCTGTTAGCAGCATTAACATCAACCTCAATGCAGCTGACACCAAATGAACTTCCGCACAGACACCGAGGTGTGCTCTTGGCTGGACCACAGAGTGATGGGAAATCATGCACCATGTGGCAAATTCTTGAGATGGCAAAAGTGCCATCAGTGCAAGGAACAATTGCTGTGAAATCTAAAATTTCAAACATCTTTTACTGAATTCACATACATAATTCTATGTATTAATTCATGTTTCAGATGTATCCAGCAATCATAGATATAAAGAAAACAGTCTTCAAGGCGTGTCCAAACTTTTTTACTGTGCTGTATGTCCACCATATTCTCCGTAATCTCTGTGGAACTTCCTCTGATTGTGGCATTGTGTGCTGCAGGGTGAGGCTTTTTAGCCAGCTTCACAGAACTAAACAATTTCATTTCCTTAATCTTTATAGAGAAACAGGCCTGGCAGTAATCAGTTTGCTCCTGCTGAGTCCACTTATGAGTGAGTTGTTTGCTCCTGCTGAGACCACTTGTGAGTGACTTGGTTCTGAAACAACAAATACTACTAAGTACTGGAAAGCCATTCGTTTCATTTAATCATAAATCAATCATCAAATCCTGTAACACACTTTTGCTGCTGTATTTTATAATACAACAACGCCAGTTACACATCCCTTGAAAGCACAAAGCCTGATTAGTTTTAAACTGTTTTTAGATAAGAAATATCGCAGTGACAAGAGTGTGCACAAAGCAAAACCATCCTTTCAGCCAAGGGACCTACTTGTGAGATCAATAGAAGGTGCACGCTACGTGAGGTCACCATATAATGGATGTATTCTGAAGCTTCAAACCTGATGTAATGTTTTGTTTTGTTGTTGTTGTTGTGTATCTGTGAGTTGTAAACAAGTGTTGGCCTAATGTCTGGATAAAAGGAATGGTTAGAAAATCATCAAAGGTATATGAATGTGGGATTCATATTCAAAGTAAAAGCATTAAAAAGACATTATTGTCATTATATGCCATTTAGCCATTAATTGCCATCATCTGCTACTCGGGGCCTTCAGACTAGCAGGAGGACCAGTAGGAGGACAGATGTGTTTTTGCTCTGTTGTAAAGGGAGAAAATAAAATGACATATGTGAGGCATTGCAAACTATTAAAGTACCGCTGCCACAATGACAAAACCAGAGCATACTGGACACAATAAAATAGAGTGGCAAAAGAAATAAACCACTGAGTTAAAGAATGAAACTGCTTGACAGCACAGGTGTTGAACTAGACCCTTCTGCACAAAACCACCAGTCAGACAGAAACGCTTAAAGATACTTAAAGTCAGTCAAATAGTAAATTATACAGTTTAACACAACTTCTATTACTTTCTAAGTGTTTTTTCTCTCAAGATCTGCCAGCTGCTTTAAGGCACTGCCAAAGCAATCATCTCATAGGACGTTTCACGATGACGAAATAGACCACAGAATGCTCTTCACAGAAACGGTCCTAGCTGACCCTTCACCTTTCCATACGTCCACTTGGAGAAAAGTAGTTTTTAATTACATTCAAAAAGTCATTAAAATTCAGCTGACTTATAAATTGTCTATCTAGTCAACCATAATTTGGACACTGTAGTATGAAGCCTTTGTAAATATCCAAATTCTGGCCAGTGGTCTGAAATTGCTGCCAAAAAAAGCAATTAGGAAAACTACCAGAGCGGAGGAAAGTCTTGTGAAACCACAAAAAGACCGGAGCTCAGCACCCATAGCCTTGTGTCCTCTGTCTTTCAGCTCTGGCTTTGGTCTCCTTTTGGTCACCTGAAAACTGCTTTCAACCCATTAAACAATATTGCTCAGTTTTCTTAGTTTTTTTTTTTTTTTGTGTCCTCCTATTGCATGTCCTGTCTCTGTAACTCTTATCAATGGAAAGTGCAAACTGAAAAGCTTTCAGGTCATCAACAGCCATTTACCAAAATATACCCCGATCCCCACTGCTTGACTCATGTTTAAGGTAAAAAAAAAAAAAAAAAAAAAAGTAATTGATCACTGTGTAAATATATGCTTGAAGACCACCTGCTGGGTCACAGCTGCCATCTTTGCTCTCTTTGCTGGTACTACTAACACAACATGAGCACAACGAGCCATATTATCACAGAGGATTGCACAGGTTTCTTGCTCAAGGACACTCATATGGAGAGCAAAACCAGGGAACGAACCAACTATCCAACTGGCAGAGGGACTGCTCCACCTCCTTAGCCACAGCCGATTAAAAGTCAAACTCACGCACAGTTTACTTCAACACAAGCAAAGAGAGCCTTCTGTAAGTGACATGAACAGATTAAGTAAAAGCTGCATTGAGTCGAGGTCTGTAAATATTATGATTGTCAAGTGCATCCCAGTACATATACAGCTGACACCTGCACTCATGCGGTTACATAAGAAATTGAAAAGGTTGCACCCCACAAATTTTACAGAACACAATCATTAACTGGTGATTTTTTTCAGACTCAGTAGGACCATAAAGCTCCACAGTTGAGTTAAACTGCCATAAAAACACCAAAGAAGAATTTACTTTCTGCAGAGAGCAATAAAAAACAAACATAGCTGTTTGATATTACTTTGGAGAACTTTGGATTATATGAACTTACTGGAAAGCAGGAACTATATAAGACAGTGTGTAAAACCAGCCTTGTAAAAATCTACTTGCTTTGATAATACTGTTAATGTGAGCAATCATATTAGCTGTTTTCAGCCTGAGCTAACATCTGTAATCTTCAGGAATGCAACCAGTCCAACAAATTAGCCAAGAATTGAGCAGAAGCTGTCAACTTTGCCTTCCAACTATGAGAGAGGCTAGACAATGAGCACAGGGTATGTGGAGTAACGTATCCAGCTAAGGATCGAGGGGATCAGTCTGTTCAACAGAGCCCTGGGTTTCATCAGCTGCTGAAGAACTTGAATAAACCCCCTAACTACCTCACGCTACAGAAACAGTCAAACTAATGCCCACAAAACAAGAACTGCTCTTGAGTAGTCAACACATGGGATTTGTGGACTTCTGTGGCAAGTGATTCATTTGCAACACAACAATATGATGCTGAAAAGATGCAGCTTTAAATATTAAAGACAGTCGTCTGATTCTTTCGATTCCCATAAATCAAAAAGGAATTCAGATTGATCTGACTGCTATCTATCCATCCATTATCCATACCTGTTTAGTCCTATTTAGGGTCACAGGGATCTGCTGGAGCCTATACCAGCTATCTTCAGGAGAAAGGCAGCGGTACACCCTGGACAGGTTACCGACTGCTATTATTAATGAAAATATTCATTCACATTCAGTCAGTCAAGATGGATATTTAAATCAATCAGATTGTTTCCAGCAGTCCCTTTAAGTGCACCTGTAAGCCTCCACTGGTGAAGACTTCTGCCTGGTGGACTCCAGAGGAGACCAGAAGAGACCAGTGGAGACCAGTGGAGACCAGAGGAGACAAGTGGAAACCAGAGGAGACCAGAGGAGACCAGTGGAAACCAGTGGAAACCAGAGGAGACCAGTGGAGACCAGTGGAGAACAGAGGAGACCAGTGGAGACTAGTGGAGACCAGAGGAGACCAGTGGAAGTCAAAGGTGACCAGAGGAGACCAGTGGAAACCAGAGGAGACCACTGGAAACCATAGGAGACCAGTGGAAACCAGAGGAGACCAGTGGAACCATAGGAGACCAGTGGAAACCAAAGGAGACCAGAGGAAACCAGTGGAAACCAAAGGAGACCAGTGGAAACCAGAGGAGACCAGAGGAGACCAGTGGAACCATAGGAGACCAGTGGAAACCAGAGGAGACCAGTGGAGACCAGAGGAGACCAGTGGAGACCAGTGGAGACCAGAGGAGACCAGTGGAGACCAGTGGAAACCAGAGGAGACCAGTGGAGACCAGTGGAGACCAGAGGAGACCAGAGGAGACCAGTGGAGACCAGAGGAGACCAGTGGAAGTCAAAGGTGACCAGAGGAGACCAGTGGAAACCAGAGGAGACCAGTGGAAACCAGAGGAGACCAGTGGAGACCAGAGGAGACCAGTGGAACCATAGGAGACCAGTGGAAACCAGAGGAGACCAGAGGAGACCAGTGGAACCATAGGAGACCAGTGGAAACCAAAGGAGACCAGAGGAGACCAGTGGAAACCAAAGGAGACCAGTGGAAACCAGAGGAGACCAGTGGAAACCAAAGGAGACCAGTGGAAACCAGAGGAGACCAGAGGAGACCAGTGGAACCATAGGAGACCAGTGGAAACCAAAGGAGACCAGAGGAGACCAGTGGAAACCAAAAGAGACCAGTGGAGACCAGAGGAGACCAGTGGAAACCAAAGGAGACCAGTGGAAACCAAAGGAGACCAGAGGAGACCAGTGGAAACCAAGGAGACCAGTGGAGACCAGAGGAGACCAGTGCGACCTCTCACGCAGCAGACTTTGCAATCCAAAATACTATCACTCTGTGTAGCCCAACACTTTCACCTCACTTTTTTCATTAGAATTATTTCTGAGGTTAACAAAAAGTTACTAAAAATAACACTTCATTTTCATTTGATAAGTGAAAGATATAACATTACTAAGTGTTCTTGTTAAATAGTAATCTCCATGTTGATCAGAATAAATAATTAGGATTTTTGCCATAATCAAGCAAGCACTTGACTTAATGCCGCCGTTACTACACCTCACTCACAATGTGTGCATTACCATGTTGCAGTCATTATATACATAAGTGCAAGCATATCATAACCCTTGGTCTATGCCACATCTGCTTTCACTTAGAATTGCTTTGGTGTTCATTTGTTTTTGTCTGCACCAAGTTATGTGAAAAATTGCTCTCTCTTCAGAAGCTACATGTTTGATTGCACCAGCTTGGTCCACCATTTGCTCTTTGGTGGTATGTGTGACACTTCACAGAAATGCCCCCCTTTAACAGCTAATGCAAACAGCTGGATTCAGTGTGTCAACTACAGATTAATGTTGACTCAGATGATGTAGTATTATACCTCGGTACTACGGCTTTCAGTTTAGAGCCAAAGCATTAGCATACCATACATTCCCAAGCACAAACGACTACTGCAACAGTCCTGATTTACTCTGGCCATTGTCGACTTCCTGCGCTGATTAAATCCGCTGCAACTGTTCTTAGAACAAAGGAGCCATTTGCCCAGACTGCTACTGCCAGTTCATTTAATTAATAATAAAGAGTTAGGAAATGAACAGCACAGATGAGCTGAAACAATAAGCCAGACTCCATGAGTAAGTACATTAACAACAACTTTGTCTCAATGAACTACCCTGCTGAGAGAATTGACTTCATTTCAAGGCACTGACTGATGGACTGGCGACCTGTCCAGGGTGTAGCCCTGCCTTTTGCCCAAGTAGAGCTGGGATAGGCTCCAGCAGATCCCCATGTCCCTGAAGAGGACTAAACAGGTACAGATAATGGATGGACGGATGGATGGATGGATGGATGGATGGAGGATGGATGGATGGATGGATGGATGGATGGATTGTACACTGACAATATGTTGGAACAAAATTAGTTAATTATTGAATGCATTTTATGCTTTTTTTTGTACAGCCTCTATTATGATACAAATTGTCTCTCTGTGCTTTTCAGAGACCCAGAATATGACCTTCAAACAAATATTAACGGTAAGAAGCAGTGGAAGTGGCAAATATAGAGTAAGTTGCACCGTGGCGAGATGATGGATGCCAATGGAGTCAAACAGTAAGGCCCCGATTGTACACTTCTCCTTACCCGTTAACACTAGCCGCTACCCTCAAATTGCTCGCTAAAGCCGCTACCCATTATGCCAACTCTCTTACTCACTGTAGGTGTGGCAATGGGCGTGTCTTTTGCCATTTCCACAAACTCGGTATCTTGTGATCGCGGGTTTAGGATTGCGGGTAGTGGGTTGTCAGAGCACCCACTACCCGCAACCCGCATGTCGGCACATACAAGAGCGCCTCTAAACGGCATCAATGTGCGTCCACCTGGTCACATGTGGACGTGCACAAACGGCTCTACCTCTCGAATTCACTCTTGTATAAAAAGCCTGATTTGGCCTCACTTGAACCCCTGAGAAAAAGAGATTATCTTAAATCGGCTTGCTCACCAGTAAAACAGTAGATGACCAGAACGTTTATGGATGTAGAGAAAGAAGACATGAAGTTAGTTCGTGTGAGAGAAGAGGATGGAGAGGATAGAGTTCGATGGAGGAGGATGATTCACAGTGGAGCCTCCTGAAGGGAACGGCAGAAAAGAAAGGAGGCAGAAAAGAAGAATATAATTATTTTGAAACCATCTGGAGGTCATCATTCTACAATGAGAAGACTGCTACAAATAACTACCATTCTAGCACTTTATAATAGTTAGCACTTTTTCTTATTACAGAGATACAACAAAGGAGTCACAAAATCAAAAAGACAAACATAAAAGGACCAATGGGTGGATATTTGTATGGGTATCATTCAGTCCAGGACAATTTGAAGTTCACAAAGACCATGACATGGCAGCAAAACTCAGTTCCACTCTGATTAAATCAGAAATTGTTTCCACATCCTTTCATAGCAGGTAAATACTACGCCTCTGTTCGTACAGATTTGCTCCATCTTAGCAATGGAGGTCATTTCATGAAACCACCTATTGAAACACAGGGAAGAGGGTGACTTCCAGCTGAATAATATAAGGTTTTTAGCTGCAAGCATACCTATCTTAAAGACCTGTTTTTGATGAGAAGGAAGGAGTACTGCCCTGTTAGAGGATCCAAACAGGGCTCAGATGCAGTCAGGTGGTATTATTAGCTTGTATTGGAAAGAAAACCAATTAAACATGCCACGCCAAAAATGACTGAGTACTGGACATTACCTGAATAAATGTAACCCATATCTATGAACACAAGGGAAACACAAGTTAAAGATTTACTCCATTTGATTTTGGATACTCAATGTATAACTTTAAATTGAATGAACTTATATCAAGAATTTATAGAAGGAGTGTGAACACTGGACAGGCTCTTCTTGCAAAAACCATTTCTCAGCCCAAATGCCTTTCTGAGATGCAAGGTGTCAATTTCAATTAGAAAAGAGTAGACGACTTTTGAGTCTGGTCCATGTTATAAGATTTCAGGTCTGCAGAAGAGAGTCAAGAGTAGGGATCGACCGATTATCAGCCAGACCGATTATCGGTGCCGATATTTGGCATTTTTACGTATATCGGCATCGGCCTTTTTTTAAATCCAACGGGCCGATTTAAAACTAAAATATTTTGGCTCGGATGCAGCTGCGCTTCTCTGTCTCCAGCACTGTCCCGCTCACAGCGCCATCTTGATTACGCAATCCAAGCACATAGACACAAAGCCAATCAGAAGCTGAACTGTTTGCAAGGTCCTCAAACACGGCGGAGAGATAAATTTTCTCGTGTGGAGAAGCTCCAGTGTGGACGAATGTGTCAAAGGTACGTTAACACAGGAAACTCCTGAAATTGTAATAAACATCCCAGTCCTCTGCATGTCACAACTACTAGTAACGTTACTATGAGCAGAATACCGTAAAAATGTAATAAACCAGCGGCAGCTCTGCTGGCTCGTAGTAGCTCCCGACGTGTCTGAATGATTTGAGACAAAGCTGCTGAAAAAAATCAATATGAGAACAGTCCGTTATAGTCGAAGCGTATGTGTGTGAGAAAAAAACTCAAACTAAATTCGGTCTAGTTTTATTGCATGAAAGCGTGACGAGGATAGAGAATAGTGTGTTACCATGGGAGTAACTGCAGAGCAGCAAAGCACCGTCCGTCTGACAGAAAACAGTCGGACAATAATAACTGCTGAACTACCGAGTTATTTAACTTTATCTCTTTGTTTTGATTGAGAGATCCCAAAAATGTTAGGTGAAGTTGTCCTTGATAGTTTATTTTAGAGGCGGACCGCGAACTTTATAGCACCCCCTCGAAGCGCTGCAGCCGTCTCTCAGACCGCCAGATATGATGTAATTGTTTTCGCACAACAATCAGTTCTTGAAGTGGAATTTTTTCAGTTACACTTATTCATATTTTGTTTGCATGTCTCTGCCTATGTGTGCGTGTGTGAGGCGGGGGGTGGGGGGACTGAAGTAATCGCAAATAAATGTGTAGTATTGTACATGATGGTAGTCTGCAGGACGGCTGTGGCGGTCTGAGGAACAAGTGACTAGAACTCCTATGTATTTTATTTTAATATGTTAAAGACTTCAGAAAATAAAATGTAAAACATACATATTTAGGAAAAGTAATGTAATGGCAGACCTGTAAATTTTGTTTGGAGAAAGTTATTCACATAATAACATCCCTAACCATCTGTGAGACTGCTTCGGTGGTTCTAGTGTTAAAATATAACATTTAATAAAAAATTTAGTTAAAAAAAAATTAAGCATGGTGAGTTGAGCATTTGTCAGCATGTGACCAACTTTTAACTCTTTTTTTTTCCAAACCCTTATTGCAGATGGATGGATCTAGAAATAAAAGTGTAGTGTGGCAGTATTTCAATCCATCAACAGCAGCAGGGAAGGCTCATTGCAAAAAATCTTTATGCCAATATGTTCACTTTTACTGTAAATGAATATCGGCTCAAAATATCGGCTATCGGCCTTCCTGACTACTAATAATCGGTATCGGCCCTGAAAAAACCATATCGGTCGATCTCTAGTGAAGAGACCACCCTTGACTTTCCAGACAGACACGTCTGAAGTCTGCGAACTGAAACAACAGCTCAGACAGCTGGAAGAAGACAAGAAAACTCTTCAGGACAGAAATCGGGAATTGGAAGAGTCTAAACTGGTAATGGAGCTTCAACAACAGGGTGGGTCAAGGCTCACACTGGAGGAGACGCTGGCAAAACCAGAAAACAAGAGGAAAATCTTCTCAAAAACAGAGGAAGATTTTCAAGAACAACTGCAACAATTAGTAACAATGTGGAAATTTTTAATCTGGAGAAAGCTGAGATGGAAGAAACTAAAATCCAAATGATCAGCAAAGATAAAAAAAAAACTCCAGACAGAGAAGAAGCAGGTGCAGGAGAAGTTGAAAATTTTAGCTGGATTAGATGCGTTTGAAGAAGATTTGAGAAGAGAAAAAATACAAATCTGGGACATCAGAATATAATTGGAGAAAGAGCGCAGAGAAATGGAAGAGATTAGGAAAAATCTGGAAATAGAGAAAACTCTCACAGACCAATCCAAGGTGAAAGTGGAGGAGATAGAGAAAGAGCTAAGACTGGAAAAGGAAGTGCTTGAGTAGAAGGAGATAAAATTAGAGAATGATTGGAAACAATTAGAAGAGGAGAAGAAAAAAGTCCACTTTGAGAAAACAGAAATCACAGACACCAAGAGAGAAATTGAGGAAAAGCCTCAAGAAATGCAGACGGAGAAAAATTGGCTACAGCAGGAGGTAAAAATTTTAGAGGACAATAAAAAAACAACTGGAAAAGGATTAGAAAGAATTGGAGCTGGAAAAGACGCAAATCTGCACCAAGATAAAAATGGAGGAGCAACTGCTGCAGGAGAAAAGAGAAGAGGCCAAGATGAAAATGGAGGAAAACCATCAAGTACTTCAGAAAGAGAAGGAAAGACTGCAGCAGGAGTTCAGTAAATTAGAGGATGAAAAGATACATGTGGAAGAGACAAAAAGAGAGCTTGATAAAGAGATGGAGAAATGGCTAAAGAAGAATAACAGTTTGAAGGAGGAGGAGGATCGTATCCATGAGATGAGCAAAGATTTGGAGAATGAAAAATGAAAAAAGAGAATTGGATAAAGATGAAGACAAACTGGTGAAAGAAATGAATGAATTGGATAGAGAGAAAAGAAACATTCAGGAAGAATGGCAGAGTTTGGAGGAAGAGGTGGAATTATTTTTATCGTTATTTGAAGAGGAAAATAATATCCTGGTGGAGAAGGACAGAGAGCTCCAAGAGCTGATGTTCCTCCCGCATCCCCAAAAACACCATCTATTTAGGTTAACTGGACAATCTAAATTGCCCCCAACTGCAAATTGTTAAATTAACATCAACCTTATTTCTTCATGTGTGCAGATTTCAGAATGACTTTTTTTTGTACAAATGTTCGCTGTTTGACTTGACAGTAAAAACAATAAATCTCTGAGGTGTATCATCAACGTGAAACGACAGTTTCATTCAAATCAAGGAAATGTCACTTGAAGCTACTATTTTAAATTAGAACCAACCAAATTCATGTCAACAGATCAGAATTCCATATCTATGGTTTTAATCAAGCTTCTGTTTCCTGAAGCGTTTTATGAACATTTATGTTGTGCTGAACTTGTTGTTTCAGGGTATTTGAAATTAAGTGACACATCTTAATTTCTCTCAGTTGTCCTTTAATTTCTTGCCTGCCATTTTTCTGAGACGCTTATGAATTTTGTGTTTAATACATTTACGTTTGTACATATTCTATGAACTGAAAAAAATGTCAATACGTTGCAACTATTACTTTTCATTGCATCATCTTATTCTACAAGAAGTGTGCCGTGCACTGGTGCACTGGACTTCTACATGCACTGAAGTGTTGTGCAGCAATGATATTTAAACTGTCAGAAAGAATGCATGGTGATGTACCGTTCCAGCCCTGGTCATAGCAATAAATGCCATGTCTTTTCAACTCCTTGAAGGAAATGTTCATAACTGGAGATTGGATGTATATGAACTGCATTGAATCATGCTCTGCCATTTCATGTTTTTTTTTTTTAAACGCTTTGTGATCAGACCTGTCACAAAATACCTGCACATGTAAATGTGTTCTGACTTGTATCACAATGATGGAAAGAAAAAAGTCATCAGAAGGAAAAGAGCAGCTCATTCATGGTGGTGAATTCTGAGGCGTAAAGAGCTAAATTCTGCTCACATTCAACCTCTTTTTGAATTTCCCCCTTGGGGGATGAATAAAGTACATCTAATCTAATCTAATCTACTCTAATCTAATCTAATCTAACCTGATGCCACAAGACTGACTGTCAGTGTGCAGATGGATAATTAGTTAGTTAGTTAGTTAGTAACTAAAGACTTTTTGAATTAAAAGAAATAGATTATTATTATTATTATTATTCTTGGACGGGAAGTCAGTGGCCTGATCTCACCCCCACAGAACATGATTTCAGTTACTGGAGACAAAACTGAAGGCAGTCAGACTCACAAATAAGCAGCAGCCGAAGGTGGCTGCTGTTGGGCCCCTGTCCATGAGGACAAAGACATCAGAGCTGTTTGGGCAGTATGAGGATATTAAGCAAGTGGTTTTAATGCTATTACTGATCAGTGTACACTCCCTTAAGTATTCATCCCCTTTTGCTTCCCTTTGTTCCCTTCCCGCTAGCCCTAGCCCTAGCGGGAAGGTCCCTAACAGGAAGATACACTTCCTGCTGGCCACTACCCGCAAATTGCAGGTTTAGGAACCACCGCTAACCGCTAATGCAATCTTCCGTTCCCTAAAGCCACTACCCATTATGCCGACTCCCTTACGCACATTGTAGGTGAAGAAATGGGTGTGTCTTTTGCCCTTTCCACAAACTCGGTATCTTGCGATCACGGGTTGCGAGTAGAGGGTAGTGGATGGTCAGACCACCCACTACCCTCTACCCGCAACCCGCATGTCGGCGCGTACAAGAGCGCGTCCAGTTGGCATTAATGTGCGTCCACCTGGTCACATGTGGACGTGCACAAATGGCTCTACCTCTCGATTTAATAAAAAGCGTGAATTTGACCTCAGTTGAACCCCTGAGAAAATGGCAGAGATTGTCTTAAATGGCTTGTTCACCAGTTAAACAATAGATGACCAGAGCGTGGTCTGGGAGCGCACCAACTATCTGGGACTTTCAGGTAGCCAATAGGAATTGTCTGTAAATATATATATATATATATATATATATATATATATATATATATATATATATATATATATATGTATACACCAGTGCAGAGGAAGAGGAGGAAGCTCTACAGCAGAGTCCCAGACAAGTTGCACATGAGAGCTGCTCTGATCTGGATGAAAGGATGCTCCATAGCGGTTTGCAGGTAGCGCAACCTGCTCTTAAAGGCAATGGCTACTGACGCACTGATTGGTTTAACAGGAGGAACGCCCTTAACCACTCCTATGAATAATATAGCGGGTAGCACAGGTGGGATAGCGGGTTTAGCAAGAGTGGAAGATTGCGTTCTTTGCGGGAGAACGCCCTTCCTGCTACTGACTATCCCTAAATAGCGGCTTTAGCTGATCTGGTGGAAGATCGGGCCTTAACTATTGATACTGTTTTTTTTTCTCCTTTGCTTTTTCTTGCTTCTCAGCAGAACAAGACTTACTTGAACACTGGATCATTAATCTTTTTGATCGTTATTTCCACAAAGATAATGCATGTCTGGGATATATTTTATTAACATTTTGACAGTTGAGATAGTTGCAGAAATGAGCAAAGCAAATGAAAGAAAAATAGCATTAACAGAGCTTCCCCATTCATAAAAGTTTGACTTCTTACTGTGATGTGTGAATGATGGAGCCTTCTTTCTATCAAACACACATCACATCCTAATGAGCACAAGGGCACTTTGATATGTGGAAGGGCTGGGCATCAAACCAATGACCTGCTTAATGCCTAAGTCGTCGTGGCTGCTAAAAACAAAAAAGTAAAGAAAATGAATCGGTCCAACAATTATCAAAAATGTATCTTCTAGTAGATCAAATACAGCATAATTAATTCACTGTGATGTTCTTCTATTTATCTTCACATAGTTTGCAAGGATTCTCTACTATTACTGAGACATGCTTCAACTATTTTTCTTGTGAACTCAGCTCCTGATCCAGCTGCAGAGCGATGTCATACTTGGTGTTCTTCTTCAGGAAATGTTTATAGAAAACATGTGCTCTGATCATTACCGGCTCCAAGATTCTGTGCAACACTGTGCTGGGTCAGCAGCAAGCAGCAGCACTTACTGTACACCAAAGTAAACATTAGCATTTCATATGAGATGACAACACTAAACGACTCCTCGAATGCCGAAGTTATTTCATGCAGGATGTCATAAGCTTCGCTCACAGCTGTGTGGACACTCAGCGCCATTAAATTCTGGAGCACGTCTCAGTTCATGTGACCTGGCTGGAGGGTCGCTCATTGCGTCCAAAAAGAAAACCTGACAAAACAGTTCTCTAATATGCTTGTTGAGATTAGAAAATAATATTCATAAAAGTAGATCTTAAGCATTAATTTTCCAACTCCATCCAAAAATGGAGAAGCAGTATTTTTAAAAGAAAATCTATGTAATGATCCAATAATGTGTAGAGCCACTTTTAACAGCAACAAGTGGTGCTCAATTTCTACACAATGTTTTCACTCTCTCACACTTGCTGTGGGGAAATTCTAGGGCCGCACTTCTGCACGAATGTTATTTCAGTTCATCAAGATTTTCATTTATTTTCTGTCACACAGCTTTCTTAAGGTATCGGTCAGCATCAGTCTGTGATCCGAACTCTGCCGAGACCACTGCAACACCTTGATTCTAGTTTTTTCTTTTGCTGCTATTTATTTGTTTGTTTGTGTTTGTTCGAGCAGCGGTTTTTCAGGGCCGGATCGATGACGTGTCTCTGTTTCCAGGAAACAGCCCTGTGAAAAAGGCTTTCAGAAACCTCTCTGGGAAAGCGCTCCTTTTGCAGGACAGGTAGTCAGACGGGCTCGCTAAACTTCTGGGTGGGCGGGGGTGTTGAATCGCTGATTGGCTACGCTGTGGGCAGAAGATGATGTCATTTCCTGCCCACAGCGTAGCCAATTAGTGAGTCAAATCAACCCGCCTACCCAGAGGTTTAGCAGGAATGTTGACTCACTGATTGGCTACACTGGGGGCAGGAGATGACATCATTTAGCCCCCTGCTTCATGGATGAGTGGTCTTCTCATTCAGCGCCACCATTACACATTATTAAACAGTAAACAGAAACGCTACAATAATCTTCTGCTCCTTCAATATTTATTGAATCATCTTAGATTGTCTTTATTCTTTTATTTGTTTGTTTTTTGCTGACATCTTCTTCTTTTCTTTTTTGGCAGGTTGACAAACAGCGAAACAGGTGCACTACCGCCACCAGGTGGTCGTTCACGCGCAACAGACCCTGTCACCGCCAGGTGGAGACACGGCGTCTGAAAAGACTGAGAAGGAGGTCGACCCTGTTAAAATTTCAGCCTCCTCGTTTTATCCCAGAGACCCCGCTAGTGGAAACACACCTATATCCCTTCTGTGAGAACGTTTTAAGCTTATTTTCACATTTTTTTTACAGATGGCTTGAGTTTCAACACTAGAGTGCTTTGGTACAGATGACTTCATGGTGAAATCTATCTTTTTCAGTCAAGTAATTTAAAAACATTGTAAATTGTGTTTTAGGTTTCATGTCATGTATATGGATGCATGAAGAGGATTATTCTAAAGGGAGATAAAACATTTCAACGTCTGTTTTGCCATCATTATATATAATACAGCTGATGTTGAAAGCATTTTAACTTGCTGACTCACTGGAAATAACCCATACATTGTCAGAGGACAGTCTTCTCAAATGTCTTTTTGGCTGAGCAATATCTAAAGCAATGTCCTGGCTCTGGCTGCAAACATGTTTTCATAACTAAAACAACGCAATAACAACTGAACAACCCCAACTTTTGTAACCATGTGGATGGTGCAACGCTGCTTGGTTTATGTGTTGGACACTTTGGTCTTAGGAGAAATATTTGAGCAATTATGGGAGCAATTTGATTATTTCAGTGATGATTTCATCTTTGATAAATCACTATTTGCAAGCAGATCAAAATATCCAGTTATCTATCTTTGCAATGTATTCGATTCAAACCTGACCTCCAAAAACACACTCTCTGTAGCGCCACTGTCAAGATTACTGTATAACCCAGTTCTGCTAATTAAAACTTAATCCACCAAATCATCTGGTACTTTAATCCTTTACAACTGTGTATTGAATGATTTGAGTGCACTCTTGGGGTCATCTAAAGTCACCCAAGTTTTAAATTTTGATATGCTTTTGTTTAAGAAATGTAATAGAAGGGAATATGAAGAAGGCAGTGAGTGTGCTTACAGTTTTGCTGAGGTAACCTGTGGAGATATTCCTGCATTGTTTATCCTCAGACTGGCAGCATCCTCCACATCTGTAGACGGACACACAGGGTGGCTTATAGAAGACATTGGTGGGAGCCCCAAACTCCCTGCCCACGTCAACACACACCTCTCTAGGCGTGCACTGAGTCTTCCTCCATTCCGACTCTATACCTGCACACACAGAAAGTCAGCTATTTGCAACATGTCATTTCTTATTTTTTCTCAGTTCCTATGCACACAGACTGCAGTAAACTGTGACACATGGATATTTATCAGTTATATAAATCTAACATGAAGAAAAACATCATTTGTATGTTCCACTGTCATGCCCAAAGACAGAATTGTAATTGTCCTAACCCACACATGGACAACAAGAGTTTAAGATATGATATGATGACTTTCATTTTAACCTGTAACACTCTGCACATAGAACAATATCAATAGCACATCAATGTCTACCAACAAAATATAAATATCTGCTGTTGTTTCCTGATGTCAAACTTTCAAATACTGGATATTATTGATCTAATCTAGAGAATTTTATTCGTATTCATTATTTATTTTGTTCACACTGAATCTGATAAATGTATCTTTGATAACTGGATTCTCACCGTGTCTCATTAGATCTCAGTGTAATATCTGAAATGATCGGTCACAAGATAACTTTAGATTACTTTAAGACTTGCTCATACACCAGTCATGGAGATTCACATAAATGTGTGTTAAAGGACTGGATGATCATTATTATTATTATTATTATCAAATGTAGAATTTTTTCTTAGTCGAGAAAAAATTAAAATATTTAAAATGACTTTCATTTGTGTTAAAACAACAAACAAAAAAAAAAACCTGACACACACTCATCATGCAGTTACACTGAACAGCATTAGTTTAGTGTCCAGTAATACTGTGAGGAACAGTGGAGTCATTTTTGACCAGGATTTGTCCTTCAACTCAAACATAAAACAAGTTACAAATGCTGCCTTCTTGTATCATCTTAATATTGCCAGAATTAAGACCAATCTGTCTCAGTGTGTTGCAGAAAAATTAATTTATGTTCTGTGATGATGACCCAGTTCTCAGACTCAGAAAAATAATGGAAACATACTTTTAAGGACATCCAAGTTGAGGTAGGCAGCAGCGTAGATGGGCTCCTCTGTATCTGACATAGGCCTCATCTGGCGAGGCTGTGGCCTCTGGGAGAGTTTGGAGGCTGAAGCTGCAGCAGCAAGTTTGGATCTGCACTTGAGGGCAGCCCAGTATGAAGGATAGATAAGAGTCATTAATTCATCTACACTGGAGGCTGAACGCAACCTCTGTTCCATGTCTGGCTTCGATGGAGCTTCCTGAAACAGAAAAGCGGAAAAACAAAACTCCTCTGTCAGAATGCTGTTGTGACAAATCATTATACAATTAGATATTTCACAAAATGGCATTAATGGCCCGAAACAGGAAACCAGTACATCCAGTTGAGCGTCTGTGGAAGAGCTAACTTGAATTAAGAAATATACTACTGCCACTTTCTGCCACAGATGAAACTTCATAAAGTAAATGTGACATGTGTTGTTAATTTTTGGGGGATATTTTTCAATGAGATGGACTACCCAATCAAATTTGAAATTCTTTTTGGATGCTGTGTCCTCCAGACTACAGAAAAGAGGGACCATCCAGCTTGTTATCAGAGGACAGTTCAAAATCCTGCATCTTTGATGGGATGGGCTAACATTAGTGCCTATGGCGTGGGTTAGACACCATCAATGCTGGAGAGTACATAGAGGTTTTAGAGCAACATCTGCTCCCATCCAGATGTCTCTTTAAGGGAATTCCTTGCATATTTCAGCATGGCAATGCTAAACCACATACTGCATCTGTAACAACAGCATGGCCTTGCAGGAGAAGAGTCTGAACTGGCCTGCCTGCAGTCCATTCCTTTAACCAGTGGAAAACATTTTGTGTATCATAAAACAAAGTCTCCAGGACTGTTGAGCAGTTAGAATCCAAGAACGGGACAACATTCCTCTCCTAAAACTCCAGCAAAAAGTACTTGAATGATTTGCTACTTTTGGGAAAATTTCCAGTGTGCATCTCTTTCCCATACTACATGTATATCCCATAATGCATGTGTCACTGCAGTGGAAGCCTGTCCAGAGTGGTCATGTGATATTTGTTTTTTATCTTGGCATACTGGAAAACAAGTATGCATTACGTACTGTTGTACGTGGTATGCGATTTTCCAAACTAGACACAGACAAACACTCAATGGACGAAAAAAGAAAACCAGTGAAAGAACAACTACTTATTCAAACATTTTTCTTCGACAACAGTCAATCCAGATATGACATGGCATACTGTATCACAGCATCAATCTAGATCCAAATAGCCAACTCCACTGTTGGTTAGTATATGGCAAATTTAGTTGCAGTTTATCACGATAATAACTAAACATTCTGAATTTAAGCACCAACCAAGCCCAAAGTTGAATGTGGATGTGTTTAGCTGATCCAAAGTTAAACTGGCTGGAAACCAGCAGTATGCTATCACGACAATCTTACCCACACGGTGTCAACGTAACTTACATGAAATTTTCTTACATAACTTACATACAAAATTGATTTTGTATCCACCCAAAAAAAAAATAACTGTTCATTGTAGAAAAAAAAATCTTCTGAATTGTGTCATCATTAAAGTATATAAAGGGAGCTGATGGAGAGATTTTCTCTCATTCATCTTATAAACCGCTTGGTCCGGAATGTGCTCGAATCATACTTGCCAACATGCACTTACACTTTAAAGTAAGTGCATGAAGTAAAGTAAGTTAAACAGACTGACAAGACATGAAAGAGAAGCAGGTGCAGTTGAACTGACTGACTGGCAGGTAAGATGAACTTTGAATGAAACTGTGAGATTTTTTTTTTTGCTGAAGACGGATAGAGCTGCAAATTGCAGCAGTGTCCAATTTTTTCTGACACACCATGGCTGCGCTCAAGCCCAAGCATGGTGCACCCTGGTGCATCAGATCCAGCAGTGACAATTTGAAGTCATTAATGGATGAAGGGTGTATGAAGGATGAAGCACAAAAAGCACTCAAGGAAACAATCGGCTCCTCATTGGATTTGGAATTGGAAATATCAAGGTTACCTGCCAACTATTCTCATGGCAGTAGAAGACAGTGACAGAAAGCGAATGGCTTTTCCCAGCAGCCCAAATCCAGTCAGATGTTATTATCAACGTTATCGTCTTTCTGTGCATGGACGTGTGCATGTTTCCACGCTGTGCAGTGATCCTGCTGGATAAAAAATAATTTATAAATCTGCAATTTCCTGTTGGTCTTTAATTTAAAGGTACATGTCGGCCCAAATAAGGGTTAATATTAACAAAAGTGTGTAGACTGGGATCAATGTCTCCTTGGGAGAAAAGACTTAGGGGTCTCATGAAGCTAACTAATTAGCATAAACCCTACCAGGGAGCACCAGGGAGGAAGTGCAAAGTATTGGGTGAGTCACGTGATCTCAAAACCCTCAGCTAAACCTCTCATCTGACGAATCCAGCTGAGGAGGCAGAATGACGGTAATATTTCTGTGCACTCTGCATTTACACAAGCACTTAGAGTTCAGAAATCCTAACAGTTTCATGAATGTCAATGTCATGATGGAGAAAATGGGTACAGTCCAATACATCCAATCGCAAGGGGAAATTCTTAAGGATAATTTCTTTACTTCACAGATGTGGAACCAGGACACCATTAAAAGATTGTTATAGATAATTAATGATATTAAATCATGTACACTACCATTCCGGCATCGTTATTATTTAGACACTTGCAAATAAATAATAATGAAAACAATGAAATTAAATAGCTCAAGGTATTTTTGTGATGTACTGGCACATGATGGGTGATACTTGTGATCAACGGAGGGATGAGAACATGTATATAAGTTATGAAACTGTGAAAGAAAACCAATAGACCTGCTGCTCTTACAAAATTAATCAAAGAACCCCAATTAGAGAATGACGACTGGCTTGACCGCATTAAAGTGGCCATTTGGATCCTGAATGTAGGCCTGCTTTCCCAGTGCAAAAGCATTCAGACATCTTCAAAGTGTGCATTTTATGATTGATTGCCTGATGAAAATGAACCTGCTTCAGTTTTACAAAAGGGAAGCAGACAGAGAGAAACTCTTGGTTGGGGTTAAGTTACCTTCACTTTATGAAACTGAAAACTCAGTTTTCCTAATTCCAGGTTCAAGATGCTCAGGGTTTTCACATAACCCACTTTTTTGAAACAAGGCCCCAACAAAATCTCTATGGGACTGAGATTAGGCTTTGTGATGGGCACTCCAAAACATTGACTTTGTTGTGCTTAAGTCAGCATTGATGGAGCATTGATGCGTGTGTTATCAGAATCACCAGGAGAAAAGACATCAGCAACTATCCACCAGTGGTTACTGCCCATCAATCTGGAAGGGTTATATGGTCATTTCCAATTTTGTGTCCATCATTTCACAGTGAGAGACTATTCACAACCGCAAAAATATTCAAGACAGTTGCCAGTCTTCCTAGGAGTGGACATCTCAGAATGAGCATTTTTACCCTGAGGTCCAGATTGTGCAAGCCTTAAAGAAATTGCAGAAAACCCAAGAGCGACATCTTAGACTCTACAGACTTCAGTTAGCATGTTAAATGCTAAAGTTCATGTTAGAAAAAGACTGAACAAGTATGGGTTGGATGGGAGGGATGCTTGGAGAAAAAAAAAACATTGTAGCGTGACTTTGGTTTTCAAAGTTGCATCTGAAAAAAATGACAAAACCTTTGGACATGTTCCTTTGGACCGATGAGAAGTTTTTGGCCAAAATGCACTGTGGACTATTTGGTGGAAACCAAAACGAGCAGACCGTATCAGGACCAACTCCTTATACCAGCTGCCAGGTACAGGAAGGGTAGTGAAAGGGGAGTAGGGATAATTTGAACTTGTGTTACAGCCACAGGACTTGGGTACCATGAAGTCTCATCTAACTGTCAGACAGGCCTCAGTATGAGCAGCAGGGGAGCTTCCTGTCTGATGTGGTGTTCTGTAACACAGGTGCAATAGGGTGGATTTTTCTAGTTAAACCTGACTGGACTGGAAGCCCAACACTGATGCTTTGTAAAACATGCTGTTCTTTGTAAGGAAGAACTTCAGGTCCTTTAATGAGTTCAGTAAGATGCTGGAGGAATTCTACCAGTGATACCCAACATGGAAAACCATTCCATCTGCTCCATGATGTGCTGCAGAGACAAAAGAGTTTATTCTCCAACAGTCGCGCTCCGTCCTGCGAATATGAAAAAAGCCGCAGGAAATCTTTCCTTCCAGTCATCGTTTCACTCTACAGCAGCTCACCTCTGAGTCACAGATGAACAAACCATTGCACTTCACCCACATCTGGACATTTTGATAATATGAATACGTAGTTAAGAACTGTGACAGAGAGTTATGCAGAAATGATTCCCAGCAACTGTTGGTGAACTGAACCAAGTTTGTAAAGAGTACATGACTGCATGTAATGCTGCTTCTCTAAAATGTTCCTTCTATACAGGTCAGTAAAAGGTACATGTGTACAGTGATACACATGCCGTTAAACACATTTTGCCCTGTTTATGTAGGCACTGTTAAAATAATTTTGCTTTCGGACAAGCTACCTATCAAAAATAAACCACACTGCCACAATCATTTCATGAGAGGAAATGAAAAATATTTTATTCCAAGTTTATGGGCAACAGCGTATATATGTCCTGGTAAAACAAATACAGTTTACCAAGACATGGAGCTGCTGCACACGTGCACGCGCACTCTCAAAGAGAAGACTGGAAGGGTTTTTAATTTTTTAGCCGGTTTCAAAATATCAAAAAAATGGTATTCATCCTAACCAATCAGGAAGCATATGGCAAACAGCTGACATTTACCAGCACATTCTGCTGGTCGAACAATTAAAGCACTTTTACACAACAAGCCACATTCAAACATCTATACACACATTCAATACAGCGCTCTCTTAGTCCACAGTGACCCACACAGATCTCTTTTATACTATGTCTAGGAAAATGCTCTTCCAATCATGCACACAGTTGTACACCAATGAATGCATCAGAGTCAGGGAGGGATTCATTGTCTTGCCTGGCAGCACTTCCTCCTATGATTTGTATTAGTACCATTATTAAGATAGTAAGGTGCAAAGTAGAGGTTGGGTCGATGCTCTAGTCTGTCCCTAATAGGCTCTCAGATTGATTTTTTTTTTTTGCCTTGGGCAGCATGGTAGGCAAGGCTGAGTCAACATGCTCCACTGCTTAAACAAAATCCAAATCAGACTATCAAAGCCTAAAAAGCAGGTCCCTGGGGGCGGTTTGACTTTGGGTCCCCTCTCTGGGTGGACAGGGACATCGGCAATAAATATGAATATTCTGGTGATAAAAAGATTTTTTTAAAAAGATGTAGATGAAACAAAATCAATAACTCTGTAAGAATGGTACAGAACTGACATTCACAGCTGTGTTGACTCAGTCTGCCCCTGGGTAGCATTTAATCAGTCACATTTTCTTTTTACTTTAACAGCTTTACTGTTGTTAACATTATCATTGGTGTTGGCAATAACAGCACTCCAACACCATCTTCTCTCCTTTGCTACATTACCAGTCTCCCATATCATACCAACCTTGGCTAAAGGGTAGTTTGTGTCACACGCACGCACAAGCTCACATAGGTACACACAACTAAAGATCCCACACCATCCATCCATCCATTATCTATATTATTATCTCATCCTCTGAAGGGTCACGGGGATCTGCTGGAGCCTATCCCAGCTCTCTTCGAGCGAAAGGCAGGGGTACACCCTGGACAGGTTGCCAGTCCATCACAGGGCCGATCCCACACCAGCTCTTCAATATCGCTTTGATTTCTTGTTGAACTTCACTTTTTTGACTTAACTGACACTGCACTGACTCATGTCTTTCACCTGCACATCGACTGGTCGATGCTCCTTATTATAAGAAAAATACAATTATTTAGTAAGTCAACTTTGATGCATTAGAAAAGGTCCATCTGATTTTTCACTGTGTTGGGTTGACTGAGAGTACTCTGATCTAAAATTCTGTACAACAAGTCATGTACTTTAACATAGATTTATAAAGAAATTCAGTCAAAAGACTTATTGTCAGTCTCCTGATACTTTTACTTGGTTGATGTGATGACAGGACAAATGTCAAAAGTCTTGCTCATATTAGACAGGAGCAGCAGACATTGGAACACCTGACATTTCATAATTTTAGCTGTTCTCATGTAACAAACATGCACACACCCACGTGCGCACACACACCGGCCCCAGTGGAGCACTATGAATGAAGTGTGAGAACAGGAGCTGAGTGAAGGGAAACTGATATGTCTGTCTGGGAAATTACTGCAATACAGTGTCCCACACCACACATTTACAGTCATATCAAGAGATGTAGCAAAATTCAAATGAATTCAAAAAAGTGAGAGCAATTATGCAGCCAACATGCCCGGTTATTTTCTGCTTTATATCATATTCTCACACAATCAACTCTAATCTCAGACTTTGTAGGCTGGGCAAAGACATGGCAGTTTTTGGACTTGCAGCGTTACGCAAAAGGTCTTGTTGTTTTATTAATGTTTTAATGGCATCCTTATTTTTCTTCCAGGCTCTTCAAGATACAGACAGAAAATACAGGAATCTGGTTCTCTGAAACCTAAACAGAATGAAATCCTGATTGACATCACTGCAAACTACTGGGCAGTCTTCTTAAAAACAGTTACATTTTTGCTTGTTTCTGAAGGTCACACCATCTAATGACTTGTGGAAACATCTTGTTCTGAACATTGTGTGTTGTCCAGATATTTTATATTGGTTGACCAACTTGGGTGTTTCTATAGCTGTTGCCTTTAACTTAAAAAAAAAAAAGGCCAATAAACTGCCAACTGATTATCGTTCCAAGTCTAATATTATGACTATTTCTGTTTGTATCTTTATAAAGAGATTAAAAAAATATAAATAATAAATATTTCTAGTTATTCAAACTGTTCAAAATATCAAAAATTGATAGGGGCATTCTGTGCTACATTTATAATGTTCAAAAGCTCCTTTTTCAATCTTTTATTGCGGCTGGCTAAAGAAGGTAGCATCAGGGCACTCGCACAGGCTTATAACAGTAGTGATGTAACGATATGGAAAATCTGATATCTCGATTATAGTGACAAAATTATCATGGTTTACGATATTTTCGCGGTATTCTTAATTGTTGAACAAATGTCCAAAAGACACATAAATTAAAGTTATTTCACAAAATCTTGTGATTTTTCTTGTCATGCTAAAACATTAGAGCCAAAATCTTGTCAAAATGAAACTTTCACATTAAAAGAGCAATCAACTGGCACAGAGATTTTATTTTAAATGAACAAAATAAATTACAGCAACAAAGCTTATTTGTCCAGTGCAAGTTTAAATGAACACTTGAACAACCATAGTAGGTCAAAATATGCAAACAATTATCAGGAACAAAAATTATAGCCAGTAGATTTGAAGTGTTACTGCCTTTCGCAGCAACTTTTTTCTTACATGCTCTGCAGACAGGATAATTGTCCTGCACCAGTTGCCCCTCTGCATTCTTAAAAAAATAGATCAATATTTCCGCGTAATGCTTACGTGCACGATACTGCCATGCTTATGAGCTACATGCCGATTCAAGCTAGTCGCGAGTCGCTCGCTAGACTTGAATGAGGCTGATATTACATATCCGGGTAATCTACTGCGATAATGAAATGAAGTCAAACATAAACGATAATCCTTATTGTGTAAAATTTCACCATGCTTTACCGTAATACCGGTAACCGTTCCATCCCTAGAACACATTCTCTTTCTCAGTTGCATCTGGCTTTTCTGGTGCCAGACTGATTTAAAACATTACCCTGTCTGGGCCTATTGTTATATTTTACCATAACAGCACTTAGTACATCCTCAAATGGAATATAAGGAAGGTGGGAATGTCTGAGCAGAGCTTTAAAAATCTCAACTATTAAATCCATCCCCTGATTGTGAACTAATCAGGAGGGGATTTTATACTAATAACCCATAATAAGGGATATAGTACCGGTGAGTTACCTTGTCAGCTCATATGCAAAGTTGGCATAAAGCTCTGTTCTGCAGCGGTCTATCACACAGGGAGCTCTTCAAGACTCCCTCTGACCTAAATGCAGACATAACTATGATTGCATTCATCAGCCTTTGCTGTTACTGGTTTGATTTCCCCAGCGTCTTCTTTTAAACACTTCTGATGCAGGATGTCCAATCAGTGACTTCGTGTTTACACATCATTTGTAAGTCATGAGTCTTACAGACAACAACCAAAAGACAACATTAGTCACCTGCACATTACGCACCAGAAAAAAAAAAAACTTCACAGCTTGACAAATGTATGGCTAGTTTATATGAATGTTATCTCACTTCCTGTCCTTCAAAACAGTTATTTGTATGCCATTGTACTATTTATGATAATCATCAATTTTACGTTCACACAATCAAGAACAATATGTTTGGTGCAAGCAAGGCCATATCACACACGAGCACACACACTGGCCTTTGTATTAGAGGCTTTTCAAACGGACAGTGAAGCAAACACTCCATTTCCTACGAGAAATGGTTCCCTCTGGATGTGTTTATTTATATTTATACATGCATATATATGTTTTGTGTATGTGCTTCTCTCCGCGTCTGTGTTTTTATGTCTGTGTGCTTCTCTTTATGTGTTCCTGTTCGTTTAATCCTTCATTTTTGTGACTGTGGGTTGGGCAGGTGCTGTCACACACACACACATATACACACACACACACACGACCACTGTCTTTCATCATGGGAAAAAAAACCTTTCCTTTCCCTCAAAGAATTGAACAATGACAGCTCTAAATAAGAGCCACTTGTCACCTGACGGAGTTCTGCTTCCTGCCAGAGCAGGAAGCTGGATGACATCACATCAGTCACCATTTTGATCTTTCCTGCTGTTTCCTGAATGTTTGAAGGTTTGATAGTTTGAGATTGTTGTGGAATTTCAACACTGCTGAGACCAACACACAAATCCAAACACTGCAATTTGGTTGGCAGTAATACATAAGCTTCAATGCAGGTTTTACTAGTTTTTTGCTTTAATTGAGTGCATGCATGCTCGAGTCATGCAAGGTTCCAAAATATCCTTTCAGTTTGTTGTCCAAACCTGGAGGCAGCCATTCATATTTGATCTGAAAGTATTTGGAGCAGAGCACCAGTAAGCGCCAGCTAGCACCGCCCACTTGGCTGGATTCGTAAGAGATAAAGAACTCACACAAAGGTTACAAAATCATGTGACCACTGCGGCTGAGTGCGGTCAGAAAAAATGCATTTTTTGACTTGTAGAGCAACCCTTTCCTCTTGTATGGTTCAAATCCCTGCTCAAACCCTCTGAATTGTTTTCCCACACTCTTCTCAGGTTAAGGTAACGTGAATGTATAAGTCTTAGCCTGTTGGTATTTTATTTTAAAATTTCACCAGATTTTTGGGTCTGACTTCCTGTCAACTCAACGTGCTGTGTACATTGGCACAGTCCAGCAGCAGCCAAACCCAAAATAGAGCCGGGGCGGGTGCCCCCGAGATGCTGCAGGGCATTTCTGGTGCGACCACTTTCACTGACTTGAATGGTCGCTATTCACAGTGGCCGGCGCAGCATGTAAACACTTCACTTTTAGGCAGTGGGAGATTTGCTTTTAGTCCAACAGAAAACATTTGCTCTGATGCAGCCAAGTAGAAATTGATTTTTTTTTTCCAATAATCATCACTCTGTAATCAGTAGGCGAGAGCACATCTTTAGAAGAAGTAGTTATGGCCGTTTGCTGTGTTCGCACAATGTCAAGGAAAAAAAAGGCATCAGCAATGATCTTAGAGGAGCTATTATTGCTGCATATTAGTCTGTGGGGGATTATAAAGCCAGTCCAGTATTCAACAATGACTAAGATTATTCACACTTTAAAGACACTTGGATGACAATAAAAGGACTGGATGACTCATGTTCATCACGAGGTCAGACTGTGCAGGCCTAGTGAAATTGTAAGAACCCAAAAGCTACATTTCAGACCCCATAAACCTCACAATGTTACAGAAAAATACTGAACACTGAAAAGCATGGCGTGTTTATAAAAGTTTATAAAAGAATAAAAGTTAGTTTCAGTCTGCAATGCTGCATCTGAACAACCCTCACAAGATCTGCAATAATCTACTTTGAACAGTCAATGCCAGAAAGTAGTGATATATGGCTGTAACATACAGTGCCATGTTTGGTGAAAACCAAATGCATAAAATGCATACTGTAACACCTCATGCCAACTGCCGGCATGGTGACAGGAGTGGTAATTTTGGTTTGTTCTGCAACCGCTGGGCGTGAGCATCACTGAACTGATCATGAGATCTTCTGTTTTCCCAGAATATTCTACAGTCAAATGTGAGACCATCTGTACAACAGATAAAACTTGGCTAAAAGCGAATCATGCAGCAACGATCCCAAGCACAAAACCGACAAAAGAGTGGCAGGAGAGGAAAAAAATAAAAGGTGTTGCAATGGCCTAGTTAAAGATCAGATGACAACCTGGCTGAACTGCTGGGAGCTTGAGAGAGCTCTGCACATTTTAATGCCCATAAACCTCAATGAACTAAAGCAACGTTGGAAAGACCAGTCATCCGAAATCCCTCCACAGCAGTGAGAGAGTATAGTATACCCTTGCCTATTCACGGTTCACTGTTCGTGTTTTTTTAAATAATGTACTTAAATTTGTGGTAGTCCTGGCAATTTCATGAATTTCTTAGGCCATTTTTTCAGCAGAAAAAAAGCTCACATTCATCCTAACTGGTAAATAATTTTAAAATAACAATGTTAGCCACTATACTACACTATACAGTATTATTGTATATTATTATTATCATTATTATTATTATTATTATTATTGTTATTAATAAATATTATAACATAACAAAAATTTAAATGTTTTTAATTGATCATTACTACATTATTCCTGTATTAATGAGTAAGAATGTAAGAATGTAAGAAAAAGTAAGAAACATTTTAGCATATATAATTTTAGCATTTTAGCATATATAATATAATACATAGACCTTTAAAAAGTTGCATCAATATTTTTGTGGATTTTCAGTATTCGTGGGGGGAGGAAGGAACGTAACCCCCGTGAATAACGAGGGTATACTCTAGTAGCATCACACAGAAAATTATTATTATTTCAACTTATTGCTGGTGAGGGGGTTCTTAGTCTTTTCTACACTACGGTTTGACTTACATCGAGTTAAATAACTAAAAACATGGAGTGATGTTCATCTGAGGTCGTACGTAGCTACTTTTAAGACCTGGTCGTGGCAAGATTTTTTTTTTTTTTTTTTCTTTTGCACCCTGATACAAGTCAAATTTAAAATTTCAAGGCCTGGTTTTTATACATGCCTGTATATGAGCAACCACAGTTGGACTGACAGATCCCATAGCGGCTTTGACTTGTTGAAATAAATGTGCAGAAGAGGTACAACAGGCTGCTGTTGACAAGCTGGTGAAGCCAGAAGAAAGTAGCAGACGTTCATAAAAAATGTAAACACAAAAGCATCAGACCAGAAGCCAGACAGCTGTCAGACCGCTGCACACATGTCAGATAGTTCAGGTAATATTTGTGATTATGAGATTCCCAAAAGCTTGAAACCAGAGCCCACGTTCTGCAGTGTAATGTCAGCAGCTGACAGTCATCCACTCTGTCTGGGGGCTCTATGTCTCATGTTTGCCTGAGCTTGTAATCCACGGTGGCTTTATCTTACTGCAAGAATCTGGGAAAGATCCAACATTTGTGTCCCATGAGTCCTCACTCTCTGCTGTCTCACTTTCTGGATGATAAGTTGCTGCTCACAAATCAAATCTCAGTTGTCAAGACGTCAGAAAGAGATATTGGACGTGAGCACTCAGCTGTTTTCCTATTTTAACATCAACGTCTTTTGAAGACTTGAATATTGAGGACTGAGGCACAAATTAAGGAGCAAAAGAATATTTAGGAGGCGTTCTGGTCATACTGCACTTTTAAAGTGTCAACTTCAAGCCGATGAGTACGTCCATTACTACGAAGAGCTTATTTCTCGAGAACTTTTCACTTTCTGTTACAAGAAGAAAGAGGTTGTTTGATTATCATTATTATAATATGGCCTTAATGTGTAAATGTTGTCAAGTGACAGCTTGACATATGTGATTGCTTATAAAACCCACATGCTGAAATGTGAAATGTGGGGAAAGACGTTTAATCACAAGCCATTTTTGTCGAACCGTTTTTCCAAAGTAAACAGTGAAATTTTTTTGCCAGTTGCTGTCATTTTTCTTTTCCTTTTCTACTTCCATTATTTTGGTATTTTTCAGGACTGAAACGTTCAGTTTCAAAGAAAATATGTGGGAAAAAGTCTGTCTCATGCACAAACACATCAACAGAATAATACTCATTTCCGAAAGACACCTGCATGTTTCATCAGTTGTTTATCTAAAATGGTCTTACACATCTTAAAGATGTTTCCTGATTGTGGGAAAATGCCGGTTTACACAGGAAAATGTTACAAAAATAAACTGAATGGGTCATTTTTTTTGCAGGGGAATTGACAACTAACACAAATAGCCAACTGACTGGATTTTCCAAAAAGGAGACGGAGCCAGTGAAACACCGAGTAGAGAGCTGAAGCCAGAAGAACACACGGTAAAGCACTCAGACACAGTTGACGTGGAAAAGATTTGTCAGATATACAAACATATAGTACATCAGAGAAAGGGAAAACAACATGCTTTAGTAAGTCATTAAAGAAAGTGTCTAAGAAAAGTATTGTACTGTATGTGCCAACAAGGACTTTGTGCACTGCTTTAGTTCCAGTTACAAAAATGTCTTTAAGACTTTCACTGTATTCTGCCAAGATAATCAAACTATATTATATTATACTACATTTTATTATGTTTATACATTAATGGTTATGCTGCACCAGTTTGCTGAATACTAACATTTGGAAAAACACAAAGTGCCACAATCTTGCCTCTCATTTCTTGTGTTTCTTGTCTCCTGTTATGTTACGTCCTTTGAAGGTCTGT
The DNA here is from genome assembly GCA_018398805.1 of Hirundichthys speculiger. Lineage (NCBI taxonomy): Eukaryota > Metazoa > Chordata > Actinopteri > Beloniformes > Exocoetidae > Hirundichthys > Hirundichthys speculiger. The sequence goes on from JAGFBZ010000863.1 coordinate 2,279,148, forward strand.
CTTTGACCATTTTTCAGTATATTCCACCTATTTTATCAAGGATGCATCCAGAGTCACCTTAAGCACCCTGAGATGGCAAGGTATCCCAGGATGCATTTCACATCATCAAGCAGTGGTGGTAGCGGAGGAGAACGGCATAAAAGAGAACTTATAAATCTGTCATTTTGTAAATTAAAGGTATGGTGGGAGATCATTTTTTGCAGCATTTTTTACAATATTGCCTGAAAACCTTTTCACATTCCCATTGCACCTACTGAAATAGAATGTTTGCAAAAAAAAAGATACGTTTTGGTCGGGTCTAGAGGGTGTAATCAGAGGAAAACTCTGACCAATCAATGTACTGATCATCTTTACTTTTATTGGCTGCCAAATACGTCCATCACATATCAATGTACCCCCGAATCAAGTTAGCTCGCACAGATCATTTCGTTGCAACAATGGCAGAGAAGAAGAGGTCAACCGGCCAGCAAAATCAAGGGAAAAACTGTTGTTAAAAAAAGCAACAGCCATGCGGAAGCTAACCGAAGAACGAAACAGAACAAGAGCGGTTATCGGTACGGCTTTCCAGCGCTGCCGCCAGCTAAAAAAATGAAAGGGATCTCCAAACCGACGCCAAGGTGGAACACTTTCTACTGGATAGGTTAAGATGATGCCGTTCTGATGATATTATATTTCAACATACTGATCGGTTACGGGTATTGTAGGCCTATTCACCCAGTCAGTGAGAAAATGAAAGATGATGACAAAATTATAATTCATTGAGTGACATGACGAACATATTCCAGCATGTTGTGCTAAGCTACCAACTCTGTCAACTAGGCTACAGTACTATGTGTGACACCGTTAGCTAGGCTGTTGTTATCCTTGATGGAGAAGACGCCATGGCTTGAAGTTAGCCAGCCACTCTGATGCTACTTGTTGTTGGCAAATCGACGTGAGTGCTCACGAATGCTCGTGAACTTCCGTGACCGCTTGAGACAGCGTGCGCTTTCATGTAGTCGTGAATCATGTGAAGGCGTGGTTTCGAGGGGTGGGCTGAAGAGGAGGAGGCGGAGCCTTTGGGAGGGAGGAGGGAGTGTATATTTTCAAAATCTCACTTGAGTTGGATTGCTGGAACCGTTTTTTCAAAGATCTCCCACCATACCATTAAGTTTTAAGATGTTTTCATGCAAGAATATAATTCTTTAAACTTCAAATATGTGGTTAATTGATCATGATAGAGCTTGTTTAAGAGTTCCTCCAACGTTATCTGAGAATTTTTTCTATTTATTCTGTGCTTAATTAAATTGCAGATGTTTCTAAATACGTGTTAGCCTGCTAGCTGAGCTGTGATGCTATCAAGTACGCTGCTGTTCCAGTTACAGAAAGTCCAAACTGCGTTCTCCCATCCCCGGGAGGTCATACTTGGCAAGTATGACTCGGGAAAAACGTCCTTTGATGTACACAAGTCCAGATTTTAGATACTTGAAATTGACAAATGGCTCCTATGTTGCTGAGTTCCATCTGTCCTGATATTTTTCACCTGTGTCTCATCAGCCCCTGCCTCTATATTTTGTCTTGTCTCTCTCTGCCTCCTTGCTGGTCCGTCCTGTTTCTCACCCTGTGTTGCTGCCCTGTATTTTTGCCATTTGTTTGAAGATTCTGCCTCAGCTAGGTTTTGCTGTACCTTTCTAAAATAAAAGACTTTTATTCGAAACTCCTGCCTCCTGGTCATTTGGTTCTATGACCAAGACCTGACACACAGCTCATATAATGAATTTGTTCAGATAACAGCTGATTTTTTTTTTTTTTTTTTTTTTTTTTTTAAAGTTTTTATTCCCCCGTGTGCCTTTGACACTGTTCAGTTGTTATTTGGTCAAGAGTTTCAAATGGAAAAATCTGCAGAATTATCAGGCCCTTAGGCCCAATTATTTTGGAGTACTGGGGAATTTCTTTTTGGGTCATAAAATGTGCTAAATATGTCATGCGCCATTTAGCTAGAATATTGTCTCCATCAGATCCTCAATTGTTTGGCCTTGTCTTGTTTCAAATGAGTCATCCAGTAACTTTCAATTACAGTTGTTAATTTTGAACTCCTCAATCACACAGCCAGTCATCAGAGCCAATCCACAAAAGAAAAAAACAATTTATCACACACAAGACCTAATCTGCAACACCTGCTGCAGGACATCTTAATCATAACTACAGAGATACTTTGTAGTTTTGGAGAAACTGAGGCGGCCAGGGAGCACACTTGGAGTCTTAGAGGGAAGGACGCAGCTGACAAACAATCACAGCCTATGGAAAACTGTTTTTATGCAATTTTAAAAAAAAAAAAAGTTTTTTGAATGTTGCTTTTTCACTTTTTAAGCCAGTTTACCTTAACCTGCACATTTGCTCAATAAATTAAAGCCAAACCCAACCAACCCGCAGGTCATGCTCATGTAAACTCAACAGGATAATTTAGAACCTCCAGGCTCGGCTTGATGTTTAGTTGAAGCCACATGGCTGCTCCCGTCACGTTCAAATTCCAAACTGCAGAACAGAGCTCTCTTTTTTTTTCTTTGTCAAAATCATTTCTATTCATTAATCACTGGTGATTTGCTTCTGTAAACACCTCTTTCATGGAGCACAGTTTTATTGTATACAAATGCCTCCTGTACAGCGCCTGTTGAGAAATTCAGTCGTCAACACAAGCTGCCAGCAGTTCCTTGATTTTGCCGTCGTTCCAGTTTCCTGCCATCTCTTTTTCCAAATGAGGCACATTCCTGAATGAGTTCTCTGATGGACTGTGGTGTTGCATATTGTTTTATGTGCCAGTTATACGTCGCAAGCCCTACGATGTCACTATTACATCATCCAGTCATAACGTGCTGTAGACTTTCAGACTCAGCACGCTGTAAAGGAGGACCATGTATCATAGCCATGGGCTCTCGGGTCATGAACTGTGCTCGCTTTAACATTTTGGATGAATTCAAATAGACCACCTTAGAGCTAGAAAAGCAGTTTCCTTCATCTGTCAGTGACGGGTATAACTAAGCTCATTATAACCTCAAGCATCAAAATGCTTCTCACTCTCATTCATAGTGAAAGTTGCAGTTTATACATTAAAGAAGCATGAATTATATTCTGAGCCCATTCTCACTCCCTAGTTATTACATAAGACAGTTTTGTGCATATCCCTTGGCATCCCAAATAGACACAGAGCCTTTTAGCAAAGCTTTTAAGATTGGAGCTCTGAATGAAGTGGTTGAACTTCTGTGCTCATTTTGGCTTCGTTAAAGCTCCCAGAACTGTTGTGCACATCCGGATTAATAGATGTTAACAATGCCAACATTTGAAACACAAAAGTACTACGAACTGAGTTATGGAACCATGCACAAAAAGGGTTCCTAAAAGAACTGACTTATAACACATGCATCTGTTCAATATTATTGCAGTTGTTGAGATGATTAGAAATGGCTGTAGTTGTAAGAGAGATTACAAAAAGCTTTACTCCATAAGTCTATGTCTATTTCTTGCACAATGCCATGCTTGTTTTTGAATGATGCTTTCAACGGAAGCTAACAATACACTGAGACAGGGTATTTATTGCAAAAAGTTGTTTTATATAGTTTCATCCATAAATTATAACTAAATCAACAACATACAGCATTTCTATATTTTAAAGGTCACATTTCGTCATAGAATGACAACACATTTGTCTGTCAAGGAGATTTTCACATATCAGTCAAAAAGAGAAGATTTGTTAACAAAACATACACTTAGAATCCAAGTTCCATTCATACTTCAAAAAATATATATATTTTCACTGGACAACAATTATGAATGATTTGAAACGAGAACCCCCTTGGTTTAATGGCAGCAGCCAAGACCATTTACAATAAAAAGGAATTATATGATGGTGAAGACAGCCCCAACACAATCTTTCCAATAGGGTTAGGGTTAGAGGTGAGTAAAGTTCCGCTTTCTCAGACATCCTATATGTCTTAATTGTTTATCAAACTGTTGTTGCAAATGGACTGCCTAAGCTACAGTCTGCTTTCCACACAGAAGAGGAAAACTCTCAGAATCGGAGCCAAACACAGACAAATCAGAGCTCATGTTCATGTGTTTTGAAGAGCAGCAGAATTGGCAGTTTTGCATCGGCTGGTAAGCAGACATGGGCACCATCTACTCCTTAAATAGACCAATGAACTACTTTGTGTACACGAACACAAATGTTGCTAACATCGTCTGCCTGAACTAGCTCCAGCAAGCACTTTTCTTCTTTTTTTTTTTTAATGCAAATGTCTGCTAGGTTTTCAAAATGTAATGAACTAACTGTAAATCTGTGAATCGGGAAATGCCCTCCTGACATAAATCTTCACTCAAGGGTTGCAAATAACAATGATTTTAGTAACTGACGAATCTGTCGATGATTTTGGTGGTCGATTCATTTTATCAGTCTATTAATCATGATTTTTTTTTTTTGTTGGTTTGTCATGTCACTAGTATGGCTGGGCAATTATTTGAAAATTTATCGAAACCAACATTGAGAACCTGCAACTGACATAATCTTTCCCCATGTCAATTATTTCAGTTATTTCCTTTATTACTTTTGCCACTGTGTGTACTGTTTATATACTTTTCCCTTAAAAACATACTCCTGCATACTCAGATGGGATTTTGTCCCAGTTTTAAAAGTTAACCATATGTACTACAAAAACCTTGTCAGTGATATGTGCTGCAAAAAATTTAAAAAAATAAATAAAACTAACCTAGTGCTAAACCCATTTGCATCTGTCCTGTACATTGGAGCTGAAGGTTAGCTAGATCTCAAAAAAATGTCACATTAACCAGTAGACATCTCTTTTCCTGCATATTTAATTAAAGCTGACACAATTTTAAAAAGAGACATGCATCTCACCTCAAACATTCATTTTGTTCATACACTGTTGCCAACATCGTTGGACTATTTATTTATCAAGAACAAATCACATTCTCACAATGATTTCATGAGAGGAGGTAACAGAGTATTTGCCCTCGTACAAATCCAAGCATGCTGCTTCTAAAACACCAACTGAAAAATACAGAACAGATTTAAGTTGCTCATTGAGGTCGTCAGGATACTTTTTAATGTCTTGTCAGTCTTTGTAACTTAATAATAATCACGTTAACCTCCTTTAAAACACTTGAGTGATGATGGGAGTCATTAAATGTTATCCATTTTTACGATTAATTTTTTTTTCACAAATGTCAAATCAATTTGCACATAACACAATTCATTTCATGAAGGCTGCATTGACTCTGAAGGGATTAATGTTAACATCGTGGCATGCTTCTAGTTTCCAGCCAGTTTAACTGTTAGTTCAGCTGAACCCATTCTTGTCATAACACTGCAGTGCTTCAACTACCTTTATACTGGAGGACAAGGCAGTAGGACGGGACGAGAAGTTCATAATTCATTTTAATTCATTTTATTCTCTATATACCACCAGATCACAAGTCATTTAAGGTGGACCTTTCCAACCACCCGGGTGGATTCCTGAGGGATTGCGAGTTTACCCAGAAGATTTCGAGATCATGTGACAAATGCTGCTCATTTAAAGATATACATTTCACCACAGCTAGAATTATACTTTATAAAAGGGCGAGCGGTGTTAAATGAATATCAAGTACTATATTAACTGGTGCTATTGTCTTTAAAAGAAACGCATGAAAATCATAGGTCCTCATAAATGTTTGTGCCGGTTCCTTTATATAGCTCAAACTAGCAACAGAGCAAAACAAGTAGATCTTCTGTGAATTTGAACTGATAAACGTTGAGCATCAGTTATTTTTACAGACATTAAGGGAAACTATTGTTCGACCCGACTTGAAAACAACAAAGCCGAAGTAGCAGAAAGTACTAAGAAGAAGAAAAAGAACTCTAATAAGCGATCCAATCACATTTCCTGTGGCCCGCATGGACGTGACCCGTAGTTACATTTGGAGAGAGGTGCACATCAGGGTCCGCTGTAGCCTACAGCAGAAGTATAGTGTGTCTTTGACACAGAAGAGTAAATCAGCCTTTACAAATGTATAAAATTAATGAAATTAATACTGAACTGGAGAGACTCATTGCCCATGACATTTATGTGGTTTTACACCAAGCTGTCAAAACTAAAATTCCACATCAACAAATTTTCATAATTGAGTACATGAACTAATCGCTGCAGCCCTACTTCACTATTATATTTCCATAAGCCCCATTTTTCCATCTGCTTCACATAAGACCTTCATACTAGTTCAACCTATCAGTCCAAATCAATTCAAGCCTCAGCTAACACATAACTTGGGGTAAACTTGAAAATTCTGAAGCTCTAACATCTTTTGCTTAGACAAATAGGCAACATCAACAATTTCCACTTCAATGCAGAAAAATAACAGCAGAGCTGCATTATTGTTCAGTCACAAAAAGACCAACAGAAGGAGACCCGACCTTGTCGACATTGATTCAATGCTCCAAGTTCAATGTCTACACACTTACGTGTTACATGCTGCATCTGTGTATTTATTTGTATGAGCTACAAAAGCATTTGAAGTCACTTACCACAGATTTTCTTTGCCAAACAAATCACTGGCTTGGTGGTCTTACCAAGACTCAACAGTTTTTTTTTTTTCTTTTGTCTTTTTGTTTTTTTTCCTCTTCTTTCTCTTTCTCTCCGTGAGTTAGCATTAAAATTTCATCATAGCTGTATTTGTTTATCGGTTAAGTGTTTGATCGCGTGTCTCTGCCTGACCTACAAACACACACACACAAAGAGTTTATATTACTGTTTTACATTTTAAATGCCTCCCAGCAGTAAATACTTAGGAACTCACAATGACTGGAGCCATCAGTCTGAGCAAGTTGCAGAGGCTGAACATAGTTTTCTTTTTTTATTTGTTGTTTTCGGAAGTCTTAGGAATGATTTGGGATTTAAAATAACATTTGACTGTAGATGCAATGATGAAAAGACATTTCAAAAATACTTTAATGGTGACTCTAAGACTTACTTGTGACCGGCAACAATAGCACGGCAATTATCCCTTAATATCCCTTGCAAGATGTCGCGATGTCATGACAGATCTGGAGAACTTGTTGTTGGCCCATCTAAGTAAGGAACAAGCACCCAAACAACTTTGCTTATTGTCATGTGAGGAATTAAAAATGCCAACATCTACCTGCTTCAATTAGCACGCTCTCACCTGGACAACACAAGCAGCATTGAGAAGATCATGTTCTCAGTGATTTCACCAGGGCATTTCATGCTACTCAGCCTGCACATGTGAAAAACTCTGGAAAATGTATGTAGATGTGTCCAGAATTGCCTGTACAGCAGTTTGTAGACAGGCGTTACTTTATCCGAGAGGTCTCTGGAACACCAGGCCCAACTTGTCAACCAAAAGCCTCATCCAGTGACATTATGGTGAAATCATCACAGCCTATTGGAACGAATTTCAGCAGAGATCTAGTCGAGAAAAAGACACATCCAAATATAGAGAGTTCCTATGGGGGTCAAATAATCACAAAGTAGATGCAGTCATCTACACTAACTTCTCTAATCAGCTGAAAATGTTTCATTGGCACAAGGAGCCCGTAGGTCTTTGATTTTACTTCTATCTTCCTGCTGTCTCCGTTTCCAAATTTGCTGCATTTCTGAATAAATGCTCTGATGGGTGACAGGAGTTCTTAGGTGTCAGTTATGCATCCCTCAATAATGATATGATAATTTACATAACCGCACAGCTGTGTCACAAAAACGCTAACCAGTTGTTTCGTTTCACATTCAACGTGCTTCATTTGCAGCCAAAAGTCTTACTTTTACAAAACTGGAAAAAAATAAGAAGAGAAAAGTTTAACTTTTTCTATACTTCTATGCTGTACTCTTATGCTGACATTTGCTGTGAATGTCCACACTATCTGTGAAGCTGTGGAAGAGGAGGACAGGCTTCTAGCTCAGCATAAATCAAAATTTACTTCCAAGCCCAACTTTCACTGATGAGGATGTCCTGCATTATTATCGCTGTATAGACTCAACTGATAACATCAGTAACATCAGCACCAACTGACTCATAGCTTTAAATCACACAAACTCATTTTAATTAGGCACACATTAATGGGTTAATTCTAGCAGTATTTAGCCAGGAGCAGAACAGACTTCTAAAATGCAAAATGTTCCATTTGTCCTCCATATCAGTTCATTTCATGGCAGTAAACGCTAAACTCAGCACGACAGAGTTTCTTGGTAAAATAGAATAAAACAAATAAGGAAAATAAACAAGATATACAAGATGCACAAAGTGGCACAATGCACCTGATTTTCAGCTTGCATTCAGCAGAGGACCACCTCTTAGCCTCTCAGCTGTGAAAATCTCTCTTCATTATGCATTCTGCCCTGAACGATCCCCCATTCACTTCCACTCGCAGCTCCCCCACTACTCCCCAATCACACTCACACAGCCTAAAACTCAGCATGTCAACTAGTGGGGTCTGTAGGTCAGTCTTTGAAGGGTCTAGCACCAACTGGTTAACCTTCACATGTCAAAACACTCTCAATGAGCCCTCACATAGTTTGAGTTCAAAGAGCATCGAGAGTCAAAAAGGTCTGCATTAATACTGGGAGGCCAAAATGAGCCCCACAGGACTGGAGTTTAGCAGATTCAGAGCACGCCTGGATAAGTGGATCATCTTCGAGGACAATACAGTGAAATTTCTATGTATAAAATATTGGTACACGTAGAAATGTATGACAAAATTACATAAATGTTCAAAGGCAATGGTTTGCAAATAAAACAATGGAAGGGCTTTAAATGCTTCCTCTACAATGCACAATATTGATTTAAGAAAAAAAAGTTTTAGTGTGTAAAGACAAGGGTCCAAGCCTAAACTAGACAGTAGTGATCTCACTTAGATGGCGCTGCATCAAGAAGAGTCATTCATCAACAGCAGATATAGGCACATGGGTTGGGGACTGCTTTACAAAAGCCTATAAAAGCCCTACAATATGGAGCTACATTTACAAATGCCACTTAAAATGTTACCATGCACAAATGTCTACATCACTGAGCTAAGAGGCATCAGCATTTACTGTCATCATACAAATCAGTATTTCAGATATTTTTGAGAATAAATGGGCAAAAAGGGGGGGAAAAACAAAATATGGTGTTGGAAGTATTTCTTAAAATGTCATACAACTATTTACACAAACATTTATAAATTATTTATTTCTGAATTCAATTGGAGTCATGTTTCGTATCCAGGAATTTCTTCAACGGGTTTGGCTGCTGTCTGCAGTCTTTGACAGCTAATGTTTCTCTGCCTAGAAGCAGATTTAGTCGTCTTTCAGACCCAACAGAAAAAAAGATATTTAAACTGAATGTCACCCAGAGGACGCACAAATATAAAGTTTACCAGCATCCAAGATTGTTTAAAGTGTACACCTGTGGCTTGATGGGAATGTGTGCAGCTACACAGACACATCACACAAAAGACATGGACGGAAGTCAGAAATCTGAGCCAGGTATGCAGTCTTTTTTGGTATTTCTGAAGGATCAGCACTTCCAGTTGTATTAATTTAATTATTTTTTTATTCCAAATGTTGACTTCACTGCATTTTGTAAGAGTTTGCCTTTTTAATGGTTCCTCCTCTGTAAAACTGAACAACTGTGAATAGTGCAAAGGCTAGCAGCGTTCTGCTCTTTTGTTCTGGTTCCTGGCTTCAGACCATGGCGGCACCACCCCAGAGCTGCCGACTGACGTAGGCTGACAAACACCACAGCAGACTGATGTAAGAAATGATAATAACGGTGTAAATCAGTTGGTTTTAATGGGAAACACCTTAATTAGCAAATCAGAGCTATTTTTAGACTTTACATTTTCTTTAAACTTTAACTGAAAAAACTGCGGTGTTTAAAAATAATGAGCTGTCTATATATAGTTGTGCCTGAGTCCATTATTGAAGGCAGGTTAAATTTGAGGAATAAATCAAAAAAGCTTCCAACAAATACTCAATCAGTCAACTACGCACTGGAACTCTAGTTTGTTCTTATGATGACAATAATAGAAACAAACTGCTCATATTTATGTGATGCTTTGAAAGTATCACAAAAGCATGACAAAGGGCCGTTAAATGTCCAAATGTAAGACATGAATCCGAGTGGACAAATGTGAAACCTAATCCAAACACAAGAGGTTAAATCTATGAGGGGTTTACGGTCCACAAAGTGTGCAATTCCTTTAAATGATAGGTCTGACTTTGCAGTAACAAACTGAATATATTTTCTTAAAGATGCCCCAATTAGTTTTTTTTTGGGGGGAAAAACTTCAACATGCTCATTGTCGATTTCAGCATCCATTATTGGCTGATATCAGTCAGGGCCGATCTGACATAAATCAGCTGATTCCAATCACCAACCCAATTGTTTGGTGGAAGTCTAATTTTTGTAATCATTTTAATGTCTGAGATTTTAAATAGAAGCTTTTGGTCGTTAAGGATGTTGTCTCAGAGCAGAGCGGTGCATAAACTGAAAGAAACAGGGTTTCTTCCACAGAGTATAAGTTATAAAAGGTCCTGGCCCTGATTAAACAGGTGTCTTTTTTCCTCAGGAACTGGGATACCATTGTGTTTTATTTCCATGTGGTCCTTCCAGTTTCACTGGGTCCCCAGTCTTTGAAAGGGTCCCATAATAGTCACTGTTACCAAGGCTGCTAAGCCTTTTAATGCTTTAAGATGTGTTGCAGTGGTTTCTCATCATGATATCCTTGGATAAGATTGTGAACATTGCTCTGCTGAGCTGTGTTAAAGGTAACTTGGACCCATTCCAGTTTGCCTACAGGTCAGTCAGGTGTATGTTTGATGCAACAGACACCCGTTTAAACATGTTTTTTCTACCCATCTGGAGACTGTTAAGTCCTTTGTGTGGCTAGTTTTTAACTGATGTCTCATCTGCTTTTAATTTGATCCAGCTCCACACTTTGGCTGATAGGCTGACATCCGTCTTGACTCTGGCCTTATATGTCAGCTGATGGACTCTTCAACTAAGAGGTCACACTTTTGTCCAGTTGATGGTGTTTCATCTGATGCTTTTATCTTATCCAACAACCCCCCACCCCCCTAAAATTACATCCTCTCTCTTCTCTTATTTGTGCTGTACACTAATGAGTGCCTAACCTTAAGCCTGATTTATACTCGAACGTCCGGTTGTCGGCGTCACCTACGCGGACGACGCAGAGATGCTCCCCCACCCTACGTCGACACTACACAGACACTCCGGTGCACCTACCCAAAATTGTAGGTCGACGCAGACAATGTCGCAGAGAGGAGAGAAAGGAGATCTCTGATTGGTCAATTCTACATCCGCGTAGAAAAGAGCCCATTGAAGAAATGAGGAAGTACCCACATCTGTACGATTCTTGTTCTCCACACTACAAAGACAGCACATATTCTAGTAATTCATGGAGGGAGATAGCGATGAATGTGGGTCTGGATACGGCCGAGACGGTGAGGAAGTGGAAAAACGCAAGAGATAAGTTTAGTAAGTTTAGCTAGTCCGTGATTGTCCATCTTGCGTTGTGGCATGGAATAACATAGCGGAGACCGCGCGAGTATAAATCAAAAGTGACGGCGGAATCTCTGCGACAAGCTGACGGCGACACAGAGTATACACGGCCCTTAACACGATGGGCATCCCATAATTAATTCTGCCAATGACTCAGTCACTGTGCCCTGGCTTAATGGGATAGACCAGGACTAAAGAGATGGTGGTGGATTTGAGGAAGAACCCTACTGCTTTAATTAACAATTAGTCTGCTGAACTTGTGCATCAGTATAACTGTCTTGGCACTAGTACTGATAAGAAGTTGACCTTTAAGCATTATGTTGGTTTTGTGAGTATAAAATAAGACCCCATCTGTGTAAGAATTATCTTAAGGTTGGATATTATATTGACAGCATTTCTTTTTTTAATTACATCTTACTCTTGTTTTGCATTTTCTCGTATTTGCTGGTTTGGGTTGCTCACACTCAAGAGCAAGAACAGTTTGTTTGGTATTGTGAAGTGGAACGATCGCCGGTGTGAATCTATACAATCTCAACAACATATTTAAGGTCAGGACTTTAACAAATGACCAATATGAGCTGTGTGGCCTGTACCGCCACCTTCAACCACACTGCGCAGACGAGTTTATTTGCACCATGCCAGGTAACTAAACTAAGACAGATGTGCGTGTTCTGTGAAGCCATACTTTAAAAGCTTAATTTAAATTTAGTTAATAATTTAGATGAAATTAAATTATTTCCCATTCCCTCCTGCTGAAATATATATATATATATATATATATATATATATATATATATATATATATATATATATATATATATACATATATATTAGGGCTGGGCCAAAAAATCGATTTTTATATTAATCGCGATTTTTTTCTGGGGATTTTAAAAAATCGATTCTCATACAAGAATCGATTTTTATTTATTTAGTGGTGGGGTAAAGAGTTCGGGTGGCTCCGTGGAAATACTCCGCTCGCTGTCTCTTTTGTCATCTACACTTCCGGAAATAGAAGCGCGTGTGTCACCATAGTTACCAGAATGCCGGCAAATTCACGCGACAAAATGGCGGAGTGCAGCGAGCGGAGTCTGAACTCTTTCCCACACCGCCCCACTTCAAATCAAACGTATGGACTTTATTTGGTTTTTATAAAAAGCACGCGGCAGGAGAGCTCGATATGAGGAAAGCCACATGTAAGCTTTGTCGCAGTCAAATCTCTTACTGAGGTAACACCACGAACATGACGGGGAACATCCTTCGCCACCCAGAGAGGTCGGAGCTCTCTGACAGGCTGGTTCCGCGTTTACTCGAGAGTTAAAGATACTGGCGGTGGCAGCTAATGTCAGGGCTCGGGCAGTTAAATGATTATTCATTAACGCGGCGTGTTTGTCATGAAACAATCGTGTTGCTGTAGCGTGCTGTTACCGGTTTGTTTACCGGCAGCTGTAAAGCACAACGGATCGCCAACATGACAACACTGCATGGGAACATATTCACGACACGTCCTGACCGGTGAAGGCTATTAGCGTTAGCAGTTGCTATCAACAGCATCTGTATCCGCAAAGAGAATAACGACGTGGATTTATTGTCGTTTCCATCACGTAGCCTATGGAGCAACTGAACCGGGTAGAGGAAGACAACTTTAGGTAAGAAAATCAAATTTTATTTAACGCTAGACAACTTTTAAAATTAGCAACTATAGGCTGTATTGTCTCCGTTCTATTCTGGTAACTCGGTTCAGTTCGTGGTCGGAAACTAAAGACTCGGGTCGGGTTGGTTCCAGGTCCAAATATTGCGGGTCCATTCAGGTTTGGACTCCCGAACTTATGATAATAGCTCGGGTCGGGTCGGTTTCGGGTCGAATTTTCACGGCTCCGTTCGGGGTCGGGTCCATGAAAGTGGACCCGTGAAGACCTCTAAACCAGAGGTCTTCAACCCTGGTCCTCGAGGCACCCTATCCAGCAGGTTTTAGAGGTTTCCCAGCTTCAACACACCTGATTTTAATTAATGGTCATTATCAGGTTGTCCTCAAAGTCTGTTGATGACTCAGCCACTTGTATCACGGTGTGAAGAAGAAGGGGAAACATCTAAAACCTGCTGGATAGGGTGCCTCGAGGACCAGGGTTGAAGACCTCTGCTCTAAACTACAGAAATTGCACTTTTTTTTTAAATATTAAAACTTATTTAATCTTTATATTTGTATTATTATTTCATACTTGAAATAATAATAATAAATATATATTATTATTATATTATATATAATAATCAATAATTACATATAATAAATAATATTTAAGATTATTATTATTTATTATTATATGATTTTTATATTTCAATAATTGAAATAAAAAAATCGCAATACTTGGTAAAATCGAAATGCAATACTTGTTTAATCAGAATCGCAATATAAATCGAATCGGGACCCAAAAATCGTAGGAGAATCGAATCGGCACAAAAGTGTATCGGCACAGCCCTAATATATATATATATATATATATACATATATACATATATATATATATATATATATATATATATATATATATATATATATATATATATACATATATATATATATATATATATATATACATTCGGGATGTCTTTCAGTCATCTAACAATGATGAGTCTCCTAACAGGAAATATCTAATAAAGCTTATGACATCTTTTTTTTTTCTGCTTGATGTAACTGTCGAGGCTTACCCTTTATCTCAGTCGAAATGATGACTTTCACCATCTGATTGTTTCGCAATATAAGACAGATTACGTGCAGCAAGCCAGTCTCGTTGTTCTTGGCTCAGCAGAGTCCATTTATCTGAAGTAGAGTGAGGACAGCTTTGAGATCAGCATGGCATTAAAAATCATGATCGAGTGTCATGTCAAGATATGCGTTTTGTGTTGTATGTACATGTGTTTGTTGTTATGTGTAATTTCCTAGTGTAAAAAAAAAAAAATCATGATCGAGTGTCAAGTTTTTAGGCCTAAAAACGGCATATGCGTGTCAACGAGCTCTGCATATGTCATCCATGAGAGTAATCCCATCCCCCTGGTTTCTATCTGCAGTGATTAAAGATGAAATCACACACACAAAACACACACTCTCACTTGTCCTGGCTGGCACACAGATCTACTCATGAAGAATAGATCCACCCTCTCTAGTGTAAGCAGCTACCTTAGTGCCTGCCAACATTATTTCTTCACTGAAGTCGCTTAGATGACTAAAATACAGAACATTATTAGTCTCAAGAACAAAGACAAAAAATGTCATACACTTCTAGCAAAGTTAGTAGCCAAGCTCCGTCACATCTTAAAGAACTTGTATTTCATTATTATTATTATTATTATCATTATTATTATTATTATTACCACCTTGCTCTCAGACTGCAGGCTTAATTGTGGTCCACTGAGCCTCTAAAAGAAGAATGGGAGGCAGACTGTAAGTTACCCTTCTCCTCTCTAGTGGAACAAACTCCCAGTTAGGGGTCAGGAAGCAGCAACCCTCTCCACCTTTAACAACAGGCTTAAAAGTTTTCTTTTTGATACAGCTTATAGTTGGAGCTAGCCCATGTAACACTGAGTCATTAGCAATTTGTAAAAGCTGTATATTAAAAAAAATAACTGAAAAAACACTTAAAACAACATCACCCAGCTGAGGATCCAGATGAAGTTGATAACAGCTCTAAGACAGGAAATCAGAATCAGAATAAATCTGTATCAGCAGACCTTCAAGATAAGTTGGAAACCAGAATCAGCTAAGACAGTGGTGCGCAAACTGTGGTACACGGACCACTGGTGTTACGCGAGCGCTCTCTGGTGGTACATGAGGGAACGTCATGACTTGTCAATGCATGACAATGCATTATAAATACAATGTTTCAAATGAAATTCAGGTAACAATAAATAACCACCTCCTCCATGAGTCACCACCTTATCGTGGTGAAGGGGTTTGCGTGTCCCATGATCCTAGGAGCATGTTGTCCATGAGGTTTATGCCCCTGGAAAGGTTCACCCTCATGGCAAACATCTATAATGAGGGACCAACAAAGATGATGGATGAACTAAAAATGATTTCTTTATTGATACAAAAATGAAAAAGGTTTCCCTTGCCGGACGCGGGTCACCGGGGCCCCCCTCTGGAGCCAATGCCTGGAGTGGGGCTCGGAGCGAGCGCCTAATGGCCGGGCCTTTGCCATGGGGCCCGGCCGGGCTCACCCGAAAGTAAAACACATCAGATAGTATTTTTTTCAATATTCACATCAGATAGTGACGGAGGCAGACCAAAGATCCTTTACACCAGTAAGATAACACATTTCAAACTGAGCTAGTGGTTCAACATGATATAGATTTGTGTAGATAGATAACAGAATATTTAGGCCTTTTTAACAGCAGAGGTCAGTTGGCAAACAATAAAGATTAAAAAACAAAAAATCTCATGCACAGTGGCAAGAAAAATTATGTAAACCTTTTTAGAATTAACTGGTTTTCTGCAATGATTTGCCATAAAATTTGATCTGATCTTATTCTAAATCACATGGCAGACAAACACAATGTGCTTAAGCTGAAAACACACAAGCAATTATTTCCTGTGCCTTTAAAAAAAAAAAACTCCTAAACAATCATTCACAGTTCTGGAGGTAAATGAACTAAGTAGAGCAAGTAGCTAAATGGAAGCAAATTGGAGTCAGTCTTATAACAGACAAATGAACGTCCCTTTGGCAGCAATGATTTCAAGGATGAGCTTTTTTGGTAGCACTGGATCAGACCTTCACAACATTCAGGAGGAATTTTTGACCATTCACATGCACAGCTGCTTCAGCTCAGGCACATATTGCAAGATGTTGAATGCGAAATGGGCTCTTGAGATCATTCTATGGCATCCATCTCTTCTGGATTAAGGTTTGGGCTCTGACTCCAAACAGGAGATTTTCATTTTATGAGCACCCACTTTTGAATCCTTAGGATTTGTATAATATGACAATATCAACCACCCTGACATCATCCTGTAAGTAACTTTGATAAATCTGTTTGGAAATTCATTTTCCCCTCAATGACGACAAGTGATCCAGGCCCTGAAGCTGAGAGGCAAGCCCAAATCATGACACTCCCTCCAATACTCCACCATTGGGACAATGTAAAAGTCAACTTTTAACAATGCAAAGCACATTTTTCCAGTCGCACTGCAAAAAGCCACGGTGCCCTTCAGCAGACTTTATGTGAGTGGTAATATTTTTTTGGAGAGCAGCAGCCTCCTCCATGGTGATCTGGAATGGACACCCTGCTCGTTCAATCATGTTCAAGATGCCTTCAGGTGTTAGTCATGGGCTCTTTTTTTACCTCTTATTTAGCTCACTATGGATTTTGCAATGTGCCTCTGAAGTCATCTTGACTGCTCGCCCTCTTCTAGGAAGACAGTACCGAACTGCCTCCATTTATAGAAAATCTCTCTAACTGTGGACCGCTGGAGGCCTAAACCCTTCTGAATCACTTTATATCCCTCTCCAGCCTTGTAAATCCAGAACCTGTGTCTTCAGAGATCCTTTTTTATGATCATAACAGAAGATGTTTCTAATGAATAGTAAATCTTAAATGTTTGAGTGTATTCTATCAATCAAAGTAGCTCTTAAGCACAACTGCAAACTCAGTTCATTAACTGGACTTCAAGTGTACAATCTACTGTTCCGAATCAATAGTTCAACTGATGGTTCAGAATTCAATGTACGCGCAGATCAAGATGTCACACGCATGTTTGTTGTCATCTGAAATGATTGCATTGTTTGTATGGATGTCTATGTTATCTGTTAGGGACCTGTCCACCCTTCCATCAGCCATACCGGCTTTTTCCTATTAAGGGTCACAGGGCACATATCCCAGCTCTCTTCTGGCGAAAGGCAGGGGTACACCCTGGACTGGTCACCAATCCATTACAAGGCTGCTGTTGACAAATGAGCACACACTCCTGACTCAGTCTAATGGCAAGTCTGACTCAAATAGGAAATGTGTGATGCCATAGTCTTTTTACTATTATCTCAATTTAATGTTATTATCTCTGTATTTCTCTGACATACTTCACATATCATTAAAATGTCTCATTCTTACACAATTTCAGCTTTACAAAACATTTTGTGGCACAACCTGATGTCTCTTTTTTTTCTGTAAACATATAAGCAATGGCGGGCCAGCTCAACAGATGCTTTATAAAACGCTCAGCGTCATCTCCTCGAACCTGCCAAGTGCATTTCTACTATTCTAAAGACAGTTCACATTTGGAGCCAAGGAATACTTATCTCTAACAACCAGACTGAGCAGTGAGACTGTGCTGGATCTACCACAGGGAAAAAAAAAAAAAAAAGAAAAGAAAAATTCCCTCAAAATGGTTGCTAATTACACACCACATTCTTCTGCAGACTCCAGGGGGTTGTGAAATATGGGCAAAAGATACAGACAGAAATAACAGGAGAGACAGAGGGGCTGAGCGATAAGGAGCAGGACAGAGAAGATATTTACAAAATTAGAGATGAAAAAGCGGCTACATATGTGGTGAGTCAGGATGATGTTTCTCCCACAACGGAGGGAAACCTGATATTGTGCTATTCTTAGCCAACTTCCCTAAGATGAGATAAGTGATGAAGTAACATAGACTAGCAGAGAGTAAAGCACTGAGATGGACCAAGGGAGATAGACAGAAAGATGCTGGCACTGTTAAGTGTTTTCCCTCTCATCTGTCAACTTAAAAGTTCAGGGTCATCTACAGATTGCATGAACTTTCCACCTTTTTGGCAAGCAAGAGTGTACTACTTTAAACCAATCACCACTCTAAACCATCACCAGATTTCAAAGATAACAACAATATTCCATTTAAAAGGAATGTTCAGAGGGTGATGGTTTCTATAAAGGTCTCCTGGAAGGAAAATCAAAGCAAATTCCAGTTGTGTTCCCAAAAACACGACTACAACTCTATTACAGATGGAAATGCACTCAATATGGACAAGTGACTATAACGAAACATGAATATCAAGATCTTTCCTTTGATGAGCTTTTCAGGAAATTTGTCCTGAGTCTGCACTAAATAGTACAGGTTTCATGTAAAATGCTGGCATGTTAACATAGAGGGCTTTAGGTTCTGGTTGGAAAGTTAATCTTTCAAAGAGCCGCTGATTACTTCAGTGGTGAAGGAAAACACAGATGGAAATAACAACATATTCAAACAGGCTCTCTTTAGAAAGGCATGTTCCTACCAACTTATGACAAAATCAGTTTTTAAGTGTTTCCGATGAATATTTCCTGCACCCCCTGCAACCACTAGTTTGCAATTTGTCTATTTCTACACAGACACAAAAAGTGTCTGGGCAAATGGTCGTCACCAAAGCTCAAGTTAAAGTAAATAGTAATAAATGAAATGAAATATAATATATTTTGAAGCCATAACTTTAAGAAAGAAGCGTTAATAGCAAAAAAATATGGATTTTTCAAAGCCACATTAAACCACTCTTGGCCTGAAGGAAGTAATTGGAGAGAGAAAAGCAGGCCAAGAAAGTGAAAAATACAGTAGTTCAAAGTGGCCCGATAAGAACAACACTTATAAACCTGGCAACGTCTGCTCAAACTGCCCTGGCAAGCATTTACCGAGGAGGCAAATCTAGGGCCAAATCAAAACTTACCATGGGAGTTCCTCTGCACAGCATAATATGAAGTCCTCCCAAAGCATTTTCAAAGAAATGAAACAATAAGCTATATTTTTATATAAACAGTCATCGGGTCGAACATACCTCACAGCTGCATAGGAAGTTCCAGCATCTTTGGTTTTACGAACTACAAGATTACTTTTATGTTCAGCCTAACTCTTGTGATCAATCTGTCACCACCACTATTTCTTTCTTTATTGAAGAGGTTTGCTTGTGTGAAGTCATTCTGAGGAGTTAATTTCCCACCTGCAGTAGATCATTACAGGTCATAAGGCAGCAATTTAGTGAAAGCAGGTAGGAATTCTGCTGGGGAACAACAACTGTTCAAAATGTCAGCCAGAGAGGAGTAAAGCTCAATTTGAAAGAAAATCAATAAATCCTAAACAAAAAAAAAAAAAAACACTGCATCAAGAACAGCAATGTTAATGCTAATTTGTTATCGTAACATTTAAC
Organism: Hirundichthys speculiger; assembly: GCA_018398805.1. NCBI lineage: Eukaryota > Metazoa > Chordata > Actinopteri > Beloniformes > Exocoetidae > Hirundichthys > Hirundichthys speculiger. The sequence continues at coordinate 2,298,827 of JAGFBZ010000863.1, forward strand.
ACTTATCGCACTGTAAATTAATTTTAATATAATGGTTGATAAGTAGCCTGTAAGAAGAAATGTTGGACAAATGAACATTTAAGCACTTTGTTGCTTTTTAATCACACCCAATGGGGAAACGAGTGGTAAAAAGCCCTTTTGTAGTCTTATTCCAGGAGTGGCTCATTATATTGTTCTAATTTTACTGACCAGCAATGGTATTTCCAAATACTGTTTGGTGTAGGATCAGTAGGTTGATAGGGCTTACTCTAAGAAAACATCCAAAGCTATAAAACAAAAACTGTTAAGATCTTACAGGTCGAAAGGAAAACTCTGAAGCCAATGAAAACATAGAGGAGAGGTCAAAAAGAAAAAAGAAAAACATTCAAAAAACTATCAAGACAAATGACCACAGGGTTCATTGGAAAGACTGACTGGGGGTTTTTTGGTTTTTCTCCACAAGCAGCAAGTCAAAACAGTCAGGAAAGATTTAGGCTTGATCATGTACAAATTTAGTAACTGCTTCAATGTTCATGTTGAAGCGTTACATACACTTGTATCACTGCAGCTTAGGTTCTTCCAGGCTGAAATCTGTGATGTTATCTTTGGATTTCAGCTAAAGTAATTAATCAGGATTATGGACAGACACCCAAAATAACACCAAATTCATTTTACAATATATACAACATCAGGAAAAACTGTTTCTGCTTCAGTCTGACATTTTTTCTCTGAAAGCGATACTTGAGAAGAGTTCTTCATTTGATTCATGATAGATGATACTTGTTAGATATCTCTGACCAGCACATTGGGGTTCATGGATATATGATCAGCTGCTGAGAATTTTAACGATGGACCAACGTGTGGGACAAATGATTTTATACGTCAAACTCCCGGACCACCCAAAGCAAATAATGAAGCAATGTACCACATGCAACATTTCAAAGAAAACTATTTAACATCATATGAACATATTGTATCACTTTCTGTTTACCTTGCTGGTACAGAGTACCTCAGCTCAGTGAATATCATTAGGTTTCTTCTTATAATGATACATTTCACAATCCCACATTCTGTAACACATTTGTTCAATGTTCTATCATGTGCTATTTCCATATCTTTAGATGCTTCTAGCAGTATCTCTTAAATTGTCTGGCTCTTACGCTCTACATCTCCTGTGCTTGCTTATGTGCCAAATGTTTAACTTATCCTCTACCTTCTTTGTTGATAATGACACAGGTATTAAATATAGGATTGTTATAGCCCTGGACACGAGTGTCTGTGAAACACCAAGCTAGTGCTCCCAGCTCCAACCCACCTGGTTCAAATTAATGGGTCATTAACAGACTTGTGCAGACCTTGATGACAAGCCGATGTGGTGAGCCAGTCATCAGACTCAGGTCTACTGAAGCAGGGAAACATCTAAAACACACTGGGCATTGGGTCCCGAGGACCAGGATTGGAAAACACTGCACTGAAGAGGCCAGCAGTATAGTCAAATGTATTCTGACTGGTGAGGTGAACTTCCATTTACAACTGCTGGCTCAGGATAAACTATCAAAGAATGAAAAGACCTATAAAGACATGGCTGAAAAGTTTTTTCCGTTTTTGTTCTATAACCCTATGATATTTTTTAACCGAATCGTAACACAGATATTATATCAATACCGAAGACATATGTCTCCTTTGAAAAATCTCTAAACTTGCATTAATCTATTGCACAGCAACTGAGAGGAAATTTCATTACAGTGGGTGTGTTGGTGACCACATTTTAAGCAGCACAAAGGAGTTGTTTTTTTTTTTTTCATATTAAAAATAGTTTCATTTACGGCTGGGCAATAAATCGATTTTATTGATTAATTTGTATTGAAAAATTATGGTGATTTTGAAAAAAATTAAAATCCATTCTTACTTTATAAATCATAATTATGGTGAGGCACCGCCAGCACCATCACAAACTTCTGTAGCTCTGTAACACCTCCACTAACAAGCAGATTTCTTCAGAGATGCAGAAAAAGGCACATGTGCTGTTAACAGTGAATAGTTTCCTCAAAATATATTCCCAAAACAGGCATACTTTCTTCAGTTGCTTGGAAGCGTCCGAAATCGTGCAAATCACTGTCTGTTGTAAAGTCAGTAATTTATTTCAGCACCTTAATCAGGTGGTAGAAGTTTCACTGTGAGCTGCACAAGACAATGACAGCCTTAAAACACCCTGACAACACCCCGACAACATCAGCAGCGTCATTTTCCTGCAGCAGCCCATATGATCAGAAGGTCAGGTGGAAAGACCCTACAGATCTGGTGGTGTTTCATATCACTGAAAACACAGCGCTGATTTACAATGAAAGAAATGGGTTCATTCACATGCTGAATAAATCTACCGCAGACACAACAGTGCTTCTGTATATCAATACGGTATTAGATTTAAGATTGCATTTTATCTTCTCCATAATTTAAATTAATCTTTGTTTATTTTTTATTTTTTCCTTTCTCAGAATAATTTGTGTTCACAATTTGTATTGTTTTTTGTGTTGTTTTTGTGGGGTTTTACTTTTAGGCCATATTGCCCATCCCTAGATTCAGTTTGATTTGAAGTACTATTTAATTACTCTTAGGAAATGTTATCCAGCCTTTGCCACCTCCTTCCCTACTATCAGAAATTTAAAAAAAAAACAAAGTAAGGTTGTCCCATTCCTCCTTTGCAATAACTGTATATTGCTTCATGGAACTATGTCACCCATCATCAATGATGAAACTAGCTCACAGTTAATGTGTAAATTTGGACAGGGGCAACTAAAAGACTCAGGAAAGTAATGAAAGAGGAGAAAATGAGCAACGGTGTGTGACACCAAACAAGAGCAAATCTTTGACAATGCTGTAACAATAACCTAACCTCCCAGCCTCTAGGGGAACAATATCAGCCAAAAATTGCAAAAGTTCAATTGTGCCACTTCAAAGAAACACTGGTGGTGTTGTTCTCATTGGTGCCATGTGCCAGTGCACCGAAGGAAGTGCAACAGGACTTTAACCCTCCATAAGCTTACCGCCCCTCTGAAAAAAAAAAGGAATCAGTCAGACGAGGCTGGCTCTGTGGTTTAATTAATAGCTTTGTACTTTAAAGCAGATTTAGAGAAAGCTGAAAAGGAAGTGACATAATTGGAATAATCTCACTTAGTCTGGAAAGATTGTTTAACATATAGGAAAGCTCTTTGCAAAGCTAGGACTGCTGAAGGGTGTTTTCACATATGGTTATTTTTAAGTGAGCTGAACTCAGTTCTCTTAAAGCGGAACAAAAAGTGAACAGGCAGAAAAGGTACTCACTATTTTTTGCTTTTGCATTGTGAGTTCACATGAAAATGGACTAAGCTCTCTTTCTAGTCTGTTTCAGATCTTATGAGGCCTCAGACATCTTACTATTCAAAAAGAATCCTTTAGAACATGCAAGTAAGAAAAATCTGTGTGTTTTCTGCTGGTTAATCTGGTCCACATTCCATATTTCTAATGATGCTGTATGTTCTTTTTCAAGACCAATGTCTATGGCGAGCCTGAGGACCAGAATACAATTAAGCAAAGTGAAAAAAGGCAAAGTGAACCTGGAGTGGTTCGTGTTCACAGCACTCAGGTTAAGCAAACGAAGTGGCCTCAGTACGGTTTGTTTCAGAGGGGTCCAAGGTCATTTGAAGTCCTCACATAGGTGACAAAAATGCTGACTAATCACTTTAAGTTCATTTGGACAGCTGAAAGGGATCAAGGGTGAAAAGACCCTAAAATCTGTCATTAACAGCAGACAACAAGAACAACCCAAGGTTCCTATTTAGCACTGTAGCCAAGGTTTGTTGAGCCATATATTCCTTTCAGTCATGACGACTTAAGCTTATTTACTAATAAAATAGTTTCTGTTTTAGAGATAGTTCATGCTGTGGGTGATGCTGAAAAACAGCAGTTTGTCAGTTCTAGACTGGATTACTGTAATGCGTTGTTAGCAGGATGTCCGAAAAACTCTCTGAATAGCCTCCAATTGATCCAGAACGCAGCAGCGAGGGTGCTGACAGGAATCCATAAGTGAGATCACATCTCTCCCGTGTTAGCCTCCCTCCATTGGCTTCCCATGAAATTTCAAATTGAGTTTAAAATTCTGCTTCTCACATATAAGGCCCTTAATGGCCTACCTCCTCGTTATTTACAAGACCTGATAGCACGTTATGCGCCTAATAGAGCTCTTCGCTCTCAGAGTGCAGGATTACTCATCGTTCCTAGAATATCTAAAAGTAGATTTGGAGGACGGGCCTTTTACTACCAAGCACCTTTATTATGGAACCAGTTACCAATTTGGGGTTAAGGAGGCTGACACCCCCTCCATCTTTAAAACTAAATTGAAAACATTTATGCTCAGTAAAGCCTACAGTTAGTCTAAACCAGCCCTGGTGGGCCACAGAGATTTTTCACATTTCAAACTGAGCCATGATCTTCTGAAGTTTGGGAATGGCTGATCTAAACTATAGTGTGTAGGGGCTATTAGTTATAGCTATAGTTATAGGAGGTAAGACTAGAGTAGGCTCGTTTTAATCACAGCTTCGTCATAACTATGCTGCTATAGGCCTACACTGCAGGAGGACGCCAACATGATCTGCTGAGTGGTGTCTCCACCGCTCTTCTCCCTTTCCTCCCCTTTCCTCCTTCCCTTTCCCTCCTCCAGCTCAATCCATAGTTAATTAGGAGCACCTTCTTACTGTAACTGTGCTCCATTTTCTTTCTTGTAGTTTGTTGTGCTGTTTTGCCCCCCTTTTTTCTCTTTTCTTTCTGTTTGCAGGTCAGAGTTTCCTGAGTTGCATGCTGACTTGCAGTTCCATCCTCTGGCCATCCCAGCTTTTACCTCCACCTGTTTGTGTAGATGTGTTCTGGGTGCCGGCCGGCTCTGTCCTGTCTCCGCTCTCTTTTTCTTTCTTTACCCGGCTGGCCTTTGGCAGGAAGGTCCCCCCATATGAGCCAGGTCCTGTTTAAGATTTCTTCCTCTTAAAGTGCAGTTTTTCCTTGCCACTGTTTGGCTTAAAGGTTTTTTACTCCCTCTGTGGGAGTTTTTTACTTGTCCTTTTCACTTATCCTTAATTTGGATTTATATTATAATTTCATTTAATGATATTTGCTCGGGGGTCATGCTCTGTGTCTATGTAAAGCGCCTAGAGACAATTGACATTGTAACAAGTGCTATACAAATAAAATTGAATTGAATTGAATTCGTGGCATGTTTCCTACTACTGCCTCGTATACGTCATCATGTAACGCAGGTTTGGAAACTGTGGAGCCTGATCTGCGTCTAGACTCTTTTTGTCCTGTTGGTCTCTGAGCTGGCAACCATACCTCTCTTCAGATCTCCTCTCAACCAGACTGTCCAAGGTGGTTTCCCACTTAATTAACATTTTCCAGACTGGATCGAAGCATTAACCATGATTTGATCCAGTATGGGTGAATGAAGTTCCCAGGTCCTGCACTGCTATTCAGAATATTAATCTTCCTTCTTACTCATCTCAGATCATTGTTTGTTATGAAACTTTTTTTTTCATGGCAGTCTCACAACCTTGCTTTTTCCTCCTGTCTCAGACCACCTGTCACAGCACTCGTGTGTTGCCTGCGCACCTGCTACGTCATTTCTCAGTTGCCCACATAAGCCTGTTCTTAACTATTCCTCAGTGGACGACATGTCTCTGACATGCTTGAAAAAAAAATATCTTCAAACAGTTTACCCCTCTGTATCTTTCCAGGTCCAATCCTGCTGGTCCTTGTGACAAAAAGCGACGGTACTTTCTAAAAGTATTACAACGTGCATCACTCAGCAGTAAAAGGGTAAAAGTTGTCGCCAGGCCTCCTTCCAGTTCAACCCTGTCACTCATTGAGCACATTTGGCAAATAATGAAAGAGCCAATGTGAACTGTTGAGATACTTAACAAGTGCACATCCCAATTCATAAGCAAAAACCATTCAGTGTTTTCAGAGCTACAACTGTTACTTTTAGCTTGGAAATATAGGCTGCCCGACTCTGGAATATGACATGTAAGGGGGCACTTTTCTGGGCCAGTGTTCTCCTCCAGTAGTTGGAGGGCAGAGCAGACAGGATCACCACTTGTGTTGCCATCAGTGTTGAGCTTTTCCTTGCCCAAACAATGGTAACACAGCCTCGAAGTTCTTGTGGGGTTCAGAACATCGACATTCTTCCCCTTTGTGACCATAATTTCATGCTAAATCAGTGCCTTCTGAATCAGTGGGAGTTCCACATTGCTTTGTATTTTTTTTTAAACAGGAAGTTATTGTATCTTCCAAAAGTCTCAAATGCAATGATAATGACCCGTCTTGACTGGCGCTGCGACGCATTTTTTGCAAATGAGTTGTCACTGATTAAGTTTTTACGTATTTTACATAGTGTGAAAAAACAACTTTTGCCATGCAATATTCTTAGTTTGCATGACTGTAATTCAATGCTAGTAAGGAGGTAAAGAGAAGACCTTAACTTATTAAAATTAGGTGATGTCAACAGGTGATTGTGATAATGATTTTGTACAAAGGTATCCATGAAAGGTTGAGTCATTGAGGGCCAAAGATGGGCAGAGTATCTCTACTTGTCAGCAAATGTGATGAAATCATAAAAATGTTTAAATACAATGTTTCCTTGGCAATAATTAAAGTAATCTGGGGGAATTTCAATGCATAAAGGACCGGAATGTGCAAGGATGTCAGGCAACACTGTCTCAAGAGCCATTATTCATCAATAGCTATCGTAATTCAATTCAGTTTGATTAAACTTCGTAAATTGTCTCAAGGCACTTTTCAGAGACCCAGAGCATGACCCCCTAAGCAAATATCATTAAGTATAAGTAATATTATTAAATTCTAATGTAGCAGTGACTTCCATTGTCTGCCTAAAGTCGCCAGATGGAGATTGAGATTGGGTCCTGTCTGTTTGTATGAGGCGCTGCCCTGATGCATGTTAAGTCCTGATGCGTGTTCGTAATGAGTTATTGCAGATAAGGATATGTTACATGGCGGCATCAGTAGTAGTTTGTTATATAAAGCTCTGGCAAAATTACAAGGAGTGGAGGTGTGGTCAACAAAAATTACGGCTACCTGGCGTCTCCTCCGATATCTCACCTGAGTGCAGGTGATCTTTCTAATTACTCCTATGCCCACGTGAGCCAAAGCCCACATACCACTGTGACAACACACAAACAATGGATATGGCTCCTGCACTTAATTAAAGAAACAATGGCAAGTAAAAAAAAAACTCCCCAATTGGTAGAAAAATGTTTAAGCCAAAGGGGGTCAAGGAAAATCTCCCCTTTAAGAGGGAAGAAACCTTGAGCAGGACCTGGCTCATGAGAGGGACCTTCCTTCTGAAGACCAAAGCCACATTGACAAGGGACTACTTTGGGCTGAATGTCAAATAATTCACACAAGTCTCTGTGGTTAAGATACACTATATTGCCAAAATTATTTGCTCACCCATCTGAATTATCAGAATCAGGTGTTCCAATCACTTTCATGGCCACAGGTGTATAAAATTAAGCACCTAGACATGCAGACTGTTTCTACAAACATCTGTGAAAGAATGGGTCGCTCTCAGGAGCTCAGTGAATTCCAGCGTGGAACTGTGATAGGATGACACCTGTGCAACAAATCCAGTTGTGAAATTTCCTCGCTCCTAAATATTCCACAGTCAGCTGTCAGCTGTATTATAAGGAAATTGAAGTGTTTGGGAACGACAGCAACTCAGCCATGAAGTGGTAGGACCCGTAAACTGACAGAGCAGGGTTAGCGGGTGCTGAAGAGCATAGTACGAAGAGGGAGCCAGCTTTCTGCAGAGTCAATCACTACAGACTTCCAAACTTCATGTGTCCTTCAGATTAGCTCAACAACAGTGTACAGAGAGCTTCATGAATGTGTTTCCATGGTGGAGCAGCTGCATCCAAGCCAGACATCACCAAGTGCAAAGCGTCAGATGCAGTGGTGTAAAGCAGCCACCACTGGACTCTGGAGCAGTGGAGGAACGTTCTCTGGAGTGACGAATCACACTTCTCCATCTGGTAATCTGATGGAAGAGTCTGGTTTTGGTGGTTGCCAGGAGAACGGTACTTGTCTGACTGCATTGTGCCAAGTGTAAAGTTTGGTGGAGGGGGGATTATGGGTTGTTTTTCAGGAGCTGGGCTTGGCCCCTTAGTTCCAGTGAAAGGAACTCTGAATGCTTCAGCAGACCAAGACATTTTGGACAATTCCATGCTCCCAACTTTGTGGGAACAGTTTGGAGCTGGACCCTTCCTCTTCCAACATGACTGTGCACCAGTGCACAAAGCAAGGTCCATAAAGGACATGGATGGCAGAGTGTATTGGTTTTGCTTCCCAAAACGAATAGAAATTCTGTTGCGTGGAGACTGTGAAGGTCTTATTCTGACAATAGAATTTTTTAGAATAAAAACATCTTTAGTGTCTTCACTATTTAAACATCAAAAAGTGACAGTAAGCAATATATCATTATTATAACCATACATTAACATCATTAACATTAGTATGCAAAATGTATGCATACTTAATCAGCCACAAAAGATGAGGTCCCTAAACTGTTCTGTCTTGAATGGGAACTCTTTTCTGAGTTAAACTCATGAGGAACCAGTAACTTGTAATGATTTAGATCTCCATCCATGCCATACAAATCTGATATCTGCATCGGCTTTTTAATCCCCAGAGGCCTGATGGTTGGTTACGTGAGGCTTCTACCTGAAAGCAGAGATGAGTTGGGGAAATTTCTCAGAATGACTGTGAGAGGTTTAAAGGATGAGAGAGAAACTCGTCATCTCAATTTAGACTCTGCTGTGATCAAATAGCTGCATGCTACTGCTTAGCACTCATCCGCACCCCTTGCTCTCCTCTGCTTCTGTGGAAGCCACACACACACACAAACACACACACACATACACACACACTTGACCCTGTGACACCTGTCTCCATTCGCTCTTTTCTCTGGCTAATTTGAAAATACCCCTTCCTAATCCTGCGCCCCCCTCAGCCCACCCAGCCACACCAAACTTCCCTAAGAAATGTGCCCTGTCCTCTCTCCCTCTCTCCCTTCCTCTCATCCAGTTTCTTCATTAATTCAGTTTCGTCCATTGTTCTAGCATGTCCTTAGAAAAAAATGCATTTGGGTGGTGCAGTAGTCCAACTCGACACAGACTGTTAACAGTAATAAAAAAAAAAAAAATCTTTTTTTTCTGTGTTAAAACAAGAAATAAAATAAAAATGGATCCAAACTTTTAAGATTGTCTTTAACCAAAACACGTGAAACAAACCAGAAGACACACACTGCTTTTCTTTTTTTTTTAGCCATAACAGGAATAATACACATGAATATGGGTGTGAACAGAAATAGACCGAAGAGGAAAAATGAGTAAATAGGAGAGACATCTTTTTTTATTGTAAATTTTCTAATATTGTGTTTCAGTATATTCCGATGTATATTTCAGATCTTTGCGTCCATAATCTGGATTTGTGTGGTCATCTGACAGTTCTGGAGTAGGTGAGAATATAAAGACAGTCTAACTTTCACTGCCTGTTCTCTACAGCAAATACCATGAAGCACAATGTTAGTTGAAAAATGCAGCTGTTTCTGAATAGAGGAAACCCGACTATCCACCAGGTGGCAGCACCGGTCAAAACCGGTCATTACCGCTGCATTCTGAGCTTTTGTGTGACATGTAAACTTCTGGCTTTTTGAAGCGACTATATAAACTCCCACTGACTCTGATTGTCCTGATTTAGCGCGAAGGTAAGGACAAAACAGGGAAGAATATCGACACACTGAACCTCACAAGAAATTCCAGGCTATGTTCCCTTCAGTTCGGCAAAGAAAAGATCAACCCTGATAGCGACACGAGTGGTGATCCTGTCTACCTTGCCAGGAATAACTGGAGAAAGTCATAGCAGAGAGACGCATGTCAGTAAAGTCCTGGATGAGTGTGAGGTCTGCCCCCTTACATGACATATTACCAAGTAGTCAGGTTGCCCCTATCTGCAACTGGAAATGAAAGTGCTCCTCAACCACTGATTATCTTCGTTCAGAACCCCACAATTATGGAATTGTGTTAAGATACTAAAGTGTGCAAAGACAAGGCTTTCCAAAATAGCTCTATATGATTTATTCAAAATATAATTACTTCTGGAGCATATGTTAGGCAAACTTTCCTTTTCGTACTGAGGAACTGTGTCATTCAGATTTAGAAGAACAAAAAAAATTACACACTGGCTCTCTGTGTTAGTTTTTAATCCACATATCCATTCCCTGGCATTAGACCAAAGAATTCCCAAAAGTGTAGGATGCAATTCCTCCATCATCCATGCCCACTTTTCCCTGACACTGGCTGAATCATCTCTCTCAAGAGATGAGAAAATAGTAGGTGACCTAGTCATTCCTTACTTAGTTTCTTAACTGACTAACACCTTCAGAGAGCTGACACAGTTTGCACTCAGAAACCAACGCTTTCACAAATCACCCAATATGTTCTCTTAGGTGTTTTTTTTTTTTTTTTCATTCATATCCATTCTGTGTTTCGGAAGATTGAGGTTCATGTCTACAGCAGAGCAACTGACTTAAAAAAAAAAACTGAAAAGCATAGAAACATTTATTTAACTAGTTGGAAACAATATATTGATATGAGCTCATTGTCCTGTCTGGACTTCTGCTTCCTACATTCAATAGTTATAAAACATATTACTCACAAACAGCGATCTAATCTCCAGCAGTTAAAAAAAAAATCTAGCACCAAAATTCTTCAAACCTGCCAGCAGAAATGGGAATTGCATTGAAACGACCCATGAGCGCATTGTGGAGTGCAGGGGTCCCAGGTGGACCCCCGACTGAACCAGCTGAAACTTTCAAGCGCTCGTGCGCACAGACACGCGTCCACTCCAAACAAGCTCAGCTCACTTTCATCCCAAACTCACCGGCTCATCCATCTGGTCCTGCTCGTAGTAGTCATAATAGTCGCTGTGGCTGGAGTCGCTGGCGAGGTTGGTGTAGAGCAGATATGCCAGAAGAAGAGATATTCCCAGTAGGTGCATGTTTATAACAAGTCCTCGAGTGTTTATGATCCGAGAACCATGAAGAAGGGAATTTAAAAAACCCTCCCCGGTGTCTGCGCTGCCCTATCCTGCTGCCTCTGGTAACGCTCTCTCATTTGGACCCCCTCTGTGTGTGTGAATGTGTGTGTGTGTGTGTGTGAATGTGTGTGTGCGCGCGCGCGTGTGTGTGTGTGACAAAGCCTCTCTCTATCTCTCTCTCTCTTTCTCTTGTTTTCTCTTTTCTTTGTCTGTCTGTCAAGGTCCAGTAGGCTCACTTGCCCCTCTGAGAGCCTGCAGCATGAGTTCGGACCTTGGTGTGGATGAAAGCCCGGTCATGTGGAAACAGACAAATCCGGAGAGGTCAGTGGAGGTTGTCGCGTTAAGGCGCACAATTCCAGGAAAACCACGCGTTCGTGCCTTCAAAATAAAAGCCCACGAGCGACCACATGAAAGAGCACAAAGCCTTTCAAGAGTGATTGATATTTTTATTGCTGTCTGCCACCATGTGAGGTCTGATATATATATATATATATTATGTATACATTAGGGCTGAGCAACAATTAAAAATTTTAATCGCATGATTTCCCTGATTAATCACGATTAATCGCAATGTAAGCGCAAAATCAAATAATGAATTCAAAAGTAGTGCAAAATGCACTTTTATTTAAATGTTCTGCTGCCATATGAACTAAAGTGCCATAACATAACACTTTTAACATCAGCACTTGTCAGTAACACATATTTAGTGTAAATCTCATCTTAAAAAAAATTTAAAATAAAAGAAAGCTTATTGCCACCGCCAGGGCAATAATGTCATCCTGTTTTTATAAATAAAAAAAGGTCTACAAACAAAATCCAACAAAATGATTGTGGGTCAGCACAATCAGAACATTAAAACAGGTAATTTCTGAGGTAACAGCAGAAACTTTTAACGGGGAGTTCAACTTGGCAGTGGTTACAAATAACCTTGTTTCTGTCAAATCATCATTCTGGGAGAATTTTAAAATGAAAATGTCCATGTTAAAGTTGAGTAACTTTACCAAACCGTGTATCTATCAAAAAAAAAAAAAAAAAATTAAAAAGTTACATTTTATTCAATTTTTCGTTTTTTAATCTAACACAAAGAAGGAAAAAATGCCTGTTTTTTTAATATTTCAATTTTAGACCTGGATCAAAAACACGAAATTAAAAAACGGGCCACAGAACTGAATTTGTTTTATAATCGAGGACTGGACTTTCTGTTGTCATTACACATCTGTGCCACTAGATGGAGCCGCACTGCAGTAACCAGCTAGAGAACAGCAGGACAGTGAACACATGGAGCAGATCTGATGGAACATGGAGGAATGACGCCAAAGTTTTGTTGCAGTCCAGAAAATTTTTTTTTAAACAGAATTGTTAATATTGATACATGAGTTGCTACCTGAACTGTAAAGTACGGCAATTTTTACCGTTCTCCATGTCTCTTTTAGCTTTACTGCATATTTACCTGCTAATTATTTTCCGGTTCCACAGCAGCCAGTAACAGACTTTTCAAAACCAAAAGCATGTGAGCAACATGCGTTAACGCACGATAAAATAAATGTCGGCGTTAATAAATTAATAAGTTAACACGATAGTAACGCGTTAACTTTCCCTAATATATATATATTATATATATATATATTATATAAAATATACTCGCAAAGGTATTATCTGGTATAAGTCTGGTTATATGCAATAAAGTTGCTGAATTTGCAGGGATTTCAAACCCATGCTTAAAACCAGTGTATCCAACCTATTTACTATCATATAATAGACAAAAAAGAAGAAGAAAAAAATAACAACGGTTGGTTTCCCAAGCCAATAGTAGGACAAGAAAAAAATATTTAAATTAAATATTTAGATATAAATATTTTTTAAAAATGACCACCAGACTGCAAAATCCTCTGAGGATTTAAAGTGTTGAATGAGGATGTCACTGAATAACTCAGGGAACATTTAGATTGTGATGTTTAATAACAGGGAATGGGATGTCAAGGCCTAATTATAGCTTATAATGGCAGTTAGCAGCAAATTTTAAGAGCAGTTAGTGTTTGTGCTTAATTTAAAAATGCTCATGTCAAAACAAAGAGTTTCTGACTCTGCAAGTGCATGTACGGGGTCTTCAGAGATCACCCAGCTGGGGTACCGTCCAGTGTAGATGTCCTCCAGGGAGAGTAGCAGACAGGCTCTGCTGTTTTTATAACAATGTTTTATTACAATGCTTTTTTCTTGTCTAGAACAGGGCAGCCTGTGAACAACTCTAAAAACGACATTATCTCAATAATTGCCAGGTGAAAGGTCACCAACAGATTCCACTCTGTGTTGTTCATCTTCTTAGTAACATATAAGTTCTTCCATCTTTGCTGAGTAGATGCGCTGTCTGCTGACTGTCAGAGCGATAATCTGACAGAGCTCCACTCTGAGACATTTCTTGATGAACTGATTTGGATCCAGAAGCAGAGGTAGACCAGCTCTGGTCTGATACAGGACCGATCTCTGGCATGAGCGAGATTTGTCTAAAGTCATTCAGGTCCTCAGAGATGCACAGTCTGGGAACATGTGTAATAGTGGCAGCCTCCAGGTGCTGTCAGCTCAGAGCATCCTCAAACACACCCTAAGCACATCTATGAATATAGTTCTGAAATGTTTTTGTGACAGGACTGTTCCTAATAACTACCGTCATCTGAACTCTTAACCATAAAAGCTTTTCTTCTGAAGACAGTTCATTGGATTATTGGATCGAGTTTGTGCTGAAATTGAACAGATCGATTCATTTTTATGGACTTTCTGATGGAGTGATGGACGCTGTTACTGATTATGATTCAAACTTTGTAAAGATATTTAAAATGTGCCCATCTTTAATTCTGATCATGAGGGGAAGACACTGAAGTGACTCAAAATGAGAGTGAGGAGTACTATGAGCATGACAGATGCCCTTTTGAATGTGATCACCATTTTTTTCTCCCAACTCATCCACAGATGATACACATCTGTGGTGATCAAGCCTGTGTCATACAGTGATGGAACTTTCACAGATTCACGGCTACAGGAAAAAACTATTTGTGTTTTTAGTCCTTATGCCCAGGACCAGTGTTACCTCCAGAAAGAGCTTTTCTCCTAAAAACTGTGACTGTACAGAGATGTTCTCAGAATAATTATTGCTTTTGTAAGTTCTTTGAATGTCAGAAATATAAGTTTCAACTAGTTAAGTTCTTCTAATCCCGTGCAAATAGGGCTTTAGTGACACTTTTATGGGCAAACATGTAGTTCTAAATCTTTTTTAGGAGAAAGGAGGCTATAACCAGTTTTCTCTGATGCAAGGGACTGTGATTGGTTATCTCGTTTCTGCGTGGTGATTTGATGGACTGGCGACTGGTCCAGGGTGTGACCTGCCTTTCACCTGATGACAGACCTTGAGAAAATGGATAGATGTGGTGCAATAAAAAGTAATATTTGGAAGTTCGTAACATAACAAATTACTTTTTGCCATGGAGTAATAATGCAAAATAATATTATTTTGTGTGGAGTAATGAGGAATTTATTTTTTGGAGTAATGAGGCTAAGCCTGGTAATAAAATAGTGCAGTCAGTGGCGTGACATGCAGCACTGATATCTAACAAGACCAGCAGAGAAACAGCACATCCGCCAAAGGCAATAAGGAGGTCATCTGTAACTAACACTGTTCCTGGAGATCTCTATTCCAGACTGATGATTAGCTGATTTATGGCAACAAATTTTCAAATATTATTTTTTTGAGGCACCATCTTGGACCTGGATCACACGCACCCAAAAAAAAGCCAAGTTAGACCAAAAATAAAAGGAAGACTGAGTAGAAATTAATGTCTGAAAATAATATTTAGTAGAAACTCTTAATTTACAGTGATGGAGAACCTACTGAACTCATGTGTCCTTCGTACATGAGCTCAATAGCTTTTTTGGGTTTTGTTTTGTTTTGCGTTTTTTTCCCCGATCATTAATTTCCCAAACCTGTTTCAATCCTAGCCAAGCTTGTGAAGTTTGTGGAAATTATCCCAAGTTTCACCTAGAAAAAGGGGGGTTGGGGACACCTGGAACAGGGCACCAATACATCACAGAGCCACCAACAAAATGCATAACCACGCACATTCAATTTTGAATGACCAGTCAGCTCAACAGTCATGTTAGGTCCATATCATGTTGGTCCAGTCTATGTTTCTGGACTGTGGGAGGAAGCTTGCGTGCCTGCAGAAAACCAGCCACGGGCACAACATGTAGACCCGACACAGATACGCCCCAGCTGGGGTTTGGATCTAGACTTTTCTAGCCGTGGCATCACAGTGCTAAAGGTCACACCATCATGTGGGCCAGGTTTATGAAGCGTCACTTGTCCCAGCCCATCTCATAAAGCTCTTAACCTTATAGGTTAGGAGCTTTATATGAAAAACCTAAAGTGCAGCTAAATATAGAAGGCAGCTGTCCAAAAGAAGAGAACGACTGACACAATGCTTCTCAAGTGCTTCTGATGAAACACTGCAATGTCTCTGAATCACCTGAATCCACTTATATAACTTATAAAACAGAACACGGTGGGTCTGCTAAATTTACAACAGAGCAAAACTCACCAAACAGCTTCTCCACCTTGTCTCTGTTGTATTTTCTAAGTAGCTAGTGCTAACTACCACTTATAGTCATAACTTTACTTCACTGTTAAAAATCTAAATATATTTTTTACCTTACATATGAATTTGTGTAAAGCCCAGTCACACAAATAGTCAGGACTTAAGTGTTCGGCGTAGAGCATATGGACTGTTTGGTCGTTCCTTTATGAAACTGAAGGCTGTGCTCTCCAGATTCAGTGGAAAAGTCCCCAGCCATCAGACCGAAGGCTGATTTGGCTTATATGCCTTGGAACACATAAAACAGAGCTTATCTCACAAAAGTGATGATTTATCAGAGGAGGATTTTAAATACACCAGAGAAACTTTTTTCTGTAATTATGGCATTGCAGTTTTGACTCAGAATATGAGTTTAAAAGATAAGTTCTGTCTTCATTTTTGATCTGGAGCACACATTACCTCCAAAACATCTGGAAAATCTGGCATATTGATTTGTTTGTCCATTATACACTTTTCCACTGTGTGAGGTCAATCTGAAATTCCTCCCAGCTCATGAGAAATTGATGCCTCTGGATAACATAAGGCATCCTTTTTTTTTTTTTTTGCACAATAAAGTTTTGAGTGGCATTTATGACTCTAGATGCGTATTGCACTTGCTGACTAATCCTTTGCCCATGTGGTTATCTTGGCTATAATGCAAGACAGTTCTTGTTGCTTGTGCCATCTGAAGGATAGAAGATCTTCATTCAGGATTCCCTTAATGGACTGAAATTCCCTCCTAAAAGAGTTATAGATACTCACATCATCATGGTTTTCTTTTCTTTTTCTACATAATCCCATCTTTTTCTTAATTTGGGTTGTACCTACTTGATGCTTTCAGGTAGCAGGAACTTTTTTTTTTTTGTTGTTCCTATAACTATTGGATGAAGTATCAATTTTTTTATTTTTGCACCACCCTGAAAAAGATAAAGGAAGTGCTGAAAATATGTGGATGCTTGGATTACAGAAATAGAGGATTTTGTAGAACTGTTGCAGACTTTCTGGGCTTTTTTTTCACAGTCAAATAATTATGTATGCATTTGTGCAGTGATTGGTCAAACCCATTTCTGTAGAAAAAGAAAAAGGTGAAATATTGTCCATGAACTTAAAAATAAGTGCACACAAAAATTTTGAATCATGTTGGTCCACAAAACACAAAAATGAACTGACAGGGAAATCCAGACCTCATATATATATGTATGTATGTATACACACACAACAGAGAGTAATGTGGCTGATTTGCCCTGCAGCTGTTAGGTAACTTCAGCAT
This sequence comes from Hirundichthys speculiger, assembly GCA_018398805.1. NCBI lineage: Eukaryota > Metazoa > Chordata > Actinopteri > Beloniformes > Exocoetidae > Hirundichthys > Hirundichthys speculiger. The sequence continues at coordinate 2,315,831 of JAGFBZ010000863.1, forward strand.
TGCAATCAAAGGACCAAATCCAAAATAATTTTTAAAAAAAATCAGAAAAACTTACTGGTAGGTTTCCTTCAAGGGAACTAACTTGTCTCTGTTTAAACTTTCCGAGTCTCTGTGGGTGTTGAAGTGCCAATTGAAGGTTTGACAGAATGGTTACATTTTTAGAAACTGTAAATCTCATCTTAATATCACTCTTTAAAACCCATTCCACGGCTTCTTAAGCTGATGTCTGTCAAGAGTTATAACTTGAATTGATGAATTGATGATCATACGTTCCCGACACCAGACTAAGAGGAGAATTCCAGGGCAGTAGTTTATTCCTGGATATCAGGGTGAATCCAGCCCACAGTGTGAGCAGGTTCAGCTGAAATAACTTGGCATGTTGCAAAGAGAGACGAAGTGACAGAGTTATTGAACATGCCTTTAGGGAAAATCAAAGACTCGCTCACACACACTCACACACCCACGCACACACACACATATATGCACGAGTGAAGTGGAAAGTTTGTACTGTGCAGGGGGTCTCTCTTCATCTCCAAGTTTTAAGAGACTCTGTTATTGAAGACTTTGTCCTCATGTGAGGGGCCCCTCTGCAGACATTTAGGGGATATGAAATCCTTCAACATGGCTAGCTTTGTTCCAAAGTATTACAGGACACACATGCGCCCGCGCACACATCCACATGCACACACAGATGCACGGACACAAGCACAACCAAGATATATAATGTAATAAAAACAGATGTGTGAAGGTATGGGTATAGAATCTTTCTATATGGTCTCAGCCATAAATTGACACTTAAAGAAAAGACAAACAAAAAAAAAACTCAGTGTTTAAATTGCCAAGCGTGCGTGAGCATGTAAGTCCCATGTTCCTTATTAGCCCAAAGAGATTACTGTTTGGCTTTTGAATTGTTTAGATTGGCCAGAACTTAAGAGGACAGGGGGCAGACCAAGGACACCTAAACAGACCTTGTTCAAGTGAGTTTTGAGGTCACTTATTAACGTGACAGAAACACCCAATGAAGGTAGCTGTGTTCAGAATCGAAGACAGCGACAAATCCATTTAACACTGAGTGACTTAAATGGTTTAACCAATAGCAGCTCCGTGATGCTATTCATCAACCGAGTCTTACTACAAACTGGTTAGATCTCTCTGAATATTTACTCCATACTTTAAAAAATGGTGCAGGTAAACATGTCCTGGACTCTTCTTCTGTAATTCATATTCTATGAAGCACATTATATATTGCTCTAGTGATGGACTGTATCCAGTTGTTTCCATTTCCCATAAGTCCCTCCAACTGGTTTTTTTCTTCTCCACACCTTTTCACTGCATCCATTGGCTCTGCTTAGCAAGAGAAACAGCTTCCTCTTGACGGTGCATCATTTTGATAACCAGTGTTCCCTTCTGTGATGTTGTGGCCTCCTGTAAAGTTGGTTCACTCATGGCCAAGTAAAAGCTTCATTTGCTCTGCTGCAATTGTCCAACTATATCTTTGTGCTTAGGGGATGATGCACCTTGCAGTTATAGTAACAGAAATTTTTAGGCCTAATTTTTAAATGCATGTACTTCAATTGCATATAAAATTTCCATCCATTTGGATTTAATCAATTTAACAAAAACACGCTATAAAACTTAAAGTAACATATTGCATCACTTCCTGTCTGTGGTTTGAACGGTGAACGGCGGATTAAATGGTGTCACGGTCTCTGATTCTTTCAACCTTTTAAAACTTACAACTAAACTCGATTTAGTGATAAGTCAACACTGTTGTTGTAAATTGTAACCGAGCACTCGCAAGTAGTTCTGCTTCGCACTTTTTCCCTGGGATTCTCACTGCCGCTAAGCACCGGTTCTTTAGCGTATTAGCCTACTAGCTTCTTAGCATGGCTTCCTCCTCTCCTTCCGTTTCCCTCTCCCGCAGCTCAGTGTATGAAATGTTTAGTTATTCCTATCCCTCCTTTAGCGAGAACGGTAAATGCATAAAGTGTAGTTTATTCACAGCTCTGGAGGCGAAGGCTCAGTGAGCTAGAGGCTCGGTTCCACCAACTAGACCATAACCCGGTAGATGCGACAGGTAGTCAGGCTAACATCCCTAACACCCTTTTTTTCTCTTTTCTTTCTGTATGTTTGCAGGCCAGAGTTTCCTGAGTTGCATGCTGACTTGCAGTTCCATCCTCTGTCCATCCCAGCATTTACCTCCACCTGTGTGTGTAGATGTGTGTGATAACCGGTGATCTAGTCCTTCTGACCATCTCACCTCAGTGCTGCTACCTGCATCTGTTTATGTAGTCATTTCATTCAGTCATTTGTGTGCTCTCCTCTCTCTGTCATCCATACTCTCTCTGTCCTGTCTCCCCTCTCTTTTTCTTTCCTCATCCCCTATGAGCCAGGTCCTGCTTAAGGTTTTGCTTAAAGGTTTTTTCTCCCGCTGTGGGAGTTTTTCTTAACCTGCCATTATCCTTGATTTGGATTTAATATTATAATTTTAGTTAATGATATTTGCTCGAGGGTCATGCTCTGGGTCTCTGTAAAGCACCTAGAGACAATTGTCATTGTAACAGACGCTATACAAATAAAATTGAATTGAACTTAAAGTGGTGCATATTTGTCAGTTGAATGTAAATGAAACCATTAGGATTGAGATTTATCTATTAATATCGGTAAACCCAATGTTTTTTAAATTCACACTGAGAGATTGATGTACTTATCATTCTTAAATCTAATTTTTTTTCAAATATTTATGAACTAGTGTATGTATTCAGCGTGCACTGACATTAACAGTGTGGTTTTCTGAGCCCACCACATGCTCCCACTTCATTTTCTTTTCTTTTACTGTTTATGCCAGACAATAAAGTGCCAAATCAAATATTTTTCCTGGCCTCAACTTCAGAAAGGAACGTCTTGAGTTCAGATGCAGTGAAATTTCTCTTTTTCCACTTGCTTTTGCCATTTTCTTTGTTTGAATGAGCGGGTTTCCTATGCCTGTTTACACTCATTATCATATTCAAGCTCGTCTGTTTGAAGGAGGAGACGGGACGGAGTGTTGTGCTCACGCTTGTGTGCTCAGTCTCAAGTTGATTGCGATGTACGAAGAGAATGTGCGTGGATTCGTTTGCACGCAAGGTTTGGCACATCTGAATCATTCTGTGCTTTTGTAAATTTCCAGAGATTTAGAATGAAATTCACACAAGTCTTCGTACATGAGGCCCCTGGTCTCTCCTTCTCTGCTGTACCTCTTTGGGCAGGTAGCCAGGGCTACAGTTTCCAGTGCCTCAGCTATGGACAGCTTGCTGTATTTCTTTGTCAGTTCTTTCTTAATATTCTTGCCTCTCTGTAGCTCTGTTTGAACAATAACCTCCCTGCATATTGGCATGATTTTAGCCTCTCGTCATCTTCTCCAGAGGATGTTTCTGCTCCTTCTGGCTACTACTGCTGTTCATATTGTAGCCAATCATCTCTTGGATGACCGTCTCGGTGGTGGTTATGGTAGGGACAGTTTGCAGTGCTCTGTTCACATCTTCCAGTAGATTCTGATGGTATTTTGTTACTTAGCTTTGGCAAGTAAGAGGTTGTTGAGTTCCCCCGGGACTTGATGATTTTGTCTCTCAGATCAGCTGCCCTTGTGTTAAGGTCAGGCTCTGCTGTTATTGGGGCATGGTGCCAAATCTCAATGTGTGGGAGGGATATAGCATCTTTAAACATGGATGAAATACCTTGTAACTCATTAGTCTTATAAACAGCTCATTATGGACAGCTGTCTTTTCCCATAATCTGTGCATCGTACTGTGCACCAGTGAATCCCAAAGACCACAAAAGCAGCTAAAAATATTTATCAATGAGAATCATGAAAAAAACTCCCCAATCTTTTTTACACGCGCACACACACACACACACACAGCAAGTGGAGGGAAAGCATGTTTGTGCTGAGATAAGCCTCCTTTGTTAGTTAGTTGACACTTGGACAACATTAATTAAACGGAGCCCAAGGAAATGGGGTCAATGATCTAACTAATAGCTGGTGTGTGTTTGGAGTTTCGGATATGTGTGGTGTGTATATGTGGGCAGTTGCAGTGCAGTGTGTTTTCACTTTTAAGATGAAATTTCCTCTTTTCAGATATACAGGAAAAAAAAATCTGAAAAAAAAAAGAAATGTTTGAACTTTTACCTATTTCTATTCCCTGTATACTTTTGATACGGTTACGATTTTAATGTTTTAAATGCTTCTGGCAGTTGTTTGAACGGTCCATCCATCCATCCATCCATCCATTAATGTCCGCTTATCAGGGTTCGGTTCTCGGGGGTAGCAGTGTAAGCAGAGAGGCCCAGACCTCCACCTCCTTTTTCCCAGCCAGCCAATCAGCCGGGAGATGTGATCTCTCCAGGGTCTGCCTCGTGGTCTTCTCCCGGTTGGACAGGCCCGAAACCCCTCCCCTGGCAGGCGTCCAGGATGCATCTGAACCAGATGTCCGAACCACCTCAAATGATGTGGAGGAGCTGCAACTCTACTCCAAGTCTCTCCTGGATGACTGAACTTCTCACCCTATCTCAAAGGGAGAATCTGAAGAGACTGAATCTAATTGAAGTCACCTGTATCTTGTACCTGTAATCTCATTCTTTCGGTCACTACCCACAAATCTTGACCAAATAATAATAATAATGAAATGTCCTTTTGGTCAAGGTAACCAACAAATGGGGTGTTGTCATACGATGTTGACAGTGAATGATGTTGTTCATGAAGCTTGACCCGAATAAATTTGTGTGCAAACTGTAAACTGTTTGCAATTTATCTGTATTATGGCATTCATGAAAATGTTAGTGGTTCCAAACTACTCGTAGGTATGAACGAAATCCCCTCCTGCCTCCAAGCATGTATAGAGCTTGTGTCAATGCGGAGTGCTCATAAAAATTGCATGTCATTATCAAAGTTTATAACATTTTTGCCTCACTTACTGTTTATTTTTTTAAATATCTTCAGATATTTTAAAACGTGAGAACAAATTAGAAATATAACACCTTTATTTGGATGCACGGACATTGCACATATTTGAGCTTCAGATTTTATTTTTAAAAATGTGGGTTGATTAAATTGAGTTAATATGCTGGCAGGCACCCATGCAGAGGACATTATCAAGCAATATAGACGCAAGCAGCAATACCCTGCTTTATAAACCCAAAAAGGTGTGAAAAAATAATATTGGCTTGCTGGTCCTGCACCAGATGGCCATGAAACTAGGCCTTCCAGTCCTGGAGGTCCTGCACCAGTACACCTTCCTGCAGAACCAGTTTACAACAACCATCATGAAGGTACTTGGACACATCAGCAAGTTCCTGAATGAATCTACAGTGAGTGGTTGATTGAGCCTTAGCTTGTTCAAGGTAAAACATGTTTCGTTGCTTAAAATACTCCCACAATTACTAGTGATAACAATAATAATAATAATAATAATAATAATAATAGTAAATTGGTTTTTGAACGTTAACTTTGTCCTCTGGTTAATTTATTGGAGCTACAAATAGAATATAAAGTTCGAGTGCCAAAAAACCTTTAGCAACCTGCAATGAAGGAAATGAATATGCTGTAGCCTAAATTTTATTCCACCCCATAATTTCTTAAAATGTGTTAAAAGCAATACATTGCTTGACTGCAACAATGCATAACAATATGTAATATAACAAGTATAAGCTTACCTTCAGAGCTTGCTGTTGACTCTTGAGGGGGCATGTCTGTCTCAATCAGTATGATTCCCCCTAAAGAGATTCTCCAGCTATTTATTTTTATTTAATTTTACGTTTTTTTTTTTCATCCAACATCATATGAACCCATTTTCGCTTCAATTCTGAATTCCTCCATTAGACAGAGGACACAGCATTAACTATCTGGATTACCTCTAATGCCTTGTCTGAAATATTTTTGCTCCTCTCACTTTCTCTCTGTTTTTATATGTGCGCCACATCCACAGGTAGACGTGCACGTCGAGGAGGCCTCTAGCTTGTATGGCTGGCCCCCAGCGGGGGATTCGTGCTAATCATTAAACAGCAGAGCGCGCTCCCAGCCTCAATCAACATTCATGAAAATACGATCAAATCTTACAAGTTCTCACAAATTTTACATGCCACTTGTGAATGCAGACTAGAAAATGAGGTGATTAAAAACATTTCATGAATGAGGGCCATTCTGTTTAAGTCCAATGATCTTATTCTAACCTCAACCAGGTAGTTTTATTTCCTTAACCTAAACAGGCAGGTTTAGCACCCACGTCTAATTAGGAGACTGAGTTGCTCAGATGCTTCTTGCAATACGCTGACTATGCAAATGCTTAGGGCCCCCCACGCCACCAGGGGGCCCCAAAGCGGTATCTTCAGCCTCACCTAGAAGAATTTAAATGACCTAACTTTATCTGCAGCTGTCTCATCTGTTTATTAAATCCCTATTTTTTTTTTTTTTTTGATAAATGTAGGATATAAATAAGATGAGTTGCTATGATAAGCTGTGGTAAGTGTTTTTGTGGCATATTTATGTGCAAAACCATTAATGAGGATAATGAAATTGCAATGCTCTCCCCAAGGTCTCAGTACATCAGTGATATCGGTATAACTAGCGCAATTTAAAATAAATGTTTCACAACAAAACAACAAAGGTAAGAGAAATGTTACAGCAATCATTCGGGTGAAGGGATTTCCATCTGTTTTATTCTTTGGTTTCTACTGTTCTGATACTTTGGTGTAGAGTGTCTTTATACGTATCTTTCCTTTGAGGGGTCGGTCAGGTGTTTTGTACAGTCTGGTCTTGAGAAGCACAAATGTTGCTGGTTGGTTCACACAGCTGTGCAATATTTTGTTTATCTGACAATGTTTTAGTTGTTATTTGAGTTGTGTTTTGGTCTTGTAAAAAAATGTTTATATAGTCTTGTAGCCCAGGTTCTGCTAACTAAATCTAAACAAAGTAAGGGATAAAGGTAAATCATTTGTTCGTGATGCAGGATGGATGGGTGCGAGGTGTATCTCTGAGTTTTTAGTAAATTTGTTTATGTCTCCTGCTAGCTAGCTGAGCTAGCCTCAGGTGAGTGTGAGTAAGCTGGCCAGCACCTGTATGCTCATAAACCCAGCTTTAGTGTTTGCTTGATGAATGTTGTCTAAAATAAAACAGTGCTGCCTTCCCATGAGACTGGCTGACTGAAGTGAACGACACCAGACTAATTTTGTCCGATTATAACAGGGACAGAGGACAGAGGGAGCGTTGCTCAGATGGCTTCAACATCATTGTCCAGTGGAAGTTGTCTTTCTCAGATATTTGCCAGTTAACATTACTTTAGGATTATTTTGCTTTTTTTTTTAAGTTTAGTAAGTATTTAATAGGTCTCTGCTTTATAAATAACACTAGTTCTTAAATTTAGGGAACAATAAATATATGGCCTATTGTTGATTATTTTGAACTATTGTTGCAGTGGATTTTTGCCCTGAGTGGATTATTGCTTACTCAGCTGAGATAGTTGCAGTTTCCCTCTTTGTCCCAAATATTACCATATTTAGTGTGAAAATCCAGTTTGCTAATTGGAACAATCTTTCCTTCATTTCTACAGCTGTTCGGTTTTTGATACTTTGTGAAATTATGGTTCTTTTGAATAAAACGAACTTTAAAGTGTAGAGTAAATTATGATATTCCTATTTCACATAGAGCTTGTCACTCATTTATCTTTGCTTTATTACTTTAACAAGTACAATGTGTAAATAAATGCAGAAACCCTGTTAATTAAAGCTTATATTTGGGTACATTCTTGAAAGGGTCATTGCACATTACAGTGTTTAATAGAAAAACAGAGTCCACATTTCTGTTTTAGTGCAACAAGACTGCAATTATAAAATAGCCATATGTGCTTATGTTTTTGTTTGGTAGCCTAAGGAGCTTTGTCTTTGCAGGAGCATTCCTGAAATATTTTGGAGGTCGAGGCATTGAAACAGAGGGCTCTTCAGACCTTTCTGGCCACGAAGCTCCAGGACCTTAAGATTTAGAAAAATGTATTTTAGCCTGCTAGGTTTTAAATAAGCAAATCAGTTTTCTTCTTTCAGTGTAACACATTAATGCATTAACGTGGATAATCTTAAAAAGTTTGTACTTGCGGTTGAAAAACTGTATTTCATTTATGAAGTTGTTATGTACCTTTGATTATGTAATGTTCTCATTTCTTGTTTTGAGACAGAATATCATGGCTGAAAGCACCATTTCACTCGTCCTGCACCGCTGCATGGCCATGTTCCATGTGACCCTTGTATTTTGTCTTGTATGTACCCTTTCTTAATCTGTTAAAATAGCTTATTCAAGCAAGCTCTGTGGCCTGCTTTACTGTATGTATGACCCCTTTGCATGAAGTGGATTAAAATTCACTGAAATCTAGTAATTGCCAAGGCTTTATAATTTGATTCTTAATTTCCATCTTTCTCAGATACATATGTAGTAATATATGGTTTTAATAAATACATAAGTATATATTGTGTTTTGTACAACACTCACCCATCACCCCGTCATTTTACAAAATAAGAACCCCCAAAGAGAAGCTTGCATAGGGCCCCAAAGAGGCTAGAAATGGCCCTACTGACAAAGTACTTGACCGATTTATTCCTAAAACATTTACAGCGATATTTGATCCATTTGCTGTTGAAGTCTGATACACACACCAGCCCATATATTGAAATTTGAGCACCACTTTATACTGACACCATATTACTTGATTCTGTTTTTAGTTTAAATGAACCATTGTTTTTAGAGGTGACAGTGAAATCATTAAAACTATATGAATCGGTTTGTATCATTAATAGAGATATTTTGACCTCTTAACTTAATGGAATTATTTCTCAGCCTGTGTCACCATCAGAGAGCTGCTGGAGGAAATGATGTTTGTGTTGTTCTCTCCTCCTACATCTCTCCAACTCTCAGTTATATAAACAACAAATCCTTGGCTCAACAATGACCCCTTGGTTAGGCAATTAATTGAGCACCCGTACGCACATACACACCGAACATCTAAACACTAATAGCTCAGACTCCCCAGAAATAGCAGGTCAAGGTCCGGCGCACTAACAACTAATCTCTCTCTCCCTCCGTGTGTGTGTTCGTGTGTGTGTGTGTGTGTTCATTCCTCTGCGCCTCAGTGTTTCTGTGTTCCCTAATTGGAATGCTATGCTTTTTGTCGTGCAATCACAGACGCCTGTGGAATTTGAGCTGATATGAAAATAATTGCTTCACTTTGGCTTTGTAAGATGTTGTAGCAAGCAGTGTGTTCTTTCAGAGGCAGAAATGGAACACATTATGCTCCATGACTGACACTTAAGGCTTTTTTAACAGGATATTTCTTTTTTCATCTCCAAACGACGCATTGCAAAAATGTTAATTTTCAGCTACATTTTTTTAATGATTAGAATCGATTTTTATTTTTCAATTTTAAAACTAAAAACTTCCAGAATAGCATCAGAAAGGTTTCTGTAGAAGGGATTCTCTTATCCATTAGACCTTTTATTACATAGTTTGTCTAACTCGCCTTGGGTGAGTATCTGAACCTCACATTTTGATAAGTTCATTAGTGTGTGTGTGTGTGCGGTGTGTGTGTGCGTGCTTTCTCAAAAAGGGTCAAATTTGATCATGTTGATCATGATCAATTCCTCCTGACAGTATTTTATGCTATAAAAGTTACAGAGAAAATGCACATTTCTATATCAGAGCACAATTAAAACATTTTAAAGGGTAAGCTTTATAAAATCTGTATGGATATTCTTTAGGCTTTTTTTTCCTTTTAAGGGTGGCCATAGTGGATCATTACATTTTGCATATTATTTATGCTCTTTCTAACATAGCCCTCCACATTGGGACTGGCACTATGAGAATGCTGGCTTTTGACCCTTTAGTGGCAAAGCTTTGTCTAAAATCTGGTGGCCAGATGATTTCAGATGGACTTGGAAAATGTCTTTTATTGACGAAGGGCGTGTGTCCCCATCATTTTTTTTTTTTTTTTTCTGGCAGAAAGGTGCTTGGAACCATGTCATCATCTCAGTGCCTCAGCAGTATGGAATACATACCTCACAAGCTTTTTTTTCTTCTTCTTCTTCTTCTGAAACACTTGCAAATGAATTTCAGTATTCAGGCAATCTGCTTTTCTGTGTTTGGTGTTGTTTCCATGTTACATCCTATACCAGTTGACTTTAACTTGGATTAAAAAAATGGAAACAGCAAAAAGCTGAGAATATGTTCCATTTAATTAGGTGAGTAAAAACAGTGACAATAGCTAGAATTAAGTGAAAGGAATCAGAATGTCCATACAAATACAGCTAAAGGAGAAGGGATGCTGGAGGCAGAACTTTTTTCTTTGTGGCCTGCGTAACAGGATAGTATAGAATCAGGCTACTTTAATGTATCGTTAGTTTTACGATTCAAATGACAGTAAGGAGCAGCTTTGTTTATAGTCATAAAATAAGCAAGAAGTTTCTCTTGACATCTTAGAAAAAAACAGGTTCCATTTCTTTTCTGTCCATTTTCTCCTCTGTTCCAGGCAGCCGTTCTGGCACAAATCTGTGCACATATTAGCTAGCTAGATGACATTCTATATCTGGTAGTTCTTGCATGATTTTCAATTTTTGGGTGAAAAAGACAAAGACAGCATCATGTAATTCATGCTGCATCTGAGTGATGATAAGTGCATGTCATCAGTGAAAACCTGTTCTAATCTTCAAACCTTAGATCTATCTTTGGGCTCTTAAACGCTGCATAATTTATAGTCATAAAAGATTATAACATCTCATGCTGTACAATTTGCATTTGCTGAACCCTGTAAAGGATGTCAAGAATAGTATGTGCGCACCCTATATCAATGAGTCCTCTTGGATCGTAGGCTACAACTGATGCGGAGATACTGGGTGGATGTAGAACTACATCGCGAAAATAAACCGGTCTGTTGTAGTGTTTACCTGTGCTAAAAATGCTTTAAAGAGAAATTGTAAAGGAGAAGAATACTTTCCTGGTCGTGGCTCAGGAGAAGAAACCAACCTGGAATTTTTACTTTGATATGGACTGGTTGTGTCAGGAAGGGCGGCTGACATAAAACTTGTACCAAACAGTCTTGCGGGTCACAACCCTGAGAAGGGAGCAGCTGAAACAGGAGCATGCTAGGTCGCAGTAGTTAATGCATTATTTCAAGGTTGCATTTTAATTTCTGGTCCGTAGATGGAATCATAGGATTTCTGAGACCATCAGAAAATGATATCAGGTAGTTTTTGGTCACTAACCTGTGTGATGGCCGTCATCAAATCGATAACGGTGTAGGATGGAGGACAACCGATTTTGACCAAAGATATCAAGATATCACCACGAATTTTCATGACATTTTGTCTGCAACAGCCCAAAATCACGAAGTATATAGAAACCCTAAGACTAAGAGTTTAACTCGGTGTCATATGAATGTGTGTATATTTATGCTATCCATAATGTCTTTGAGGTCAAGTGGCATCTCTTCCACAACATAACCAGCAATGTGTAACAATATGTATAAATGTATATAGCAATGTGTCCTTTTATCCAAAATAAAACCCAGCTGTGAATCTTGGCACAAGCATCAATCTCCTCTTCAGCTGCCTTTCCCGTCAGTGTTGAATCCTGTACTTGCACTAAAAGTAGAGCCCTCTGCACTTAATATTGCCCATACACAGTTTGTACTGTGTATGTCCCTTACACCAATTGAAATGAAATCAAAATAATTGCATTCTTTAACAATATAAAGTCCATCCTCTTTCTCATTATGCTAGTTAAGCTTCACATGAGCAATGACACATCGGTAGAAATGGATACTGACAGAGAGGAACAGAAACAGCGCCAACACATGAACAAAAACTAATAAACTAAATCGTCAAAAAAAGGAAAAGTCATGGAAATGAGTTTATATAAGATGTACTTTAAACACAAGGTCCCATTAAATGATTGTATCCAGAGGTCATTCACTTGTGTAACTGTGACATTGAAATGCTTCTGCAATAGTCTGCGTTTGTCTGCAATGACGGTTTCAATGAGGTTTCACCATAAGTAGGTGAATGTCACATAACTGTGAAAAGGTTACACAAGAAACAGACCCTGAAAAGAAACATGAAATGAAATGTAACATATAAAATATCCATGGATCGTTAGGTAAGGGTCTTTAATTCTTGAAAATACAATGCATGCTTCATTAAGACCTGTAAGTAAATAGAAATGTATGAAGAGGTGTGTCATCATTAGGTTGAAATTGAGTGTGTAGTTCTGTCAGTTCATCTGCCAACTACAATATTTTCTTAGATATGACACTCCAGAAATAGTTAACAGGATTTTATTGAAGTGTGACCACCCACTAAAAGAAACACAGATTCAATTCATTCACCATACCTAACCAAAGAGAATAGTGAGGGGATCTCTACAGTTATAAACATGTACTTGAGAGACTTGGAAACCAGAGCCAGATGGTTGAGACCAGATTTTTTAAGCCATCTAGAAAAGCAATGTCAAACCAAATAAATTCAAACCACATTTATTTATGTAAGAAATATGAACATAACATGATATAATCCAAGGTGCTTTTCAGTCATGGCAGGTGGATTAACAGGGTGGATATGAGAGAACACATTAAACAAAACTGAACAGATGTTCTATAATGTTTTCAGCTGATAAGCAACTGAGAAACGTTTGTCAGGGTGGAGTTGCTGCGGCAGCCAGGAGGTAGAGAAGTCTGTGCCATCTTTGGCTGAAAGGTGAAAGTGAGGCACTTTGGGGAGTTGTTGGTAAAAATAGACTTAATCAGGAGGAACAATATCAAAGAAGCATACCAGTAGTGTGATGTGAGAGACATTCTCACCTGAGTACGGCGAAAGTCCTGCTATGTTTATCCATTCGGTGGCAGCAGTTGTGATGCGTTGCATTCGGCTCTTTTTGCAGATATCAACCACTTTCAGCAAAGAAAGCAACAAGACAAAACAAGCGATACAGATAAGTCTTTTAAAGTCATTTTCTGGCTGCACCAATCTATCTGCACCACAACGCACATACATCTCTTTTAGAACGGACAAAAATCTAGCTTATTCTATATCTGAGGGTTCGACCTCAAGATGCAGATTTCAGATTTTTTGCTTTGTTTGTTTGGACTGAGTTGCTGCTGCTCACACTGGTTTCCAAAAGTCATGTTTTACCCATAAAAGTAAAAGTAAATTTATTCCATATATATATATATATATATCACAAGAGTTTGTAAACATCTGTCACCAAATGGCATCTTAATCTACTCCACTCTGCCTGCATTCATACAATGTTATGAAGTGTTCCCAACTTAAAAAGTACAGAGTTTACTCACAGTAATCCCACTCACAAAGAAATGTGGTTTTAATACATCTTAATTCCCTATTGTTTATGCAAAGGCCACGATAACAGTAACTGCTACACAGTGTCGCGCACTGTTGCAGCTGAAATTAGTTATTAATATGACGCTTTCTATCAGTTCCTAAACTGAATATAGTTTCTGTAATTTCACAAAATTTCTTGTGCAAATATAGTTGCAAGACTAACTGCAAAAACTACATATGTCTTTGCTTTATTGTAGTTTAGCCACAAAAGATGTGAGGACTGAGTTTGGATTTGCAATGGAAACCACAGTCTCTTTCATGTAAAAATGCTTTGGCTCTTGGACACTTAAATGTGTTTATGCATTCACTCAGCATACCTACAACAGAAAACAGCTGATTGGAGAAAAGAGATTTATAAACGAGAAAAGCATTCAGGAGAGAGCAGACCTCCGCCAAGCGGATCAGATCCGGATCAGCCTTTGAAATTTGATAGAGGTTCCCTTTGTCAATCCCTGAGTCAAATTTCATGAGTTTTGGGCAATAATTAATGGAGATATTGAGAAACAAATTTTTTGGCCCCATTGTCCACAATGTTATTGAAAATTTGAAAGTGATCCAGAATCCAGGATTTCTTCCGAATCACAACTCCTGAAAATGTCATCAAAATCCATCTATAACTTTTTGAGTTATCTTGAACACAGACAACAAACAGACAGATAAACACCAGCAAAAACATAACCTCCTTGGCGGAGGTAATAAAGCACTGAAATGTTAGCACATACAAATAAGCTAGGATTTGAAACGTACTTGTCAAGCTTAAACGTACCTTTTGATTAGAGAAAAAAACATATAATTTAAAAAATAATACTAATGAAAATATCCAGTTTAAATATATGATGCACTTTAAAACCCAATACTGAGAATTATACTGAGTACCTTTTCCTCCTTTTTTGTCTTTTTTTAAGAATTCAACTATTACACAACTGTTTGAGTGTTTATGTGCATTCCCAAGCCCCTGTTTTCCTATCAGATTAATCCAACATGCCATCTCAATTATTCACACTCACACATGCACATTCCTCTCTTTCTTAAATGGGGACATACGCTTGGACTTTGGTCTGATTGGGTCAAACACCCTCAGTTCTCTGCTTCTGCTCTCTGCATGACACACTGGTGGGTCACCGGGGATCAGAAAGACATCAGCAAACAAATGAGTCAGGGATGACCTTCAGTGTGTTGATGATGCATGCTCAAAACCACAGCAATGTCTAAAAGACCAGGTAGATCTGATATTTAGAAATGTTTGAAAAAAAAAGAAAAAAATCTCACCAAATTTCCAGTTAAACCCCCAGAGCTGCTGAAATCAAAAAACTTTCACCCATGTCAGAGCACAAAAGTGTCTAGACTGACATTATCAGCATAGAGATGATTTATTTGAAATGTATACTTAAAGAAACACAATAAAGAAATAAAATTTAAAGAAATAAAAACAGTGACCGTTTGAAACTACCGCTACATTTCATTTAAATTGCCTTACACATGAGCTCATTTTAACTTTGATGGCATCAACACATCAAACAAAAAGTTAGAACGAGGCAGCAAAAGGCTGGAAAAGAATCCAAATAAAATCCAAATAAAAACCAAGTCCCACATCCGAATGCGATTTCATCGACTATCTCTAGCTCACCCCTTTCAGTCTATGAAGACGGATGCAGACAACGAACCCAATGCAGCTGTGTGGGTCCAGCGTTAAGAAGGGCAGGAGTTCCCCAATCTGTGACAAACTGCTGAAAATTGTGTAAAATTTTCAGAAAAACGCTCCTCAACGTGAAATAGAGGCTACCAGAGTACCGCAAAATATACTGATGTTGATTGTGGTGAGGTTTTTTCAGTAATGGCCACCTCTAGCAAAGAAAGCAACAAGCCAAAACCAGCGATACAGATCATTCACTTTATGTAATTTTCGAATTTTGAACAAACTTGGTAAACCACTGCGATGATGAGGATCGTACATCACATAAATCCACAGCAAAGAAGCTACACATCTATCCTTACATGGATGATTTGATGTCTGTAAAGTAGCCAAGAGATCTTTCTGCGCAGTCAAGATGGAAGGTACTGATTCAGCATGAGAGGAAGAACAAAATGGGGAAGGATGTTGACATGCTCAACCTCACATGAAGTTCCAGGATATGTTCATAACATTACTACAAAGAAAGATCAGCACTGAAGACTACGTGAATGGTGATCCTGTCAGCTTTGCCTGGAATAACTGGAGGAAGCCTCTAGCATGGGGAAGACTGGAAAGCCACATGTCTGCAAAGCCATGCAAAGAGTGTGAGTACTGCCCCCTTACACGTCAGTTTCTGCAGTACTGGGGTCATCTCTGTTGCTATGACTTTGAAGATCCCACCATCTAGAGTACATAATCTCATCGAAAGATTCAGAGAATCAGGAGGAGTGTCTGTGCGCAAGTGACAAGGCTGAGTGTCAAACCCAAATATGCTTATGGACCCTCAGGTGGCACTGCATTAAAATCAGGCATGATTCTCTGTTGGACATTACTGCATGGGCTCATGAACACTTCCAGAAATCACTGTCTGTGAACACAGTTCATCATACAATCCACAAAGGCAAGATTAAAGATGTATCATGCAAAGAAGAAGCCATATGTGAAGACGATCCAGAAACACTGTCATCTCCCCTGGGCCAAAACTCATCTCAAATGGTCTGAGGCAAAATGGAAAACTGTTTCGTGGTCACATGAATCAAAATTTGAAATTCTTTTTTTGGAAAACCATGAACACCATTTCCTGTGGATTAAAGATGAGAGGGTCCATCCAGTTTGTTATCAGCGGACAGTTCAAAAGCCTGCATCTCTGATGGTATGGGGTTACATTAGTGCATATAGTGTGGGCAGTTTCACATCTGGAAAGGCATCAAGACTACAAAGAGGTTTTGGAACAACATATGCTCCCATCCAGACATATCAGGGAAGTCCTTGCATATTTCAGCAAGACAATGCTAAAACACATACTGCATCCACCACAACAGCATGGTTTCACAGGAGAAGAGTGTGAGTGTTGAACTGGTCTGCCTGCAGTCCAGACTTTTCACAAATAGAAAACATTTTGTAGCACTTCCCAGATGTTTACCTGGCTGGTCTTCGGCAGGAAGGTCCCCCATATGAGCCAGGTCCTGCTCAAGGTTTCTTCCTCTTAAAGTGGAGTTTTTCCTTGACACTGTTTGGCTTAAAGGTTTCTTTTCTCCCGCTGTGGGAGTTTTTTTTTACATGCCATTATCCTTGATTTGGATTTAATATTCTAATTTTAGTTAACGATATTTGCTCGGGGGTCATGCTCTGGGTCTCTGTAAAGCGCCTAGAGACAATTGACATTGTAATAGATGCTATACAAATAAAATTGAATTGAATTGAATTACAGACAGTTGTTAAAAGAAGAGAGGGAAGCTACACAATGGTAAACATTGCCACGTTCCAACATTTTTAAGATTGTGATGTTGCTATCAAAGCCAATGTAGACTGATCATTTTTAATATTATTGGGAATAAAATATGGGTTTATGAGATTTGCAAATCATTCTTTTCACATATATTTATATACCCCTGGCCACTGTTTCTAGTTTTTCTGGGAGAATAGTGAAGCATTCCAAAGCCAGCCAAGAAATGTCATTTCTCCAGCATTTCTCTTTCCTGCAGGAAATGCCGGAAATACCTCCCCAGGGAGGTGTTGAGGGGGCATCTAAACCTTATGACAAAACCACCTCAACTGGCTCCTCTTAATGGAAGGTGGGGGGGGTTAGTGACTTATCTCTGAGTCTCCCTCGTATCATGAAACCTCTCACCCCATCTCTTAGGGTAAATTCACTCACCCTCCAAGGGAAACTCATTGTATCCCCTTGTATCCATAATCTCAGTATTTCAGTCTCAACCCTCCTTGCTGTGGTAAAGTGGTCTCCATGCCCAAGTAAACCAGTCCACCACCTTGTTATGGTGCATGCCCAAGTAATCCTAGGAGTTACACTGGTCAAGTCTCCCAGGCAAACTGGTCGTCAGGGATGAGCCAGACCAAGAGCAACACAGACTTATAAATAATCAAGGAGTCCGACATCCCTTGCCCAGATGTGGGCCCACCCATGAGCCTGTCCTTGTGAAGGGGTTCATATGTGAGCCCCCGGTGGTTGGGCTTTTTCCCAGGGGGTCCAGGCAGACTCAGCCCCAGAGAGTAGCGTGGGCTCACTCTCCTCTGGGCACAACACCTGCAGGAGCAGAAAATGCAACACTGGTGGCAGCTGAAGGGTGTTTTCCTTGAAACACAAAGTTGAATTCATTCAGTGGGTGCTTCAACCAGAAAATGTCAATAATCTATAATTATAGGACCTCTAGATTAAAATGTATAAACTCAAATATCTAAACAATTGCTGCGTTCTTTTATGGGACTTTACAGTGACCTTTTTATTTTAAGCTTCTAAAAATAGTTGAAACTTGTTAGCCCTGGGGGAAATGTGGAAGTGACGAACCGACAAAAGAGGTATGTGGTAACTTCATTCTGTTTGTGCAAAGGAATGTGTGTTTGTAAATGCGTGGAATGCTGTTGACTGTGTTTTGTCATGTGTGACACAAAGAGTGACACTGGGACCGTTAAAAGAAGAATGCTCATTGACAAACAACACCTGCTCTCGATGTTTGTGTGAGTGGTTAAGACAATGAAAACACACACATCTGCTGCCTTTATGGCTAGCCAACACATCAAGAAGCATGAGTTCAAATCCCAAAAAAACAGATGTCAGGTTGAATGCACATTAGCAGAAAAAGAAAAATATTCTTTGGAACAATAGTGCTGGCTGGGAAGACCACATCACAAGATTCATCCTGAATCTTGTTTTTCTACAAATTCTCCAGAGGGCTTCTTCCCACGTCTGCATAAATGAACAACCTGACCTGATAGATAAAAAAATGACAACAGCTGTGTCTTTGACTTTATTTGACTCTGATGAGGAACAAAAGAATGTGACAAAAGATCATACAAACCATTCCTTTTATGGTTTTATAGATTTTTCAGCGAGGTTTTTGTGCCTGTCATTGTGGTGAGATGCATTTCATTCACGTATCCAGACCACAGGTAAAGGTTCTAAGTAGGGCGCCTCATCAGTTCCTTCTCCACCACAGCAGTTGGATATTTCAGCCCTTCACTTGGCAGCTGCTCCCTTTCAACCCACATAGCAGACTTCAAATTTAGAGGGAAAACTGCTTTTTCGTCCAATACTGACTCAGGATAATTGGTGAAAGTGTCAGAAACCATCAACCATGGATTTGTGCTGATGCTGGGTGGCTGGGTGGGGGGTGGGGGGGTTGTTTTGTTCTGAGAAGTAACAAATTCTGCATTATGAGGATGGATTGGACTGTGGCGCTCAAACACCAGGATATTTATACACGTAGTTGTCCAGATGAAGATTTTCTTTAATTTTACTCTTGCAACATCGGCCTTCTGCACGTTATCTTACGTAAATCTGTCTTAAGGGGTTAAAGGAGTGATAAAGGAGTGATAAATCCAACTTTATCTGCTGAAAGTACAAACTGTTGTTCAGGCTCAATGGAAACCTCCAGCTAAAACACATTACTCTGATATTCTGTCAGGTTTAGTATCTGTCATATGATTTATCATTGGACCTGGCTGCTTCATTGCGCCCAACCAAAAGGAGTATTTCTTGTCACACTGGAATTTCCTAGCCACACATCAAACATTCATTTTGACACTTGGCTACTGGACAAAATCTGTAATCCAAAATTACGTTTGTTAAAATATGCATTTGTATTGTTCCCAGAATGCTACTATGATCTGAAGTAAATGCATTGCATATACAAAGAACGTAACCTTGATGTGAAATTAAGTAAAAGTGGGCTCATAGTGGTCCACCCCCACCCCTTCAACCTCCTGATACAGCCTTTGTCTTCAGAGGGTTTACTGTCTGCCTCAAATACAGTCAAAGGTTTGGAAACATTAAGATGACATTTATCAGAGGTTTGTAGTGACATGAAAAAGGAAGGTTTTATCCTGGCTGGCCATTTGTAAGTAAGATGTATTTACGCTTTATCTTCTTAAGATATTTAATGTCATCAGCGGTAGTTAGAGGATGGAAATAACTGAATAATGCATTTTTCAAAGAAAAGGAAACATTTTAATGATTTTTCTTATCAATCTTATTTAAAACAACACTGGAGGGCAAGAGCTCATCAAATTAGCAAATTGGTTTTCTGCTTGAGGTCAGTTGTAAACTCTTCATGGATGGATGGATGGATGGATGGATGGATGGATGTCAGGTGTTTAGTCTGATGCAAACACCCTCACCACTCTCATCTTTTGACTTCAAATCCAATCATCCTGGACATGTCAATGTGAAGAAGGAGATCTGCTCTGGAGACATTTAACTGTTCACTCCAAGTTTCTAACCATGTTGTCTGTTGAGAGTTCACCTGTGTTACCTGCTGATCAGACTTAGGTTCAGTTATTACCAGGGTACACTCATTACACCCGAATGCATTTATGGTGATCTCATGGTGAAGTTTCAACTATGCTTCTCTCTTTCTGTTTTACTTCAAACAGTTCCAACAGTTTGTAATTTGATTTGAATTAATTCATTATTTTTTTGTTTATTTCCCCTCAATAATTTATATAACGGCCATTTATTGTCCCTTATTCCAATACAATTCGTTTAATACAGTTCACTGCAGTTCAATACAGTTCAGTTAAGTTCACTTCAATTCGATCAACTAATGTCTGAGAATTTCTGTAACCATACTTTAACCAACAACATGACACTCACATCCACTTCAAGATGCAACTGATCAACTGTGCAGAGGTGAGACAAAATCTTGGTACACTTGAAACCAGAAGTTTACTATATAAAAAGGATGCTTGGCCCTTTTTTTCCCTCATTGTCTGACACCAAATCAGACTTAAATATTCCTGTTTTAGGTCAGTTAGGATTACCAAAATTATTTCTATTTTCTCAATACCAGAATAATGAGAACGATTTTTAAAACATTTTTTAATTACTTTCGTCAAAGTCAGGAGTTTAACATATATTTCATCAATATTTGGAAGCATTGCCTTTAAACTATCTTTTCACAAAGATTTCTGGAACTGTGTCCCATTTCTCCTGACAGAACTGGTGGAACTGAGTCAGGCTTGTAGGCCGGCTCACTCACACAGTCCTATTCAGCTCTGTCCACGAATTCTCTATAGGATTGAGATCTGGATTTTGTGATGGCTACTCAAAAGTATTGACTTTGTTGTTCTCAAGACCACTTTGCATCCATTTGAAGACCCGTTTGCACCCAAGCTTTAACTGTCTGGCTAATGTCTTGAGATGTTGCTTCAATATTTCTACATAATGTTCTTTCCCCATGATGCCATTTATTTTGTGAAGTCCCACCAGTCCCTCCTGCAACAAAATACACCCACAACACGATACTCCCTGTGCTTCATAGTCGGGATGGTGTTCTCAGGCTTGCACGATTCCCCCTTTTTACTCCAAATGTAACAATGGTCATTATGGCCAAACAGTTCAGTTTTAGTTTCATCAGACCAGACGACAAGTCTCCAGAAATGAAGGTCTTTGTCCCTGTGTGCATTTGCAAACTGTAATCTGTTTTTTTTTTTATGTTGCTTTTGGAGTAATGCCTCTTCATCGCTGAGTGGTTTCAGCCCATGTTGGTACAGGACTCATTACACTGTGCAGGATAATGACTCTCTCTTAACAGCTTCAGCAGCATCTTCACAAGGTGTTTTGCTTTTGTTCTGGGGTTGATACACACATTTCGCTCCAAAGCACGTTCATCTCTGGGACACAGAACCCGTCTCCTTCTTGAGCAGTATGACGGCTGGACATTCCCATGGTGTTTATACTTGCTTATAATTGTTTGAACGGATGAATATGGCACCTTCAGGCATCTGGAAATTGTACCAAAAGATGAACCAGACTTGTGAAGGTCTACAATTCTCTTCCTGATGTCTTGGCTGATTTCTTTTGATTTTCCTATGATGTCACACAAGGAAGGAGTGTGTTGAGGTGTGTCTCAAAATACACCCACAGGTGTGTCTGAAAATGTTGTCAGGTAACCTATCAGAGGTTTCCAAAGCAATGACATAATCATCTGGGTAATTTCTAGGCTTTACCAAACTGTATCAAGGCATAGTGATCTTACTGTATGTAAACTTCTGACTTTGAAGAAAGCAGTACAATAAAAAATACCTAAAAAAGATACTTCTCTCATTATTCTGACATTTAACAAACAGAACTAGATTTGGTAATCTTAACTGACCTAAAACAGGAAAAGTTTCATCTGATTTAATGTCAGTCAGTGAAAAAACAGTGTATGTAAACTTCTGGTTTCAGCTATATGTATTTATCTCTTGCTTCTCTGCTTTTTCCACATGTAAAAGATTACAACATGACCCAGTGTTACAGGGGCAGCTGCAGCAGGTTTTCCCACCTAAAACACTGATCTCCCCCAGAGGCAACACATTTTTTTACCTATGTGCATTGCCCTGCCCTGGTCAGTGAACCATTATCGCTGAATGATACTGGCAACATAATTGAGCAGAACATGTGTGGGACACTTATACTATGTATAATAGGTGGCTCTTGTTTGTACTTATTATGGTAGATATGGTGTCACATCAGCAATCATCAAAAAGCCTGTACATGGGTTAATGATCAGTCACCTCCTTTACATAGATGACATCAAGCTCTACGCCAAGAACGGGCAACTTCCTGATTCACCTTACAGCAACGACATCAGGACGTCATTCGGAGTAGATAAATGTGGACAGATGGTATCTTGGAGAGGGAGAATGATTACAACTGAAGTGGTTGAACTACCAGAGAGCAGCATAGCAGATGTTCAGGGATCCTGGGGATCCCGCAGGCAGATGGCAATCATAAAGAGGTAGCATGGAGTCATTCACAGCCAAATACCTGCAAAGCGTGAGGCAGGTGCTGAAGAGTCAACTGAATGGGAAAATTAAGATCCAGGCTATCAACACCTATGACCGAACAGAAATCAGATACCCTGGTGACATAATATCCTGGCCAATGGAAGAGATACAAGCCACAAATGCCAAGACATGGAAACTCCTTCCAACGCATGGAGGGTTTCGCCCTAATTCCAACACCCAGAGGTTGTACACTAAGTGCAGGACAGAAGGCGGAGGACGGGTGAGTATAAGGGGCCACTATCCAGGAGGAAACGACAGGCCTCCAGGAATACATAAAGAAGATGCTTCCCACTGATGACCTATTAAGTGAATATGTGAGACAACTGAAACCCAACATGGAGGAGGAGCCAGGAAAGCCATCATGGAAGGACATGCCCCTACATGGCATGCACCACTGCCTAACAGAAGAGGTGGCTGACATCAGAAATACATACAAATGGCTGGAATAGGCTAGACTGAAAGAGAGCAAAAAGGCACTGATCATAGCTGCTCAAGAACAGGCCCTAAACACAAGAGCAATAGAGGCCAGAGTCTACCACACTAGATAGGACCCCAGATACAGGCTGTGCAAAGACACCCCTGAAACAGTACAGCACATCACAGTAGGATGTAAGATGCAGGCAGACAAACGCATACATGGAACGCCACAACCAGGTAGCTGGTATAATACACAGGGACATCTGTGCTGAGTATGGACTCGAGGTCCCAGGGTCAGGATGGGAGACACCTCCAAAAGGGGTCAAGAAATGGGAACTTCCAGATGCAGAATGACAAACTGGTGATGGATAATCAGCCTGACATCATGGTGGTCAATAAACATCAGAGAATAGCAGTGAGAAAGAAGGAACATGAGAAGCTTGAGAAATACCAATGGCTGAAGGAAGGGCTGAAAAGGATTGGGGGCTGTTACCCCCAAGTTGGGTGGATGGCTACAACAAATACCAGAAACAAAATCCGACATCTCCATCCAGAAGTCCTGAGAATGCTGGGAACAGCTATATATATATATATATATATATATAGCTATATATATATATATATATATATATATATATATATATATATATATATATATATATATATATATATATATATAATATATATATATATATATATATATATATATGCCAAAGGAGGAAGAATATGAGCAAGACAAAGTATTTGTATCAAGGTGCAACTACTCATCATTTGCACCTTTAATAAGCATCGGCATGTGTTCAGATCCATTTAAAAGCACACATTTTGACATTTTACTTTTCTAGAGCGTTCAGATGTTTCTTAACACATTGCCAAGAATAAAAAAAACCTAATCAGCAATGATCTGTGGGTTGAGCAATGATCAGCACATTAACTAGAAAGGGTTATATAAGGGTATTTTTCAAACAATTTGGAGCACAACTGAGGTTCACCATGTTTGGCAAAAACTAAGCCCATTTCACAGAAACACCTCATTTCCACTGTATTGCAGTACATATCTCAAGCAGGTACATTCCTGACTATGGAATACAGTTTTCTGAAAGACTTTGATGTGTTGCAAACAAAGGATTTCAAGGTTTTCTTTGAGCACATAGAGAACTTCTCAATTGAGATGATTGCTTTCTGTCAAGCCCTGTGAGAGGATGGGAAGCTGGCATTTTCTTTTTGGCATTTTTACTGATGTCATTGGAAATATCAAAGGATACAGCGGTAGTATATTTCAGTAAGGATGTGTTGATGCTCAATTTCCTTTCCTCCTGGATTCAGACACCAGCACATTTCAAGCATTCTGGTGAGGTGAGTCACACACGGATAACAATAGCATATTTCCCAACTGCTTTGGCGAGCACAAATATGAATCCTTATGCCTCTTATGTGCAGTTATTCTTAGTGGTGGAGCTCACGAACGCTGACAGGGAAATTTTCATCATTTTGACCTCAAATGAAAACCCCTACTGTTGCAAAGCAGTCCCGCTTTCAGGTGCTTGAAACTAATTTCATGTGTGACTTAGCAACACAGTGAGCTGGTGCCAGCTGATTACATCAGCAACAATACCACCTTTCATCAGCCAGGATCTCCTGATTTTATGTGGTATTATTTGACCCTGCATTTATAGAGATTCTGAGAAATTAGGAAATTCTTTCACAATGTAGGGTCAAATGCCTTTAGGTTTTCTAACATACAATAAGCTGTTAAGAAGCAAAACAAAATTATAATTAGAAATATCATAACTTCAAGGAACATTTTATGACAGAAGTTTTTACAGACACGTAGAAGAGGTCAAGAAAGGATATTTAGAAAACTGAAACATTTGGAACAACTGTCAATTGTGGTTTGGCTTTCCTTAACCAGAAACCATGCAAAAAAAAAAAACAACAAAAGACTGTAACACATTTATTGGATCTAGACTTTTGTCAGCCACACACACTTATATGCACACACTCTACATCCAAACATCTGTGTGTGGGGTTTAGTCCCTGCCTTGTGTAATGGTTTATAGTTTTTACAGTCTTTATTGAAAAGGGTAAAACTTGCTTGGAACTTAAACCCTCAGTCATAATTCTTATATAGTGTTACCTGAACATCACACATCACATGACATCAGATCCAGTAGACAGTTTGAGGCATGGATTCAAAACATTTTTCAAACTGACACACATATAGCTTGGGATAAATTAAAAAATGGCTAAGCTGCCATCTAGTGGTCATATTTGTGCCTGACTTCAGTCATTTTTTATTTACACAATTTTTTTGAGTTGTATTCTTGTGTTGTGCTAATGTTTAATCATAATTTCCAGTGTTGGAAAAACAACATCCCCACGTTTTTGTTTGTTTTTTGCTATTTTGCTTTCTCTTCCTTTTTTTAAAAAATGTACATTATAGCAACATTATACCATCCCCAATAAGTCTTTAAATGTACTTTCTTTTTTTTTTCTTTTTTTTTTTTTGGTTTGTGTTTCTTTTTACAAGTGACGAAGTTGTTTTATGTTATGTTTTATAAGCCCTTTGAAAGAAAAAAAATATTTTTCTTTGATATAGTACAAAGCAGCTGCTTCCATGGTCCACGGCTCTCACCAACCATTGGCGGTGCGCATACTCCTGCGCACACGCGGAAAAACAGTAGCCCACGTGCTGTGGGTTCTGTGCATGTGCGCTTCTGCCGTATCAAGTTAACACAAACAAATCATATCCACCGGAATGTAACCATATTACTTTCAAAATAATAAATCTGAATTATTTGTCACTGGATTTTCTTTTTGTGCATCGATATTTGCAATATATAAGGACAGGTTTATTTAAATATAGACCATTTTAATATCTACCGTTTTTGAAAAAGTTAGTTTCTATGAGCTCGATGGTGTTTTTGAAACGTAAGCGTATTTTAAGCCTTTATTTTGAAGGCAAAAAAGGAAGTAATTTAGGTGTATTTACACAAAACTTGAAGTTTCTTTTATTTGGAGGTTATTTCGGCGTGGATTCAGTCGCTTCTTTAGTAAACCAGTACAGGACTCAGTAAGTCTTTAATTTGTATTTCTACTTGGTGTTTAAGGGGGAAGACGTCTTCGTGGGTTGTTGAACTAATGTATTTGTAGTTACGATGTCATTCTCTGTCCGCTGCTTAGCATTTTAGCCGATTAGGCTAAGTGTCCATGTTAGCGTGAATATGTAAAGATATTAACGTTTCTTTGAGTTCAGTTTGACATACTTTTTTTTTAGCCAATTTGCAGGTTTAGCTTTCGTATTGCTCAAAAGGTTTAATTGTTTAAGTTTTGCCATGGAAAGAACATTAAAACCATTAACCCGTTAAAAATGAATGCTCTATAATTTTCGTTATTGTAACATTCTGTGTTTTTACAGTTAGTTTAGACTTCATACATCTTATGAATAGAAATTAATTACTTGAGAAAATCTCTTCCTAGTTTTACAATCCTAAACTGTAAAAATACACCTCTTAATTTATAATGTACTTATATAAAATGGTTTGATATGCTTGTTAATAAGCTGAATGCAAACATTTCAGATGGACAAAACCCTACCAGAGGAAAATAAGTTATCATTACAAAAGGAGGAAGAGATGGATGTCACCATGACAACACAGCAAGAAAATCTTATTGTGACCCCTGAAAGTACAAACACACAAGCACATCCAGTAAGAAACATGCTCGGTAGCAGAAGTGCCGCCAGAAGACGGCGTGTGCGTGACTGTGGATGATGAAGAGGAGGATTCAGACGACTCAGACAGGTAATCACACACACATCACTATGACAACATGTTAGTGTAGAAAACATTTGTGACAATCTGCTGTGACAGTCATTTTTTGTGTTGGATTTCAGAAATGTTGCACACAGGCTGTTGCAAAAGAAAGAAAACTGACTTCAATATTCTTTCCCATCCTCAGTGATAGTTCTTCTTCCTCCTCTTCCTCCTCCTCTTCTTCCTCATCCTCCTCTTCTCCCTCCGTCCCCTTGTTAGAGGAGGAGGATGATGAAGGTTTCAGCCAACCAACCCCAGTGAAAACTACAGATGAAATCTTACTCGAGGTCAGTTGAGCTAACAATTATTTTGGTGGTCAACTTATCCGTTGATCTTTTTTTTTCTTCTTCTCATTGACTAGTCAATTATTCAACAATTACCTCAGCAGTTATCTGCCCATAAATGACATCATAACTCACAAAGGCTGCTTGCCTTTAGTGCACAGTGGAAGATGTGGGTAGAAGGGGGCTGACTTCTCTGTGTGACACAAGCAAAGCGTCTTCTGTCTGATAATACTGATTGTTTTTCTCCCTCCCTGTTTCTCTTGTTGCCGTTTTCTTCATTGCTACCAAGTCATTTATTGGCTGTAATAAGCAGAACTAGATGTCACTCTGTGATGTCACCTTTAAGTGTCCTATAGAGTGATTCTGAAGTCTCTTTTTCCTCGTGCTGGAAAAGGGCAGAGTGAGCAGCACAGAGAAGGAACCCACCTCATAGTAATCACAGTCAGCTATTCTAAGCTTGGCTGGTTTAGTTTACGATAACCTAGGATAATATTTAATATTACTATACTTTCATTCTGATCATGTCGGTTCAAGCATCCTCATTTCAAGCATTCCCACTGAAACAACGCCCAATATGACTGCTGCCAGAGCTGAAATCAGGGCAGCAGAGCTCTGCTGGAACCTGCCGGTGGCCAGCTGTCTGTCCCCCCACAACTACCAGGAATAGACAGTCAAGCAAACCCATCACCGCCAGCCCACAAGTTATGGGATGATTGACTGCGGGTTCAACTTGGAGGGGCGCCCTAAAATGATCCGCTGTGGTTTCTTCAGCTGAGCCGTGCCGGAGAAGCTG
Source organism: Hirundichthys speculiger (assembly GCA_018398805.1). Lineage (NCBI taxonomy): Eukaryota > Metazoa > Chordata > Actinopteri > Beloniformes > Exocoetidae > Hirundichthys > Hirundichthys speculiger. Next base: position 2,343,506 of record JAGFBZ010000863.1, read on the forward strand.
TGGGGCTGCCAGCAGACATTCACAGCGGGAGCTCTCATTTGAAACTTTGTTTCGGCTTCAACATAAACATGACCGCTGCCTTTAGTTGACCCTCGATTACCACGACCTGCCTGCTGCCTCCAGGCCAGCCGACAGCCAGTCATGCTGTCCGTTAGTACGATTAGCACAACACACAAGTACAACAAAATGTGTTCTTTTTAAAATATGTGATTGATTTATTCTCTAGAATATCTTTATACACAGCTCAGAAGTCAATATAATGCAAGTAGCTAAAGTTATGACAGCTAGACACTGATACGCTGGCTGCAATTTGCAACTTTATGTCATTTTACCTGTAATTTTCCTATAGTTTAAAATTCATCCTCCTCGCAGTTGTCATGGGAGTCCGTGCTGTTTTGGAGCCAGCACCCAGTGATCAGTCAAGGAATTGTGATTATTGTATTACCAACATAACCCTGGAAGGACAGTAGAAGTATTAGTAGTGGCAGACTTTGGCTGCATAACAGCTGAAACATAGCTTAAAGCTCAAATTTATTTTCTTTATTTTAAGACATTTTTTCATGCAACATAATTGTCATACGTCACCGTTATCATTACAGAAATAATTATCTTCATCAACAATTATCAAGCAATTATCTTACAAAAACAATGATAATTTTTGGTCAGTTATTTAATTGCTGTTATGTGAACTTTTAGAAATGAAAAGTGTCTCTTTCCATCATCTTTGTGACAGGATGTGAGTTTGGGTTCAGATGGAGGCCTGATAGCACACCAGCAAATGGAAAAGAGTGGGGTTGGTGGAAAATGAAGTGAAATGCACAACTGTCTCCACTTAAGCGTTAGTAAATAAATGAATAAATAATAGCGTTGTACAAATCTTCCTCCTCCACGTTTTACATGACACACTTTACATGAAAGGGTTTATAGGCTTGTCTCATTTTAGTCGTTTCCAATACAACATCATAACAACTCAATCACTGCATATGTTTATTGTGGTGGTCTCTGTCTCTCTGTGTCTCTAGGGAGCTCCAGTGAGTTGTTTTATGTGAAACAACAACATCAAAAACACAAAGAAAAAATCTATTTATCTGTGTCTCTGTGACTATGTCTCAACGTAAGACTGAAAGTAAAGACTTGAAACTCTTTGAAGTTTACTTCAATTGCAATGTACAAGGCCCTGGAGCTGTGAGAGAGACGTCTCGTCTCCCCTCAGGCCAGAGCCTGTAACATGATTCTGCACATTTCTGTAAAACCCTTAGGTGATAATTACCATAATTATATTTTCTATATACTTAAAAAAAAAAAAAAAAAAAAAATCCTCCTCACACGAAGGACCCCTCACTGTTCTAGAATAGCTTTCTTTCCTGTTCCAAATGTTTACTTGTTTATTACATGCCAGCACAGAATGCAGAAGCATCTCTTTTACACACTTCCAGGATTGTTTTTTGTTGTTGTTGTCTTGTTTATTCTGTTTTGAGGAGGATATCTCCAAATAGTACAAACTGAAACCTGTGAATACCTTCACATCAGTGTGTAAAATGTTACTTTTTTATGTCCAGGAGCTTCCAACTGTGGAGGAAGTCTGTGTGACTTTACCTGAAGAAGCAGAACTGCAGCCAGTTGGAACAATTTCCAGTATTGTACAACAGCTTGGTAAATGAATAGTGTTCAAAAGAGTGATTGTGTTAAATGTCATCTTGTCTCCTTTAGAGACCACTGAATGGAGGCTTTATTAGCTGTTGTGTTTTCTGTCTTTCCATTCAGTTATTGTCCAGTCCCTGAAAGACACACCTCCTCTGAATGATAACAGCATCATGTTTACATCTGAAAGGGTGGCTGTAGGAAAGGTGAGTGGGCTGCCACTTCCGTTTTAGACTACACATGCACCTGTTGTTTTGTCTTTTGTAGCATAAGGAGGGTTAATGTCATAAATCCTGTGGTTTTCACGGGGTAATAATGTACTCTTTTTGTGTTTGAGGTCTTTGAGGTGTTTGGCCCTGTATCCAGTCCTCTCTACATTGTACGTTTCAACTCCCCGGAGCAGATTAGCATCAAGGGGCTGACGGAGGGAATGACTCTTTATTACACACCGACCATCAAAGAATACACAGAATACATTCTCACACAGCAGTTGAAACTGTAAGGACACACAAATATAATAACTGAGTCGATGTGATGTTTGTTCTGAGAAGATTTAGATACTTGTAGAAGCTCCAAAGTTGCATTAAAGTGAACTTTTTTTTTTTTTTTTTTAATTCTACAGTATGAAAGGATCTGATGCTTCCTGGAAAAATGACCAAGAACCACCTGAAGAGGTAATGACGATGTGAACATGTAATGCACACTCCTGATTATTGAAAAGGCATAACTGAACTTTAATTTTTTTTTTTTTTATTATATTTGCATTCTCACTTTTGGTTAACATCTTTTCCTAATGAGAGCTCCTTTGACCAGGCGGTTGACACAGAGATCAGTCGAGCCATTTTTAATCATACAAAGCAGGAGACAGTGCAGATATGCAGTTAGGGTTGATACCTTCGAAGGAGAAAAATGAAGGATGCTGCTGTTTCACAGGAGTCCAAACACTACTAATCCAAGAGTGACATTGGATGTCATTTGGAATAAATAAATATAAATATATAAAATCATTGTGTTAATTAAGAATAATGTTTGAAGTTCCTTGTTTTTTAAAGATATAAACATATTTTAGAGGTACATGGAGCACATATGTGTACTTTTACATAACCTTGTTGTTTTAGGTTCCCCACCCCCCTTTCCCTTTAACGAGCCTTGGCTTGTCAGGCTGCTGTTGAAAATAAGAATTTTGTTCTTAATTTGCTTGCCTGGATAAATAAAGGTTAAAAAAAAAAAAAAAAAAAATATCTTCATCGTGGAAAATCTGAAAATGTAAATGCAAAACCTAAGTGTAAAGGCAGTAATGTTACACAGTTAGCTATTTATAAACGCTTTTTCCTCAAAGGCTTGAATCAAGGCAACTAGACTTCCTTTTCTTGGTTCTTGAAGGTGTTTTCTCCTTCCATCATCAGTTCCCTATGATGTGTCCCTTTTTGCCATCTTAACTCTTTATAAATACTTGTTGAAAATCGGATGACATGCAAAGAAGCTGGTTTTATCCAACAGTACCTCAACGGATTATCATGTCAGGCAGAAGACACAAGCATTGCACAGGTAGAGGAAACAGAAGTGTGGTGGCCAAGCGGAGATAGAAAAAACAAGCTGAAGAAAGCTTCCCACAAACCCGTGCGGCTTCTTCATGACCAACACTAGATCTCTAAGCAACAGGATGGATCAACTGAAACTCATCAACACAGCACAGTAATCAGTTTGGCATTGTTCAGTCATGATTTTAACAGAGACTTTGCTGGGCTCGGAGATTCCAGATGAAGCCGTCATCCTCGAGGGCTGTTCACAGCACCGGGACAACAGGAACGAATACTCTGAGGAAATGCGCAGTCCCTCAAAGGACAAGTGGTGCACAAATACAAAAATCATAGAGTTGCTATTCGCCTCCCTTAAAGTACGTAACAGTAAGATATCGACCTTTCTATCTGCTGTTGGAGTTTTGTAGCAGCTGTATATGTTGGCACTCAGGTGGCACTGGACAGTCTGCAGGCGGCTATCAACAAACTATACACAGCTCACCCTGATGGGACCCTCACCTTTCGGCGAAATTCGCCATTTTGAAGTCAAAAAGGGTGACCTACGGAAATGGTGTAGATCCGAGGAGTTTTTTGTTTTTTTTTTTTTTTTTTTGGGAGGGGGGCTCAGAGTCGGGAGATTTTTTTTTAAATTATCATACAATTGCCCTAATAAGAAACTGAGCACTTCAGAAATCGGCCCTTTAAATGATACTTGGACGGTCAGTAAATCCTGCCCAGAACCAATCAGATCAGATTGTTCCATTATTCCAGTCATACGAACGTTCTTCATTCATGTGTACTTGGAGGTTACATTGCTAAGTGAGACGAGAAGCAGGACCTAGTGCTGTCCACGTAAGGGACAAGGCAGACGAGCGTCCGTTCACATTTCCTACCTACATTTACTAGTGGATTGAATTTGGTGAGTTATGGTTTCAATTGTTCTCATATTTTGCAGTAAAACAAAGTTACTGCTATTCGTTACAGCTAACGTTGAATAGGGCCCTATGGAATCCGCGATCATGGAATTGCGGAATTGGAGATTAAAAATGGAATTCACTCTAAATGTGCAATATAACAGAACTGAACGGCAATTTGCAGAAACTCGCAAACTTTTCTTCAAACACAACCCGCATCTCGGCGCGTACAAGAGCACGTCCAAAAAGCATCAATGTGTGCCCACCTGGTCACATGTGGACGTGCACAAACGGCTCCACCTCTGGAATTAACTCTTGTATAAAAAGCGTGATTTGTCCTCAGTTGAACCCCTGAGAAAATAGCAGAGATCATCTTAAACGGCTTGATCGCCAGTTAAACCATACACGACCAGAGCGTGTTTACTGGGAGGACACCGACTATCTGGGACTTTCAGATAAAAAACACGGAAACACACTCGTACACAGAACCAGTGTTCAGTGCTTTGGATTTCATAGTATCTACTTAAACTTTAGTAAATATAGTTTTTGCTGTTATCAGACACATAGTTTGTCATGACATACCTGAAAAATGTCAGGTACAAGCTAAAACGATTAGTTTACTGCTGTTGCAATTTCTGTCTTTTTTGCACTTTAATTGGATTTTACCTATTTGAGTTATTTTTTTTCTTAGTTATCTGTTACACAAAAAGAACTTTTGAATTTTTTTTGTTTGTCAAAAAAACGAATGTTTTGTTGGACACAATATGTTTAAAAGTATGAAAACATTATAGTTTACAGTTATAATTGCATAAATTGTCTAAATTGTATTACTTTATATACTGTCTTGGAGTTAAATTAGCATAAAATGCTTAAAACGGAATTCTCCGAAATTAAAAACCGAAAAACACCAAAAATGAAAAGAATTTAAACGGAACTTGAGAAAAAATAAACCAGATTTCATAGAGCCCTAGTTGAACACTGTCAGAGCTAACCAAAGCTCCGTTGAAAAATAGCTCCTGTTTGCTAGAAGTTTGCATCAAGCTCGTGTAGTTAACGGTAACATAAAAGAAGAAACGCAGGCTTCTTTTTAATATCTCTGTAATTGATGAGTCCATGTCAGGGCCATGTGAGGATGATATGCACTGAGGGCTGAGAAGGCTGAAGGTGAAGTTGTAAACTCTAGTCACTTGATACCCTAACCCAGCCATTCCCAAACTTCAGAACACCAAGGCCCAATTTGAAATGTGAAAAATCCCCGTGGCCCACCCGAACCTATAATCACAACTGTGGTCAACATCCAGGACTAGAAGCTACGTTCTGATATTAATGTGAGGGGTCAACAAATAAGGTGACACTTGTCATATTAAATTAAGATGACAGTAGAATAACACTTAACTGGTTTGTTTTATTACTTCTTAGTGTTTTTTTTTAAATCATTCATGAATATTTTACAGTTATTAAAAACATATTTAAAAAAAGAGACCACCTGCCTGCCCCCCCCACCCCCGGCCCACGCTTCTCACCTTTTTAACCCCTGACCCATTTTCATGCCTGATGAATGAATAACAGGGACTGTACTGTGACACTTGACCTACAAAATGGCAATGCTGGGTCAAAGTACCTGGATATGTGACTTCAGTGAATACTGTCGATATTAAGGGAGGATTTGGAGTCTACCCTCCCCCACCTTGGCTGATCTGAACACGTATCCTTCTTCCTCACACCAGCATACAGATCCCTAACTAGCAAAACCCTCTGAAAAGGTGATAAGGACTTGGCCTGAAGGCTCTAAAGGTCAACCACAGTACCCTCTGAGACTGGTTTGAACAACTAGACATTGAGGACGACACATTCACTGAATTATTTTATATACTCTGCTGGATAAAAAAGGTCACTGTTGATAAGCAGATCAAATTCTTCCCAGAAAACAAACCATGGAGGACCAGGAAGGTTGAGCATCTACTGAAGAATCAGATCACTGCGCTTAGGTCTGGCAATGCTCAACTGTACAGCTAAGCCGGATCCAATCTAAATAGCGCTATCAAAGAAACAAATCCCCTGTACGTGCATGAGTGCACATCAAACCACAGCACCAACACTGTCATGAAGTTTGCAGATGACACCATCGTGATTGGATTCATAATAAAACGAAGATGAGTCTCCTTACAGGGGTGAGGGGTGAGGTCTGCATACTGTCAGAATGGTTTGCAATAAATAAGCTTTCACTCAGCACCACCAAAACAAATGGTCTGATAAACACCTTCATGAAGAAGAAGGAGCCTTAAACATCAGAAGAAATACACTGGAGAGCGTCTGGTCTGGGGAAGATGGCTCAGAAGCCCCTCTATTTCTGAAGAGGATTAAGCGGAGCCAACCTGTTTAAGTGGCTGCTGGTATCCTATTGCTGCTATGTTGAAAGTATCATCACCCACGCATGCTGGTGTGGTACCACAGCTGCTCTGCAGCTGACAAGAACGCTCTTAGAAGAGTCATTAAAATCAGCACAGAGACCCATCAACACTCAGCTGCCTTCACTGGAGTACAGAACCCACTGTCTATGCAGGGTGACCACATTAAGGAATCATGTGAAATCATTTTAAGGATTTACTAATGCTATTTTAATGATTTTATCAGCTTGTTTTTGTCTTGTGCCAGCTATAGGAGATGCACCAGATTTCTTTGTATGATTGTGCCATAAAAGGGACAATAAAAGCGTTATAATTCTGACTCTAGATTGAAGGTAATCTGGAACTGATGATGCCTGCTGGATGGAAGATGAAACATTTTCAAGAACCAAAAAAGGAAATTCAATTGCCTTGATTCAAGTCTATGAAGTTTACCATGACCTGGATGACAGTGTCTACATTTACCTATTAATATTTTAATGTCCAACTTATTAATATAAAATTTGAAGTAATTTATACTTTATATTTAGATTATAACTCATCATTAGGGATGCACAATAACTATTGGGCCGATAACAGGAAATTATGACGTCATTCCGATAAGTCTGATATCATGACAAATAGCCCCGAGATATATACATATATTATATATATATACACACGTGGACAAAATTGTTGGTACCCCTCAGTTAAAGAAGGAAAAACCCACAATTCTCACTGAAATCACTTGAAACTTACAAAAGTAATAATAAATAAAAATTTATTGAAAATCAAATAATCAAAATCAGCCATCACTTTTGAATTGTTGATTAACATAATTATTTAAAAAAACAAACTAATGAAATAGGGCTGGACAAAAATGATGGTACCCATAACTTAATATTTTGTTGCACAACCTTTTGAGGCAATCACTGCAATTAAACGATTTCTGTATTTGTCAATGAGCGTTCTGCAGCTGTCAACAGGTATTTTGGCCCACTCCTCATGAGCAAACTGCTCCAGTTGTCTCAGGTTTGATGGGTGTCTTCTCCAAATGGCATGTTTCAGCTCCTTCCACAGATGTTCAATGGGATTCAGATCTGGGCTCATGGAAGGCCACTTTAGAATAGTCCAACGCTTTTCTCTCAGCCATTCTTGGGTGTTTTTGGCTGTGTGTTTTGATCGTTGTCCTGTTGGAAGACCCATGACCTGCGACTGAGACCAAGCTTTCTGACACTAGGCAGCACATTTCTCTCCAGAATGCCTTGATAGTCTTCAGATTTCATTTTACCTTGCACACATTCAAGACACCCTGTGCCAGATGCAGCAAAGCAGCCCCAAAACATTACTGAGCCTCCTCCATGTTTCATCACCGTAGGGACAGTGTTCTTTTCTTCGTATGCTTGGTTTTTGAGTCTATGAACATAGAGTTGATGTGCCTTACCAAAAAGCTCCAGTTTGGTCTCATCTATCCAAAGGACATTCTCCCAGAAGCTTTGTGGCTTGTCAACATGCATTTTTGCAAATTCCAGTCTCGCTTTTTTATGATTTTTTTCAGCAGTGGTGTCGTCTCCCATGAAGTCCACTTTGGCTCAAACAACGACGAATGGTGCGATCTGACACTGATGTACCTTGGCCTTGAAGTTCACCTTTAATTTCTTTGGAGGTTGTTCTGGGCTCTTTGGATACAATTCGAACGATCCGTCTCTTCAATTTGTCATCAATTGTCCTCTTGCGGCCACGTCCAGGGAGGTTGGCTACTGTCCCGTGGGTCTTGAACTTCTGAATAATATGAGCCACTGTTGTCACAGGAACTTCAAGCTGTTTAGAGATGGTCTTATAGCCTTTACCTTTAAGATGTTTGTCTATAATTTTTTTTCGGATGTCCTGGGACAATTCTCTCCTTCGCTTTCTGTTGTCCATGTTCAGTGTGGTACACACCTTTTCACCAAACAGCAGAGTGACTACTTGTCTGCCTTTAAATAGGCAGACTGACTGATTATGAGTTTGGAAACACCTGTGATGTCAATTAAAGGACACACCTGAGTTAATCATGTCACTCTGGTCAAATAGTTTTCAATCTTTTATAGAGGTACCATCATTTTTGTCCAGGCCTGTTTCATTAGTTTGTTTTTTTTAATAATTATTTAAATCAACAATTCAAAAGTGATGGCTGATTTTGATTATTTGATTTTCAATCAATTTTTATTCATTGTTACTTTTGTAAGTTTCAAGTGATTTAAGTGAGAATTGTGGGTTTTTCCTTCCTTAACTGAGGGGTACCAACAATTTTGTCCACGTGTGTATATATATATAACGATTTCTCAGTAAGGAAAATCAAGAATACTCCCTCATGCCAGAAAACAACTTGTTAACTTGATCATCATTTTGGTAGTTGCTAACTTTAATTGATATTCTCAGTATTTTCCCACATGTTACACATAAAAAATAGAAAAAATAGATAAGGCTGAAAGAACGACGAGCAAACGAGGAAACGGAGGAATTTACAATACACCTTGAATCCAGCATTCTGGAACAGTGTGCTGAAAAAAATAAACATGGCGGCGATGGTGTAGAACTTCGTTAAAGTTTCAGAGGAGATAGTTCGCTGGTTATTTGTGACAAATGCCCCAAGGGAAGGAGGGAAAAATAGCACAAGCTTTAATATGTCAAGCCCGATCAGCCACCTGAAACATAACCGTCGCTTCCATGGAGTTTTGAAATCACGCTAAGGTGAGCTAACATGAGCAAGCCAGCAGCAAGTCACCCCTCCGCTCCGCTCCCCTCTTCTCTACTCTGCTCTGCTCTTCGCCATTATCTCTCTCATCTAAAGCGTCCATGATATTTAAAAAAAAAAAACTACTACAACATTTACTTTAATTAAAGGCATTAATTTAAATAGAACCACAAGCCAAAATCCTTTAAATGTAATTTTCTGTTACTATGGAGTGCACTTTTTCAGTTTATTTACACAGACAAGTCTAACTTGTGTCAGGACAGTATGCACTGTGCATTATTTTTTATTGTTATTGAGGAATGCATTTTTTCAGTTTGTAATTTTGATGCATGTATTTCCATCAGTTCAAGGAGCCTTTATTTTATTTTTTATATCAGTAAGTAATGCAGCTTATTTAAGTTGATGTGAGATATTGAAATATGTTTGTTTGACAGCTTTATGAAAATGTTTGAGAGGCTTGCCAATAGTTTTTCTGTTCATTTAAAGAGTCAAAACTGTTTTTGGTTTTGTTTATAGTATTGATGTAATGATCTTAGGTATATGCGTGCATTATCGGTTATCGGTATCGGTTTAAAAACAGTTTTCGTGCATCCCTACTCATCATAAACATTAACTTTGTTTTAGGGAAATGCTTTAACAGTTAAAAAAAAAAAAGTAACTTGTGCAGGAGAACAAAGGCGCTTCCAGATTAGATGTAGTATGTGGTGTTGATTTAGGGTGGTAGTTGTGAGATGACCAAAAGTTTCCAGGAGGTGGTTGGCATACACTAACTAGTTGTGGGCTTGGTTGCACGTTGCTTCCCGTCACTGAAAGAAAGCTTCTGACTTCAGGCATATTCATAAGGGGGAGGAGACGAGCTTCAGGGAAGATGTTGAGGATGTGAGTCCATCATATCCTGAAATGTTGGAATTGAGAGAGTTTAGGTTTGTCCAGGAGCCGTACTCTTTCAATTTTCAGGTGAAGGATTTGTGTCATCCTCTTTGTGACCATTAGGTGTTAAAATTGATGGATTGACTTCCTGTGCGTTTTGGTGTCGGCTAATACAAGAAGTAAATCTGAAGAAAATGTCTTTAATTTTTCAATATTCGTGCTGCACATGTACAGCTATGAAGGAAGCGGTTGAGTATGCTGTGCGGCGCTGTTGCAGCTGTTCAATATCTCTCTCATCTTCTTTTCCTTTTTCTCCAGGCTTTAGATTACAGTGATGATGAGAAAGAGCAGGAAGCAAAGAGGAAACAAAAGAATGTCAGAAAGAAAAAGGACAAGAAGAACACAGGTACTTTCCTACAGTTGGGGCTGGTAAATGATTATGGATTTTTGATTATGGACCAAATAATTTGGAACGATCATATTGACCTGCAGGAGTCCACCGCTGATGGATGGTGTAGGCTTGAAATTAAAGTGCAAATCTCTTTTTTTTTTTTTTTTTTTTTTTTTTTTTTTGTTCTGTCAGATCATGTCGCTCCCGTTTCTACAAACTCCTTGCAGCAGCAGAGGCCCGATGTGCGGAGTTACTCACCAAGGCATGCTGGGTCTCGGGCCAGGCACCAGGACACAAGAAAAAAACATTCACCACACACACACCCTTCCTCCGTACATGCACATGTCCCACCCATGTACTTCCCCCCTTCCTACCACTACCCACCTCCCCCTCACCATTTACCCCCACCCAGCTTCCCTCTTTACCCCCCACCTCCCCATCCTCCTCCTCCACCATCTTTCTTCAATCCTGCTTTTTCTGCACCGCTCTGGCAACCAAACTCTGTCCCCTTCTCTGACTTCCCCCCTCCTCCCCCTCCGCCTCCTCCTCCGCCTCCTCCACCACCTCAGTGATGCACAGTGCACATCCACACATTTGCCACAGTCCTTGAAGGTTATTAGATTTTTCTTTTTTTTTTTTTGACCAGCTAAAGTACCCTGCCACTTCACTGTATTTCAGTTATTTTGCAAATGAATGAAATGTATGTATTTGAGTGTAAATATAAACAGCAATTTATGTTATGAATATGCAATGCATATGCATAATGTGTGTATGCATGTGTTCTACATATATATATATATATATATATATATATATATATATATATATATATATATATATATATATATATATATATATAATTATATATACGTACGTACATAATATACCTCTTTTTTTAAAGCCTCTTGCTACTTTATTGCCAGTTTCATTCTTAATTTCATTCATACTTTTGACTCCCTTTTTCTTGTTTTTCTCCTGTTCTCTCAACTGTGGAAAAGCTAATGATAACTCAGCATAGAACAACAGTGCATGAACTGCTTTACTCTATTTTTCTCTTATGCACCAGAGTTGTGGTGGCTGTATTGAGTGTCATTAATTAAAACCAAAGTGACCAATGGGATGTTGATGTCAGGCTACTGCACGACTTTACATTTGTATTTTGTTTCAACTACACTTAAAGCCAGAATTACAGTGAATCCTTAGTAAATTGTGATGTTGAGTGTTAGCATCTCTTGTTTCATGTTATTGGTAGATCAAACATGAACAAACTGTTGCATATATGACGAGACTATCTCTGTCCGCATTAAATGTACACATACACCTTTTCAGAAACCATGTTTTTCAAAACAGTATCTTCACAGAGGTTAATCTGACACTTCTGCATTTAATTGTTTGCGTATTATTCCATCATAATCTAGTAAACTTTGAATTTATTTCACTGTAGCTGACTGACCTGAAACACATTTAATATAAGCATCTTACAGTTAAGAACATGGTAAGATGTAACGCACCTTTGTACGCACCTTTGCAGCAAGTGTAGCTGTTGACATCAATAGATATAAAGACTCCACTTGTCTTTTCTTGTCACTGAATGTAATCCACAGTTTTTGTGAAATATTCCAAATGAAATCACACTTTTTGCTTCTAGTTGTTTGGGTGTAAAATCCCTGCAGAATCTCTACTGAGCCCTCTAAAGAGCTCAAGAGAAATAAACTTGTCTTTTGATCTAACATTTATGGTAATGCAGAACTTGTCATCTGCATTCTTTGACACTCAACCAGGCTCTACTCTGCTTGTTGCATTCATACAGCCATATCTGCAAATAAAGGTTGAGCAATGTAAGAAAAACTGTATTCAGTTCCAGCTTGTGCTCTCCTCTGGCTTAATATACTGTAACAGATGTTTAGCATAATATTTGTTTTGTTGTTTTTTTTTGTTTTGTTTTGTTTTGTTTTTTTCAGTTGTAGGTGAGCTATTTCATGTTTTGTTGAGATCCAGAATTGACTTGTTACATTGTGTGTATCCTGCACCTTTGTGTACCAGAATTCTTTGTAAAATAAATGGGACCATCTGCACCACTGGGGTTGTGTGCAGGAAAAAGTTTCTCTCACACTGTTGTTTAAAACTGTTTGTTGAATTTAACCTTATATCCACACAAAGACCCTTTCCTGTAAAGATGACTTCTTGTATCAAACAAAAGAAGAAATGTTCCTGTCCCTTCCCCTACCCCCCGCCGCACCCTCGGTGCTGCAGGTGTGGTCCTGCTTACTGATGCACACCCTGGATTCTGGACTGGTCTGTCTTCCGTCGAGTCAGGGATGTGCTGGGCTTGTTGCCTTCACTGCACCTGTGGCCATGAGGGGACTTGGATGGTTCCTCTTGGCCTGGAGGGAAAATCCAGTGCACAGGTGGAGGTCTGATGCATGACACCAGCCCAACGGACCAGCACCAACTGTGATTCAGCCTGATGTACTGGTTGTGGTCACCAGCTGATGCTGAGCAAGTGTTTGAGGTCAACATCTAAGCTTTATGTCTGTGCTGGGCGGTGGATAGGGGGGTTGGATCCAACATCACCACGCAATTATTTACACACAACACTACACAAAAGCCACATGCATCATCATACTACACACACCACATCCATCACAGCTTGTGTCTTTGTCTTGTCATGCTACACTGTTGTTGATTTTAGTTCTCTCTGACAGAATCACTTTTGGGGCCCAATAAAATACACTGGCGGGCCCAAAAAAAAAAGTCACCACCTGGATTCAACTAAGCAAGTAGGTACGAGCCTCCTATTGGATAATTACTGCATGAGCGATTATCTTTCAGCTGACAAGTTATTTAACCCCAACTAGTGCAGTGAGTTGCTTCTCATTTCCTAAACAACCATGTCAAATGACACAGCCCGTTGTCGTGGAAAAGATGTTAGTCTGTTTGAGAAGGGTCAAATCATTGGCATTCATCAAGCAGAGAAAACATCTAAGGGAGATTGCAGAAACTACCAAAATTGGGTTAAGAACTGTCAAACATATTAAAAACTGGAAGGATAGTGGGGACCCATCGTCTTCTAGGAGAAAAAAATCTTTAATGATCGGCAATCACTTAAGCGTTTGGTGGCAAATTAAAGAAAAACAACAGTAGAACTCAGGGCCATGTTTACTAGTTTCCACAAGCACAATGCAAGGGGAACTCGGGGAATTGGGACTGAACAGTTGTCTAGCCTTAAGAGAACTACTAATCAGTGATGCTAACTGAGGGAAAAAAAAGGCTTCAATTTGCGAGAGCATAAAGATTGGACTCTGGAGCAATGGAAGAAGGTCATGTGGTCTGATGAGCCCAGATTTACCCTGTTCCAGAGTGATGGGAGCATCAGGGTAATATACTGAATGACCAGGTTATTCCATCAATGGATATTTTCCTCCCTGATGGCACGGGCATATTCCAAGATGACAATGCCAGGATTCATCAGGCTCGAATTGTGAAAGACTGGTTCAGAGAGCATGAGACATGATTTTCACACATGGATTGGCCACCACAGAGTCCAGACCTGAACCCCATTGAGAATCTGTGGGATGTGCTGGAAGAAGACTTTGCAGAGCGGTCAGACTCTTCCATCATCAATGCAAGATCTTGGTAAAAATGAATGCAACACTGGATGGAAATAAATCTTGTGACATTGTCAGTACTGGCACTAACCTTTAATATATATGCAGACAGTTGAAAAAAAATTCTTGGGGATAAATAAGTGAGGTACCCCTAGGGCCTAGGCTGACAATTCAGGAGGAAAATAGACTGAATCCTGAAGTCATAATTGACCAATGCACAGGCATAGACTGAAGTGATGGTATAAGTTAATTTTATAAAATGGAATAATAATAAAGGAAAAATAAACATTTTTATTGACATTTGTAAACACAAGTCCAAAAAAAAAATAAAATTAAAATCTGCCCAGGTACACCTACAGTGATACAGCTTAGGAAGCAGGGATCAATTCCCAACTTTCTCAGCCTGCTAAGCCTCAGTTGTCCCAACCTAAAGTGGTTGAACCTATAATCGGAGCAGACACACACTTACACATGTAGAGATGGAATTTCATGCTTTTGCTTGCAGCTGAAATGGAAGCATCATCCCTCACACCAATCAACACATTTCACTCGTCACACAGGGTACCTCACAGGCAAACATAGGCAAAGGCGTACATTTACACGTGATATAAATAAAAGCTTTTATTATGGTAACATGGAGCAAATATTCACAGCCAGCATCTGGCAAATAAAATGTGTACATTTTGCTTAGTGGTTCATGAGTTGCTCCATGCGTTTCACCTTGAAGGTCACATTTATCTCCAGTTGGGACTTGGATTATCTACATTTTCTGTGGGTTTTCTCCTTCCATAACATCAGGTTTGAACTTTGACTGGTTGCAGCCCAGTGATCTAAAAGAGTGATAAACAGTAAAATCTGGTAGTCAAATCCTGTGGAAGATCATTAAAAGGTATTTCAAATGAACATTTGAAGACTTTTGAAAGACAGGTGGTTGGAAGAAAGGAACAGGAAATGGCAGGCGGACCAATGGTCCACTTAAAACCCAACACTACGTCTGATGATAAATGATGGTAAATGATGTTCACATATTAACAGTTTGCATTATACATTGTAAAATGTGCTCATCAGTAAGCTGTCTAAGTGCTGGCAGGCACAGTTCTTGGAATGGGATATCGGTTTCACGGTTCAAAGCATTGCTCCATATTTAACAAGCTACGGCTGAGTTGCTCATATAAACTCAGAAAAAAAAAAATCAGCCTCAGAGAAGACTGCCGCACCAAAAGAGGTCTGTCGATCAAGGATGGGTTTCAATTGGGTTGCTGAGCAGAAAGAGTGAAACATTGCTATTTCCCATTTCTCCAAACAACATATACGTACATCGCTGTTCCTGAGTCGTGGATAAATCATATTTCAAGACTTTCTAGCCACACGGCCCTGAATTCAGTCCAATAGTAGATCAATGGGTTGCTTGGGATTCTTCATACTGATACTAAAACCCAAAATTAAAACCCTAAACTAGGCCTCATGCCAATGCTGTATCTAATTTTAAGTTTTTGATCAGGACTTTAAGAGGTAGAACAGCTTGGGGACTTGGATTTCAATCCAACTCAGCCGGGCTTATTCGCAGTGTGGAATATTAAGAGTTTGTATATCTACCACCTTAAAACCATTTACTGAACACATTACACTCTCTAACACCTTTGTGCTTGCACTGTCCCTGCGTCCATGTTGGCAGTGTCAGCTCAGTTTCAACATGTGAGTTTCTAGCATTGCTGTGCACATTAGCTTCACGGTGCATGCTGACCACTGTCAGTTTATCCACCTCTTAGCTCTTGTTATCACCAAGTTCAGTTGGTTTGTTTTTGGGAACATTACTCAGCCAGTGTGAACAGTTTTATTATGGTAGCATGTAAGACTTTAAATCAAATACAGTTTAGTACTTGTAGCCCTGCAAGTCTTTCCAGCTTGAGCCATGCTTAGAGTTTAGGTAAATTCAGTTTTCCTGGTTCAAATTCCCCATCATCATGTATGCAAACATTTGAAATCATTAGCTTAGCCCTTTAAGTGCCCATTTATTACCTGTACTAGTGAGAGCTACATGTCCCAATTACATTTAAGACTTTACCTGAGAACACAATTCTGACTGATTTAAGTTTTTATTCCTTGACAAGCTCAAGCTATTTTTATCAGTAGGCCTATTGCTCTTTATGATCATGTTTGGGTGTCTTCCTGTGGTCCTCCCACACCCCTGAAGCACACATTACCCCAGTCCTTTTCTCACGTGTTGCTCTATCACCTTACATCATTCCAAACCTTTTTCCCTTTCACACCCCCCTTCAGCACCAGCTCTCTGAATCAGCAGTCTGGCGTAACTGGAGACACCGAAGCTGTGACTGACCCAGTAAATCCTACCATTAAGAGGGCTATCCCTGGATGCATACCTGACTGAACACCTTCACTGGATTTGCCCCAAATGTCCAAAAAACAAAGAAGAAGAAAAAAGAATGAATTTAAATTGAAAATGCTTGAAGAGGAATCAAGGAATTGGCAGACTAAAAAAGTGTGACACATATTAGCCTGTTTGATATGCCACCACAAAATTAAACACATTCGGTTTTGTTTAAGAAAATGGATCTTATTTGGAGGTGGTAATAAATATTCCTTATTCTGGTTCAGTGTGTCTGTGTTACTCATGGAGAGGGGGTAACATTGTATTCGAGGGGTATGTGAAATGCCAGAGAGGGAGGGAGGGAGGGGAAAAAGAGAGACAGCAAGGTCAAAACAATTCAAACCGTGCTGGCTCCTCTCAGAGGAACGTCCAGCACTCTAACGTTCACAGTCAAGTTTTCCTCTTTGGACATTATTCATGACTGAGGCAGATTTTTTTTAAAAGTCTAACATTTTTTTGATTTTTTTCTTCTCTCTTTTTTTCCATCAGTCGTGGGGCTTTCATCCTTTACTTCAAAGTGTTATAGCTGGATCTTTAAGGGATTGTGAACCAGGTTTGGTTTGGAGATGCAGAAGACTAGCAAGAAGAAGCGAGCATCATGGGCCGCTACTGATTTCACAAAAGCAGCACATCAGTGAGTAGATGAAGAGGCGGGTCGAAGTCGAGCCAGGAAAATACTTTTACAAAAACTAGGGATGATTTGGTGTAACTGTGTCATTGTGTTTGGTTAAACATCCTGTTCCTTTGATACTATTCTAACACTAAGAAGGCTAGAAGGTTGGATCTTTGGGAGCATGAACGTGGATCTGGCGGTTTATGATATTCTGAAGGATACAAAGAAGTGTGAACTATATATTAACTTCTTCCAATTAGCTGACCTTTGCAGCTTTCTAAATCCATTATTCTTTCTACCATCATTCCACTTTTGAAAAGCAGATGATGGTCTGACATGGCACAAACAAGCTGGCACTGAAAACCATTCTCGTTGCCATGCGGTTTGAATGTTGATTTGAATTTGAGACCCCCCACATGCAGAGACAAATCTGATCACCTTGATCCAGTTTCAGAATATGGCCCCACCTGAGCTAATGTTGATATATCCATTCATCTAAAGTTCATTCCTTGTGTTTTATGGACCAGTCAGTTCTCACTTACCTGTGATTTCCTCCTTGCACTTCCACCATGATGGGCTGATTTACATAGTCCTAGTTTACTCCTAACACGTGATCTCGTCTTGTTTTCTGCTACTTGAACTCTAAGAAGCATTGATATGTGCTCTAATCTGAAGCGTTAATCTCTTGATATCTAATGCTGGTAATTGGGACGAGCCTGTCCTGTGTAGCCGGCAGAATTCTTGGTGTTCTTTTACTGGGCAGGACTTTACAGTAGTTCTTGCTCTTTTTTAATTAATGTAGTACTAGAATAAAGGAGAGCGTCTTCCAGCACTGCACAATCACCTCAAATACATTTAAAGGGCTTATTTATAGAGGTCAGCATTGCTTTCAGTAATATGAGAATGATAAATTAATTGATTATAAGACAATCAATGAATGAGTGTTATTAAATTAAAGACGATTAATACGTGTGTACAAATGACTCCAGATGTGAACTGCAGCAGACTTAAGTTCGTTTCCACTATATCGTTCAATGGCTTGTTCCTGGGAGAGGAATCATTTTTCATTTGGTGGAGACAGCTTGATCTTCCAGACTTATCCCATAAGTCCCCGCTTGTCAGCATGCCACCCGCACACTGGCGCATACATCAGTACCGATTGTCAACAGAAGTTTGAAACATTTGTCACTTAAAGAAGCACGGTACTTATGTCACCTCTAATCTCAGCTCAGTGTCAGATAATAAATGTTCATATTGATGATAAACATTTTGAGGAAGCAAGTTCAGCAACTGTCTTCGCAGCGATGCAGGTGTCGGCCAAAGGTTTGCGGTGTGCACACAAAGCTGTCGGTTTGTCCCGTTATGTGATTAACTGATTATGTGATTACTGTCAAAGCAGCAGCGTGTGGGCTAAAAGCAGCAGTCAGTGTGTCTTTACTTACATTCATGGTTATGGGTCAGTTACCCACAGCTGCCAAGCTATGATGACATGTGATGTCGTTCACTGCTCCAGAAGGGGTGCCTGTGATTTTCTCACCCTGTTAGCTTAGCTGGTAAGCTCAGCTCATGTGTGTGGTTTAGCGAAGTGGGAAAGCTGTGAGACATCTCTGTACTTTTTCACTTCCACCTGAACCGGACCGACTGTTCCGTATCTTAATGTGATGTCAGTCTAAATCTGTTCTTCTGATGATGATTTGCTATTTGCAGAACTTTTTCGCACGTGTAATCAGGCGTTATATTTTGGGTTGAGCTCCATTGCTTTTGAAATATTGCGACGAATATAGGAGCTTGTTAAAATTAGAGTTTTTACAAGGCCAAAGCAAGTCAGCCCTGAAGCACGCGCCCCTCAAACAATCCAAGTGACAGAAATGAATCAAGTAAAGCATTTTCCAAGTGTAACAATGGATCCAGCCAACAATAAAATGTGCTGGCATTTGGATATCCGTTGGTTTATTTTGCTTAAATTATTTCTTAAATTATCATCAATGTCATCTTTAATGCAGTATATCTATGGGAATCCATCAATGTACAAAACTGCTACAAATAATTCAACAGTAATTCAACAGCTGTGATACACTTTTTTTATTAGGATACTTATAAGTAGGGTTGGGAATCGAGAACCGGTTCCTGTAGAGAACCGGTTCCACGTGTTTCATTTCCATGGAATTGTTTGCCAGTTTATCTAGCGATTCTCTTATCGATTCCAACCAGCACAAATCTCACGTAATTTACGCAAGTTACGCACAGTCAATTCCAGAAAGCACTTACATGATTAAGTTACGTCGGTTTAGCACACGCATTGAAGTTGTAAACAACAATGGCGCCCACCAGGTTCAAACGCTCTAAAGTTTGGCTTGACTTCACCAAAGAAAGATGGCAACAAGGCAACTTGCAGTCATTGTAAAGTGGAGATAACAGCGTCGGGAGGGAACACGACTAACATGCAGAAACATTTGTGCACACAACAGGCGATAATTTTAAACGAGTGTCGTGTTTTTGACGCGCTTCGGACTGATGGATCTCAATCTAGCAGCAGCGGCAGTAGCCAAGCTAAGATCACCTCTGCGGTTGCTACGGAAGGCAACTCTGGTAAGTAGCTATCCCGCTGCCTATGTGCTTCTCTGTAAAACATGCTATAACATTAACGTTATGCTATTAAACAAATCCCTTCTGCATTACATTTAGAAGATGACCGTGACGAGAGAGAGAGTCTGGCTGGTTCAGAGGCTGGCAGCACTCGCTCCTGCTCACTACTTACCTCCAGAAAGATCACGTATCCTTCCTGAAAAAGCAGACATGCTTATTTTTCTGCAAAAGAATTGTTAATTCTTCATAGTATTTGCAGATTTGCACTATGCACTGTTCCTTTGTTTTTAATAGTATTTATCTTTCTTTATTATTATTTTTTAATGGTGCTTAGTGAGCTCATATATCCTTTTAAAAGGGAGATTTTTTCATTTCTATTAGTAAAAATCAGTTAGTAAGATGTTACACATTTTTGTGTATTTGCACAGTTACATATTACAACAGTTAACAAACTATCTAGGCTTTGGGCCTCTTTTGATCTCACTGTTGAGTTTGTAAGGTCGTGACTTCTAAGTAAATAAAAATTGATGCTAATAAAGCTGTTTGTTCTCCTTTTTCCCCAAATCAGAATCCATAAAGAATTGAATCGTTAAACAGTATCGATAATGGAATCAGAATCGGAAAAATCTTATCAATTCCCATCCCTACTTATAAGTAACATTTTTGTTGTGGTTGTTTTTTTTTTTTGTTTATTTTTTACAAACAGTACAACCATTTAGTAATTTATAAAGTCACCGCTTTTAGGTGAATGACAGCTGGCAGTCGCTGTTAGCAACAGTTACAACCTCATTTCACACTAGCTATGAAACAAAGCACTACAGTAGACGAGGTAAAAGCTTTACATGCATGACAGAAGTTTTAAGGTGCTCTTTTTTTCATGATAGAGAGACTGTGAAAGACACCAAAAGCATTAAATGTCAGCAGCCTGGTACCTCTCCAGTAAGAAGGCTAAATGATGAGCAGCGGCAGGGCACTCCCAACCTGCGGTCAGTTGGACTTCATGCATGTAGACTCCTTCTTCAAATCTAAGTTTTGTGCTGCGTTTGTGCATCTTGAGTGGGTTTCTAGTAATGAGCTGATTTATCGGCTTATCTACTCACCAGTTAGATTCCTATTATGTAGGTGACAATATTTTAGTGTTTTCTTGTGCTGTATTCTTGATTTATTGTTTTCAATATGCTGATATTTGCACAGTGTAAACCGTAAAAACAAGTGGACAAACTCATCCCCCATACCAGTGGTGCACAAACTGTGGTACGCGTACTACTGGCTCTCTGGTGGTACGCGGGGGAATGTCATGACTTTCCACATTTTTTCCACATTTTCACTTTTAAAAAAATCTGAAACATACAATGCATTATAAATAGGTTTCAAACGAAATGTGTAGCTTGAGATAATTAAAATGGTCTTATAAAAAAAATATTTGTTGCATATTCAGTTGCAGTGCGGATGTAACAACTTTTGAGTGTGTTTATTTTGCTCTGTATGAGAGTATGAGTCTGTGAGAATTGTTGGACAGAGTTGCAAATGTCTGATTCAGTAAAGTAACAATTGTGGTAATAAATAACCACAATAAGGAATAAACATCTTTCCTGTGTGTTTAAAGCTAGTTTAGAAGGCATATATGGCTATATTTTAAAATTGGTCATCATGGTGGTACTCAAAGAGCTGAACAGTTTCTCAGGTGGTACGCAGTATTAAAGTTTGAGAACCACTGATCCATACCATAATGGCATTTTGAATATTTTAAGTCTGTAAAGATATTCTGTTTATTGATGTTTACTGCACATATTGTCATACATATATGTATTTCTCAGTTTAAAAAAAGCCTAATAATCATCCCATAACTGCTACATATTTTACATCTCCACATTAGTACTGTATTTGTCAGACATGTGGGAAGCATGATGTGTGATCTATCCCCTTACACTGGCACCCAGTCAGGGCTCTGTCTAGTATTGCATCCTTCCTACTTAATTGCTGCCATCATTTCTATTCTTGGATGTGACATGTGTTTTTGAGTGTGTCATCATTTCTACTATTTCTGCATAGATATGTGGGCATAGAATGACAGCATAAAAGCCTTTCTGATATAAATACATAAATATAAATATAAACAGTAAATATGGAGGTTGTTTTGCAAGTCTGCTAAGCCTTTGTAGCTCCACAAGCCTCTTTGATATCATATTCCCTGCTGCGCAGCCTGTCTTTTAGGCACGTGAATGAATTACCGTGATCTTATGAAGACAGAGGATCACCCATTTCTGTCATATTACATATTAAACACATATTTAACAGCCTGATTGTGGAAAGTTACACCTAAAGGAAAAAGCAAGAAAAACAAAAAACCTCACAAAAAGCATCTAATCTACACAAAACTGATGCTCATTTCTTTAATAAAAGCATGACTTGAGCTTTTTGACAGTGAAGGTCGACAGGAAAGGGACGCAGAAAGAGAACATGCACGGCCGGGAGTTGAGCCCGAGCCAGCTGCGTTGAGGACTGGAGCCTCTGTATATGGGCCACCTGCTGCACCACTGCACCACCGGCAGCCCAGACTTGAGCTTTTTCAATGGAAGAAATGTTCAACCTATGACATTGTTTGTGACTTTCTGGTGCTACTTGGCTAAACAGTTAGCTGCAGAAGGACCCAAAGAACTCTACTGCTTCTGTTTCTACTTTGTTTCCAAAGTTACTAAGCTTTCCCTTGATGTAACTTCATTGTACAAAACACATTATATAGCTTGCCAAACAAACTGCTGATTTCACACCTTATTCTGTCAAGTTTTACAACTAAAAAGGGCAGTTCTGAGGAGATTAGGTTTGGAAAAGTGAAGGAAACTTGATTAAGTAATTCATACTTTCTCAGAACAACCCAACTAACATTGATGGGTTCATGAATCAAACTTCAAAAGTGACATAGAATCACTCAAGTCAAACCACCACAGTTTAAAATATGGATCAGACAGCAGTCGTGGTTTGAAAAACCAAACAGTGGTGCCCTTCGACCGCTGAATCCACCTCCAACTAAAATCAGCCCTGTGACTATGATAGTGACACTGCTGTCATCATGATCTAACACACCGGCATGTGTGTGACTCCTTTGTCAGGTGACATCAGGAGTACACTTATAAAACTATTATGTAGCTCACCAGCACGCTGCTAAAACGTAATATGTAGCTCTACCAGTACGTTCCAAATTTTAATACGGCCTTTTTCACACCCCCAAGCCATTTGTCTTTATTAAAGCCTTCTGCGGCTGGTCGAATGTCTCAAGCAAAATATTCATGGACACCAGAGGAATGATTGTGGTATTTCAAATCCACAGGCGAAGGCTCCCCGTGATCCTGCTGCTACAAATCACAGACAGCTTTACGACAAGCGGCCGTTCAGGCATGTCCTACTCAGCCGTTCTTGGATGTCGGTCATGAGACAGAAATCACAGCAGGGATTCAAGGGTGTCAGACACAGATGAGCATATGTGTGTGTGTGTGTGTGTGTGTGTGTGTGTGTCAGCAGGATTTTCTGGAGCTGTCAATATACACTTCACAGATGTCAAAAACTATATTCATGAATGCATAAGTTATATATTATATTTATTCTCATGTTTAAAACACGTGTTTTAAAGGTGTCTGCTTATTGTGAAAATACCAGTCCACATAAACGCATGAACACTGTAAAGTCTGATGACATACGAAGACAGTAACCTCCTATCCAATTTAAAGTAATTAAATCGGATGTTGTTGTTTTTCATGACCTATCAAACCTATTCTTGTAATGGACATTGTGAAAGGGACTATTTTAAAGCAGTTCTTAAAGTTAAGACCTAAAGGAGTCATGTTATGCTTTGCTTATGCCGAGGTGGCAATAAAATGTTTGTGAGATGCTTATGCAAAAATACCTTGGGAGTGCATTTCTTAAGCATCCTTTTCAAGCCTAGATTTCACAGCTGTGGAGCTGGTTTGCCCAGATGGAGTCATCAACACCACCCCCCCATATTCTGCTGTGTGTGTGTCTTTTAAAATTAGTGCCACATCATTGCGCCACTCACTTCCAGTGTACAGGAAATGCAGGATGATGTGACATCGGGTGGAAAAGGAGAAGCAAAACAACCTTTTTCACCCTGTTTTGGATCTGTGATGTCACAGTGTCCCGCAAATCTAAGCCAGTCAATCTAAAACTCAGTTATATGTTTTCCAACGTAGGTGTCCCCAAACAGGTTTGATAATTTGAAACTTTTAGAGCTGATAATCAGCTGTATTTAGTTATTTTGCGTCTGTGCAGTTGAATTTAAATGATTTTCTGGCCCTTTTTTGATGAGGGTATTAGGACATGCAAACATGACATGGAAAAAGCTATCCAAATTAGTTATGATGTAGCAAAATATTAACGTGAATGACCTTCTTTTTCTATTACTGGAAAAGCTAATATGTAGATATGAGCAGGGGCACACCTTCAGGCAGGCCTGAAGGGGCAGTACTCCCCCGGCCCGGGCCCTTAAAGACAAAGAGACAGGCTTCTCCGTTAGAGATCAGTCACACCATTCCACACTACTAGATACAACAACTGAGCACAATACATATGCTACGTATGAGGTTATATATCGGTTTCCCCAGCCAGAATGAGTTATGGTTGGTCAAAAAAATTGAAGTCTGACTTTGGTCTTGTAGGTTACACAGTGAATTAAATGTTGTGCTGCATTGCTGGCTTCATGTTCACTCTCACAGTTAACTTTACAATGTGTAAATTTACAAGTGGATCGCCGGTAAAATGTCCAAATGTATTTTGGGTAAAATCGCCATCAACAGCCGTCCATCGGCATCATCATCAGTCACAGAGTCTATGTGGTGCAGACTAGATGGATCACAGATTAATCTAATCATGAGTGGCAGTTCATACAAACATAAAAGTGGAGCAACAAAACACAAAGAAAAGGAGAAAAAGAGCGCAGGAAAAGACTAAACTAAAAAAGCTGGATACATATCCTCCTGGAGATGAACCTGACATTGTTGGCAGCGGGTCAAGCCCACCAGAACTGGCACCACAGGTCAGGGAGCCAGATTCACAGGTATAATTTCTCACAATCACTGTCACTGAAAACAATATGTGAGTTAGTTGTAAACTGTTGATGTTGTTGTTATCAGAGTAGCCCGGCCGCCAAACGTTAGGGGCCAGGTAGCCTAATGTTTTTGTTGTTCTCATGGTTTTTTGGACTTCATGTCGGTTTTGTCTGGGTTACTCTTGCAAAAAGGCTCGTACAACGACGTGCTTGGAGTTGGTATTTATTAACAGCAATGGAAACACATCAGGCGAAATCGGCACTTGGTACCTAACAGAATGAATGAATGCTGGTAGCTGCTACAACAATAACAGTGGTCCATCTCCTGCGTGACGTCACATCTGCATACCACCAAATACATTCTAGACAATATATTATGCCATAACACAACAGGTTTGATTGATTTCAAAATGGCATGGTCGCTCCTTGTGGTGTTGAACTCTTACTATCAAATGCTTTGAGCTATGTGTCAAAAATGTAGTAATGCTTGTAATGCTTGTACCAGCTACCTGGTTGTGGTGCTTCATGTGGGGTTTACCTGCCAGTATCTTACATCGTGCTGTGATGTGCTGCACTGTTTCAGGGGCTTTTTTTCATAGCCTGCGTCTGGGGTCCTATCTGGTGTGGTAGACCCTGGTCTCTATTGATAGTGGTGCGCAAACTGTGGTACGTGTACCACTGGTGGTATGTGAGCGCTCTCTGGTGGTACGTGGGGGAATGCCAGGAACTTTCCACATTTTCACTTTTTTTTTTTATATTAAATTGAAAACATACAATGCATCATAAATACGTTTCAAAAGAAATTCAGGTCACAATAAATAACTACAATAAGGAATAAACATCTCTCCTTTGAATTTAAAGCTAATAGAGAAGGTATATATGGCTATATTTTAAAATTGGTCATCATGGTGGAACAGTTTCTCAGGCGGTACGCAGTATTAAAAGTTTAAGAACCACTGATCCATAGCTACTCTTTGCTGAGAGGATTTAGAGCCATGCAGAACAGCATAGGTCATGTATCCTACATTAGATGGTTACTTGTGCAGTTGGCTTGGTGTTGGCCTCTAATGTTGTCTTCCGCACTGAGTTCTTGATAAATTCTCTCAGAGGCCTGTTGATCTTGTACAGCTCCAAGCATTTCTGTATCCATGTGTGCGACACTCAGTTGTAGGCTTTCTTATATTCAATCCAGGCAGTGCACAGATTGGTCTGCCTTATTTTACAGTCTTTGGTGACTGTTCTGTAAATCAGAAGTTAGTGCTTGGCTCCTAATTTGTTACTTTCAAAGCCCTTCTGGGCTGTGTATATGAGTGGAGCCATATGGGTACTTATCTTGGCCACTGTGATGCCTCACAGGACTTTTCATGTTGTGCAGAGGCAGATTGTTGGCTTGTAGTAGGTTGGGTTTGCTCCTTTCTGGAGGTCCTTTATGATAAAGAAGTGGCAGCCTTGGATTAACCATACTGGGATCCCCATTTATTAGCAGTTGATTCCTTTTTTGCTGCTAGCCATTCATGGAGTGCATTTAGCATGGCTGGGCCTGGTGCTATCCAACCCTTTCTACTTGAGACCCTCTCTTGGATGTCTGCCATTGTGATGGTTACTGGTTCTTGTTCTGGGGGATTACTGTAGTCAGCTCTTAGATCCACTAGTTATGGAGCATTGAATTATATGTTAGCTCTTTCAATGTGTTTTTAGGCATTGTTCAATTTCATCTTTGGGTGGATCAATCCTCATGTTACTACCCTGCAGCTGAGTGTATACCCTGAATGGTTCAGTGGAAAACATCCTGTTAGGGTTAGGGTTAGGGTTTCTCCTAGCGTCTGCTTCTGTTTTGTACTGTCTCTGTTGGATAACCAAAGCTGTGCATATTTGTTATTTTCAGTGCCTTGGGGGCAGGGAGTTTGCGGCACTTCTTAGTTAGTTGTTTCTTCATTACACCTTTCATATGTTCGGACAACTTAAGTCTCTCCATCCAGCCTTTATCTTATTTTCTAACCTTCTCCGGACTTTGCTATGTGTGTGTGTGTGTACACATCACAACACAGAAATCTTCCTCGTAATCAAAAAATGCCTAACCCTAAAATCATATTATACCTTAACTGACCCTTTTCTTCTTTAACTAACCAACAATGCAAGAAATAACAACACAAATACTAAAAGTTGCTCTTACTGTGATGATAAATTACAACCCTAACAAAAGCATTCCAAGTTTCTGCTCTATATTTGCCTTTTAAACAGCTCTATGCCCTTGGCCCTTTGGAGAAATACCTGCGATAAAATGGTCTGTAAATCACGGTGACACAATTAGACAGCTTGAAGAGCTGGCATAATTCGACCTTCAATGGTGGATGACTGACAAGTGCATAAAGTACATGGTCATAGTTCTGGAATGTGTTGCTTGTGTATTTAAGAATATTGCTCTCTTGTTTCTGGTGTTGAAAATAGTTGTGCAAGACCAATGGCATGCCACCTGTCTCCCAAAGTTAAGTTAACGTAACTGCTAAAAAGAGTGACAGCAATTTTAACATAAATTATGTTTGTCAAGTTTGGGTCTTTTATAATTTCGCTCTTTTTTGGGTCTATTATATTACTCCATCCTTGGTCCAGCAATGTTTGCAAATTTCCTTAATGAAACTAAAACTGCCAGGAATACATTTTACACACGTTTAACTCTGCAGCAGAGTTATCTTAGCAGCATAGTCTGTTGTGTTTCTGCACTGTGTACTTGTAATTCAAGTAGACTGTTATTTCATAAGCTTCATTTCAATGGTGCTTCAGATTTAGATTTAGATTAGATTAAAAAGTTATAGATCTACTATGGATGAATCAAATTTACTCAGCTGATTAATACTGTAGTCAACTTACTACTAACATGAAACAGAACAGTCACATCTCACTTTAACTGCTGACATTACCATGAAAGCATAGGTTCATTAACGAGGGACAGGAAACCATGTCTGGCTCAATGTTGCCTCACAAAAAGTACAGTGGTACCTCTACTTACGAAAGTCTCTACATACAAAATTTTCAGGTTACGAAACGCCTCAACGGGAAAATATTGCCTCTTGACGACGATAGCAGTTAAAAGGTAAATGAACATAATTTTTATTCTTTTCTTTACTCTTTGTTTTCTATTATATACAACTCTCATTTTATGTTAATTGTGCAGTAACCTAATTGTAAGATGTATTTTTGATGCATTTTTATGATTTACAAAAAAAAATTATGTCCGAATTTTGGGAGGGCTTGGAATGGATTGGGGTATTTACATGGAAAACGCGTCTCTGCTTACGTAATTTTCAAGTTACGAAACTACTTCCAGAACCAATTAATTTCGTAAGTAGAGGTACCACTGTATTACTATTTCGCTGGTCTTTTTTTTTGGTTTGACAGTGTCCATTGCCCCGGATATAGAAAGCTTGTTATATTTCTAAGGAATGGACAATGTTCATATAGGTTTTTCCTAGACTTTGTTAATCAAGTTCTTAATTGAGTGGTCAATAAGCCATTCTTTCATTCACACTATACTGATCTAGATGATCTTAATCTTTCTGTTGAGTCCTTGCAGTACTTTTCTATCATACACACAATCACACTCTAGTGAATGTATTAAGGACAATGTGGGGTTTAGTGTCTAGCCCTAGGACAATTTGATATGTGGACTGTGAGTCCAGGAATCAAACCAATGAATAAATGAGTCTATTATTATGAAATACAGGCGTTTATTATCATGAAATATGTATCCATTATTATGAAATATTTCCCATTATTATGAAAAAAATGTAGTTATTATGAAATATATTTTATTATTATTTAATCTTAGTTTAATGCATAATAGTTTATTTCAGAATGACTTTTTTATTTAAGAATGAGTTTACATAATTGCTTCCTTTTTCATAAGAATGAGCTTTTACATAATGGCTTCGTTTTTCATAAGAATGAGCTTCAGAATCAGAATCAGAATCAGGTTTATTATTGTCACTGAGCCAGCGTCCCAACACAGTGAAATTTGTCTTCCCAGTACACCGTCCAAGAGAAACATACAGAAACAACAACAACAACATATGGACAGGAGTCAACGGTGCTTGGGTCAGTGCTATAAGAGCGCTTCTACCGTGTCAGAGAGTAGTACACTTAAGCACATGCCCAAGTACACCACCCTCCGGCCAGGGCACTTTTAGCAGAAGAAAATATGATCACATAGGGGATGGTGGGGGAGAGGATAAAAAAGAGGTGTCTCACACCACATGTCCTTGATCAGAGGCACATGTTGTGGGATTCACAAAAAAAACCTCAGCACAAGCATAACAAACGTATTATGAAGACATCATATGAGTCAGGAAAGAGGTGGGGGGAGGGGGAGTGTCCAGCTAAACAGTCTGTGCGCTCGCTGAGTGCCCAGTCCGTCAAGCGTGGAGGGGTAAAAACATCCAGGAGCCAGCGGAGGCAGTTGGGCATGGGGCGGGAAGTGTGTGCATGTGTATGTGTGTGCATAAGCCAGTGACCCCTGGTCTGGAGCCACAGGTGTTGTTTGGAAAGGGGAGGGGTCGGGAAGGAGCGTCAAAAAGTCATAATATTCAGGAGAGATTAGGTCGAAGGCCGGCCTTGAAGGCGAGCTTCGTTTCAGGGGAGCCAGATTCAGATAAGAGAAGAATGTTTTCAGTCAGGCTGACATAAATTCTGTTTGCCTTCAAAGTTTTTTGCTGGTCCATCTCGGCGGGAATAACTCCAATTGTCCGAATTACAGGTCAATTCTCCCTGAGCGGCGCTTGAACTTCTCCAGTATCGAATCCATTTCGCCAGAGTTCAAAACCGTCACTAGAATCCCTTCCAGTTTCTGGTTCAGCTCACCAAGAGCAGCAGTCTGAGTGTTCACAGTGGACTCATTCCCACACACACAGCAGGCAGGTTGGCGTCCAGGATGGCAGCTGCCGTGTAAATTTTCCGATACAGCAGGTATCCGCCAACTCCAAACAGCAGAAATCCTGTGATCATAAATCCCAATAGGTATACTTTGGTGTCCACAATGAACAAGGGGGGCAGACATCCCAGATTCCATCCAAAATCCTTGATGTATCCAGCCAGTGTTCCATCGGGATCGGAGGACTCTCCTGTGTCCTGTTTTCTCTTCGAGAAAAATTGATTAATTGCATTGAGAAACCAGCTGATCAGATCCATGATTAGAGATTTGAATATTATGCCGAGTGAGGCTCCAAAAAAAGCTCAGACAAGACAAAAGAGAAGCAGCAGGGACAGATAGATGGGAGCTCACAGAAATGCGACTGCCTCCACCGAGAGCACCAGTGGTTGACCTGAACACTCATTGGCTGATCCTTCTCCATTCTACGCTCTGACATCGACTAGTTTTGGCCATGAGGTCCCGTTAGCAGCGGGCCGTGGCACCTCAGTTTACGGTTAAAAGTTGACATCGACTAGGAAATGTAGCGTGAAATGTAGGGAAAACTTGATTTTTCCTTTTCTGACTTACTCCGAGAGGTAGCCAACAGGCTCGATGCGAGTCCCCCACCAACTAGTCGATGTCAGAGCGTAGAATGGAGAAGGATCAGCCAATGAGTGTTCAGGTCAACCACTGGTCCCGCCCAGTGGCAAAATGTCATTATTATGTAAAAGCTCATTCTTATGAAAAACGAAGCCATTATGTAAAAGCTTATTCTTATGAAAAAGGAAGTAATTATGTAAAAACTCATTCTTAGATTAAAAAAAAAAAAGCTATTCTAAAATAAACTATTATGCATTAAACTAAGATTAAATAAAAATAAAAAATAAATTTCATAAGTACTTACATTTTTTCATAATAATGGGAAATATTTCATAATAATAAACATGTATTTCATAATAATGGGAAACATTTCATAATAATGGATACGTATTTCATAATAATATACGCCTGTATTTCATAATAATAGACTCATTTATTCATTGAATTATGATCCAAACGGGGCTCCATAAATCCGCAAATGTTTTATTGTTAGCTTAGCTCATTTTCACACTATAGAAATTTTGCCATTGGTTGATTGCTATGCAGTTCAAACTACAAGACTCACTTTCTTTAATTGAGAGCCTTGAAATTGAGAAAGCACAAGTGGGAAGTAACCCTATGTGAGTTAATTTAAATGAAAATGGTCCAAGGGAAGAAACAAACACTGCAAGCTGTTTGAGCAATGTTTTTTTCTGAACACAAA
The DNA here is from genome assembly GCA_018398805.1 of Hirundichthys speculiger. Lineage (NCBI taxonomy): Eukaryota > Metazoa > Chordata > Actinopteri > Beloniformes > Exocoetidae > Hirundichthys > Hirundichthys speculiger. The sequence goes on from JAGFBZ010000863.1 coordinate 2,374,424, forward strand.
CATGAAAAGACAAGTCAAATAAATTACATAAAGGAATTAATTTGCACACATGAACACCATATATGGTCTATACCAGTGTTTCTCAATCCTGGTCCTCAAGTACCAGGGTTTCCCTGTTCCAGCACACCTGGCTCAAATTAAGGGGTCATTGACAGACATATGCAGACTTCGATGCCAAGTGAAGGAGGTGATTGATTCATTTGAATTTGACCAGGATTGAGAAACACAGGTCTAAAGAGAACTGAAGATTAATTTTTTAAAAAATGTAATGAAAATGTGGCCGCATGCAGTCCTATAGTGAACTGGTGGCCTGCCCAGGATTTTGCTTGAAGACAGCTTGAGATAGACTCCAGCAGATCCCATGACCTGGATAGGAAGAGGTAGGTATGGATCATAGATGGATGGATAGAAGTAGCTGCTTGCTCGTATTGTGGTATGGCGTATTTTGTCTTGTTGAATGCTTACTACATTTCACCCTGGTTTTCTTTCCTCAAGGTGATATCACTCGATGCCCAGCTCTCTCAGTGGCTGCTGATTAAATTGGGAGTTTCATATCTTTTGCATATAACTTCGCTTTGATACCAGACTAGTATTGCGTAGAAGTATATTACATGATCCAACACTTGATCCAGATGATCTTCTTCCACTCAGAAATGTTTTCTGGGTGCAGTTATCAGGTTGCGCAGGTACATAAAGGAATATCCGCAAGATGTGAACATCTTGAACATCATAACATGTGCCTGCGTATCCTCAATGGCGGTGGTGCCTTGAAATTAAGTGAATTAGACATTTTTGTGTCATGAAGAGAACCACACTCAGAGCTGCTCTAAAAATACTTGAATAAAACTCATAAGCTCTTATATGTATGATAGATACGAAGAAATTATATCAAACACCTGTAAGCCTTCTGATACAGCGCTACTTAGCAAAATAGCTTAGCTTTGTTTTGTTGTGATGGGGAAAAGGTTAGCCTTTGCCGACAAAGTCGAACAGAATAAAACCTCAGTCTTAATGTCTATCAAACACGCGCACAAATACCTGTGGACATAGCTCACTGGTTTATTAACCACCCGTTAATAAAGTTCAACCCCTGACATTCAGGTTAAGGCAGACCAGCAATGCAAACTCATTAGAGAAGGACTCGGCCACATTGCAGCCATCTTATTACATTCTGTTCTTAACTTCTCACCATCTCCTCTTTCTGTCTCATATAGCACACATTACATAATTACACTTTAAAAAGTTATTTCGGTATAATTTGTCGCAATCTAATTTCCAAAATCATTTAGCATATGTTTAAATCGTCTTCGTGCCGGATATAGTTAGCATGCAGTCAATACGAGTAACATCCTTTCTCGTTTTGGTCATGCCCGAAAGGCCACCCAAGCAGACTGGCACTCGAAACATGACGTTAAGAAGCTGTACATTAGATACGTTATAAATATACATCCAGAGCAGCATAAGTTTCTCAGTGACATGTAGCTACTTTAATGCCAGGGCAAAATTGGTAATCTTGTCATAAGGCTGTCATACAATTTCATATTTTCTAAACCACTTGTCTGGACAACTGAGAGGGATTCGCTCATGTGCACATCTCCCCTTGTATTCTTGACCAAATATGCTTCACATTTATATTTTAACAACACTGACAGGTGGTCTCATAATGTTCGTGGTCAAGGGCTCAGTTGTTTTCCAAAGCACGCTCAGCTCGAACAGTTTTATGGTTTGGTGCATGAAGTATGACGATGGATATAATTAGGCTGCTATAACACAGATAAAAATACATTTTCAACTATTTTCAATATTTCATTAATTTCTCCTTAGTCTTTTTCTCCATGGAGGCTGTCATAGTAGTTGGCGCAATTTCACTTCAGTTCTATTTATTTTTATAGTGCAAAGGTGAGCAAAGGCAGTCTCAGAGGACTTTACAAAGAGAGTAAAACTATTCAATATTTTAAGTTCAAATTAAAACATTCCAGTGCACTCCAGGTATCATCAAATTGTGTTCCACTTATGTACAATTTGTAATAATAATTTAAAATCCAATTAATTGCAATTCTATTACTAGAATTGTTGCATATTAAATATGAGTTTTTTTCTTTTGATATATGCTTAGATTTACCTAATTTTAACAAGCTCTCTCTTTTAGTTTGGGGGTTGTGCAGCCAAGTTCACCAAGTATGGTGAGGACATCTACTCTGCAGGTTTAGCCACCAACTGTGGACACTGGCTGCAAAAATACATCATGTCTGCACCCAAAGATGGAATATTTTAACTTCATTTTTCAAAGTGGGAGGAAATAGAGCCATGTTGTATGTGGATGGCAGCTGAGACTATCTCCTTTTGAACAACTTTATATTCACAAATTGTAGGAATTTCTGGAATTATTGCTAAAAATGTGTAGTTGGAAGATAAAGCTTTATGTTGCCATTACAAATCCTGGCTGGGGCCTTTCTTTGTGGCATTTGCATGTTCTCCACATGCTTGTGTGGGTTTTCTCAGGTTAGTCTCCATTGGTGTAGAAACAGACTAAAAGGTCATTCAAAATTGTTCATAAGACTGTGAGGGAGGATGCTTGGTTGTTTATCGGATGGACTGGCAGTCTGTCCAGGCTGTAAGTTGCCTTTTACCCAGTAACAACAGGAATGGGCCCCAGCATCCTTCCAGGGTGAATCATAGAAGATGGAAGGAAAGTTATGGGTACCAAAAGCCCGGTGTAATGATGTGTGATGTGATCTAGACTTTAATGTTCCATAACTTTATAAAGGCACAGAGGTTATATGTTTTCTAAGAAAAATCCCATCTGTAGTTTGTAGCCAAACCACGCCTAAAGATACCCTGTGCTTCTCATCCAGATAACAGTGAAAACGCACAAAAGCCCTGATGCTGCACTAGAGTTTGTATTAACTTTAATTCGTGGGCCATGCTCTGTCGAGGGAAGTCTCCGTGCTTCTGTAAATAAATCGAGCAAATACGTTCAAGTCGACGTTGTTGACTTTTATTCTGAAAAGGTCAAACGGAAGTGTGTCACGCTGACCGTGATGGCGGAACGAGAGTTATGACGCTAACGACTGCGAGCTGAAAAAGAATCAGGAGCATCTAATATTAACAAAGGTCCAAGTCAGCTCACTGTAGAAGGTATTTATTTAATGTGTAGTAAACACGCGAAAGGTTCAGTTACCCATAATATGTTACGGACATGCTGGTAGTAGTGTTTTCCTCTGGCTAACATTAGGCAGCTAGGTAGGTAAGTAAACTAAAATGGCTGGAAAGTGTGGGGGTCTACATGGGCGGCTCGGTGTTTGTCAGTTTATATCATCTATCTGAATAAATTGCGTATTTCTTACATTGCAACACGGGATGTTGTGCAAACACATCTACGTGTATGGATTGATTCGATAGATTGCGCATGTGTATTTTGCAGGTTTTAACGAGCTGAAAGACAGGCATTACGCATGTAGAAGTAAAGACTAAACACTCGGATGGATGTCTGTTGTGGAGGCCTGTATCTGCGCCATGCAGGGGTCTCTTGATCACACTCACGCACGCGCATACGCTATCATATTTGCATTTGAGTGAAGTATAAAACTCAGCACGGTGCAGTGTTATTAGTTTGTAATAATTTGAATGCATTCATATTTTGCAGAAAATAATAACCGAGCACTGTACACAAATGCTGAAGCGTCATTATGTAAGGTAGCGCCTTACAGTCGCCTATTTACTTAACAAGACATTTCTAAATTAAGTAATACAGATATCCGGACAGAGCATTTTTTTTCTTCTTAAATAAGGTTAATCTCAATTTGAATTGTAAAATATTCTTCTTAATCCAAAATGACCTACAGAGGTTTGCTGATTTTATTTTATTGTTATTTTTTAGTTCGTATCTCATCCACACACTAATTTGATGTTCACACAGCTTTGGTGAGTTTGACCCTCAAAAGCATAAAATTTTGCTGTTTCAGTTTGGAAATGCTGCTGTTATGGCCTAATGTGGAAGAAGAAAATGAAACCATTTAGAAATTATGGCATTTTTGCGCAGATTTGTTCTTCTTGGCCACTCTGTATCTTCTACTACCAAGCTTTTATGTTATATGATCATCACTGAAAAATGACACACAGCCACATTTTAATGACATATAACAACGGCATGAAGACAGAAGAGCAAGTGCTGCTGATTTTGCTGTCGTTGATATCAGCAGTTGTCATGTAACAATTCTACAGCTGCATTTATGCACAAGAGTCAAGCAGCTAATTTCTGCATTTAAAGTTTCTGCAACAAAAGCTGTTTACAGCAGATCGTGGGTGATCATGTGATATGCATTCTTTCTACTGTAATGTAGATGGTGCTCTTTCCTGACAGAGTTGAAACTCTGATGCTGTCACAGATTGGTTTTTAAAGAAAACTGCAAACCTGATTGCTCTGGCCATTTTGTGCTGCTTCATGACTTGCAGGCTCTTCAGTGGTCCTCAGTATCATTCAGCTTCTCTTGACTTGGGATCTGACTGGTGGGAGTACTTCTGTCTCCTTCTTCTGTTCCTTAAGAGATGAACTGAAAGTCTGCAGCACAAGTGAAGGTTCATTTTTTATGTCCTGCCAAACTAACCAAGGCTGCTGAGTGAAGAACGGGCACCACTAGTTGCCTATTATCTAGAACAGTGATTTTCAGCCCTGGTCCTCCAGGCACCCTATCCAGCAGGTTTTAGATGTTTCCCCTTCTTCTTCACACTGTGATACAAGTGGCTGTGTCATCAACAGACTTGTTCAGACTTTGAGGACAACCTGATAATGACCATTAATTAAAATCAGGTGTGTTGAAGCTGGGAAACCTCTAAAACCTGTTGGATAGTGTGCCTCGAGGACCAGGGTTGAAAATCACTGATCTAGAACACAGGTGTCAAACTGATCCGTGAAAGGGCCGCGTGGCTGCAGGTTTTTGTTCCAACCATGCAGCAGCACAGCTGACTTGTTTTTAGTCTAATCAACTAGTTGTCTTCACTAAAGGTCTGAACCAGTTTCAGTTGGTTGAGTAAAACAAGTCAGCTGTGTTTCTGCATGGTTGGAACAAAAACCTGCAGCCACACGGCCCTTTCACGGATCAGTTTGACACCCATGATCTAGAATAATAGAGTTGGGGTCTGTAAGTGGAATGAAGGAATTAATGGATGGCAGTTGACTGTGATGTTCATTTATTAATTTGCCACAGACTACTTCACTTATTAATTCATTAAGATCTAATGTACCTTGGATTATGCAGATATTGGTTTGAAATATTCACAGTGGAGCAAATTCACATTTGTGTCGACTGCACGTCTGTTGTTTTATTTGCAAAAATTAGGAATCACATTTTTACCTGTTTTCCTGTGCTGACTTCAACTGTTTCCAGTCAATAGGCAGGGATTTAGATGTGCTTGTTTAGATTTTCCTTTCTGCATCTAGACAGCAGAGCTCGTGTCAGTTTAAAGAGACTTTAAACAAATAGGGAACTTGAGCTGGGATTAGACCACAATGATGATTTTTGCAATAGTAATCTTTTAAAAAATTGAAAAAAAAAGAGGATTTTTTTTTTTATACTTCTTTTTTTTTTAATGTAATCCTGGATTAAACATGTATGTACTTCAACCCAGGATTCAATCACATCTGCTCCTAAAAATATTTGTTAAATGCTGGTAAGATTGATTTAATGAGATGTGAATTGTTTCTGTGGTGTTTTCTACGTCTAGGACCACACAAACACACACAAAAATCACACGTACACTAGGGATGTAACGATATGGAAAATTTGATATCTCGATTATAGTGACCAAATTATTACGGTTTATGATATTATCGTGGTAATCTTAATTGCTGTACAAATGTCCAAAAAACACATACATTTAAATAATTTCACAAAATCTTGTGATTTTCTTGTCATACTAAAACATCAGAAGCCAAAATCTTATCAAAATGAAACTTTCACATTAAAACGGCAAACAACTGGCACTGAAAGAGGTTTTATTTTAAATGAACAAAACAAATAACAGGAACAAAGCTTATTTGTCTGGTGCAAATTTGAATAAACACTTGAACAACCATAGTAGGTCAAAATATGCAAACAATTATCAGGAACAAAAATTATAGTGCAAGTTCAAATGAAATAAACTTTGGACTTTAAGCTGAACCATTAAAGTATAAATGTGCAAATAAAGAGTTGTAAAGGAGCCAAATATGTTATGATTTGTAGTTCACTCTATGCGTCTGTGGGTGTCGCTGTGTTGTTACCTGAGGGTCAGGTATAAAGGTAGCTGCCTGTTATCGGTTAGTTGTTTGACCGGAAAGGCAAAAGGTTTTTGACCGCTGTGGCGCTAACTTCCAGCGTTATGATTGTCAGATCAGTTAATGGAATAAATTAATATTTGAACTGCATTAGAAGGACATCGTTCCGATCCTTTTTTCGATCAACACGCAGAAGTAACATTTACAAAATGCGAGTTAGCGGAGTGCGTCGGCCATGTTACTCTTGGTCAAACATCTCAGTAGCTTGAAGCATTAGGCTTAGCTACCTTCAAGTTGCTTGTTCAAATTACAATAAAATGTAAAAATGCTCTGCAGACAGGATAATTGTCCTCCACCAGTTGTCCCTCTGCATTCTTAAAACAGGGGTGTCAATTCTCCGCGGATTCGCTGATTTCAGAGTTTTTTGCCATCCTGGGGGTCATTTTTGAGATACGTGCAGATCCGGTTTAATATTTTCGTGGGGGGGGGGTACCTCCGCCGCCGCCGCCAACGTGACTGAATTCTCGATTGCATTTGGTTGAGTGATTGAGACCAGAGCATGCGCAATGATCCCGTTGACAATCCAGCCGCTATTACAGCCAGATCCACCGTCAAAGTAAGCCCGAAGCACATATTTTCTGATATGACTTCTCACTTTCTTGCTTGGATGGATGATTATTAGCTTTAAATTCACAGGAGAGATGTTTATTCCTTATTGTACTTATTTATTGTTAGACAACGCGGATGAAATATACAGCGCTTCTCACCACTGGTAAATGTAGGAAACGTAAGCTCGTTTGCCTCGTCACCGGTGTGGACAGCACTAGGTCCTGCTTCTCGTCCTGCTTAGCAATGTAACCTCCAAGTACATTTAAATTGCCGATTTCTGAAGTGCCCAGTTTACATATTAGGGCAATTATATGACAATTAAATAAAAAAAAATCTCCCGGCGCCGACCCCCTCCCCTCTCAAAATAGAAAACTCCTTGATCTACATGATTCACCGTAGGTCTCTCTTTTTGACTTCAAAACGGCAAATTTCGCCGAAAGGTGGGATTTTGATGCCTGAAGTATTAGTTATTCATAGACCTTTGTAATTAAAAAAAAAAAAAATAAGAAAGGCTAATGTTCAGAGTTACAGGCCTCAAAAAACATGTTGAATTAACATGCTATTTTTCTATAACTCTTACTAAAGTTTTGGATCCATGTATCTGTTGTCAGTGATGTTTTACTTTGAAGTTCACGAGTGACTGAATCACTAGTCATTCTGATTTTTACCTTTAATGGCAACTTAATTGTTTATAACACACTACTTTTATTTTTGATATCTAACCTCAGCCTTATGCTCAGTGGATTCTCACATTAGTAGGACTAATTAAACTTTGTGCATTTTTTATCTTTATTTCTGTTGAGGGAAAGTAAGAATTGGATTTTAAGTATGAGCAAGTATGCAAACCTGTGCAGTGAGGCACACCAGATTGTGAGTTTTGTGTTTCATTGTGTAACGTCAATTATCCCCCCAGGTATATTGTAAAGGCTTAAGTCAGGGGTGTCAAACTGATCTGTTAAAGGGCCGTGTGGCTGCAGGTTTTTGTTTCAACCATGCAGAAACACAAAGAACATTTTTACTTACAAATTGTAAGTAAAAAATGTTCTTTTCACTATCAAACATTTTCAGTAAAATGTTTAGTCTGTTGGATCTTCAGCAAGTAAAAAAAAAGATCTTTTCACTGACAACAAAAATTTTAAATAAAATGTTTATTCTGTTGGATTTCTGTAAGTAAAAAATGTTCTTTCATTATCAAAGTAACAATATGGACAAATACACAATGCTGTGCTCAGAATGCTCCTAAAGTACCTCAAAATTTCCTCGATCCCCCCCCCCCCCCCCCCCCCCCCGCTCTTCAGAGTTTTTTCCAATTTCCCGTTGACAACCCCTGTTAAAAACAAAATATGCCAAGACCTTGGATTTCGTCCTTTTAGTGGATTGGTAAATGTCCTGCGTGCTATCACCACTTCCCACCATGCTCACGTTACGATACCTATTTTACAAGCTACATATCCACACGAACCACAGTTGCGAGTCGCTCGCAGACTGGAATGAGGCTGATATTACATATCCCAGTAATCGACCGCAGTAATGAGATGAAGTCGAACATAAACGGTAATCGTTATCGCGTAAAATTTTATCGCGCTTTACCATAATACCGGTAACCGTTCCATCCCTAATGTACACATGTTCTTGGGACAATTTTAGTCTGATGTGGCGAACTGGAAATGGGCTATTTATTATAAAAGATAAGGACATTTTCACTAGAAATATTTTATAGTGGTCATATAGTGGTTCGAATTCTTTCCCTAGGAGTGTGTGTATGTATATATATATATATATATATATATATATAGATATATATATATATATGTATATATGTATATATGTATATGTATATATATTATATATATATAATTTTTATTTATGTTGTAGTAAAAAAAATGAGTTTTGCATAATGGTAGGTTGGCTGCTCTGACGATGTTGTTGACCTTAATATATTTTAAGAACAGAATAAATGTTTGCCGATTCTTCGAGTTTTCTGTTACGAGATGATAGTTACCTGAAAACGGGCCGCATACCATGTTTCATTTGTATTTCTTTGCCTCCCTCCTGATCGTCTCCATGCAAAGTTAACCCATTAAGTTTTATACAATCTTACCATTTATCCACTGTGGATGAAACATGGGTGCCGATTCTAGTCTAATGGTTCTTCTGCTGTCTTTTAGTGTGAATCAGTGTTTTTTTTTTTTTTTTTTTTTTTTTTGCCTATTATAATTATTTTGCACCCTAACTAATGGGAGTGGAAATCTGTCCGGTTTCCAATTCTGTGATGATTAGGATGTCTGTAAATGAACCAGACTTATGGATGAAAGTGAAGCATATGCACATTCCTGCTTCTGTATCGATACATGTTTAGTCATGAGACTACAGTTTTATGCATCTAACTCCTCCTAGACATACTTGGGTGGAATTGGATAGATCATAGCACTTGCTTTTTTTCAGATTTAATTTCTCATAGTTTGCATTTTGATAATTAAGTGGCACCTCAAACAACCTGCACCCTTACCGGCATCAAGCCCAAGTCACTAAAAGGTCATTTGACAGTGATACTAATATGTACTTTGAAACAGTCCTGCCTCCCACGTATGATTTCATTGTCTCTGTGTAGCCACAATTAGATTGACTGACAATCGTGTTGAAGTATAAAAAGTTTAGAACTCCCCAGAGTTTGACAGAAAAAACACTGCCGCCGTTACACACAGAGCCTGCAGTTCAGTTTAGTAATGCTTAATGTCACTTCAAGTGAATGGACAGTAGCGGTGAGGACGCCTCCCAGCGTACATGTGTGAGCGAAGGGTTAGAACAGAAAAAGTACTAGATTCAAGTTAACTGTAGTGTTTGTAGCTTTCAGATTGACAACAACAACTGATGGATGAAGAAATGAGCTTGATGTTTTTAAACTTTTGCAAAGTAGTTGGCTCACTCTTTTTAAAAGGTTTCCGGTGTAGCTTTTTGGGGGTAAGGGTCTTAATGGGCCTCAATGGTTAAATGATTAGTCTCCATTACCAGAAATGCTTCAGCAATAATAAAAAACAAAACAAAACAAAAAACAACTGGGAACCTTTATGGGGCCAAGACAGGTCCTTGCTTTGAGTTAGGGAATTTAGTGTGGCCCTAAAAAACTCCTGGGTGGGGGAGGTGTTAGCTTGTGGCTGAATAGGTACGGTGTAGGCTGGAAATGATGTTTGCTCAGTCCCATCAATGTCCCATTCAAGTTCGAGTGTACTTATTCATTGTCACCATCGCCAACTAATAACCAATCATTATCTTAAAAACAAGTGTTTTTTCAAGGGAAAATGGTAATACATTAAATTAATACTGGGCCCATGTTTGTTGAAACAAAAGAAGTTGTAGTGGGACTATTTTCTTTTTTTTTTATGTCTAATCATGGTCTTTGGACTTGTTTACTGTGGCTCCTGTAATATGTGTTTATGTCAAGCAGACCTCTATGCAAAATGTGTAGGCGATTTAATTCTTTTATGTTTTCTAGCTTAATGCAAGTACAGGTTTGCTGTTACCAATTTTTTTGTAATTTGCTCCAGGACATGGTAGGTGAGATTAATGATTAAGAAACGTTGCTTTGATGTAGTGTTTCATGCAGGGTGTGTGCTGACAAAAGTAGCATTGCTTGTGCTTGGAATTGCTTTGTTATTGCTGTGAACATTTTGGAAAAGAAGGGCTTGTTATATTAGAACAAAACGCACTATGATGTAATGTTGAACATTCAGTATGGGTTAGTAGATGTTGTTGAACAATGCTTATCAATAGGGGTGCACGATAGTTATCGGGCCAATAACATAAAATTATGACGTCATTCCGATAAGTCCGATATCACGACGAATCGCCCCGATAACATATATATTTTTGTCAACACGACAGTGCCTTGCTCCCTCTGAGCCTTGAATGACCGGTAGTGAATGTTATGTTCAAGTGAACGTCGGCATAATCAGAAAAACGATTTCTCAATAAGGAAAATCAAGAATACCCCCTCGTGCCAGAAAACAACTTGTGAAGTCGGTCATAATTTTGGTAGTTGCTAACTTGAGTTGATATTCGCAGTATTTTCCCACATGTTACACATAAAAAAAAAATAGGAAAAATAGAAAAGGCTGAAAGAACGACTAACAAATGAGGGAACATGGGAATTTACGTTACACCTTGAATGCAGCATGCAGCGTAGCGTGCTGATCACAACAAAAAACATGGCGTCAATTTTACAGAACTTAGATAAAGTTTCAGAAGAATATAGTTCGCTGGTTATTTGTGACAAATGCTTCAAGCGAATTCCACGAGGAGGGAAAAATAGCACAAGCTTTAAGACGTCAAACCTGATCAGCCACCTGAAACATAACTATCACTTCCATGGAGTTTTGAAATCGCGCTAACGTGAGCAAGCCAGCAGCAAGTCTCCTCTCCCTCATCTCTCTCATCTAAAGCTTCCATGAGATTAAAAAAACAAAACTACTGAACCTCATTTTCTTTAATTAAAGGTATTAATTTGAATGGAACCACAAGTTTGTAATGTTGATGCATGCATTTCTATCACTTCAAGGAGCCTTTTTTTATCAGTAGGTAATGCACCTTATTTAAGTTGATGTGAGATTTCAAATAGGCTTGTTTGATAACTGTTACGAAAATGTTTGAGAGCTTGCCAGTAGTTTTTAATTGGAAAAAAATAAATATCTGTTCATTTAAAGTAGTGCTGGGCGATATGGAAAAAAAATCATATATCACGATATGGACTATTTTATATCACAATAACGATATATATCACGATATACCATAATAAAGTATGTTTTCAGTTATTCTCTGAAAAGTTTGACAAAAATTTCATTGCTTACTTTTCAACTTTATTTTGAAAGGACATTTAGCTGAACTGTCACAAACATACATTTTAGTGCAGCAAAAACAGGTAGGTACAGAGGTACAGTAGCTTTCACATTTTTTTTAAAAGTACACAACAGTTTCTGAGAGGAAAAAAACATTTTTGCACTGAAGTTCAGCTATAAAAAATAAACACAAATAATGTTTTCAACTTTCTGAAATCTGTAACCTTGTAGTGCAAAGTTTGCAAACCAATATAAAGTGTCTAAAGTAAACATCAGGGTTGAAGAGAACTCTGTTTAAGGCATTAACCATGAATAAAAGTGCAAACATAAAAGGCTACTTTGTAGAAGTAGATATGTTTCTATCAAATTTATCATTGCAGGTTATTTAATTACATATTTGCTGTAATAACTGATACAATTAAGTTAGAAACGATAGAAACGATAGAAGAGAAATGGCACGATATACACTTTTATATTGTCCCCACGATATGTATTGTCATATTGCCCAGCACTACTTTAAAGAGTCAAAACTATTTTTGATTTTGTTCATAGTATTGATGTAATGATCTTAGGTATATGTGTGTTATCGGTATTGGCCTTTAGCAGCTGAAATTTATCGGCTATCGGTATCGCCTTTAAAGAAACAGTTATCGTGCATCCCTATTCATCAATATTTCTTTTTCAGTAAGACCAGCGGGTTAGGCTTGTGTGTTGTGTGCTCTTGGTTATCAAATCCATATTTTCTATTTGGGCTTTTCTGGGTGTGTTTGACTACAAAAAAGAGATTTCTAAGTAGACTACATTTCTTTTTCATGGAGAAACTGCAAACAAAATGAGGAATTGGAAAAAGGGAGACTTGATCAAAGAGCTACTTTTGAAATGAAAAATTGAATCTTGTATATTATAATAGCATATTTCTGCTTTCCACTTCAGCCTCGCCGTGCACTCAGACAGTAATTCACACCTTTCTCCTACCCTTCGCTTGGAGCGCAGTGCTACACTGTCCATCGCCAACCGCTCCAGAGGGACCCATTTCATTTTTGGACCTGTGGCTGCAGTAACAGCTCTCCAAGTTGCTCAGATTGAGACTCAAGCACAGATTGCTCTCCAGCAGCTTGCTATATTGGCATCCATCCTCGTTGGGAATCAGTGTCGTAACGGTGATCTTACATCAGTGTTGCCTCCTCACCTTGCCCGTCTGAGTCTTTTAAATCGACAGCAGCTGTTGGCTGTGGGGTTAAACACCAACAGGAACAGCAAAAATTCCACATTCATACGGCCGGGTTTGACTACTGCCATGTATTACCAGCACCCTCAGCAGCAGGGGTCACAGCCCTTTCCAAATGCACCCAGGCCTTCTCAACATCAGCCACCTGCAAACCAACTTCCGAATCACTCAAATATGCAGGGAATGGGTTTCCAGTTTCCCCGTCCCACTCAACTTCCTAAAGAGTTGGAATCTGCCCTTTCTATCCGAGGTGCCAGAGATATGGACCACCGCCAAATTGACCATCTGAATCAACCAAACCAGGGTTCAGGTTCTGTGATCGGTCAGCAAGGAGGCTGTGGTCCCAGCTCCATAGCACTCACTGCTGATAGTCAGCCTGGCCACCAGCAAGGAGTAGACTGGTCAAGCTACCAACCCCCAACTAAACTATTTGCCAATCCTCCACCTAATCCTAGTCAACAGGGTACACAACAGCAGCCCCAAAGTCGGCAGTCTCATGGTGTTGGAGGTGGAGGAGAAGGACATGGCCTGTATACGCCAGAGAGTGCAGGAAGCATCTTGGCCAGCTTTGGACTTTCAAATGAGGACTTAGAAGTGCTGAGTCACTACCCGGATGATCAGTTAACTCCTGATACTTTACCATTTATACTCCGTGACATTCAAATCAACAAGACGGGCAAACAGAAAACTGTGGCCTCCGCTTCCTCGTCCTCCTTCTCCCGCAGCATCCATGACATGTCAGTGCTTCCTTCCGGCCCTTCACGGTCTCCTGAAGTGCCCAGCCTTCTTACAGTTACACAGACTGCAGGTAAAGTTATTGACTATGGTCATGCTAGTCGGGGAAATGATGAGAGTACTGCTGCGAGAGAGAGAGTACCAGGGACATTCAAAAGAGAACCACTCTCTAATGAAAGGACTGTTAAAATGTATCCAGCATCATCATCGTCGTCAATAGTTCCAAAGGTGGATAAAACTGAAAGCCGGGAAGTTCATTTAGAACAGAAGGACCCAAACAAGCACGGAGACCGGGACTATCGAAGGACAAGCAGCGAAAAGCGCAGGAGGAGTCGGTCACCAGAGAAAAAATTTCCATCATCACCTAAATCTCATAATCTAGACAAAGACTATAGACATGATGGATCTAAACAAAGGCCTTCGTCTGAATCCAGGAGCAAGGCCTCCTCAAGACAATCTCTCTCCTCTTCATCTGGCTCAAGACTACATGGCATCAGGAGGAAGTTACCTACTCCTACCATGATAAGTGATTTTGCAGCTGTACCACCAAAGGTGTATCCCCATACCTGCTCCCTGTGCAACATACAGTGTGATGAGGAAAAGGTGAGTGTTAACAAGTCCTTGCACTAAAGTCCATCACTTACCTTAAAATATAGCCCTTTTTTTGGGACCACTTTTTTTTTCTTAATATTAAACTTTTTTTCAACAATGCATTTCTCCAGTAAGATAAATCAAAAATCTCCAGTAAAACCAATTTGTTAATTTCACTTAATGCACAATGTGGTTTACTCTAGCTGTTTTTGAAAGCAAATTTTCACTTAGTTTCACACCCATTTGTAATAGCTTTACATGGTCACCACCATCGGGGCGTAGAGATATTGTCTTTTTGCTAATATACCCTTTCACAGCAGACATTTACATGGAACAACTAGGGGTGTAAATCACAGGTTTCATTAAAATACAATATTACATTGATCAACTTAATGGTGATTTGATGTTTGCCAATATCACAAAATCTGCCACGATTTTGATGTAATTTACTTTAGGAGTAGCAGTTGATATGAAACAATCATGATTTGCTTGAAACACAATCACTTCCATTCATATCAAATAACAGTAAATAACTTGAGTCGTACACACAACGGCAGAACTTCTTTTAAGGGATAATTGTCATTATTAATACATCTGTCCTGCTTCTTGGTTTATAAACTTTGATTTACTTCCTTGTTTCCCTTTCATTTGTCATTGTCACCCACATCTAACGATGGAGGAGCAATGAGTGTTGAGACCTTCTTGCTACAAAATTTTATTTCAAAATGGCATTTAAATATGGACAGTATCATCTGTTCATTATATTGTTATACAATATAAGTTGGGCATAACAATGGCTGTGACAACTTTAACATTTAATTTTAATTAAATTCACAACATGGTATAAGGTGTCACTGATGCCAGTTACTAGGTTTCCTTTGTTCCTTCATTAGCTTGACCTCTCTTCTGGATAAATTTTTGTTTTCAATGGCCTATTGAAAGCAATGACGACTCTAAAGCAGGACAGAGGAAAGGGTATGAAGTGGCATTGAAAAGAAAAATGAGTAAAGCCCCTTTTTGTTTAGACTGCCTTTATATATCTGAATGTTTGCTGTGCAAATGGTCTATTACTGGAAAGCTAGAAAACCAGTTTCTGCCCCTTTTCACGTGTTTTTGTAGAAATGAATCTATTGATATATTTAAGACAAATGTTATCAAGACAAATAACATTCTAGTTTTCTTTGGATGTTCTTAGTCTTGGCTTATCACAGATGTTGTGATTGGTCCATTGCCATTTTACCTCAGCTCCACTCAGTCTTTCTGCTCATTAGCCAATTTATCATGTTTGGCCTTAAGACAACAAAGCAGCCGGGTTTTTAATGTTTCTTCTAAAAACATCAATGATGTGAACCACCAAAGAAATATATTCTTCAGTCGAAAGGGCGATTAACTGATCAAGCAAAAGAAAGCTTAAATGTAAATTATGACCTCAAATCAGTATCAGGATTAATTGAACATGTTACCCAGATTATTTTTGTTTTGTTTTATTTTTTGCTCTCAAAGATGGCTGACAAGTTTTTTTGCGCTGCAGATATGCTCAACGCTTATATTACTATATTACTATTAGTAAAAGTGGGATATTTTACAAATGAAAGCACATATCTTTGTGATTTTAAAATTATTTATGCCCCCTCAAAATTGAACAGAATTGTTTGAATATTTCAAACAATTGAAATAATTGACATGGGCAATATATCAGATAAAAGTTCTGAATTCTGGTTTCAATTGATTTTTGATTAATTGCCCGGTCCTAATGTAAACCCAAATAGAACCATTTCCAAGCAAGAGTTGCTATGGTGAATGGTTTTATTTAACCAGAAAAGGTAAGCAGAGCAGTGCTTCAGTTGATTTTCTTGTTACATGATACAAGTCTTTACTGGAGTCAGAGCCATTATCTGTTAGGCAATGAAGTTAACTAGTAGTCTGAGGTGGGGAATTATAACTACCTTACAGATGATAATCTTGATATGTCATCATGTTTTCATGACTGTTAATACTGTAATAGATCAATCTGTGTTTTTCTTTTTGTTTGTTTTTCTTTCTTTCTTGGTATTTTAAAGGCCTTAAATCTTAAGGTCTATGGATTTTCTTTTTTAAAGTTTCAGTATACATTGATGTAAATCTGAACATTTATACTGCAAATTAACAGCAAATTTAAAAAAAAAAAGTTCAATTCTGATAAAATAGAAATGTCCCCTTCTTTCGATAGTAATTGCTTTTCAATAAACTCCTAAATTTTCTGAGAAAATCCAACCCTCTTCTCTAATGATGTTGTGATTGACAGTATGCTACAATAACTGTTTTACATTTATTTCTACTCTGACTAGTTTGTGTATGCAAATAAACATAGATGATTGTGATTTAGAGCTTTCATATTTCCACACGAAAACTCAAACTACAAGCAGTAACTGCATGCATTTTACATAAATTGATGTTTTCTGAAATAAAGGTTTCCATAATTGATAAATTAATATTAATCTTTATTTTGCCATGATGCTGCAGAATGTGTTACAGTCATAGGTTTTTCAGTACTAACTTTCAAACTGATTGGTTGATGAGCAAATCAGTCATTTGTCTTCAGAGTTTAGGAAATATAAGAAAAAAAATTTTTTTGTTTCTTACAGAGATGAAATTTTGTGTTAATGTTGAAAATTTTCATGATGATAGAGGAAAATGAGCAAGATGAAACATTTGTCGTACTACTGCTAGCTGCTGAAACCACTGAGTGTGATGAAGTTTGAAGAACTGATCTTTAATTTGAGTTCAGGAGTACACACATCGTTAGAAAATAAGCATCTAGAAAGATATATGCACCCCATATTTCCTCTAGTAAATGCTCCCCCCTAATAATCGCCTCCAAGACGTTGATAGACTATAAATGAGGCCAGCTAAATCTAACCTTTGTTATTTTTCTCGGTAGTCTCAACAACTTTCAGACTTTTTTTTCTTTCAGTTTTGAAGACAGTGTGCGCCACTGCTTCCTGAGCAACATCTTTACAACTTTTGCACATCTTTAATTGACGTATGATCGCATTGTAGAGTGACCTCATCACATGTGCTGAAGCCAGCTGTGAAAAACATACCGTAAACGTACTTGTTAACCTCCTGACTTTAACGCAGCAAAAAACAAATGTTATAGCGACTGTAAATAATAACATAAAACCACTTGAGGACCACTGCAAGGACATGTAAATGATATAAGAACAATATTTTTGAATTTTAATAATTGTCAAAATAGATGCCCCCTCATCGTGTTTTGCATGATGCCACATGGGGGCGTTTATTTGGAGAAACACGGTATATAATTTAGTGATCCTCCCTCCCCATTTTCATACTTGTGAGTCGTAACGCTATTGCTTTATTCCATCTCTATCTGATGATGACACTTAACTCTTTCATTTATTTTTTTCTCTTTTAAACTCTAGGACTGGGTTGACCATATTAACACTGTCAACCACACGTCTACCTGCAGAGACCTGCGCAACAAGTAAGGATCAATGTCCTGCTGAAGCCTTCGCCCCTGAAGTACATCTTTAGTAGTAGGAGACAGAAGTGAACATTAGATGCATATAAATGAGAATTATTTTTATACTTTTTGTTTAAATGGAGCACTCAGTATATGTAGTAGTATATGCGATGAATGTTAAGTTCCCTTTTGATGATAGTGGAAATATTGTTATGGTTATTTTGTGCCTATGTTTTGGGTATGTTTTTTGACAACATTTTAAAAATAACTCTGGCATTATTGTTGTTGGACAGAGAGAACTCTGATTAATTACATTAGATCCTTAAACATGTTTGTCTGTGTGTCTGAAGGTACCCTGATTGGAAACCAAATCTACCAAGGTCAGTTGACCGTTTCCAGCATTTACAAATAGCTTCTGTAACTTGGCTCGTCCCAGGTAGATAATTTTAGGCTGTATATAGAGTTGCAATTTTCAAGGTTTATCATTGAAGGGTTCTGGTTTGTTGGCTTTTGGTCCAATATTTTGCAACTAATGGTAGCAGCTGCTTTTCTGCTTTGTGTCTCGGTTTGCAACATTTGCTTTTGTTCTGTCTAAGATATGTTTTACTGGTTATGCCTGAAGCCCAGTGTGCGTGTTTGTTGTTGTTTTGTTTTTGGCCCAGTCGGAGTGGACGATATGGCAGCCGGGCTCAGTGGGATCCACAAGATGGTTCTCCATTCCATTCCACATCTCGATCCCTGTCTCGCACCCCAAGTCCTCCCCAAGGCAAATACAGGATGGACACTCACCCCTACAGGCCACAGGGGAGGCTTTATTCTCCCCACCGTCCCCAGCGAACCCACCTGTATGCAGGTAGGTCTATGCCGAAAGGTACAACGTGACTACAAAGTAGATAAATATAGAATTTAGTGAAAACTGCTTTTCACTGTCAAAGAGAGGGAGCATTGGTGGAAGAAGAGCTTAAATATTAAATGAAACTTCGTGGCACAAAAGGGACAACCAGTATTCATGCTGGTCATGGAGAGCATTGCTGCAGGGTTGAGCAATGCTGGAATAAATGTACGAAGCTGCAGGATGAGTGTAACGAGTTACTAGCCTCTCACACGCAGCATTATCAAGGTGCCGATATTTTGCCCCACTGTTTCTGTGTAGAACTCTGGAATAGCAGGACATTTTTGTTGCATCTCTGTAATGAGAGATAAAGCGAGCTCTGTGTGTGAGCACGAGCTGCCTCTGTTCAGTGTGAATTTCCAAAGGAGGTCAGTGATCAAGTCAGGTTACTGCTCTTCCAAAACGTGCTCGCCCAAACTTGGCTCTACTGCTCTCAGGCTTTTAGCCAGAGGGTCTTTTGGACTGTCTTTCAGCTGTCTTTTGGACGTCTCGTGTAATTACATTCATGTACTTAGCTTTTTCTCTTCTGCTCGACTGCTGTTGTCTTGACCATAGCTGACTCTTTGTGTTATTTTATGTGTTGTATTATGTATTAGTAGTCGCCAGACTCACCATCATGATACTTTCCATGGAGTGATGCTATTTTCCATCATTATAGATCAGTCTTGTGCATGCCCAGCTTGTATTTCTATTTGTAAACTCAACTGTCTTTTTATTTTTGCTAAACTAAGAACGGAGTCATCGGTTTGACCACCACCACTCCAGATCTCACAGCCCCCCTTACAAGCATCGAACTGCATCGTCCTCCAGAGACTCCTGGTCCTGAGAGAAGGAGCCGGGAATCATCAGGCTAGTCATTGTGTTTTTATGCCTTTATGCTGCTTTAACTGCTTCTGTTTAGAAGTTGTATGTCTCTCATATTCTCATGAAACGTTTGCCATGAACACCTTGAGAAAAGTTGGTCCCTGTGAAACGGCTCGCTGAGTAATATTTGCTTTCTCATATTTACTTGTTTCCTGTGAAACAGAAGTCCAGAGGACACACAAACTACACAAATGCCCACAGATATACTCTCATTGGCTGATTCCACTGGTCTGATAAAGATATATTTTGAAAAGTAATTTTGAGTGGACGCACAGTTAGCGTGACCTCCTGTTTATTTGATTCCACGGGCACTTTAGATATGCTCTTTTCTTTGCATTCCTATTACTTTAACTCATGCATGGATCGACTTGATATTTAGTATTTTGGTTGTCTTGTTTTTAAGTCCGTGTACATGGAAATTTCACGCACAGCACACTGAACACACTCCACTTTTCAAATCATTGTCAAATTGTTAAATGTAAGTATGTTTGTCAGTTTATCATAATTTCTGTATCTCCCCTCCTGTATTTACAGGAGGTTTGTCTCGCAGTGGTGTGAAGCGTCCACATGATGATTTAAGCAAGCCCTTCACTAAACATCAAGGGCATGGTGAAGCCAGGAAGCAAAACAAGCAAGATGGCAAGTACCAAAATGGACACTCTGTGTCTTTCGGTTTTTCTGCCTGAAGTTTTACCCAGAATGCCACTTTTTTTGCCCAGTTTCACAGCTGGTTGCACAGTACATTAAACAACACTAAGTGTTTTAAGTTAAAACCAAAATTTTTGTTGTGGTTTATTATAATTGATTAATCACAGTTATAGAATTTTAAAGTAATGGTTAATTAAGTGATTTAAATTTGTCAATTAATTGATAATGGATTGAAATAAAGAAACCTGTGCTGTTGGTCTCCAGGCTGTTAAGCCTCCACCAGCCAAGAAGAAGAAGAAGGCCTACCCGGACACGTCTGTTGCAGATCGTCTGGTTTATCTTACAGGAATTCCAGTCGATGCCTCAGAGCAAGAAGTTACTGACTTGGTTGGATCTTTTGGAAAGATCAATAATGTGGTCCTCATGCCATGCTCTGAGGAAGAGAGCGAGAAGAGCCAAGGACAGAAGGTACAGTTATTGATGCATTCTGCCAAAAAAAGAAAAAAAAAAGAGGAATTTTTGGGATGTAAAAGATGATTGTAGATGATTGGAAACAACCAGCAGCCACTCTTTCCATCCATCAGACTTCATGATTTTTGTGTCTTTATCTGTTATAGGCATCTGTATGCATGATGACAGCTGAGGACGCTCAGGCCCTGGCTTCCTCTAAAAGCCTCTGCATCAGAGACCAGGAAATCACAGCTTCAGTAGCCAAGGTATGCATGTGGCATTGGTGGCATCTCTGGTTTTCAGATCCATTATAACCAGCTGCAATATATGGGTGTAACAGCTCCCAACTTTTGAAGATACCTCGGGTCTAAACCAGTTAGAAGTGTATGAGTTGGGGGAAGTGCTTTTAACTTCTTGCTTGTTTGTATGTGATTTTAATTTGCATTCTTTTCACTTATAGCTATGTGCTTTTTTCTTCTTGCAGAAACCTGAGAGTGGACAGTCATCTGATGCCAACAGGTTTGTCAAAATAAACATTTTAACCACCATTTTGTGTTTGTAACCCTGTGTGCTTCGTTGTCAATTGCCAGCCGACTGTAGCTTCACTCAATTATTCACACTCCTGCCTTTACAGCAGAACTAATCAAGAACAGGACAAAGGTGAAGCTGAGAATAACTCTGGTAGGAAATCTCTATGATATCTTCCATGTAGAGAAGTTATTGCTAATTACTAATTGCTCATTAATTAATTCTAATATTTAAAAGTATGTCATTGTTATTAATTTATCTTCACCTGAGGGGAACTGTGACTAATCAATAACAACCATACTGTTACATTTATTTTTTGTTTTATTATTAGATGCCCCAAACTAAAAATAATGTTTCAACAGCTATAAGCCCTCTCTGATAGTTGTTTTTAAGTTTAAACTGTCAGAAGAGTTGATTCAACTGCATCGTCTTCTCCAAGCCTCTTTAGTGGCACTGTTAAACTGTGCTTTATATCTTCTTTTACCCTAAACGTACTGACATCAACAGTACTGATGCCAAAATATCAGATAAGTGTTAAAGTTCAACAGTAGAACAGATAACAGCATCTTAACATCTATCTAAACAACAAACTCAACATTTTTCCTTGGATTTATCACAGGACCTTTGGAATGAACCACATTTATTCACCTTCTGAATGGTTAAAAAAAAAGCTGCCCTCTCTAGAATAAGTTTTTTAATGAAGTTGTGACATTAAAAATGTGGTTATAACTCTTTCTCCACCTGTTGTCTCTCCATCTTCCCACAGCAGGAGGTGATGCTGACCAGAAGACTGCAGATCAGGTACATAATCTAAGTACTATTTCTTAATCGGACACAATTTTTAGTATAGATTTTGCTTGTAAGGTAATTCTTTTAAATTCTTACTCGATCAATACTTTGTTAACAGGATAGTAAGGTGTTGGTCACAGGACTACCTGAGAGTGGCTGGTCAGAGAGTGACATCATCCAGCTGGTCCAGCCTTTTGCGACTCCCTCTGAAATCATCCTGGCAGCACACATCGGAAAGGTAAATGCGCTGTAATCTGAATCTTGTATCGTTTCCAGTGGTTAAAAAGTATCACATTGACATGACATTGGCTTGAATTTTGTACATTGCAAAGCTTCTCCTTTTAGTACGGGTTGGATGATTATGACTGTAAAGTTTTAAGTTGAGTATGTGGCGGGCCGTCAGCTTTCCGTTCTCTTTTTGTCTTCCTATGAAAACACAGCAAGTTCAGAGATGGAGGTGGTCAGTGTTCCATTTAAAGTCTGAAAAAGGTTTAAACTTCAATGATGACCACATGTTTACTATTGCTTTCCACCATTGGCTGAATGATATAATTTTTATCAAGAGTGTTTGAAAAATTCACAGCGCCCTGAGGCGGGGAAAAAGGTTCAGTAATATTGCATGCCTCACTTTGAGGACGGTCAGAATCACCACTGAGTATGTTAGCTGGGTATATTAACTGGGTATATAATTCAGTTTGACTGACCGTTCCCTGAAAATAATATGTTAAATTGAATAAGTAAAAATTAGATTTTTCTTTTCTAACAAAATATTAAACCTTTTTTTTTTTTATGTTTGGCTGTTAGGCGCTTGTATCATTGCCAGATCTTGAAGTCGCTGAAGAGCTGGTGAAAGTCCACAGCTTCAAACCTGCAACGGTCAACGACTCCGAAGTGAAAATTGAACTTGTCAAACAGCACATTAGCCTCAACACACCGGTAGGGCTCTCGTCCACCTCAGTTTCCACCTCAGATGTTTGATGCAGATTAGGTTCCTGATGTTTATTAAGTGGGGGTTTCTTCCCTTGTTTCAATTTTTCTTCCCTTGTTTTTTTTTCCTAAGTAATGAACCTTAACTAATAACATTCTACTAAAAAAATAATAATTAAATTAAAATCTTCACACAGGTGGCTCTTTACAATCTCTTCATGGGTACAGTGGATCCATTAGTGAGTATTAAAAATATTTTTTATTTTATTGCTTTGCCTGACACAGAGAGTAGAGTTGGAATTATTATTTATTGTAGAATCAGAATGAACTTGGTTAGCAAAGCTTTATTTATCTTTAATCATTTATTGACTGCTTAGTGTTATTAAGCTATATTTAGTTTAGGATGAAGGAGGACAGTCCTGTTAAATGCAGGGCTATTTGCAATATTGTTTTTGCTTATACTTTGCTACATTTTACAAGAATACCATATAATTGTACTGAACACTAGAACCGCCAGCTTTCTAGCGCCCCCTTTAGGCGCTGCAGCCGTCTCCCAGACTGTCAGATATAACTTCAGTGTTTTTGGATATCAGTTCTTGAAATGGATAAATTTCTGTGAACCCCTCTTCTCCTTCATATTTGGTCCGGGGGGGTGTTAATTGGTTCTGCAAGTAGTTTCGTAACCTGAAAATTTCGTAAGTAGAGATGCGTTTTTTTAATAAATTATAAATGATACATGAAATGACATAAAAACCTGTAAGAAATACATGTTAGAAATAGAAAAACACTCGGGGGGTGCAGACCTCCGCCAAGTGCAACATTTATCGAAAATATGAAAGTGATCCAGAATCCAGGATTTCTTCCGGATCACACCCAAAATGAAATCAGTTCTTCCCTTTTCACATTTCTGACAACTCCTGAAAATTTCATCAAAATCCATCCATAACTTTTTGAGTTATCTTGAACACAGACGAACAAACAAACAGACAGATAAACGCCGGCAAAAACATAACCTCCTTGGCGGAGGTAAAAATTGTTTGTTTACCTGCATTGCTAGGTTACGCTCACACAGACAAGGGGCCCTCCCAACCAATGGGATGCCAGGAAGATTCTAAGCGATAGCCAATGGCAGAGCAGCTCAGACGCACCACTTTCAAACTGAGATACAGAGCCGACAAGTATGTTTACGTTCGGTAAACTCTGGGAGCTGCAAGTAGCAGCGCGTACTGTATTTCTGCCTTTTTCGTATCCTGAAATTTCTTTCGTAACAAGAGGCAATATTTTCTCATTGAGGCGTTTCGTAACCTGAAAATTTCATATGTAGAGACGTTCGTAAGTAGAGGTACCACTGTAGTTATATGTTGTAAAAGGAGAAAATATTAACTTTTGATATATATATATATATAAAACATCAATCAGAACAATTTTTTTCCAAACTCACTGAATAACAAATATATTAAAATTAAGAATCCGATTGGTTCAACTGGACCACAGCTGGGGCCGAAGCTGTCGGTTCTGTTGAAATGTACCAGATTAATGGTTGGTCTAGTAATATTATTTTCATCATCACTTACTTTCTGTTAGTGTTTGGGATGATAATAATAGTCATATCTTTTAATCATTCTACCTGTGGTGATGTGAGCGCTGAATCAGCCTTGAGCAGCTTCTGGTTGCGCTGTTGAGAAGAATGGGTTATAATTCTTTATTTGCGGTGTTAATTTCAAATGTTTACATTTAGGCAATTAAATCAACTTGAAATCACAAAATACTGTCTGCTTAGGCACCCTTCCTACCTGGTGTGGACATAGAAATAGCTCTGTCAGCGGAACTCAGTCTGAGATTTCCTCAGCCCCCAGTCCTTATCACTGAAGTCTGAAACCTCTTCTCCATCAGACCCCCCCCCCCCCCCCCCCCACCACCACCACCACCACCACCACACACACACACACTTAGGTCTTGCAAAAGTTGCAAAGCCTCCTCCACAGTGTGTATTCTCTTTTCTTCTTCTTTTTTTTTCTCTTTCTGTAAGACCGTTTGTTTTTGGTTTTTGCTCGCTCACAAATCTGGTGTGTAAAATGGCGAGATTTCTCCCTCTTCTTCTCTCTCTCAAGACCAGAATACACAGTGGAAAAAAAGACTTTAAAAAAAAGGCACAGACCAAACAACGTAAAATGTAACAACTTCTAATGTGCCATAGCTTTGCAACTGGGACCACCTGCGGTCTAAATGACATCTGCCTACAGGATGGCTGTAGCGGTCCGAGGAATAAGTGTTCTGAAGTCGTGTTTATTTTATTTGAATATGTTCAAGACTTCAGAAAATATAAAACACATATTTAAAAAAAGCCATGAAGCAGCAGACCTGTAGATTTTATTCAAACAAAGTTATTCACATAACAAAAGCCCCAGATGTCTGTCAGAGCACCTCAGCGGTTCTAGTGTTAAAATAAAGGGGCCCATGTAATGAAAAGAGATGCATCTAACTGAATTGAATAGTCAGGATGTCTCAAACAGTTGTCCTCTCTTTAGGAGAGTCCAGCACTAGTTGGCTGGAATAGCCTTCTGGTGATCAAGAACGTTCCAAGCACACCGTCCGGCTCCTCTGAGGTCCTGAAACTGGTGCGGCGCTTTGGGACAGTCATCAAGACTCTGGTGGTCAACAGTCTGGTGAGGACTGTTTTTCTGCACAGCTGCAAACATGTTTATTCAGTTTGTCGAGAACCATTTGTGTCAAGTATAGCCTTGTACTCAGAATGTGCTTCTTCAACAGTCTTTAAATTTCACTTTTATAAATAACAGAAATTAGTCTAATAGGTTGTTTTCTTTCCCTGCACAGGTCATTTGTGAGATGGCGACCCCCACTATGGCCTTTTCTGTTTTTAAACGCTTCCAGTTGTTTCCCTGCATCATCCACAACAACCCTTTGTTTTTCACCCGGAAGCCTGACCCCAAAGCCACCATAGAGAGTAAAATCACAGCAGCATATTGCGATTCACCTGAGGTCAGTAACTTGGATGACTGCCAGTGGTGGACATTCACCAAGACATAAATTGTCTCCCACTGGCATACATTTCTGAACAACTGAATACACGTTTGAAGTCAGTACCTTTTGTTTTTCTGGTTGTAGATTATACCTGCAAATGGTGAAGACAACCAAGCTGCAGCAGCAGATGCAGATGAAGGGAGAACTGCACAGGAAGAGAGTTCTGAGCCGCCTTTGGAGGTGAAGGAAGAAGATGGTGATGAAAAGGATGAGAGCTTTGTGAAGGGAGCTGCAGATGAGTCTTTGGAAGAAAATGACAGCAATATAAAAGAAGAAGAGCACATTGATTCTGACTCTTTAGCTACACAAAGCACCAAACCAGATGCAGGCTTAGTGGCTGAGATGACAGAGGAATTAGCAGTTGAAGCTGAGACAGAAGAAGAGAACAAAGCGGTCAGTGCATCTGATGTAGATGTGATTTCTGCTGGAGAAGAGACGAAATCATCTGACGATAATGACAAATCAACCTCCCAAGAGACAGCCATGCCAGAGCTCCCGAAGGTAAGACACCCTTTAAAGTAATGAACTTGCAGAAAATTGATACTGGTAAGTTTTGACTTCATCTTTTTGATCCCTCTTGGAGCAGATGACTCAAGCTATGGTTAACGCACTGCTTGTGGAGTGCAGAACAAGAACTGCCAGCCATCCAAACAACACAGCAACTCCCCCCAGTGGAGAGCAGGAGGAAGCACAAGTGGAGATGGAGCAGGGTGAAAATGCTGCAGAAAAAACAGAAGACACAACTAAGAATTCCACAGAAGAAGAGGGGATGAAGAAACAGGAGAGGGAGAGAAAAGAAACAGAGGTGAGAAAGGAGAAAGAGATGAGGGAGAAAGATAGGAGAGAGAGGGAGAGGAGGGCCTCGGAGAAAGAGAGAGCCAGGAGGGAGAAGGACTGGGCAGAGAAAGCCAAGAGAGAACGGGATAGGAGAGAGGAAGAAAGAAGGGATTGGGAGAGGAGAGAAAGAGAGAGGCGGGAGAGAAAAAGAACTTATGGTGAAGGGTATTCAGGATCGAGGTCCTACTACAGGTCAAAGGGATACAAGCATAGCTCCTGGAGGGATGAAGAGCGCAGTGTGGAGGCTGAAACCACAAAGGTAAGAAGAGACTCACTGGTCAACAGGTGTAGAAAGCAGCAGATTAAATTTCATCTGACGGGTTCTGGTTTCCAATGTGGTCCAAAATTAGGTGGACGAGGAGCTTGATGAGTTCCCATTCAACATGAGTGATTTTGTGACAGTGGATGAAGTTGGAGATGTGACTGACCTTCCTCAGTCTCCCTCTCCCAACGTTCCTGTGGAAACTCCTGAGAAGGTGGATGATGCTCCGACACCTGGCCAACAGGATACACCAGAGGTGTGTGTGTAATATATATATATATATATATATATATATATATATATATATATATATATATATATGTGTGTGTGTGTGTATTTCCCTGATTAATCACGATTATGGACTTATTATCACGGATGTCAATTTTCTGTGGATCCACGGATTTCTGAGTTTTTTTCCATCCTGGGGGTCATTTTTGAGATACGTGTAAATCCGGTTTAATCCGGTGGAGGGGGTACCCTCCACGAACCTCCGACTCGGCCGAGCGAGAGATGATCCGATGATCGGACCCAGCAGAGACTGTGGTCGGCGTGACGTGAATTCTCGATTGCGATTGGTTGATTGAGACCAGGGCAAGCGTCTTTGGTCCGGCTGACGTCACTATCTGTCTTGTTAACATAGCGTCGGGGAATCCAACGAAATCTGGGTCATCAGCTGCTATCACAGCCGAATCAATGGTCAAAGTAAGCCCGAAGCTCATATTTTCTGATATTACTTCTCCCTTTCTTGTTTGGATGGATGAAAACACTAGAGTTTCGATGTGAAATGAGGTGAAAAAAATCACGCTGCGACCGGCAATTCACCATGCCCCATGGTTGTCAAATGCTGAAAAAATGAGTAATTATGTCACCAGACCTATCAAATGGCCGATTTCAGGTCAATTCCATCAAATTGTTGCGATGAAAGAACTACTAGCAGTAATAATGAATCTATGACATCAGTGGTTCCCAAACTTTTAATACTACGTACCACCTGAGAAAGGGGTGTCGGAGTCGGGAGATTTTTTTTTTTTTCCATTATCATACAATTGCCCTAATAAGCATGTAAAAAAATCAGCCATTTAAATGACACTTGGACGGTCAGTATATCCTGTCCAGAACCAATCAGGCCAGATTGTTCCATTATTCCAGTCAGACCAACATTCTTCATTCATGTGTACTTGGAGAAACTCGGAGGTTACGCTGCTAAGCGAGACGAGAAGCAGGACCTAGTGCTGTCCACGCCGGGGACAAGGCAGATGAACTTATGTTCATATTTCCTACCTATATTTACTAGTGGATTGAATTTGGTGAGTTATGGTTTCAATGGTTCTCATATTTTGCGGTAAAACAAAGTTACTGCTGTTCGTTACAGCTAACGTTGAATAGGGCCCTATGGAATCCGCGATCACGGAATCGCGGAATTGGAGATTTAAAACAGAATTCACTCTAAATGCGCAATATAACGGAACTGAACGGCAATTTGCGGGAAACCCGTAAAATTTTCTTCAAACACAAGCCGCGTATCGGCGCGTACAAGAGCGCGTCCAAAAAGCATCAATGCGCATCCACCTGGTCACATGTGGACGTGCACAAACGGCTCTACCTCTGGAATTAATTCTTGTATAAAAAGCGTGATTTGTCCTCAGTTGAACCCCTGAGAAAATAGCAGAGATCGTCTTAAACTGCTTGATCGCCAGTTAAACCACAGACGACCAGAGCGTGTTTACTGGGAGGACACCGACTATCTGGGACTTTCAGATAAAAAACCCACAGATACACTTATACACAGAACCAATGTTCAGTGCTTTGGATTTCATAGTATCTACTTAAACTATAGTAAATATAGTTTTTGCTGTTATCAGACACATAGTTTGTCATGACATACCTGAAAAATGTCAGGTACAAGCTGAAACGATCAGTTTACTGCTGTTGCAATTTCTTTTTTGCACTTTAAATGGATTTTACACTATTTGAGTAATTTTTTTTCTTAGTTATCTGTTACACAAAAAGAACTTGAATTTTTTTTGTTTGTCAAAAAAACTGTTTTGTTGGACACAATATGTTTAAAAGTATGAAAACATCATAGTTTTACAGTTATAATTGCACAAATTGTCTATATTTTATTACTTTATATACCGTCTTGGGGTTAAATTTGCATAAAATGCTTAAAACGGAATTCTCAGAAATTAAAAATTGATAAACACCGAGAATGAAAAAAAAAAAAAAAAAACGGAATTTGAGAAAAAAAATAAAACTGATTTCATAGAGCCCTAGTTGAACACTGTCAGAGCTAACCAAAGCTCCGGTGAAAAATAGCTCCTGTTTGCTAGAAGTTTGCATCAAGCTTAACGGTAACATAAAAGAAGAAACACAGGCTTCTTTTTAATATCTCTGTAATTGATGAGTCCATGTCAGGGCCATGTGAGGATGATATGCACTGAGGGCTGAGAAGGCTGAAGGTGAAGTTGTAAACTCTAGTCACTTGATACCCTAACCCAGCCATTCCCAAACTTCAGAATACCAAGGCTCAATTTGAAATGTGAAAAATCCCCGTGGCCCACCCGAACCTATAATCACTACTGTGGTCAACATCCAGGACTAGAAGCTACGTTCTGATATTAATGTGAGGGGTCAACAAATAAGGTGACACTTGTCATATTAAATGAAGATGACAGTAGAATAACACTTAACTGGTTTGTGTTATTGCTTAGTGTTTTGTAACCTCTGACCCATTTTCATGTCTGATATATATATAGATATATATAT
Organism: Hirundichthys speculiger; assembly: GCA_018398805.1. NCBI lineage: Eukaryota > Metazoa > Chordata > Actinopteri > Beloniformes > Exocoetidae > Hirundichthys > Hirundichthys speculiger. Next base: position 2,404,146 of record JAGFBZ010000863.1, read on the forward strand.
ATATATATATATATATATATATATATATATATATATATATATATATATATCTATATATATATATATATATATATATATATATATATATATCAAACAAACAAACTTCCTTCCTTAAACAACCATGTTGGAAAATATGTTGCTGTTTCTGAAAGGTCAAACTTGGTCCCCATCAAGCAAAATAAACAAACAAAAAAAACCTAAAAACATAATAAATGCATAATACATTGTGAACACAAAGTAATGAAATGTGTAGCTTTTGGAAATATATAGAGATGGGAAAACGTGTACTTTCATGGTTGGTATTTAGTTATTTCCACTTAAATCAAGGAGATGTCTGAGATTTTGATATATTTGGTGTTGTAACATCATGCTTTTCCTCTTGTCTTCTGCTTCTAGGACACACCCATGGAGGCCACAGAGCTCCAGGAAAACTCTGAGGAGAAGCCATCAGAGTCTGAACATGTGAGCATGCCAACGGCTGAGTCTTCAGTTGCTGTGGATCAGCCAGAGTTATCACTCGACCTGGACCTCAGTCCTGCAGCATCCATTCCACCAGCTTCTCAAAATGAATCATCTACAAGTGAAACACTTGTGGCACCATGTCAGTCAGAAATACCCCAGCCTGACATCACAGCTGAGCCAGGTGCTGCATCACATTAAAAGGAAATCATTTCTATACTTGTGATTCTTGACTGACTTTGTCTGGCTTTTTCATTGGTTCTTAGACACCGCTACAGCAACCATGTTGGACTCCACCTCAGATGTTGAACATCTTTCCATACCAGCCCCTGCAGCTACATCTGATTCTTCCTCAGACAGCCCTTCCGCTGATGTAACGACTGCTGAGAGTCAAGGAGAGAACAAAAGCAGTACTTTGACTCAGGCTAGCAATAAGGAGGTGTTGGATGTGTCAAACAAACAGGAGGGAGAGGGCGAGGGAGAGATACAGGAGGAAGAAAGCAACGAGGCAACTGATACAGATGTGGAAGCTGGTAAGCTTTATTTTGATTTATTTATTTCATGTAGCATTATGAGTGGAAGCAGTGGCCTTAATGTTGGCTTGTGTTCTGAAGATCTCCAATAAAGATGCTTTGATCATTTAAACAACAGAAATTACACACTTTTCATATTTATTTAGATAAATTTAGATATTCATTTAATCAACAGCCTTTTTGTCTGATTTGTTTTGATTCTGCTTTACAATGTCATATTTAAATTTCATTAAAATGTATTTATTCTTTGTGTGTATGCATCATTTATCATTGAGTGTTTTTCTGCATCAGTGCTTGTTGACAGTTGTCTTTCCTGCAGGAAAACTGGAGAACACTGAGGACCACAACACCGATGAAAAAAGTGTGGAAACAAAATTAAAGTTGGATCCAGGCATGAAAACAGACCACCACCTTCCTCCTTATGACCCCAGCAAGCCTGTTGGTAGGATGACTATCAGGGTTTTACGACAATCGCTTGTGTTATTGATCACAAGCAACTGACTATATGTTCTCCTTTGTTTGATCTAAAAGTCCAAACGAAGCTCGAAGTGCTTGTTCACATTAAAGTTTCATATGTTTACAGGAATGGAGTATTTGGTTCCAAAGACGGGCTTCTTCTGTAAGGTGTGTAGTCGGTTTTTCAGCGGATCCAAGGTGGCGGAGATCAGCCACTGCAAAACCCTCAAACATTATGAGAACCTGCAGGTAAGCAGCTCACACTTATTCACAGTCACTGCTGGTTTCGTCAGCAGTAATGGTCCTGATGATGGACATCATCATGCAGTTGAGGTTTGCTTGATTTGCAGCAGTCATCATTCAAATGTGATGTTTAATGGAACACCAGAGACCAAAGGTGACTCGACCTTTCGTTTTCCGTGCCATTCGTCAAGTTGACAGTGGCTACTGCAAGCTAAGATTAATGAGCAAAAATAATGCTGACATTTGAGATATTTTTAATTGTCTCTATGTTGGGCTCCATGTATCTACGTATATACGTATAAGAAACGACAGAATAACCAGACTAGTTCATTCATGTACCATGCACATGAAGAGTTTTTACACTGTTCTATTTTTTATTTTACACATTTTTGTTCATGATACAAAACCAATGCCACCTCCATTTAAGTTTTTTTCTCACTAATGGAGGTTTTTATATTTGCCATTGTTTATTTACGAAATATTTAATAATATTACTAATAGTTAATACATTGATATGCTCGGGGTTCATGTTCTGGGTCTCTGAAAAGCACTCAGAGACAATTTGTATTGTAAGACGCAATACAAATAAAGGTTAATGGAATTGAATTTATGGATGCCGGTACATAAATATGAATGAAAGTGATGCATAAATGTAACACTGAGACCCCTAGAATTAACTTCTGTGAGAAAACAGAAGTTATTTTGGTATAGTTTGAACTCAACCAGTGCTTTTGAGAGTCATGAAACACTCTTGAAATCTTTAAACACCATGTATTTTTGTGTAGACAGACAAGTGCAAATTTCATGAATACTATCATTTCATGACCACCTTTAATCTAACCAGTAACCCAGATAGACATAACAGTAATGATCAAAGGCTTATGGCAAGAAGTACATTTGATGCAGAATAGGAAGTCTGGATATTTATCACATACTCGATATGCTTGTACTTGTGCTGCAGAAGCAGCTGACCTATAAGCTCGGTAGCTCGCTCTTATTAGCTCCAGTGATTGTAGGTTGTACACAGATGGAGATGCTTCATTTTTTCCTTTTTTCTTCAACTTTGTGGCAACATTAAAGACCTGACATTCATACTCCAGTACTTAGTCATTTTTTTCACTTTCTGTGTGTATAAATAGATTTCTAGAAATATTTTGTTTATGGGAAACTTTAAAACTGGAAAAAAAAGATTGTATTGAGAAGATTTTATGTTCATGTATTGTAGTTATAACGGTGAAGTTTGACCTGGTGAGATTGCAGCTACAACTTCTTTGGACCATGGTCATCATCTCAGCTTCACGTGTACATATTCTGATGCTGTCAGATGAATCGAAACTCAGTTCTGTAAATGAACTTTGAAACCTTCTGCATCTTCTTGTCTTTTTCTTTAATAATATTTATATTGCATATATTTTTTAAATGTGAAATGTCTGCATGCTTATCCCAGAGGTTTGAATTTTCCAATCTGATCTAATTTTATTGTTCTCTTTCAGAAATTTTTCCAGACGACTGATGCATGCATTGTGACCGTCAAAGTGGACTCCAACTGAATGCAGCTATGAAACTCATCATTTTGCCAATCTCTTTCTGTTATGTTCTCATTTCACATTTAGGGTCCAGATTTGTTGATTAGTTACTTGTTATATTTCTGTTGTTGTGGCATTTTTTATTTTATTTTATTTACAGCTAAATAAAACATGTGTAGAACTGGTACAGTTGATGACTGCTACCAGCGTGAACTGTGCACAGCAAATAAAAAGATTTTTTTGAACCGTCTTCATATGTTTATACCTCCTGTCTTTTATAGTCATAATATACAAGCTTCCATTAATATTCGCTTATCTGAGTTCGGTTAGGCACCAGCGTATTTAAAGAGGCCCGGACCACCTCCTCTCTGGTTGGACATGCCTGATAACACCTCCCACAGGGAGGCATCCAAACCAGCTGATTCTCATCCCCGCTGCTTCACGCTCTGCTTCAGTGAGAGCTGGAGGTTTCCACCTGATGCCAATAGGACCACATCTGCAAAAAGCAGAGATGAAGTCTCGACACCACCGAACCAGAAACCTTCCAGCCTAGAAATTCTGGACATAATAGTTCTGAACACAGTGAAAAGGAGAGCGCCATTGGAGTCCAACTGTCACCTGGAATTAATCTGACTCATTTTATATACTGAATGTGAGATTCAGCTATCAAATGGATTTTTTTGCTGCATCTCTTCATAGACTTGACCAAGCAGGGTGAGGAGTGTGACTAGAACATCATTCTCTGCCCCCCCCCCTTAAAGGGGAACCACCACCCATCTGTCAACAGGGACAGCCTCAATGTTCATGCTAAGTTGCAGAGGCGTGTCAAGACAGCCCCACAACATCCAGAGCCTAACCCCTAACCCTGCTGCTGTGTGCGTTTTTGAGTACTTCTTTGACCTCAGCTCCAGTTCTGGGCAAACCTGACCCAGAGTCTAAACATTTAGCTTCCTTTATGAAAGAAGAAGTCAGGACGTGGAAGTATACCATGGAACTATGGCCAAGGGTGTCTTTATGCCATGTGCATTTTTGGACACAAGCAAAAGTCTGACTAGCATGGGAGTCCAGTAACAACACCAGTTGGATTCAGATTGGAGAGGACATTCCTCCTCGTTAGTCCACTCCAGGTACCACTGCTGCCCACGTGAATGGTGAAGTCCCTCAGCAGAAGGATGCCGTCTTCTTTAGGAGCACCCTCTTATCACCACAGCTAAGGGGTCCAAGAAGGCTGGGCATTTAGTGCATAGGCGCAGATGATGGAGCCCACTCTGACCAGAAGGGGCAGGAAAGCTACCCTCTTTTCTACAGGGGAAAACCTACATACAGGCTCTAAGCTGGAGGGCTATAAGTCCACTCTAGCTCAATGCCTCTCATCCAGGACAACTCCAGAGTGGAATGAGGTCCAGCCTTGGTTCTTAAGTCCATGCTGTGCATTGAGATGAGCCGACTATATCTCAATGGTACCTCTCAGCTTCATTGCAAGCTTAGGCTCGTTCCCTGCTGAAGAGATGAAATTGCATGTCCTCATAGCAAGTTTCAGCAACTGGGGGTCAGCATGCCAAGGCCCTTGCCTTGAGCTGCTATCTAATTCTCTTTGCACCCAACCCGTATGGTATCGTATAAATGTACTGGTTGTTTGCATTTTTAATTCGATATTCACCAAGGGGGTCGGGGGGACTTATGAGGAACATTTTACATAAAAGAAAACCCACTACAGCCTCAGTGCATAAATCTAATCTTGTGGACACACCTTTTGGCTTTATTGCAGCATCAAGTCTTTGTGAATAAGTTTATCAACTTCACACATCTAGACTTTCAAATTTTATCTCATTCTAATTTTCAAAAAGTTCAAGTTCCTTCACATTGCAAGGGATGCCTCTTTTGTATGGCTCCTTTTAGATAACAGGTTTAGATAACAGACAACAGGTTTTCGGTGGCATTGGGGTCAGGGCTCATTGAATGCACCACTCATCACTTCTACAGCATTTTGTATTACCCACTACAGCAAACGCAACAAAATGTGGCATTAGGTGGAGATAAAGATGGAGAAGATGAATAATTGTACTCCGATATGAATCTTTGATGTTATGGAATCCAGTAAATCTGCTCAACATTCAATTGAATGAAATACTTTTAGTCTTTGTTGGCCCCAAAGACGCCACCAAAGTTGTATTATCTCAAAGTTTTTGGGTTCTGACACCCAAACGTATGCTCACATGCACTTAAAATGGATGGATGTGTGTAAAATTATTATTTAGTAATTATTATTTTGTATGTCAGCTGTGTAAAATTCAGCAGTGTGTTGTTGCACAAGGTGTGGCTTCAGAGAGATGGTTAAAAAAAAAAAAAAAAAAAAAACCTGTACTTGTTAGGTAGAAGTTCCACAACATCACAGATTCATATCAGAAAAGAAATATTCAGCTTCATTATCTTCATCTCCACCCGATGCCACATTTAGCTGCATTTGCTGTACCTCAGAAGTGGATACTACAAATGCTGCAGCAAGGGAATTCTTCTTTTCCTTTAAATTAATAATCACCAATGTGTTTTTGGTGAAACATATTTTAACTTACAGTACTTTACAAATCTGAAACGGAATCTTTTTTCACATTCGGCCTGCGTCTACTTGAACATTTCAATTTGTTGTGACAAAAACAGCATATATCTTATATAGGCGCTTACCACTAGAAGATTAAAGGATCTGAAGTAGGTCAGAGAATAAACTTTAACAAGACTTGGCTACGACTGGAATGCAGTGAATTTAATAAACATTTGTATACAAAAGGGGTTACACCTTACACCTCAGGAATCGATGCAGAATGACAAAGAGTATCAGCAAAACAAGTGATTTTAAAAAAAAAAGGCTTGAATTTACTAGACAAAACATATGAGGAATAACTACTTGCAGGTGCCCATGAAGGGCAACACACTGGAAAAAACCCAGTTAGATAGAAGGATCATGGCCAGAACATAACAGTAAGAAATAATATCACTGACCCTGATGTTTACATTCCATTACAAAATTTTATGTAAAGTCTCTTATCTACTGATATGTGAGCAGCTGGCGTTGTCTCTGTGCTGAAGAAAGAGAGAAAATGCAGAGCTGCACCTGTCGAGCGGGTTAGGTTAGGTACATTTACCAGGTAAAGGGTACAAAGGGTGGGGTTGATGGAAGGAACAAGGAAAAGTGTCTCAACCGAAATGAGACACACAGACTGCTTGAAGGAAATGAATACGCCACCAGAGACGGTTGTCATACAGAGTATTTTAGACGTTTGCTCAATGTCTTCATGACCCTGTCAGAAATCTCTTCATCTCTTCAGTCCTCAGAAACAGGTAAGCCATGTTCACTCAGACTGAAATGCGTTTTATCAAATAAGTGGGCCCATTAAAGATTTATTAAGAACTTCTCTACTTATATATGCTCACTGTTTCACAAGCGTGAGAGAGCGTAAATACTGGAACTCAATACTTCATTATTAACGGGTGAGAAGGCCACAGAAAACATGGGTGCTCACCAAGGAAATTTAAGGTTGACAAGCAGCGTGTGTTATCATAGATGCATATGAGCAATGTCACTAGCTATTTAATGGATGTTGATGTAGACTTGGTTTGGACTTTATTAACTCAGTGTAATGAAAAGGATGGCGTGTAATAATGGGGACAACTAACTCAAAGCATGCACATCTTTAACTCTTGATACTCTTCCTCTGTGACCAGGAGGATTAAAAGCATCTCCTTAATATTAAGTCTACATCAGCTATGTTAGCATGTTAACTCAGAAACCTTGTTTCTTGACAGTTTATTAACTGTAGTTTTTGTTATAAAAGAAGATTGTTTGGTCCAAACACAGCCCACATCTACAGTTTACTCCAGCACAGATTTCACGCCACTTGCTGGTTTGGGTTTTGTCTGTCTTTTTTTTTTTTTTTTTTCCTAAGCCCATGTAAAAGCAACTGAGCCACATCTGGCCTATATAACACTAGCCAGTGCCAAAGCTGAGCCACGAGTGCTAAAAGTGGCCTTGACGAGCCCAAATCTGGCTGTTGTCTGGGCTACAGGGCTGAAAATAGTTTGTTTGCAATGACAGAAGCACTCACGCTTTCATACTTGGCATATATGTAGATGTTGTGTAAACACAATGTTTGAATCCTTCTTAGATTGAAAAAAAAAAAAAAAATCTAATTTCATTACTTTTTTGAAGGTATCATGTCATGGTCAAACAAACCAAAAAGCTTGGAACTATTTTGGCTAATGTACCAAGCGAAACGTTTTCTTTGAAACATGCAGATGGCATGTTTGAGCAACAGATTGAGGTCTGACTGATGGATTTTACTGTAACTAACAGCCAGAGGCATAAACCACAGCTGGGACAGCTCATCACCTGGCTGTGTGCTAAATTAAAACATTTTTAATGAACTCTATAAAGAGCTGAGGTTACTGGGGAAATGCTGATTCATGTCACAGGTGCAACAGTGTTTTTTTTTTTCTATTCCAGCTATAGTCACATGCTCAGGTTGTTTGCCACTTAGCTGTTTCTAATCGTTGGGAAACTGGACTTACCTGAATTGTGGCTGCTTGCATGTCTGCTTGTGTTATCAGATGCTCAAGAGCTGAATGTCTGGAGATTGTTGACTATTTTCACTCCATCCATACAGGCTTTGCTCATTACTGACCAAAGTCAGGGTTTAGTCCATGATGATGATTCTGTCAGTCTGCTCCTTTTACGGTAACAGCTTAAATGAAGTTGTTTGAGTTAATCCTGATGACATCACTGTCACATGAGCACATTTCTTTTTTTAGACTTGACACAAGCTCATTCACACACAAAAGACATTTCACGGGTAGTTTGTGGACAGACTCGTTTAACATTGTTGTCATACTTGAGGACTGAACATTTTTTAATGTTCAGTTCTTGATGATTTATTTAGCTAATGGTAAAGGATGAGGCTTGAGTCATTATAATTCTTTTTTTTTTTTGTCAACAATCCTTTGTAAAGGCCAAAAAACAAGATTTAGTCTTCTGTGTCTTATTATGTTACTAATCTACACTTAACATGTTCCTAGCTCACAAAGCTATAGTTCCGTTTAGAAATAGCCTTAGAAAGTTCCTAGGCAGGAAACAGGAGTAAACATTGCATATTTTAAATGACCTGGCCGTATCTTGTAAATACTTTCACTGGTAATGAAAGAACATTTTATGGCTCACTGATGAGTTTATAATAATTCTTGGATGTCAGAGTTTGGCGGCAGAGAGGAATAAGGTGACAGTGAGTTCAGAATGACCCTTTTATGATAACTACTATATTGGAGAATGGTGGAGAGAAAGCAGAGGAGGAAATGACTTGCAGGTCTGTTCGCGTGTATTTGACAATGGAATGATGTCAGACCATGTTTCCACCCAGCCTGAATTACCTGATCTTCCAAAACTCCCTCTCTGTGCACTTTACATGGGTTTTAGTGTGACTTTGTTTAAATCAGGTCAGAATCTGGATAAGATTTAGTGTAAAATTAGATCATGTGGCTTTTCATCATTATCATCAGCAAACATTAACGTTTTGAAAGCCCCAGAACTGTAACCTGAAGCCACTTGAGATGAGTTTTCCTAAAGCTCAGAGCATCATCAAAGTCTTTCTGTGGTTTTCTGTGCTCTGTTATTTATTTCTCTTCTTCTTTGTTGCATAAATGTCTTCTTGTACAGCTGAACACTGAATAGGGATGGCGCTGCCTGCTTCCTGTCTGTCTGAAGATCAGTTCACCTGCTCCATCTGTCTGGAGGTGTTCAATAACCCAGTCTCAACACCATGTGGCCACAGCTTCTGCCAGTCCTGCCTCTCCTCCTACTGGGACGGAGGAGTGGGAGGAGGAGCAGGGGGACGGGGGGCAAAGCCTTATCAGTGTCCTCTCTGTAAGGAGTCTTTCCGCAGACGGCCAGAGATCCACATCAACCGGACCCTGAAGGAAATCACCGAGCAGTTCAAGGAGATGGCCAGATCTTCTCTGCCACCAGATGGAAGAGTCGGGCAAGTGGAGGATGCCGGCTCACTTTATCACCCGGCCCTGTCCACGTCCGCAAGAACGGGCGAGATGCCAGAGAGCCTACTCGCTGAGATGATAACACGTTTTCAGCACATGATGGCATGTGCTGATGGCATGCCGCAGGCAAGCATCTCCCAGCCCAGCGTCCCTCAAAGCCCCAATGTTCATGCGGCCTTTCAGGCCCAGAACAGCGAGCACCATGACCCACCGCCGCCTTACTCCCCTCCCCGCAGGTACACATCAACACTTCTCTGAGTAAACCTGTAAAAATCTCAGATATGAACGCTTACATGTCATGTTATGACACCACAGACAAAATGAAAACATGGTCTGACACTGGAGCAAAAGTTAAGAGGTAATTCATTTAAACTGATTCTTTAGAGCTTAGATTTTAACATTTTATATTGCTCACAGTGTGTCTGAATTTAATCAACCTCCACTTTAGTCTTAGTTTGTGAAATATTTTTTTCTAAGAATCAATAGCATCTTGTAGTTTGTCTATAAAATTGGGTTATCTGTTGACTCTGATTGATAAATCAACTTTGGCAGTTGTAATGAGTGTTTTCAACATTAAATTATCTTCTGTTTCCATTAATGTGTGACATGTTAGAAAGACCAAAATACAAAGCTGACAAGCAAAAAATTATTTTTCTTCTTGTCAAAATCTTCTGACTTCACTTATATTTGAAGAAATATTTGATTAACGCTAAGAAGTGTCATGTCGGCCTTGCCGTCTCCTTTCACTAGTGAAAAAGAGAGCCGAAGCCTCCCATCCTCGTCATGTCTTGCTGTATCTGCGTATTTCTATAAAACACCATGTCACACATCAACAAGAGAAAACAAGAGCAACCAAGGAAGACACTGAACAAGAATAAATCTTAAATGCGAATTAACTTCCTCTCCAATAGAGGGAGCCACTGAGCTAAAAAAAAATTGAAATTTCCCTTTGCCTCTTTAAAAGTGTCTCTTTCTCTTATTCTCACAGATAACAGATGTTATGTTTTATATATTATATGTTTGAGGAACTAGAACAATTTCATTAAAATGATCTTTAGATCTCCTATTAAAATAAGTCAATGCAATTTTGCACATCAAATTATCAAATTTTTTTACTTTTTTATTTATAAAAATGAATTTTTGAACAAAGCTGGCAGGCAGTAAATAGAAAAAAAGTAAATAATAAGTAAAATAATTTCAAAGGTCTTTGAAAGTAAATTAACTTTCCAAGAGTCCTCTGATAGTAACAAGAAGGTTCAAGAATACAAGGCTTACAGAGCTTTAATAACATCAGGTCCCTCATCATGTTGATTGGGTTTGTATCTCTGATCAGATCAGAGATACAGAGTGAGTGAGGGATACTGAGGTCAGGTCACATGTAATGAAGGAAGAGTTGCTTAAAACAATAACAATAATAAAAAAGGACGTTACATTCTCCTTTACTTCAGTGTTAACGCCTAATAACACCATTGCTTTTAGTGCTGCACATGTAGGCGTGAATGGCTGAAACACTTATGAATTCTAATAATTCATTATTCATTACAGCAGTGTTTTGATTTTTTTTTTTTTGTTTGACACTGTTTATGCAGGTACAGTCTGAGTGGTCCCACTGATTTCTCCCCTAATTTACCTCTGTGTCCCATTCACCTGAGAGGTCTGGAGTTCTTCTGTCGCAACGACAACGTTTGCATTTGCAGCAGCTGCGTGGAAGCAGCTGACCACCGAGGACACAACATCGTCCCTGCTCAGAGAGAGTGGCACATCAAGAAGGTGTGTGTGTGTGTGTGTGTGTTCATAACGATGACAACACCTCTGTGTGTAAATGTTAAAATGAAAAGCTACAAGAGTTAGATTTAAATGTTATTTTTTTTCCTATTCTTCTGCAGTCCCAGTTAGGAATCGCAGAGGTGGAGCTGAAGGACCTCATCTGTGAGAGAGAGAGGAAGATTGAGGAGCTCCATAAATCCATTCGAGAGATCAAGGTGAGCTCTCTGCATGTCAACGTGGAGAAGTTGGAAATACTCATGAAGGATGTTCATTCTTCCGTTTCATTTTGTAGGAAAATACACACAGATATGACGCAAAACTATTTTACTGAATAACTGAACATTCCAGCTTTGTAAAACATTCCTTACATAATGTTGGAATTAAAGGTATTATTTTTTCAGTTCAAGAGGAGGAAAAAATGTGGAATTTCTCAGTCATGAAGGAAAATATAAGGACCTGGAAACCACAAAGTTACCTTGATTTTGTCTTTTCTGATTCTGTTTTTAACCTTTTTGCAGTAATAACTCAATTCAATTTTATTTGTATAGCGTCTGTTACAATGTCAATGGTCTCTAGGCGCTTTACAAAGACCCAGAGCATGACCCCCTAAAATTATAAAATTAAATCCTCAACAGGGATAATGGCAAGTAAAAAACTCCCAATGTGCTTGTTCTGTTCAGGCAGTCTTCGATGTTTCATGTTTGTCATATTTGCATTTGTCAACACATTTGTTTTAAAGGTGAAAACCAAAAGGTGAGTCCATACTGAATGACGGACTGAAAGACTGAATAAGTTTCTTCTACTTGATCTTAAACATTTTACACCAGTTTCATTTAATTTATTTCAAGGTATTGTGACACTGCATAATATGTACAGAAAAACAAAATGTCATCATTTTATGCAAATTATTAGCTCATTTTTAAAAACCAATGGCAGCAACAGGTCTCAAAAGGCTGGAAAAGTAAATGATTCTTAGTAGAAACAAACGTTTAGCATTAAATTAGGTGAACTGGTAGCTGGTCAGTGACATGACTGGGTTTAAAGAGAGCATCTACGGAAAAGAAGTGTCTCAAAGGTAAAGGTGAATAAAGAGCTTCACCAACTTCTGTTGCTAATTTTACAAGAAATGCTCTCATCTCTGAATATATTAAAGGATATATCACGTTTCAACTATGGTTTGTATCATTTTCTTTTTTAAAAAAAATCCAGACTTTTCCCTTTTGCTTTTTAATCAGGCTGCTGCTGAGAAGGAAACAGATGGAGTCATTTGTGCTTTTTCCAAGCTGATCTCCAGCGTGGAGCGCTGCCAAGCTGAGAATCTTGGAGGTAAATACCCTGTTTGTTTGTTTTTTTAAAGAAAAAGATCAATATTTGTTTTCAATAAACTCAATGTAATTTCCAGTTTGCAAGACTGACCATTGTAATGGTACGCTCTCCCAGCTGTCTGACACCGTTTTGCTCTTCCTACCAGCTGATAGAGACGACTCATCGAGCAGCAGAGCAAAGAGCTCAGAGTTTGCTGAAAGAGCTGACAGTTGACATAACTGAACTTAAAAGCAGGAGTACAACTCTCAGCCAACTGGCTGCGTCTGAAGACTACGTACTTTTCCTCAAGGTATGGATGAATGGAGGGGCTAACAGAATGAGATATATTACAGAAAAAATACAGACGCGATCGACATGGAACACTTGGCTGCTGCAGTCCAGTAATAAATCCACTAGAAAGTTCATTTTAGGTTGAATGTCAAAATAATTTCAGTGAATTTACAGAGATTAACAAAAAATCATGACATCTAAGGATGAAAATCCCTTCACCCTGAAGCATGATGATGGTGAGACTGGGCATAACACTGGCCATGATGGTGCCGTTCACCCAGCATGGACACCAGAGGCTGGTTGAAATCTGAATAACTCATGTTCTCCCACAGAAATATGACAGTAACCCAAGGATCTACTTGTGATTTCAACAATCCTGGCAGAAATGATCAGTTGGGTTAGGATTTAGGTCGAGTGACTGAGGAAGAAAGTCCCTTCTTAAATGGTTCCTGGGAGCTTCAGGCTGTGACCGAGAACATTATCCTCCTGCTGAATAAATCCTTTCCCATCAAGGTGCAAACCAGGGGAGCATGTTTCTGTAGAACAGAGAGCGACTCCAGAGCAAGCCTTTTTGATTTCACACCAAATGATCCTGTTAGGGTTGGGCTCACATCTGTCTCACTGTTGAAGCCTCTCTGTTTGTGAAAACAGAACATGAAATACTTTAGTGGCTATACATGAGCCACACTGTTGTGTGTAATCATAATTTTAGATTTTCTGTGGATTTCCTGAGCAGCCAGTAACCCTTTATATTCATGAGGATGAGGAGTTGCCCATACATTGTGTTTTATGCACATTATTTGATTAAAACATTGATTTTTCACCACAGATTTTTATATGAACTTAATTCAATTTAATCTCTAACATAACTCTTCTGAAGAGAGGCATGCTTGCCTCAAGATAATTGCTTTTCAAATGGAAAGGAGAAAGCAGGAGTAAAACTGCAGTAAGGAACATCATGCCACAGTGCTTCAACACGAGCCAAGCCATTCGCTCCGGATAAATATGTTTAACAGGGGGTTTGAATGTCTTTCAAAAAGCGACTACTCAACAGGTTAGTCTTATCTTTCTCTCTCTACCCTCCCTGCAGATGTTTCCCGCCCCGTCTGCAATCCTCCAAGCTCGGGACTGGTCTGGTGTCTCTGTGTCGTCTCAGCTGACCTCAGGGGGGATTCTGACAAGCGTCAGTCAAATGGTGGAGCGTCTTCAGGAAGACATACAGAAACTGCCTGAAATCTGTAAGTCTTCATGTAGACTGGAGAGAATAAAACTGGTAGCTCAGTGGTTAAAGCAGACGGCCTTGTACAGAGGCTACAGTCCTCCAGCAGCGGTCGCAGGTTTGACTCCCGGCCTGCAACCCCCCTGCTGCGTGGCTTCTTCCCTCTCTCTCTGCCCCAGTTTCCTGTCACTCTTCACTGTAAATGAAGGCCACTAGTGAAAAAAAAATGACAAAACTAGACAGAGAGGTAGAAATGTGAAATAAATGGAAACATATTGTATCCTACATATGTGGCATAATTCTGTTTTTTTTTGTCTTGTCAACTGCCTTGCCTTTATGAAATTTTAATTTTGTTTTTTTGTCACTGACAGGCAAACAATCCTCATCAGCCCAGTCTGTACCCAGGCCCAACCCAAGTATGATTTTTTACATATTAATAGCTCAAAATGTCAGAGAATTTCTATTCCTGTTCAAATTAATTAGTCAATCAACTACACACACACAAAAAACAAACAAATGTTTTCTTCACAGAGGTCAGAAGGGTTCAAGAGTATGCAGGTAAGGGCTTACAATTAAAGTTCTGCTTTGAATATTTGTTTTCATTTCCCTTCTTGCTCCATTTGTTTGAAGTGGAACTCTCCATCATTCTCTCCCAAAAGCCAACATAACCCTTGACCCCAGCACGGCCCACCCTCGTCTCGTCATCTCAGCGGATGGAAAGAAGGTCCACTGTGGCGACCGTCATCAGATTTTGCCAGACAACCCGGAGCGCTTTAACCGGGTGGTGTGTGCTGGCCCACCAGGGCTTTAGCTCAGGACGTCATTACTGGGAGGTAGGTGGGATGGCTGCACCACAGTGATTCAAGGCTTGAGGAATCCAACTGAAATTTATCTGAAAACTGAATCAGATCTCATCAGTATTTGCAGCATTAAATGCAAATATCATCAGTAGTGAAAGAAGTCCCCCTCTGCTAAAAATCAGGTATGAATCAAAATGTATTTATGTGACTTAAACACATCATGACAAGAAATTAGCCATTAACACTATAGGTGTGAATTTCTGGTTTGAATCAGAAAAGTGAAGCCGACCACTTGTGGGTTGGCGTTAGACATTTATTCTGACATGTTCTGTGAGAAACAGTGACAAGAAAAGAAACAAAGAGATGTTAGTGAGGAGGAATCAGCTGCTTCAGCATTGTTTTCCAAACTAAATACTACTATTCCATACTGATTTGAAAAAATAACAGTCTGGAGTGCACACTATGAGAAGAACTGCACTCTGAAATCTGCAAAAAAATAAAAAATAAATAAAATTCATAGGAGGAGGCCAGCAATTGCTCAAATCAGCTATTTCATAAGCCACTTTCACATGTTGATTGCTGAATAAAGATGCACTGGAGATCCCCTCCACTATCCAGCTGTGCATTCACAGTGATCCCATGAACACACAATATTCAGTCCCCCAGTCAGCAAAAAGTCCTCAATGTCACTGGCTGCTGTATTCATGCTGAATAAAGGACAATAACAAAAAAATAGTAAACCCTGTTGTGACAGACCACGGAGGTTGAAAACCAGGTTATATTTTTATCTATTTATTTTTTCTACTTCATCTTTAACTTGCTTGTCACCTGGATTTCCCACCCTGAACATCACAGTCAGAAGGCCGTGTCTCGCTATCACTGTGACGGACCGATTTCATCCTCTGTGCAGTTTCCCTCCATCCCAGTTTTCCCATTAGGCTTTTCCTCAATGCCAGTTTACACCACACTCATTTTGCCCCCTATTATGTCTCTGTTGCTGCCTCTCAAGTCGGTGCAGAGGTGCAGCTGCGGAACAAAATGTTATGTCGTTCTACCTCACTGCAATTCACCAGCACAGTGGAGCAGGATAAAGGTGCTACAGAGGCTGAACAAACTGGCCGTGAATGGAACAATAGACGAAACTTCATGCTCACTGTTTCTCTGTGAGCTTGTTTCATTGCTGATGTGTGATATATTGTAATAAGACCAGACACAGCTGTTTCAATCTAGATGGGAGTCCAAAGTTACTTTGGGCTGGCGTAACCGACAGTAGGAGTGGCAAATCGCAAGAGCGAGGCAGCACTTACTTACAGTAATTAAATATTATTTCAAATGAATTTGAAACTGTTATTTTCACATTTAAAAAAAGACAAAAGTGGTTCAGAGAACACACAGTGCAGTAATCTAATCACAATGTCCTTTTCCAGGTGGAAGTTGGAGGAAAGACTGACTGGGACCTGGGAGTTGTGAGCAGGACTGTTAATCGAAAAGGCAAAATCACTGTAAGCCCAGTCCACGGCTACTGGTTCCTCAGTCTGCGGAATCAGACCAGTTTCAGCTTCCGAACAGAACCCTCAACCAACCTGACGGTCAACAAACGACCCTCCCGCGTTGGAATATATGTCGACTATGACAAGGGACTGGTGTCCTTCTACAATGTGGAGGCCAAAGTGCTCATCTATACATTTGCAGATCATTTCCCGGACACCATCCATCCGTTCTTCAGCCCCTGCACAAATAAATCGGGACAGAATAAAGCTCCGCTAGTCATCTGCCCTGTTTCAGTGACAGAATGAAATGAACCAACCTTCCCACATATATGAAACCTCTTCCGTATGGTTTCCATATGGTTTATGTACACTGGAAGGTGACAGGTGTGGAATAAAAACAAAAAGCAAAAAGAAAATCAACCTGATCAGATCTGCACCTCTTTCTTTCGTTGCTGAACAGTCAGAAACAGTTAGGTTGGGGTATCAAAGTCTCTGGTACTGATGATGTGTCTGTGTTTGAATGATGTGAACAGCGATGCTGTAAAGTAACGAAAAGGATAATATTAATGGAGAGTAATTATTTGATTGTACACATGAAAATAAAGACTAAATCCTATGAGGTGTTGTGAGGGACATTATTCTGAATTAGCATTCACACACACGCACATATGAACTCAACTCTCTCTCACATACTATACCTTACACACATACAGGTGAAATCTTACACACATACAAGTGAAATCTTATACACATACATGTGAAATGCTCTTATAATATTTTCTATTATAAAGAACAACATATTAGTTACCATAGCTACGCTGACGACACACATATTACAATGTCACCAGGAGACCGAAGCCCTGTACAGGCTCTCGGTAAATGCATTGAGGAGATTAATGACTGGATGTGCCTTAACTTCCTACAGCTGAACAAAAACAAAACTGAGGTGACTGTTTTTGGAGCCAAAGAGAAACTGCTGCAGGTCTCCACAGAGCTTGAATCTATAGATCTAAAAACCACCAATCAGGCCAGAAATCTGGGTGTAGTGATTGTTAAGAGACTTATTTTTGTGTACTCAGTTCTTTATATGACGTGAGATTATAAGACTGTGATAAGATGCAGTATTTAGTTTTCACCACAGTGTGTCGCAGTAAGATTGGCAGGACAGGTGCCAGTTCATTTTTGTTAAACCACTCGCCATTTTTTTTTTTTTTTGCTGTGTCAGGAGAGTAGAGCGTGCACGTGAGATGTACGAGTTCAATGGTTACTGTGATGACCTGGGAATAAATATGCCTAAAGGGCTAAAGGGAGAAATTGCCTCCATCTATGTATCCCTCCGTTTTCATCACTGGTGAAGCTGCAAAGCTCAACAGTGATGGACTCAGATCTAAACTTTGAAAAACACATTAAGGCAGTGGTTCTCAAACTTTTAGTACTGCGTACCACCTGAGAAACTGTTCAGCTCTCCGAGTACCACCATGATGACCAAGTTTTAAAATATAGGCATATATGCCTTTATTCCTTATTGTGGTTATTTATTACCTGAATTGTTACTTTACTGAATCAGACATTTACAACTCTGTCCAACAATACTCTCATACAGAGCAAAATAAACACACTCAAAAGTTGTTACATCTGCACTGCAACTGAATATGTAACTAATAATTTTTAAGAGACACAATTTTAATTATCTCAAGCTACACATTTCATTTAAATCGTTGTATTTATAATGCATTGTATGTTTCCGATTTTTTTTTAAAGTGAACATGTGGAAAAAATGTGGAAAGTCATGACATTCCCATGTACCACCAGAGAGCGCTCACGTACCAACGTATCACACAGTTTGCGCACCACTGCATTAAAGGAGCCGTTTGTAAGATTATGGCCAAATCTGGTACTGCAGTCACTTTCAAAATACTGTTGAGCGGCGTGTACCCTCCCCCTCCTCCCCGACCAGAGGTTGCCAGGTCGGCTGCAGAATGCAGCAGGAACGTAGGCTGTCATGGCAAGCAACGAGTCCTACACAGTAAGTTTATTTTCTGTTAATTATATTTAATGCTTTATGACAGATCTTTTCTTTCTTTGATCTTTCGTAACTAGCGGAAATATTTTCCCGTTGAGACGTTTCGTAACCTGAAAGTTTCGTATGTAGAGGCATTCGTAAGTAGAGGTACCGCTGTATACCACTGTTACCTTGTCCAAGTAAATTAGCGTTAGCCAAACATTTAGCTATGAATCTTACCTGTCCAGGAGAAAATCAGTAACGTTGGCGTCTGTCTTCAAATTCTTCTCCGCTTTCAGCCGTCTCCGTCTATCAAAAGCATCTCCTATACAAATCCTTGTTTTATTTCGGACCTTGTCACGACGTAACTCGGATTCATAACGAGGTCTTTTAGGTTTTGGACAGCTAGACATTTTTTCATCCAACACGTTCGTAGCGGCTGCTGCGATAATTAGAGCCGAGCTGGCAACCCGGATGCCGAAACACTACTGACTTCGTGATTGGGAGATAGGTGGAGGGTGGCGCTTCAGGCCAAAACAAAAAATGACAACATCAACATCAGTTGAGGGCTGCAACTCCTCTTTTTAAACGGGAATATCCTGGCTTGAGTGCTGTTGTCAGTGACATAAGTATTTGAAATGAACATGATTTTTAAAAGGCTGTTGACATATCGGGGTCATTTTATGATTCGTTTTATTAGATCTCTTACATACGGCTCCTTTAAGGCAATCACTAAATATGCCTTCTATCCCCTGAAGAACAGCTCGAGGATAAAAGATCTGATGTCTCAGCAAAATCTGGAAAAACTAGTCCACGCGTTCATTTTCAGTCGGCTTGATTATTGTAACAGCGTTTTTACTAGTTTATCTAAAAAATCAGAACTCTGCTACCCGAGTTCTCACTAAGACCAGAAGAGTGGACCACATCAGTCCAGTTCTGAGGTCCTAACACTGGCTGCCTGTCCGTCAAAGGATAGACTTTTAAATTCTGTGGCTGGTCTATAAAACTCTGAATGGTTTAGGACCAGAATACATCAGTGACCTCCTGACCCAGTATGAACCCACCAGACCCCTCAGGTCACCTGGACCCAGTTTATTATCAGTTCCCAGAGTCAGAACCAGACATGGAGAAGCTGCGTTGAGTTTCTTTGCTCCACATGTCTGGAACAAACTCCCAGAAAGCCTCAGATCAGCTGAAACACTTTATTTAAATCCAGGTTGAAGACTCACCTGTTCTCAGCTGCCTTTAAATAAAATTATATTCAGGAGCTCAAACCTGCACAGCCTTTTTAAAACTCTTCTTACTGTTTTCTTTGTTTTTATGCTTTTATTCTTTTACTTGCTTTCCTTTTTTGCTGCGATGCTTTTAATATTTTATGTAAAGCACTTTGAATTGTTTTGTACATGAAATCCGCTATACAAATAAACTTGCCTTGCCTTACATACGAATGGTAATGTATTCATTCACATACACTTGTGAAATCTTCTCACACATGCATGTGAAATCCTCTCATACATACAACAGGAAATTTCGGTTGTATGTGTGAGACAGTGTTGCCAGGTGGGAAATGTAGGATCATTGTACCAGAGACTCAAAATTATCGTATTTTGAGGGAAATTATCGTACATCTGTCATACCCAAAATAACAAGCCCAATGATGCGCTATAGTCAAATATAATCACTCTAGTGTTAAATAGCATCCCACAGGCACTCACAGCTTTGTGGCGTATTACAGTATCGGTTAACAGCATCACTTCAGCCCAACTCACAGTTGCATTAGACTAACGTTTCCCCAAAAAACAAATGAGCGGTGGGGACTAAGAGCCAAATTATGAGGTCTGAATGTGGTATTATGGCATAAAAAAAAAAAAAATATATATATATATATATATATATATATATATATATATATATATATATATATATATATATATATATATATATATATATACACACACACACACACAGTATATATATTGTTTAGGATATATTCGGCGGATGTGACGTCACGCGGGAGACGCACCACTGTTATTGCTGTAGCTACCGGAATTAATTCATTCTGCTCAATGCCGATGTGTTTCAAGTACTTCCAATAAATACCAAGCACATCGTTGTACGAGCCTTTTTGATAGAATAACCCCACATGGTGTCGGATCTGGGCGACCTGTAAACAGAGTTAAACAAAGGAAAAAGTAAGTCGTTTGGAGTGAAGTAATGGGAGACGAGCCGGCAGATATGGCGCAACCACCTACCGGTACGTTCTCTATACAACCTCTAGAGTCATTTGATTATCAAGCCATCAAGATTGGGAGCGTTGGATCAGAAGATTCGACCGTTTTCGCCTTGCAAGCAACTTAAACAAAACGTTGGAGGAAAACCAGGTGAACACATTAGTGTATTGCATGGGCGATGAGGCAGAAGATGTGCTAAGGGGGCTACGGCTAACCGCAGATGACAGGATACATGCCTGTTGAGGAGGGCTTTGATGCATTTTTTGTGACAAAAAGAATGTCATCTATGAAAGTACCAGGAGAAACGGTAGATTCCTTCATCACTGCTCTATACGGACTAGCTGAACACTGCAACTATGGACAGCTACAGAACGAGCTGATCCGCGACAGATTAGTGGTTGGAATGAAAAATGTCTCACTGTCGGAAAAGCTACAGCTAGACAGACACCTAACCCTTGAAACTGCCATCACAAAGGCGCGGCAGTCTGAAGAAGTCAGAAGACAGCAGTCTGATATAGGAGGAGAAAACAGCAGTACTAGTAAGTGCTCTAATGTTGATGCAGTGCATGCTAAAAATTACAGAAAGTCCAAATTTCCTCCAAAGCCCCAGCCACAGAAACAAGGCAAAATTACACCCAGTGCACGAGCACAGCCAGGCTCAAAAGCCTGTGGCAGATGTGGGAAGATGCCCTCACATGGTAAAATGGAATGCCCTGCTAAAGATGCTGTGTGTCACAACTGTGGAAAAAGGACATTATGGCAAAGTGTGCAGAACCAGTTCAAAATCCCTGAATGCTGTTACTGCAGAGGAAGAGGAGAGCTTTTTCCTGGGGGCCGTAGAGGCTGGAAAAGACCCATGGACCGTGCAGATACATATGAGACACAGGAAAGTGTGCTTTAAAATAGACACTGGTGCTGATGTCACTGCCCTGCCAGCCGAGGTGTACTATGACATAACGGGTGGGCATGATGTGAGACACCTAGCAAAGTCAACACGCCCATTGTTTGGGCCAGGTGGCAACGTGCTCTCTGTCCTGGGTGTAGCCAAAGAGACACTGCGCAGTGGCAACAAGGCAGCCACAGAGGACATTTATATCATTAAAGACTTGCACACTGCACTGTTGGGAAGGCCTGCTATAGAACAGCTCCAGCTTGTGTACAGGGTTGACAGCATCACCATGGACTCAGTGAAACAACAGTATCCAAAGCTGTGTAGCGGCTTGGGTCTTGTGCAGAGGCCATACTCTATTAAATTGAAGCTGGAAGCTGTGCCTTTCTCTCTCCACACGCCACGCAGAGTCCCTCTGCTGCTCATGGGAAAAGTGAAAGAGGAGATAAACCGTATGGAGAAGATAGGGGTAATCACCAAGATCGAGGAGCCGACTGATTGGTGTGCTGGAATGATGGTGGTGCCAAAAAAATCAGGTGATGTTCACATTTGTGTGAATTTCACAAAAATGAACAACGCTGTCTGCAGAGAAAAGTTCAACCTGCCTTCTGTCGAGCACACTCTGGGCATGCTAGCTGGTGCAACTGTATTCAGCAAATTGGATACCAAGTATGGGCTTTTGGCAGATACCATTAACAAAGGCGTCTGCTAAATACACCACCTTCATTACGCCTTTTGGGTGCTATTATTTTAACTGTCTACCTTTTGGTATAGCATCAGCCCCCGAGCACTTCAATTCAATTCAATTCAATTCAATTTTATTTATATAGCGTCTGTTACAATGACAATTGTCTCTAGGCGCTTTACAGAGACCCAGAGCATGACCCCCGAGCAAATATCATCAACTAAGATTATATAATTAAATCCAATCAATGATAATGGCAGGTAAAAAACTCCCACGTAGGGAGAAAAAAACCTTAATACCAAACAGTGGCAAGGAAAAACTCCACTTTAAGAGGAAGAAACCTTGAGCAGGACCTGGCTCATATGGGGGGACCTTCCTGCCGAAGGCCAGCTGGGTAAAGAAAGAAAAAGAGGGGAGACAGGACAGAGAGAGGATGTAGGACAGAGAGAAGATGGAGGACAGAAAGAGGATGGAGGACAGAGAGAGGAGAGCACAGAAAAAGTAAAAATAATAATAAAGAAGTAGTGGAATTGTTGTAGGGTGAATGCAAGCGAGCTATGGAGGGCCCTTGGGCGTGTGGTCAGCGTAATGAGCCATGATAGGCTCTTGAGTATCAGTAATGTGCGGGTGGGGGTGTAGGTGAGGTGTGTGAGAGAAGGGGGAGGAGGGGGGGGAGGAGGAGGGGGTTTGGGTTTAAGAAAAGAGAAGGGTAGGATTTCAAGCAAAAGGATGCAATATATAAACATAAACAGATGGAGGCAGCAGCACTGGGATGAGATGGCCAGAGGACCAGGTCGCTGATCACCACGCCAGTCGGTACCCAAACACAAGTGGAGGAGAACCCCGGGATGGACAGAGGATGGAACTGCAAGTCAGCATGAAACCCAGGAAACTCTGGCCTGCAAATACACAAAGAGAAAAGGGGGCAGAAACAGCACAACAAACACAGGAAAGCAAAGAAAATGGAGCACAGTTTCAGTAGCAGGGTGCTCCCAATAATTATAAATGAGCTGGAGGAGGAGGAAGGGAGGAAGAAAGGGAAGAAAAAGGAGAAGAGCAGTGGAGACACCACTCAGCAGATCATGCTGGTGTCTCCCTGTAGCGTAGGCCTATAGCAGCATAACTATGACGAAGCTGTGATTAAGACGAGCTACTCTAGTCTTACTACTACAACTATAGTTATAACTATTAGCCCCTACACACTATAGTTAAGACTAATTGTAGGCTTTACTGAACAGAAATGTTTTCAATTTAGTTTTAAAGATGGAGATAGTATCAGCCTCCTTAACCCAAACTGGTAGCTGGTTCCATAAAAAAGGTGCCTGGTAGCAGAAGGCCCGTCCTCCAAACCTACTTTTAGATATTCTAGGAACGACGAGTAATCCTGCACTCTGAGAGCGGAGAGCTCTATTAGGAGCATAACGAGCTATCAAGTCTTGTAAATAGCGCGGAGCTAGGCCATTAAGGGCCTTATATGCGAGAAGCAGAATTTTAAACTCAATTCTAAATTTCACGGGAAGCCAATGGAGGGAGGCTAACACGGGAGAGATGTGATCTCGCTTGCGGATTCCTGTCAGCACCCTCGCTGCTGCGTTCTGGATCAATTGAAGGCTATTTAGCGAGCTTTTCGGACATCCTGCTAACAGCGCATTACAGTAATCCAGTCTAGAGCTAACAAACGCGTGGATTAATTTTTCGGCATCACCCTGGGAGAGGATGCTCCTAATTTTGGCAATATTTCGGAGATGAAAAAAGGCAGTCTTGCAAACCTGATTAATATGCTGCTTAAATGACATATCCTGATCAAAAATAACTCCAAGGTTTTTCGCAACTGTGCTGGAAGCCAGCGTAAATCCAGTCAATCCATTCCTCAGGTGTTTGGGACCAAAGACAATAACCTCTGTTTTATCCGAGTTTAGAAGCAAAAAGTTAGAGGACATCCAGGACTTAATATCATTAAGACACCCTTGAAGTTTAGCCAAAGGTTTTGTTTCCTCTGGTTTCATAGATAAGTACAGCTGCGTATCATCAGCGTAGCAATGAAAGTTTATGCCATGGCTCTGGATAATTTTTCCCAAGGGCAGCATGTATAAAGTGAAAAGGATTGGTCCCAGAACTGAACCCTGTGGGACGCCATAGCAGACCCTAGTCCGTGTAGAAGAAACGTCATTAACATGGACGAACTGGAACCTGTCAGATAGGTATGACTTAAACCAGCCTAATGCTGTCCCTTTAATTCCAACAGTGTGCTCTAATCTGTACAGCAAAAGGCCGTGATCAACAGTATCAAAAGCAGCACTGAGGTCCAGCAGAACAAGGACAGAAACTAATCCATTGTCTGAGGCCATGAGGAGGTCGTTGGAGACTCTAATCAGTGCAGTTTCTGTGCTATGATGAGTTCTAAACCCTGACTGAAAGACCTCAAATAGATCATTTCTATGCAGGTGTTCTCCTAACTGGCTAGCAACTATTTTTTCCAGAATTTTAGAGATAAATGGAAGGTTGGATATTGGTCTATAGTTTGCCAAGATGTCCGGGTCAAGGGATGGTTTCTTGAGCAAAGGTTTAATGACTGCAACTTTAAAAACCTGTGGCACATATCCTAATTGTAGAGATAGGTTAATCTGATCCAAAATTGACATACCAATAGAGGATATAACATCCTTGAACAGTCGAGTTGGGATGGGATCCAACAGACATGTAGATGGTTTAGCTTTACTGATAGTTGAGGTCAACTCAGAGAGGCCCACAGGAGAAAAACAGTCCAGAGTCAAATCAGAAACGGAAGAGATCAACGAAACTGCAGAGATGTCCACAGCCGCCGACAGTTGGGCCTGGCCGATCTCATCTCTAATTTTGATTATTTTCCCATTGAAAAAGCTCATAAAGTCTTCACTACTCAGTGCTGCTTTTGATACTGTTGATCACGGCCTTTTGCTGTACAGATTAGAGCACACTGTTGGAATTAAAGGGACAGCATTAGGCTGGTTTAAGTCATACCTATCTGACAGGTTCCAGTTCGTCCATGTTAATGACGTTTCTTCTACACGGACTAGGGTCTGCTATGGCGTCCCACAGGGTTCAGTTCTGGGACCAATCCTTTTCACTTTATACATGCTGCCCTTGGGAAAAATTATCCAGAGCCATGGCATAAACTTTCATTGCTACGCTGATGATACGCAGCTGTACTTATCTATGAAACCAGAGGAAACAAAACCTTTGGCTAAACTTCAAGGGTGTCTTAATGATATTAAGTCCTGGATGTCCTCTAACTTTTTGCTTCTAAACTTGGATAAAACAGAGGTTATTGTCTTTGGTCCCAAACACCTGAGGAATGGATTGACTGGATTTACGCTGGCTTCCAGCACAGTTGCGAAAAACCTTGGAGTTAATTTTGATCAGGATATGTCATTTAAGCAGCATATTAATCAGGTTTGCAAGACTGCCTTTTTTCATCTCCGAAATATTGCCAAAATTAGGAGCATCCTCTCCCAGGGTGATGCCGAACAATTAATCCACGCGTTTGTTAGCTCTAGACTGGATTACTGTAATGCGCTGTTAGCAGGATGTCCGAAAAGCTCGCTAAATAGCCTTCAATTGATCCAGAACGCAGCAGCGAGGGTGCTGACAGGAATCCGCAAGCGAGATCACATCTCTCCCGTGTTAGCCTCCCTCCATTGGCTTCCCGTGAAATTTAGAATTGAGTTTTAAAATTCTGCTTCTCGCATATAAGGCCCTTAATGGCCTAGCTCCGCGCTATTTACAAGACTTGATAGCATGTTATGCTCCTAATAGAGCTCTCCGCTCTCAGAGTGCAGGATTACTCGTCGTTCCTAGAATATCTAAAAGTAGGTTTGGAGGACGGGCCTTCTGCTACCAGGCACCTTTTTTATGGAACCAGCTACCAGTTTGGGTTAAGGAGGCTGATACTATCTCCATCTTTAAAACTAAATTGAAAACATTTCTGTTCAGTAAAGCCTACAATTAGTCTTAACTATAGTGTGTAGGGGCTAATAGTTATAACTATAGTTGTAGTAGTAAGACTAGAGTAGCTCGTCTTAATCACAGCTTCGTCATAGTTATGCTGCTATAGGCCTACGCTACAGGGAGACACCAGCATGATCTGCTGGGTGGTGTCTCCACTGCTCTTCTCCTTTTTCTTCCCTTTCTTCCTCCCTTCCTCCTCCTCCAGCTCATTTATAATTATTTGGGAGCACCCTGCTACTGAAACTGTGCTCCATTTTCTTTGCTTTCCTGTGTTTGTTGTGCTGTTTTCTGCCCCCTTTTCTCTTTGTGTATTTGCAGGCCAGAGTTTCCTGGGTTTCATGCTGACTTGCAGTTCCATCCACTGTCCATCCCGGGGTTCTCCTCCACTTGTGTTTGGGTACCGACTGGCGTGGTGATCGGCGACCTGGTCCTCTGGCCATCTCATCCCAGTGCTGCTGCCTCCATCTGTTTATGTTTATATATTGCATCCTTTTGCTTGAAATCCTACCCTTCTCTTTTCTTAAACCCAAACCCCTTCCTCCTCCCCCCTCCTCCCCCTTCTCTCACACACCTCACCTACACCCCACCCGCACATTACTGATACTCAAGAGCCTATCATGGCTCATTACGCTGACCACACGCCCAAGGGCCCTCCGTAGCTCGCTTGCATTCACCCTACAACAATTCCACTACTTCTTTATTATTATTTTTACTTTTTCTGTGCTCTCCTCTCTCTGTCCTACATCCTCTTTCTGTCCTCCATCTTCTCTCTGTCCTACATCCTCTCTCTGTCCTGTCTCCCCTCTTTTTCTTTCTCTACCCGGCTGGCCTTCGGCAGGAAGGTCCCCCCATATGAGCCAGGTCCTGCTCAAGGTTTCTTCCTCTTAAAGTGGAGTTTTTCCTTGCCACTGTTTGGTATAAAGGTTTTTTTTTTCTCTCCCTACGTGGGAGTTTTTTACCTGCCATTATCATTGATTGGATTTAATTATATAATCTTAGTTGATGATATTTGCTCGGGGGTCATGCTCTGGGTCTCTGTAAAGCGCCTAGAGACAATTGTCATTGTAACAGACGCTATATAAATAAAATTGAATTGAATTGAATTGAATTGAACTACTGAGAGTAGCAGGAATGCATGGACCAACAGAGTTGTGACTCTTTGTCATCCTGGCTACAGTGCTGAACAGAAAACGTGGGTTATGTTTGTTCTCTTCTATTAGCGAAGAATAATAAGATGTTCTAGCTCTGCGTAGGGCTCTTTTGTAGACTATTAAACTATCTCTCCAGGCATGATGGGAGTCCGCAGATTTACAGGAGTACCACCTCCTTTCCATTTTACGTGCATTCTGCTTCAGCATGCGAATATGTGAATTATACCAGGGAGCTGAGCTCCTAAGATAAGAAACCCTCTTCCTCAGAGGAGCGACCGCATCCAAGGTGGAATGTAACATATCGGCAGTATTGTTAACAAGGTGATCAAAGTCTGCCGGAGTAATATTCAGGTCGTTGCCCTCAGCTATTCTATCATATTCCACCATAGGGAGATGAGAGAGAATGACCTCCTTAAAATTATTCACAGCATCTTCAGAAAGACATCTGCTGTAATGACACTTTTCATTTCCTGTTTTAATGCCACAAATGCTGAACTCGAATGTAACTAAAAAGTGGTCCGAGAGAAGAGAATTCAGCGGCGACACTAACAAGTGATGAGTATCTATACCATAGGTGAGAACCAGATCCAGGATATGATTAAAGCAGTGAGTCGGTTCTTTCACTTTTTGTGAGACGCCAAATGACTCTAAAAGAGATGTAAAGGCTAATTTAAAGCTGTCACTGTCAACATCCATGTGGATGTTAAAAGTCACCCACTATGATGACTTTGTCTGAGCTGAGCACTAAACCAGCTAAAAAATCAGAGAACTCAGACAAAAACTCCAAATAAGCACCAGCAGGTGGCCGGTACACCACTACCAACAAGACTGGCTTTTCTGACCTCCAATTTGGAAAAGTTAGACTAAGCGTGAGGCTTTCGAATGTATTATAATTACATTTGGGTTTTGTTTTTTTTTTACTTGCAGGCTGGAGTTGTAGACAGCTGCTACTCCTCCACCGCGACCCGTACTCCGGGGAATATGATAGTTATTATAACCTGGTGGCGTAGCCTCATTTAAGCTCACATACTCTCCCTCTTGTAGCCATGTTTCTGATAAGCAGAAGACATCGCAACGAGTCTCAGTAATAAGATCATTGATTAACAGAGACTTAGAGCCAAGAGATCTCACATTCAGTAGTCCACATCTAATTACAAGTTCTCTTGGCTCCACGTGTCTGACAGTTTTTATTTTTATTCAAATTATTTTGGTTAACGCCTCTATCACAGCGCGCTAAGTAGACTTTTGGAGGACGGGGAATTGACACCAATTCTATGTTTTTGTTTTTATTTTTGTTTTGTTTGGGTACCATGTTAGCATTAGCAGCTATAAAGTTAATTTCTCTGTCTTTAGTGGATGGGGACGGTCCTCGAGAAGCAGCAGAGAAGCGTGTAAGACTGCAGCTCTGCATCCTGGCCTCCACCCTGGATTGTCAGGGGGAGCGTCTAAGAAAATCGGCCAGATTACTAGAAATAAGAGCTGCACCATCCCAGGTGGGATGAATGCCGTCTCTTCTAATCAGACCAGGCTTTCCCCAAAAATCCGGCCAGTTGTCAATAAAGGCCACGTTGTTTTCTGGACACCACCACGACAACCAGCGACGGAGCGATGACATGCATGCGGCTAAACATATATCATCACTGGTCAAATTAGGAAGGGGACCAGAGAAAAGAGAAAACTACGGAGTCCGACATGCTCTTTGCAAACATTACACACCGACTCAATGTTAAGTTTAGTGACCTCCGACTGGCGTAGCCGGGTGTCATTAGTGCCGACATGTATAATAACTTTACTGTACTTACGATTACTCTTTGCCAGCAGCTTCAAATTTGCCTCGATGTCGCCCGCTCTGGCTCCCGGGATACACCTGACTATGGTCGAAAGGATGATGGTGACCGATGGTGACTTCCAAAGGATGATGGTGACCGAAGTGACCAGCGGCCTTGAGGGGGTGCTGTGTCACATGGATGACATCCTGGTCTGGGGAAAGACGCAGGAGGACCATGATGTGCGGCTGCACACGGTGCTGGAGAAGGCACAAAAGGCTGGCATTACGCTTAACATAGACAAATGTGAGCTCACACACCACACAGTCAGATTCCTGGGTCATGTGATTTCGGCAGATGGAGTGAAACCAGATCCAGAGAAGACAAGAGCAGTACAAGAGATGGATGCACCAAAAAATGTCAGTGAACTCAGGAGTTTTCTGGGCATGGTCAATCAGCTGGGCTGCTTCCTGCCTAACCTGGCTGAAAAAGACAAAGTGCTCTGGGATCTGCTGTCCAAGAAGAACCACTGGTTCTGGGGGACAAAACAGCAGGCCGCTTTTGATCAGTTAATAAGGGAGCTGTCGTCCACACCAGTGCTCACACTATACAACCCAAATAGTGCACTGAAAATCTCTGCTGATGCCTCTTCTTTTGGCCTAGGGGCAGTCTTGCTGCAGAAGAGTGACAACGAGTGGTCACCGGTAGCATATGCATCCAGGTCGATGTCACCAAGTGAACAGCGCTATGCTCAAGTAGAGAAGGAAGTGCTGGCTGCAACGTGGGCATGCGAAAGGTTCAGCTGCTTCATCCTGGGCAGACCATTTGAGCTGGAGACTGACCACAAGCCGCTGGTGAGTCTGCTGGGAGGGGGAAGCTTTGGACCTCCCACCAAGAATCCAAAGATTCAGGATTAGGCTCATGAGATACAGCTATACAGTCAACGATGTCCCTGGCAAAAGTTTGTGGACAGCCGACACCCTATCTCGTGCTCTGCTGGGAGCCACAAGAGCACATACAGACACGAGCCTACTAGAGGACACCAACATCTATGTAGACTTTGTCATCAGCAACATTCCTGTCGGTGGAGATTATCTGAGCAGCCTACGTGAGCACCTCAAGGCAGACAACACATGCTCTACACTGATGAAGTACTGCACACATGGCTGGCCTGACAAAAGCCTACTGCAGGGAGAGTTCAGGAAATACTGGGCTGAGAAAGCATTGCTGACTGTGCACGATGGACTGCTGCTTCGGGGCACAAGACTCGTCATCCCATCAGCCTTGAGGGGTGATGTGCTAAAGACACTACATGAGGGTCACCTGGGGGTGACAAAGTGCAGGAGCTGGGCTAAACAGACAGTATGGCGGCTGGGACTCAGCAGCCAGCTCAATGACATGCCAACTGAGATGCCAGACAGGCCTTGGCAGACCCTGGGAGCTGACCTGTTCACACTGAAAGGCCAGACCTATTTATGAGTGGTAGACTATTTCTCAAGGTATGTGGAAATTGCACTGCTGTCACCCACAAGGTCCGACGATGTTGTGTTACACCTGAAGTCCATGTTCTCTCGTCATGGAATTTGTAATTATCTCAAGAGCGACAATGGGCCTCAGTTCTCAGGCAGCCATTTCAAAAACTTTGCAGCAGAGTATGGTTTTGCACATATCACCAGCAGCCCCAAGTATCCTCAGAGCAATGGGGAGGCGGAACGCGCTGTACAAACCGTGAAACACCTGCTGACAAAGTCGTCAGACCCATATCTGGCGTTGCTGGCCTACAGAGCAACCCCTCTGCAGAACGGCTATAGCCCGGCCGAGCTGTTGTTGGGACACCGCCTTCGCACTACAGTTCCTGTTCTTCCAACCCTGTTGAATCCAGCTTTGCCTGACTACAACGCGCTGGAGGCCAAAGAAAGGGAGAAGAGGATGAATGATGCAAGATCCTTTAACAAGAGACACGGAGCGAGACACCTTGAGCCACTCGTACCTGGAGAGGATGTGTGGATCACCGACGCACGAGTCCAGGGCACAGTGGTATCTACACACAAAACTCCTCGTTCATATCTTGTCCAGGTGCCTCAGGGCACGCTGAGGAGGAACAGGCACCACCTCGTGCCACTGCAGACCAACAGTGGGGTTGTCAACACTGATGAGCCAGTGGAAGAAAATTCAGCTACTCCAGAGCCAGCTCCACCAGAGATAACATTACCCAGCAGGGAGGACCCCACCACAGAGACTGTGCGTACTAGGTCAGGGAGAGAGGTTAAAAAACCACAGAGACTTGATTTGTGATTGATTGATTTATTGGTTGTGTTTAAAAAAAAAAAGATCATTTGGAAATGTGAGGGTGAATATTATTGATACTGAAAAACAAAAGTTGAGTGAAATTGTTCTGTTTACTGTTTACATTTACCTGAAACTGGGGAGTTTAAGTTTTGATGAACGCAGCCTGCAAGATATTCACAGCCTGCCAAAGTAATGTTTGACAGTGTGGTAATGTGTTCTGCTATTTTACTTTTATTTTTGCATGCTTTAAACAGGGACAGTTCAGGGACAGGTCTTCCAGCAAAAAGGGCAGAATAAACCCCCTTGAGACCTGCAGAGATGAAAGTAGTCCACCCTTTGTTCTCAAAGAAAGGGAGATGTGGTATTATGGCATAATATACATATATATATATATAGATATATATATATATATAGATATATAATATAGATACATATCTATATATAGATATATATATATATATATATATATATATATATATATATATATATATATATTATATCTATTATATATATAAACCCTGTTAAAAAATATAAATATATAAATATTTGGAATAAAAAAGCACTCACTCTATTTATTTTACATGGTTGTTTTATTTTTTATATTTCATGTAACAAATGTATATTTTTGTTTTAAAGAATGTGAAACGTAATATTTACAAGTGAAAATATATTTTATTTTGAGTTTACTTGTCGTAAGGTATATCCAATCAGTGATCGAGGTTATTGTGAGGGGCTGGAGAAGGGAGTTGACCGCGAGAGACGAGAGAGACGAGAACGGACAGCGCTTCGTGGTGGCACGAGCCTGCGGCCAGAAAAGACTCTGAACGGGACACTGGTTGAAGCTGGTGCACAGGAGATATCGGGCAGAACATCTCCGAGTAAGTGCATAGTGGACTTAACCTGTAGCCGGGTGGAAACGGGGCCGACGCGTGAGAGAAATACTCCACGCGCAGCACAGCTACAGTTAGCCTAGCTCGGGCTAACTAGACTGAAGTCACGTAGCCGCAAGGAAGCTAACCCAGCACTCTCGGTCGACAAAGTGGACGGCTGTCCCCGTGGTAACGGAGCTGCAGGAGCTACCGAGCATCTGAGGTGTGTCTGGAAAAGACAGCACGTGGGCTGGAGTGATTCGTCGTCGAGGGACCGTGTTCGAGCAGACCGCTGTCGGAGCAGCCGGGCCTGGACGAGGCACGCGGACGAGGCCCGGAGTTCAATATCAGTGAGCAGTGAGTTCAATATCACCGGTGATTGTCTTTCTGGCGGCGCCAGACGCAGAGCAGCCAAGTTGGATTGAGGTTCCACCGATCCCAAGCAACGACTCAGGCCTGCAACGGTTAACTGACTAAAGGGTACCCATTATATTTATTTTTATTTTCATTTACTTAAAAGAAGAGTGCCGGCTTTAGGTTAGAGGTTAAGAAGTGCATATTTGAGTTGCACATATTTTTGGGTTATTATTGCATATTTGAGTTGCGCATATTTTTGAGTTATTATTGCATATTGAATGCACATGTGTTGAGTTATTTATTTATTTTTTTTTTAAACATTGAAGTGACTTTTGTGTTAAAGAAACCATTTCAGCAAGTTTTATTGAAGGACTCTGAGTTAACAGGGAATTAGAAGTAACTGGAATTACTAATGTTATTGTTTGTTTTAATTTTTATGTTCATCGTTCAAATGCTTTGTTATTGAATACAATTTACTAAAGTAAAGAAATTCATTTCGGTTGCAATTCTTTTATTTATCTTGTTGGCTAAGGTTTGGGTGATTTGAGTGTTTTATTAGCTTATCTGAAGGAGAGGCTCTTAGGTAGGAAAAACACATCTTGTTGTTTGTTCATCCAGGTGTAGCAGGGTTAAATAAAAGTTAAAACTGTAATAAAAACACATTTCATTGCTATTTCATTCTAGGTGCAGCAGGGATAAATTGGAGTTTACACTATAAAAAACAGTGGGTTAAATAAAAGAATAAATAATACAGTTCATAAAGCCGGGTATCAGCACAGTTACTTACCTGTATTACTAACTTTGAAGAAAGCTATTTTTTTTTACTAAAAGAACTCGGGGAGCGCACCTCCTTAAAATAGACCTGACGTCTAGAGGGCGCTACATATATATATATATATATATATATATTGTTTAGGATGTATTCGGCGGATGTGACATCACACGGGAGATGCACCACTTTTATTGATGTAGCTACCGGAAGCTACCTTCATTCTGCTCAGTGGCGATGTGTTTCAAGTGCTTCCAATAAATACCATCTCCGAGCACGTCGTTGTACAAGCCTTTTTGATAGAATAAACCGACACTGGAGGTGATTTTGGAGACTATTTTTTCCCTTCTCTTCTGTTTAAAGTTTCTTTAAATCTCGCTTGCTCGACTTCCTGATAATAGTTCTGACTGTGAGCGTCTCGTGGGGCGCGCAGCTGACCATCCAGCCTATCATGCTCGTTGGTCTGAGACAAACCTTCGTATCCCTTGTATCACGATTGGCTGGAAACATGTCACATGGGAACAGATGCCTTTAGGGTTCACAAAAGACTCTCCGGCAGACAGTGGTGACAGGAAATAATTTGAAATGGTCAAATTATCATACATTTGGCCTTTTTTTGGATTATTGATCGTACATCGTACAGAGGGCCAAATTATGGCACAAATACGATAATTATCGTACACCTGGCAACGCTGGACCGACCTATTTCAGAATAATGTCCCTCACGACACATCATAAAAACCACAGGCAGCCTTTCTGATTGATTTTCTTTACAACTTGAAGTTTCAACTGTATCAATGGATGAAACGCTCAAACTGAATACATTTGTTATCTTAACCTAGATTCAAAGCATTAATCAGTTGAATATTATTGTGGTGAATACTTTGGCCAGATTTACCATTATGTGTGTGTGTGACTGTCACACAATAAACAGTAAAAGACGCATCTGTCAAAGTCAGCATTGACTGTGAAATGCAAGTGTTAGCTAGTTTGGTGCCAAGAACAAGAGTGTGAGCTCATACTGGACAATCAAAACCTGCATTTGCCTTAATATAATAGCATGTAAATGAGACCCTGGCTACAGAGCCAACTGTATATTTGACCAAAAAAAGTTTACACCAAAACAATTTACCTGACATTTGCTGCAGTTACATGATGTTTTTTAATTCGGAATTAATAATTAGGAATTAAATAATTCCGAATTAAACTATTTTCCTTCGAGTTTACATGGAAATAGTAATTCCAAATTAAGGTTTACATGGAAAACACGTTTGTTCGGCTTTATCCAACTCCGCTTTAGGTCTGGGGGTTGGGAAGGGTTCTGATTGGATAGGGGGGGCGGACGTTTTACATCTACCGGAAGAAAACAAATTTAGCTAACTCAGTTAGCAACAACATTTCACTTATTTTTGACCTGGGTGGCGTCTCTATCTGCGAAACCTCCTTCATTTAACCTGGCCTCTTTGAAAAGCTCACAATTTTTATGTTTCCTGCCATCTGTTCTTTTAATTATTTCCAGTTCCTCCAAGCTATTTATTAAATAAATCGTCTCTGCTCTTGAACACCGTTTACTGCGTGCTGCAATTTTAAAACTTTGTTTTGAAAACAAGCCCAGCGCGGAATATAAGCGTCATGGCGACAGACGGGCAAGAGAACGAGCATGCGCAGAAAGACGGGAATTAATTTAAAGAGGAATGAGTGTATACATGACCGCGGAATTTTTTATTTGGAATTAAAATGGGAATAAACCAGCCACTTACTTCGGAATTAAGTTTAATTCGGAATTGACATTTTCATATGGAAATAAGTGTTTACATGGTAACTTTTATTCGGCTTTAACTTTAATTCTGAATTAAAGAGGAATTAACTTCCCATGTAAACGCACTGACTAGCATCTTACATAAAACCTGCAAAAGACCTCAAATGAAGCTACATAGGATTGCTTTATGGCTTATGAGAATGTCATGAAAAGTTTTACTATTATGGCTTTTAACTTTTATGAATAAATATGAGTCATTTCAGATGCTTTCTGGGTTTTCGCTCCATCCATCCATCCATTATCTATACCTGCTTAATCCTCTGCAGGGTCACGGGGATCTGCTGGAGTCTATTCCAGCTCTCTTCGGGTGAAAGGCAGGGGTACACACTGGACAGGTCGGGTTTTCTCTCCTTGAGATTATTGATAGTCAATGATGGCCTTTTTTGACTGTGTAGATTTTAGCAGTATTTAGCATTTGTGCTGCTGTTATCCATTCTGTCTCATTCACATAGAGGTTTCTATATGTAGAGGGTATTGTGTGGCACAGGATGGCATAAATGTTATTTTGCATGCTATTATATTAAATATCAGTATAAGCTATATGGCAAGAACAATGAATGAAGTAAAGTGTAACAATAGTAAACATTCTGTTGTTTTCAAGAACATATTTATTTTATCATCAATGTTCAAGTCACATCTCAACTTATTTTACATAATTTTGATGTCCATTTTACAGTATACCAACTTCATTCAACAATCTGTAAAAGGAACTTGAAACAAAGCACTAAAATACTTTAAAGATTATATATATATAGTTCTCTCAACAGCAAATATTAGTATGATTAATCAAAGAGCTGAATATACACAATGTTTAAAAAAAAAAAAAGAATAATGGATCTTTGGGTATCTTTTAAGTAGTTCATGACACTGTTTTAAATGTACTATTGTCCAGTCTTTTCCTTGGTCAGTCTCTCACTTTCTCTTCCATTGTTACTTTCTTGAGTCTGTTTGTTACCTCTGCCATGATGCCAGCTGTATCTTTGTGAGCTGGTATAATAAATGTTCATGTGTGACATTGTGCTATGAATTAATAAGCAGTTGCTACAAAAGACAAGTTAAACAGGAGTTCAAAGTTACTTTGGCTGGTTTTTGCTGATAGCAGCAATGGGGAGGGCTAAAAAAAACAAAACTTTTTGCTGCTTTAATTGTTGATCAGTACAGATCCCAATATTACAGCCCCAAGAATGTTATCAATGTTTTAACTCAGCAAACCATCTTTTTTAAAATTTCATTTTTTATAACCTTGTTTATATAGTTTTTATTTTAAACAGTCAAGTAGTTTAGAATTATGTTTGTGAGTTTCACCATTTCTTTAAAATTTGGTTATCATTTTCCCCACATTTATGGTAAAATCTGCCATCATGATCTTATTGGTCATTTTCATACTTGATGTTATATGCCACAGGACCATTCATTGTGAATCCAAGGTAGAAGGATACTTCATCCCGGCTGTATCCACTTCTAATATCACCCAGGTAAACTGGTCGGACCACCATTCTGAGATTACCTCCATAGTTTACATAAATTTCTCCATTTTCTGACTTCCCTTTAACTCTTAACAGTTCTTTTTGTACCTCTGATTTATTCCAAGCTGCTCCACTCTGCCAGAGATTGTGCAGATTTTGTGGCAGACCATCAGGAGAGTCTTTCTTTGAATAACGATCTAAGGTGCGATCAAGTTTCACTTTGGAAACTATTCTCCTTAGTCCACTGGCTTTGCCAAGAAAGAAATGAGCTATGGCAGTCCTTGCTGGAAACATGTGAGAGAAGCGTTGATGAAACGATTTCTTTCCTGATATGATGTATGTGCTGATATCTTTATAGGCTGGAATGCTTTCAAGTGGTCTATCTTTTGTAGGCCACATGAGCAGCATGGCGAGGTAGTACATCTCAGTCAAATTTGAACGAGTTCCTGCTTTTTGCAGTTCCTCATTCAGAAGTTCAACCAACTCTTCATACTTTTTCAGCAGGTTTGAGGAGGGTTTGATGCTGTGTGTTACTATGTTTGCCAGGATGAAATTGAGTGTATCTGAGACAGATCTCGAGGTGGTCTTGTCAAAGATAAATTTCCATGTTTTGAGAATGTGCTCCATTTCTGTCCCACTTTTGTCACTCAAACACTGCAGAAGTCCAGCAAATGAGTCTGCTCTCTTTGCTTCCAGATAGTACCTGTGATCCTGTAACTCCTGGTGCAGACTCAGATGGGGGTTTCTGGCTTTTTCAGATGCTTTCTCCTGTTCTGAACTGCTGAATATTTTTATGTACTTCTTAAAGAATTCTGATAACTTTCTTTTGTGTCTTTCATCAGCTGTTTCCCTTTCCTGTGACTTAGGCTTTAAGTATGTGAAGTAGTTGTCAAAAAAACTGAAAATTTCCTTCAGCCTTGGCTTCAAGGAAGTCAGAAATCTCTCGTGCTCTGTCAGGACAGCCACAAACTGGTGAGAGGTTGTGTTACTGTGATCATAGTGAAAAATGTTCACTGAGTGGGAACCTTTGAGAAATTGCAGCATTTTATCTCTTTGATGTCTCTTGCTGTCCTCAGAAAGTGAAAGAGCTGTAATGATGTCAAGAAGCATCATTATGACTTCTGTCTCTCCCACGTATCCTGATGTATTGTAGGACTTTGGTCTCTTCCTGTTCCGTAGATCAAAAGGGTCTACTTGTTCATCTTTCTTGGCTAGCTCCTGTGATTCTCTGAACGCTTTCATAGCTTTAGAGCCTAATATTAGGCATTCATGAAAGGCTTCGGGAGTGAGAGGATTAGAATCATCGATTGTCTTTTTGAGTTGGCTCTTATGAACTTGTCCAACTGTATCTGCAATGTAGGAATTTGGATTTTTGCTCTGTGCATCCAAAGCCCATTGTAGGGCAGCATTAAAGTCTTTTTCTTTCAAACAGAAATGTCTTGCCAGTGCCTGTGGCAGTGTTGCACTTCTGTCAAACCTCTCTATGGCCTTTACAAAGACCTCTTTGATTTTGTTTGATCCTTCCTCTTCGTATATTCGTTCAATCAGAGGAGAAAACAGGGTGTCCTTGTCATTCCCTTGTTCCTTTCTGTGGCGTGTGATAAGCATGCTTTGGATGTGTTGGCATAGGAAATCTTTTCCCATACTTAATTTGTAGAGTTTGTCACAGTGTAAAATGTCAGCAGTTATCTCAGACACAGAGAGTCTGTCTTTCTGGTTGAGGATTTGAAGACACGTCCGAGAAATCATTTGGTGCAGGAATCGCACTGCCTGATAAGTGCCATGCTCTTCAACAGTGAATGTTAACAGAAGTGTTGAGTAGGGATTCATTTTAACATCAAAACTTTCTTGCTTCCACAAAGCATTCTTTATGCCCACTAACTCCTCACACAAAGAGAGTGAGATGTAGGATCCATTGACAAAAGTGTTCAGCAAAGCAAGAAAGGAGAAGAGCCTTCCCTGGAGGGTGGTCGTGTCAAGATCTTTCACAATGTTGCTCACGAGATTTGTGATGTAAGCTTCACTGAAATTATTTGTCATGATCATGAAGGCATAGAAGGTTTCAGGCTTCTCATGGTCAGCTTTCAGCTGCTGAAGTTTCCCAAAAAACAAACTCCGCTCTGTGGCAGACAACTTGTTGGTCATGAACACATTTGCAATGTGGCTATTTCTGGAGCTTTCATCAGGAGACGGCGTCCTCTCACAGTTCAGAAGAATGACCATGAGATTGTTGGGTCTCTTCCTGTCACTGGCAGCGTTCAGGATGCACTGTTTTAAGTCTTCTACATCATCCCAGTTGTCCATCAAAAGAAGGACAGGTATGTAGTCTGACTGCTCTTGTTTTCCATATGTGAGCAATTTAACTACCTCAGCTGCGATTTCATTATGTGTTGCCCTGTTGTTTTTAAGAACAGCACATCGAAATTTTCTTCTCAGGTTCCACAAGACATGCATTGCGAGTGTTGTTCCTCCACATCCTGGGTGATGGAAGAGATTGATCATAACACATGAAGTTGTATACCCTGCAACAGGTGATATCAGGTCATTCAGCTCATTGTATTTATCTCGTTTGATGAATGGCAGGCTGTCTTTCATCTCAGACAGGTAGAAGTTCCACCAAGTTACTTGTCCTCCTCTATAAAAGTCCTCCTCTGTTTTCCTCTTAAACTCATCAAAGGAGTCCTTTGTTTCAATTTCTGTGTTCTCACACTCGTTTTCACTCAAAATGCCCAGAACAGTAAAAAGTTCCTCATCTTTCTTTGTCAGCAAGACTGAGCTTGAACCTGTGGATGGAAGAAATCTCTGGGAAGACTGCGTCTGAGGTTCTTTAAGTTTTTTCACTGTGCTGGATATTTCATTCAGGCTCAGGTTCATAGATGCATTTATTGGAAATGTCTTCTGTACAACGAACCTCAATCAGTTGCTTCCAGTGACTGAAAACAATTGAGTCCTTGCATATGCACACCATATTGTCAGCGCCTCCCAGTGTGCGATAGATTGCACAGAAGGTATCCAGTATAGGGCTTGAGATATCAGTTACAGCTGAGTGAAGGACAAAGATGACCAGGAGTCTGTCTTTGGAAACCACTTCTGGGTTGCAAACAA
Source organism: Hirundichthys speculiger (assembly GCA_018398805.1). Taxonomy (NCBI): domain Eukaryota; kingdom Metazoa; phylum Chordata; class Actinopteri; order Beloniformes; family Exocoetidae; genus Hirundichthys; species Hirundichthys speculiger. The sequence continues at coordinate 2,443,656 of JAGFBZ010000863.1, forward strand.
AGGCAATCGTGTTGCTGACGTCTCTAGAGCGTTTCTTATGCCATTCAGGGGGTGTTAGGGGCTTGTCTGCCTCACTGTCTTCATTCTTCCGGCCATTGCAGAAAATCCAACTCGTTTGCTTAAACAAGTTCAGCTTTCCGATGACAGCAGTTAAACTGTCCTGAGTGGTTGTACATGTGTGGGTAGTGCAGATTGGCGATCCGATCCTGTCTGTAAAAACTGCATGTTCCAGTCACATCTGACTCCGGATCAAAGTCTAGTACTGCAAACAGCTTCATCTCTTTGAGAAAGTCCATGTGCTCCAGCTGGCTTGAGGGACATTTGTTGGTAACAACGATGACTTGAAAGGAACTATCAAATGCATCTCTGCCACGAGTTATAAGCTGTTTTAGTCTCTGGCCTTGGTGGCCATGAGATGGGTGTTTTTCATCCTTTTCTTCTGCTGACTTGCGTGCCAACGCCCAGTTCTTCATTTTTTCAGTCAAACTTTTCAACTGCTCTTGAACGACACGATGATTATGGTCTGCTAAAATGTTGATTGATCTTGGGCCGTCCCGGATAAAGAGACATTCAGTTTTGCATTGTTGGTTTGGTTTTGTCGACGCAATGCTCAGTTGAGTGTAAAAAAGATGCTCCTGTGTCTGTGAATATGCTGGGACAACATCAACTTCTATCACCCAGTTGTCTGAAGTGGTTCCATCTCGATGGTGGACTTGTATAAAACTTGGAGGCCTGATGCACATTCTAGCAGCATTTATGTGCTTTTCGTCAAAGAAATCATTTAAAGATTTCTCAAATGCTTCACTGTACTCACTGAAAGAGGCCATTTTTTGCCCAACAACCTGACCATGTAGGTCTGTTTGACTGTTGACTCCAAAATGAATTGTTCCATTGGTTCGCGAGTTCATGCAGCTGGCGGCAAAACTAAACAATTCTTTTTTGAATTCATAAAGGATCTCCTTTTCACTGGCTTCATTTACACTTGGCAGGAGGTGGTATTCATGGACAGGATCAAGGAGATTACCTGGACCAGCCATAGGAGGCAGAATGTCATTTTCAGTGTAGTAGATGGAGGAGCTGCTTTTATCAAAAGGCCGGATATGACATATTGGCCTCTCACTCGGTTGTAGAGCTGTGGCATTGTCACTTTCTAGTGAGCAGTGCATATCAGTTGTCTTCTTGGCTATTAAAGATCTTATTTTGTTTCTTGTGATCTGCAACATTTGCACTGTGGAGCTTATACTTTGAATTCCTGAATCTGATGACACTGTTTCAGTTTCCATTGATTCATCTATAGTTTGTTCCATTTCTGTATTTTTCCATAGCTCCTGCTGTCTGTGTTCAGAATAACTCTCTGGTATTCTAACACCTGACTCAAATCCCTTTGAATGCTTCCTGAGCTTCTCAACTTGTCTTATGATTTGTATTGCAGGAGCTGGTGGAACACCCAGTTCTATTAAGTCTTGTTTTTCAAAAGAGGACAGGCAAGCTCCTGACAACTCTTGCTCATAGAGATTATTTGCAACCTGGGTTGAAACCCTCAGTTTAATGACCAGCCAGTCTTTCACGTGGTCCTTAGTCCAGTCTTCGATCAATGGTGGGAGTCTGAGGTCATGTTCTGTCTGTGTAACAAAAAAATTAAAATACGAGAGAAATAAAAAAAGTCATGTTTTGACAGAATTCTCTATTCTAAAGAGAAAGTACTGTTAGATCAAATAAACGTACTGTTTTTGGCTGCAGTTTACCAGCAGGATGTTGAGGTGCCTTTTCAGTGGAAATGGCATTCCTACAAAACAAAAACAAGAAATACATTTAATTATTGCACATCATGTTTCTCTATTTCTCAATTTTTTTTAAAAGGTTTTCGGACTTTACTTTTGTATTCAGTAGCAAAGTGTTATTTTGCTTCGAAGGAGGAGCAATATCCGATTTCTAACTCAAAACACTTTTTGTCACATTTAGTACATATTTCTTAACCACCCTCGAACTGTCCATTATGTCAGTACATAGGCAACCGTTGCCTATTCTTATTCTCATTAGTTATTGTTTCTGACATCTTTATGGAATATTTTGCTCATTTGACCTAAACCATCCACATTTTTTTTTTCTCTGAACACATTTGGGGTAGATAAATGAGTGCTCTTGTTGTAGAATTTTTTTTAAAAAATCTTTTAACAACTGTATACTGTATATATTAATGGTTGGTGTCAAAATTGGCAAAACCATTTCTTTTTCTTTTCCCCCCTTTTTTAAGTTAAATATATATTTGCACTTTAAGTGAAATATATATGCACTTTAATCTTGCAGCAGATGTTAGTTTTCTTGTGCATATGTCTGAGTGAGAGTGAATGTGTCTTCACCAGCCTACTTTGACTGTCTGTTGTAATATATTTTACCTGACACCTGAAACCTGTTTCTGCCAGAGAGGACTACAATCACTGAGAGCAGCACACAAGATAGGCAAAGACTCAGTGTTGTATGTGGTGCATGTAGTATGATGATGCACGTGGTGTTTGTGCAGCATGCTGTGGTGTATGTAAATGAATGTGGGGTTTGTGTTGTGATGTTGGATTCAGCAAATCTGTCCATATGTCCTAATTTTATTCATAACTCTGACAGCTAGATATTAATAATAACCAGGCAGCAGTCAAAAGACCAAATCCTTAACTTTGCATATATTTGTGGCTTTATATAATTTCACCTGATGATGTAGTCTACATAAAAATGATCCCAATCTCTTCCATATATTAAAGAGTCCTTTGGGCAAGAGTGTACAGAGAGTGAATGTGAAGGACACATTTACTCTCACTCACCCGTTAGCACAAGAAATTGTTGATCTGCTACAAGAGCAAATTGCATATATGAAAAGGATTTTTGCCAATCTTGGGTGGGGGATAGGCACTGACTATGAACACAGGAGAAAGATACGTCATAAGATTTGACATGTGTTCATTAAACACAAAGTGCAAGGACAATTTATAAGTCTTACCTTTCATCTGGAACTTCAGACTCAAATTTTGGTGGTGGGGTCCTTGACCTGAAACTTATCAGAGATGGGAGAGGAGATGTAAGTTTGTCCTCATGGTTTGCATCCACCCCGTCTTTCTCAGCACTTGGAGAATTCCTAGAAGTGATACAAACAAATATCATCTCTAGATTGGCTGTACAATGAGGAAGGGATATTCCTGTATTCAGGCATATCATCCTCTCATTTCAACAATGTTATTTAAGATGGTACAGCGGAGAGAGAACACACCTTTCATCCAGCCTGAATAAGAGAGGGTGATGCATTGAGTTGTCACTCGCCACAGAGGGGCATATGGAAGCGGTGGACTTCCTCTCATCATCATCCATCTTCACTCTGTCAAGAGAAACAGTTGTGTCACTGGTGATGGTAGGAACATTTATCAGTGACACCAGTGTGCTCTCATGCTTTGTGGGTGAGGAAAAGTAAAATGTTTCAAGGAGAACCTAAAAAAAAAAATAATGAAAGAATGGAACCCGTTTCTTTTCATTCCTTTTGTTTTTTTGTTTTTTTTTTTAGCTCATTGCTTGTTACAAACCATACAAGCTTAACCTGTTTTTTTTTTCATTTGTTTTTTTTTTTTAGCCCATTGCTTGTTACATACCTTACAAGCCTAACTTGTTTTTTCCTTTTTTTTCCTCATTACTTTATTTATTTTGACCTCATTGCTGGTGTGTCTTTGGGGGAGTGGTATGAGCACTAAGCGGCTGAAAGAAGCATGAAATCCCACATATAAAGTCGATTCTTAAGTCACTGAGTATCTAAAATGGCCTTAAATCTTATTTTGTGCTTATCCACATTGCAGTGAAATTTGGCACATGAAGCAACTGGAACCCTCTTGTTTTTGGCAGGATTATTATTATTTCCATTCCTGTCACAAAAGCAGTTGGGCAGCAAAATCTGTAAATCTGAAATGTGAAATCAAACCGTATAGTTAAAGTGGTGCACCAGTTTCTGACAAACACATTTGTTAGAAACTGGTGACATGACCTATGTAGACCACTAGATGCTGCTACAAAGACCATTTACATTTTGGTAATTTTTTTCGTGAACTGTATCGACAACCACACTTTTTTCTGGATTCCTTGGAGGATGCTAAATCGAACTGACATACCCACGCCCATTTCCATCGGCTGCATTTTCCCACTACTTTGAAAAAACTGAAAGTGACAGAGTAACGACCTATTCTGACAAATCATCCGGTTTTGATGAATCTTGGCACATTCCATCTGTAAACAGTACTGATGAAAAAGTTGTTAAAAGAACTTTGAAACTGAGGCCAGAACAGAAGCTACATCAGTCTACATGAATTTTGGACAATGCACATGTCCAAACAATACTGTTTGCTAACAGATGGTGTAACCTTGGACAACTGTAAATTTCCATCCATGTTGTCTACCGAGAGCTCACCTGTAAAACAAGATGCGTACAAGATTTCATCACAACAGCTGTTGCCAGGCAACAGAGACAATACTTCAATATACTCATGAACTTTGAACATTCCAACCATGCCTTTCCCACCTCATGTTCACTTCAATATATTTTTCCTTTATGGGTTAATGTTATTTATCCACCCATTATCTGTTCCCCATTTATGGCTAATTCAAGATTACAGGGCTCTCCTGGAGTCTACTCTTGCCATCTTCAGGCAAAGGTATTCCCTGGACAGGTTGCCAGTCCGTCACAGGGCTGTATAGGCTACAACAAAATAAATCCCTTCATCTGATTTCCAATTAAGGTGAATTTAAAACAAACTAGCCCGAGGATGATTATCTGACTTTGAAACAATTGATCTGCAAACTATTCTGATGGAAACTTGTTCAAGGAATTGAGATACATTTCTGGAGTTGTCTAAAAATTACTCATTTGCATATGTAGCAGAGGATCACACAGGGATTTGTATAATGAATGTTTAAATACTAACGCCACTCTGGGAGCTCCACACAGAGAATTAGGAGAGCCGCAGCTTAAATAGCCACCCCCACCCAATGATCAGCCGCCAGTGGTACAACAGGTGAGGCAGAACAGCACTCAGAAAAGATCATTTCTGTGCTGCTACATGTATGTCTTTTCATGTAATCATTCAAAATTGACAAAACTTTCTTCTGTCAATTGGAGCTTGATTCCTTGGCAGAATCACAAACTTTGTGAAATTTCATCAGGGGGGGGAGTCACAACTCACATCAGGACAAAATGTGACAAACGAGCAGAGATGAACATCAGAAATTTGTTACACTTTTATAAGGCTTCAGTTGCTTGTCACACCTACATTGAATAGCTTCAATTAGCAGACAAACATTTATTGCTGTTAATCTGCTTGGACTCAAATGACCGTGACTTGTGGGTATATTCATTATTATATTTTGAAACAAATTGACCAGTAGGAATTTTATATTTATTTACTGGTGAGTGACAGTTCCTTTTTTTTGTCATGTTCCTCTGAAGCTCCCAATTCTATTCCATCCAAGTAATGTGAGACTTTTTATCGTATTTTCACTAAGATTCCATCTAAAACAACGATGATGAACATCTTTTGAAAGAGGTGATCAAATCATCTTTTTGAAGTTGCATGCTAATAAGATTTGTGGATGTGGCACAATCTCACTGTTTGGCGATCTTGTGATGTAATGATTCAAAATGAACACAACTATGAGAGCACAACTAACACAGCTATATTGTTGTTCTTACTCTGCCCATGATGCCGGAAGCACCAGGGTTTTCTTTGGGTAGTTTTCTGCACTCCAGAGTGTAAAATCCCACTGAAGAGGGTAAGTTTCCCTGAAGGCTACGTTCCATGTAAGTGGGTATGTGTTTCACATGAAATGAAAGCAGCAGTGGGGTGGGGCCACTGCTCTCAAGAGAAAAAGAAGTGCCCCAAACCTAGTTTCTCTTTAAAAGCAGTTGTGTTTCTTACCTATATGGGTCCGACTGTATTTGCATATGGAAATACTCCACATGCAATGGTTCTATGCCACTATACCAGCTCCTAGTCATCCCCATAAAGACAGCTCATTTTGCTTGTGGATTGATTTGTTTTACTCCTTAGACAGATCTAATCTGCGTGGTACATGTAAAACTAAAAAACCTGCATGAGGATTTTTGGGATTTGTCAGCTTTTTAAAATGAGCTCACATTGTTCAGTCACACAATGTTCAGTGCTATTGTCTATTTAACATTTGCTTTGATGCTATGCGATCAGGAAGCGCAGCCTGCCTCAGTCTCTGTACGTCAAAGTTAAAAGTTAGTTGCAGTTCCTTAAGCAATAAAAGCAGAACAAACCAACTGGATTGATTTGGACTGACGATAAACACAGATAACAACTTTTGATAAATATCAGAGCTACGCAACAAGTTTAAATACAGACTGAAATCAAATGTAAAAAAAAAAATCCATTCTGTGTAAAATAGGTTTTTCTCTTACCTTTTAGGGTCTCATTTGTCTCATCTTTGATGTACAAATGCAATTCCCATACACTTAAGTCCTGTTGATGGTTAAAGTCAGTTAAAATAAAAGAATAAAGGAAAGAAAAATCAGTGTCTAACTGTTCCGGGTTTTTGCCCAGGAGTGATTCCTCTGCATGTGTGTGCATGTTTATACAGTAAGTGTGTAGGAGTGGCGGATATGATCCTGAGATCAGAGCCAGGGAGACAAGTAGGTCTGGTTTGACTTAGCCAGCAATAAGAAAAACAATCAGAGGCAAGATCCTAAAAAATTGTATTTGATTTTTTTGAGAACTGAAGGACTTTACAGTGATGCCTGTTTAAACTTATGGCTGTCACCTGTGGGGTTCCCCAGGGGTCCATCCATCCATCTATTATCTATACCCACTTAATCCTCTGCATGGCCACCAGGATCAGCTGGAGCCCATCCCAGCTCACTTCGGCCGAAAGGCAGGGGTACACCCTGACTCTGAGAACCTCAGGAAGAGGGTCTCGTCTCCTGCTGGTGTCCAGAGTCAGGACTAAACAAGGTGAAGCTGCATTTCAGTTTTATGCTCCTCAAATCTGGAACAGTCTTCCAGAAGATGTGAGACAGGCCTCAACTCTGACAATGTTCAAATCCAGGCTGAAAACAGTTCTGTTTAGATGTGCGTATAACAACTGAAAAGATTTTATCTGCACTCTTCATTTTTAATTTAATTTATTCTTTTAAATTCATATTTTTATTTCACTTATTAATGATTGTAACAGTCCTTGGATTTAGAAAGGAAATCGCGGAGCTCGACTGATGCTTGAATTCTTTTATTTTAACATCCAGTCCTCATGGCATCGTGAAACTAAAACAAAACACATAAACAATTCAATATGCAATAGTTCAGTTCATCAATAAAACAAAAAACGCATAGTTAACATACCTCGCTGCGCTCTTCCAAGGAATGTTAATTGCATGCGTGATTCTCAAAAGGGAAATGTTCCTCGACAAAATCTAACAAACAAACAAAGGCAAAATCGCCTTGTTAGGCACAACAGAAAATTCCAAACAAAACAAAAGAAAGAAAGAAACAAATACAAATCAGCCAAACCAAAAAAAACACCCCTCACCCGGCCTGAGCTGTTGCTGCTGCCCACTTCCCATGGGCTCCAAAGGACGCTCTATCCGTGCGGTGCTGCAGCCTGCAGCAACCGCACCTGTCCTAATGATTGCGTGTCACACAGGAAGTGGGCAGCTGACTTAAATGCTCAGGATGCACAGCATCCGGGCCAGGGGATAAACTAATAATTAAATCTCAAACTCAAACAGTACAAATCCAATACAAAGAGACCCCAAAACAACCCCATTGTCACGAACATGTTGCACTCTAAAAATGTGCATTTCCTAATTCCAATAAAAAACCGTCATGCCGTCCGTTACAATGATTATTTTATGAATATATGATTTATGGAATGACTGTATTTGCCTTCTTGTTATTTTATGCATCTGTAAAGCACTTTGAATTGCGTTGTGTTTGAATTGTGCTCTACAAATAAACTTGCCTTGCCTTATGCCCAAGGAACCACCCACAGGACCGATAGAAACAAACAGGGGCCTCGTAAAGTGTGGGATTTACGATAAACCAGGGGTATTCAATTAAAAGTCACCAAGGTCCGGTTACTAAATTTTGCCTAAGTAGAAGGTCCGAGCCAAAGTGCGTATTTTGAAAAAGTAACTAATTTTTATTTTAACTTCAAATGCAGTAAATATTCCAATATATTCCATATCTTCTATCATAAATAAAAGCAGTCCCATGCATTTAAATAAGTTTAAGGCTTTTATTTCAAATCAACCAAAAATGAAACCTCAGAATAAAATCAATAATAGTGCAAGTCCATGCCTGAAGAATTGAAGGCCTCTTCAAGTAAAAAATTAAACCCTGAAAAAACTAAAAAGTGCAAACAAAGGATGTTGACTTTTTCATGAAACATTTTTCTTTGAACTGTCCTTTCTTCTTGAATTAAAGGCCACTCTAAGTAAAAAAAAAAATGTAACTCATGTACACTCAGGAAACATTAACTAAAAAGTGCAAAACAAAAAAAAAGTGCTGTGTTTTGTCTCATAGTGGTGCTTCACACTTTGAATCAGTGCCACGGTCTCAGAGCTGATGAGGCCAACAGGCTTGGAACTGCTGAACGGGAGTATAAACACACATTTTGCTGTCCATTTGTCTTCAAAACAACGGTTTTCAGTGTCTACCTTTCTCTTTTTTTTTTTGCTAACGTCAGTGCTTAAGTTTGTGCTTGTGTGACTGATTTGGGGTTTGCTGGGAACAATGTAGGTGTGGTTTGGTTTGGGGTGCAATGAATTCTGGGGATCTAATCTTGATTTGCACGGAGAATTTGCATGTGGCCACTGTATTCTAGTTGATGCGATGTGTGGCTCCGTTGCCAACAACAAACACCCGTTTCCAGGCTATGTCTCTGACTACCAGCTAGATTACCATATTAACTGAAGTAGCAGCGCCCGCTGTAAATATCCACAGTCGTCCAAAACTGCTCTGTGAAAATGACACTACACTACTTATTTTTTGCATAGGTCACAGGTCCGAAAGACCCTCAGATCTTTGAACTGACCTGCGACACATATAGCAGCGGAATAATCATGGATGGACACATTGCATTTATTCAACATGCTTGAAATATTCGCAACCCTTAGATTACCCTCTGCATGTGTTGGGTGCCTCCGTTCCTGTTAACCAGACAGGTTCCATCATTGCTTCAGTTTTAACACATGGGCGTCTGGAGACGTTATCTCAAGGTTCTGGTGTTTTTTAGATGATTGTTAAAAGTGATTGTTTTTAGATTCCACACTGTCATTCCAGCATCCACTGCACTGTATTATAAGTAATGACCTCTCTGATTTTGTATACAACTCCATCATAGTCAGTGCCTTTGTTAGTTGTTGATTGCCTCAACAGACAAATTATATTACTGGTAAAAAGATATACAAATTTGGAATTAACAGATATCAAGATGAAATTCTGCAACCAGTGGTTAACTTGGGTGTGCTGTTTGTGCCAGAGTGACCAACAGAACCACGCTGGCTGACTTGGAAACAAATTCTGGTTGAAGAATCCCGCAGCACTGTGTGACCAGGCTGGTGAGCAGCATGAGGAGGAGGTGCCACGCTGTTATGGCTGTGTATGGTTTTCCCTTGTTAACTGAATAAATCTAAATTGTTAAACTGTCAATGTGTCTCATGTCTTCAGACTTCAATCATCCAATCCATCAAACAAGAGTCAACAGCAAAAGAAAAAAAAAAAAGCCATTTGGCATTTGCAGAGAAGATTTGACAAATCTTTCATGGCCACAACTCAGTCTCAGCTCTACTGCTCGTCTCACAAATACATGTTCCTTATAAATGTGGCACCACATAAAGTGAAGTAATTTGGCTTTCCAGCAGTATCAGATTTATTGCCAAGAAGCATTGTTACTACAAAGAAATAATCTAGCAAACACAAGTTTCCTTACTTTTTGTGCTTAGTTTATTTAAATCTGTAAGAAATTAATAAAGGCAGTCAATGTGAGGGTTGTAATGGGTTATGGTATCAGACGGTTTATTTTGTGAGCCCTTCACTCAAAACTCCTTCCTCCCCTCTCCTGCGTTTGGGTCCTTGTTTTTATCCACATAACAGATGTATCTACAGCTTTCAGTAAATTCAGAGCTGGGATTTGACTTTACTTGAATTTCAAGCCTGCAGGTCGTTAACTGCACACAAGACAGTGTAAAAGCAATGGATGAGACCTAAACCTGCATTCTTTATTGTGACCACAGTAAAACAAAATTTCAACATAAACCCTACAAGTTATAAAACTAATGGTATATTTGTACTCCGTGGCAGATATGCAAATGGACAGTTGAACACTCAAACTGGTAATGTTCCTAAGACAGATTTTAGGGTGTCCACATGATCAGCAGTATTGGATTACATCAGGATCTAAAAAAAAAAAAAGCAAAGTATATCTTTCACATATCGACTGATGTGTAGCTAATAAAAATTTGGCGGGCACATGGTTCTACATGCTGAACTTTATCCATGCTTCAATAAAAACACTGAAAAAAAAAGACAGACTCACAGATGTTATAATCCTCCTGTATGTCCTGTTGGACAGAATATTAAGGGGGAATGGCCCTACTTATCATTTGATTTGTAATTTCCTCATTATTTCCTTTTTTGTTTCATCAATTCAAAACAGCATGATTATCAGTTTGTAAAATTTGGTCCCATTTAGAGAAGGATAAAGGATAAACAGTGTACACGTCGAGGCATGACTTAAGCTGTGATTGATGGCATTATACGTGTACATAGTGTCCTTCACCCAGTTAGACTATGAGCTTGGTGTTATACTATCAACTTCTTTTATTAGGATTCTGATAATATGACAGATCTGCTGGATCTGTACTTGAAGCATCCTAAGTAACAGAGGAATGACTGGCTTTGATGTACAACAGATAAAATCAACACTGACATTATTGCACCACATTTTACTGGTCTGAATGATATGCACTTAACCACACTGTAAATTAATGAATGTTATATATGTATGAGACTTCACTGTTTGGGTTGTTATTACTACATGTGTGCTGCTGCTGCTGATTTATTTTTCTTGGCAGTGACTTTGTGTGTGTATCTACAAATGCAATGTGTAAGGTGGCATTTTTATTATTATTATTTGTTAATAAACCCTATTTAATTAACAAGCAAATGTTACCATCGACTCAGCAAAACTGTTGTAGAAACTTGTCCCTTTACAGTGCAGTATTTCTCCTTTATCAAGAGGTACTTAACGTCGACTGAAAAGCATCACAGATCCATTATTTCCACATCAAAAAAAGGCTTGTAATCCTCTGAGACATTTGCAGCGGTGTCATCACATCCTCTTATGGTCACTGCAGCGCTTTGTGAGGGCATCTTTCTGAGCACCGAGGCATCTGACTCCCTCCAGTAACATGGGAGTCCCGTGATGTGGGTCTGATAGCAGAAGGGAGATGGACGAGGGCCAGTGGGAAACAGATATGAACAGAGACAAAAACACTGAGTGTTAATCAAATGCTATCTATCTGCTTTGATAATAGGTGTCAGTTTAGGCGGACACAAGTGGAGTTTATAGGGACAGCTGATTAACAGTCTGCACAGATGCCTAACAATATTTAGCCAATTGACAGGCAGGCACATCTCTGAGCAACCCTGTTATTGAATGTGATACTGTCCTGTTGGGCAGTATGATCTGCAGACCCTGGTGTATTTCCAGTGAATTTAAAATATATTAAAAAAAAAAGTGTCACAACTTCCTAGAGCAGTGGTGTGCAAACTGTGGTACGCGTACCACTGGTGGTACGCGGGGGAACATCATGACTTGTCAATGCATGACAATGCATTATAAATACAACTTTTCAAGTTAAATCCAGGTAACAATTAGGGATGCACCGAAAATTCGGCCACCGAAAATTTTCGGCCGAAAATGGCCCAAAAGTGCATTTTCGGTTTTCGGCCGAAAGACTTTTATCACCGAAACAACACGGCCGAAACAGGATGTTGTGATGACGAACAAAAACCGCCGCCAGCACGCGCTTGTCTGGAGAGGGGCCAACATGTCTGTGGTGTGGACGTATTTCAATATATCTGAGAAAGACCCACGGATAGCGATTTGTAAAACATGTAACGCTGAAATTTCAAGAGGGGGTGCATCTGCAAAGACTTTCTCCACGTCGGGTTTGATTTATCACCTGAAATCCAAACATCCCCATCGCCATTCTGAATATGAGAAGGCGGCGGCACAGAAAAGGAAAATCCCTCCGAGCGCACCCACTCCGTCTGTGGCGGACGTATTTGAAAAGGCAAGAAAGTTTTCCAGTGATGGTGCCAAGGCAAAGGGCATTACACAAAAAATAATGGAATTCATTGCCTTAGATGATCAGCCGTTCTCTGTTGTAGAGGATGTGGGATTTCGTAGGCTGATCGAGCACATTGAGCCCATAAGCGTAGTTTGACTTTTGCGTCGGGGGGGGGGCAAAAATTGTTAAGCACTTTCAACAAACGGCCGCACTCTCACGCGAACCGGCGCGCATGCACACATATGTGCAAACTCGCGCGCACATGATGGCACACAAGATACACTCACCACGAAACCATGAAGTCCAAGATTAGATGATGTTCAAAACCAGTAGTTGCAACAGGATACAGTACACAGTAGATGTTATAAATGTTAATGTTAATGATGTTAAATGTATTAAGAAACAAAATATAACATGATTCATTTAACTGTCACAATATACTGCAGTTTATTTTGGACTTAAAAAAAACATTACGGTCAAAAACATTTATTTATTTTTGTCAGTTCGTTGACAATGCAATTACATATTTCAGCCACCAGGGGGAGCATTGCTCCCCCTGCCCCCCCCCCGCAAACTCCGCCCATGATTGAGCCCCGTTATTCCATGCCGAGCAGACGACATTTCTCAGACGTGAGTTTACCTGAGCTGTTTAATGTTGTTGCAGCTCACGTCCATAAGCTTATAGCTGCATTTTGTTGTAGTAGTCCTACAGAGAATTTTTTTTAAATGCACTTGACTTAAATGCACTGTGTTTTTATGAGAGAACATTTTTACAATCTTTCAGCAGGCCAGTCAGTTATAGGCCTGTATTATTATTTAATGTACACCTGAGTGGGGTCAAGTTAAACATTTTATTTTGAATTTTGTTTTATATTGTGCATTGTTGTAATGTCAATGCTAATAAATATTTTCATAATTTTGCAATTAATTTATTCTTTGTAGCATTAATATTAATTTTGCAATGGTAATGCCTTGATTTTAGTGAGGTTAGTTCACAGTCATTGCCATGAATGCAACGGTACTAATAATTGGCATAATAATTTATTTCGGTGTTTCGGTTTTCGGCCTTGGTTTCTTCATTTTCGGTTTTCAGTTTCGGCCAAGAATTTTCATTTCGGTGCATCCCTAGTAACAATAAATAACCACAATAAGGAATATACATCTCTCCTGTGTGTTTAAAGCTAATTGAGAAGGCATGTATGGCTATATTTTTAAATTGGTCATCATGGTGGTACTCAGAGAGCTCAATACAGTAATCCCTCACACTTCGCAGTTAATGGAGGCTGTGACTCCCCCCCCCGCGAATGGTGAAAACCGCGATGTGGATGTACATGTACACGTATATGTACATATGGTATACATGTACGAGTGTACGCAAAATCTACGGAACGTACACTCACTTTGACGATCTCTCCTCTGTGCGTAGCTGACGAGAGCAAGAGATGGGAGATGCAGGGACGCGTGTCAGCCAATCAGCGTACAGACAACCGACGGCACAGTAATGACCGCCATAGCAGCCAATCACAGGTCTCGATATTCGTTCATGGGGCCTCCCGTGTTGGCTCTTGTTGCTTCCCGAGACTCGTTCTTGATGTGATGGGTATCGCTTCAGCCTCGCACGCTTCATTTGAATTTTTTTTTTTTTTTTTTTTTTTGAATATTTTTTTTCTATGAATATTTTTGAAACCTCCACGATGTACTGAGACTGCGACTGCTGAAACCGTGAGGTGTGGGGGATTACTGCAGGTTCTCAGGTGGTATGCAGCATTAAAAATTTGAGAACCACTGTCCTAGAGAAACACTACAAGGGTTCAAATCTTATCTGAAACCCAGTGGCTGCCCCAGGGATGAATGACTAACATTAGTACTGGTAGGTCGCTTATAATCAATTCTGCTTCGGGAAACAGATTCTTTGCTTCTGACGTTGTGTGCAGGGTGGATTAGCTCTGACTGACATGCTACACAACCGTGTTTAGACATACTTGGTTTCCAGCCTAAAATTGACGAAATTTGAACTTTGTCAAAAATCCAACAGCTTGTTAGAGGGTGCAGAGGTAGGTATGTTAGGCATGTTTTTTTTTTTTTTTTACCTGGCTCAATTACATTTTTTTTTTTAATTATTTCATGATAAGTGAACAACAGTGTCATATTTTCCTCCTGCTAACATGAAGATTGTTGTGCTGAATTTTAGTGTGGTGTTGGGCTGCAGCTTCTCCTGAATGTCAAAGACAGAAATTAGACTAGTAGAAACCTGTAAAATTTTACTGAGTTGAGTTTATGAGTAAAAAAAGTCTTCAACAAATACAAAGCTGTCAACAGACAGAGAAGACATTTTTTTCCAATCTAACACCATTATACAGTCATGGAAAAAATTATTAGACCACCCTTGTTTTCTTCAGTTTCTTGTTCATTTTAATGCCTGGTACAACTAAGGGTACATTTGTTTGGACAAACATAACAATAACCACAAAGATTGCTCATAAGAGTTTTATTTAAGAGCTGATATCTTACCATTTTCCATGGTTTTCTTGATTATAACCTAAATCACTTAAGTTTTTACATCAATAGCTATGGCGTTGTACTGCCAAAAACACTGCTTTTATGCATTCAGTGTTTTCTTTTCTGTCTGTTTTAGTCACATGATAACGTTTAGTGGTACCAGGTATTAAAATGAACAAGAAAGTGAAGAAAAAATGGTGGTCTAATAATTTTTCCCATGACTGTAGATGTATAACATAGGACTCTTGTTAAGTTAAACCAACTAATACAAAGGTTTTCTGTATGAAGTACAACAGTTGGCTTTATCCTGCTAAGTCTGGGCAAACGTGTAATCAGGCCTCTGTACCTATAGTCACAGTCACAGTGACTGATGATGAATGACAATGGATGGCTGATTAATAATCTAACACCTTCACTGTTTTTCACTTTTAAACAAAAGGGAGAAGTGGACCACATCAGAATTGTTCAGTGCTGAAGGCTCCATCCCAGAGGTTCTGGGTAAATTTAAACCCAGAAACGCTATACTTTTTCCCCTGGTCCTTCACCCATCAGCCCAGCATTTGTGTCTACCTCCAGGGTCACATACAGACACTGGACCACAAAGCATTTGCTGCTTCGCCACAAGTGCCCGAGCAATAAAAAAAGAAAAGGAAAAAATTAAAAAAGAAAGATGTTTAAACAGGTGTATAACAGCAAATAATTGTTCAGTAATGACACAGCTACTTATTTTACCTTGCAGGTAAAAGTCTGGTCACCCACTGATTCAGTGATATTGATGAGTTGCTTTTATTCATACCACAAAAATCTGTGCTTAGTGAACAGTATATCATCAAACAATACTGAAATCTAATATAAATAAAAGAAAGGCAGTTGTCTTTATCATGTTTTCATCACTATGCTAATTGACCACATGGCTATTACTTTACATTGAATCCAATGGGGCCTGAGCTACAGCTGGCTAAAGGGGACCATTTATGTATGCATCATATTAGCTGCTTATTGGGGAAAATATTTGTGACAGCTACTATACTGTAATTTGGCTCCTCTTTCTTTTGTGTGAAAAGCAGTTTCCTGATTTAACTTTGACATAAAAACTTACAAGATTCTTATATACCAAAACAGATAGTTTCTATAACCGTATCAAAAAATTTCAAGTCGTTACATAATACTGGAGAAAATGCTGTAACGTCATGTGACATTATCATTAAATATGGTTAAATTGAAATCCAAGTGTGGCTTTTAGACAACTTGTTAGTGGCTGCATCTGTCACCTACCAATGACTCTGGCCTGAAGTCTGATCTTCAGACTGCTGTCTTTCCTTCCTCTGGTCATCAGAGTGATCTCCTCCTGCACCACGCCCTCCTGGTGAGTTCTGTACTCGCATGTTACCTTTACTCCTCCTAAAAAATAAGGGGTGTGTTGAGAAATGTAGTCTTGTTACAGTGCAGTGTTCTGCTGGGACAACCTGCATCCTGGCATTCACTTTAATCCTATCTTGGCACTTGGCCCCTACCAAAACAATTTTGCAGACCAATTACACCCTCTGCATGGTTACATCTTTCTGTTACAGCAGCCACCTCCCTCAGAAGGTCATCAGTGGGGCCCCTCAACATTTTTGTTTTAGCAAGTGCTAAAAGAGCACAGCAAGAAATCTGATGTGTTAATTTGGTCTTCTGACTCCACAAGACAGCAGTCTGATGGGAAGAAAAGCAATTCCTACAAAGTTGGGGCACTGTAAAACAAATAAAAACAGAATGTGTGTCCACCGCCTGGACTGTCTTTATTACCAGCTTCAACACCCTGAGTCACTAACAATTCAGTGAACCCTTTCATAATGATAAGCAACCTGGAAGAGCCTACATTTTCTGAAGCCTAGCTGTCACGTCCCTTCCTCTGAAGTCCGGCCAGCATCTCCCTCCTGCAGTTACGATGATAACACAAATTCCAGTAGTCACTGGTAACTGAGGGCAGCACTGTCCCTGTCCTCTGGGGACAACCAGGTAGAACATTTAATTGGATTTGTCACTGACTGTGGACTGCAAAGTAGAGAAAAGGACTGTCTTTAGATTCTGCAATGCTGTGATGTTTGTGAAAGCACACACTGGGGAGTGGAATAAAGAGGAGATCTCCAATGTGTCTTTGTCACAATCTCTGTGTGAAAGTTGCTTAGGTGGTGCACTGTATCTATCGTTTACACTCTAAGCAACACACTTAAGGGCCGTGTATACTCTCGCGTCAATGTGTCGCCGTCAGCTTGTCGCAGAGATGTCGCCATCACTTTTGATTTATACTTGCGCGGTCTCCGCTGTTATTCCAAGCCACAACGCGAGAGCGACAATCACGAACGAGCTAAACTTACTAAACTTATTTCTTACGTTTTTCCACTTCCTCACCATCTCGGCCGTATCCAGACCCACATTCATCGCAATCTCCCTCCATGAATTACTAGAATATGTGCTGTCTTTGTAGTGTGGAGAACGAAAATCGTACAGATGTGGGTACTTCCTCATTTCTTCAATGATGCGCTCTTTTCTATGCGGATGTAGAATTGACCAATCAGAGGCCTCCTTTCTCTCCTCTCTGCGACACTGTCTGCGTCGAGTTACAATTTTGGGTAGGCGCATCGGAGTCTCTGCGTAGTGTCTGCGTAGGGTGGGGGGGCATCTCTGCGTCATCTGCGTAGGTCAGCGGTTCCCAAACTTTTTTAGCCGCGCACCCCCTTCTATGTCTCAACCGGGTTGACGCACCCCCGATCCCCCACCCCTTAAAAAAAATGCAACAAGCTTTATTATAGCCATATTAAAGTCGCCATGTTTATTCATGCTAAAATGACCAGAACACACATATAACATAATAATCACAATCACAACAATGCGCTCTCGCATTTAAATTAAACTGAAACACTGTAACACAGTTCCAATATAATGAAACAAAGTTATGCGCAGGCTTCCACTTTTAAGAGCAAAGAGGATGGATGACATGCTCAGACTCAGTGGCAGAAAGCAGATAAGTTGAGGAAAATGTTAGAATATTTTAAACATTGAACAAAAATTGCAGCAAGTTTAAATGACTGTTTAAGTTGAGCATATTTGCGAGAATGAATAAAGTAGAGGCCACAAGCTAGGTGCAAATGCAGTGGTAGAAGAATATAACTTCTTCTTCTACGCTTCACTTTAAGATGACGTGCATTTTGAATAGCCTGCATTTATTTATTCATTAAAATTACAGTTTTTGATTTAAAATTTTACAAAGGAAATGTTTATGTACACATCTTTATTGTGTGAAAAAAAAAAAATTATCAGACCGCCATTACATTTTTCATCTCGCGCACCCCCTAGAGGCAGCTTGCGCACCCCACTTTGGGAATCCCTGGCGTAGGTGACGCAGATGACCTGACGTTCGAGTATAAATCAGGCTTTACACCAACTACGATCTCTCCTTTGTGTGTAGCTGACGAGAGCAAGAGATGGGAGATGCGGGGACGCGTGTCAGCCAATCAGCATACAGACAACTGATGGCACAGTAATGCTTGTCATAGCAGCCAATCACAGGTCTCGATATTCATTCATGGGGCCTCCTCTGTCGGCTCTTGTTGCTTTCCCAGACTTGTTCTTGATGTGATGGGTTTTGCTTCAGCCTCGCGCACTTCGTTTGAATTTTTTTTCGAATATTTTTTTTCTATAAATATTTTTGAAACTTCCGCGATGTACTGAGACCGCGATTGCTGAGACCGCGCAGTGTGGGGGATTACTGTACTTTGTTAAATGCTAAAAGCTGCCATTGCATGAAAAATCCAAGCAATTATAATGCTATATAAGATGGTCACTCAGTTATGGAAATGCATGTAATAAATACACATAACAAATTGGCTTCATCATCTCAACAGTGTCCATCTCACTTCCCATTTAATATGGTTAATGCACACATTAAGTAAAGATGTATTCCTGCAATCATGCCTGAACTTACCCTCCAGGGTGGAGTTGATTCGATGAACTCGAATGCTCTGGGGCTTCCGCGATGGAGATGAGGAAGGAGCACAGGAGAGTTCTTTCCCCAGAGTGGGAACATCTGCCACAGTAAAGATGATCTCATAGCAGTGGTGACTCTTCAGGAAACCAGCCTTGTGCAAAAAGTGACACAGAAAAGGCAAAGAGTAAAGAGAAGGAGATACGGAGAGCTTGGAAGAGAGTGGGGGCATGAAAAATGGCAAAGAAGTTATGGCAGGAATGAGGAGGAATAAAGCCTTGACAGAAGTGTCACATTTTCATGATTGTGGTGTGAAACACATACATTCATTGAGGTTTTGCTATTTCTCAGTGCCACTTCATCTTCTGAAAACAGTATCAATCCTGGACTGGGACTACAGATCAATAAAATATGCTTAGAAATGAAAAAAGAAAAAAAAACACTTCTTCATTTCCTCTCAATTAGTTCTGATACCATCTTCATTAGAGATGGGACTAATCCGTTCTGATCCCACTTTGGTATTTGGGGCTTGGACTGTCATAACTCACTGATCAGATATCGGAATTATAACACCAGGAAAAAAGTGTTTACAGTTGAAACAGCTCTACTTGATTTACCATGTAAAGCTGAAATATTGTTTTTTTAAACTTATTAAAAGGGCTGACAATGTAGATATTTATATTTTCTACAGTTTTTTTTGTTCAGTTTCATTAAAAATATTTAATTTTAAAATTACGACAACAGCAACCCCATTTTGATATCAGAATCAATATCAGTTATCAGGAAGTATATACATATCAAAACTCAGAATAGGGGAAATCTGTGTACCACAAAAATGGTATCCACTGGGTGACAGACAACTGGTCATTACTGGTGCATTTGGAGCTTATGTGTGTCATGTGAACTTTGGGTTTTTGAAGCGACTACGTGAACTCCCACTGACTCAGAAGGCAGAGATTTAGCACAGGTTTAAGGACAAAAAGGAGAATATCGACTTGCTGAACCTCACAAGAAATTCCACGCTATGCTCCTATCAATCTGGGAAGGAACAGATCAACACTGACTGTGACGAGTTGTGCTCCTGCCTACTTCTGATGGAATAACTGGAGAAAGTCACAGCAGAGAGAATGATGTATGTCTGCAAAGCCCTGGATGGATGTAAGTTTTGCCCCCTTACACGACATCTCTGGTAGAAGGGTTGTCCTCATTCAAAAAAGATGAACTGGTACAGCTCTAATCTCCATAAAACAAAGTTTGATAACAGAAATCACAAAATGCCTGAATTATCACCTTTGTACAGCAATAGAGGCATTTTTTTCACCTTTTCGCTGCTAAGCAAGTCCCATTGTCCTTAAATTACTGAAATATGAAAATATAAGCACCACACTGAACAACTCTATATACTTCATATTCATTCAAGAAAACCCCTGGTAAAATACTAAATGAACTACACTTACGAAGATGTTTTCAGTACAAGCCAAACACTTTGACATGTGGACTGGGTCAGTAGGGGAAACCCGTGTACCATGAAAATGGTATCCACTGGGTGGCAGCACTGGTTGAAACCGGTTGCTACTGGTCATGTGAGCTTCCGGCTTTGAAGCGACTATGCAAACTCTCACTGACTCTGGAAGTGGCAGTTTAACACGAGGGTGAGGACAAAACAGGGAAGAGTATGGATTTACTGAATCTTGGGTAAAATTCAAGGCTACGTTCAAGTCAATTCGTCAAGGAAATGATCGACACTGACTGTGAGACGAGTGGCGATCCTACCTTCTGCTACTGGAATATCCGAGGAAGCCATAGTGGAGAAAAAGACGTTTGTCTACAAAGCGCTGGATGAGTGTGAGTTCTGCCACCCTACATGTGATACTCCAGGGTGGTAAACTACTGACTTTGGCAGTCAACTCCCCTTTGAGCTGCCGTGCTTCTTCAGCTTTCTCTTGTGAATCTCTTTTAGGGTGCACTCACACTAGGTCTTTATTATGACAAAGCATGACTTATCTGGTCTGGTTTATCTGGACAGGGTGAGTGCTCCATTTAATGCATAAGCACAGCATGATTCCTGGTCTCTGGCACTCTTGGAAGAGGAATGGCAGTGGTACAGTAGCACATGTACAGGTGCTGGTCATAAAATTAGAATAGCATAAAAAAGTTGATTTATTTCAGTAATTCCATTCAAAAGGTGAAACCTGTATATTAAATTCATTCATTACACACAGACTGACATATTTCAAGTGTTTATTTCTAATAATATTAATTAATATGACTGACAACTAATGAAATCCCAAATTCAGCATCCCAGGAAATTAGAATATTGTGGAAAGGGTTCAATATTGAAGACAGCCGGTGCCACACTCTAATCAGCTAATTAAACCAAAACCCCTGCAAAGGCCTTTAAATGGTCTCAGTCTAGTTCTGTAGGCTACACAATCATGAGGACGACTACTGACCTGACAGTTGTCCAGAAGACGATCATTGACGCCTTGCACAAGGAGAGCAAGACAAAAAAGGTCATTGCAAAAGAGGCTGGCTGTTCAGAGCCCTGTGTCCAAGCACATTAATAGAGAGGCAAAGGGAAGGAAAAGATGTGGCAGGAAAAAGTGTATAAGCAATCGGCAATAAGCAATAACTGCGCCCTGGAGAGGATTGTGAAACAAAACCCATTCAAAAATGTGGGGGAGAGTCACAAAGAGTGGACTGCAGCTGGAGTCAGTGCTTCAAGAACATCCAGGCACAGGTGTATGCAAGACATGGGTTTCAGCTGTCGCATTCCTTGCATTAAGCCACTCTTGAACAAGAGACAGTGTCAGAACCTGGGCTAAAGACAAGAAGGACTGGACTGCTGCTGACTGGTCCAAAGTTATCTTTTCTAAAGTTAAATTTTGCATGTCCTTTGGAAAATAAGGTCCCAGAGTCTGGAAGAAGAGAGGAGAGGCCCAGAATCCTTGTTGCTTGAGGTGGAGTGTAAAGTTTCCACAGTCAGTGATGGTTTGGGGTGCCATGTCACCTGCTGGTGTTGGTCCACTGTGTTTTCTTTGGTCCAAGATAAAGACAACTGTCTACCAGGAGGTTTTAAACCACTTCATGCTTCCTGCTGCTGACCAACTTCATGGAGATGCAGATTCATTTTCCAACAGGACTTGGCACCTGCACACAGTGCCAAAGTTACCAATACCTGGTTAAAGGAGCATGGTATATCCGATCTTGATTGGCCAGCAAACTCGCCTGACCTCAACCCCATAGAAAATCTATAGGTTATTGTGAAGAGGAAGATGCGAGATGCCAGACCCAACAATGCGGAGGAGCTGAAGGCCACTATCAGAGCAACCTGGGCTCTCATAACCCCTGAGCAGTGCCACAGACTGATTGTCTCCATGCCATGTTGCATTGCTGCAGTAATTCAGGCAAAAAGGAGCCCCAACTAAGTATTGAGTGATGTACAGGCTCATACTTTTCATGGTCGTATTTTTCAGTTGGCCAACATTTCTAGAAATCTTTTTTGTATCGGTCTTCAGTAATATTCTAATTTTCTGGGATGCTGAATTTGGGAATTTCATTAATTGTCAGTTATAATAATCAATATTTATAGAAATAAACACTTGAAATATGTCAATATTTATTTAATATTTAAATAATATACAGGTTTCACCTTTGGAATAGAATTACTTAAATAAATAAACTTTTTCATGATATTCTAATTTTATCACCAGCACCTGTATACATATGAATGTGTGTATGCAACATATATGCGACATGTTGATGTGGCCGTTCCTTCATGACAATCATCAGATCAGCATAATCAACAATCAACAGAGCAGCATAATCTAAAATTATGAGACCTGTGTATAAAATATTTGACAGACAATAACAACTCGAAATGAGCCATGAAGTAGTGTCATATCGTGATGTCATGTAATAATGTGATGAGATATGTACAATGGTAATAGTGCTCAAGCATTATTGAGAATGGAGTGTAGAGTGCAGACCAGTGAGGGCATCGGGAAGGAGGGACAGTCGTGCCTGGATATGGCAAAGTAGGCCTACAACTTGGCTCGTGTGAATGTGAACTTAAAAGCACAATTAATTATGTGGAAATGACTGAATGCATATCATAGTGTGTACACACCCACACATACAGACACACCTTGACCAAGTAGCGACCATCCTTCTCTAGAACAGCAATCAGGGTAGAGAGGTTTGACTGGTCATCTCTTCGTGTTGGAGAGCCGGGAGGCTCGTTATCATCCGGGAAACGCACTCCAGCTGCTTTGGAAGTGGAGCCTGGAGAAAGTATATGCTTTTAGCCCTTTTGTAACTCAGCCAGGCATGTAAAATATAAACACATAAGAGCATTTCCAGATGGCTTAATCTGCTATACATCAACTAGATAGGCTGTATGATTCTGACAGCTTTTAAGTTGCATTTTACTTCCGTTTTGTCTATTTATAGAAGTCATCCCTCCTTCTAAATCAGATAGATCACAAACCGGTAGCCATGAAAATAATCCTCCAGTAATTTTTCCTACAATGAAGCTACAAATTTCAAAACAGATTCTTCTAAACTGTAGCACAAATGATATGATCCATCACATCAAGGTGGATTTCCAACATTAAAGGTATAGTGGGAGATCTTTGAAAAAACCGTTCCAGCAATCCAACTCAAGTGAGATTTTGAAAATATACACTCCCTCCCTCCTCCCAAAGGCTCTGCCTCCTCCTCTTTCAGCCCACCCCTCGAAACCACGCCTTCACACGATTCAGAACTACAAGAAAGTGCACGCTGTCTTGATCAGGTGGTGGTGGTGGGGTGGTGCACGTATTAGGCAGCCAATAAATGTAGAGATGATCAGTACATTGATTGGTCAGCGTTTTCCTCTGTAACGCTGTGGACAAAGACCATGAAAACAAAGCATCTTGTTCCAAATCCTGCAGAACCAGATTCTCCATCTGTTCCTGGATAAGGTTTGAACAGTCTGAGACAGGCTCACAGCAGAAGCCACACCACTCCCTGAGGATTTCACTCACAGGTAACATGAAAAAGGTCCAACTACTCCAATTAGAAATTGTATTCACACATGGCAGCAAAAGCAGCATCACAATTACCTTTTCTTCCTGTTGCCATGGTAATGTGGTTAGTGCTTTGGTTGGTGTAAGAAAATATCTGTCTGATGTCATCACTGACCTGAGGATGGACAAGAAAACAGAGAGACAACATTATGTTAAACATTTCAACTGATTGGGACTGACTGCATCTATGGAAGTTATAACTGAATCCTAAAGTCTTCTTTTGTCATAGCATTTGTAAGAGTTGCTACAGAGACGGCTGATATCACAGGACAAAGATGGATATCAGCACTCTGCTAATCCACTGTCATGCCTCTGTGTCTTTCATTGTCCTGCACCTTGTTCATTCTGCTATACCCACAAAACAAAGTTCACATGTAATTTAAACAGTGGGTCAGGTTAAATCTAAGAGAAAATGGAGCAATCTGACTAAGGAAAGTAAAAGAGCAACTCTTGAGCCTTCCTCACAACCACCCTTCAGAGCCCCCAAAGGATTTTTTTCTTCCCTGATGGCACGGGCATATTCCAAGATGACGATGCCGGGATTCATCGGGTCACATTGTAAAAGACTGGTTCAGGGAGCAAGAGACATCATTTTCACACATGGATTGGCCACCACAGAGTCCAGACCTCAACCTCATTGAGAATCTTTGGGATGTGCACTCTACCATCATCAATGCAAGACCTTGGTGAAAGATTAATGCAACACTGGATGAAAATAAATCTTGAGACACTGCAGAAGCTTTTCAAAACAATGCCACAGCGAATGCGTACTGGAATCAAAGCTAAAGGCGGTCCAACAAAATATTAATGTGTATGACCTTTTTTTTTGACCATGCAGTGTATATTCAAAGGAGAATATGTTTCCTTGTGCGTGTGTGGTGCTAACAGACCATCGTGACTGACTGTAGTTGGTCTGGAAGGATCTGAGGACACAGCTTAGCTTAGCCATGCTAACCGCAGCAGTCGTTTCATGTTGCCACCAAAACAATATTCAAGACCCGGGGTCCTACTACTGGGAAGGTTGACTGCGTTCCAGTAAATCCCACTGTAGTTCTGCTTGGAAGAGTCTTGAAAGAATTTTGCATGAGCTGCTCAGCTCCCTCAGCTAAGCCGTGTCTTGGTTTGGATTGGTTAGTGTTAGTAAATGACCTCTTCTGCTGTATACAACTGGAGATTAAAATTTTACCTTGCACCCCTGTCGTTTTCAAGTGTATTGTTTTATTGCTGTTTAACTGCCTCACTAGAAGCAACCACATTACTGGTAAAATAAAATATATAATTATTTTCCACAACAGTTAGACAGCTCCGTGCCTCAGACCGGCTGTTCGGTTTGACCGAAGGAGCGGAGCTACTCACGGAGAATGTTTTTATGACTCTTCCGAGCATAACGGTTCTGCCTGGTCCTTCTGCAGTGAAGCCCCAGATTTTGCTCCCAGAGGCTCTCGTCATGTCAAGTTCGGCCCCTGAGCTCTGCTGTGAGACCTCACGTCTCACAGGTAGCAGAACTTGAAATGATGATGTTCGGACTAATTGGGGAAAAAAATGAATAAAAAGTAACATTAATTATAATCCTGGGTTTGCAGAGGCTAACAGTGGATTCACGAGAACATGTTGAAAGCCTTATCTATGCTCATTTCCACAGACTTTGGACTGGGTGATGTCATTCATTGCCAAACCGAATTGTGGGTTCAGTGCGTAACATTAGCAGTATTGCCTCTAAATTTTAACTTGATTTTAGCTTTGATTCCGGCGCGCCTCCAAAAATTGGGCTTTTCAACTTTTCCCACTTTAAAATATTCATTGAAGTGGCATCAGCCAATCGAGTTGCAGCAACACAACAAGTGCTAGCCAATTAAATTGTACATGGAGGCGGGACAAATTCAAAACACATGTCCTATTTTTAAAAAGCAGAGACAAATTTGATTGGTTGTTTTTGGTATGACGAAGAAACATCAGGAACCACCCTGTGAGTTGCTGGAGCTGTGTGAATCCACCTCAAGCCAGCCAAACTAAAAACATAACTGGTTCAACCCAGCTCCTCAGTACTGCTGGTTTAAACCTCTTGGCAACATAGTGCCACGCAGTTAGAGAAAAAAAAAGGGGGCTTCAAATGCTCTCTGTATAAACCCATTGGTTTATAAAACTATTGATTACCAGATCGTTCATCTATAGTTGAATCAAGTCAATGCTCAGGAATGGGGACTAACTCAAAGGGAAGATTCACTATAGTCTTGTGCTTTCTTCATCTAGGCTGTTTTCTTTCTTTCTTTCTTTTTTAACAATCATAATGTCTTGGAATGTAAATTGGTGAAGATTGTTTTTAATAAAATTGGTTTGCTTTCTCTATTAGGCTACCTATCCTGAGATAGTATTTGTTGAAATCTGGTGCTATACAAATAAATTTAAAATTAAATCATTTTGTTTTATTATATTTTTAGTGATTGCCATTCTATAAGATTATAAATAATGTTTTTACACTTAGAGTTGTAATTACAAGATCCTGTTGCCATCTTCCACTCCTTATACACAGTTTTGATGTCTCATACAAACTTTTCTCTTATATGGCTCAGTTGATTTGCTATATGTTTTATTTAATCTGTTTATATTTTTAACCACTAGATTACATCACGTCATAATGTGTGAAAGCATAAACAGTAATTGTCATTCACTTTCACAACATTTACAGGAACTGCCATTCAGAGCTCAGAGAGCTTTAATTCGGATTTGAATATTTCAGGTTCACTCAGATTATCCCAAAACACTTTGTCATTTTGATTTTAGTGAAGCTGGTGTTTCATCTCTGAAACAGCTGAGAGGAGACAACACCCCTGAATCCATCCAGTACCGACCCATCACAACCGGCAGATGAGAGGGATGGGAAAACCAAAACATACCACCATTGGCTTCGGAAGTGAAATTGTTAACACATGACGGTCTCGAAAGGCAGTCAAAAGGCGGTTTGAGTATAGCCTA
The DNA here is from genome assembly GCA_018398805.1 of Hirundichthys speculiger. Taxonomy (NCBI): domain Eukaryota; kingdom Metazoa; phylum Chordata; class Actinopteri; order Beloniformes; family Exocoetidae; genus Hirundichthys; species Hirundichthys speculiger. The sequence goes on from JAGFBZ010000863.1 coordinate 2,470,498, forward strand.
ATCATAGAAATTAAAACGACTCAAACGGTCACACCAAAGACCCCCGCCCATCAACAAACCTCTAGCTCTTCCCAATAACAGACATTATCTCATGTGAAATTAATTTAATAGAAAACAGCGCACGTACCGCGTAGTTTAAGTGTGTCGGGCGTTAGCGGTGACATGGAGAAGCTTTTTACTCTTTTAATGGCTCTCTGTTCAGAAACACTGTCTGTCGTCTGTCCTTGGAAGAAAAAGATGCGCGCTGCGCCTCGCAGACTCTCCTGTCCCGTGCACGCGCGTGCCACTCGCGTCACATTTGATAGCATCCTCTGTGGCACGCGCACAAATATCCCACTGTCAGATGTAGCTCGTGGTTTTGATTTTAAGGCTTGGAGGCGGAAGAATTACCGTCCCTGTTCCTCAACGTTTTTATCTGGACACGTCTTCTTTTACTGATAACCCGACACGAATACGACCCTATAACGATTCCCTGCCCCCAAAATAAAACTTATATATATATATATATATATATATATATATATATATATATATATATATATATATATATATATATATATATATATATATATATGTCAGATAAATGGCAGATTTCCATGATTAAACTACTTCAGGTGTCACATCAAATTAAGGAATTGTTCTGATTTGTCCTTTCAAGTTTATAATGTTCCATAAATCATTACTTATTATTCCAAAGTTGGTAATTATAAACAACGCATAACCTCGTGCTCTTGCCTAGCACGGTTTTTCACACTCTCCTGCCAAAATATCCATTTTCTCAGCTGGTGATTGGATGTAGCCTAAGGTAGAACAAGACAGCTCAGGTGTTTCCAGTTTGGACAACGAGGCCGACCAGTTCCTCAGTTCCTCTGGTCCCGGAGCCTTTGATCTGCTGGCGCATGCGCATGTCTGTTGCTGCAGGACGCCCTGGGGGAGAGCGCTGGAAACATCCTCACGTTTCTAACGCTCTTCTTGGGAGGTCACCATACATATAGATAAATAAAAACCAGCGAACAGAGACCATAACTAACATATCTGAATGTTTCGGGGTGTTTTTGTCAGGAACCCCTCGGTTGCAAATTGTGAACTTTATCAGTGCAGAGCCCTAATGCATAATTCAAATATTTCCACTAGATGGCACTGTAGGATCGGAATTAGCCATGTGTTCACTTGCGACGACACTTGATTACATGGTTTTAATTAGAAGTGTTTGTATTATTAAGTTTAACTAAATTCATGCAAGTGAGGGAAAATAAATTGTCCAGTGACTGAAAGTCTCTTTAAAGAGGCATTGTGGAGGATCTCCTGTCATGCTCTGTGTTGGAGCGGATCTGAGTACATACTGGAGATCTGAGGGGTATACTACGAAGCGAGATTAGAGGGTTAGCGAGGTATGTTGAGTCTAAAACCAGGATTTCCGGTACCACGAAGGTGGCTCTCTTTCGACCTGGCTAGATCACCATGGTAACTTACTCTGCAAACTTATCCTGGTCCGGAGCAGGTTATGTGCAGAGTTTAGGCTCAAATCGGCTCTAAAAAGCGCCGCCCTTTAACTTTCACCCAATCCCGTTGACCTGAGCGCCAGGATTGTGCGATGGAGGGAGAGTATTCAGAGACCGGACTGATCCGCTGGCTTCCCATGACCATATTCTCTATGAACGCTAGAGATTTCCAGCTGAGGGAATACGTTACATTTGTAATCTGCTAGAGCCATATATTGGCAGCGCCACCAAACGCAGCCGTGCGCTCACAGTAGCGCAAACGGTGTGCGTTTCTTTGCGTTTCTTTGCCGCGGGAACCTACATGCATTCAGTTGGTGATGCAGAAAATCTGAGCCAGAATACTGGAATAAAGGTTGTACTTGCTCTTACTGAACTGCTGAATATGTTTGTAGTATTCCCTGGCCATCTGCCCACGCTTCAAATAAAAGAGGCGTTTTAATCAGGTAACATAAATCAATAGTCCATTATATTGATAATCAGTGTGACGTGGAATTTCATGTGAGATGTTGTAATATAATTCATAGATTCCCCAGGGTGATAGGGTACCTATTAAAGTGGCCGGTGAACGTATATTGGTATCACAGATAATATTAAATCTTAAATTAATTTCACATAGATTTAGCAAAAAACTAAAGTGATTTTTATTTATCGTCCATAATGGGACAGTCAGACCTACATAATGTTTAAATCTGCTGCATTAAGTTTAAAGTTTAAGCGCTCTAAAAGAGGGAGGGAGATTAATTAAGGTGTATTAAGTGGTGAAATAAATATAATTTACTGTGGCAAGAGACACTACAGAGGGCCCGGGCAGGGTTTGATCCCCAGACTCCCGGGTGAAAGTCACACATAATTGCCAGTCAGCCAAAGGTATATCTCCTGAGCCATGTAGCCAGGACACCTGATCAATCGGGGGTTAGTGACAGGACCTCACACTGTCACATTACGAATTTACACGATCTGCAATTTTTTGCCAGCACTCCTCTCTGTCTTTATTCGCACCAACAGTACTGCTTTTGGCCGTAAAGATTTCTTTGAAATCCTCATAACCCTGCATTATTAAAACCTGCTCCTCCTGACTGAAATATACGGACCGCCATCTATCCATTTGATCCGGAAGAGGCGTCAAATGACGCGTCAAACGCCCCCTTTCGTGTGAACGCGCACAGAGCAGAAAGCAGAAAGCCGCAGTTAACAAAGATAGTTGATAACCACCGTCGTGGTACCAGTTATCTCTGATCGCGAGTTTCAGGTTTGTTAAGCCAGCTCACCCAAAGAAAGCCTGGCTGTGTTGAACTTGCTTCGTAGTACACCCCTCTGGAGCGGATACTTCGGGTACACTGTACTACCAAACAAAATATTGAGCTCTGTTCACCCACACTGTGTTTCAGTGACCTGCAGGAGGCACCAAACACACACACGCATACATCACATGCATCTTGTGCTGTCCATGTTTTATTTAGAAATGAACAATAATACATTTAAAGAGAAAAAAAAAACAGAATAAAAAATAAAGACTTCACATCCCGACTCACATCCTGCCCTTATTAGCATAATTTATGTCCTTGTGGCAGAGGACACACCTTTTTAAAAACCCCACTTTGTTACCATATGAACCACATGTTTCACATTACTATACTCTGTTTGCACGAGTTACACTCTGCTGTGATAAACCTAAAACACTTTTAGCACTTCTACTTCCCTATGATTAGAGAAGGCTACTATCAACAAAGTACAAATATAATGTAAATTCACCAAACACTACACAAGACCAATGTTGCAGACTGAAGAAACTCATTTATTTCTCAACCCGCCCAAAATGTTGACAGGGAGATTCATAATACTGTAACAAAACGTCACTTGCAAGATCACACTGCTAAAGTGAATACATACCTCTACAAAATCATGCCGCAGTCGTTTCACCCTTTCGGAATTACACTCGAAAGGCACTCGATAAATTTGCTTCATCTGAATATGTTGTTTTTTTTTAGGATGTGTGCCAGTGTTGATGTTGAGACCTGAGGGATATTGTTGAAAATGGCGTGGTTGACAATGTTAGCTTGGAGCTGATTGAGTGTTATAGTATTGCTATCATACTGCCGTGAAGTGTGCTGATTAAAAGATGACAATGCGTTAAGTTTATATATGACAACGGATCCACTGCACTTACCTCACAGGTGTGGGCCATGCGTCTCAAGTGATGTCCATGAGCAGTCTGTGTGCACGAATTGCAAAATCAAGAGTGCAATTTAATAAACCGTGCGCACAGATTGAAAAACTGAGAGCACAATTTAGTAAACCACGGGCACAGATTTTTATTGGCTTTATTTATGTATTTTTTTTACCTACTGGCACTTGCTGGGCTCCGTAAAAAAATAATGCAATTTGTAGTCCAGAAAATATGCTACTTGAACATAATTATGTTGTGATTAAGACAACTGAAACCCAAGTATTTGTACATCTGATATGTCATTTTGCGATTATTTATATCTCTATGAGCAACTTAGTTTATATCGTTGAAATTTGCAAGACTTTAAAAAACTAAATACACTCATACTGTCTCAGCATAGGTAGCTTGATTTGATCATTTGTTCACTCTTTGTTTAGAATCTTATGTAGACTGACACCATTCACAAGCTTCATCTTCTCCAAATAATGCCAAATAATTCCTCCATCATACTGGCAGAAATACCAATATGATGGAGGAACATAAACAAGTTACAAGAATAACTGCCCTCAGCAACTCATGGAGGCTGTTGAGGAAGGTGAAAGCAAAGGTGAGCAATCATTTCAAATGAAATTCATTTAACTTTGGTGGACCATGGCCTCACCAGGATAAGAGGCAGGATGCCAAAGGATTTTATAGTGATGATAAACTTTTTCAGTGCATTACAAAATCCTTGATGAATAATAATTTAACTTTTTTTTTAAATTAACATCATAAATCTCCCCTCTTGATTATTATAATTCTCTTGATATTGTTGATTGCAAGTGATTAATGTCTTCCTCTGAAAGTGCATAATGTGGGAGGGGACATGATTTTTTCTTTGTGTAGATCCATTGTGATCAAGTTAGTTCACTACTCCTCCTGCATCCAGTTATATTGCATATTAAGAGTCTGATATAAAATGATGCCTCCTACATCTTCTCTGTACAAGAACAAAACTAGCCTGTACATGTATTGATGCGAAGAAAAACTGAAGCTACATTAGTTTGAAATGTCCTGATGTACTTTATGTAGCGTTGTACCTGTTGTGCAAAAAAAAAACAACATAGGTTTTAAACCAACCTGGTGACTAAAACATCTGAGTAAAACTGAGGATAAACTTAAATAAAAATACTTGGCTATGACTGGAATTCAGTGAATTTTAATATCCGTTTGCATGCAAAGGGGTCACCTTACACCTCGGCATAATACAAATGGATTAAAAAATAGAACTAAAATATACTAGACAAAATATATGAAGCACTCAGTAATAACATCTTGCAGGTGTGAAAGAGAGTGGGAACTAAGAGAAATCAGTCACAATAAAAAGCCCTTGACCAGAACTTAGCATACGACTGTAAACATAGTCAGTCAGGAACAACAATGTGGAAGATAATGTTTACGTTCCAATGGTAATGGTATTCCCCCTCATAATCATCACACATGTTGGCTATTGCTGCTTTTGTATATACAGCAAGTGTGGATCTTTCTCATCTTTGTCACATGGAATTAAAGGTGTTATTCCTTTTTTCTCCCCTCAAAAGCAAACTATAACATGGACTAATCTGACCACAGGAAAATATTTTCACCATTTTTCTATCTTTCTGAAATGAGCTTACTACAGGCTTTATTAAAAAGGAAAGTCATAAGCCTTACCTTAAATGTAGAGAGGGAGTCTGACTCATGGACCGAGGCTGGAAGTTGGTTCCACAATAGACAACTAGAGACTCTTTTTCTAGACAGATTCCTGTCTTGTGTCAAATGTTTGATTTTTGACCATTAACTAAATAAATGTGAGTTTAGTAAGGCAATTGTCACTGTCAGTGTTTATGTTTTTTTTTTTTTCTGAACCTGAAAAAATAGAGGGCTGCCAGGACCAGGGAACTGCATTCTCAAAGTCATGACAATCCTGTGACACGCAAATTGATGTTTAGGGCCGAGCAGGTCAGTAAGAGGTGTTACAACTACACTGACGTTCCTAAAGAAAACAAAATAACGCAATAGTTTCCAAGCATCCTGATAAACTTACGAAACTCATGTCTGGTCTGTGGAGCAGGAAAGTTGTCTGTTGCTGCAACTTTAGCATCAGTACACAATTCCCTGGGCCAACATATTTCCCCTAAATATGTGACTGTTGAGGATTAGGTTTAAATTCGGACCAGACCCAGAAACAAGATGAGGCAAACAGGTGAACGTAGGTGGTTTATTTACAACAGTAGTGTCTGAAAACAGGAGATTGATGTTCTTGACATGAGTGTGGAAATCCAGTCCTCCACCAGACGTCACTGTTCCTCCTCATAGTAAAGCCCTGAAGCTATAAATTATTTTTGATTCAAAATAAAAGAATGCCTCAAAGCTTCACAAGGCTCCATTCACTATTTTTTAGTTAAATGTGTGACTTTATATGTATAAGTAGAAGGCTGCAATGTCTTCACAATGTGAATGTTTAAATAAATGGATTAGTTCTTTGTTTGGGGTCATCTTTTTATGGGATGTCTTTCACCTTTGGTAGAGTAATGTGTGATTTCATGTTTAGATGGCACACAAGGCACACAGCCGAAAGAAATGACTTTTGTCTGGCTCAGACTTAACAATGAACCTGTAGCTGATGCAGTTTCAACTCCCACCCTGTGACTCTTTGCTGCATGTCTTCACCGTTCTCTTTCTGCCCTGATTTCCTGTCTGTTTTTCTCTCTCTCTGTCTGTCTCACTGTGAATAAAGGCCACATATACCACTAAATAATAATAATTGGGTGCATTTGTGTGTAATTTTTAAATATTCTGGCTGTTTTGTGGTTGGGACAGCAGTGTCAATCTCACCAGCCAGCAGATACGCCACCTCTGAGTAGCGGTAAAATACCCAAAGCTTTGCTCTGCGTTGATCAAAGAGGTGTTTCAAAACAGCTGCGCATCACAGGCTCGATACAGCATTGAAACATCAGTTTCAAATGTCACATCCTTAATTTTAAACAAAACTACTAGAATAAATGTAAACTGAGACTGTACAAAAGTTAACTAAATGTGCAAGCTACAAATAGAACTAATGTATTGTCAAATAAGTGTCATCATATTATAAAACTGTTCTGTGTATATTTGATTGCTCAAATCATAAATTAATGTACCTGCAACCAATAAACTATGATTAATGTAAATTTAAGTAATATGGACATTCAACGGAGGTGTGTGGCAGCAAGTGCAGCCATCACAGTAACAGATATATTTATTTCAGTGCTCTATCTGCTCACTGTTTGAGTCCAGGATAAGTCCCCCAGTACTGCCTTTTGTTAAAACGTCATTTTTGTGTTTAATTTTGAACATTTACTGTACACACACACACACACACACACACACACACACACACACACATCTATATATACAGACACGCATTACGTAATTAAGTTGCCGTGACACCAGTTCAGTCATGACATCACATTTTTATTAAAGAACTCAAACAATTCATCTCAATTTTAATGGAAAAGAGTCAAAAACAAAACAAAATAAAATAACTAAAAGGCTACAGCTGACATCAGATCATGGATCACCAGCTCCATTAAAAAAGAAAGTATTGATTGATAATAAATAGATATAAACCTTAAAGGAGGCACCAGGTTGCCACCACATGACAAAAAAGAAATAACAAAAAAGAAAAAAAAAAAACTTAACTGACCTGTCTATAATCAAGCAGAAAAGAATGTATCAAGTGCAGTTGTCAAATGAGAAAGAAGATGATTGAGAAGAACATTGAGTCAGACCTGAAAATGATTCAACCTGCACTCTAAACATGTAGAAATTGATGAGGTATGTTTCAAAGAATTTACAAGTGATTCACTATTTTCTCTCCTATTCCTACATTAACATCTAGAATATTTCACTAAAATGAAGAATTTGACATGTTGATTGATCTGTGGGTCAATCAATCAATCAATCAATCTATGTATATATATATATATATATATATATATATATATATATATATATATATATATATATATATATTTATGGATCACAACTTAGTTGGCTTTTCCAGTGGTTGAATCCTGCGGTCAGGTTTTAACAGACGCATGATTATAGCATCAACCTCTAAATCACCATCATTCTTTGTTCTGAACTATTTAAAAAAGAGATGAATCCTTTTGCAATATATTTTCCAGCTTTTACCAGATAATAGAAAGGATCATGGTTCTCAGCTTGTGTTCTGGCCTCAGTTTCATATTTGGACTGCAGTTGCTCTTTTTGGTATCTGACTTCCTTTTCATGCTGCTCTTTTAAGTTATCCATCATAGCTGTCATCCTCCTTTCATTTTCCTCTCTCTCCCTCTCCCTTTCTGCAGCTCTCCTTTCCATCTCCCTCTTTCTCTCCTCATCCATTTCCTCCCTCATCCTCTTCTTCTCCTCCTCTCTCTCCTTCCTGTCCCTCTCTTTCTCAGCCTGGAGTTGCTCATTCATTCTCTGAAGCTCTTTTTGATATTTTTCCTGGAGTTTTCTCTCCATTTCTTCTTTCTCTCTGCGTATTTTCTCCTCTTTCTCTTTCAGAATGCGTTGTTTCTTCTCTTCTATTGCCCTCTCTGCTTCCTGGAACATCTCGTTGGTGTAGTGACTTCCTCCGTTCCTCTGCACGATATTTCTGATCTTCTGGAGCAGCTCAGTGACCTGAGACTTCTTATCTTTCAGCTTGTTATTGAAGACATGATACTGGCCGTTACATCTGGACACAAGCTCCTGTAGCTCTTCACTTTCAGACAAGAATTCTTCAATAGTAGTGTCTTCGAGGACGTCTCCATGAGTGAAGAGAACCATGCTGTATCTGTCTGCAGCCTGGCCAAAGATTTCTTGAATCCTTTGTACTGTCTGCTTTTCCTCCTGAGTGAACCTGCCCAGTGCAATGACCACCAAGAAGATATGAGGTCCAGGAGCAGCATAAGAGACACACTGGCTCAAATCTTTGGTTGTCTTATCCTCACCAAACCTGGTATCAAACAGGCCTGGGGTGTCAATGACAGCAACTTTCTGTCCATCCACTAAAGCTTTGTCCTTTAGCACAGTCCACAGTCATAGACTTGGCACTGCATTTGGAGGGAAAGCGGGGCCATCCCAGAATGGTGTTTCCAGTAGCACTCTTCCCTATTCCAGTCTTCCCCACCATCACAATCCTCAGCTCCTCATTATTCGTACATTTGGATCCTGTGTGAAGGAATGTTTGAGACTGCATTAACACCTGTATCAAAGATTAACAAATGAATCCCCTTTCTAAGAAACAATACGGCAAAAAGGTAAGTAAAATTCTGTATAAAAAGGATTCTATGTTATTTCACAGTTATCGTTTCAAAATGTATACAAGCATCTCTCTGCAGGAGATCACATGACATCAAACTGGACTCAGCAGGGATCACTGTCATACCACATTAACTCTAACACATGGAAATAAAATCCCATCTTACCAAAGCCGCTGGCCATATTTGACTTGAATTGTGTTCTGTCCACGTTTGGCTTGAAAATGACTCTTCAGCTGAAGTAAAGAAGCAGAGATCTCAGTGGCCACGCTGTCTCCAGTACTGGCTTTATATACAGTAGCTCTGTAGCTTCCACTAAACCACACCCACGTCGTTAAAAAACTAAAGGAGAAACTCAAGTTTTATTGTCCGTCTCTTATCAGGAGGTTTGTGGTTTGATCCCTGGCCTCTGCAGAACACGTGTCAGTAACACTGAGCAAAGATTTTCCACTGATATGTGTTTACTGTGTGCGTATGACAAATAACAAATAATGCAGGAATTGAGAAAAAAAAAAAAAAAAACTTCATGGAGTCCATGACAGCTGCATATAAGTTTGGGTGAATGTCTTATCTGGAGGTGGTGCTTCTTTAGTTTTGTTGATCACTCATTGTTAACGCACAGGTTAAAGAAGTGTTGAATATTATTTCAGATCATTCTGATATGTTCTCAAAAGATTTTTTTTTAAAATAACTGAGAACTATTAAGTGGAGTGAAAAAAAAACTTCTCTGTGATGAAATGAAAGAAGGAAACTTAAGAAAATTAGCAGAAAATTAAGAAATAAAGGGAAAAGTAGCTAGAATATATTCTTAAGAACTCAGATCCAGTAACAACTCTCATTTTTATATATATTTGCTGTAAAAAGTGTTCTGAGCTTTTTATTGTCTTCAACGCTTTATTTCTCTTTAATGAGAAGTATGTAAAAATTCTGAAAGTCTTCAAATCCCCTTTGCTGTGTGTGTGTATTTTGCGTCGGACTCATAATTTCAATTTGTATTTCAAGGTGATGATATTGTGGCTTTATCTTTACTGACTTTTACAAATGAAATTCTGTCTTCTTATCTTCTAAACAAAAGTCTTGTACAGTTTCTGGCCTGACTGACCTTGATTTTCTGATTATTCACCTTGTTCACCTTTGTTCACTCTTCCTAACGCTTTACAAGAAATGGGAGCACTTTATCAGAACTGTAGACAGCGCAGTCCAGGACTTTCATTTTCTCTCAGACAAACACAAAGCACAGTGAAGCTTAAAGGAAAAGCTTTCAGTTCTTGTAAATAGTTGAGGGTGGCTGGTGTGATATGAACATGACATCATACACTCTTCAGCGAAAGTCTCAATCTTTCCAGAAATTTTTTTTTATCAGGTTCAGTGATTTGCATTGTTGTCAGGCTCATGGTAGAACACAAAATCTGGACTTTTACTGAGACGTAAATTAAACTTTGTGTGGCTTTAATCATGTCTCTTGACAGTTCTGAGTAATTAAGATTTAATTAGGTTTCCTCTAATGCTACAAGATATTCAATTTATTCATAACTCATTAACCAATCACAAATGTTCTGCTGATTGCAAAACCTCAAACTTGAAAAACAACCATATATTTAACAATAAAAGTGTAATCGTACAGTATTCAATTAGACTGTACACTTGTAAGTGTAAAAGTGCTACTGAAGGACTGAAATGTAGACATGGAACAAGAAAAAAGTCCACAAAAGAAGTCTAAATTGTGACTTTTACATAAAACAGATTACTAAGCAAAGATAGCATCATTTGTATAACTTTAATAAGAAGACACCTAGGGCCTGATTTACTAAAGGTTTGCGTGCGTAAAAACGTGTGCAAACTTGACACCACCCGCAAACCAATATGCAAGCTGATCTACTAACAGCGTGCAAAGAGGACTGCGCCTCTCAAATGAGCAAAATAGCACACGCTGTTCATTTAGCACTTTTGCTCTGATGAATAATCAATATGGGGCGTACCCGCCAGAAAGCGCAAAATACTGGGAGGGGAAAATGCAAATAAGTCCATTTACCACACGCAATGAGATTTACCAACCCTGAAAGTAATTGCGGGGATTGTGATTGCGTCTGTATTTAGTACGTTCGAAAGGAAGGTGCTATTCTGTCCAGCATTATGCACCAATGGCTGCTGTTATTGTGGCAAGGAGGTGACATCGCCAAAATCAAAGAATACGCAGAGAGTCTTTCGGACTCGTGTAAATTTGTTTGCACATGCAAAAGGAGAAATATTTTATTTGAATGTTAAATCGAGTATTATTCAGCAAAAGGTTGCCACAGGAGGCACCAGGGTTTCCGTTGTCTGGTAATTGCTGGACTTTGTCTGGTAAAATATGCGGAAGTCCAGGATTTTATAATCTCTCCGGGTCAAAATGTCCGGTGAAAAATACTCCTCCCAAGCACAATTTCAGTTGTAATAAAATGGGTTTTATTTCCACATCATTTTATGAAAAAACGCCTCGGGATTCTCCCAGAGGAGCTGGTGGAAGCGGCCGGGGGATCTGGACGGCTCTGCTGAAGCTGTTTATCCCGACTTCGGATAAGCGGAAATGGATGGATGGATGGATGGATGGATGGATGGATGGATGGATTTTATGAAAAAACATATACTTTTTTTACGAATGAGTAGTGTGTGAGGATGAGTGGGCTCCAGCCACAGCCCCACTCATTGATGCCACAGCTGCGCGCAGAGACGAGACGCATCTCCGTAATGACAGCGCTCCGCGGTTATGGAGGCTTGAACTTCTCAACGGCCTGTGAAGTTCTCATCGGGGATTTAAGTGAAATCTACCCCGAGTGGGCTCAACTGGCCCAGATAGCCTGCTGATCCCTGTCTCCAGTGTGCCAGCAGAGAGAGGTTTCTCTCTGCAGAACCGCATTAAAACAGCGCAGCGGAGTCAGAAGAGCGCAAGCTTCTGCAATATTTATTTATTTATTTTTTTAAGTTACGCTCGTGAGTCAATTGACGGGACTTATTTTATTTTTTGAAATAGCCTGTTTTTCAATAAAAACACTATTAAATGACTTGCATTGATATCGTACTACTGCATATGATTTATTTTTAACCTCAATAAATTCATATAGCCTATGTGACCGGAATTTCAAACATTTGTCCAGTAAATTGAAAACCTGCCGGTCACATTGTCCGGTGCCAATTTTTTCTAGTGGAAACACTGGGAGGTACATTCATTTTTTTATTTGTGATAATAAATAAATCACGTGTTTTCATGGAGAAAAAAGTGTTTCTTATTGTGCGCCTACCTTGTTCTGCAGTTGGCTCTAGCGTGTTAGAGGCATCTCTTCCGCAGGCCCTCCACCTGTCTTGTTTGCCGAAGTTTTATTAAAGGCCACTTTTTCTTTAGTTCTTCGCCTTATATCTTGCCACCTTCTTTTAACCTCATCTGCCGCTCTTTTTGTCTTACCAACTGCATTTATTCTATCGCAGATTTTCTCCCATATTGCGTTTCTTTTGGTGATGTTTAAATGTCTTTGCTGTAGTTCATGAATGTGTTTATTTGCCTCTTCCACTAATATCTCTAACTCCAACTCGTCAAATTTCATTTTGCGCTTGCGTCTATCCTGCTTTCCATCCAGACTCTCCATGGCGCAAACCGTAAGACACGCAACACCTCATTTAAATACTGCGGTTTGCACCCGTTATCAATTGCGCGAGCATTCTTAGTTGATCACCCGCAAAACACACAACAACAGCACGCGCAAACTTTTTCAGTGCACATGCAATTTAGTACTCTTTATTTAGGATCTTAGTAAATCAGGCCCCTAGAGGATAATTATCTACAAGTTGCTGTAAAAAAATAGAATGTAAAAGAAAGTCTTTCAACAACTCAATTACATTTTCAAAAGAGTTAGCAAAAACAGAACATTTTAAGTTACATAAAAACTGTGTTTGCATTTGTAATTATGATGTATCACTTTCATTTGATCTCTTGTAATCTCAGAATTTGGAAATCTTCTTAGTCATAAGAATTATTAATTAATGTGCACTGGTGATGTAATCCATTCAACTGTTAAGCAAAGCACTGACCACGACGGAGGTGCAAACAGAGTTTTATTTCTCCATGGCTGCAGTCAAAATCAGAGAGCTCATCACAGAATGCAGGATTCTTCCAGAATGGCAAAGACAAAAGGCGGGCAGTTCATCTAATACAATTCTATATCAAATGGAAAATTACAGTAACCCGTAACCTTGTAAAACCTTGTGATCTGTCTAGACACAAACTCAGCGACTTGATAAAGACAACAATCCGGTGACCTGAAAGGAGCAGGATTCGAGGCAAAGAGTCATGGCCTCAGAGCCGTTAGGCATTTTTTAACTTTACAATCCCTACTTTTGTGTTTGCACCTCATGTTTTCTTTGCATACATGAAAGCTTATCTAGATCACAGCAATAGAGCACGTGGTTCCCGCCCCAAAGGGCACAGCCCACAATTGCAAGCTAAACAGGGAATAATGGTGCGCAGTCTACTCTATTCGATGTGACCCCCTAGGCGGGGGGAAAACAAAGGCACATAACTGTCTTAAGCAAAGAATATTTCAGTTTTCAGCAGCACCCGCAGGTGTACCACCCCAGTTAATGTCAGGGAATGGATCAGGTCTCTGATCACGTAAGAAAGATGTTGTCATTGCTTTTAACATCATGTGGCGTATACATGGAATCACACATAAAAACAAAACAAAAAACAGAATCAAAATGAACAGGACTGGAGTAAATACTTTCAAAAACACCCAGTACCCAGAGCCTGAGGTCAGCCACGTCCATAGATCAAACCCCCAGGGCTCCGCTGAGTCCCTGTGATGCTGCATCTCCATTGTGACATCCCAAACCCCCTCTGAGGCTAAGGATGTACGATTCAAAGGTTCAATCAAACGCCAGACTGTTGACCTTGTCGGCCAAATTTATAGTACCCCTCCGGGGGACTAAACCCCTAAGAACTTCGCCCCACTGAGACGCGATTAACATGAGACCAGACCTCACGCTCGGAAACAGATAACAGGGATAATTAACATAATGATTAATTAACATAATGATTTAACGTGAGGATGAGTCAACGAATCATAAATACCCATAAAGAAGGTTTGATAAACCTGAGAATTATCAGTAACAACCAGATTATTAACCTAAGGGATAAACTCATATTACACCTCGTATTATATATCAAATCCCAGAATGGTTAGGTATGGACACATTACACTTATTCAACAGGCCTGAGATGTTTGCCACCCTCAGATGACCCTCAGCGTCTCGAGTCGCCTTCTTAATCCCCACGGTGAACGCCACTAACACCCCCAAGGTTTCCGCTCCAGTGAGCGGGAAAGGCGTGAGGGGCACTGTAAAGCTAAGAATCTGGAAATCTTCTTAGTCGTAAGAATTATTAATTAATGTGCACTGGTGATGTGATCCATTCAAATGTTAAGCAAAGCACTGACCACGACGGAGGTGCAAACAGAGTTTTATTTCTCCATGGCTGCAGTCAAAATCAGAGAGCTCATCACAGAATGCAGGATTCTTCCAGAATGGCAAAGACAAAAGGCGGGCAGTTCATCTAATACAATTCTATATCAAATGGAAAATTACAGTAACCAGTAACCTTGTAAAACCTTGTGATCAGTCTAGACACAAACTCAGTGACTTGATAAAGACAACAATCCGGTGACCTGAAATGAAGCAGGATTCGAGGCAAAGAGTCATGGCCTCAGAGCCGTA